>OX421894.1:0-1359000 GCA_949128065.1 Beris chalybata
TTCTATGTGAAAAAGACACCGTTTCCTGAGGAGATACATCCTCAGATTTTCACAAGTTGCAAGTCGCACTACCACCGACAGCATGCAAACGTGCAAAATCGGTAGCATTTCTCACGCTTTGCTAACGATTTTATGTGGAAAAAAAATGTTTCCTGAAGAAACAAATCCTCACATTTGCACGTGTCGCATGTCACACTATCACCCACCCAGCAAAATTAACAGAAACCATGCAAACGTGGAAAATCCGAACCATTTTCTTTACTATACGGTATAGAGTACTTGTAACATCTTCAGATTTTCACAAGTCGCATGGCACACTATCACCATGCAAACGTGTCGCATGTCAGACTGCCACCGACCTAGCACGTATCACAACGAGTGCTTCTGGATGGGCGGGTGCTTATCTCAACCCCTAAACCAACCAATCACCTAGCACTCATTCAAAACAAAACAAGCCGGTCCCCCATCAAAGCACTGCGCGCTTTCTGTGCTGCTTCACTTAGCTCTTTGATAATCAGCCGGTTATCGCATTCAGCTACGTTTTCTATGCAAAACGCCCGTGGACGGATCATTCGATCATTAATAAAAAAAAACACTCTTATTTCTCGTTTAAAATTGCCCACCCCACCCCCCACCCCGCCCCTATTCGGAGTCCCACAGGTTGTGAGAGCCAAAACGACCTCAACTTGGTATTTCGTACCATCAGCGTGCAGCTGAACATACGTTCCTTACCAAGTCCGGAATTTTGCCCTTATGCTACCGAATCCTCAAATTCACTTCCACGAATTATAACACAAGTGAACTTCGAAAAGGGCCCGAAATGAGTGAAAAAACAGTACACTAGTCCACCGATGTTCACAAATATCCACGTCTTGCACGGAAAACGCTAAGGGAACTCAATCACCTACTCAACAAAAAAAAAATAACTAAAATCCGTTCAAAAATACCGCTGTACGGCATGCAACTGTGAAAAAGCGGCATCATTTTTCACATTTTATCCCGATTCTATGTGAAAAAGACACCGTTTCCTGAGGAGATACATCCTCAGATTTTCACAAGTTGCAAGTCGCACTACCACCGACAGCATGCAAACGTGCAAAATCGGTAGCATTTCTCACGCTTTGCTAACGATTTTATGTGGAAAAAAAATGTTTCCTGAAGAAACAAATCCTCACATTTGCACGTGTCGCATGTCACACTATCACCCACCCAGCAAAATTAACAGAAACCATGCAAACGTGGAAAATCCGAACCATTTTCTTTACTATACGGTATAGAGTACTTGTAACATCTTCAGATTTTCACAAGTCGCATGGCACACTATCACCATGCAAACGTGTCGCATGTCAGACTGCCACCGACCTAGCACGTATCACAACGAGTGCTTCTGGATGGGCGGGTGCTTATCTCAACCCCTAAACCAACCAATCACCTAGCACTCATTCAAAACAAAACAAGCCGGTCCCCCATCAAAGCACTGCGCGCTTTCTGTGCTGCTTCACTTAGCTCTTTGATAATCAGCCGGTTATCGCATTCAGCTACGTTTTCTATGCAAAACGCCCGTGGACGGATCATTCGATCATTCAAAAAGAATGAACGGAATGCAAATCCAATCAAAGATGACGATTTACGCCATTTGCAAGTGTGAAAAACCCACCCCAAAACCTACTCACCGTTGAGTGGTGGCCGAAAGCGTGAAAAAATGGCTAGAGGGCGGAGTGTTGTGGTTGGCGGCAGCAACAATTCGTTCGCGCAGTACTTTCGAAAACAAACGTTTAAATGCATAATCTAAGAGAACCGCGTATTACAAGAGCCGACCGACTCGAGTTTCAGAATAGTCAGCGCTTCGGGCGCAACTCAGAGCAAAGTAAAAAGAAAAGAAAACCTCCGGTGCCAATGGCATCCGAAACTCCGCGTCTTTTTCTATTTTTCCCTTACATCTACATTTTGATTTTAAATGTTACATTCTCCTTATAATTTTTACAAGTACTCTATACCGTATAATTTGTTGAAGCTGCTGAAAAGTACAAGTCCGCCAACATGAAACCAAATCGAAGCTGGATAGACCGCCCACAACGTATCCAGATAGATGGACGCCGTCTAATTCGTTGCGTGTCGTAGAGTAAGAAGCTGCTGAAGAGTACAAGTCCGCCAACATGAAACCAAATCGAAGCGCTAGCGGTACGCCCATGTATAGAAATTTATCGCTCGATGCAAACACAAATCAACTTAAATTACGATGCCAATCTTAATAAATTGATAAATCCCTGCACTCCATAGTTGCATCGTCCATAGCTCCATCGGCTCCTCCGACTGCGGTGCCATATCTAAAATAAATAAATACATAAATAAAGAAACTGGAGCCAAGCTACATTTCGGTAAAGGGGAGCTTACCAATTGAGCAGCATACAATGCCTTCCGTCTAATTCGCTGCTGAAGAGTACAAGTCCGCCAATATGAAACCAAATCGAAGCGCCAGCGGTCCGCCCATGTATAGAAATTTATCGCTCGATGCAAACACAAATCAACTTAAATTTCTATGCCAATCCTAATATCTAACTTAAACTATTTACTAAAATTAATTAACAGCTCCCTGCACTCCATTCTGCATAGTTGCGTCGTCCATAGCACCTCCGACTGCGCTGCCATATCTGAAATAAATAAATACATAAATAAAGAAACTGGAGCCATTTCGTTACGGGGAGCTTACCAGTCAAACATTTCCGCGAGGTATCATTCCTTAACATCTACATTTTTACATTTTTGTTATAATTATTACAAGTACGATACCAAATTGGTGTGGCCGTATTATTCAATGAATTTATTTTTGAGGCCATAACATAACTTAAATAAATTAAATTATTAACTACTTAAATATAGTAAAAAGCCGCAGAAGAGTACAAGTCCGCCGTATAATGAAATCGAAGCGCTAGCGGTCCGCTTGGTGATAGACCGCCCACAATACCGTGTCTAGAAACCAAGTTCAAAAGACAAAGTGAGCAAAACACTGCAACAAGTGGCGCGAATTCTTTACTTTACGTGTTCCGGTTGATTGCCCAATCCAAATCCAAAGTAACAGAGTGCTCCCAGGCTGATGACTGATTCTCCAGCAAGCGCTTTAGGTCCTGCCGGTGCCATAGTCCCTCGATCTGGTCGTCCTTCCATTTGCGTCGGATCGGAACGCAACACTGAAAATAAAGGAAAAAAAATAAGTTAGATAAAATAAAACGAACAAAACTATGCACAAGCCACAACAAAAAAACAAATCGAGCACTAGGAAAACTGAAGGAAACTAAGCACACTAGTTACTGGGAAACCAAGCAGGTCAATTAAAAAACACTCACCGGTTTGTGAAAAGACTGCGCGATAATTTTCAGGATAAAAACAGGAACCATATTCGGAAAAAAATTCACCACTACTGGGCACCTTTATTATATAGTTAAGACACTAAGCGGTTGAACAAAAAAGCACTAAGCAATAAAAAGACACTAAGCAAATTTAAATTTAGATTAACGGAAGGCAATAAGCGTAAATTAAAAAAGCAAAAAGAAGGCACTAAGCGTTTGAATAAAACAGCACTAAGCAATTAAAAAACAAAAGAAGGCACTAAGCAAATTTAAATTAAGATTAACGAAAGGCATTAAGCGTTAAATAAAAGCATTGAGCAGGAAGCATTGTGGGGAAGCACTAAGAGCATTTCCACGAAAAACCAAAAACTAAGCGTTGAATTCACAGCCCAACAGCAACTAGAACTTCCAGGAAAAACAAAACAAAGCACTAAGCAATTAAAAAACAATAGAACGCACTAAGCAAATTTGAATTAAGTTTAACGAAAGGCACTAAGCGTTTACTAAAAGCATTCAGGAGGAAGCATTGTGGGGAAGCACCAAGAGCATTTCTACGAAGAACCAAAAACTAAGCGTTGAATTCACAGCCCAACAGCAAATAGAACTTCCAGGAAAAACAAAACAAAGCACTAAGCAATTAAAAACAAAAGAAGGCCCTAAGCAAATTTAAATTAAGATTAACGAAAGGCACTAAGCGTTAAATAAAAGCATTGAGGAGGATGCATTATGGGGAAGCACTAAGAGCATTTCCACGAAAAACCAAAAACTAAACGTTGAATTCACAGCCCAACAAAACAAAAGAAGGCACTAAGCAAATTTAAATTAAGATTAACGAAAGGCACTAAGCGGTAAATAAAAGCATTGAGGAGGATTCATTATGGGGAAGCACTAAGAGCATTTCCACGAAAAACCAAAAACAAAGCGTTGAACTTAGCGTTGAATTCACAGCCCAACAGCAACTAGAACTTCCAGGAAAAACAAAGCACTAAGCAAACTTGAATTAAGTTTAACGAAAGGCACCAAGCGTTAACTAAAAGCATTGTGGACTAAACTAAAAGCATTTCCTGGAAAAACTAAGCGTTGAATTCACAGCCCAACAGCAACTAGAACTTCCAGAAAAAACAAAACAAAGCACTAAGCAATTAAAAACAAAAGAAGGCAATAAGCAAATTTAAATTAGGATTAACGAAAGGCACTAAGCGTTAAATAAAAGCATTGAGGAGGAAGCATTGTGGGGAAGCACTAAGAGCATTTCCACGAAAAACCAAAAACTAAGCGTTAAATTCACAGCCCAACAGCAACTAGAACTTCCAGGAAAAACAAAACAAAGCACTAAGCAATTAAAAAACAAAAGAAGGCACTAAGCAAATTTTAATTAAGTTTAACGAAAGGCACTAAGCGTATACTAAAAGCATTCAGGAGGAAGCATTGTGGGGAAGCACCAAGAGCATTTCCACGAAAAACTAAGCGTTGAATTCACAGCCCAACAGCAACTAGAACTTCCAGGAAAAACAAAACAAAGCACTAAGCAATTAAAAAACAAAAGAAGGCACTAAGCAAATTTAAATTAAGATTAACGAAAGGCACTAAGCGTTAAATAAAAGCATTGAGAAGGAAGCATTGTGGGGAAGCACTAAGAGCATTTCCAGGAAAAACCAAAAACTAAGCGTTGAAATCAGCGTTGAATTCACAGCCCAACAGCAACTAGAATTTCCAAGAAAAACAAAACAAAGCACTAAGCGTTTAAACAAAAAAGCACTAAGCAAATTTAGGATAAGATTAACAAAAGGCACTAAGCGTTAAATATAAGCATTTCCACGAAAAACCAAAAACTAAGCGTTGAATTCACAGCCCAACAGCAACTAGAACTTCCAGGAAAAACAAAACAAAAAATATCAGAAAGCTGTTACTATGCCGCGATGTAATTAAAACTTATTGAAGGTAGTCCTCATCCGGGTGAGCAAGATACTGTAAATGAAAAATCGGCTTTTCAGCCGTTCCTTATATAGGAAAAAGTTTCGTTGGTGGGGAGACACCAACATTGAGCCGAGCCCTCGGCCGTTCTTTATGTAGGAAAAAGTTTGCTGGTGGGGTGACACCAACATTTAATCCCAAAAAACGTATATGGACAGGAAAACAAAAATGCACCACTAGATGCAGGAGTCAGCGTCGAAGGCGCGACTCATCGGATATGACGCCTGACCTTCGGGGTCAGCCTGCAGCATGAGGCAGGAGACGACGGATCAAATAGAAGCAGCAGAGTAAATGTATTTCAATTGTATACAATGTAATTCGATTGTATGCAATTACATTACAACCCCCCCCCCCCACCTGAAATAATTAAATTCAAGCGCATAACTAAATGTATCATACACTCGACAAGTAAATTTGTCTCAAAACACCACCCGCCTCCCCAAATAATTTTTTTTCTGAAAACCCTCTCCAAAATAATTGCATTCGCGCCTGACGTCACTCATTAGGATAATTACTCAAACCCCCCCCCCCCCACATTTTGTAATTACAAGCGCACAACTAAGTGTATAGACACGTAAATTTGTCTCAACCCCCCTTCCCCTCCCCCCCGCCCGCCAACGAAATAATTTTTTGCGTTCGCGCCTGACGTCACCCATCGGAATAATTATAATTAATACACAAGACATTTTTAACGTTAAAAATAATTTTTTTTATTCACATCATTTACACGGGCTTGTAATCCAGCTTGCTTTCCAATTTTTTATTGTCTGCCCCCTTTCGTACTGCTTTCATAAAGTCCTCTTGGATAACATACTCTCGTTCCGCTCTAAAAAAACAAATGCAAGCTGTTTTAGAGGTGCTACACATTATAAGTGGACACAATTACCATATAGCAAATAGCCCAGCCTCAGCACAGACATTCCGGAGATCGGCTCCGTTGAAATTATATGACAACTTAACGGTCGCTTCGTTGTCGAGGTCACCGTGTTTAACCATCTGACAGGTGTGGATTTTCAAAATTTCTAGGCTGTAACGAAAATTGATAAATGCGTTGCCAAACGCTTGAAAAACACAACTCCTTACCGCGCTTGCTCATTAGGCAATCGAATTTAGATTTTCCTATCCAGCCGGCCGGGACGCAGCAAATCCGAATCAAGAATATTTGGTCGGTTTGTCTCCATAATCATTGTTACTTGTCACAACGAATCAACGCCGTCCATTTGATTCAGCAGCTTTATCGATTTAAAAATAATGCAGGGGTGATGATCGCGGGCGTAGCTAAACATTTCACGAATCAACCGAGCACTCCCACCGATGGTGCTCGAAACACCTTTCAGGAAGTTCGCATTTTTAATTCAATGAATTTACGTAACAAAAACTAGGAGATGACATGAAAATTATACGAAGCAATACACCAGTCTTCTTCATCTCAAAACACGATTGCGCCGACACCTAAGAGCTTGCGTCACGACTGTATCGGTCTTGTTCTTAATCCAACGTTCCATTGACGATCCATTGTTACCTCTTCTACCGAGTATCTGTCAATTAATGACGGCACGATACAAGTTACGGATCCTGGAAAAATGATCACTCTTTAGTTTTCGCTCAATTTACAACAAGTCATTCAAATAACTAACCTTCAAATTTTGATACTTTGGCATAACTGTAATCATTCCAGCATCGATGGCAATAATCTTCGCCTGTAAATTCTCCAAGTCGCCCACAAAAACTTCAACATTGTCACCCATTGAAAACGAATGCGATGTGGCCGGATCGTCTTTGCTCGCAACAGTAAATTCTTTGGGACAAAAATAAAATAAATTGAATCTCACTATTAAATCATTTTGCGCGTAAAAATACTCTTCAAATCGCTTGAAAATAAAGAAAACCACCGTCGCACGTAACTTCTCCGATCTCCGTAATCAACCTTCAATCGAACACATTGCTTTGGCTTGAGACCGGACTGCTCCCTGACGACTTTTAATACATCGGTCATTTCCTTGATCGGAACCATTTCTGGTTTCCATTGCCCCATTCGTAAGTTTCCGACATTTTCAATGGCCGCTTTGGTATGCGTTTGGTAACCGATTTAATTTGTTACGGTTCATCGGTGTTAAGATACGTTAAAAATGTCCGCATCAGAAGCAACACTGTGGCCTTCTCTGCGCCGATTCGACATTTAACCATACACAACCTTGGATCCCTTACGAAAATGATGATTAGAACCGATTTTCAATTTAACGTTACGTTACTTACTTGATTCCGGGCAATAAAATTTGCTGGGTAATTTCATCTGACATTTCTTCACCGCCATCGCCGCGCATTTTTTGCGTAAATACTATACATCGGCTGCGACTGCGGACCCAGATCTGGAGGCGGCAGATGCAGAACGCGAACGTGATCGAAACGGTGAACGTGCAGTTGATCGTGACCGCAACGAACGGGAGCTGCAAAGAGCAAAAGTTTAAGATTAATCCAAGCGACCACACCAGTTTTTGCCGTAGAACTTACCAAACGCTGTGCTGCGATTGATTTCATCGCATGCTGCCCACATCCGATCCGCTATCCGACGCATTACTAGCTTCAGAGTCGGACATTTTTTTTGAAGACACTTAACGATGGAATTTTGAAATTCACCGGAACTTGCGTAAAATCGAAACTTGAAGCACTTCTGAAAGTCTGGCCCGACTTGCTCGCTACTTTTCAATTTTCACCGGCTTTTTCGCGTTAAAAATTAAACTAAAAGTTCCGAAAACTTACCGCTGTCAAGTTAGCGTCTAGCGGGCGTCATTTTGAAATTTCATCGGTTTCGGTTGCCGATTGGCAGTACTGCCATAGTAGTGAGGTTGATTGCCATGTTGCGACTTAAGTGGAATTGAACGCACCATTTTAAATTTTAAATGTGTACTAAAAAAAGAATGCTATAGAAAAAAACAGATGGCGCTGCACCAATAAGAAATTTGAAGACATGTCTAAGAAATATGTGAGATGGCGCTGCTCCAATACTAAATTTACAGACATGTCTAAGAGATATGTGAGATTTCCGCAGACGCCACCAACTGGGATAAGTTGTAAGGCGGTATCATCAAACAGATGGCGCTGCATCAATAAGAAATTTTAGAAATATGCCAGATTCTCGCAGACGCGACCAACTGGGGTTGGCGTTTCATATGTCAAATAATCCATTCGACCGGTTTTCGTTTTTAAAGTATAAATTAAAGAAAAAATTGAATATGCGGTGCGTCAAAAAACACTAAACTTAAAGGACCGGGCGAAACGACTAAAACTTCATCAGTTTTCGGCTCGTGGGCTTGGAGGCACTTCGATACGAGAACGGAGTACGTGTCCGGCTGGTTTTAGAAGAAATTGAACAACCTGACCGGGTATCTTGAGCGGAAGAAACGACGGATCGAAGAGAAACAGCAGAGTAAATGTAATTCAATTTTATGCAATTAAATTTTACGTCACCAAGCGGGATAATTATAATTAATACACAAGAACATTTACACGGGCTTGTAATCCAGCTTGCTCTCCAACTTCTTATTGTCTGCCACCTTTCGGACTGCTTTCATGAAGTCCTCTTGGATAACCTACTCTCGTTTCGCTCTAAAATAAAATTCAAACTGTTTTAGAGGTGCTACAAATTATAAGAAAGTGGACACAATTACCATATAGCAAATAGCCCAGCCTCGGTACAGACGTTCCGGAGATCGGCTCCATTGAAATTATCTGACAACTTTACGATCGATAAACACTTGAAAAGCATATATGTATTTGTATCTATATTGCCAGCCGCACTTGTCAGAGTAAGTTTCGTCGTTAACAGCTGATTCTGTATTTTCCAATGTAATATAGTGGTAAATTAAACGTTACTGGATTTTAATTTAATATTATAACGTTTTTGAAATCATGAACTGTACAATTTCTTATAAAACATACTTTTCCTAATTAAATACTTATATTTACGATGTTTAAATTTCATAAAAACTTGATTTGTGGAAAAATTTGTACTGCCCTCTCTTGGCTCTTTACTTTTTTGAGATAAAAATCAGAATCAGCTGTTGAATTTCCATATCAACCCGTGCTTATTGATTTTGTACAAGAAAATATGACTGCTAGCAATATAGATACTAATACATATATGTTGAAAAGCGCAACTCCTTACCGCGCTTGCTCATTGGGCAATGGAATTTTTATTTTCCTATCCAGCCGACCGGGACGCAGCAAAGCCGGATCAAGAGTGTCTGGTCGGTTCGTCGCCATAATCATTTTTACCTGTTCCAACGAATCAAGGCCGTCCATTTGATTTAGCAGCTCCATCAAGGTGCGTTGAATTTCTCGATCCGCCGAAGTACCTTCTGAGAATCGACGACCGCCGATAGCATCGATTTCATCCATGAAAATCATGCAGGGCTGATGATCGCGTGCGTAGTTAAACAATTCACGAATCAGCCGAGCATTTTTACCGATGTACTTGAAACCTTGAAGTCCGCATCTAATTGAGATGCACGCGCTAAGAGTGTCTTACCAGTTTTGGGTGGACCATACAGCAAACAACCCAACTCGGGATTCAAGAGCGGTAGCTCGATAACTTCGCGTAATTCTCGAATTTTACCTCGCCTGGATCTTCGTGCGACATGTTGTATACGAGTGGATCCACTTCTCGTGGCAAATATCGCATAATAATAGTCAAAGTGGTCATGTCGAGGGCAACTCGCGTACCCGACTTCAGCTTAGTCTTGTCCAATTGGCCACGGCAGCCGAGTACACAGCACGGACTGTTTGTTGCTTTTACAATAACTAAAATAGGGATAAGGTGAGAATTACGACTGCATAGGGAAATTTTGCTCTTACATTTGTCTTTGGTGAGCGGTTTCAGTATTTCGCCAACGATCTGTCCGACATTCTACAAGGCCTTGAAATCATTCTCGGATCTGTCGTACTGTTTGGTCAGTTCCTTAAGTTCTTCACGTTCTGAAATTATAATGTAAAGAGTTTGATTTAGTTGGTCAAAGATTTGGTCTCACGAAACGTTAAACAAACTTAGGTGGCGTGTTGCAAAAATATTTGTTCCGGCAAAGAAGTCGTACTTTTCTGTCGAGGGATAAATTGCCGTTTCTGCCAAGAAGCTCCCAACAGGTTATACTCACTTTCTTTCAGTTGCGATTCAATTTCCTTGTGTTTCAATAGTTTTTTATGGTAATCCAGCAACGCTTTCTCACGCAACACTTCTCCTGCTTCAGCACCAGTAGTCATTTTCAATTCTTTTAACCCAATGAATTTACTTAACAACAAAAATCCAGCGATGACATCCGGAGCAAAACACAATAGTCTTCTTCTTCTCGAAACACGAATTACAAGATAGTGCTGACAACTTAGAGCTGACAAGTGGTTTGCGTCACGACTATACCGGTCTTCTTCTTCTATTGCCGGCTCCAATACAGAACTGAACTGTGCCCAGTCGCCACTTTGACAACCATACAACTGACACGTCAATCAACGAACAGCGGCATTCCGTTAAATTTTCGCGAATTAACAAATTTTCCTCTGAATTCGCAACGCAAAGTAAGTTTGAATAGTTCGACACGTAAAACCCGCTTGTACAACACAGACCCTAATCGGTTCTATGAAAATTTCAGCGCAATAATGGCTCTCGCGGATGGCCCCTGCTACACGATCATCAATAGCCCGGATTCGGAGCCGTTCAACGAAATGCAACTAAAACAGGACCTCGAGAAGGGCGACATCAACTTGAAAATTGAGACGCTCAAGAAAGTGATTCAGTTACTCCTCAACGGAGAACGATTGTCCGGCCTACTTATGACGATCATCCGTTTTGTGCTGCCGCTTCAGAATCACATCATCAAGAAATTGCTGTTGATTTTCTGGGAGATTGTGCCGAAGACATCGGCGGATGGGAAACTTTTGCAAGAGATGATTTTAGTATGCGATGCGTACAGAAAGGTCAGAGGGGAGTGAGTCGTTTCGTATTGATGCGGAACTGATTGGTTACGTATTTTACAGGATCTCCAACACCCCAACGAATTCTTGCGCGGATCGACTTTGAGGTTCCTTTGCAAGTTAAAAGAACCAGAGTTGCTGGAGCCTCTCATGCCTGCTATTCGAGCCTGTCTGGACCATCGCCACTCGTACGTTCGACGCAACGCAGTTTTGGCCATTTTCACTATTTACAAAAATTTCGATTGGCTAGTGCCGGACGGGCCGGAGCTTATTGCGAATTTCTTAGATACACAGCAGGTAAGGGGGTTTTCTCATATTTACAGCAAGCTCCGCTGTAACTTTTTGCAAAAGTTCGTAGAAACGCTTACGATTGTTGTCAAATTCTGCACAAATATTTTTAGGCCTGGCGTGTAAAGATCTTTGTTTTATTCCTTTCAGGACATGTCATGCAAACGTAACGCATTTCTAATGCTTTTACATGCCGATCAAGAGCGTGCTCTGAACTACTTAGCATCCTGTCTGGATCAGGTGAACAACTTCGGTGATATCCTGCAACTGGTAATCGTCGAATTAATTTACAAAGTTTGTCATGCAAATCCCACCGAACGGTCGCGATTCATTCGCTGCATTTACAACTTGCTAAACTCATCGTCGAATGCTGTACGATATGAATCGGCCGGAACTCTCATCACTCTTTCGTCGGCTCCAACAGCTATTAAGGCCGCTGCCGGTTGCTACATCGATCTGATCGTAAAGGAAAGTGACAATAATGTGAAATTAATTGTCCTGGATCGTCTGATCGCGATGAAAGAAAACGAAAATATGGAGCGCGTAATGCAGGATCTTGTCATGGACATACTGCGTGTACTTGCCGCACCCGATATCGAAGTACGCCGTAAGACACTGACCCTGGCTATGGACCTTGTTTCGTCGCGAAACATCGAAGAAATGGTGCTGGTGCTCAAGAAGGAGGTTTCGAAAACTCATAACGTTGAGCACGAGGACACCGGGAAATACAGACAACTATTGGTTCGAACGTTGCACAGCTGCTCGATTAAGTTCCCCGATGTGGCGGCCGCCGTCATTCCAGTACTTGTGGAATTCCTTTCCGACACTAACGAGCTGGCCGCAACCGATGTATTGATTTTCATTCGCGAAGCTATACAAAAATTCTCTTCGCTTCGAAAACTGATTGTAGAGAAATTGATCGAAGCCTTCCCGGCTATAAAATCGTCAAAGGTGCATCGTGCTGCCGTCTGGATTTTAGGCGAATATGTGGATACTAGTGACCAGATTTTGGAAGTTATGGACGTCATCAATCAAACGTTGGGCGATATTCCAATGGTGGAAGCCGAGCAGAAACGTTTACTCGGCGAACAAGTTGATGAGGAGCAAACCAATGTTGGGAAAGAGAACGTCTCGACCAATAAAGTTACGTCGGACGGTACTTATGCGACTCAGAGCGCTTTTAGTGTTGCGCCGTAAGTATAACACAATGTCGCTTACCAGCGATTAATCTTTTATTGTTTTTTCAGTATTACCAAGAAGGAAAAGCGTCCCCCATTACGTCAATATCTAATGGATGGCGAGTTCTTTATTGGAGCTTCTCTAGCAGCCACTTTAACAAAGCTAGCCCTACGTTACACGGAATTGGAAAGCGATACCGTAAGTTTTTTTTATTTCAAAATTGTCGAAAGCCTGACTGATAATCTTCAATTTTAGCAAAATAAAAACCGACTATGCAGCCAAGCAATGCTGGTAATGAGCTCAATTATGCATCTTGGTAAGTCCGGATTCCCAACCAAAGCCATCACGAATGACGATACCGACCGCATTTTTCTTTGCCTGAAAACTTTGAACGAACGTACGCCAGAAATTGTTGAAATCTTCAAACATCAATGCCGCGATGCTTTGGGGAATATGCTGGACGCCCAGCATGAAGAAGAAATGCAGACTCAAAAGGAGAAACAGAAAATCACAGCCAAAGTACAGCCCGATGATCCGGTTGCATTCTCGCAATTGTCGACCGGTCGCGACAGTCAATTGGGCGAAAATGTATTCGAGTCTAGTTTAAATCAAGCGCTGGCCGGAACAAAGGGAACAAATTTATCAGAGGTGGCATCGCCAAATAACAAACTGAACAAAGTAACCCAATTGACTGGTTTCTCCGATCCCGTTTACGCCGAGGCTTATGTTAATGTTAATCAATATGACATCGTCTTGGACGTTCTTATTGTCAATCAGACCAGTATGTATCATTCGGGATCCGTTTATTAATATGCCTTATGTTTCACATTGTTTTTCCAGACGATACTCTACAAAATTGTACGTTGGAGTTAGCGACTCTGGGCGATTTAAAGCTGGTCGAACGTCCTCATCCTGTAGTATTGGCTCCACATGATTTCTGTAATATTAAAGCCAATGTCAAGGTATCGTCAACTGAAAATGGAATTATTTTCGGCAACATTGGTAAGCCAACCTAAAACTATTCACAAAAATCGATTATTTAATGAGACTTGCTCTCTTTTTAAGTTTACGACACATCGATTACGACTAACGTCGTTGTCCTAAACACAATTCATATCGACATTATGGACTACATAATTCCAGCGTCGTGCACCGATACTGAATTTCGACAAATGTGGCAGGACTTTGAATGGGAGAATAAGGTAAATATATATTTTTCCATTCAATTCAAGCGTGTCCGTAAAATTTTAAAATTAAATCGATACAGGTGACAGTAAACACAACTTACACTGATTTACACGAATATCTACGGCATTTACTAAAATGCACCAATATGAAATGCCTGACACCAGAGAAGGCACTGTCGGGACAATGCGGCTTTATGGCTGCAAATATGTACGCAAGGTAACTTCAAATTAATTTGTACAGCGTTTTTCCGATAAATAATTGGTATTTTATGTTTTCTTCCATCAATTCATCAGATCGATCTTCGGCGAAAACGCTCTTGCCAATTTAAGTATTGAAAAGCCATTGGACGAAATGGATTCTAAAGTTACCGGACACATTCGGATTCGTGCTAAGAGTCAGGTAAGCAAACCGAAAGCGAACTACCATACACAATTTTTAATCAATAACCTATTTGTGTTTAGGGTATGGCGCTTAGTTTGGGCGACAAGATCAGCTCATCGCAGAAACAGTCGGTCCAAGCTGCTTAAAATATAAAATTTCAATTCAATATTAAACTATACAAGCAACATAAAGGTTATTGTGTTATGCAAAAAAAACATGTTATAAGAATATTTTACTAAAATAAAACATTTAAATTCGATTCAATAGCGAAACATTTTGCTATTAGTTAACAAATTTCCGCTTTTCTGTAACTGAATATTATTGTATGAGCTCTTTAAAATTCATACATTCTATTTCGCGAGAAACTTTATTTTTATTTGTGGCAGAATAATTGTTCTGTAAATGTTAAAAGTTTTAAATGGATAGGAGGGTTTATTCTGTATTCCGTTCAGGATTCCTCTCAAGGCGAATATATCAGACTGTTCGTGGTACTGCACGATACCATTTACGTAGTCATTAAATACTCTATTTTAAAGACTAGAATTGTGGTATACAGGAGGTAAGGTCAATGAATATTTTTTGGTTTGATTATTCCTTCATAGTTGTCTTTTTATATGAAGTTATCAGCATTGGATTTCTGAATATATCTACAACACTTCTGAGGAAAGAAAATTGAAAATTGAATTGTATTTTTATGGAACATACCGAACGGGTCTCGTCTCTTTTTTAAAATCGATAATAAAATACCAAAAATTAGATCTTATAAAAAAATATAATTTTATATTCTACAAAAATACATATTTCATTAAATACGAATCGCTTTCCCATTTAAATAAAGAGAAGGCCACAATAATAAACGTTATTATTAATTATTAAATTTACAAAAGAAGAAAAATAGCAAATGGAAATTTTTTTTTTTTTTTCAATCTAAAAATTATTTGAGCAACAGAATTTGTACCGCTATTTTGCTGGTTTAATCGTTCACTCTTTTATTGCTTAATGTAATTTAATTATAATACTTCAAGATATCGTGCATTCACAGCACATCAGCGTATAGTAAAGGCATTTAACAGTTTTTGCATCGGGATCTTCGTCTTCATCGTTCCTTTTCTTATTTTTATTCTTCTTTTTATTTTTCTTCTTACCATTATCATATTTGCTTAGATATAGACTGCTATCGGTTATATCGAAACTAGAATCTTTTAGCTTCTTCTCCTGCATACTTTCGATTGAATCGATGCGATCCTAAAATAGAAAGGAGCTTAAACATGTTTTTACTGGAGACGAAATATTAGAACAGATTTCTTTTTTTTAAAGCTTCAATGTGTACTAACTACCTTAGATTTCATGAGATTGTTATCTTTTTTATGTGATATTTGTAAGGTATCGACATGATCCGTTTTTTTATCGGCAATAATTTCGTTTGATTTTAGCAATTCCGAATCGTTCGGCATTCCTGTATCGTTTTTATCTTCCAAAAGAGAAAACCGATTTGACTACAAGATGACGTGTAAGATAGGAAATGTATGTAATGATGTTGTTCTGAATTGGCTAGTTGTGTTTGTTTTTTATAAATACCTCGTCCAACTTCATCGCAGCTGTCGAAGCTCCAGCTACAATTGTAGTAGCAGGAAGTGAGCTTAGCACTTTAGATGGGCCTTCCGAATTACCAGGAATTTCTCTGGAAAATAAAATTTAAACCTTTCAATTCAATACAATAATATTTAGGTATAATAAATTACTCAAAATATTGTATTAATTTCTGAACAGTCATTTTGTTATTAGTATGGGGTAAGCGCTTGTTAAAGTTGTTAGAAAAAGTCCAAAGCAACAGTATGAATGGCCTTTTATTTGTAATCCTTCACATTTTTCGTTCTGCTTGCATTTCCATCACTAGATGCATTTTAACTTGGCAATCCGCAAAAAATATATAAACAGTTTTTTCATTTAATATTGACAATTCTATGACACTAACATAATCTAAATTGTCAGATTTTTTTTAATATTACACTACACGAAATTTTCAACAATAAACAAATCAGCATAATGAAATGATATGTATAATGGTTTCATGAGATTCTAAATTTTGTACAAACAGTTGGCAGTTGTTACAAGCCCGGAAGTAAAAGCAAGTTCACTTTTCAACTCGAAGTCATTCTAACGAATAATTTATACCGATTCCAAAAAAAACACGATATAGTCGAATACTTCACTTCAAATTTGCTTACGCTCGACTAAAATATAAGAAAGAACTGTGCTTCGCAATAAAATGGAAATATGAGAAAATGATATATCAATTTATTTTCAATGGTCGTATAAATGATTCAGTTCTTACAACATAGTTTTTTAAAGCCACATTTACTTTACTGATAGTAGAATTGTATTTGCAAAAAAAAATGTTTTGTCTTGTGTGATAAATCTTCTGAGGCTTAACATTTTTCCGTAATCATATATTTATATAACTTTTAACAGTGTGCATAAAAAAAATTGCCAGCAATCAGGAAATAGGTTTTTTTTATTTTCCGGGTTAAATTTGTGATGCGGTTAAAATCGGAGTAGGCTGTCTTGCTCCGTATTTAAAAAAAAAATAATCGAATTTCGTTACTAATGCCCTTTTTCAAAACAACGAAAATGGAGAATAAAAAAATTTATCCATATACATATATGTATGTACTTAAAAAAACGATTTAATCGAAGGTACGTTTGCTGACATAGCAAAAAATGAATTATAGTTTTGAAATTGAAAAATAGTTATCACCAAGAGATAGATTATACCTTTAGTTTAAGTATATTTTTCCTCTTTAAATTGGATTGTGCTAAGATTTCCAACTTATAGATATTCGATGTGATGACCTTTTTTTCTGAACAATCCCAAAGTATGTCGAACAATTGATTTAACTGAAAGATGTAGCTAGCTCTAAGATTCTTACGCCAAATTGACTAGGCGAAAATATCTCTTGTTTCAGTGCGCCAACACCATACCTTAAATTTCTTTGCGGACTAGACAAAATAGTTGAGAGCTATGTTGTATTGTAAATATTGTTGCGAAACACGATGTTGTGCAATTTTTTTTGACATTTTCTCATATTTTTGTTGTTTGGTTTAAATATCTAAATTGTATGTTCAAGTCTATGTCTCTCTTTATTTCCTAGCGGCTTTTAAGACGGATCAACTGCATATCAACGAAAGTCATCACAGGTTGCAGTGTTGCCATTGAATGTAATTCAAATTTATTCGTAACAATCAAGATCTACTCTCTCGTCTAAACGAATTATCTTTCGAAGATCATTGCTGGTTTGAAATATTAATTAGTTTATTAAATTATATACGAAATAATTGCAAAATCTAAATCTGAACGGAACTTAGGGGTTTAACCTTTAATACAAAAGTGTGCAGTTTTATGTACGGAAGCTTAAGGAACTTAGGGAGGTTAACTTTTAATACAAAAGTGTGCAGTTCAATCAGTTTTAGGTACGGAAGCTTAAGAAACCGGATTACACTATCATGCATTTTTTCTACATGAAACATTTCTTAGCTGTAGGTGCATATTGATCTAGAAGTAAACGATATTTAGCTATCACTACTATGCAGTGTTGCTCGGAATACCGTCGATAGATTCATTTAGACAACATTTAAAACATAAAATAAGATTATCTAACCACTTTGGTACTTTCAAAATGTTTCTAGGTTCAGATGTTTGGACTGGGGATTGCGTCTCTGAGCAGTTTAAATATAAAACGTGATTAGTAATAGAAGACAAAGGTTTTACCATTGATGATTCATCATTAAATTTAAATATTAACTGGAGATAAGGCTTCTTGAAAACTTAAGAAATGCAAATTTTCAGAAAGAATTAATGGCAACTATGTACAAGCAAATCAGCCAGAGCTTTCATAAAGTTTATGTCTATTTTATAATAATGTTGCATTTACATGACTGACGAAAAAAGTATTAGCACAATTATTCTTTTTAACAATACTCTCATGTCGTATTAATTAAAAATTTGAACCAAATTAAATCACACAAATATACACTAAAGACTAAACTAGTTATTGACATGCCTACCTATAAGACATTATTAGTAAAAATCACCTCAACCAATAAATTAACCACTTTGTACCGCACTCATAACACACTAACTACTACCTCCAATAATTAGTACGGCAATCTGCGAAAATCTCGACATATTGTTAAACTCGACTGCAAATAGAACTTAATATTAACAATTTATTAACACCTACGAATCGGCATAAGAAAATAATGTTAACCAACTCTTCTTTCATAAGCCGATTTTATGCGCGAATCGTTCAAAAGTGTTCAAAGCTAGAACGCCACGCTTACTAACTGATCTAGCAGATCTAGCCAGCAACCTTCTAGTGTTATCGTTGAAAATTTCAATACATATCTCTTCTTTTCGAAGAGCAGAAGAAGCTTTGACTTTTATTTTTTCATAATGAAATGTGATATGAAATATGTGATATGAAATATATACATACAATAATTGTGCAAGATCGAAACAAAAATATGAATGTGCGACAAAAACTGAGATTATGCTTTTCATTTATGAAATGCAAGCGAAAAATAATAACATTATTAACTTACGAATCAATCAACTTTTCCTGTCCTTTGTGTCCGCCCAACGACCACGGTTCGATATTTTTCTGTTTACCTGAGTAATCAATCTGTTTACGGGTTGTATCATAATGACCCTTGTTATTGTGTCTCTTGCGGCCCGGTATCCACAAAAATCGCAAACCAGACGACGATGATTTGCTTTTATTTCGAGATGCTGACATCTAATCTGAAGATAACATTCAGACAAGGTTTCATTTCAAGTGGTTCAACAAGATATATTTTGTTAAAATTATAGCCTGGGCGGATTTTTTCTTAACCTACTTAACGGCATAAAATAATAACAATTAAAAATGGCAGTCATAGCTAAACCCGTAAACGGACAAAACCTTCGGGGATTATCATGGTAGGTTAAAACCGGACAAGTTTTTGTGTGAAGCATGCAAAAAATGTTGTGAGTTTAAGGTAGACGTCCACCCGATTTTTGGAGACATTAAAGAACGGCAAAGTTAGTGTGATAAGTATTACGACATGAATTTAATTAAATTCAAACGATCAAGGCTAACACGTCAACACTATCAGAACCAGAGCTGGAATGATTGATTAGAATTTACAAAGCGGCTGTAGCTAGCAGCTTGCTATTGCTACTTAACTTGTGCGTTACGCGAATGACAAATAATTTCCGTATTATCGTTAACTAGTTTTACTTTGTGATGCTGACAGTTTTTTAGATCTGTCGCTTGACTATTCATAGTCCTCAGTTTTTGCAACTGCGGTCTACTGTACTTAAAGTAGATTATATTAACCTTTATCACTTGTTAAAACATTGTATGACCTGTAAAGATATCTGCATTATATTGGATGATTTTATTGCAAGATGTTAGAAACCTGTTTGTATAAAAAAAAATAACAAATTGGTGTTTAGGGTGTCGAAGATTTACTTTTTTCTGAATCAGTATACTTGTACTTTTATACCAAAAATATATACTAAGTCACAGCTTAAAAATATGATAAAAAATTTATTCAAAACATTGAAATGAATAATACACGAATCCAGGATTTTTTTGAGGGTAACCAAAAGTCTCTGACTATGAGTACCTACATCCTACATAATAAATGCGTTTTTATGCGATATAATGTTGGTGTCGAGAAAATCCAGCTCCAACGATTTATCAAAGTTAGCTATTCCAATTTCAAAAATTCACTCACAGTTAAAAACATGTGAGAACAGAAATTATGTCTTTTTTGGTTCCTATTTTAAGAAAAAATAAACTTTTTGGAGAAATTTAAACGCACTGTATATGCTGCAAGAGCTAGTAACGACAGATAATTCTTACAAAATCACGTCGCATTTAAGATTAAGAGTTCCAAAAAAGGATTTCTAATCTGGTCTATCAATCGTGATTTCCATCACTTTGTTCACCAAAAAATATCTCGGTTTTCATCTACACAACAAATAATTACCAACAATTTTATATTTTTTAAACCTGCTTTGAATTTTTATATTTTACGTTTAGTACAAAACTAAAAAAGATTTAATTTTCCAGGATGATCCTTGTTATATTCCCAAATTTAGTATACAATAAAAATAAATCACCTCACGTTTCATATAGTAATTACATTTTATTTTAATTATTGCTGTAAATATTATTTATAGTTTATCACTACAAAAATTGAAGAACACACCGAGTTTAGTTTGCATTGCCTTTTCTACTCACTCGAATACAAGCTGTCCTTGGGTTTACAAATATAAATATATTTTATAATTATGGTAACATTTTATGACTACTCGTTGCCTCTAGAACGCCCCACTACACAGCTTCCTTGTGGTTTCCAATCCAGCACGTGTTTGCCGATATTTTGCTACGTATTCCTTAAGGTACGATTGTTATATTTCCACTTTAGCCTGTAAATTCTAATACTTATCTTAGTCCGTTCAGTCGTCCTTCAAGTTTTGTGGAAGGGTGAAATCATTTTAGATTAGAGAATTCAGTGTATTTTCTTTGGAAAGTTTATTGATTTTTGGAGGCAGTGAAAAGTAAAAGTTACAGGCGGCAAAATGCACCCTCGCATATAGGAAAACTACCAAAGATCGATAATTCAAGGGATTAGAAGCCCAAATCTCAAACCCTATGTTAAGTTCTTGTCTGGTTTCTAATTTCAGGTAAAAGGGTGTGGAATGCTTTTGCCGGCGATGTAAGCGACAAGGTAAACGCACTTATGCCCAGTAAAAACGATCCTGCTTAGACTAAGTTCATACCACAAAATGAAAATGATTCACTTTGGTTTAAACTCTAACAGAGCCCGTGTCCAATTGGAATTTGGTCAAATTGTAAATCAAATCAAGGTCACGACATTTATCTAGCATTCAGATGGACGGGATTCGGGAAATTAAAATTACAGCTTTCCGGTTTCATTTCTGCATGCTATTTGTCAAAAACACCTCGATCATTTTCGAAATCGCTAGAGGGAAAAGTTGTGGAATGTTGTCGCCCTCGCCTCGTCGACAGCAGTGGCAGTGATGATGTCACACAAACACCGACACACGCTTCTCAAGAGAATTGCACTGTCACGGTCGAGATTTCTCTTTTTATTTTATTCCCATCAAATTTGATAATTTCGTGTTTTACTTACGTCTTGCGTGTGCAGATAGCAATTACCTGTAATGCAAATTCGAAGCACTTTTCCGATCACTAAACTCGTCAAATTACCTCTGTAAAACGCGATTCTTTGTCAACGCGGCCGCGCTACCGTGCAACAATTGTATACAAAACGTGACGTACTTATTGCAGCTCTATGACAGCCCCATTCAGGAGAATACCCCACACGAGATACCGACAAAACAAAATTTATGACGACACGAATGCAAACGTGTAGTGGAAACCAATCAACAGAGCGCGGAGCGGTGTATTTGATGTCGGCCTGTGTCAGCGATAAGTGAACAAAAAATCAGGAAAAATTTGTGTTGCGACCCGGCGATTGAACTGTGCAGGGGTAACGGATAAGTCGAAAACGCTTCTTACGGTAAATTTGACAGCATTTTGAACACAAACTCGCTTAAATTGTGGTCAACTTAGAAGAAAGTTCTTCGAAACGAAATGTACCAGATGTAAAGGAAAAAGCACAATTAGTTGTTTTGACAGCTCTTTTCATGTTCCCAGTTAATCGCGTCTGCGAGATATCTCGCAGATTTCTCGAAGACATATCGGTTTGTCTCCGAGATTTCTGCGAGACGTCTTATGGGAAAAATACACGGTATCGAGACAAATGCACCCCGAAATCTCGAAGACATGTCTCGCAAATGTCTCGATAGCAAATTTTTGTTTAGCGTAGCGCCATCTGTTTGATGATAGCGTGTTGTGATAAAAGCTTGTACTCGTATGAATATTTTGCGGAGATTGCCATCAGCTGGAAAAGAGAAAGGGGGTTATAAAATGAAACGTGCAGGCAGGGGCGAACTGCTATATAATAAATATACAAAACTAATCACGTAGTGACACATTTCATCACTTCACATCGCACTTGTGTCGTTTTATTGTAACCGCACTTGAACAGTAACTTTTCGAGTATTTAATTTTTGTCGTGTAAGTCGCGGATGACATTTGCTGCGCTCGGAATGATGCGGCTGTTTTTTGCATTAGAAATAGATCGTGGTGGGAGCACATGTTTGTATTGCTATTTCTTTCTATCTAGTGATGAAGAAAGATAAGCAATATGATTCCGAGGCTCAAACCATCGAGATTATGTCTCTTAAGAGACAAGCGACCAACTGGGTTGGTTTAAAATTTAAGCCGAGACACATGAAAATATTTCCCTGGATTCGGACTGCCATTCGAATATGAATCGAGCCTTTTTTGAAAAAATTTTAAATTTTCAGTTAGGAAAAAAACAAGTTACAAAAGGAATAGTTGATAACGTGTGAAAACAAGTTACTAAAGGAATAGTTGATTACGTGTATATTGTGCACAGGAATGAGACTGAATTTTTTTATATTCTCGACAACCTACAATACTTTTATAAATCGGTGTGCGTTTGGATTCACAAGGTGTTGAAAACGTAAAAATAGGTAAGGTAAGGTAAGAGTATTCAGTAGACCAGTTCCTCCTACGACGGAACTTTCGGTTGGGTGAAGGAGAGGGGTGCTTACGGGCCCGAGTGTCTGCATAGGTCGTTAAAGACAGTTTGTTAACCAGCGACCTGACCAATGCCGTGGCCTAAAGTTGGTCCAATCACTAAATGTTCACACCGATAAAGACTTAAAATTGGGCTGGTTCTTATTTATATCAATATATTGAAAGACTAGTACTACTCTGCAATGGACAAGCAACCAGAACACTTTCCGCCTTTGATTCCGCATATGCCTTTACAAATTTCGTGTAACTGATGTATTGTATTAAAATGGAAAAAAAAAACTATTTAGATTTTACACCTAAAAATCAGATGATCTAGTTTAAGTAGAACAGGTACAATGAAACCGAAATGAATTGGGCTTTAGATCGTCCTCTACTATATAGGTGAGGTAACAAAGAACGAGCTCCGAGCTGGCGCTAGGTCGGGTCATATACGAAGTGTTTTCAATTTCTATTATCCTTACGTTTTTATTTTATTTCTACTCTACGTTAGCCCCGGCCAGTTTTGTGTTCTTCGTCTAAAACGCTCTTCCACCTTCAAACTCATTGCAGAGTTGATTATTAATTAGTATTATTTTTATCTGTTCCTTACATTAAAACATACTGAAGTCACGAACGGCTACAAACCAATCGTATGATACTCTAGATGAAGTAACTGAACTGCAATTTATATTGTAGTTGGGGATAAATTAGTTTGTCCTTTATCAGGGACTTCTATTCAGTTACTACTTGAAACTAAAAGATCATATCAATCATACCAATTTGAAACCGGGCGAGTCACTGAAAGTATAATTTTCCAGCTTCTTTGTGACATATAATATAATCGTAGCGGTACTCGTATGAATTTTGATTAAATCCGAAATCTCTTTACTGCAGTCTTATCTTTGAACTATGTACATATTAAATGCATACAATTTTGCTTATATTTTATTAATTAATTATTTTTTGTCACTCACGTTCAACTGATAGCAAGTTGATAAATTATAGCAAAACAGAACTTTGCCCTCTGAAGATATGAAAACACAAATAAAAGTTGCGATTAAATTGATTTTGCGTTTTAAGTTATCCATACACGAATTAAGTTAATATTTAAGACACTGCGTGTACAATACTCGATGGATTTGCTTCAAATATTCATTTATCTATACCTCAAACTGTTTATTCATAGTGACTGAGCAAAAAATATGATTTTTTTGAAGATATCATTGTTCCGACTTTTCGCGTAGTGTGAAGGTCACCAGTATGTCCATTTCGTAAGACTTTCTGGACAAAATCTTGTATCAGTGTACAAGCGTGTGATTCTCTATCTTTCAATATTGCCATCTTCTTCACTCCTTAATAACGATACTCGATAGTTAAGTATTAAATTATACAGATTATTTACCAGAGAATATACAATACAAGAGATATTTGGCTAACCAAACTGTTTATATGCTGGACAGGTGGAGCGTCAAGTGGTTCATGTTTCTATTACCTACGAAATCAGTGCGCTAAATGTTTGACACATTATTTTCTTCCGATAAATTTTATCATGAAATTTCAGATCAAACCCTACTAATATTTACCAACACATTAATCTAAATTATAAGGTAAGCCAACCTATTTCCTTTTAGCTTCATAATACTGTTGGTTTTCCAAAAATAGGCTTTTAGTATACCATCTACCCTCAGAGTGAAATGAAAATGAAAGAAAAATTGGCAAAGATACGAAAAACTGAGATAAGATAAACCGTAGAACCAGTCGATTTGAATGATTGACTAAGTAATTTATCATATGTATCTGGGTGTAGAGTGTTATCACACGTTTAATATCAGCAAGTCGTGATCCAAAAAGTACGAAATATCGCACTTTAAATTTATTAGTCTTTGATAAAAATAATTCATTAAACTTGAATAATAGCTTTGCCGGTATTTTTCCCGTTTAGTAATTCTATGAATGCCTGCGGCATATTTTCAAACCCTTTGGTAATAGTTTCCCTGTACTTCACTTTACCGTCCTGAATCCATTTTGAAATTGCCGAAATAGCCTCGGGATAACGTTCTTGCCATCTGTAAACCATGAATCCTTCCATTTTGAGTTCATTTCCAACAAAATAACGCTGTAGAATTGAAGCTGCAATAAAATAATCTTACTATGAAATTGGCAGAATTATGGACCTTGAGAAATTCAGAACCTTTCTCCTGAGTTGTCGCATTGTACGCTGAAATACTTCCGCATACTGATATCCGCCCACCGTGATTCATTTTGCTTATGATTTGCGAACTTAATTCACCACCAACCTGATGCGGAAAAGAAATCTTTAAATTGTTTTGATAAAATGAAATAATATTTGCTTGTACATTATCGAAATAGCAATCAACACCTTTGGGAGCAGCTTCTTGGAAACATTTTGATAGATCGACTGTTTTGTAGTTGTAGGCATAGTCAAAGCCTAGTTCTTTTTTAAGCCAATCACATTTATCATCAGATCCAGCAAATCCGATTACCGTACAGCCTTTGATTTTAGCTATTTGACCAACCAGACTTCCTACTGCTCCAGCAGCTGCTGTTACAACCACAGTCTCACCAGCTTTTGGTGTGCATATATCCAAGAATCCAAAGTAAGCAGTTTGACTGTTTTTTTTTTAAAAAAATTATGAAAATTATTTAAATTCAATTTCAACTATCGGGTTTTAATTCTTACCCTGGCATTCCAAGATACCCAATTGCTAATGACCTTGGCAATTTCCCAATATCTGGAATAACCGAAACTGCAGCGATAGATTGAAGAACGGCGGCTCCTTTAAGACCTTCAACTGGTTTCACTACTGTATGAGTTCGCCACCCGAAATTTCCTAAAACGTAAGCTCCAACTGGATATTTTGCATTTTTACTCTCGAGAATTCTAAAAAACAAAATTTCTTTCAATCACCATTCGTACACATACATATGTATGTATAATTTTATTCGTTACGTACTTTGCAACCTGAGTCCCAATCATAACCGTATTTTCGGCAAAATTCATCATGTAGGGGCGCATATAAGGGTCGATGCTGAGATATTCAGCTTGACATAAAATCTCTGTAAAATAAAGTCATTCAAAAACAAATGAATTTAAATGGACAATTTTATTCTCACCATCATCCTTAATAGCCGGCAACTCCTCTTCTTCAATGCGAAAGTTTTTTAACGTTGGCTGGCCCTCGAACTTCTTCGCATATATAATTTTCTTTGCTTTCACCATTTTTTTTTTTTTTTTTTTTTGTTAATTTAAAAATTGTTATCGCCTACGTTCCGTTGATATCACTTTAGTTAGCTTTGCACACAAAACAGAACAGAACCTGCTCAATGCCTCTCCAGACTATAAATAAGTGGTCTGTGCTGTAGTGTCCAGTCAACGCCGGTTTTATTTCGCTTGTGACGTATGTTGGTGTATATATATATATATTTTTTTTTGCATTTATTTGTAGTCAATAAAAGAGCTAATTAACGGACGATTTATATACAAAGAGGACAGTGGTAATGTGTTTAAAAAAAATCCATGTACAATTCATAACCAAAGCAAGTCGTAGTAATCGCAACTTTTAGTTTTGTGTTTGTTTCAGGCGGGAACGCAGAAAAACAATTCGGGGGGGGGGGGGGTGGTTTCATACAAATTTACTCGTTGAGTGCAAGTTACATTTAGTTTTGCTTATGTAACTACATCATTTCGGGGGGAAGGGGTGAACCCGTTCGCGCCTGGTTTGTTTGATTAATGCTTGGCAAAATGTAATATAGGCATTGATATCTCTGATACCGTTGAACTTCTTGAATGAAGTAGGAGGAGAAGAATCGAATTCAATGCATCGAAAATACAATGTTATCTTCAGTAATACCGCGAGGCGGTTCTTTGAGGTAGTAAAATCTGCTACCATTTTCAAAAAAGAGGTGGTAAAAACCGAATTTTAATAATAATACAATAACATTAACATACAGTAATGTAAAATAATAATGGATTAACGTGAAAGCGTAGTGTTTCATGACTCGAAATAATAGTTCAGTAATTTTTAAAATTAAAAAAGTTAATAAATCTGCTACATATGTAAACGCTAGCGGTAACGGTTGTCTTCTACTCGTTACTCTCAGAAGTCTATTTCGTTTGATAGAATGAATTACGTATACCTATTAAATTCATATGCTCTTACCTAACCTAAGCTATGTTGATCACGATAATTAGAAAGCGATTCGTAACTCTTAGGCCCGGTATTTCAATGTAGAGTTAACTTGTAAGTAGTCAGTTAATCAAAACCACTCGAGTTAACTTTATATCGAAATACCGGACCCATAAGTTAACTCTACATTGAAATACCGGGCTTTATCATGGTATTATAGGAGCTATCGACTAGCAGTCTGGGTGGCTTAGTGGCTAGAGCACTTGCCTTCGGTGCACCTGGTACCAGGTTCAAATCTGCTTGGCGACAAGTAATTTTCGAGAATGGGATTGGGTGCCGGACTACCAGTTTACTCAGCTGTAAATGAGTACCTGAGTTAAAATCGGGGTAATAATCACGGACGAGCGTGTAGTTGACCACTTCACCTCCTAGTGTTCCGTTGGTCTCGCAATGAAGTAACTCTAGCATTACTTCAAGGCCTAGGCCCGATTTGGGCTGTTGCGCCATTGATTATTATTATTATTGACTAGCAAAGTGTAGCATTTTATATTTGGTTTGTTCTTTTTTTACACTATCTACGCTAGTGGAAAAAATGTTCGAAGTACGAGTGACGTCAGCGCTGTTCTCTTTGCCGATCGTAGAGAAAAAGTGTGAAAAGATTACACTTTCTACACTCGCTTAAGAGCAGGTGTCTATCAATCTTGATGGCTGCAAACAGATAAAATTGGCATTCAGTACTTATAAAATACTGTTTTCAATGAACACATGCAAGAATATTGTATAGCAATAAATTTGAATTAGGTTTGTTCTTTTTTCCTACACTATCTACACTAGAGCAGAAAGTGTACACTTTTGGCTGTTCTTTTTGACGAGTGTAGATATTTCTAGTGTAGAAAGTGTACACAAAATCAGTCTCTGAATATTAATATTTTTGACCTTCCCATCCCTAAACTGACTGTACTGTACGCTGTATTTAAGGCTATCGCCCTAATTTCAGTTTAGTATTTTTAAAAATATCCTAAGAATAGAAGAACAGAATAGTAAATCTTGCAAAGTTTCTGTCTCTGAATTAATCATCTTTTAAGTAAAACTCTTAAAATTTTCGGGTGTTGGAAAGTATTTTTAACTCGTCATGTACGCAAATTTCTGTGCATACACTTTACTTACTGGGAAGTTGAATGTGGAACGTGTGTTTACCATAAACAGCCTCCTCAGCCCCATTACACCCCGCGACAATTAACTGACAAGTTAACACAAAACATTTCTGTCAAAATTTATTAAGAAATAGAAGTGAAACTTCTCAAGTTGATGACATTTGAAGTTCGCGTTTCGCGGGTTGCGCTCAGCGTGTTTTGTTCGGTTCTCGCATTAAACTCTGGAAAATAATAAAAAGTCATGTTCTCGAAATTCGGGAGCAGTTCGCTAATTTTTGCGGCAAGAAAAAATGCGGGAGCCGTGAAAATGTTGTCGTCGGAAGCGCCAGCAATGAAAAAGCACGATCTCTTACAGGAAGAAGCCTTGAAGGAAAATTGCATTTTGGTCGACGAAAAAGACCGTCCTACAGGCTATGGTTCGAAAAAAGATTGTCACAGGGTCAGTCCTCAAGGCCGATTAAAATTGCATCGAGCTTTTAGTGTTTTCTTGTTTAATTCCAAGGGAGAAATGTTGGTACAGCGCCGTTCCGTTCATAAGGTAAGTGAAATTCAACGCTTTTGGATTCAAGAAATTTATGAGACTAATTTTATTCATTTTCTTAGATTACATTTCCCGATACGTACACAAATGCATGTTGCAGCCATCCACTCCACGATATTGAGGAAGAGCGTATTGAATCGAACGCTTTCGGAATTCGGAAGGCAGCACAACGTCGCCTTAATTATGAACTTGGGGTGCCCTACGATCAGGTAAGCAACCCATTGCTTGAGGTTTCTGTTTAGAAATTTTGTATGGTTGTATACAATGTGATCAGATCGTGGTTAGTGGGCACGCTATTGTTCAGACTTCTCAAAGCAAAGTATACATAACAAAAGACTGAATATTTAAATTATGAATAAGTTGTAAACTCAATGATCGTAAAATCTTCTTGAACGCTTTACCCTCGGACGAATCACTTTTGTAATAATCAATATAATTCTGTAATATTTAGGGAGATCTGTTTGCGTACTTTCCAACTACATTATGTTTGTTCGCGTACTAATTTTCCGAACCAGTTCTGTTGAACGTTTGAAAGTATCCCATTGATATCCACGGATTTGAATTTATCTAAAAATGCTTTCCGAATGGAAATCGAAAAATCTTCAGCCTTAGAATGGTAACTGTAATCAAACCAAAATGGCATTTAATGAAAGCCGAATCGTTTCGGATTTTATCATTTTCAATTATCTGCTTTGCTTTCCAATATTAAAATTTTGAATCCAAACTTCATTGCACATAATATGTTATATAATGGAATTCAATCAATTCATTATACTTGATTCTATTTTATTGTACATTTTTCAAAATTTCACGGGAAGTTTTTTCAACTACTGATCAGGAATCTTAAATTCTCGAACTTTAAGAACCAACTTTTGTATTTGAGGCAGTAGTCTAAAATTGTTACTTAGTCCCCTTCAACATAAAGAGATCATCTGAAACATGAACCAATAAAAATAAATGGAACTAAGTGGCTAAACACCATGAAGACGCTGTAACTTTTCCGCCCCACGAATGACGGGAGCCAAAGTGTGCCATTGCACCCACCTAAATTGATGGTATTAATCGAACATTCATTTTAATTAAAAGTATCATCCGGAATATATGATCTGGTCGTATCGAGCAGTAGTTGTGTTGATTTTTAATTTTTGGAATGATTAATCTATTATAAATAATCACGAAAGGCCATACTATTCAAATTATCTATAGGTAGATAGTTATTTTCTTTTTTATTATATTAATATTAACATAAAAGTAGGGTAGTAGTGCTGATCGAGCTGCGCCCGTTTGGTGTTACGCTTCGGTCAGTGTACTAATGAATAGACTAAGAAACCGGGCCTGCGAGTAACAGGTAGGAATGCAAGGTTAATATGTAACGTATTGTAGAGCAACTTACGTCGCGGACACTGAACACAAATGGCAAACAAATTCTGTCATATTTAGTATAAAAACGGAGAAGCATAAAAAAAATCAATAACGCTTTCATAACAAAATATCGAAAACGATTTCATTTTTTTATCCACGGAGTTGAACACAATAGTAAATTTGATATGATATCTGCGTTGACCTAAATAATATTGAAAGCAATCTTTAGCAGATATCGTAAATAGTGGTTCATCCTTACTATAGCAACCCACCCAACTCAATTACGAATGACATCACTCATATTTGAAAAAACAAACAACAATACTCAAACATCCAGAACAGGCTGCAAATCTTTCGACTATTCTCACTAGTGGTGTGCAAAAAGTAATTATTCGTTATTAAGTATTCGTTACTTGAGTACCGAATACTATTTTACACAAGTATTCGTTAACCCCACTAAAAATAATTCCCGCTTCTGAGCGGATGACCTTTTTTTTTTTTTAGCTTCTCACATTGTGTTTGCTACTGAATCCCAAAAATTTCCCCGTCTGAGCGGATGACCTTTTCACATTAGGTTCTGGTTTTTTTTCCTCACACGAATAACTCAATAAAGTAACGAATACTAAATTGAAAGTATTCAGTAATTATTCGTTACTCCAAAGTAATCGCTTTGCACATCACTCTCTCTCACATGCAGAAGATACTTCTGGCGAGTTCCACACAGACCCCAGACGAAAGTTCTCGGCTCAACACATGCAGTATATACAAGCTTGAATACGACACAGTGTCGACTACGGTGACGCGAAAGTATTTGTAAAACTATTTGGATTAGTAGCAGCGATCGAGCAGTGAAGTACTAGCTCGCAACAAGCGGTGGTGATACCCGTAAAATTCGTCTGCATGAACGTAATTTTTCATGAGAAGGAGAAAGGTTGAAAATTTGTTTGTAGTAGAAGTGCGATGCAGGAAGGTAACCTCGGGATTCAAGAAACGGAAGAGACTGAAGAATAACAGCTTGTAAACAACATGTTGGGGTTCAAGTGTCAAATTCATGTTGCTGATTGGTTAAAGGCTACTACCATTTAAACTTCCATCGCCTAACACAATCAGATTTCATTACGGAATATCTCGTTATCAGCCACTCCATGTACTTCCATGGCTCGCAACAATAGTTTGCAGACACATTAGATACACACTATTTTTCTATTTAATATTTTTTTACTCAATATCTGATTTTTATTTTCAGGCTCAACCCGACAGCTTTCATTATTTAACGCGCATACATTACGAAAATATCGGTGACGGAACATGGGGCGAACATGAAATCGACTACATTTTATTTTTAAATAAAGATGTTGATCTGAATCCGAATCCGAACGAAGTTAGTGAGATACGTTTTATCAAACGGGAAAATCTCGACAATGATATTGCTAATATGCGAGCACCTCTAACCCCTTGGTTCCATTTAATTTTAAAAAATCGTTTGAGGTTGTGGTGGGATAATTTGAATAATATGAACAAATTTGAAGATTTAAAAACTATTCATAAATTGACATGATCAACGCACTAATATGCAGTTTAATTACTATCACGGATAAAGTAACATAATGTACAAATTTAGATTGCTGGTGCTTTTGTAATGAATCGGATGTGGAATAAAAATTATTGTTTTTAATATTTATTAAATAGCTTGTTCTAATTTTTGGAAATAAGCTCAGTTATGGTTGGTCCAAATTTAACACATTTGGTCTGATGCTTGCGTTAAAAGGCGTCAGTGTAGCCAAAAAAAAGAAACCTACCCTTTTTAGGTACACTATATAAACTAGTGTATACAAACTACAGCACTGTAGAATGTGTACACCTTTCTGTTCTTTTTGACGAAATGACGTTAGAGGTCGCTGTTGTCTTACAAATGTACGCACCGCTTTTGGACTTTTGCTTATAAAACAAGGGTCTGCTACAAGACCCTTGTTTTATAAGCAATGAGTGATGTAGTGCACATATCTAGCTGCAGTACTACTAGACACACATTTTATTGAAGAACCTTGCAAAGCCTGCATCATTCACTGTATTAGTGGAAACATTATTACCACTACTGAACTATGGGTATTGTTTCCTTGCCAAGTACGGTCCTCGATTAGGATCTGAATATATCTTTTTCGAGTAAGTGATCAGATCATATGCAGGTGGTGTCTGTTATTGTTAAGTCCATGCGGTCAATTGGGCTCATACTTAAAAGTCGATGAAACTCATTTTTAGAATCTAAAAGAATTTTAAATGCTTTAATCAATTTTAATTAATAATATTCCTGGCCGAAAGAAAATGTAATTTCGTTACGCCACTGGAGTGAGAGTTCAAGCCATCTAAGCAATCAACCAATTAAAATAAACAAACCATATATAAAGAGTATGCTTTTACACCTGGAAGCGTGTATCCGTTATGTATCCGCTTTATTTAACTAAGGCCAGACTCAAACATTGCCGTAAAATGTTTTCAAGAAATAGAAGTGAAACTTCTCAAGCTGATGGCATTTGAAGTTCTCGTTTCATGGGTTGATTGCGCTCTGCGTGTTTTGTATGGATATCGTATTGAACTCTAGAATATAATAAAAAGTATCATGTTCTCAAAATTCGGTCGAAATTCGTTGATTTTTATGGTGAGAAAAAATGCTGAAGCCATGAAAATGTTTTCGTCGGAAGCGCCAGCAATGAATAAGTACGACCACTTACAGGAGGAAGCCATGAAGGAAAATTGCATTCTAGTTGACGAAAATGACCGTCCTATAGGGTACAGTTCGAAGAAGGATTGCCACACAGTCAGTCCTGAAGGACGATTGAAATTGCATCGAGCTTTTAGTGTTTTCTTATTTAATTCCAAGGGAGAACTGTTGGTGCAGCGTCGTTCCGGTCATAAGGTAAGTGAAACTCAACGCTTTCGGATTCAAGAAATTTATGAGACTAATTTTGTTCATTTCCTTAGATTACGTTTCCCGATAGGTACACAAATTCATGTTGCAGCCATCCACTCCACGATATCAAGGAAGAGCGTATTGAATCCAACGCTTTGGGAATTCGGAGGGCAGCACAACGTCGCCTCAATTATGAACTTGGGGTGCCCTACGAGCAGGTAAGCAACGCATTTAATCAGCCGCTAATTTTTCTGTTTGGAAATTTTCTATAGTTGTATGTATTCAATAGATTCAGATCGTGGCTAGTTTGCACGCTATTGTTGTAACTTCTCAAAGCAAAGTATAAATAACAAAAGACGGAATATTTAAATTATGCATATAAAAAACCTTGTAAACTACAACAACTGTATAATCAAAGAATCACTTTTGCAACAGTAAAAATAGTTCTGTGACATTTAAAGAGGTCTGTTTAAAATAAAATATCCAGGCTACCTAATAGTACACTCAAAATAAGTCATCAACATCACATATATGCATGAAAATATTGATTTTTACTTAAATTAAATCGTTAAAGTGTATTATATTTTTTTTGTTTTCATATTTTCGAACAAACTGATGTTGTTCCGGAAATTCGAATTTTCAATTACCCTCTTTTCTTTCCGAATGAGCTTGAATACACACAATTTTTCTATTTAATATTCCCTCTAGCCGAAAATACGAGTCCCATTTAAAAATTAGTTTTTTATTTAGTAGGAGTGGAAAAATAGAAAAAAACGGATCAAGTGTTCTTTAATAAACATATTGTCAAAATGTTTAATTTAAGTAATTATATAAGTAATATCGTGTTGGTTTCTTTTTGTAATGGTTTGTAAAGCTTTTTTTTTCTAGCCAAACTGTACTTTTACATTGATCCTTAGTCTCGAAAAACACTATTAAATTAAAACGGGACTCCTATTTTCGGACTATTATGGTAGTATTTTTTTACTCAAAATTTGATTTCTATTTTTAGGCACAGCCCGATAGTTTTCATTATGTAACGCGCATACAGTACGAAGATATCGGTGACGGAACATGGGGTGAAAACGAAATCGACCACATTTTGTTTTTACATAAAGATGTTGATCTGAATCCGAATCCGAACGAAGTTAGCGAGATACGTTTTATCAAACGTGAAAATCTAGACAATGAAATTGCTAATATGCGAGCACCTCTAACCCCTTGGTTTCGTTTAATTTTGCAATACCGTTTAAGGTTGTGGTGGGATAATTTGACTAATATAAACAAATATCAAGATTTGAAAACTATTCAAAAATTGAGATGATCAACGCATTAATACGTAGTCTTATTACTATCATGGTTAAAGTAATAATAATGCAGAAATATAATTTTTTAGAACGCAAATTTTTGTTTTTCATTTTTATTTAATAGCTTGTTAATGTTTTGAAATAAGTTTGATTATGATTGGTTTAACTTCAACACATTTGCTGTGCTGGTTACGTTTGTAAAATGATAAAAAAGCGGTAAGATCTTCAAGAAAATGTAAATAATGAGAAGGAAATCACATAAACACATAAACATAGTGATTTGGCATATTGATCTCCTGTTTAGTTCTCGTATTAATTTTCAAACAAAGAAACTCTCGGTTCTGTTCAATTTAAATTACTCGTGAACTCTCTTAATGAAATCCATCGTGTTCTACTGTTCCTGTAGTGAATGTATTCTCATTTTAGATTAATCTTTAAACTAACGAACAGCTGGACCTTATGTTTTGTCCCTGAACCAATGCTTTCGATGTATCTTGTAAAATATTCAGACCAATAATTTCACACTAATTAATATTTCGTATAAAAAGTTTCATCAGTTAGGGCTAAGCCCAGAATGGACGTGGCGCATGGTGTTACAGTTTGATGACTTAATTTTAAATGTAATCGAATAAATATAAAGTAATGTTGTAGAATAAAACAAAATAAAGACCAAAAGCAATATACAATAATGCAGAAAATAACAAATTAATGGTTTATTAAACTGAACTTTATTATTTTGATCTGCGCCAATCTAGATGGCCGAAGATTGAGTCTTCCAAGATGCGTCCAAGATGGCCAACTACCTATAGGAACATAACCGTCCTGCAAGGTTAAGTAAGTCCCTAATACTTTTTAGTATTTAGTTTAAGGGTTCTGGCATCTGTTTTGCCCTTCGCTATAGCGCATATATTTTAGAGCCCTCGGTGCCCCAAAATTTACTAGTCATCCCTTTCCCTTCTAAAACTTTAACATATTTTATAGCTCTCTTTAATTTTTAAAATTAAATTGCTCTCACTTATGCTATCTAGTTGTGTAGCGGCCTTATTTGACAATGTCACATCTCTGAAAAGAAATCTTCCTCGGTTTACAAATAAAAAAAACTTTTCCTGTGTTACTGATCTTTGATCACATTTCATTTATTAGGTAACATTTCGGTCGGTAAATCTCATTATAAATATATCATAAATCTATATTAGGTACAAAAAGACAAAAGTCGTATAAAAATTTATTAACTATATAGTAGCGATTATTAATTTGAATTTATTGGCAGATTTCTGGCAATAACATTCGGATGAAAACGTGTATAATACAATATCATAAAAATAATACCGATGAAGAACGTAAAGAACGATATAACACAAAGCGGTAAAAAATACAAGCTCGACTGAAAACTTACTGCCGCATATTTCGAAAATAATACGATACAGGCAAAATTTTCGATAGCACAAAGCGTATAATACAAAATGTATCGATATCTTGTTCGGACCTCCCTCAATGAAATATAAGTAAAAATGAAAACAATTCCAATTGTCATGGCAAATAAGACGCGATGGAATATCGTATTTGAGCAAAATGATGGTCGCTCGTGGAATAATGTTATCAGGCACATGAGTAACGCGTGCAGGCTACATGCGGTTATTGTCCATAGGGGAAAGACACTAGCTACTGTGGCGATGCATAAAATTCTGGAAACTAAAATAGAAAAAACAAAAGCCATTAAAGTGCAACAAAATATAAAAATAAGTAGCCGAGTCCGAAACGTACACTTAAATAAAACAACAGTGTGTTACCTTGAAAAGTTATTTGCGTTTCTAAGCAATATGAAACATTCTTTTCGCTAAAGTATTGTAAAAGATATGATCAAAAATGCTTAAGTGTTCTCTAAACTCTGAAATAAGAGTTATAGTTTTTTTTTCACAACTCCGGATATATAGCTATGATAAAATAGTATAATTTCTTTTCGCCATATAGTATAACAATTTTGAAAGCACTTTTAAAGTGTATAAGCGTGTCTCATTAAAATAAGTTAGCGACCAATAATCAGTTTGCACAATGCAAATGTAATTTCGTTTTCAGAAGAAGCTTCAAGTCGGATGGTGTCGTGCATGCTAATATTTTATTATTAAAAAATCATAGAAAATTTAATAAAGTACAATTGAGATTCTTTTAATTACATTTTATTCTGGAAGCGATCATTTAGTTACGTGCTTGCTTTCGAGTGATTTTTATTAGGTCACATTAAATCTCCAGCGAGTGTCGTAAAAAAAACCAATTGGGCAGAAATTTTGTACTCACACCGCTGACCTGAATATGTAGTAGTACATTTGATACGAAAGCCCGGAACGAACTAAAAATTACTTTTTGGGTCGATCTACGGATTCGTTAATAATAACCTTTTGTGGGACTGAAGGATCTGAATCTTCCTTTTTACGTACATAATACATAATTTTTTACCCGATTTTTAGTTATTCTGTTGAACATTTTATTTCGCAATTTGCTTGAGTTGCTCTATTTAATAAAGGTACACAACGTAATTTTAACATCTGTTTCAAAAATCTGTTGAATGATTTTGAAGGTAATATTCAGCAGATATTGTAAATAGTTGCCAGAACACATGGAGACACACAATTTTACTCAATATTTGATATATTCAGTCACTGCCCAACAACTTTCATTATTTCACGCGCATACATTACGGAAATATCGGTGACGCAACATGGGGCGAAAATGAAATTGACTATATTTTATTTTTAATGAAAGATGTTGATCTGAATCCGAACGGAACATCTCACAGACTTAAGGCTGTGACAAAATTCTATGATTCCATCATCGCAAGAGAAATAACAATTTTGAAACCACATTTAAATGCACAATTGTTAAAATAAAAGAGAATCTAAAGTACATTACAGTCTTAAAGTTAGGCAAATGTAATGCTACGCTTCCACTATCGCATTCATGTGAAAACACTATACTCGTGTTCAATGCGAATCTTTTTGATGTGTGTCTAAAAACCGGCATCGACCCGAATGTTACTGCGAATATTGAGTGCAGGGGTTCAGTTCAATCACATTGGGAATACGAGTAATTATATTGTACTGTATGTAATGTTATGTTTAATGCGAGATCCCGTCGTGGTCACAGATAGAGGTTCATGGTCGGAAGGAATTACCCGCAAGGGTTCGAAACTGGGCCTTCTAGACTATCATTATCTATATATATAAAAATAAGTGGTCTGTGTATGTACACGGATAACTCAGCAACCGTTCGTCCGATTTGGCTCAAATTTATATGATGTCTTCGTTAGGGCCCAACTTAGATACTAACGGAGCCAAAAATTGCAAATTTTCCCGGAAAATGGAAAATTTGGAAAATTTCATTTCAGTACATTTTGTATGGAGAAATTTTTTCGTTCGTCCGATTTGGCTCAAATTTATATGATGTCTTCGTTAGGGCCCAACTTAGATACTAAAGGAGCCAAAAATTGCAAATTTTCCCGGAAAATGGAAAATTTCATTTTCAGTACATTTTGTATGGAGAAATTTTTTCGTTTGTTGTTCGCAACTATTCAACCGGTTTCCATGGATTTTTTTTTTTCGGAATAGTCTCTTCTATCTCTACACATAAAAAACAAATTCCGGACGAACGCAAATCAAAACACACGGCCAAATGGTCATACATATACATACATATATACAAAAATATGTAAATGGCTATGAATGCCATGTGTCCATGTGTTTTGATTTCCGTTCGTCCGGAATTTTTTTTTATGTATAAAGATATGGATGCATATGGATATGTATGACCATGTGGCCATGTGTTTTCCTACAGGCGAGGTACAATTGATCAAGGAGATCAAACATTGCACAACGGAGTTGTAATGCAAAAAGAGTTGCGAATATTCGTGCGAGTCAAACTGTTGAAGAGCGCGCACGAGTAGAGTCACTGTATAAGAACTAACACAAACATCCATTATCATGAGTACGGACAATGACCTGGTACACCTTGGTACATATTTAGTACTAAAAACCCGCGAATTTAAAAAATCGCGGGTTCCTTAAATGGCATAGTTTTAGTGTGTATACGTGTAGCAGATGGATTTTGATTGACGTTTCACGGAATCGAGATATGTCTCATGAAATGTCAACTAAATACAGCGTTTATCCACTTTAGTGGAGATCCTTAAAATGAAAAATCGAAACAACTGCCAAAAAATTTTAAATAACTGGTTTCAAATGAAACACACATTGTCCGTACTCAAGATAATGGATGTTTGTGTTAGTTTGTATGAAGTGACTCTGCGCACGAGATGCTCAGCACAGACGCATACATATTTCACAAGTTCGAGCAGAACGAACGTGGATGGGGAATGGAGAATTTTAGATGGAGGATGGTGGATGAAGATAAATGATGGAGGATGGTGGATGTTGGATATGGGATGGTGAATGGTGGATAGAGGGTGGAAGATGGAGGATGGAGAATGATGAATGGTGGATGGAGGATGGTGGATGGAGGATGGTTGATAGAGGATGGTGGAAAAGGGATGGTGGATGGTTGATAGAGGATGGTGGAAAAGGGATGGTGGATGGTAGATATAGGATCGTAGATGATGGATAGATGATAATGGATGAAGTAGGGTTGGAGGGTATTGGATAGAAGATTGTTGATAAAGGATGGAGTAACAGAAGCAACGGGAGAAATGGGAGCAACGGGAGTAACAGGAGCATCGGGAGAAACAGGAGCAACGGGAGGAACAGGACCAATGGATCAACCGGAGAAACGGGATCAACAGGAAAGACGGGAGTAACAGGGACGATAGAACAACGTGAGCGTTGCGAGCGAAGCCGCGGTACGCGGCTAGTAAAATAATAAAACCATATGTTATTATTTCCCATATTAATCAAAACAAAAAATACTAGTTCAAAATATTAAATCATAGTCAAAGTTAAATCTAAGCTATTCTGGTTGAAATAATTAATTGAAACTAATCTCTTCTGTATAGTTGCTAAATAAGCATAGTATTCAAAATAGAATTAAAAAAAAAAAAGTGCTTGGTCCGACGCTCAAAGCGGGCTTCAAAGCTTATGACTAAACATCAATGGTCACCTAATTGCACTTTCTTACGAGTTATCGGAGCGGTATTTTCCCGGAAAAAAATCAACTTGTTTGGAGAATCTCGTTAATCGTGCAAATAAAAAATCGTATTTTGTATTAATCCTATTATCGCGTTTTCCGGAGAGAAAACATGAACTGTGCAGAATTTTCATTCCCAAAAACTCACTGTCAAAAATAGAGCAGCGTGGAGCGTTCTAAAGTACTAAACAAAGCGCCCTGACAAGTCGCGGGCCGCATAATTCATCACTTGTTGGTCTCTCGTGACTTTTCAAATCATCCCAAATTTATACACCCGCGATAAGAAGCCTTTTATTTTTCTGTTGTTCACGGCTTGGATTGATGGCCCCACAACAGCAGTAAGGACTCTGCCCCTGCTCGACCTTTGCCAACCGGATCCAGGTCATTTATGCCACATAGATGACATCATTTTAGATAGCTGACCGTAGCTAAACTACCGCCACTTTTGACTTTTTGTCAATTTCGATGTGTAACGTTAAAAACACTTTCTGATCGCTGTTTGTTCTACGTCTAAAATCACACTGTTCGCGCGAAAATGGAGTTTAATGAAGCTACTCAACTGTAATAAACGCACAGTTCAAGTACAATTCTACACGCAATGGAATTGAGCCAACAACTCCACCAGCTTAATAAGTGTACTTTAAAGCGAAAAAAAATGATAAGAGTCTTACCATATATACAAAAATGCCAAATAATTTGAAAGATGATTCCAATCAGTGATATTTTCTCCTTGTCAGGTTGAGTATATCGATTGTATTTATGGTAAACGACGATGCACCACGTTAAGCTCGCAAAGCATCCACAGATCGTTAAAAACTGCGGCCCTGAACAGGAAAAGAAACATAAAAATGAATTGGAATTTGAAAGAAAACACCGATCCTTACAAGACATCTCCACAGTTCCTGCCAGGTAAATGGAAATCTGCAGGATCTTCTGAGGCGCAGCTTCTAGCGATGACTCAAAGATTCTGATCAAGGCAACATCACTGTCCTCTTCAATCATGTACTTGTAATAACTAAAAAATTAAGTGTTTAGTCTTAGTCGAAATTGATCGAAACAAAGAGCGCGCCATTACAGCTTCTGTTTGACTAGATCCTTTTTTCTCTCTGCAATTTTACTAAGTACTGCATACTGAAGCGACTTGTAGTATCTGAAAATAAGGGCGATTATACAAGATTAAGCAGGACTACATTGCAGCAATGTCGAAATACTAACCGGAACAGAAAGGGACACAAAATGACGAACCAAACAAATTTCAGGCAGATTTTACTACTCGATCGCTTGTGATCGTGCATATAACTGAAAAGGAAGAAGTAACAAGGTCAGATCAAATGCTCGGACGGGCATAATGATGTAATAGCAAAAACTTGATGAAGACAGTAATGAACAACGAACATGTGAACACACAGCAAGGTCGTGATGACCATCGGGACGGCGATGCAACAGGTCGTCCACACAAAGTAGTTCCATTGGTTGGTACGAAAGTACTCGACCGCTAGACACACATTCAGGACAATACTAGCTATACGAAATACGATTGATATCACAGTGAAAAATATGTCTAGATTATTTACGGAGTAGTCGTTCTCGGGCGGAACACAAATTCGACCGAGACAAGGCGTTCCATCGGTCTCGCTTGGGCGCAGTTTGATTTCTTTAGCAATCGATATGTCCTTCATTTTTAAGCGATTGCGAAATTTCACCTTCTGGATTATTTTTCACCGCGGTTTCATTTGGTACTAACTAAAAAAAAGCTTGAAATGAAATTTTATTTGTAAGCGCGCTTGATTCAATGTCAAACGATCATTTGACGGCTTTGACGTGAAAAATTTGAAGTGTATATCGAGCCCATTTGCTTTAAATGGATGGTAGGGAGTGTTTTGGATCTGGTAATGCTGCATTGGGTGTTCGGTACTCGGATCGAACTATCTACAGAGCACTGGAAGTTGAAATGAAATCTGAATAGAATTTGTGTTTCGCAACGATATTTACTGAATAAATTTGTGAAGATGAAAATAGACCAAGGCATGTTCTATGCTATTAAAGAAATTTTATGCACGGAAAGCTCAAGTTGCTTGGACATTAGTTCCCACTTTAAATGAACTCTATAGAAACCAAGCAAGACATTGAAATTTATCGATGATCATCGCAATATGTTCACTGAGTCCGCAGTGAATCGGGATTAAGACCGCCTTTAACCATTTAACTAAATTCTTGTTCGAATTCGACGAAAAAGTGCACTCAGTTGTAGATTCGAAGTTTCTGAGAATGATGGCATTAAGTCGTTTATAATTAAACTAACAGTCATTGACTCGTCGTTTTACCGTACTTTGTGGAAGTCAGAGCAAACCCAGGAAGATGTGAGATGGGTAATCCAAGATATCAATCGTGTCTTCGCTTTTTATAGATCTCCAGCCTTTGCTCAAAACTCGTACATTAAAAAACAATAAATCAAAATAAGTGACTATATTTAAGAATAAATACTTAAACAAAGAATCCGATACTAATCCAATTTCCGTTTGCAGTCAGTCTTCGTACTTTCTGGTCGCTTGAATAGAATTTTCCGATCGCCAAATTTAGGCTGCCGTGTTGGGTGCTTTTCATACTCCATCTCGAGTAGTTTCTTCTTGGATTCAAATTTTTCTCTGTCCTGCTTACGGTTGTTGTGCGTCACCGCCGCTATTAGTGTGTTGCCCAAGAAACGTTTATTCGTCCTTTTTACTGGACAGTTTAGCCATCCTGTCGGGCCGATTTGCTGCGCCCGTACAGACTTTAGATTAATTTCGCGGATGATTTCCTCAACAGCCATTCTGAAATGAAAAGTAAAACGTAAAAGGCTTTGGGTTTTGTTATTTCGATGGCCGTACCGCTGAAGTGCTTCGCCTTCCAATTTTGCTGTTAATTGGATAGTTGGTTTCTTCTCAGCGATTTTTATCTTAGTTTTACTGAAGCTTTTATTTTTTCCACTCATCTTTACTGTGGTTTTGATGTCACTATGACAGCTCATAGCTCTGGTATGAGAAGAGATAAGTGTAGTAAGGCGCCACTGTGGAGCGGAGAGAAATTAAGTAGTGAGTGCGTTTAAGGGCAACCGGAAAAAATGAAAGATGGCTGTTAATAAATTTTGAGGTTCAACGACTGTTCCTGGGCGGTTAAATTTGAATACAGTAATAAAATTAACATTTTAGGAACAAGGAAAGAGATTTTTATCATACATTTCGGTAAATGAAAGAGGCATGATTATAAAGCCCATCCAAACTTTCAAAGGTGGATAGGTTGATATAGAAAAATCTGCTAGTAGTCAATTAGGTTATTGCTAGCTTATTTGCAATATTAACGTCCTATATATAAGGAGTAGGAAGATCGCTGGCGAATACCGCGAGATACTCAACTAACTGAGATAGGTTTAATGCTTGGCTTCCAGAGAAGTAACGAATTCGTACTTATCACCTACAGTAGTGGGACTAATGCGTCTTGACATATTGGAGGATAGAATAACAGCAAACAGTGCTACAAGGTTGAAGAAATCAAGAAACACAGATTCACATTTGATTATCTAAAATTATTGAACGTACGACCAGCAACTAGCATAACATCCTGCTCCGTTACGTAGTTGCTTTGATCAAGTTGAAGGGATATTATGACGATGCTGAAAGTGCACTGCTATTGCACTATAACCCAGAATGTGTTACTCAAGACGTCGAGTTAAATACTCAGCAAGCTATTATAATATATCACGCTGCCAGTACTAGCGAAACGACCATAGTAACTGTCTATATGAATGTCGAATCGTAAAATTCTTAGGCATGAACATTTCCTAGTATAAAGTTGTTCAGATTACAGATTCAAAACACAATTAATTAAAAATTTCTGTGATAGGATATAAAGTCATTCAGAGTGCAAGTTTCTCAATCCTGAGATTATGATTATTTTGTAAGTGATTGAACTGCTGTAATAATTGTGAAAAGGAAACAATAGGGTAAATCACTAAGGAACAAGCACGGTAAAGTCAAAACTAAAAGTACTGCTCCAAATGTCATCGAATAAATAAAGAATTTATTCTGAAAAAAACACATATATATATGTAATTAAATCAAGTCATTTAAATTAACACGTATTAAAAAAAAGAATCTTAGGCAAAACATCAACGTCGGCATTTTTCTTCCCATCTTTACCGCGGCGGTCTTCATCACAATTTGTGATTGAAGAAATTATTGTACTGTTCTTCGGCTTCTTTTTCGAGTACTTCGTACCGAGCGTTGATACTCTCGTCGGAATTACGATACTGTTCGAGCGCCTGTTTCTCCAAATCCGATACAGAAATTATTGTTCGCATTCCGCTCGAACGAGTTTCGTAATAATTTGTACTACCCAGAAAAGGATCTTGTTCCATCATACCACCGATTGCCGAAGACCGGTTTCCGTAATCGAGTTGAAATTGATTTGTTTCGTACATATTGTCAAGATTTTGTGATGTAATGAATTGGTTCAGAATTAAATTTTCGTCAATTGTGTTATTTTTAGGAGTTGATTGGGAAAAATTAACTGGTTGCAATTTATTCGCAGTCAACTGAGGGTACAGGGCTGAAAGATCGAATGGTGTTGTCGATGTTAGGTTTGGAGTACTGGTATTTGGTTGGATAATGTTGTTGGGGCTGGTGCTGCTGCTTTTTTGTATTATTTGTGGGTAACGTCTTAGTAGTTCCTTGAGATTCCGTTCGAAAACACTGCCAGTGTTTTGTTGGTAATATTGCATGTTCGATGGATTCAGTTTTGTGAGATCGGGTTTCGGAAAGATTTGGTTCAAGTTATCCACTGGTGTTGTATTTATGCTAGTTATTACGTTGTCTTGTTTCAAGAATTGCGCTGCTTGCTGAGTGGTGAAGGTTAGAGGATTAAAGAATTGCTCGAAATCCGATGGTCTCCCTTTTGTGCGTAGGAAATTCAAACGACTTTGTAGGCTGTTTAAGCCGGGCTTGCTGCTCGTTTTGTGATGACCGGATTCATTAAATTTGATTTGAGTCTGGTTGTCAATGTACGGATTCTTCATGTTGTTTGCATTGAACATATTGCAATGTTGCATAGTGCTGTATTGACTATAAAGCGCTGGATCGTCCGATTCATCTATAAGTTTTTCTAGTGTACGCGTTATATCATCCTCCAGTTCGTCCAAGTTATAGCAAATTGGCTTACTTTCTGTAATGGTTGTATTTTTAAACGAACATTTTGGCGATAAACCCGACGTCAATATTTCGTCTTTAAAGTCAATAATTGGAACGATCGATAAGTTTATTTCGACCGTGTTTTCTCCGTATTTTATATGGGGTTCGTAGTCCTGCTGAGACAATACCTCATTTCCTTTGCTATTGTCTGCAGTCACTATCGAACTTTTTACTACCGATGAGTATAAAGTTCGTTTACTTCCACAAGCCGTGTAATTTGCATTGTCCGCAGTTAATACATTGCCGACGTTGTTCAAATATTCTTGGTCCAGATCCTTGCAAAGAATTTTTTTCGAGGGTTTGCATAGTGGCGTCGATGTTGCTTGTTTATGATTTTCCATAAAATTATCCAATGACGTATTCCGTATAATATTAGTGCATATTGTGCCAGTCGACATGTTTGGTTCCGATTTACTAGATTTGATCGTTTTACATGTGCTTTCTACATCGCTATCAGCACTGGATGGTTTAAATTCTTTCCCACTGAGAACATTGCGAAGTTTTAGATAATCACTTGTGCTTTCATTTGGAGTGAACGGAACGTTAAGCAAATCTTTGCAATAGTTTTGAGTTTCATTAGTCGATTCGATTACTTGTTGCGGATCAACCAGGAGAGTTTCTCTTACAAAAACTGGAAGAGGTGTCACAGCAGCTTTCTTTTCATTAGAAGTCTCAACTATGATGCGCGCCTCAATTAGAGATAATAAATGATATTTTTCCTTGTGAAAACTGTTACCCGAATCTTTGGACCATTTTGGGTGATCATTGTAGAACTTTCGCGCCAGTGCAAATGTTTCCGTTAGCATATCAGTCGAGTCTAGAATTAATTGATTTCATAATTTACTTTCATTAACGCTAATGAACCTAAGGACTTACCACTAAAATACGAAAAATTTGGATCTAGTGCTGGCCGTCTGGGATTTACGTCTAAAATAAAAGTGGCATAATGAGAAGTGTGATTACAATATTATCAGAAGTTCTTACCGGAAGCCACTAAATTCAATTGAGGAAATAAACAGTTCAATGCACCAAGTAAGTCTCCACGTAGTAATATTTTAACACCACTAATATTAGAGCTTTCGAAATTCCTGTCGAGAAACAGACGTCATTAGCACGCACCATTGCGTAGATTGCAATTGAAATCTTACATATTATTATCGCTTCCTTTGTAGAAATAATTCGAACAAAATTTCGATTGTTCGACATCGGTTTTGCTATTAATTTCGTTTTTACTGATATCCGGATCAGGTAGATATGTGGTTGCACCGTCTTTTTTCATTTGTATTTTAATCGTGAATGTTTTGTTGCTGCTATTGGTGTTGGTAGTTGACAATTGATTTTCACTTTTACTGACCGGTTGGAATGATGTGCACGATGTAATATTTAAAAGTGTCTTCTTTAAATTTTCGCTCAACTGTGACACTTTCACATCCTTTTCCTGTCTATTGGTCATTTGTTTTAGACTTTTCGATAGTTCGGCATGTTTGCTGTTCGTGTAACATTTCCGGTGCCTTGGAGCATTTTCCGGGTTTCGGTCACAACCGCCCGACTTATCTAAAGCAATCATATTCGTCAAAGTGGAATGTTTCAACGGTTCTTCGGGCATTGAGCAGCCACCTTTACTGATTCCAGTAAAGGCGTACCGTTTCGATTTTTTTTCTTTTTCCACGGTTAAATCGTTGTCCGCTGCTGGATGCTTCTTGAGATCTTTGGCAATTTTCCCGAGCTTCGGCTTTGAATGGTAGATGCCATTTTGCTGAATATGCCGGCGCGAGAAACTCTTCGACGAGAGTCCCGAATGGCCGAACGTTGTGCGACTGAACTGTTTATCCGATGAGTACTTGCTTTTGAACGGGCTCTTCTGGCTGCTGAGCGTTGACTTTTCCGACTTTCGACTATGATAGACCTTTTCCCTCTCATTTTTCGTAGTACATTGCTCGTCAGATGAGTCACGGGTTTTCAGAGTTTTGCCCTGAAATAATTACAAAACGATAGCAATTTTAATGAATTCTTAATTCAAAAATAACGGCCAAAAAGTCCATGGTTCAATTCAAATTAAAGAAAAACGATGTGAGCAGCATCTCGCGGAGGTTTCCGCAGCCTTACATTCACCAAACAGCTGATCTGATTAGAAATGTCAGGCTGTGTTTTGATGTCAGAGGAAAGAAAACTGCAAAGTGCTTATCAGAAAAGGAACTTTATGGACGGACGATGTTCGGGAATATTCGACGGAAATTCAACGATGTCATCCAGGAAGGGCTGAGCATATCGGAGAACCTGTCTACAAACTTGAAAAACTCAAACTCGCAAAACTTCGATGGTACTCGCACGGAACTTGGCGTACCATCAGAAATAAACTTATCAGGAGGCTGTAGCCTACTCGAGAAGAATGAGACCACTTGGCGCTCCCTGCACCAAAGCAACGAACAAAACTCCGACAGTGCCGAAATCATAGACGCAAAAATCATTAGAATTAAGGAGACAACCGAAAAACTATATATCGATTTGACCGATATAAATGTTTGCCTGGCAACAGTTCCCGCTATTGTAGAAAACCTGAATGCCTGTACCGAAATGATTACCAACGTGGGCAAACTATGCCAAAGTTTCGAAACAAAACTAGTCGAAATCGAGGATGTAACGGAAGAGTTGGACTTACAACAACGACAGCTGGAACATAAGTTCGAAATGTCCATCTATAAACAGAAAAAAATGGGTAAGACTAATGCGACTTAATAAATTCTGTATTATGATTACAAGTCTACTTCTTATCTGCAGCTCAATTAGAAGAGGTCCGAATGAAATTATCTCGAAAATATGCCGAAAATGTCAATCAGTATGAAAATGAATTGAAAAAAATCCAAAAGGAACGACAGGCCGTTTTTCAAGACGCTTTTCAATATGACCTACAAGTGTATCGGGAGCAGGGCGCGATTCCAAGTATGTCAGAAATTTGCACAATGAACATTAAAAATATTTTAATTATGCTTACTGCGTCTTCCTTTGGCTGTTTACGTTTCTCATGCGAGTCCATCAGAAGCCAATTGTTTCAAATCTTGAAGATTCTAGTTTTTGGGAGGTTTCAATAACAAAATTTATGCTGTAATTAAGCACAGAAATTTTTCTAAAAGAAATGATAAGTCATGGCTTGCTTATATTTTTCCAATTGAAATGTCAGCATATTTTTATGACTTTTTGATTCTATGGATTATGTAAGTGAATTTTTTGGGCTTGATCTTGAAAGTGATGCAAAGTTTAATAGCTTGTTAATAATTATTTTAATCCGTTCATGCAAAAGGGTAACTCCTTTCCAACTCAAAAAGTCAGAGAAAAATTTCCCATTTTGGTACACTTTCTCAGCTTAAAGAACTTGGGGACAATACTGTCAATACTCAGTTCAATGAGCTGGTAAAATTATTATCATATCAACATACTCATTAAAGGTACAGTATCGAAATTATTGTACTGTTCTGATTATAACTTGCATTTACTACAGAATTTATAAAGCGAAAACTGGAAAAGGGAATACATTCTGTATAATGCACAAGCGAAAATAAGAAATTTTTCCTATTTTTAAATTACTTTATAAAGTAAACTTTGAGGTGTTTAAGTATGTGCTCTACCAAAATTTTTGACGTTCGGGTCGATTTAAGATTATTGATTTTACTCATACAGTACAGTTCCGAGTTACATGGTAGTTTTTTTTTTAAAGTTCTACGTCTCGAACATGGCGATATAAATAACGGAGATGGCAACACGCCGTTTCTATATAAAGCACTTTGAAGCAATTTGAAGTTTAATCGAACGTTTTTGTATGGATCGTTTCATGCCCGGTAACAGTGAAATGGAAATAGTAGCGTAGTATTTACAGGTTGGGATTTTTTCTTTTCAATACCGGAGTTTAACATACATATGAGTAAGATGCTGATAGTATAGTGAATTTCACCGGTCCTTTGCGAGAAAACCTCGGGTTTCAAAACAGTCGCTGCTCGCCATCTCCACTACATATATCTCCATGGTCCCGAATGTAAAAAATTGTTGTTGACCCCATACTAAAACATACAACAGTTAAGTTTGTAAAGTAATTTAAAAATAGGGAAAATTTCTTACATCACTTCTTCGTTAGAAAAACACTAGAAAAGTAGTGATCTCCATAACGGTTTTACTTGAGCAAAAGAAAATATAAATTATGCACATATTTTCGTCCAAGAGTTATTTAACATCGGCAATACAATATTATGAAAAACCACCGAATATACATAAGAAAAAATCCGCTTTCAGCTAGAGACCTACTGTCCCCCAATTGTCTACTGTGTCTATTTTTTGTAAAAATTTCAAAACCATATCTGCGACGATTCTTCAGAAATAAAAATTGGTTTTGTTAAAAAATTGTTATCTTTCCATTTCTGCGCTGTATCCCCCCTCACGAAAATTCGAATAAAGACGTTTATTTAATTGGAGTCCGAGATGTTGTTTCCCCGATATTATACAATTTATTTTCTCACCTTTCATACAAGGTAAATTTCTTTCGAAGTTGAACTATACTATTTTCAATTCTTTTTTTTATTTAAGTAAGCAGGAAAAACCACCACCAGTAAATCGTTCCACACCCATATTATAGTCAGTCTCAATTCGATCATTTGCTCGCTTTAACATCAAAGAAATTTGTGTCTAAGCTTAAGAGCGCAGAAAGTTTATCCGAAAAAAATTGGTATTTCAATGATTTTTTTTCGCTTACAATTTTCATATCAAAATTTTTTTTTATAATACCCATGTCGCAGAATGCTCTACCGGCAATTATTTATTTAACTCCTGCATTTTATTCAGCGCTACAAAAAATTGAATTGCCTTTTCTATTATCTACTTTAAAATGTAGATAACACGTAGACTAGTAATACTATGTGTAGATGTTATTGTCAATCGAAAGTCAAATTAATAAAAGAATTATTTTTTTGTCCACAGAAGTCGAGCACATTAAGAAAAACTCTCTCATTCCCGAACTTTCGCTGGAAGAGATAACGTTAGATGATTCTGAAAATAAAAACGAACTAGAAAATTTTCTAAACGACTAAGTTTTTTCTCTATTAGAATAGTTGATAAAATACTTGTTATAACAAATACACAAAGTGTCTTTATTAGAATTTAAAATGATATTGGTGCCTTGACTATAATAATTGTTAAAAAATGGAATGAAAATTATATTATATATTTAAAAAATGAAAAAATAAACCAACTTTTATAAGATTAAAAAAACACTGTTTTTATTTATGTTAATCTTTTATTCGGATTCTCGAAATAAAAATGATTTTACTTATTTAATTTTGGTGTCTCTTTCATTAGTGTTGTTTTTCTAGGTTATTCTTAAAACTGGGTTTTCCCCTTGATCTGGTTGGTTGTTTCTTCTCGCCTGCATTTCGTATTTCATTCATATCATTAATTATACACATATTTCTATATTCAAAAACATCTAAATTACATTTAAACTGTTTTTATTTTATCACTTAAACTTAACACTTATAATTTATTGAAATTTCATTATTTTTATTCTTCACTTTGTTTAACAACACTTAATATACATCAGCCATTTGTTTTCATAATGTGAAAAAGGAACAAGTTTCATTTCATTTAGATTTTGTTACTATGTACTAAAATTATTGGAAATAGAAATCTCAAAGTACTATCCAGTTGAGGAATATTTATTTTATTGGTAATGTGTAAGTCTTTTTTTCGAGCAAAACAGCTCTTTTAAAAAAAATTTTAGTTTCAAATTATCGTTTGAGTATTTTTCGTTATTTTTTGGATATGAATAAAATTCGATGTAATTATTTTAAATATATCTTGAAATAGAAACTTGTCTCTTTTTGTTTGTGATTTGTAAGATCAAATAATTAAACGAAGTAGTTTAATATTCGGTCACATTTAAAGCTTTTCTTTGAAATTTGTATTTTACTTTTATTCGTACATATATACTCTCATTAGATACTTTAAAAAATCTAATATCGTCGGAATATTATTACTTGTTGCTAGTAGAATGAACATGATTATTTTATTAGATTAGATTGTTTTTTTGTCATTTAAATGGTGTGGTAATTTGTCAGATCATCAAGTTACTTAAAATAGCAGTAGTAACTCGACAGGAGCTGTATAACTGTCCTATAACCCATATAGAGTCATACATCCAATGTTCGTGAGTGTTTTTCTAGTGTGGTTTTGTTATAGTCTAGTCTTTGTAGATCGTTAATGTTTAGTTCTTGTTTTTTCGTTCTTATTTTTCATTGTTTAATTTTAAATTAGGCACAATTATATGCATACATTTAATTCTCCATTTGATATTAACAGTAAATTGTTCGCATCTGATTAGATAAAACGTAATACGTGAATAAATTCGGAATGTTATTGATGCATTCGATTATAGGTGGGAATTTACTTGTAATCTAGATGCATTTGGAGGTAGTTAATAATAAATAATTTCGATTAGAATGCTCAAAAAGGTTAAATAGTTTTTTCTATCGTTACGATTGGAGCTATTATGGTACAATAGAAAACCCTAACTACAACAGCCCGAGCGGCAAACATGCTGAAACTAAAGTCACTGTATAAGAACTAACACAAATATCCACTATCATGAGTACGGACAATCACCACTTTTGGTACATATTTAGTACTAAAAACCTGCGAATTTAAACAATCGCAGGTTTCTTAAATGGCATAGTTTTAGTGTGTATACGTGTAGCAGATGGATTTTGATGGACGTTTCACGGAATCGAGATATGTCTCATGAAATGTCAACTAAATACAGCGTTTATCCACTTTAGTGGAGATCCTTAAAATGAAAAATCGAGACAACTGCAAAAAAATTTCAAATATACTGGTTTCAAATGAAACACACATTGTCCGTACTCAAGATAATGGATGTTTGTGTTTGTTCGTATGAAGTGACTCTAGCTGAAACTACAAATTCAAATGAATGATTGTATAAAAAGGAGTTAATTTTTTTTTACTGGCGTACTCTTTCATCCGGTTATCATGTCAAGAGAGTGCTATATTCATATAAACATATACTAATCATCTTAAAAAATTGTACAAAAAAAAAATCGTAAGACAATTGCAAGGATGTTTCACATTGGCGGGATTCGTAACTGGTCAACTATTTACAATGAAATTAATATAATAAAAGTCGTATAATTCTGTTCAAACTAGTGTCTTTTCAAGTCCAAGTTACGTGACAAAAAATTCTTTCGTGTAGCTGCCATATAAAAGTAATTGAATAATTTATGTTACGCTACAAAAACATACAGATTGAAGTCGAACTTTAACACGAAAAAGTTTAGTGAAAAAACTTGATGAAATTTGTGAGTAAAGAATAATTTTCGACAGTTCCCGAATTCCTTAAGGGTAGCCTCCATTAAAAACCTTCTTAAACACATGTTAATAATAATATATTGATATCCTATTTAAAACGAGAGCAGAACATAAATAATTTAAAAGTATGAGTGCAAAAACAAAACATTGATCAAGTGCTTCTGTGAATAGTTGGCATAGAAATGTTATTAACAATGAGTGCCAATTGTTACTATACTCTTTCGAGAAGCTTCCAGACAAAAATCTTTAAGATGTGGTTTTAATTATTGTATAAATTTAGAAATTAAAAATTTCGTGAACAAAATAACAGTGAAACATAATTCGAAAAGTATGCATAGTATGAACGGAAAATATCAAAGAAAATGGTTTCGTGAATAATTTCGAACATTTTCAAATTATTTTTATTGTTTCTGCAAAAAAATATTTCGGAACAAGTTCAAAATATTTCAAAATGCTTTTTACACAGTATTAAAGGCAGTTTGTATTTAAATGGACAATTTCGTTTGGAAATTAATAAAAAACAGGTTTAAATTTGTTCAGAACAACTCCGCGTTTCTATGTTTAAGTTGAATTGTTTTTCAACTAGTTTGTCCTGTGGATTCCAGCGACTTCGTGCCTTTCTTAGCAGGTTTTTGCTCATGTGGTGGGCGGTCACTGGTCAACTCTCAATCAGCATGTGTAGGTAAATTGCTTTCCTTGCGGTTTAAGAAAAAACGTTTCAAATGGAAGTTATTTCGAGTAATATTATTTCACTATTTAATGTTAATAAAGCTGGTCTCTGTGCGCTTTAAGATTTGTTAGACTTTTCACAAGTTTATAACATAACTTTTAACGAGAAAGGTGAAATACATAAGTATAAACTGAAATCGGTTTAAAATTCAATAAGCTTGTCTCAAGTTGTGACCGTTTTGAATTCATTATAATTATTATTGTAACATTAGAGCTAAATTTTAAAATATATTTTGTTGTTTCATTAACTTCCACTGAAACACGGCTCCAGTAAAAGTCAAGATATAGGTTTTTTTGTTTTATAAATTTTCTTATACTTATAAAATAATAAATGCTAAATGCTAAATGGCAAAACTCGAACCAAAATACTTAATAGAAAAAATTTACTAGAAAATATAAATTTTTGTTTCATAATAAAACTAAATTCCATTAATTATTATTAAATTATTTCACAGCATTATCATAAAACTCAAATCGACTGAATATGGCGGAAAAAAAATTCTAATTTATTGAGCCATATAGCACCTAAAACGGGCTGGATTCGTTTTCTTATTTTTGATCTTCGATTTTATGCAAAAAATTGGACTACACAAAATATTAATGTTTTGATTAAAAAAAATTATATAAATTATAGTACAAATACATTATATACAATAAATAGATACATAGTTTACAATATTTCAAATTTATACAAAATTTCGTTTTTATTCTCCAGTCTAGTCACTCTTATCATAATTTTCTGTTTAGTTTCCCGATCGTTTTTTTTTTGTCGAATAGTTGTCGGTTTTGGTTTTGTGAGTCCACATGTGAAATATACAATTGAAATATGACAAATCCAAAAAGTAGTTTAACAATAATTTAAATACGAGGAACTCTTGAGAACAACGTTTACTGTTTAAAAACAAAAAATCCGGCCGGATCCCACTCATTATCATCGACTGGACCAAAACATTCATCCATGTACCATTCGAGCGTTTTGTAGAGATGCAGCAGGGATCCGGATAGTTTATGATCCTCGTCCGTGTAAACCTAAAAACCGAAATTATTATTCTAGGCCAATGTAAATTTAGTTTAGAAGAGATAGGGAAATCTTGTAATTATAGAAGAACCAGATTTATGCGAGCTCTGAACTTTGAACGTATATTATTTGCATCCTTTGAAATTACCTGATGCCTGAATTTAATTTCCTGATCAATCAGCGATCTTGCCATCATAAGAGAATGCTCCTGGTGAATAAATGAATCAGCAGTTCCATGAATTAACATTAGGTTTCTACTTTTAACATTTGCCGATTTCATAGTTAAATCGGACTCCTGTAGAGCTCTAAGGTAGTCACCGTTCATCGGAATGTATCTTTCGGTGAAGAATGAATCTGTTAAGAGAAGAAAACATTGATGTTTAAGATTGCAAACCACAAGTTCTTTGATCTTGGACTAACAATGATAGCCAAATGAAACCACCGGGTTAATAGCAACACTACATTGTAGGACCTGTTGGGAGTCGTCGATTAGAGTCATCGCGGCTGCATAGCCTCCATAGCCCCATCCATACGCACATATTCGGGCAGGATCGATGAATTTCAGATTATCCCGTAAGTACCTGGGTACGAGATAAATCAGAATAAAATATTCTTTCAAATTAATAATTTTGTTTATATTCTAAACCTACGTTAGTACTCCCAATTGGTCTTCGATTTCGATAGTGCCAAGTTTGCTATGAACCTGTCGTCGAAGAAGTTCGCCCTGGAAGCCGCTTCCTCGTCCATCGATCTGAGCTATGATAAATGAACGTTGACTACACAAGTACCAGTTCCAATCGACATGGTATTTTTCGGAAACTAGCTGCGATCCTGGAGCAGCATCACTGAGAAATCAAAACGATTCCTAAGACTGATCATGAATTGTCAATATCTCAAACTTACATTTCAAGAACTAGCGGGAAAGCAACCTCCTCGTCTTCTTTCATGCCGGGTGGCAAAAATAATCGCACTTGTGCATGGAAACCATGTCGTATTTCAACGCTAAATGTCCGAATTTGGGGAAGCGCGATTTGAATAAGTCGTCGTCGCAATGAATCTCCGCCATGCAAGACGTAAATTTTGTTATTGGATTGCGTCTCGACAAGATAGATTGATGGCGAATCTGGCCCGAGGCATTCTTGAACGTAATAGGAGTAGTCTTTGCTGAAGTAAACTTTATTATACAGACAGTTGTTAGGAATTTCGAAGGACGAACTATCCTCGTCCGTAACCGTTAGGTTCTCATTAACATTATTAACTAATTTATAGGTAGACGCTGAATTATCACAAGTAAGACAAGTGGGCTGACTTGATGTAATATACACGCGGCTCGGTTTAATTACATTAAACCGTAGATAGATTTTATAAAGATGGCGTTGGCCGGGCTTTTGTTCAGGGGCGGCCATAAAGTAAACTATTTCATTAGTTTCATCCCAAGCCAGGATTTCGGTGACTTCATATCGGCCCATTGTAAGCGGCACGGTACGTTTGTCCAGGGACGATATGAAGACCACATGCCGAAAGTGGCCATGTTCACCGTCTCGTACAGGTAACCGACGTAGGACATAACCACCTGTACTAAATTCGTTCGCCGGCTTCTCTGTCGTGCTATTCGAATTTGTCGAATTTCCATCTATTCCCATCTTCAATGGGAGTGTTATATTTGGGGCTGGCGTCGAATTTGGATTAGCAATTTTGTATTTCGAAAAAATCGGGCTCTCGGCTGGCAGGACCCAGCCGTCGCTTATCGTTACTTCGGTGTGAACCTCGAAACAGGCAAAAGTTGGTGCACGGCATAATACCGTCATGGCTTTAGTCTGCTCGCGATCCGTTACGGTCACCGATAGGTCTGTCGCAGAAGCCCAAATCATACCGCCGACGTAACTTCCGTTCGAGATTCCCGCGGGAAGTTTGATTTGTTGCGGGAAAATGTACTTCAGAACGGTTAAGTTGACAATGTAGACGGTTACATTGGGGTTTATTGTTCCGGCTTTGGGATAACGAATCGTACGTACTTCGGGGTATTTGATATTTTCGCCCATCCAAGTGTATCTGAAATTGAAATAGGGAGGGATATTAATAAAGTATATTATTTCTTCATACTTCATGATCTCCTACACTCAATTACCACATGGAGTCTTTCAGAAATTTCAAATATTATAAACTATACTCTTCCTCGTTAAGATAGGGTAACTAACTGTGACACCACACTTTCCGCAAGAAGAGTGCAAGGGAAAAACATTTTACTCTTACCACATACCTACTTCGCACCAGAAGTATAAGATGTTTGCTTTTACCAGTATTTTTTAAAATAAGATAAATGAGGGACTATTATATCCCTAAAGAAGAACGATTGAAGGAACATTTTAGAATAGAAAATGAGTCAAGACTTACTTATACTCTCGCACCAAACTATCGTTAAATGCCAAAAACGATAAAAACATTCCATCCGGCGAAAATGCTAACGTTTCACTTTTTAGTTCTGCAACATTTGCATACGTCCAATCCGGTATTCCATTGAAAATAATTCCACTCTCACCTGCAATAACGAAAGCAAAATGTTAAGGATTTTCAACAAACGAAATTGGTATATCGAAAGATTCATTCAAGATTATCGGAACTAACCTGTTGTTGTTATTCGACAGACCAAATCACCTTGTACTTTGGGCTTGTAGTACAAGTCGTTTTCATGTACGAATGCTATAGCCTGAGATGTTAATTTGCCACTAGTTGATCCTTGGTTTGTTGCTATTTGTTTTCCGTTAATGTTATTACTGTAGCCATTTGTTGGGGCATTATTCGGTGCCCACATGACTAATTGGAGCATTGGCGCGTCTGGAGTATTTTCCTTTGGCGCTAGTGGGAATGTATTTCGCGTCTGAACTTCATATACGTGATATCTAAGGATCGGAATAAAATACATATATTTAAGTAGGAAGAGGAATGATAATGAAGTCAACAGCTACTACAATCCTATTTGTTCGATATTCTTCCGTCGTTACAACAGTGAAAGGAGTCAGCAGTTGGATTAAATTTTCTGGGGCTTTAGCGGATCAACCATCGACTCCTCTTAACCCATTCTCTGTGTAATTAATGTTTTAATTCCGTTAGTTAAGTTTGTGTTTATTGTCATCTTCCAAGCTGACTGATTGTAATCCCGGATAATGTTATAATCCGGATTTTGTTATCAAGACAGTTGGGTCCCATTCTCAATAAACGTTAGTTTTTCGTTCGTCTATTGTTATAAACCGGTTAATGTAATTGTTTTTGGCTGGTCCCAAAGTGATTACAATAAGCGGTACCTACTGTATATACTTTATCAAAGGTTGGCCCCTAAGCTCTCTCTCCACTGTTCTCAATAAATTACATACAAGTTTGAGATTACACTGCATTTCATTTGCAAAGGAGACGGTAGCTGTAGACAATAATATCAGTTTACTAAGTAAGGCTTCGATGAGAGGTGTTTAGTAGGGTGGGCCGAAAGAACAAAATTTTTGATTTTCGTGTCGCTATACTGCGGAAAATATGGGGTTCGTAGATGCAAACAACGTCGCGAAATTCCAGCAAAATTAAACAATTTCTTCCGGTCGCGCAAAGGGTCCAAAGTTTGAAAAAATTTGAAAAAATCATTATTTTTCATAGTTTTTTACAGTCATATACATTGTCACGAGATGATTGCTATACTTCCACTCTACAAGTATACAAACCAATATAAAATTTAAAAAAAAAAAATAATAAAATCGGACAATTCCTTTCGGTCGCGCAATGCTTTCAAAATAAGCAAATATTTTGGAAAATCAGCCTTTTTTACATTTTACCAATATTGTAAGTGATTTAATAACAAACTAATTTTTTTAAAGAATGATTGCTATACCTCTACTTTGCAAGTATACAATTCAATGTAAGCCTTAAAAAAAAAAATAAAAAAAAAAATTATGAAAAATAATGGTTCTCTTCAAATTTTTACAAATTTTGAACCCTTTGCGCGACCGGAAGAAATTGTTCAATTTCGCTGGGTTTTCGCGACGTTGTTTGTATCTACGAACTCCATATTTTCCGCAGTATAGCGACACGAAAATCGAAAATTTTGTTTTTTCGGACCACCCTAGTGTTTAGATTGGTGAGTTGGTTCAGAAACGATTCAATCACGATTTTTGTGTTGACTAAATTCGGTGTCATCCACTTAATCAAACTTCACCTTTATAGTAGAGGGATCTTTGTAATAGCATCCGCTTAAGGGTCACAACAATTGAATAATTTGTTATTCCGCTAAGCGTGATTGTATTGATTGTTATTAGACCTACCTAGAACCTATTGCATTCGAGTCAGATACAAGAAGCACATATTTCTGATCCGGTGAAACTACAAACGACTCTGCATTTAATTGTCTCTATAAATAATAATAATATAAAATTTATTTAACATACATAAGTATAATATAAAATATTAAATACAATATATTTGTTGCATTAATTGTGATGAAAAAATTTCGAAACTTACAAATGTCGAATTAGTCATTAATATTCTCGTAGTATAATTATCTAAATTTAATACGGATAGACCTCCAGTTGGGTCTCTATAAATAAGTTCCATATCTTCACATTGTAAAAGCGTGAAAATAAGAAATGTGAATTTTTTTATATACCAGACATATAGAATTACTTCTAGGGTTATCGTTATATTATATTTTAAAGTTCTTACCATTTGACCATGTGCCATTAAATGATTTCCATCGCAAACTTTTGCCTGTAATATCTGCCAATGTCATACGACGTCCCTTTACCCGAGCACCCTCATCCTCTGAAAAGAAAATAAAGGTTCACAACGAATAAAAATACTAGCAAATAGAAAACGTATATAGTAATTCAAAAGGAAATTTTCTTTATAGAATTGTTATTGTTTTCAGTTCACGCTGCCTTGTTTTCATTAATACTTCATTCTCCTCTCCTACAAGGATTTATCTTTACTCTAGCTTAGCAGATATTATGTAAAAAGGGAGCATTCACTCTACACTTGTCCCAACAACAGATCCTTCTTAGGGAACATTGTTATCTCAAGGAGTACACAATGGAAAAAAAGGAAAAGCTTTCAGGACGAAAACTTTATGAGCTCAATCAATGAAATCGAGTATACAGCTTACTTTCGCCGAAAGACCTAGATGCATTACTGTAAGAAAAATTTTCGTATTTCTTCTAGAATGGGAACAGACGAAAGTAAAAACTATTTAATGAATTTTCAATTTCTGTACAAAACTTTTGGCTCAATCGAAATATTTTTCAACTGCCACAGGGCTTAAAACTTCTGTTTTTTCGCTTGATGAATTTTGTACACATTTTGGGTTTGGTTTTTTGCAGAAAAATTTTTTCATACTTAGCTTTTTGTTTTCTTTTTACATATTTTTTAGTCACTTCTGTTTCATTTTTAACCGTCTTCAATTTTTGAATAATTTTGATTGAAAAACATGAAAATAAGTTTTTCAGATTCAAATTTGTATGAGTTTGGTTTCAATAGAATTTTGTTTTGAGGGACAGAATGTACATAAATCGAAGTACATGTTGAAGTTTAGGGCGATAGTTTGTTGGATTTGGTTTATAATAATAATTTGTATATTCAGACTAGTCAGAGTGATTTTTTATTGTAACCACTACCCATTTCCATCAGAACGAGCCGATGATAGGACGACACAAACACATCAACTTAGCTACGTAAATGGAAAAAAATTGTTTTAGACATTTGGAAATAATAAATTCATGAAGTTGTTTATTTCGGCGAAGGGAAAATAAAGTAAAGGAAATTGATCACAAATCATATTGAATGTTTAATAATTATAATAATTTCCGATAATTTCCCTCAATTTTTTATCCTCCGAAACATATTCTTTTCGATTACCCGAATTTAAAAAAAAAACATATGAAGTAACAGGTCTTTGCTTTTATTTTCTCCTTGTTTTTAAGTGAAAAATTTGAAGTAATATCAAATCACTCAAATTAATAAAAGTAAAAGAATATGTACTTACCCGGCGATAATAAGAATATGGAGAATATAATAAGACTAAAAACTGCTGCTATAACTAGTAGGGCTATAAAAATTCCCCTCCAATTTCTTCTTTCCGGAGATACGGCTACAAGTTCCTGTAAATGAAAAAATGTATAGCGTCAATTAATTAGTCTTGGCTTCATTTCTTTAATAATAATTTACATTATTAACTAATTTTCATTATTACCATTCATACTGTTGATATCTCAAAATAATTGCCATTGTCTTAGATACATAGATAATATTGTTTGATTACATAATCTTTTAATTGTTTATGTTTCTTTTCATATTTCATTAAACATAAATTATTTAATATAATGTATTTTTGGATAGGATGTGATAATATAATTATTTAGAAGAAAGCATTTGAAAGGATTGTGATTATACCAATATATAAATTCCGTAGTCCAATAAAGATAAGAGTTATATATTATATTATTATACGTATATTGTTATAGTTTTAATACCTTTTACATCGTCCTTAAATTGCACAAAGGTCCGGCTTTAAATCTTTTTCATAAATGTATATAAATCTATGATGGATTGGCTTCTAGGATTGTTCTATAGCCTGCTCAAAGGATAAAAGTAAGATTCGAATTTTATAACCCTTCTTAGGAAATTATTATTCTTTTAGAATAACCGATATGCAATATATAAGTAATTCAGTGACGATTCATGACCGTTAAGAATAACGTCACAATTATTTTCACTTCGAGATTGAGTTATGGATGGGTGGGTTTGGGTTTGGGATTAGACAAGGACATGTAAATATTTTGTCGACATACAAAATTTCCATTAAGGTAATGAAAGCCTTGACCTACCCACTTATGTTCCCTGTTCCACAATTTTGTATGCAAACAAAATGTTGGTCGATAGAGCGGGGATCCTATTCTGAAAGGAGTTTTTCAAGACTTCGAATCTGGGGCTATTTAGTTCGACGTCCTTTTCTTAATATTATTCTTATGGTCAAGCCTTTAGTTTAGGGTTCCAATAGTTTATTTTTGCGTATATTTCTCGTTTGTGGACCGTTTCGAAAAGATTTCCATTTTTTTTCGGTTGGATTTTTCTTTTTAGCCTTTGGCATAATGAAATATGTAAATGAACAACGTATGGGTATGTAAAGCGTATTGCTATGTTAATTTTCAATGAGCATATAATCGAAAATTGATAGACGTAATGTAGACTATGCAAAATGATAGTTGTACATTGGTCGGAGTTTAAACTGCGATTTAATCATGAGAGGACACATTATTTGTATATTAAAAGACATAGTGTAGTGCATTACGTAAATTGATAGATTGTCACAATTAACTGAGTGTTTCACCCTTAGATTATGTAAAGGATTGGACATACCCCAATAAAAAATAGCCAAATTGTTCTATGCGCATGTCGAAGTAAAAGCTGCATGGGCTTACGTAACTGATTATTTTAGGGGCAAAAATTTTGGCGGGCTTTTTAATTTTTTTTGCATACCTATATTAAATATATTGCATAAACATACTGTAGTCACCATCAGCTGCAAGCCACTACAAAATGTTAACTGTGATCCTTATTAAGTTCAAGCGATTTAAACCGACCCTTCAGGCGCAACTCTACATCCACCATAAAATCAACCAATCAGGTGGCTCGTAGAGTCTCAAAAGTCCAACAGCTCCCGACTTTTTTCGACCCAGGCTTCTATATATAAGTACAAACATATACAATGTATTGAATATAGTTTGCAGAGTTATTCAATTGTGCGTGTGTGTGTCTTATTGAAAGTAAACTCTACAGCTCTGAAATTTTCAGTGTCCAGCATATTTCAAAAGAGTTTTGAGTCGTAAGAGTGCAGCAAAGCCTGGTACTTAGAAGTCAGGGCTAACTCAGAACGTGGGTACTACAGATATGATCTGCTCGAAAACTCTAAAATTATTACCTTTAAATATCAGGACACCATGTGTGTACAAGTATAAACCAAGTACCATTTTCCACCTTCATTAATAATTCCATTTTATGTATAAATAGAATTAAAATTTAATATTGTGCGCTTAATGAAGCGACTGTATAGGGATATATTATATTTCATGAGAGAAATCTCTAATTGAATTATACGTGTAAGTAAGAATGAATGAATGTTCACTATGTTCTACGAATAATAATTATTATTTAAGTTAAATTAACAGATGATTATATTTTGTTCGTATTATAAGGAACTAATTAGTTGGCTTAAACTGGGTGACTAGATTTTGTATCTACTGAAACTGTTTTGGACAGTCCTGAAATTTATTGAACCTTTTCTATTTCAGGGAGAACAAACACTCAGGAAAACTAGAACTAAGTTCAAGACAAGAATTAATATAATAGCATAAAAGTAAACCTGAACGTACTTCGTAGACGTTGAAAATACGAACAACAACTTAAGAACATTAATTACGAGCGGAAATCAAAATTATTGTAAAATAAATAACAAATAATTTATGAAACAGCTTGTTTCGAGCCTAAATAGCATACCACATGTAATAAAACGTATGCCGTTGTGAATAACTACAAACAAGCTTGTAGATGACAATTCATAGAAGATTACTTTTGAGAATGACATTCTCATCGGATCTTTTCACGCTATATACGAGCAAACCTAAAAATATGTAATATAAAAGTTCATTAATATTCGGACAGTTGTAGAGTCCTTGAATAGAAATAAGCGCAAAAAAGTGAAACTTTTCGTTCACAATTAATTTATTTGGAAAACTTTTCATCAAATCACAGCCTGGCTGGAAAACTTTGCATATTTTCTTGGCTTGAGATATATACTAATAAATTGAGGTCACTATAAGAATATCGGAGTAAAAGGATGACGAAACAAGGCAACTCGATTTTACTATGTAAAAATAAAAATCAATAAAATTAATGGTATTATGTATGTACATATATGCGTATCCTTGACGCTGCTTTTGCTAGTGACTTCAAATTGGATTTATTCAGGCAATTTCACAATTTCTCTTTCAATTTTTTTCGTGGCAAGTTTCCAAAAATAAGTGATAAAGATGAAATATTTTTATGAATTCTGAATTTAAATATCGCTTAAGGAATTTATTCCCGTACATTTTTTGTTCAAATTTAGGTTAGCATCATTCTGTAATGCTTCTGTAGTTTTGCTACACACGTACGCTCATTTTACAGTAATACACGGTCGCTTCTTAAGAATAAAACTAACTTGGGTATCACTTTACTAGAAAATGATTTAGGATGCGTTTTGATACCTGTGTGTGATCCATCGCGGTACGTTGCGAAAATTCGTTCTTGAACACCAAACATTTGAATACTAGGCTACTATTGCATTTCACTGCCACCTGGCTTCAAAATACTTCATACGTCTTGTCATCTCTAGTATTTATATCTCTATGGAAGTTATCTAAGTATCGACTAATACTTTAAGGATAATTGACTTTGGTTTTCTCTTCAAATAGGTATGGAAGAAAAATATACTAACCAGCAAAAGGATTTTCAGAAAATTCAAGAAACATTAGACACCATGTTTTTTCGTTTGTGTTAATATATTAAATAAACTTTTCGCAATAGCCACACTTCGAACAAAAATAGTATACAGAAATAAAAAATCTGCGCAACTTTATTATTTTTCCGGCAGAACTGAACGTGTTCGATGCGTGGATGCGGTGTATGTTACTATGTGACTGAAAACCTAACTAAAAGTTCGGGAAGCAGTTAGAATAGGGTGTAACATATAAATTATATAATTGGGTCATATTCCGGGATGCGGTCTAGAGGTTGAAAAAGACAAAACTTAAAAATAGGTGATTATTAAAAAAACCTGGGGAAGTGAAAAGATATTCGATATCTCCTCAGACCTCAGAGATATGGTGAAATTCATGGAAAAGTATACAACCACACCCTCTTTAGGGTCGAATTTCAAAAAATCTTGAAAACACTTTCTTGGTATTCATATGAAGAATCAATAAAATCAATAAAATTGAATTCAATATTTGGAAAGACCTAGTAGATATGACGAAAATCGTGAAAATATATGCATTTTATATTAACTGATATTTTTTTTGCCCCCCCTTCTGAACGCCAATGAATATTCGAATTTTTTTTATCAGAATTACTTTTCTAGTTAATTTACATATAAGTACCGAGTTTCAACTTTCTAGCATAAGCCGTTCTAAAGTTAGTAAAAACACCCCCCACCCTCGTACCATGCTACTCCTAAGAAAAATTTTATTTTTCCACCATGTCACTATTATAGTTCTATCTAAATACGAAGTTTAAGGTTTATATCATTACAGGTTCTTAAGATATAAGCATCGGAACTTTTTCCTTCTCACCCTTCCCCACCCTCACCCTCTACACCCACACCCGGAAATTTTTTTTCCCTACTAGGGTTCTATTAGGCCTACTTCTGGTAAAAATTTGAAGCATCTATCTTACACTGTCATTGAGATATGAAAAGTGATATTTTTGAAAAATTCTTATCCCCCCCACTTCTATGCTCCCCTGCCCCCTTCAAAGATTTTACTTTAAGCAATCTTTATTTATCAAGCTTTATATCCAAACCGAATTTGGTTTTTCTGGTGCAATTAGTTTCTGAGATATCGCAATCTTAAGTATTTTAACCCCCACCCCCGTACGCCACCACCCTCACCAAACAATTTTGTTCCAATCTACTCTCCTAGTATAACTACAGATATTTGTCAAGTTTTAATTGCTTGCCATTAACGGTTTAAGAGATATGGATTTTAGAATATGTCAATCTCGGCATTTTTGCGTTTCGGACGCATTACTTCCCCTTCCACTCCCGCACCCCTTCACCCATACCAGCAATTTTTTTGCAGATAGGTCCACTATTAAAGCTCTATAGAAATTTCTAGTTTCAGCCTCCTACCATAAGTGGTTGCTGAGATCTAGAAACCAAAATTTTTCGTCTAAAACGCTTCCCTCACCTTCCCCCTCACACCCTCACCCCTCAAAAAAATTTCACTTCTAGGGGTCTACCATGTCTATTCAGAAAAAAAAATTCAATTTAATAGCTCATGGGGTTTGGCAACTATAATTCTTCAAACGAGTTTGCGTACGGCGGACGGCGGACGGCGCACAGACCGAGTGAAAATTTTGTTTGCTTTTTTGGCGTTTACTAGTCATAAAACGTATAAAAAAATATTTTTTTTTAAAAAATCGATAAAAATACATTATTTTAATAATAAAGTAAAAGAAGACATTTTTTTGTCATCCTTATACGAGTATAGTTCTACATTTTCTCCACAAAATTTTCATTTTCCGACTAAATACCCTCATTTCGTATTGTTTCCCGAAAACCCGTTGAGATTTCCCTCGAATTGCTCTATGAGTATGTAATCGAATGCCCGAAATCTTCCTTCGTCACAAGGATTTATCATTGTCATGAGGTACGAAAAGGACTCGTTGTCATCGCCTTGTGCAGCTTATATATTATTAAGTGATAAAATATTTGCTCTCGGAATTTTTGCTGGGTGTTGTCCTACTGTTTTGCGTCTTAAGCTGCTGGCGTAAATACATTTAGAACAGAGCTTTCTATTTATTCGCCACGAAATGTCTATAAACGAGAAACCTATTGTCTACAAACTTAGTCTATGGCTAAATGCTGACAAAAGAAATGTATTTATCTCGTTTCTTCCTACGACATGATTTTGAAATCGATACCATAAGGTCAAACTAATCAAGAATTTCGGTTCAAATTAAATTTTTGGTGAATTAGTTTATCCTTTAAAACCACGAATTGGAACAGAGGAGAAAAATTATTCAACTACATTCATCAAACCAAATTCTTTATTTTTTCGAGCATAATTTGTTTGTGAAATTCTCATCTGTATGAGGGATTGAATTGTTCGTCTCCATGTGTTGCGCGGACGATCAGCTTCCACCCTTTTTTGTTTCGGTTATTGCGTTCGTAAAGTATCGCTCCGAATCACACAGTAGCTATAGCTAGTATGCTTATCCGAATTATTCTTGTGGAAGATTTTCGATTTCTTAACTGGTTCTACCAAAAAATTGAAAACGGCTAATGCGATTACTATAAAATTTATGGATATGAGTGCCCAGTTTAGTGTCGTTATCGGTTTTTTAGCTTGACTAAAATTCTTAGCCTCAGTAATTGCGTTTCTTCAATGAGACATCGTGTTCACAGCGTGCAGGAAAAATGCAGTAAAAAGGTTGTTCTTTTCTTCGGTAAAAGAGTTCTAGAGTTTGAGAAAATTGAGTAGAGGCATTGTTCAAGATGAATATTCAGGCAAAGTATTGAAAAGAAAAAAAACGTGACCTCTGGTCCAATAGACAGGTGTGCACTCGTATAAGCCTTCTCCTGGCCCATTCTTTATAACTTCTTCCTAATCTGACATGTTGATCTATCATGATCGAACCTACCTTCAATATCCAGACGATAGTTTTAAATTATTTTAAATATTTAGCAAACGCGCGATAAATGAACGTATGTCAAAATTAATTAATGTATACATACTAATTATTATTATGACTTCACAATTTCACTCTACTTAACTCAAAAGACAACTCTCCCGATTTCCATTTTGTGCAAATAGTTTTCTGCACATCTACTACTTCCTATTAGGGATACAGTTTCAGCAAGAGTTTCGTAAAGGTGATTAAATTGTCCGGCAGCTATTGTACAGAATAACGTCGTTATATGGCCTTTATGAAGAAGCCCGGAGAGAAACGCTCTTTTGCACACAGGAAACTTCTTGAAAAGGACATTTTCCGATTGAGGATATGATTTATTATGACCTCGAAGAAAGATTTTCTCCATTTATTTTCATATCTTTGCTAACAGCTTGATGGTATTTTGCATAGATTGAAGTTATTTAGAAGATATAAAAGCACGATAGTATGTCATACAGTTTTATTTTATGGTTACTACGGGCACATACGTGAAGCTTAACTTTGAAATAAGATTTCATCATTGAAATAAATTACAACATTTTTCAACCAACCAAGAATAGGCGCACGTGTAGAAAAAGCTTGTAAATATATGTACTTAAGGGGTTAGGCCAGTCTAGGATTTCCAAAAAATCTATTTTTTGGCTTAAAGTACACTTTAGGGTCCTAAAAACATTATTCAATTGGTAGAATAGTAGAAAAAAATTCCCTGTCCAATCCGCTATAGTATCGAAGCCGACGAGCGCATTTTGTACCTGCTGCGGCGAGCTTCCCTTTCTCCCCCTTTTACGACTCTTACCCTCTGCACTAATGTACCAATGGGGTCTGATGTCCGTAATGGTTCCCAAAAAGGCCGTTAGGAGGTGCTAGTTTATCAATATGCTTTATGTGTGGGTCAGTCAACTGAAGGTACATATAACAAAATTTTCAGCACGTAAAACTTTAAACGCGTTTTTCTCGAAACTGCATTTTCCAAATCGGGCGACGATGGTACTCGGAGACTATAGCACGTATCCACTTGAAATTTTAACTGTAGCTTCACAGTAACATTATCTAGTAAACTACGTACGATTTTTTTGTTATCATAGCAACTTTTTTTTTATAAACAATTTACTGCTCATTTTACGGTCAAAAATTGATTTTTTTTAATAGTCCTCCATTTTGCGAAAAACTGATGTAAAGCTAAAAACGTGCGTATTTTACTAGCAAATCTTATGTAGATTATGAACCCGTTTTTTATTTTGCTTCAGATAGCACGAGTTCCTAGAATCACCGTCGCCCGTAGAGACTCTCTTGAAAAAGGTGATTCCGAAGATTAGACCAGTAGCCGCCATTTTGTATCAAAATGTCAATATAATTTTTTTGTATACAGTCAAATACATGTTTAATCAAGCCTGAAAGAGAGAAATTCGATTCATTTTTCCTTAATCAATAATCAATGGCGCAACAGCCCAAATCGGGCCTAGGCCTTAAAGTAATGCTAGAGTTACTTCATTACGAGACCAACGGAACATTAGGAGGTGAAGTGGTCAGCTACACGCTCGTCCGTGATTATTACCCCGATACTAGCTCAGGTACTCGTTTACAGCTGAGTGAACTGGTAGTCCGGCACCCAATACCATTTTAGAAAATTACTTGCCACCAAGGAGATTCGAACCTGGTACCAGGTGCGCCGAAGGCAAGTGCTCTAACCACTAAGCCACCCAGACTACTCCCATTATAAATTGTCAAAGCTATCGATCTGTTCAAAATTAAGCGAGTTACGGCCGTTTTTACAGTAACGTTCTCACTCATCCAGCGACTGTATATTCATTCGAAATCGAAAACCGTCACATAGTACAGCACTGACTTCGAAGCGCTGACTACATTCAGTTATACGTGTTCTTCCAATATTTGAAGTTTAAAAATGAATCGTGCGAAAGGCTCGAGAGAATTACGAGAATCAGCGAATGTTCGGATGTCGCGGCCGAGAAACTTTAAATGCGTTTTTCTCGAAACGGCGTTTTCAAAATCGGTGACCACGATATCTCAAAAACGAGTGGACCGATTAACTTGAAATTTTGCACACTTTTTTTTTAAATCAAAAGGCTGTCCTTAATCGAAGGATTTTTTTTTCGTTGCATACTTTTTTTTATATCAAGGAAAATGAAGTGAATTTTTCACCGAAAATTAGACTTTCACTTTCGATCGCCGACCATTTTTTCAAAAATGAATATTTTATTAAATCCTTCGATTAAAGACTAGATAGTACGATTAAAAAACTTAATTTATTTGGTTTTTTTATTTCACATCATTGGTGTGGAAGTTACAGTCGTCACCGCAGAAGGTTTTTTTGAACAGCGGTCCGGGAAATATATTATATCTGCTACTTTTGTGAATTTTTTCCAATAAAAAAATTGTGAAACATAGTAAAAGATATACCCTTCACTATGAAAAAAAGAACAATTCGAAACCTGCAATCGTTTTCCTAAAAAAAATCCACAAAAACACCCATTTTTTCGGCCGCCAACTAGATGTAACCTCTTAAACTTAAACTTAAGAACAATCTGCACTTTAAACTTGACTCGATTTCACGGTAAATAAAAATCCTATGAAAATGATAATTCAAATGAATTAAACTTCTTTACATTGGTATACCTAGAGTCACTGTATAAGAACTAACACAAACATCCACTATCATGAGTACGGACAATCACCACTTTTGGTACATATTTAGTACTAAAAACCTGCGAATTAAAAAAATCGCAGGTTTCTTAAATGGCATAGTCTTAGTATGTATACGTGTAGTAGATGGATTTTGATGGACGTTTCACGGAATCGAAATATGTCTCATGAAATGTCAACTAAATACAGCGTTTATCCACTTTAGTGGAGATCCTTAAAATGAAAAATCGAGACAACTGCAAAAAAATTTCAAATGTACTGGTTTCAAATGAAACACACATTGTCCGTACTCAAGATAATGGATGTTTGTGTTAGTCGTATGAAGTGACTCTAGGTATACCCTGCTTTTTCTGTCATTTTGTTTCGTTGTTATATTCAAAATTTGGAATTATTGACAATCACGGTTACTTTAATTAGGGTAGAATCGACTGACTGTCAAAAACATTAATCCGAGCTATAAACGGAAGAAATCCTACCGTTTAGCTTAATCCTATCATTAGAACAAACTTACAACATCTGTAAACGCATTGTTTGTTTGATCCTAACTTTAAAGAAAATTTTTGCTTTAAACTTCGACTGTGAAACCGGCCCTAAAGTGTTTCAATTATAGGATTCCAGTTAGTTTACTGAATTTTGAGACGTTTTGGTAATTTTCTGTTAAGAATTCACATTAAGATCACTGGATTTTATACATACATATTAGGCAAAATAAAAAGAATTTGAATTTGAATTTGAAAACAGGGTTCGACTATTTGAAAAGGACTAGGATAAGGCGAAAGAGAAGGAGGATAATATTGAGATACAGAACAAGAAGGAGGAGTAGGCGAATGAGGTCACTGAGAAAGAGGGCACATAGGAAGTCGTAAGACTAGTAAGGGAATGAAGATAAAGAAAATATGTTTTTCTACCTGCATTCCATTAAGAGAGCAAATCACAAATGAACAGTCGTAATCCTGAACAGTGTCTCTCAGCCTGAAGTTCCAGATCAAATTCAAAATAATTCTGAGAATAGGACTATGAATCACTGTGCCTGAGCAATCACATAGCGTTGCTTGCATGATAATGAGGAGTCAAGTAAATATCAACCGAAACTATACTCAACTAACTTCAATTATTTTTTTTTACTAAAAAAAACATCAATTCTACCTTGGCAGAACTTTTCTCCTAAATTTAATGGAAAGAAAATTCCATACAATAAGTTAATACTCCCACACCATGCAATACATCTGCAAGTCCATACCCTATTGGCATTAAATCTCTATAATAAAATCTCTGAATAGAATTCGCTGTCTTCCCGCTCTTTATAAAACTATACAAACGTTCGTACGATTTTGTACAGACAAAATTCCTAGAGCTGTAAGGATCATGGCAGATTAAAAGTTTACTTCCTCGTGATGAATCACAGTCTTATCAAAGAAGCAATCATCTTATGTCTCTGCGATGATTATACTAGGAAGTTGAATGAGGAACTCGTATACCTAGTGCACACAAAGTATATCCCTTTGGTACATCCGACTTTTAAATCCAGCTTAACAAATTTCTTATTATATTCGAGCTACACTAAGTACCCGAAAGGACTTGGCACTTAGAAGGATCACAGAGTTTTTTTATATTGCGAACCATCTTTTTAATATAATTTGGATAATTGAAGTGTGAAAGAAATAACTTAAAACGCTATACACTTACCTCGTCCTTGGCTACCACTGTCACTTTTTTCAGCGGCGTCGAAACAATGACTTGAGTTTCCCTTTTCGAGGACGTTGCTGTTTTCATAGCTTTTCCTTTTTGTATCTCAACCATGGCAACCGAATCCTTTTCCAGGATGAATGAGCGTAATATGCAGCCGGGGTACCTAACGAATTGTCGACAACCCTTTACTGCAACTGTCCACCTGCTTACCACAATTTTGATGCACTTGTTTAATGCGCGCGGGAAGGAATTTGGGATATTTCGTCAAGAACCTCGAAGTGTCCTTTTTGCTTGCGCTCTGTCTGTGACAATTAGACGATGTTTACATGAAAATTTCGTTCTGCGTAGTCGGCAGTGAATGGTAGCGAATTAATCGATAAAATACGAGTACTATCACGGGGCTCATAACCCTACGGCAGGAATTTGTTTTATTCTTGTTGCACGAATACAATAAGCACTTAACACTAAGTTTGAGTGAAAACTACAAGGAATTTAGTAACCACTTGTAGTGTAGTGTTGTAAGTCGTGAGTAATTGACACCTTAGGGATATTATTTCCGGAAAATAGAGGATTTAGTAACACCAGCAGCAAAAACCACAATTAACATATGCTAACACCGTAAAAGGATTTATAAACACTTTGTATTAAAGAGGACTCGATAAAATCTGGAATGTGAAGTTTCCTGTCTTCGCGGATATATTTTTTTTAATTCATAAAAATGTCCTTTACATAGGTTGCAATTGTTCGGCTGTGAAAAATGCTATAAAAAGCACGCAAAAAGTTGTCAAAGTTGAAATCTTATAAGAATATATTTAAGATATTTTATTTGTATATTTGCGGCAGATCTTGTATTAATAGTATTCTAGAAATTCTGATTTTACGGAACTTGCAGCAGACTGTGTGCGCACGTTGGACTGTTGAAAAAGAAAGCTCAGCTGGAACTGGACAGAATCGTAGGAGCTAGAGTTTTCTTAAAAAAAACTTTCCGCCGAAAATATAATTTCGACAATTCGAAGTTCTAAAGTTGGGGGTGTATGGTTTTCCTGTTTCTGTTCTTGTAGCATTCTGCTATTAATTTTTTGAGCAAGAAAAATTGGTTTGGAGCTTGGGTAATAATTGTTTTTGTGCTTGAAAAAGCTTTTTTGAATAATTTGGTTTGTAGCAGGGATGAAGGAGGAAAATAATGTTTTCTATGATTTTAAATGTTCATGTTGCGTGCATCATGCTTTGTATTTTATTTCCTCGAAATACTTCGCGACATTAGTCTGCAATCGGTTCTGTTGCCGCAACATGAATTCGAGTGGAATTCATGTTTATCTTGATCTGTTATCAGAAATTCCGTTTGAGCGAGAAGTTAGAATTTCGTTTGGGTGTGAGAAGTTTCATACTTTCCTCTTTCTAGTATCTATTTTTACCATGACCTGTTTAAGAACGTACCTTTAAGGTACGTGAAGATTTCCAATGAACCCTATCTGTATGTAGCCTTCAAGGTGCAGCTTAATTCTGAAACTCATGTTAGAACTTACTCAAAGCCTGGGGCTTGGGTTTTCGAATCAAACTCTAGTGGTCTTGGCTAAGTTGTTTTTTTTTCTTTTATATACATAGATGCTAACGTTTCCTCATTTAATTCTTTACACCAACCAGAAGATGTTCTGGAATTTCTTTTGCATCCTCTATTATAAACTTTTCTTGGACCACCGAGTAAATGGATACCATAGAGCTTCAATCTTCACTTGGATCTAATCATTTTTGAGCTAACTGCACCTATACTAGGCATTATAAAATTCTGCCCGTTATAAAAAAACAGTCGAGCTAGAATCGAAAAACACTATCCTATTCGAAAGCTTCAAAGATAATTCCAGTCATTACCTCTTTTTCTTAGAAAAACATATATAATATATTATAAATTATATATATGGCTATACATGTGCCGGCGATAACTTTAATGCGAGCCGATTTCGAACTACTTCGAAAGGTCGACTTTATTAAGGATGCGATAACTTCTCCAAGCTGTGTACAGCTCGTTATACAGCTACTACGAAGATACAGACACAATTTCCTGAATTATTAAGATATCTATCGTATTTATAGCCCGACCATTGCGATATTCCGTGACTGCGAACTGTTTTTAATAGTATCATGATAAGAAACTGGATCCCACCTATTGCCATTCTGTTAGGAAAATCGTTGATAGTCGACTCTGAAATATTTATAATCTTGAAGTCTAAATAGTTGAGATTAATTTGTTTCAATAATTTGCATGTTTCGTCCTTTCCCTCCGCTAATACATCTGGGTGTTGATAGTCTTGCTATAAAGAGCTGGGAACCATGGAAAATCTTCCCACAACATTTAAGCATAAGACATTCCAAAGAAATTATGCCAAAGTTTAATTAAATATTTATCATAATACACGAATAAATTGATCAAGTTCCCTCTCTCATTGCCCACTATTACTACCTCCTCATCAGTAGCCGATTACGAGCTTGATTAGCCGATTGCGATTTCTCAAGTTTACTTAAGTTTATTCATAGATGTAATGGCCACTAAGTTGCAAGGATTACACAATAATATGAACGGAACTTGAATGTTATGACTGTACACTGGATGATGTACCCATTAGTAAACGGATGTGATATGTTTGTGTGTGCCTGGATGAAGAGACAATTTTCTACTGCGATGGAATGGAGTGCAAGACAGTGAGTATTTGGGTTGCGTTATAAAGGTCTGAAATTTAATGATATTTTATTGAAAGATTTAAAATTTTAGTTAGGGGATGTAGAGGGTAAAACAATGATGCCCATTATCTCAATTACTTTAAATGCCATTTACGTCAAAATAGTTGAACTATTTACTAAAAAGACAGCTCTATTTCTACTTTGCATGATTTTGTGTTGAGTAGCTTAGATGACAAAATGTCACGCACCTATCTACACGCAACATGTTTCAGCCGTGTAGCAAAAGGAAAGAATCATCTAGTTTGTATGATTTTGCGTTCATTAGTACAAATAGCCACAGCAGCACAACAAAATATCACGCAACTATCTACACGTTAACATGTTTACACGTTTTATTACTAATAAACACCAAAAAAGCAAAAAAAAGTTTTTAGTCCGTCTGTGCGCCGTACGCCGCACAGTGTGGCGTTTGCCCGATCTAGCTGGCCAAAAATTCGGTTTTTTAAACATGCAAATGTTAACCAGCATTTTATGTCCTAATTATCTTAACCAATTAGGGAGTTTCAAAAAGGTTTTTTTTTTACCTGCATTTACTATAAAACCCGTGGCCTTAGCTCAAAGTTGGCAGTTAGACTGCCATAAAATGGGAATTCATTTTTTTATAAGCAATTGATGACGACTTGGATGAATAATAAAATTCATCAAAGTCGTATATATTCTCTATTTCATTGATAGTGGCAAAACTATTGATTACAAAGTGGAATATTCCGCTGAATGAAATATTCCTCTATAATAGTACTAGACAGGTTTTGATGAGTTACTCGGTGCTAAATATCCTATCAGATTGTGTATTTGAGTTCCTAAAGTCACGAAATTTTCATCTACAGTAGACAGGTACGATTTGGAATACAAATTTAAGAAATAAATAAACTAAAACAGCAAAATTAATAGTTATGTCCGGAAATAAGAATTGAGGAAAATATATTTTAGTACCTATAGTCCGTTTATAGTGACATTGAAGGGAAATCGCTTCCGGGTCAATTTTGTTTCCAGGTAATCCCGAGTGTCCTGGTATCCAGCAAAGCATGATTTTACGTTGGTGAGTTATAAGTTTTTGTCTGATTTCTTTAATCATGGTGTCACTGTTGCTTACGTTCGAAATTGAATTTAGTACTGACAAGCTATCGGAAAATTTTCCTCTATTTTTGGCTGAGAAGCAGTGATGCCATCTACTTTATTCAGAAAGATGTATAATTATAAGCTCAACAAAGTTTGACAATTAAATTGGCGCGAAAACATGCGAGTTCTGTTTCGCTTGCCTGAAGTCTGCCAAACTGTCCCTTCAAGCATCTTTCAGCTTCTGCTCGTCAGACATGGCCCACAAAACTCTTTTTTTACGCGTTTTATCCGTTTGCAGAAATTTATATTTTATAAATTATTCAATTTCATTCCACAAATTTCAAAAACATATGTTCCTGGGAAAAAAAACAGAAGCTCTTTGAGGCATCGCATTGCGTCAAGCTTTTAATAATATCGTCGCAAAATTTAATACAGAATTTCGAACTGTATTAAAGTAGTGAGATAAAAGTCAAATAATTGCGTATTAACTTGATTTAATAGCCAAATGGCAGACAATACGATATTAACGCTGCCGTGTGTCTAGGGCATTAGTTAATTCTTACATTCAATAAATTTGAGATTAATTTCAATTTAAAATAACTTGAAAAGCTGTAAATATTTGAAAAAAGATGTAAATATTTGAAAAAAGCTGTAAAGCTGTAAATTGTTAAGAAACGATGTAAACTTACAGCTAAAGCTGTAAGGTTGACAACGCTGCTGAGAAGACAACAGCTTCTAGTATGGCTTTTGCATCTGCACTGTAGACTGACGTCATTATTATTATTATTATTATTATTATTATTATTATATTACCTTAATATGCATATAAAAATATACAATATTATTTCTTAAACACTAGTGACTAAGAGCATCGGTTTATATATTATAAAGACAAAAGCAACAGGAAAACTAAGATGTACATAACAAATAAGGAAATAATGTTCTATAGCAAAGATTTGGGGTGTCAGTTAATATGAAAACAGTTGAATATGAATGCCATAATAGCCGGGCTAATTTTTAACATAAAATCACGTCATTATAAGAAAAATGTGTCATTGAAAGCGGTTGGTCATATTAGCTGAAGTCATTCTAACCTAATTAAAATGAGAACTTTTTAATATGAAAACCAAACTTTTTAGTGTGGTTGTGCCATACAAAACAGTTTGTCATTATAAACGAAGTCATTATAAGCGGATTTCACTGTATTTTCAACAAAATTTGTTCACACTCCAAAAATTTCTATTTTGATTGTTATATTTCAATATATTTTATTATTATTATTATTCGCAAGTCGCAATACTTATGTATTTCATCGACTGAATTGGTCCGATGATGGGGGAGGGTGTGAGGGTCGAGCTTGTTCAGAGTAGTAAAATTAGCTTACTCGTATTAAGGGGGATTATCGGAGTAGCAAAATTTTGTTTTTTCAAAAATATTTTTTATTTTAAAGCTTATAGTCTTAAGAATGTTGTCTGTAAATTTCATGTTGAAATTCAAATAATTGTGGAAGGTATGTGCAATTAACCGGAATGGGCCCTTATTGAATTTTCTATATACATACATAGAACGTCATTCAAACGCGATTACCTCGAAACATACTTTTCAAACCGGTTTCTTCCGAAATTTCACAAATTATTTTTGGATAGTTTTTCTTTTTCGCTACCTAGGATTTTTTTTAAACTTATTTACTTTTTTTATATCAAGCCAAAAAGGTCGAGAATTGAGGTTAGAAACTAAAAAAAAAGTTCAATCGGCCGCCAATTTTAAAATTTTGTTTTTTCCGAAAACCCCTACGTAGCGAAGGGCATCATACTTTACTTTTTCAGAATCATTTTGAAATTTTTGTTTTGGATGAACCGCTTGCATGTAATCGTGGGAACCGCAGAACTTGCGATCGACGGACATTAGCCCTGACCAGAATAGACTTAAGGAATCTTAACAACTTTTCGTCAAACGCCTTAAGGCCATAGGCGCGCCGTGGAGGGGCCAGGGGGGCCGGGACCCCCCCAGACCCCAGCTTGGACCCCCCAGAAAAATAATTCTGGCCCCTACCAGAAAAATAATTCTCTCCTTTCTTTCCCAGAAAGTGTTTTCAAGATTTTTCGAAATTCGACCCGTAAGCGGATGTGAAGTGGTTTTATACTTTTTCATGAATTCTGGAATAGTCCCACACTCATACCTCGATATACTGCCTAGATATTCCGTATAAAGAGCGGCCGAATAGCGAGCGTTTTCTTATGTGTACACGATGCCTTACATTGCAAAGTACACTCATGCCTCGCTATACGACCGCTCTTTATACGGCATATCTAGGCCGTATATCGAGGTATGAGTGTACTTTGGAATAATGGAAGGTCATCGTGCACACATAAGAAAACATACTTACATATGTGCTTATGATTTACTTTGAAAGAGGGAGTGTGTGTGTATCTGCACCTGTTGCACATTCGGTTAGAAAAGTTAGAAGGGGTATCTGGAATGCACTTATTACAGCTTTGCTCGGTTAGAAAAGAAATGAAGTGAAAATCAGTTGTTTTTACGATTTCATAGAAAGAACAAGAAAGATTTTTGGTGATTTTTAATCGAAGCAAATAAATATTTAAAGAAATTATTCACAATAATCAAGGAAGATCAAGAACGTACGGAAAGGAAGGAATATCTACACCGTAGATCATCGGAATTAAATTCTAAAATTTTAAAATGCTAAAATTGGAATATTCGTTCTATTATAATATTTAACGTAAGTACCTACATATTTTTCAAACTAAAATTGTGTAGCTTTCGCGGAAAAAATATTCTCGACGGCAACAAGTGCATAACAGATATTGCAAAAGTGACAATTGCGACGAAAATCGAGAAAATTCTCTATAGATACAGCTTATTTTAATCCGGGATAATGATATAACCCGGATTTTGTTATCAAAACAGTTGGGTACCATTCTCCACAAACGTTCGTTTTTCGTTCGTCTATTGCTATAAACCGAGTAATGTTATTGTTTTTGGCTGGCCCCAAAGTGGTTACAATAAGCGGTACCTACTGTACTATCAATCTTATAAAATATTGCAGTACAAGACTTTGTTAAGCCGCCATGAGTCCGGTACGACCAATTTTGATGATTTATGACTGTTTTCTAACAAATATTTCAAGTTAATGGCAAAAAAATGCGTAAATTCGAATTTTTTAAACAGATATTTCCTATTTCTTGAAAAATTAACATGTCATTTTCATTAATATAATGCTAGAAAAAAACTTAAACAAGGCCTTCCATAAAGAAAATTTAAAAAAAAAAAATTCATTTCTGTTAATAATACCTATATGAAGTCAAACTGAAGCAATTTTTCACGATTTTCTTGGCAAGAATTACATATGAAGACCACATTTCATTGAAAAGTATCATAAGTAGTATAATTAATTGGTATTTCTAGAAGATAAATAAATAAAAAATTATTGATTTTTAATAGTTATGCCTTTCAAATAATTTGAAAACATATAACACTATTTTTTTTCTCTAAAATTAAAATTAGTTCGCTGATAGACAGCGAAAGATGCAGACGTATTGTCTACGCCAAATTACACGAACGAAAAACGATTTCAAACGATTCAAATCCTCTCAAGAAAGAAAAATCAAAAAGGGACAAAAAATGGTCGTACCGGATAGAGAATATAGTTATCAAAATTAAAAAAAAAAGTTAAGAATATTGACTTTTCCCCTTTTAACTTCGTGTTTTTCGCAGATGGTCACTTAAATGACCTAGTTTTCATTTCATTGGTTTAAATTTGTATAATCTGAATTAAATTAAATGGCAAAAAACTTGGAGATAAATTATATTTTTCCTCAAGACTCCAATTTAACAATATCATATAATGTGTTGGTAATATGGTCCACTGGGAGCCATAATAAAAGTAAGATGTCAAACATTTTTTCAACTACTTCGCTATTAAATCCATGGTCACAAGCATACGAGTATGATGTTCCGATCGGTTTTCTTAAAGACAATTTATCCTTGTACCAGTTAAGAAAAACATCAAATCAAATCATCATTGGAAAACCAGCGTATTAATAGTAATAATAATAATAATAGATTTAGTCCCTTCATGCAAAATGGGCGGTTCCTTCTCAACTCGAGAGTTGTAGAAGAAATCCCCATTTGGGCGCACTTTCTCAGGTTAGAGAACTGGTGAAAATGCTGTCACTCAGCTCAATGAACTGGAAAAATTTTCACCGTATCAACATACTCATGCATGTATGCTGACATTAGGCTCAGAGTCCAATCAAATTACCGTAACCCAAAGGTACTCCCCAGTCAGTGCAACTCACTGGTATACGGGGTCGTACCGAGACCTTACAAACATTTCAAAGTCGTAGCCTAAGACTAATTATTCGTACGATTACCCAATCTGTAAACACAAAAAGGACGAACTTGTATGAAAAGCATGTGTGCCTTTCGGAAAAAGTCGTATGTTCTGAGCCTGACAGCAGCGCCCCTGGTTGATATATAGAATATTTATAAAAAAATTATTAGCGTACCTCAACATACATTCTTTCGAATTAAACCAATCTGGAAAAAATCGAGCAAATAGTTTATGAGATAGTAATTTCTGAAATTCACCAATTTTTTCTGTTTTCTACTCAGATGATCCCCTTAAGGAACTTAGCTAAGATAAGTTAAATAGTAACTTGTCGATACACATGTAATTAGATTAAACTTTCATGACACTAAGCACTATATTTTTTTTTTTTTTATTAAAAAAATGCAATAAATTTTCCTTACAATGATATACAATTTGGATAAGCACTACTCCCCTTTTTGAAATATAGTAATTTCGTGCTAGGGGTGAGGAGCCTGACTTAAAAACGTGCACAATAAAATAATGTACAGGTATGTATAATGACTGCATAATTCATGACAAAGAATGAATAATAGTGAAGCTAATTAAAAGAATAAAAAAAAAAAAAAAAAATACTACAAAACAATTCAATTCAAATATTTAAGCTATTTATACATCAATAAAAAAAATTTACTCTCCAGAGTAGAGCACCTAATCGGCAGGCGAAAAAAAAGATCCAGGGTATTATGTGGAGTACATTTTATTGGAAGATTTGGCAGCCCTGCGTTGTCAAGTTTGAAATTTTATTCGAACATTGCAATCACTCACCTTTTCTTTTCTTGCTTATTAATTTCACTTTAATTTCTACCATAAATTTAAAAAAAAATATTTGTCCTTCCTTTGCTGCAAAACTTACGGCAATATAACTGTCATCGGATTTTATTTAATTGCAGTTCGGTTGCATTTCTGTTGTGCTGCCAACCATTAAAATCGAAACGAGTAAAGCGAATTAAAGCGAATTCATCATAGGCGCACACCATTTCATTCTCTCCGGGGTAGGATATGTAACCTAGTAAAATTAGTGGGTTTACTATCCTGGATGTTGTTGTTGTTTCACGTATACTTATGCTATACTATCCTACTCTGGAGAGCATTAAAACACGCCTATTATATGTGCATGTAATGTGATATAACGCGATTCAAAGGATAGTGAATTTATACAGGGGATATATAGGAATTATTTAATATCCAATTCGAATATACCGATTCTGAAGGGCTACACTTGGATACTATTTACTTGATTAAGTGGTTGTGCAGATAATATAAAATGAGTGATCTCTACATGAGTAATATAAAACATGAAGCAAATTTAAATTAAGTTTTCCGAGGTCTTGAATTAGAGTATCGAATTCAGTCACCATATTGAAAAAGGGTAGAGAACTAAAAAAAAAGTTCTTTTTATTGCGTTTTATTAAAATAGACACCCTTATTCTAGAACCCACCAGCAAGATATTGAACTCCGATTTACCCAATTTTCAATTATTGAAAACGCGTGAACGATTCACTTTCTCGAAAATTTCACAGTTGAAATCCGCAACAAAAAAAAACTCGTAAATTTATAGGTATGTAGGTACTACTTTTCTGAAAAAATCATGTTTATGTATGTTTAGGAATCACGGAACCGAGACCTGTCGGGATAATATTTTTTTCAGTTTGAAAATTAATGTAAGTGTATGCACTTAAATCTGAAAGATGGAGAAGGTGATTCAAGGAATATTCCATCCTTATGCAGTTTTAATTACGACAGAACAACACGGTTTTTAGTAATACACATAACATTACTTTAACATTACAAGAAAAAAAAAACAATCGATCAAGTTTACCCTTTTTAAAATGATAAACAAGCTAAAAAAATCGAACCTAAAAATTTAAAAGGGCTTCAGTTATGTGTACCTAGAGATTAACATGTAAAAATATGGAGCGCAGTAACTGCTCCTTCCGGCTTAAGAGTTCAAGTCTAATTGAACAGAAAATTCGGCTAAGGAACAAAAAATCATTTTCAGTCTTAATAATAAAAGTCTATTCAAAAATAAACATCTATTATTGAAATAAAATAAATAACATATGCTATAAAACAAAAACTTTTCACCTAATTCAAATTTTTTATAAGAATCTTATCTCATTTTACTTCATTAAATTCACTTATGATTCCTTTTAAGGACATTTTTTAAAACTGTACTAGTAGATATCGAACGCTTTATAAAAATTTAGTCTGTAATTATAAAGAAAAGAACGAAGATTATGCTCACAATTCCTAGCATTCTTTGAAAAAGCCATATCATAAGTCATAACATTACGAGTAATGAAGAAATAAAGACAAAGTTTTGATGGAAAATATGTATACTGTAAAATTCTGTAGAAGGTATCACTCGAATATAATCAATTTTACAATATTTACGATCTCCACTTTTAAGAAATTTGTGTCTTCTTTCTTTTACAAATAATTATTGTTCTACAGTGTAGACAGCAGATAAATAAATCAATAGATTATCCCTAAAAAGGATTACCTTTGTCAAACATCCCAACCACCAATTTATACTAATGAATCACAAATGAATCAACAAACTAAATCGTATTACAAACTGTGAACAATTTTAAATTGACCAATAAACATTAACCGTAAAACAATATAATCACTTTGACCGCATACAAAGATAACATGTTAATTTTAGCAATTTCACTATTTTCGTTATTTTCATATCGGTCAATAATAGATAATATTTGACAGAAACCCAATCTACATAAAATCAATATCTGAAATATTTAGGAAATCATTATTGTAAGTGAAAAGCAAAATGAGTTTTATATTAAATAAATAAGCATTATTGTAACAAAATTTATAATCTTATGTTCGATTTGAAATATAGTAAGTGATTGTGTAGTCCCTGAAACAGACTTAAGACAGACCGAACAATAATTCATACCCTACTTCTACAGAAGCAAGAAATCAATTTAAAATTTTGTTCCGAGTAAGAGCTCTGGCCGAACGAGGGAGGACTTCATTTTCTCGAGGAAAAAATTAATTTAAATTTATAATTCCGACGGAAATTTTTCCATTAATTTTCACTGCGTGAAATTAGTTATAAGCATAATAATATCCGAGGACATTTTGCGCTCGAAGTATAAATCCTGTTCCATCATTATACAAATCACTGTCCGAGTAATTCGACAATGGAAAAAAATTTCAACTAGTTTTCATTGTAGTGGAGTTGCATTAGCATGAGCTTCATTACTTAGTCTATGGGCTGTTCTATCTGCGCATACTATCCCCAGTATTGCGATTTAGCTGAAATGTATTTGGCCTGTAGCCAAATAGAATTTTCTAGGGCATGAAATGATGCCTTTCAAAATATGATTTTAATGCCGTTTCGCCATTATTCTGGAAAATTTGAATATTACACGAGACCTAAAATAGACTGTGGGATGTTGCAAAAGACGAGGGTTGTTTTCACCTTTCCATTTTAAAGTGGGCACTGTAGTGTTGTTAAGGCGGGTAATGGCTCATTGGCCATCATTAGCTTTTGGAAAAACATCAAAAATACCCTTATTATAAATTTAGGTCTTGTACATTTACAAGACCTAAATTTATAATAAAGGTATTTTTGATATTTTTCCAAAAGCTTTATGACAAATTATGTCATATTGTTCAGATATACAGGCCTATTCAGGATCAGAGTCTCATATCAAAAAAGTCTCAATTAATTCAAAATTCATACAAAATTGAGACTCTCGACCTACTTTGTGACTTGTGACTCGGTCCTGAATAGGCCTGATAATATAATACAGAAGGAAATTTAAATTACAATATGGAAATTTTTAAAAGTAAAATTTTGCATTTTGTAAAAATTCTATTTTATGGAAGAGGTTTAATTTTATTTTTATGTGGTTTGGGGCTGCTACAGCGTAGCCTTGATTTGTTAAATATATGCACTTTATAATAGTGAAGAATTAGCTATTTTAAGCCCAATTGGGAATGCAACTAAGCAGAAGTAGAATAGAAAGTTTGGAGAATCGTGTTTTCAATCGTAATATTTACCTATAGATGTATAAAAATGAATGTGTGTGTACTTGTTAATTATAATATCGAATTTCGTCTTCTTTGACTTTGACTTTTGATTAAAGCGATTTAATCACTTCGGTAATTCTTCTTTTAAAGAAGTTACACAAAGAAAAAAGTACTTCGTTTCTCGAAATGTTCCATTCTTATGTAACAAATATCCATGTGCTGCTTTCGGAGTTGATTTCAATTAAATGCGAATACCTTCTAAAGTATTTCATGTACCCAAATAAAACTACGAGTACGTATCGAATGTAACCAAATGGTCTTTTACTGTATTATTTATAATACAGTATTGTTATCGATTTTAAAAAAAAAAAAATTTGCTGCTCTCAAAATTTTTTTTTCCACGTTTCATGACTAGTAGACGCGAAAAAAGCAATAAAAATTTTCACTCCGTCTGTACGCCGTACCCCGTACGCCGTACGCCGTACGCCGTACGTCGACCGCCCCAAAATCTTTGAAGGCTCGTAGCTCTCAAACCAGTGGAGCTATTAAATTAAAATTTTTTTTAAGAATAGACTTGGTGGACCCCTTGAATTGACATTATTTTCAGGGAGGAGGTGTAAGGGGGAAGGCGGGGTAAGCGTTTTAGACGAAAAATTTAGGTTTCTAGATCTCAGGAACCGCTTGTGTTAGGAGGCTGAAACTTAGAATTTCTATAGAGCTTTGATAATGGACCCATTTGCAAAAAAAAAACAGATATGGGTGAAGGGGTGTGGGAGTGGAGGGGGAAATAATGCGTCCGAAACGCAAAAATGCCGAGATCGACAAATTCTAAAATCCATATCTCCTAAACCATTAATAGCAAGCAATTAAAACTTAACAAATATCTGTAGTTATACTAGGAGAGTAGATTGAAACAAAATTTTTGGGTGGGGGTAGTGGCGTACGGGGGTGGGGGGGGGGGGGTGAAAAACTTTTGATTACGATATCTCACAAACTAATTGGACCAGAAAAACAAAATTCGGTTTTATTATAAAGATTAATAATTAAAGATTGCTCAAAGTAAAATTTTTGAAGGGGGTGGAGGAGCACGGAAGTGGGAGGGATTAGAATTTTTCAAAAATAACACGATTCATATCTCAATAACAGTGTAAGATGGATGTTTCAAATTTTTACCAGAAGTAGACCTAATAGAACCCTAGTAGGGAAAAAAAGTTTGGGTGTTTGGGTGTAGAGGGTGAGGGTGGGGAAGGGTGAGAAAGAAAAAGTTCCGATGCTTATATCTTAAGAATCTATAATGATAGGAAGCTGAAACTTGGTATTTAGATAGAGCTATAGTAGTGGCATTGTTAAAAAATACATATTTTTTTAGGGGTAGTATGGTACGGTGGTGGGGGGTGTTTTCCCTAACTTCAGAACGGCTTATGCTAGGAAGTTGAAACTCGGTAGGTATATGTAAATTAACTAGACAAGTAATTCTGATAAAAAAAAATTCGAATATTCATTGGCGTTCAGAAGGGGGGGCAAAAAATAAAATCGTTTAATATAAAATGCATATATTTTCACGATTTTCGTCATATCTACTAGGTCTTTCAAAATATTGAATTCATTTTTATTCTACGGATTCTTCATGTGAATACCTAGATTGTGTTTTCAAGATTTTTTGAAATTCGACCCCTAAGAGGGTGTAAACTGGTTGTATACTTTTTCATGAATTCCACCATGTTTCTCAGGTCTGATCAGATATCGAATATCTTTTTACTTCCCCAGGCTTGTTTGATAATCACCTTTTATTAAGTTTTGTTTTTTTCAACCTCTAGACCGCATCCCGGAATATGGCCCAATTATTTAATTCATTTGTTACACCCTTTTCTAACCGCTTCCCGAACTTTTTGTTAGGTTTTCAGTCACATAGTAACATACACCGCATCCCCGAATTGAACGCGTTCTGAACTTCTGCCGGAAAAATAATACAGTTGCGCCCAGACTGTTGGCAGATTTTTTTAATTGTTACTCCGAAAGAAAAAAGTAATTAGTTATCAATAATTTTTTTGAGATAACTGATCGGGTTAAAAAAAAATTATAATGAGATAATAAAGTACTAAAAACAGCAATAATTTGACAACACTCCCGTTTTCCCTTAAGGTGTTATATGGTAATGAAAAATTGTTTAACAAGTGTTTAAATGATTTGGGAGTTGGAAAAATTCTTAAAAAGATATAATTGGAAGACGCACCGCACCGGTGCATACATAAGAATTTGCTTGTCCGGTTTACCAGTTCATGACCTAATATTAGCTTTATAACAAAATAGCCTCGATATATCGATGCCTTAGCTCACAGATGTGTTAAGTGCAAAAAACGAAATTTTACAGGATTCACAATTGAAACTTTGAAGTCACATTTTATTTAATTTTTTTTATTGATTCCAAAACTTGGTGAGCATAATTTTCGATGAAAAATCTAGTAGATTTTAAGAGTTTTGTTGAAATTTCGAGATTTCGCCAAATCCAGTTTGAAATTTTTGAATGTTACTTAGTTATTTTTGAGACCACCAAAAAAGTAATATAGGTATTTATTTTTTATTAGTTCTACTATCATACATATTTGGTAAAACTGAATATTGGGCATTACGATCCGAGCCCTACATCTTATAATGATTTAATTAGGTATATAAACATATTCACAGTCTCTTTACTGAGTCGATCGATAGTTTAGATGACTAACCATAACCTCACCTAACCTACTCCTAATTTAAAAATTTTAAAAAGTCAGAAATTCTCTAAAACTTTTTTTTAAATTATTATAACTTCATAAGCCGTATTTTATACCTGAATAGTGCGATTTAATTTTGATGATAAAATTACTAATTTATTTTGTAAGAGCAAGCTATAGGAAAGGAGGAAATTTAAATTGAACGAACAAGAGTCGGAAGCTTGCATTATCATGCAATTTGTAATTTTGTAATATTTTATACAGGTAGTTGTGGTGACAGATCATTTTAGAGCTGTTTAGTGACTATTTTTGTATTGAAAATTTTTTCCCAAGCGATTTTTTCCACAGTACCTCATATTATGGTTCTTATTAGTGTAAAAAATATATGTTTTAAGTTTCACCCCGATCAGAAAAAATAAAAATTTGAGATTCCGAAATATGGGTCCCAATGTATTGACAAAACGGCCAAATAATATTAATCTGGGGATGATTGTAATTTTAAATACTCGTATATGGGTTATGTACAATCGGAATAAACCATCTAATGGTCGTAATGAGAAAGTTAAGTTTTTCATATTCAATCGGTTGCAACTGTATTTTGATAATGGTTAATAATACGAAGCTAGTATCGTGGACAAAAATATCTGTTTTCTAATTATCAATATTATGTTATATATAGAAAAAGAGAACGGTTCAGAAAGGCCTTCACTAAGTACGACATAAGAGCAATTATGGAAGTTTTTTTTTTTAAATTAATTTATTTAGTTTAATTCATTTTATACAATAATTCATACAATTAGTATTTGTGATTGTGTGTTACATAATTAATCAGTACCTCCCAGACAGCCAAGGCTGGTATAATGGAAGTATAAGCATTTAATTCAAAATAAAAATTATAAATTAGTGTAAAACAATAATATGAGTAAATAGAAATATAAAAGAAAAAAAAATTCAGCTGGGCACTAATGGACAATTCATAAATGGTGATGAAATTAACAAATGATTAATAAAAGAAGTAGCATAATATGATTAAACCTAATTTTGAAGATAAAAGAAGTCAGCCCAAAATCAATCCTCATGCTAGTCATAGCAGTTATCATACATCCAGCATAAGCCGCTGAAGTTCACTCAGCTACGCTGAGTGTCCAACAGACTTTGCTGGATGCCAACCACGTCAGGATTACTTTTCACATAGCTTTGCAGCATCGTTGTAAACTTGGTATTGGTTTCTGTAGTTTTAATTCTATCCGGAAGTGCATTATAAAGGAGTACAGCTCCATAAATTGGATCCTCTCGTACGTGGTTTGTCCTTGGGCGGTAGTAATTCCTTAAATTAGATGAACTTCTAGTCGGATAGTCATGTATTTCACTATTATGGATTATCGTAATCGATGTTTTTGTGTTACTATGCATAGAGTTGTATACAAATTTGGCCCTTTCAATGGCTATTAGTTCCTTGATATTATACATCACCGTAAGTTTATATAACTCTATTGACGGAGTCAGGTAAGGTAAGTTAAAGACAGCTTTAATGCTCTTATTAAGTAGTCTGGCGATAATGCCAATATTAGTCCTTGACGCTTGCGACCACACAATTAAACCATAAGCTAGCACTGACATTGTATATGCGTTAAAAATTTTCTTTTTTGCGTCAATTCTCAGGCCTTTAAGCCTTCGTAGGACCCCGACTATAGGAGCAATCTTTTTTCCGTACTTGGCAAATGTGAGCACTCCAGTTCAATTTTCCATCTATTATCAGTCCAAAGTATTTAGTTTCTGTCACTCTTGATAAATGTTGTCCATTTATTTTTAAATTTAGTTCTATATTCGGTTTACCTTTTTCTTTAAATAGCATATAATTTGTCTTATTGATGTTTCTTGTTAGTTTGTTTCCATATATCCAGGTAACGTACTTGGCAAGATCAATATTTATCGCATTTTCCAGAGATTCATGGGACTTACCGCTATATAATAGTACCGTGTCATCCGCGAATATCACGTATCTACCCTTCAGTCCAGCAAATTGTGATTAAATGTTAAATGTTAAGCAAATTGTGATTAAATGTTAAAAATCATCATTTCCGACCTTGCTGAAGGACTTTTTTTCTGTTTCTCATAACATTCAGCATCCACTGATGTCACTAACTTCGTATCGTTTACCGTTACAAAGTGTCGCTCAGAAATTAATTTTTTCAGAAAAACTTCAATTTCTGAATTTAAGCATAGATGGCATTTTCGATAGTTCACCACCCATCTATATATTTAAAGTTATACATATCATCCATAGAATGATGCTATATAGGCCCTATGTCGATATCTTGCGAGTTTACGGAATCTTACACATATACAATTTTGGCTTCTTTAAGGTTCTTGAGGCCAGTATTACCCCCATATATTATAGAGATGAAACTGAAAACGTGTTTTTTACACTAGTTCGAGCCATTACGATGGGTGCTGTGAAAAAAATTTTTTTTTTTTTAAATTGAGTGATTAGCTTTAATTGGGACTTAGACCTTCCTTTTTTACCTGAGTAGATTTCAAATTAATCCAAATATGGCAAAATTATTAGAACACATAATGAAAATTGTACAAGCATAATCCAAAACCAAATTTTTCAAAATTAGTATCAAACAGTACCTCCTAAAAACTAAATCCTAAACAAACCCAAAGATTGATTATATATTTACATTCGAAATTGTACTACCTTCCGATTCAAATATTATTAATTAGTACAGTCTTTTTTTCAATTAGGAGACAAGAGACAAAAGACAAAAGAAGAGTTAAAAAAGGCATAACAGGAAATCAGATTTAATTGCATTATACTTTATTAAGTGTATCTATTAATCTAATAGTCTCATATAATTTTCCTTTAAGACAGACGTGATAGAGTAATCATGTGTGACGAATCTGTTAGGGGGGTATGGCCCCCCCCCCGTATGACCACCGCTGTTATAAAGTGTACCTATCTAATAGTCTCCTAAAATTTTCTTTCAAAGCAATGATTAATCAAACTTTTTTGAAAAATTTGTTAGAAAAGGGGGGGCATGGCCCCCCTCTATGACCGCCACTGCCTAAGCCCCGCAGGGCTGCGTGAAAGGTAGTTGGAGCGTAGCGCGCGTCAGCCAAACATGGCGGCTCGAACTGTATTGGTGGATGAAATCAAACATTTTAAATCGATTTTATTCATTGTTTTACTTCCCAAATGTCAAAAAATTGTATTGTCCACATCCTAAAACATACCAAAGTTTCATTTAGAAAGTATATCTAAAATATGAAAAATCTCTTACATTACTTTTTCGCTTGTGCGCGATACGAATAATTTTCCTTTTATTTTTACGCAGTTAACACATAATAAAATAGTGTTTTGTGACGTCATTATTAATCTTTCACTTACGACATGTGTGCAATGTAACAATCTCTATCTGAATGATTTAAAGATGTATTTAATCCATTTATGCAAAAATTTGCACTTAACGCATCTGTGAGCTAAGGCATCGATATCTAAACTAAACACTTTCCAATTCACAGTATGATTCATCCTGTACTAAAATTAAATTATCTTGATGCTTCAATCCTATTTCTATACTTGTCGAACTGCTACTAACCAGTAATTCAATTAGTCGTCGAAAAATTAATTTTAAAATCTACTAATCTAGATTGTCGTTTATTTCCAATTCGTCTACATGTATAAATTGAATAAATTGCATTTCCATTGAAATCAAATGATTGTGCTCTGATGAGATTTTCGATTAAAAATAAATTTGTTTTGTTTAGGTATATCGGTAACATTTAACATTGATGAATATTTTTAGAATATTTATATTATTTATGTTATATATAGTCAAAAAACCATAAAACTTCGATGAAAAACAATACTCTATGGATTTTTAGTTTCAGTATACTGAACGCAACTTAGGGGGTTGTATTTGTCGCAAAGGATGTAGTCATAAATTACACTACCAACGTCCTGTCCAGAATCCTACTAGTCTATCTACTTACAAATTTCGTATATTTTTCACATGGACATAAACAAAAATCAAGTTTCATTAAATCCGACATGTTTTTGTTAATTTGCGCTACGAGTACGTACTATAAATTATTCATCCCTATACGAGAAGTTACAACATTATTACACAATTCGTCTCATAACTAGGTATATATGGTATCTAGTTATTTCAACTATTTCGTTACAAATTACACAATATGTGGTGTAGTTTGCAATTTTGTATACAACGAAAGTTGCCGCCATTTGTTCATTCAAATAACGCAATAACAAAGTCGAAAGTGCACAACTAGCATAAAGAGTAGTCAAGTCCAAGGTGGCAAGTCGTGCATAACTCATTTCTAGTTAGCTTAATTTCGAAGTTTCGTACATTGTTCCATACTAATGAAACGTACTAACTGGGGCCTCATAAGTTTGTCATAGTGTCCTTTTCATTGCTTTGCGGATAAGGTTAGAACTTATCTGTCTACGATCCTAATTCCAGCATTCTTCATATTCCAATGGTTTTTGTTGAAAAGACCAGAATAGTGAATAAAGATTGCTTATTGGTCAGGTTCTGAGAGTGAGGGGTCTTTTTGACTTTCTTTCCATAGAAAGAAATTTTATTTGGTATGGAATGAGACCATCAAGGTGTAACAACTAAAAAAGATAGAAAGAAGTTATGTGTTTTTGACGAAAAATTAAAATAAATGTAAAATTATGAATGTGAAGTCTTTTATAAGACCATATTTTCCGAGGAGAGAAGATAATTTTAAAGGGTATTGAATTTTCATTTCCAATGATACATATTACGATTTAATTCATTTTAATTTGTTAATATTAAGTTATTTATTTTTATCATAATATAACCATAATCATTTATTTCATCCGTAAAATTCATTTATGTTTAGATACAATAAATTACTTAAGTGATTAGACATGTTTCTATATCTTTACAGCTTTGATATAGTTTATAGCATGTAGAAATTTCAAATGTTGTATGATTTAACTTTAATTTATAGTATACTTAAGCGAAAAATTTTGATAAAAAACTTCTACGATTACTTTATTTTTAACTTTATTCTATCTAGTATACATATCCACTTTCAATTATTTTCAGGTTAATATTATTTTAGTTTCATTTGAATTTGTTTGTGATTCACGGTTTTTGTTGTAATTTTTTTAGTATTAGACTATTAAATCTTGCAACTTTTTATTTTTAATTTAATATAATTCTTATGTTTCTTATTAATTTTTGATGAATGTTTTCACAGTACATTTTGAATTGAAAATACAAGGTTTTCCGGTAAATACTGTTAAATTTATTTTGTGTGACGTTTCGGACTCGACTGAGTCCTTTATCAAACTGGACTCAGTCGAGTCCGAAACGTCACACAAAATAAATTTAACAGTATTTACCGGAAAACCTTGTATTTTCAATGTTTCTTATTGTTTATGATCTGTGGCTACAGGGAATTACTAGGTAAATTTAAAAATGAAACAATTCAGAGCAACACTTTCTTGCTAATTTTACTATTGAAGTATTCCTGTAAATCCAGTATTTGCGCAAAAATTAAATTTGTAACATCTCAGTGATCAAATAACATATCATAATAACTTCTTCACACTTGGGAGATGGACACAGTACATTTATCCCATTTCACTATTTTTCGACTTACCAAGGCTTTCCCTGTGACCACAGATATAAGATTACATTGGTGGAGTGTAGCGTATCTGAACTGCATAGAAGTATTTATAATATTTACCTTAAGAATTTCACTGCATTTCTGTCTGTTATTATATTTAAAGTTTACAATTTTAAAAGGGAAACAGTGTCTAACTGCACTAAATATGGAAATTCATATCTGATAAGAAAATAGACTGATGCTTTTTTCATAATTTTTATTTATTTATTTTATTGAAAGAATAGTTTTAATTTATATTTCAATGCATCGAAAACATATATGATAATATCTTCTTAGATTGCAATGATACTTTTTGTAAGAAATCAAGAATATGTAGTTCTATATTTATAAATAGAAAAATATATATAGAACCGTTAAAAATTTAAGGCTCAATCTCGTAAATTGCGAGTCCAATCAAGCAACATACCTTTGAAGTAATTAGCTCCAACAAACAATCAAGCTGCCAGTTAAATAAAGTGTAGTCTTCACAGGCAAATAACAAAGCCAATGAAATCAACTATATGACCGAAAAGCAAATATTAATAGAAGTGTAGTTAAAGCGATCGAGCATAGACTATAACATCACGGAAAATTATAATACATTCGGAATAACATAGCTATAAATATTATCTCCTTATTCATGCTTTTAGATATTCATATAACCTAATTATTGATTTCGAACTAAATTGAAATTGCAAATGCGGAGTTATAAATGTGATAGGAAAATTATTCGCTGTAGCCAATTACAGTATTCCCTTATTATGCTCGTATGTTTAGTCCGGAACGTAATTTAAATGACAAGTGGTTTTACATCACTTAGTAAATAGTCAAGCTTTCGGCGTATCGTAGTTCTCAATTAAATTTGTTGTAGACAATTAATAGAGGATATATGAATGTACTGTTGCAAGTATTTCATTATTAATATGAATATTAGATAAATAATATCGCTTAAACAACTTATTTCGACAGTTTTCATTTCCTTGTGAAGAAAACTAACTAACTGAACTTCACTCTCACTCAGGGGTTCAAACCACCCCCTTCCCGAAAGGATATAATTAAAAAATCGCATCTAAATCTTACTATAATTTTTTTTACATGCTAATTACTTGAGCTGAGTTAAGTTGTGGTTTTCATACAAAATTCAACTCAACTCAATTTTATGAAAACTAACTCGCCATTTAATGTAGTGATATGATAGTTACCCAGTAGGAAGTTCGAGGAAAACTCAATGAAAAGGCAAATATTGAGGTATCTACAATAGTATAATATTACTATAATATTAGATTTTTAACAAATTTATTGATGAAAATAGAATTGCGAAGATAATTTTTGAGTTTCATTTTTTTCCAGGAATGTTAATGTTTTAAGTCGCCAATAGTTTGAGAATTTCTATTGAAAGTGTCGATTCTATCACGCAGTCGTAATTTAAGGGGTTATACGCAGTCACAAGGTTGTAAAAAAGCTGTTTTTCAAGTATTTTTCCTGTGAAGCCATTTCAATTTATTAACGTAAAAATTGATATATATATATAATGGTAACTTTTAACTTTATTTCGGTATTTTTCATTTTTTAAAATAATGGTTTTTAAAACTGCTATAGCTGATTACCGAGAACTCTTTTAAAAAAGTGTTTTGCGGTGATCTCGATATCTCTTGATAAGATCATCTAAAATAAAAAAACAAAAAAGATTTCGATACTATAATGTATTATTTATAAATTAATCGAAGGACTACGCAAAATATAAATGTTGAATAAAATGGCAGCTTTTAAAACAAAAATTTCGATTTTCGAGGCATTTCGGCCTTAAGCTATTTATAAAATGGAAAATATTTATCAGACAGAAAAAACCTTCGTTTCATCTATAAGAAATACAGTTATAAAGATTGTGTAAGAATTTGAGACTTATAAGTTTTGCCGTTTCCGAGAAATAGAGATCACCGACTTTATAAACACAGTTTTGAGAAAAACGCGTTCAACGTTTTTACAAATGTGAGTGTAACGTCGAGAATATTTGTCGGATTGACATGAAACTTTCTGTGAATATAGTAAAATATATGTAAATTACGAAAATGGGAAAACAAAATTTTTTTTTATTGGAAAGTTGTGACTGCGTATAACCCCTTAAAAATATCTGATTTGAACTAATACAAACTAAAACTAAGTTTATTCAGTGTTTTGAAAAGTTCTATAAGGAGATTGTTTATGGTGTAAGCGTGTTTTAGCATTATCGTCCTGGTTGTTGATATATAGTCACTTTACGGCAAAAACACGATTATTTGTAAGGCTAAATCGTCTTACTATTTCGGGTAGCTGCCATACAAAAAATGATTGCGTATTCAAGAATATTGGCCAATAACTTTGGAACACCTTAAGCTATGAATTCTTAATTTTATATATACATATGTATGTATACATTGAATTTTCAAACGTTGTGTTTAGATGAATGAATATGCAAGATCCCACGAGACCTTCGAGTGGCTGCTATATAAAAATCCAGTCAAAAAATGAACATAAAGAAACCCCATTACTTAATCCTTTGTATAGCTGTCATACCAATATCCTGTAAAAACGTCTTCACTCAAATTACGGAACGCACTATATCGTAAGAAATCGTTCAGCCACCAATTCGGAATTTTGTACAAATTAGTTTTGAGTGAAATTTCACTAGTCAGTGAAATCATTCTACTCCTTTGGGTAGCTCCACACAAAAAGTCCTTAAAATACGTGTTCAAGATTATTATCCGATAGCTTTGAATATTCAAACTAGGAATTGGAAATTTTGTACAAATTAATTAAATGGTTGCAGGTAAAAGGACAAGTACTAGAGATCGAGTGAGTCCTTCCTGCACATTTCATGCGAAAATCCTTCAAAATTAAAGTAGATATGAAATTGAACATATTGATGATATTGTCTTTTAGTTCCTAGTTATTCCCAGTATAAGTACAGTATTTCATCTAGAGTATCTTACAGTTGGCTTGCAACGATTGTGACTGCAGTATGATTTTTAAATAATTCCACTTCACTTAGATTTAAGATCAGATTGCATCGAAAAAAGGGATGAGAAAAGAAGAGGAAGACCAGTTTAGCTAGCATTACTAAAGAAGAACCGTTTTTAAGAGCTGAAAACCGAGCAAATTTGAAAAATTATTATAAAGGTTATATGGCAAAAAATTATTTTTTTCTTAAAACTATAACAAATGAAAATCTGTAGGAATCAATTTTTTTTTTAAATTTCAGGTGTATGTGAGTCCTTAAATGATTCCTTGTGAGTTGCAGTGGAGATCAGATTTCAAAGGACACGCTCTTGAAAAAAGGAAGTCAAATGGAGGAGAAAACGAGATCTTCGCATCTTCCTTGAGAGTACTCCAGGGTTAATCAAGGAACTTTTAATAGTTGGGCGAGTACTCCAGAATTAGTCCCATGAGAGACCTTGTTTTAAGCTCTATCCTAGAAGTACTAGAATACTCTTGCAAAAAGGAGCTCAAATTCAAATTGATATTTATAATCAGTATTCCATTAACGATAATTTTTTTTTTAAAAATCCCAGGTCTGCTAAAATATCTTCTGTTGCATGGAATTGATGCAAGTTTGGCGGGTTTTAGGTCTGCTGTGGTAAATGTACCTACATACATATAAAAGTTTGTTTTGTTGCCATTGAGGAAGTTTTCGGTGTTTTCGTAATCGGTACTGAAGCTCAGGTGTTCTGGATAATGTACTAGGTCGTACCTATAGTTCTATTAGTTTTCTTGAGTAGATACGAGTTGGGAAGATTCTTTTACATAGATGGTTGTCAACAATGGGTTGGATATTTGTATGTCGATTTAAAATAATAATAAAAATAAAAAAATTTTGAGTATCTAGCTATAAACAATATTAATACATACAGCATTTTAAAAAACCTGAAAAACAGTGTTCCATGTTGGTTATTTTTTAGGTTGTTTGTTGAATAGTAGCCTATACTGCTTTTTTCACCCAAAAAATAATAAAGTTGCGCACAGACTGATTTATTTTTTAAGTTATTTACTAATTTTTTTATCAATGGAAGATTCCATAGAAGTGAAAGGAAATTCATTAAACTTAAAAGATTTTTCGGAATTCGTGAAAACTCGAACAATTCCTTACACGCCCAGGTGCTTCAAAATTGAAAAATACTTAAATCGGTTTTTGCCCGATTATATTTAAAGCTTTTAGAAGTGGAAGTGAATTCGAAATTTCAATTGACCTAAGAATAGATCGTAATCACTGTGACTCGATGCTTTAATATTTAAATAATAAGTAAAATTTGGCGCCCCCGTAAAACCCGGAAACTTGCCGAGCCCGAAATTTACCGCCCTAGGCACAGCCCTACCACCAGGCCTAGTGGTAACTGCGCCCATGGCTGAAACTAATTTTCCCAAACTAACTTTCAAGCTCAAAACATCTGTTTATGATATTACAAGCAATTGAATACAGGAAATTTTAAAGTGAACATCAAAGAAATTTTGTAGCTATAATTAAATAATCGTGAAGCTAATGCCCTAGACACACGGCAGCGTTAATATCGTATTATCTGCCATTTGGCTATTAAATCGACTTAATACGTAATTATTTGACTATTATCTCACTTATTTAATACAGTTCGAAAGTCTGTATTAAATTGCGCGACGATATTATTAAAAGCTTGACGCAATGCGATGCTTCGAAGAGTTCATGTTTTTTCCCCCAGGAACATATGTTTTTGAAATTTGTGGAATGAAATTGAATAATTTATAAAATAGAAATTTCTGCAAACGGATAAAACCCGTAAGAAAATAATTTTGTGGGCCATGTCTGACGAGCAGAAGCTGAAAGATGCTTGTAGGGACAGTTTGGCAGCAGTGCTGTCGTTTAGTTATTTTGGACAGTAGTGCATTTATGTGAAAAACAGTAGTACAGTATAATCTTTGTAATGTGCTTAATAAAACTTAATTGAAACCGACTGATTTTACATTTCACTTTATTGGAGACGAAACATACCTATATGCAGTCGATTTATATATATATGTTTTTTATTGAATAAAATAAAATTTCAAAAAACAATGTTTTGTAGTTAAGCCTAAACCAAAATCCATTTATATTTTTCGAAAACCAAAGCTATTTGTAATGGTTCTGAAAATTATAAAGAAAGAAAAGTTTTTTGTTGGCTTAAAAAATAATTCTAGTTCTCCATCTACGGGAGCTTAAAATTGGTTAAGCTTTATATTTCGCAAATCCTATAAATGCATTGAACACTAATCCTACTATGTTGAAGTTTTTATACTCTAGATGAACATATAGAGTATTATAAGTTTAATCCAGCCCGAAAAGTTTGTAACGCATAGAACCGTTTGCACGATAACTCAAGAACGCGTTGACCTAGGAAGTTAAAATTTTGTCACAACTTGTAAAATGGAAAAAGTAAAGCTAAGTTCGTTAATGGGCGATATCCTTCCACTCCTTCGGGTACCTCTCATACAAGAGTCCTTAAAACACGTTTTCACAATTGTTGCTCGAATGCTTCAAGTTAGGAACTTGAAATTTTGCATACTTAAGGTTTACAATGTTTGAATCGAAAGTTCCGAATATGATGCAAATCGAATGAGTCCATCGTGTAGCAGACTAGAAAAGTCCTTCAAAATGTATGCTTGTTACTGAATCCACTGTAACTCCAGAACGAGTTAAAGCAGGAATTTAAAATTTAACAGGAATAAGTTTTATACTAAAACCAAGACAGAGTTCATTAATTAGCGCCATCCGACTCCTTTGGGTAGCTGTCATACAAAAGTCCTTAATAAACATGTTCACCAATATTGAACGATAACTTTAGAACGCTTTAAGTTACGACTTTGAAATTTTATACACATTAATTTTATAATAGTCGCAGCTGAAATGGAAAATATCCCATAAGTCCTTCATATAGTTGCCATACAAAAATTCTGTAAAATATCCTAACTTACTTTATGGAACTCACTATAAATCAAAAAATCGAGTAGCCACCTTACAATAGTTTCTACCTGTAAGTAAAAGGTCATGTAATAATTGCTAGTGCACTCCTCATTCGTTTGATATATTTCCAACTAAAATATGAATCGAAGTTCATTATTTCATCTAGAGTATCATACGATTGGCTTGCAGCCGATCGTGACTGCGCTATGTTTATTTTTAAATTTTATAGAAGACTTTTCCATACCATATGTATTTATTCGCCAAATCGCGTACGCGAGAGGCTAATTCGTCCCAAATATCACATTTTACCGTCAATGGTAACACGCTCAGTGCAGCCACTCGACTCCGCGTCCAACGGAAATTTTGACATCTTTAAATAGTATTGTCAAAATTTTTGGACAAATGTTTGGAACTTGGTTTCATTTCTTTGATTGGTCATACAATAAAAAGTTATTTACATTATTGTAATTTTCACTGTCCACTTTATGAGGTGATCGATATTGAGAAGCTAAAGTCCATGTTATGCGGTGGTTCACGTTAGGCGGAGTTGCTATTATTGCAAACTACACTGTATAATTTTTTTCCACTAAATTCACCATTCATATATTTTTAGACAGTCTTGGCATGATAACTCAGTCAATTTTCAATATTTTTCAATATTTTTGTTTTAATTGAGACTTATTTTCTCTATAGGCTGACGAGGGGTTTTTATAATTTTTTGGTTGGACAATTTTTAGGAATTTTTTTTAAAAAAAAACTGATAACAAAAGTTTGAAATACTGTAACTTCTTTATTTAAAAAAAAAAAATCCCCTCGGTCACCCTTTAACTACCACATTGCTTTAGAAGATTCTTTTTAAATTTTGGTGAATTGAATAATTTTAGGTGCAGTTATGATGCCGGCAAGGCGCTATGGTTTTCATCAGTAGTACATTTAAACCGGTAACAAAATAAGATCACACAAAATTTAAAATAAAAAATAATAGGTCTCACGCAGTTGCAAAATAAAAACAAGAAAATCGAAATCATTCACAACCCCGGATGCCACGCATTTTCCATGTAAATTTTAGAATCCTCTTCTAAAGCTTTTAAGGTTTAAATTTTTGAGTAAAAAGTAGTACAAAATTGAAAGGAGTAGTACAGTAGTACATGAAGTACAATAGTAGTACATACATATACTACTACTATCGTAGTACAAACGACAGCGCTGTTTGGCAGACTTCAGGCAAGCGAAACAGAACTCGCATGTTTTCGCGACAATTTAATTGTCAAACTTTTTGAGCTTTTTTCTTGATTTAATATAGATTAAAATAAACGTACGTCACCCTCCAAGTTTCAAACAGAGCTTTCGATTTAATCTATATTATTAAATATTGCTATGTGTCTGGGGCATTACACCATTTTGAAATAATAAATCTCATTTGATTACGAATTTCATTAATTTTCAGTATCCCATATTCTAAAAGTTGAAGAGTTTTCTCTATTTGTTTGTTTTTTTTCCCATCTCGGGAATTTTGAATTGGGTTCATGAATATTTCATAAATATTCCCAACAATTAACTTCCTTACTGTCTGCAGGGATCCCGTCCGGAAAGTCCTTAAGTTTGAGTTTTACATACATACATAGATACTTCCAATGTGATATTTTGAAAGTATCTTTACCTCTTTACGTGAATAGAATAGCGTGCCAATGGACATTATTAATGATCTAAATTAAGAAACTTTTACTCGCAAATGTGCTTTGGTGAAGTAGTTCGCGCGAATCACACAATTTCCCAACAATTCCTTGTGATGTTTGTGCCTATAAACAGGTTAATTTCCTAGGTACATATAATTTACCAGTTAAAGTAGTCACGCTATAAAACAACAATCCTTAAGCTTGTTACACTGTATGACCACGCTGTCAAATTGCAGTAGTATGCAATGCGAAGTAGGCGAATACAAATAAATCTCACTGTGAGATTTATTCGTATTCGCCTACTTCATATTGCATATTACTGCAATTTGACAGCGTGGTCATACAGTGTAATACAAGCTTTAATCTATTTACGAAATAATTGAGTGTTCCTGTGCGATAGTATTCAAGCGAGTATACGACATTATTTCCGTACTGATACTGTCTTGAACGGTTGTAGTAAAAGTCTCTTAAAATTGGCTTACACACAACATCCCAGCAAACACAGCACTACTTCTATAGTACTGCTAAACTAATGAACAAACGCCTGAATCCTTTCGCTGCAAATGATAGAGGCTTTGCCCAAAACTTCAACTATTTATTTCGTGTACAGTAAAACCCGCTTAATTGCAACTTCATTTTTCCAAGACTTTTATTGCAATTATACGAGTTTATCGTTAAAGCGGTGCCCGTTTAAGTGCACTCATGATACTTTTAAACGGTGCCCGTATACCTACAACTACACTGTTCTTAAACGGTGCTAAGTACATACAAATAAAAATGACATACCTAATTTTTAATAAAATGTGTATTAAATGTGTTATTGAGTCACAAAATAAACAAAACATAAAAACACAAAAAATAAGCAAAACGCAGTATGTATTTAGTGGTATTCGATTATAAGTATCACATACATGATAATAACGAATAATATGGTATTATAGTTTCTATAGTGTAGAAATCAAGAACATATTCATATTTCCGTATAAAACAAAATTAAAAATAAATTAACATATATGTATTTCAAGATGAGATGCTAGGCTTTAATTCAATCGCAAATAATATTAGTATTAACAATGTTAATACAGAAAATACAAAAAATACTAATACATACTAATTTTTTTTTTTTAAAAAATCACTGATTTTTTTTTGTGTTGAGTTTTTAATGAAATGATTTATGACGATGTCTTCTATTTTGAAGAAAAATGAGTCACTATGCAGATCGTTGTCATCAATAAATGTTTTCAACGTTTTTAGAGCTTCCTATGCCGCCTCATTCTTTTCGATATTCAAAGAACTGCACGTGCACAAAAATTTCTAGCGAAATTGCACTTAAGAGGGTAAAAATGCAAAGTACAAAAAATTCTTCTTTCAAATTTCATTGAAATTAAACGAGTATTGCATATATGCGGGTTACATTTATGCGGTTCTAAATATACAAGATCTCTATGGGACGGGTTCGGGACATAGCGTCACGTTGCATTTACGAGAGTTTTGCGTTTATCAGGGTTGCATTTATGCGGGTTCTACTGTATATAAACTTGTGTGTTATGTGTTTTGTTTCATGAATAAACCTATGATCCATATGCGAGAAAGAAAGACAAAGACTAGATGCAACAGCAGTCCTATAGTACTGCCGAAGGCATGATTGCGCATTATAAGAAGTGCTTTTGTACTACTGCTATAAGTCGATTCGGAAGTAGTATAGCAGTACTATACATTAGTGATGTGCAAAGCGATTATTTTGGAGTAACGAATAATTACTGAATACTTCTTATTTAGTATTTGTTACTTTATTGAGTAATTCGTGTGAGAAAAAAAAACAAAAAGAAAAGTTGATCCGCTAATTTTTGGGATTTGAGTACCAAACACAATGTCAGAAGCTAAAAAAAAAAGGTCATCCGCTCAGGCGAGGGAATTTTTGTGAACACAAGGTGAGAAGCTAAAAAAAAATAAAAGGTCATCCGCCCAGAAGCGGTAAATTTTTTTTAGTGGGGTAAGTAACGAATACTTTTGTAAAGTAGTATTCGGTACTCGTTTCAAGTAACGAATACTTCATAACGAATAATTAATTTTTCCACACCACTACTATACATTGACTGTGCGTCTATAAATTTAATAATGCCTCAAGTACACACGCGCCTTCACTCGCATTGACCGATGCGCGTGTGTTAGCTCGCGCATGAAATTCTCTCAATTTTACTCTCAATTGAGATAATTTCTCAATTTTACTCTCAATTGAGATAATTTCATGCGCGAGCTAACGCGAATGGGCCCTGTACACACGCGCATCGGTCAATGCGAGTGAAGGCGCGTGTGTACTTGAGGCATAAGAGGAGTATAGTAGTACTTCTGAATGCACCATATATTTCTTTCCTTTTTCTTAAATGTGATAAACAGGCTCATGCAATTTGCGCAAATAGGTTTGTTCAAGTCAAATTTAACAAGGTTTTGAGTAACCCTTTACGCAAATTGCATTAGAGTGTAAATAAATCTTTACGCGAGTCATTAACTGCGATTTACACCTCAATCGCAATTCAATAATTTTTATTCCTTTTCCAAAAATATATAATATTATTAAAATAACGATTTTAGTTACTCTCAAATTTGGATAACTGATTCCGCATCATATTTGAAATGGTTCTTTTTGACATTTTATTTAAAATATTAGATACCTATAATATGTACCTACATATTCGATTTTCTTACTTCACTTGGTTTTTCACTTCATTCGAGTCCACACTTTGACTTACTGATTCCAAATACTCGAAAAACTAAAAAATCAACTAAAAAAGTTATGTGCATTGACTCGAAAAAGTAAATAAGCATGCATAGATATTTGATCAGGAGTTTGGCAGTAGTATAGCAGTACTTTTCAACTTATTTGGGAAGTGGAATGCACAAACGCACCTAAAACGCATCAAATACTTAACCAAATGCATTGCACTAGTGTGCAAAGTGCTGAGCTCGCGTTTGCGGGGATGTGTTTTATGCCGAAATGAGGATATAATGAGAGCGATAATGTTTCACATATGGCCATTATTTATCCAATTTTGATGTCTATTTGTTAGTTCCATACGTCAGAATATGCATATACATTATATTTGAACACGAGAAAATTTGACAAAGCGATAAAACCGAAAATAATATAGATTTGTAGATGCTTTATTAGCGCCCTTACAAATAAGATCAGATCAAACTAATATAAACTTTGTTTTTCGAAACTTAAAACATACTCAATTACATGTCCGTACATCTTACAGGAATGTGCATTTGACCAGGAACAGTCTTTCTTGAGTGCTTTGTTATATTTCTGCTTTTTCTTCAACCCATAATTTTACTGCTTGATCCAGTAAATTACGGAAAAGGTAAGTTCGAGTGTATAGAGTTTTAATTTTTATTTTTGTTTGGGAAGAACTACATGGAAATGCTAGAAGAACTTAGTAATGATTAAAAAAAAATTATAATAATTTGTCCAAACAATGTAGTGTTAAGAATATTTCTTAAACTGTCTCAATTTAAATTAATAATATGCTAAATATCTTGTTCGTATCATCCATAGAGCTATAACTAACGGAGATCGCATAGCGCCGTTTAAGCGTATTGAGTATTTGTTTTTGTATGGAGCGTTTCATGCCCGGTGGCATTGAAATGCAAATATTAGCCTAGTATTTAAAGGTTGGGCTTTTTTTCTTTTCAATACCGGGGTTTAACATACATGTGAGTAAGATGCTGATAGTACCATAGTGAATATCGCCGGTCCTTTGCGAGAAAAGCTCCGGCTTCAAAAAAGTCGCTGCACGCTATCTCCATTATATATATAGCTCTATGGTATCATCTAAAGGAATGTCTATCTTAAAAGGGCCATTGTCTTTAGCTTCAGTCTCAAATATCTGCCATCTTAAGTTTTCGTATACTGCGTGGATACTGCTACGTATTTTGCACTTGTCGGCGTTTATTCAACGAGACTTTTATGTTGAGCCTTCGGACAAAAAAGTGTGTTTGACTTTAATGCGATGTTTTGGCCTCCCCTTTACCCAGCAAACAAAAAGGTTCGGAATGATATTAAAAAGATATCTGTAGAAGATATCATCTATCGTGTGAGATATCTTTGTCTGATCGATTGCGATACGATAAAGTGCAAAATGTCCATTCGGTGTGATATCTTTCTAGAGATAAAAATGGGTGAAGGGGAAATTTTTGATTATGTACATCCGGCAAAGTAGTTTTCATATAATATTTATTTTTCGGAACCTAAAATACATAGGTTTCTCTTTAAAATATCGCAAAGATGACAATTTTAGAATAACTCGACTAAGCATCAATAATTATCTCTATCCAGATATCGCTATGATACTTTTTAATAATCTTGTCAAAGACTTTCGTTATAATCTCCTATTAGAGATAGAAGGCGATAACCGACGATATCATTACGATATTGTCTTGAAGATTATCGTCAAAAATGTTTGCTGGGTATGTTTTCTAAGGAAATGTCTTTGTTCCTTATTCGAAATTAACATTTTTTTCTCCATTGAAATTCTGAAACAATGAGCAGGGTTCATTCGCCCGGAAGTAATTTAATTTATACCCTTGCTTCTTCAAATTTTATTAGAACTTTTTTTATTCAGGGTAATTCAATTTCATATGTATTTGGTGAAAGAAATCAAAGGTTAGAAGTTTATAATTAGCTGATTTGATGGTTAGAAATGGCCTCGTGTTTTGTCATGGATGAAATTTGATAAAAAGTTGAGCTCTTGAAATTTCTGACTTAATACCCAGATAACCTTACGGGACTCGCTTTTTTTTGGATGGATCTTATGACGTTTAATATGAAAATGCCAAATTAAATATTTCTAAGAAAAATCTATGAGATATAATTTATAAGCTTGAAATGTGTATTGGCAGAGAGGTGAAAATGCAAATTAATGCATGACTTAAATCCACTCGAGAAACTTTCTACAGGCATTGGTAGAACGGATAAAATTTCACTAGCTTAAATCTCAGAAGTATAAACAATGCTCGTAAACAGCCGGTCGACTATATGTTTTGGCATAATTTCTGTATTTCACATATCTGAAACACTGGAGGTGTAATTTATTCCGAGCGTAATACGAGTACATACAACGCGTAGTAAGAACTTGTGTAATAACTCGAAAAGATTTTGGCAACAACCGTCGTCCTGACACGTTTACATCGTACTGGCAATTTTGTAAAGTGATCACCTGAATACCAATAGAAATTCTGTGAAATTCCTTTAGTTTTACCGAGGCAAAAGGAAGAGGTTACACCATACCATGCAAATATGTGACATGTATGAAAGCCTACTTTGTGCTGAGAAAAAAGACGGCATTTAAAATTTGTATACATACTTCGAGATCAGCATAGTATTGCTTGCACGGATTTACCTTTCTTTTAACACGGGCAATATATATTTATAAGTAGTTTCGCATAACCAGCGCTCAAAGTTCCTCGCCATATTGACATCGTGACTAGTGACGCGAAAATTTGACTAATGCGAGTAACTTCCAATAACAAGAATGAATAACTTTCATGGGATTGCTGATGGCCTGGGAATAAGGGTGGATCAGAATGTAGTTCTTACGGATGGGATCCTAATAGTGAAATTGCAGCACTGTCTTGATCTATGCTATTGCATCTTACAGTCTGGCTAGCAAAGCCATACTAGTTAAGCCGTAAATTTCAAGGTAGTGCATTCGTGCCCTACGTTGGACGCAATTTGCTATAAATACTGTTTGGAAAATATTGTTTATAATAAGTGAAGATGTTGTTAATTATAGCTGTGTTTTTTATTCCCGGTTAACCATAAAGCTTGAAAAAATTGCATGGCAAAACAACAACAGTGCGGTTACCGTAATCGCATTGTTGTTGTTTTGCCGTGCAATTTTTTCGAGCCTTATGGTTAACCGGGAATAAAAAACACAGCTATTATAGCTTACAACATATTACCTAAAAAGGGCAAATAAGTAATTGTCTGTCTGCCTAAGACTTGGTAGTCATATGCAGACATAGTATATAGGTACACTGTGGTGAGGCAATAAATCTCGGATTACAATTTCTCACGAATGCAGATAAAAAAAATTCAATTGGTTTGTGAGTATGTCCAATCTTTATATTTTTTAAAGAGAGTGAGAGTTCCTTTCGAAAGCCACTTTACTTTGGGAAAATATAATATAACAACAACAAATTGTGCAGGTGGAACCCCATAGACATAAAGACAAATTTTTGTTCGAGGTGTATAAGAAATTAGTGTAACCAGTAATGTTGGAAATTTAAACAAATTAAGATTAATTGAAAATTAAGACTTTCACTAACTTCCACTTCAACCCCTCAATCGTTATTTCCGAAAAGGATTATTTGAAGAGTAAGTTTGCAAACACGTAGGTACTATGAATATTCTTAAATTTGAATGGTTGTTCGATATCTGAACAAAGAATATGTAGATACTGAATAAGTGAAAATTTTCAAATTCAAGACATACCAGAGAAAATTTCAATCATTTACAATTTGATAAAATGAATTTCTCAAGGGTATTTGAAAACGCGGCAAATTACAGTCCAAGAAGTTTTGTAATACTCGCAAAAAGAATAAATTCAATTTATATTACGATAAAGAGTTCTAAAGGAACTTATTTTGTTATTGTTATAACAAAACTAAAGCCCCTGACTTAAACCGTGGTTGTAAATCAAGAACGCTAATTACCAAAGAAATAAGCGTATTTTCAAAACACCACCCATACATTTTGTATGAAATGTATACTGGGGCACTGAGTGCCCCAGGACACGATAAGTCCATTTCCGGTTCTAGTGTTAAATATCGTTTTGAAACATTCTACATTTAAAGCTTCCGTTCAGTAAACGCTTAAATATTTACTGCTGCGAACTCGTCATATTAATAAATTTCTAGCGCTCATAACGTAAATTCGATTTAACTAAAATAAATGATCAAAGAACTAAACAAAACATATTTTTTTTTAAAAAGTACATTTTTTATAAAAAGATTTTTTTTTTTTAATGAATTAATTGATTAAATAAAAGATAAACAATCCAACAATTAAATTTAAGTCTATGCTAATTTAGAAAATATAATGTAAAACCAATTATAAATAAATAAAGAGTGATCTTAAATTTTAAATATTGTAAATCGAAAATAATCACAGAAATAAATATTATAATATAAATTTAAGACAGCTTAAGAACTTAAAAGTTCAAAGTTGATTGAAATTAGGAAATAAAAACTTAAGAAAACAAATAAGAAGAAATAAATTTACAATCTAAATCACAAACAATAATTAACTGAAATCACTAAAACTAATTTTTATTTGTGTAATCTTAAAGAAAAAATCTGCCAACAGTCTGGACGCAACTTTATTACTTTTCCGGCAGAAGATCGGAACGTGTTCAATTCGGGGATGCGGTGTATGTTACTATGTCAATGAAAACCTAGCAAAAAGTTCGGGAAGCTGTTAGAATATGGTGTAACATATGAATTATATAATTGGGTCAAATTCCGGGATGCGGTCTAGAGGTTGAAAAAGACAAAACTTAAAAATAGGTGATTATTAAACAAGCCTGTGGAAGTGAAGAGATATTCGATATCTGATCAGACCTCATTAAAAAGTAAACAACCACTTTACACCCTCTTAGGGGTCAAATTTCAAAAAATCTTGAAAACTCTTTCCAGGTATTCATATGAAGAATCCGTAGAATACGAATGAATTCAATATTTGGAAAGACCTAGTAGATATGACGAAAATCGTGAAAATATATGCATTTTATATTTACTGACATTTTCTTTGCCCCCCTTTCTGAACGCCAAATATTCGAATTTGTTTTTATCAGAATTACTTTTCTAGTTCATTTACAAATACACACTGAGTTTCAACTTCCTAGCATAAGCCGTTCTAAAGTTAGGAAAAACACCCCCCACCTTCGTACCATACTACCCCTAAAAAAAATTGTATTTTGCCACCATGCCACTACTATGGCTCTATTTAAATACCAAGTTTCAGCTTCCTATCATTATAGATTCTTAAGATATAAGCATCGGAACTTTTTCTTTCTCACCCTTCCCCACCCTCACCTTCTACACCCACACCCCCAAACTTTTTTTCTCTACTAGGGTTCTATTAGGCCTACTTCTGGTAAAAATTTGAAGCATCCATCTTACACTGTTATTGAGATATGAAACGTGTTAGTTTTGAAAAATTGTTATCCCCTCCACTTACGTACCCCCCGCCCCCTTCAAAGATTTTACTTTGAGCAATCTTTATTTATCAAGCTTTATATCCAAACCGAATTTTGTTTTTCTGGTCCCACTGGTTTGGGAGATATCGTAATGTTAAATATTTCAACCCCCACCCTCGTACGCCTTTACCCCCACCCAAAAATTTTGTTTCAATCTACTCTCCTAGTATAACTACAAATATTTGTTAAGTTTTAATTGCTTGCTATTAACGGTTTAGGAGATATGGATTTTAGAATGTGTCGATCTCGACTTTTTTGCGTTTCGGACGCATTGCTTCCCCCTCTACTCTCACACCCCTTCACCCATATCATCAATTTTTTTGCAAATGGGTCCACTATCAAAGCTTTATAGGAATTCCAAGTTTCAGTCTCCTAACATAAGCGGTTGCTGGGATCTAAAAACCAAAATTTTTCGTCTAAAACGCTTCCCCCACCTTCCCCCTCACACCCCCACCCATGAAAATAATGTCAATTCAAGGGGTCTACCCAGTCTATTCCTAGAAAAAAATTTAATTTAATAGCTCCACTGGTTTGAGAGCTACGAGCCTTCAAAGGATTTTGGCGGTCGACGTACGGCGGACAGACGGAGTGAAAATTTTTATTGCTTTTTTCGTGTCTACTAGTCATGAAACGTGGACAAAAAAATTTTGAGGGCAGCAAATTTTTTTTTTTTGAAAATTAATAACAATACTGTATTATTACTAATAAAGTAAAAGCAAGAAGAAATGTTAAATTGTTGGCAAAGCAATGCATTTGGAAGCAAACACAACATCATACTTAGCAATAATCTTGAAACTAAGAGCTGCTAAATGTCCATTTAGTCGCTTAATAGAGGATAAGATAGATCCATCTGTATGAGTTTATTCCAGAATATAATTATGCAAAGATATTTGAAATTCGGCCTGACTACGATGTGTACTTTTACTTTATTATTTTAATAATAAAGTATTGTTATCGATTTTTTTGTTTAAAAAAAATTTTCTACCCTGAAATTTACACGTTTTATTACTAATAAACACCAAAAAAGCAATAAAAAGTTTCAGTCTGTGCGCTGTACGCCGTACGCAGTACGCAAACTCATCTGAGGAATTATAGTTCCCAAACCCTATGAGTTATTAAATTGATTTTTTTTATGAATATATATAGTAGACCCCTTGAAGTTAGAATTTTTTTGGTGTAGGTGTGAGGGGGGAGGTGTGGGAAGCGTTTTAGACGAAAAATTTTGGTTTCTAGATCTCAGCAACCGCTTATGGTAGGAGGCTGAAACTTGGATTTTCTATAAAGCTTTGATAGTGGACACATTTGCAAAATAATTGAGGATATGGGTGAAGGGGTGTGGGAGTGGAGGGGGAAATAATGCGTCCGAAACGCAAAAAAGTGGAGATCGACACATTCTAAAATCCATATCTCCTAAGCCGTAAAAGGCAAGTAATTAAAACTTAACAAATATCTGTAGTTATACTAGGAGAGTAGATTGAAATAAAAATTTTGGGTGGAGGTAGACGTGCACGGGGGGGGGGGGGGTGAAAAACTTTAGATTACGATATCTAACAAAGCAATTGCACCAGAAAAACAAAATTTGGTTTGGGTATAAAGCTTAATAAAAAAAGATTGACCAAAGTAAAATTTTTGAAGGGGGCGGCGGAGCACGGAAGTGGAGGGGATAGTAATTTTTCAAAAATAACACGTTTCATATCTCAATAACAGTGTAAGATGGATGCTTCAAATTTTTACCAGAAGTAGGCCTAATGAAATACTTGAAGGGAAAATTTGGAGGTGGGGGTGTAGAGGTTGAGGGTGGGGAAGGGTGAGAAGAAAAAAGTTCCGATGCTTATATCTTAAGAACCCATAATGATAGAAAGCTGAAACTTAATATTTAGATAGAACTATAGTACTGGCATGGTGGAAAAATAAATGTTTTTTTTAGGGGTAGTATGGTACGAAGGTGGGGGGTGTTTTTCCTAACTTTTGAACGGCTTATGCTAGAAAATTGAAACTCGGTCCGTGTATATAAATCAACTAGAAAAGTAATTGTGATAAAAAAAAATTTGGAATATTCATTGGCGTTCGGAGGGGGGGGGGGGGCAAGAAAAAATTATCAGTAAAAATAAAATGCCTATATTTTCACGATTTTCGTCATATTTACTAGGTCTTTCCAAATTTTTAATTCAGCTTTATTCTACAAATTGTTCATATGAATACCAAGAAAGATTTTTTGAAATTTGACCCCTAAGGGGGTGTAAAGTGGTTGTATACTTTTTCATAAATTCCACAATATCTCTCAGGTCCGATCAGATATCGAATATCTTTTCACTTCCACGGGTTTGTTTAATAATCACCTATTTTTACGTTTTTTTCTTTTTCCGCATTCCGGAATACGACAAAATTATATAATTCATATATTACACCATATTCTAACCGCTTCCCGAACTTTTTGTTAGGTTTTCAGTCACATAGTAACCACATCCCCGAATTAAACACCTTCCGAACTTCTGCCGGAAAAATAATAAAGTTGCGCCCAGACTGATGTCAAATTTTTTTTCCTTGTATAATAGTCTTCTCGTTACAATTTTCTAAATGATATCATGGCTTCTAGAGGATTGTTATATCTATATATTTATAGCCTAATTACGTATCCATGATTTTCTTGGTTATTTTGGATTGCAAAAATGTATAACTTCTGGCATTTTTTCTTTGTTGGTACATATGTATGTATATGTATTGGTAAAGAATATGGAAAATATCTTATTGTTTTATGTATATTAATCGCAACATTTAGCTACGTAGATAAATAGTGTGGCACAGTGTAAATAAAGTGCTCTTCAGATTATAATCTAGGGGAGCAATCAGGACGCCTAACGAAAAACGGAATCGCGAATGTTTTTTTTTCGGAAAAAAGAATAAATTCTGCATGTATTTGTAAATTATATAGGTAGATATTATGTATATGTAAATATTTAAACAACACGTTGTAAAAGTATGACGTATGAAAAACTTCATTGGCTAGGTCAGTTCTGTAAGCTTGTGAGTCAAATTATTGTTTTTTTTTTATTTAAATATGTCAGAGTTTAGTACTACAGGATTTCAAAACATTATTCTATCTTTTCTGCTCCAATTTTTCAGCAATACTCTACTCCAAGTCCAGTTCCATGCGAATCCAATAACAGACCCGAAGTTATGGCACGTTCTTAATTTTCATTTAAGATTTATCCTACATGTAAACACTATAAAAAATCGTTTTCCCCTTGACTAAGCTTTAAATTCTCATATACAGGACACAGTAATAGCATAACGTATTCAATTGTTGTATTTTTTCGTCCAGAACAGCTTCCCTGTACCACGTGCAAAAGAAAGCAATGGCGACAGAAGTATTGGAGCATGGGGACATAAAAAAATGGAGAACGGGAATCAGTGATTGATAATATTGTTGAAACATGTTCATGTTCTACTAACCAAGCTATCAAAACGTAATGTAGTCAGTGTCCTTAAGCATACGTAAGATAAGCTCATCAATCTTCGTCCGGATGTCTCAATTCGTCGATAAAAACAACCGAAAAGCATTTATGAGAATGATCTTCCGTTTTATGTGTCCAAATCTATTGAATACTTTATAATACATACCCTCGTACGCACTATCTACCCAACACGATGTTCCTCATTAATCTAAACTGGTGCTGACTGCAGTATTAATTAATCAAGTTGAGACACGAGACAAAAGAAAACTTAGAGGACCATCAGGACTATAACTATTTGAAAACGGAAAAGATCCTTATGAGCTTTGAATACCAACACCTTTCGGGGAGTCAAACAAAAAAACAAATGTCCTATATCAAGTGAATGAATCCTTGGCCATATCCTTGAAGTGAAAGGAAAACAAGAGGACTAAAAGTGGCACAGTTGGGGACAGTCAAACTAGCCATAATGTTCCTTTGTTATACAACAAAACTAAGGCCATAATACAAGAACGATTGAATGAGATCACGTTAACTCTGTTCAGGACCGCTAATTAATTCTCTTGAACTTTCGACCTTATTCTGTTCCACCACAATACATTCTACTATTTAATTATAAATAAAAAGTTCAGCAAAGGAAGTGCACTCGTACAACAAAACAATGAAGTCATATTTCATTCCTCTCAAAACTTAAACTCAGTGAAAAAATATCTAATATTTCGGGATAGGCTACAATTTAGTGTTTATCTATCTGCCTTTCACACACTAAGATAGTTAAAAGGGAAGTTTTCGTATTTCTTCTGTTGTTGATACCACCTCCAAACCCATTGAAATTCTAAAAAACCTTTAACCTCTGGGCCGCATAATAACGGCCTTCCCAGCCCATTAGGAGTTAAAACCAAGACAAAAAATCTGCCAACAGTCTGGGCGCAACTTTATTATTTTTCCGGCAGAAGTTTGGAACGTGTTCAATTCGGGGATGCGGTGTATGTTACTATGTGACTGAAAAACTAACAAAAAGTTCGGGAAGCCGTTAGACGAGAGTGTAACATATGAATTATATAATTGGGTCATATTCTGGGATGCGGTCTAGAGGTTGAAAAAGACAAAACTTACAAATAGGTGATTAATAAACAAGCCTGGGGACGTGAAAAGATATTCAATATCTGATCAGATCTGAGAGAATTGATATGGTGCAATTCATGAAAAAGTATACAACCAGTTTACACCCTCTTAGGGGTCGAATTTCAAAAAATCTTGAAAACACATTCTAGGTATTCATATGAAGAATCCGTAGAATAAAAATGAATTCAATATTTCGAAAGACCTAGTAGATATGACGAAAATCGTGAAAATATATGCATTTTATATATACTGATCATTTTTTTTGCCCCCCCTTCTGAACGCCAATGAATATTCAAATTTTTTTTTATCAGAATTACTTTTCTAGTTAATTTACATATACGTAACGAGTTTCAACTTCCTAGCATAAGCCGTTCTGAAGTTAGAAAAAACACCCCCACCACCGTACCATACTTCAATTAAAAAAAATTTTATTTTTCCACCATGCCACTACTATAGTTCTATCTAAATACCAAGTTTCAGCTTCCTATCATTATAGATTCTTAAGATATAAGCATCGGAACTTTTTCTTTCTCACCCTTCCCCACCCTCACCCTCTACACCCACACCCGGAAATTTTTTTTCCCTACTAGGGTTCTATTAGGCCTACTTCTGGTAAAAATTTGAAGCATCCATCTTACACTGTTATTGAGATATGAAACGTGTTAGTTTTGAAAAATTGTTATCCCCTCCACTTACGTACCCCCCCCCCCCCGCCCCCTTCAAAGATTTTACTTTGAGCAATCTTTATTTATCAAGCTTAATATCCAAACCGAATGTTAAGTATTTCAACCCCCACCCCCGTACGCCACTACCCCCACCCAAAAATTTTGTTTCAATCTACTCTCCTAGTATAACTACAAATATTTGTTAAGTTTTAATTGCTTCCTATTAACGGTTTAGGAGATATAGATTTTAGAATGTGTAGATCTCCACTTTTTTGCGTTTCGGACGCATTGCTTCCCCCTCCACTCCCACACCCCTTCACCCATATCATCAATTTTTTTTGCAAATGGGTCCACTATCAAAGCTTTATAGGAATTCCAAGTTTCAGTCTCCTAACATAAGCGGTTGCTGAGATCTAGAAACCAAAATTTTTCGTCTAAAACGCTTCCCCCACCTTCCCTCTCACACCCCTACCCCTGAAAATAATGTCAATTCAAGGAGTCTACCCAGTCTATTCCTAGAAAAAAATTTAATTTAATAGCTCCACTGGTTTGAGAGCTACGAGCCTTCAAAGGATTTTGGCGGTCGACGTACGGCGGACAGGCGGAGTGAAAATTTTTATTGCTTTTTTTGTGTCTACTAGTCATGAAATGTACACAAAAAAATTTTGAGGGCAGCAAATTTTTTTTTTTTAAAATCAATAACAATACTGTATTATTACTAATAAATTAAAAATTTAAACAATATTAGGGCGTTCAAGTTTGCCTTTTTGAAAGAATTTTTATAGATATGACAGTTGCGATAGAGAGAAAGGTCTTAAGTTTCTCTACTTTAGCAACCTAGGTCTAAAATCTAATGTATATAATACCTCTTTGTCGAGAACGTTGAACAAATTTCTCCACCTTTCCTTCGATAGAAATCTGCGCTTTAGGCATATTTGAAAGAAATTGTTAATCTTGATTGACAAATACCTCCTTAGCACTAGGGAAGGATCTTGCGAGAATGTTTATATCGTCAGCGTAGGCTACTAGTTGTGTGGACTTGACTAGTACTGTTCCATTGGTGTCGACTGGTTATGAAATCGGTTTTTATTCTTTTTTGAGATTCAGTGGTCATCAGTGCGAGTTTTGGTGGAATTGCAAAATCAAGCATGACTTGGTGCAGTACCCTTCGGTCGATATTGCCGTATGCTTGTTTAAAATCTACGAAAATATGGTGCACATCTGTATTATATTTCTAGCATTTCTCAATCACCTGTTTCATCGAGAATATATGGTGAGTTGTAGTCCGGTACTGAATCCACCTTGCTATTCACCAATTGTTTCGTTAGTATAGGGCGTAAGAGTCTTCTTACGAGAGTCTTCTTACACCCTATACTAACGAAACAATTGGTGAATAGCAAGGTGGATTCAGTACCGGACTACAACTCACCATATATTCTCAATTATTTTTGTCAGTATTTTGAAAGACGTACTGAACAATGATATTACTCTGTAATTCTCACAGTAGAGTTTATCTTTCTTATAAATTGAACATACTTATATATAATGCTTTTTCGCCAATCGTTGGGTATATTTTCCTCTGTTCAAATTTTTCATATAATATTGTGGAGTATTTATTTATTATTTGTAATGTACACAATAATTTGGTACTTTATTATTTAAGATGAAATTGTTTTTTTTTCTATTAAAATTGCAAAACTAAATTAATGTTGAAGGTATGAGTTTTTATATAAGAATGTTTTGTTTTATATTTCGAGAAAAACATATATCCGAGTTTTGATTTTTTCTCATATTTAAAAAATTTCGTTTGCACAAAGTACAGGAAGAGAAGTAATAGTATGGCATTCCAAGATAAATTAAATATGAGCATAAAAGGGTTGGCTTCTATTGAGCAATGTCGACGAATTCAGTATTTAAGCAAATCCCTCTCTAAAATCCTGAATTAAGTTTTCAACGAGCCATGTTGTGTTACTCGTATATTTGCGAACACTTCTTTGAGTTTTTTCTCATATTTGACTAAAGCTACTTACTGCAGAATTTGTCCTAGTGAGTATGACTAATGCTGTAAAAATGAAACTTTACTCTTGTTATTTATAGCTAGTATTACATTCTTAATGCAGAGTTAATGCAAACTTTGAAATCATTTATATTCAAAATTTCTTCATATGTATCCGATCTAAAGTCTAGTTATGAAGATACCGTTGACCGTTGAGCAATGTACTGGGAAATAAATAAATAAAATTGCATTACGGAATGCTATAGTTCATCTAGAAAAAAAAGAATTCGTACTGAGTTTAATATCTTCATGACAATCAATAACTTCACGACTCACTTTTAATGGAAATCACATGCACAGTAAAAAGAACCCTCTAAGTGACACTGGCACCGATATGTCCTTCATACTGCCACTATAGAGGATCAATAAGTAATTCCGTTAAGTAAAGTGCTAACACTGATATCAGTAGAGTTTTCATTGGATTTTCGATTCCTTGCGTAATGCACACTTCGATTACAAACCAGCAAATAGCAACGATGCAAATCTAATTTGAATGCATCGTACCCAAACTCTCGACAGAATTGCCCCTAATTCTGGCATAATGAACCGTCTGAGTAAATTGGGTTCCGTTTTGCGATAAAGCCAGCGGCTATGAAATATTCAGATGATGGTAGAAACAGCCATTCCAAAATTGGCAACAATTTGCGAATTCTCGAATAAGAACAGCAAGACCTTCTTTTGTTTATAGTCAAATCCCTGATATCTTTCCGTTGAATGAAAATTTCCCTTCCTTTAGAAAAGTTGCAAAAAACGAGAATCTGAAGGGGATAAAATTTCTAAATGAGGATGTCGCCGGTTAAAGATGAAGTCCTTGAAGCTTCACCAAGTGCCAGAGATATTTGAACGTTCACTGTGAATAAGCCGAGTGGTGTATTAATCGTGGGCAAAAAGGACGATTTATATGGAAGGATGCTATTGCTATGCCATAAGAATTCTGAAAAGAAATGTGAAAAGCGCACAAGTATTCTGATCCTGTCTACACTTCCAGTTAAGGCTTACAATTTTTTCTCTCAAGATGTTGGTTTGGCATCTTATACGGCAAAAAGTATTGAGTCCTGCAGCTGTACTCCACACTATAAACATCTCACATAACCCTTCCAAGAAAAAATATTATTCAGATGATAGCTGAACTGGAAAGTACCGAGTACACTATCCAAATGTAGGAAAAATTAAATTTTTTGCTCAATATAATAGGTACCATGCGTAGGTACGTATACCTAGATACTTGCAGTCAATTTGCATACATGTCAATGATAATTCGATTTTTATCGAGTTTGAATTCCGACTAGAGCTCAGCGTTTTTGATCCGCTAGTTGATTGCTAGTCCCTACTTCGTTTTAATATCGAAATAAAATTAAGTGCCTCCAGAGATTTCCATTTAGTGGGGTTTTTTTCCCCAGGGTAAGTTTAGAACATAAATAGAAAAAGTTTTTTTTAACGATCCTGATGCTAAAAATTGTGGATTATATCGTGTGTTTTCTAATTTATGAGGTATAAATCTGACCGGAATTTAAATATTGTTATTGTACCTTAGATGATATCATGAATGCCTTAGAACATCTAATCGTAATAGCAGAGCGTGAAAAAGAAATTTGTAAATTTGTAAATTGTATATGTGTGTGAACATCATCGAATATATTAGAAATTTCGCTATACGGTACATGTAGTATAAAAGAGTAGTGCAGGTTTTCGAACAAGATATGGTTATGAAATGCGATATTACGATCGTATAATCTAATTTACATTTCTAATTTAATTTAACAAGAATTATTTTAGAGTAAGAAGTATGTATACGTACTCGAATTCAGTAGTAAGAAACATCCCTTTACTTGGTCGCGTCAATACAACAGTCATTGTCATATTATTCATTAATCCTCCTGAATGATCTATAGCTCAGTATACTTTTCAATCTTATATTTATCAATTTAGTTTTAAACTAAATGTAAGGTTGCTTTCGTAAGTGAGAAAACTCGCTCACTCCAATTCTTTGGGAGTCCCCCAAATCACAGTCACTGAATACGTTAATACATAGCAGATAAATTTTTTTTTGCCGTCAAGTAATCAAGTGTATAAGCTAGTAGAATTTTAGGCAATTTCGTAATAAACTATCGTGTATTTTTAACGAGAAGTGAAAAAGGCGGCTAAATTGATATCTATATTGATATCTTGATATTGTATATTGTGTATAAGTATGGATTTTCTCCTGTGGCGCATATATTTTAACTGAAAAATTTACAACAAATTTTATGAAAGAGCTACCACAAAGCTAACTGGGAAAGTGCTTGTTACCTACATATATGTCACATAGTTAGATTTATTTATTATATTTGCGCTATACAAAAATACGAACGAACAATGACACGATAGAAGTCTGTCCAAGAAGTCAGGTCACAATTAATTGTATTGATTAAATCATGTTAGATGGATATACATATGTATCCTTAAATTATACAGATCTTGAATTGTATACCCTGCAAACTTCTCATAGCGTAATCTTTTATGAATCGTATGAGTACTAAACATATTGGCCGCTATTCACAGTCATCATAAAGTTGGCTTTAAGTTAAAGCTGACTTTAGTCTCGTATTATTAATATGACACTTAAGTCAGCTTTAACTTAAAGCCAACTTTATGACGACTGTGAATAGCGGCCATTGTGTATTCATATATTTAGGCTTTAGGCTCGTTATTTTGTATACTTAAAACGGCGAGCCTAAATGAAAACATCAATGTTTAGCATATTTTTTGCAAGAATGTAATTTAATATATTATTTTAACCAGTTCGTATAAATTTTTTTATCGACGTTAAACATTTACTTGAGCTAATACATAATTGGCACGTATATTATTTTATGTTATTATTAACACGTTGAATGATATAGGGGTCAACGGTGGCCGGCACAGAAATGTTCACCCTTTAAATAGCATTGTCAAATTTTTGACAAAAAGTGTGGCACGTAAAGTGTTAAAGCTTTTACTTTTTGAGAATTTAAGTCATTTAATTATTATTTCGAAAAAACAAATATCTAAATTTATTAATTTTTTTTTGTAAATTCATTCTTTCACTTGTATTAAATACATAAATTGTCTAACCATTTCAATTTAAATATGTAAATATGTACATATAAAGGTTTATTCAATGGGTATTAATATTTGATGTTTTGTTAAATTTGTGCCCCTATCATCATAGAATCCCTTAAATGCATTTTTTTGAAAAAAAAAAAAAAAAAAACTGTATAAGATTTAAGGGCGGTTGTTACGAGTTTCGTTCTAACTGGATCTTTAACTGACAGATTTTATACAAATCTACAGGTTAAGGTTCCAGTGAGATATTAACTGATGATCGTAAGAATTCACCTTAGAGTATCCAGATTTGTGATATGGTAATATTGATAATTAAATTATTTTAAAGCGTTTCTGTAAAGGGTCTCTTGCAGAAGCAGGATGGAAGTAACACCGTTAGTATCGAGGAAACTGTGCAGGTTCTGATGCAAACACATTTTCCTGGCTCGGAGGAGATAGGGTGTCATACGGATGACATTAGGCGCTATGGGACAATGCCAAATAACAGAACTAGGGCTTTATCTGGCAGAATCTTTACTCCTAACACAATAGAATCGGCGGTAATGTCATTCCTCCCATTTAAATCCCCAGGAGCTGATGGCATCTTTCCTGCACTATTGCAACAAGGATTTGATGTGCTTCTTCTCATACTGGTCAAATTATTTCGAGCCAGTTTTGAATACGCTTACGTGCCACTGGCATGGAGAGACGTAAATGTGACTTTTATTCCAAAAGTTGGAAACAGATGTTGGATCCACGCAAAGTCATATCGCCCAATCAGTCTAACCTCTTTCTTGCTTAAATCTATGGAGAAGGTATTAGACAGATATATAAGGAGCTCAGCTGCCTTCAGCCGACTTAACAAATACCAATTTGCTTATCAATATGGTAAATCGACTGTTAGCGCCCTTCAAAATTTAGTGCAGAAAATCGAGAAGACATTGGCAGCCAAGGAAATAGCGTTGTGCTCTTTTCTTGACGTTGAAGGTGCTTTTGACAACACCTCCTACAAATCCATCGAAGTACTCACTCGCAAAATAAGAGTTGAAGAAACGGTAACGAGATGGATAGTAGCGATGCTGGACATCTCAGAATCTCGGCTCAGATCGGAGGTAAAGGTCTCACTGTACGAGCGGTGAAAGGATGCCCTCAGGGAGGCGTACTCTCACCACTACTGTGGTGCATTGTTGTAGATGATCTCATTAAGGAACTGAGCATCAAGGGTTTTGAGATTCAAGCATACGCTGATGACCTGGTGATCACTGTAAGAGGTAAGCATGATTGTGTCATTTCAGACCGCATGCAAGAGGCCCTAGAGATAGTAGATCACTGGTGCGTCCAACAGGGATTAAGTATAAATCCAAGTAAAACAATTGTAGTACCATTCACTAGAAGACGGAAGGTAAATTTAAGGCCCCCGATTGTGAGAGGAACTACAATTGAATTCTCTTCCGATGTCAAATACTTGGGAATTACCTTGGACAAGTATTTGACTTGGAATTTACATCTTAAAAACATCTCCACACGAGTAACATTGTCTTTTATGGCGTGTCGTAGGCTCTGTGGTACCCCTTGGGGTCTCAGACCAAATATGGTATACTAGACCTACAAGTCTATTATAATACCAATGGTCACATATGCCGCGATGGTATGGTGGCCAAAGGTTGAACAAATCACAGCACAGAAGGCACTGCAAAAAATTCAGAGGCGTGCTGTTCTTAGCATTACTGGGGGACTTAAGACATGTCCCACTGCTGCAATGGAAGCCATGATAAACTTGGCCCCATTACACTTACAGATAAAGAAGGAGGCTCTGAGAGAGGCCATAAGGCTACAGCAGTACAATAAATTTAAGGCAGGAGACCTTGTCGGTTCTACCAGATTTCGGGGAAGGTGCTTCAGTTTGGTACACGGACGGCTCTAAAACCTATAGTGGAACTGGAGAGGGCGTATTTGGGACCAATTGTAAAACATGGATGGCAATGGGACAAACAGCCACTGTGTTTCAGGCTGAGGTACACGCCATAGAGCTGTGCGCTTCTACTGAATAAACCAAAAGGCGCTACAGTTATTATCTGACAGCCAGGCGGCACTGCTAGCACTGAAATCTTATTGTTTCCGTTCTAAGCTTGTGTGGGACTGTCATACTCTTCTGAAAGAGCTGGCACATCATAATAGTCTAACCCTGATGTGGGGGCCAGGACATGAGGGTATTCCGGGTAACGAATCGGCTGACCAGCTAGCCAGCTGAAAAATCTAAATTCAATTATACTAACCTTATTTTAAAATGCTATTCTACTTTCATTAACAGCACTTCATCTCTATGAGAATATTGTGCCCTAGTGAATTGATAAATTGCCAAGAATTTATAATCACTCGACACGTTAACTTCGATGCTAAATAGCTCCCAACTACTCCATTTGTTTCGGAATTCATCGAACACTTGAGTCCGAAAATTAAGAATATATTTGAGCAGCAATTATGCTAAGGATTCTTCTTGTTTTTTTGTTTCGCAACGATTGAAAAGTTTGCGCTTATAAAAAGGACACAGGAATTTACAATCGACAATGATTCAGATTTTACAGTAGGCGTAGGTAGGTACTTCTACGAAAAAAGTAGGTAAAAATCTACGAGTTTACGAGTATTGTGAGAGTATGGATCGCAGTGTTCAAGTTCGTACTAAAAGTTAAAAATACTTTTAACGATCTAAGACGTTTAGTAATAAAAGTGTGCACTGACACGTCCAAGGTTTTTTTTTGCAAATAGGTTGCGTAATTCAAGATGTAGTTGTTTAAGTTAAACGACTATTCAATCATAAAATATCCTTGAACTTCGTAACTAACAAATAAATTTATAAATTTCTCGTAATAAATCTATAGGACTCGCTTATAAAAATCAGTCAAATTGTATATTTCCAACATGACCGTCACAATTTCATTTCATGCTATTTATCACGAAGTAATATTATGTAAATATTGTGATTATGCATTCAAACCCGCTTTTGGATAGCCATAAATAAAATTGCACGGATATAAAGCAGTAGCAACGACGAAAGGCACCGCAGACACGAACTCCTTTTTTCAAACTTGCCAAAAGGATACTTTTCCGTTTAATTGCGCGCCACTTGACGAAATGTAGGTCGCTTTACCGGAAAGTATATACCACAACCACCACCATCTGCACCTTTTCCAATCCTTACCGACCACCATCAACAATAATAACCACATCCAATGCGCCATTTTTCTCCATTTCTTTTTCAACCTTTTTATAGGCACAGAGAGGATTATAAATTTTTCATTTTTATCCTTGGCTTTGAATAATGAAGTGCTAGTACGATATGAGCGGTGATCCCTGAGGTACTTTGTCTGTTTTCGCATCGTACATGACTGTATTTTAAGAAAGTTCGCATCACGCTTTACGAACGTAAAAGTTAAAATGTCCGTAATTTGTTAAACCTTTGTATGTACATATGTATATGTCCATGGTCGTATGCCCAGCACAAACAACCAGAACTGAATTGGTTTTCTAATATCTTAACAGATCAAATGTGTTCTTAGAAAATCCGTGCTGAAGGTAACGAACGTATACGAGCTCTGAACAGTCAATGTAATTAGACTTCATTATTGATGTTTATAATATCCTATTCATGGTATAATGGATTTTATGTGTCTAAAAGTGTATAATTCTTGAGGAGAAATCCCTGCCGAATTACGTCGATAAAAATAAATAGCATTTGTATTTTTCAGGTGAATTTAAATGAATAAAAGCATAAAAGAGCTGGCTTAGGACACTTTTGTTTTAGGGCATCTTTCTTGTTAGATAATTCTGTCTTTGCTTTTAAATTAAAAAGAATGCTCAAAAAATTCCGGAGAATTTTTCTAAGTAACTTGTTTAAATTCATAGAAGATAGCACCCAACGCGGGGTACTCTTACGTATTATGCAATATAGGTACCTACGTGATGTAATCAATGTGGTTTCTTACAAATGGCGCGAAACATGGGACGATTTATGTACTGAAGCACTGTACTCTACTGTAAACCCTTATTCCTACACTGTACCAAAAGTCCATAGGAAAAAAACACCACCCGGTGTTCGATGGAGTCCATCCTTTTTCGGAGGTATTTGACACCTAAATATAGTGGTGATAAAAAAAAAATTTCTTAGGATAATTTATAATTTCCCAGTAACGGTGTAAAACGGACACAAGCGGTGTATTTTTCGTTCGTTGAAGGTTTTACAGAAACACCCGGCCGGTGTTGATTCGGATGATTTTGTTTATTTTAGGTTATAATATTAAACGTAGATTGGAGCATTTTTATGCCAAAAATTATTCGTTTTGAGGTATTTTTTAAACATGCAAAAAAACAATTTTCGGGGTGATATTACTCGCCCATACCTACTATATTCGTATAAATTTAATTTAAGTGAAAAACAATGTTTTTTTTTAAATAAATCAATTTTTATTCAACTCCGTAATTATAATTTTTTTTAATTCATTTCGTAAGTTAAAGTTAACAATTGTGCATCTAAGGAACTAAAATTACTTTCGGTATTATATAAGTATCTTCGTTATTAAAAATTCGTTCGTATTTGCGCTTGTTTTTTATTATTTAAAGCTGTAATTTTAAATTGAAATAATTTATCACAATTTATCACAGCACAGATATATCACCACCACTAATCAAACTAGATTCGATCGACAATAAGAAAAACATATTCACTGACAGCGCGTCATCCGATGGGTGATCTTAATATATTATTTATCCGATCGGTGTTTATTTACACCGAAAAAGGAATTATTTAATCATTATTATTTAATCGGTGATAAATTTTTTCCCGAAACTTATCCAATGGGGGTTTTTTCGCGATTTTCAAAATAAAATTTTGTTTGGTGTATTTTTGCGGTGAGAGGGAAAAAATGTTTACCCAAAGGGAAACTGCGAAATTAACACCACTAGGTTGGTGTATTGTGAGGCATTTTTGACCCTAATTGGTGTCAAAAAACCTATTATCCGCATGGTGGTGTAATAAGACATCTCGTATTTTTTACTGTGTACCATCGTCACTGCATTAATTGGTAGTAATGGCAATTTACTCGTATTAAGTGATGCATTTTTCTTTTTGTTGACCAAAAAGGCTATGGGCTCCATTGTCTTTTTAAACTTTTTATTTTTTAAATAACTAAAAAAATATAAATATTAAATAAATGGAAAAAATGTAAATATTAAATAAAATAAAAATATTTCATTGAAGCGGAAATTATCCATACCGGGAATGCATTAAGTTGTAAAATATGTAAAGCTGGTCAACAAAATTTCAATATTGATCATAGAAGCAATTGTATTAGCCAGAGACTTTTGGCATAATTCATTCATGAAAATTAACTTTCTGTTGGAAAATCTTTCCGCTCTAGAAACTGAAACCAGAATGCCGAATGTACGCTACTCATACATTCCGATGATTATCGTTCTATCTTTTCGCCTACGTGCTTACTGCATGGAAGCGGTATATGGAATTTTCCATTTTCGCAATGATAAAGAATAGTGCACACAGCAGGCGAATGGGAAATTCTGCCGAGCTAGCTGCTAGTATAAAACGGAGCGGAAATGCAACCAGCAATTGAAACTGCAAATGAAAATACAACTCGAAATTCTTGCCCGACTCTATTTTATATACGGTACGATTGTTCCTACGAGTCTTTTTGGACCTAAATGAGGTTTCTGATAGTTTTTCATCAAGTACAGCTCTCGATTTGCTAGAAACATTAGGAACTTTCAAAATACGAAATTCACCGGTATTCCATCAGACATTTTGAGATACACATTACCTACTGGGTGCTGTCATTACCTTTTATTATTTCTGTGTTTAGGTCAGATAGACTTATTTTGTAATATATCTAAAAAATTATAATTATGAAACCAATATATTGTTACATGCTACCCTGGCAACAAGTATAATGAGAAGAATTAAAACTTCACAATAATTAACTGGAAAGCGGAGAAAAACATCCGATTGCAATCTCCAATGACAAAGGCGTGGAAAATTCTGCAGAGTTCTCGGTTGTAATTAATATTTCCCGAACATTTTACATACATCATCGAATATGCGAGAAAACTCTCGATTCAACACATGCCATATATAAGCACTGCAAAGTTTGAAATGACGTAGTTTGTAAAACGGTATAGCGAGATGACACACGACTGTGTGTATTTGTAAAGCGATTTGGATTGCAGCGATCGAGCAGTGAACCAGTAGTACATACAATCGGTCAGTATTGTGGCTGCAACAATAGTACACAATCTATACACGTAACTGGTAGGTAATAATTACCAATGGACATACCGCGCAGAATATATATATAAAATGTATCCATGTATAATACATACTCTTATATTTTTCCAAAAATTCATAATTTGTTCCATTATTTCCTTAAACAATTTCAATTGTATCTGTGTTCTTACTGAACAGTGCAGCTCATTCTTATAATACTATATCTTCTTAAGCTTTAATTAAGAATTTCAACAGGTAAACTGAAAGTGTCAGAATTTGTTCAAAGAAAGTAATTATGCAAGTACGTTATTGTGACACTTCAGCTCAAAGTTTTTATTGGAGCTTTAAACTAAATGAGATTAACAAAGGAAGTCGCATAGGCTGACTGAAGTTGAGGCTAAGGCTTTTCAAGTTTCTGGCTTTAATTTTAATAGCTGAGAAACTTCAAAAAGTTTGAGAAAAAAATGTTCTCAATGAGGCTACACATTGAATGGTTATTATGAATGTCAAAGGATTTACTATTCGGATGTACTACTCGTATATATAAAACGTTGTTTTATTGAAGGTTTAATTAATGAAAAGTAGCTTGCTTTTATAGATAATAAATTACTCAAATGGAAAGTCGTAAGAGTTAAGGTTTATAAGATTTGAATATATTTTGTTACAAAAAGCTAAAAAAAGAATTCAACTAACCGGACTGAAGTTTTCTGGATAACATGGACAAAATTGGTAAAGCTCACCTTCTTGAAATCGTTGAAATCACAACTAATGAGAAAGTTACTACACTCAAAGAAAAAATATGATTGTGGCAACCATATTTTGGGAGAACCTTACTATGATTAATGTTATAGTTGCCACAACTATGTTACAACATGTAAATGTTTAGCTCAAGCAAAATTATGTTTGTGAAACCTAGGTGTGTGATTCACGCAACCTTTCCATAGAATTGTTAAAGGTTAATCATAAGATACATGTGACATGGTTGTGAATCATAGTTCTGATTTCAGAAAACATTTTATGTTTGGCTCAAACATAATTATGATTGTAAAAACCTTGGTGTATGATTCACGCAACCTTCTTTTATAATGTGATGGTTACGTCAATCATAAGATACATGTGACGCTGAAAAATAGTTCACAAAGAAAACATTTGAAAGACATTATGTTATTTTTGTACTACAACTATTTTATTTCAAATTATTTTTTATACAATTAATTCTTGGATAAACAAAACAAAAAATGTATAAATTTCACGATTTCAAAAAAAATATCATTAAAAAAAAATATATATCAATTTGCTAGAATAGAAAATAAAATACAATATTAATTTTTGTACGTTTAATGTTTTTTGGCCTTAAATTAAAAATTAAATGAAGTTTTTTTTAATATAATTTCTTCATTGTTACAAACTTTCGATCATAAATAAATGACTTGAACAACAATTAAACACTCTCGAACAATGCACACATGAAATTGGAAGAAGCGAACTTACACCGCGAACGACACTTTTCATACTGTGAGAGGTATGGTTGTGAGAATTATTTTATCAAATTATATGGTTCCACTGATCATAGAATATTGTTATCGTGATTATAATACACAATAACATCATGTAACGAGAATGATTGGTACAACCATATTAAATTTCAGTAGGGATATCTATTATTATGTTTTTACGAATTATATGCTATGGCCAGTACCATCATAGCCATGATCACTGGAAACATGTCAGTTTTACAATAGTTAGAAGAACCTTAATATAGTCAATGCAACCTTGGAATAAACATAGTTTTTCTTTCAGTGTAAATATTGCTGTTTTCGCATTATGCTTTGTATGAAGAGTAGGTGTTTATTGGGATGAAAGTCCTTTGGTCATTAATAAGTATTTTCTGGCTTAATCAAAAGTGCTGTGCTTACTTGTAGTTGAGTATGTCTAATTTTGGAGTTTCTAGAATTCAAGCCTTGTAACATACGAGTACATAATCCGCCGTGGTTCTAAAAAGTTTTATACAGGCAACTCCATATTATTCGAGGGTTCGACAATTTTTTTAAACTTATCTTATCTTATTCTTATCAAACCATAATCATGGTTTTGAATTAGATTAGATACCAATTTTGCGTACTTCAAAAATTGGCCCTTCTTACTGACCCAATATCATGAGTGAGAATCTAAACTTTGTTCCATGACAACAGTTCGAATAGTTTTTAAGCTGTTTTCCGGATTGTAGAATCGCAGGATGTCCTTGTTCAAAATGCTTTGAAACTTACAACCAGCCGCTCTTCTCATCTCACTCTTCGGTAGAAACACACAATAATTCCGATCTATTCATTCAGCCGCCTGAAGAAATCATGAGAATAACCGAATTATTCCACTTCCGCTGTTTATATCCTATTTAGGATTTAAATCTTCCACACATTAGGAACTACTCGACATAGCAGAGTAGTCAGTTATATGTTCAATAGAGTTTCTTTCATATTGGGTGTCATACACGTAAAGCTTTCTGAAACGAATAATATGTTCGCTAAATGGCAAAAAGATTTTTAATGTCAAAACAAAAAAGTCTGATAATTGGACTCTTAGGCCCGTTCCTACTATCGTCAGTAACGTTCTAACTGGAACTTTAACTGACAGATGTTCATACGAAACTTACAGTCAAAGTTCTGGTTAAATTTTAACTGAAGGTCGTAATAACGGCCTTTAGAACTAGATTTTTTTAAGTATTCGAATTTTATTCATCTACAAAGCATATTTACTCAGTAGGCGGTACTTTCCATTTCCCCGTTCTTAATAAGAACGTTATCGCTAGGCCTTACTTAAACACCGGAATAAATGTGTGGACAGCCTTTTCGCTCATTGCTCGGTTTTATTGACTCCATAATTTCGTAGTTAGTAGATCAGAAAATGATCAAGTCTATGTATAACCCATGTATGGCTACGTGTGTGGAATTATGAATCGATTTTATCGTAATAATATAATGCAGTAGATGCTAGGAATAATAATGAAACAAGAGAACATAACAATCATTTATTGATGGCGTTTTTTTTCAAATAGGGCAATTGAAGTTATGAGCTCGAACAAAATTTGGTGTGTTATCGAGTTTGTAACCCAAAATGTTGAAAAAAAAATTTCATATGCAAAAATTTAATTTGGAATTTAAGATTTTTTCCGGCTTATATTTTTTTATAATGATTGATTAATACTAACAAAAAATCAAAATCAACAATGTTAATTTATAACTTTATTTTGATGTCGAAATATTAAAAATATTTTGCAAACGTTTTTTATGTTTTGAAGAAATACTCTAATCTACTTGATTTTACAAAACAAATTTACATTTGACAAATTTTTTAAATTTTGATTACAAAACTTAAATTTTCCATCACAATAAAAAAATAAAATAAAATAAACCTCACTTCAAAATGTCCATGCGTTTGAAACGTATTAAAAATTTTGATTAAGTCATGAGTGGGTTTCGATATCATAGCCTCGGCTATGATAGACAAGCCCTGTCAAACACAGTACAAACGCTCCATTTGTTTGTTTTGTTTTCCGATTTTTTTTTATTTTAATTCAATTCAAATACTTTATTCGCGTAATAAAACTTAAAGCAGTCTACCCGAAACCTCTTTGTATCCCTGTAGAAGTCAAAAACTTAACTATATCGCCACCAAGATTTAAATTCATAGTTATAACTTTGAGATCCTTCTACCAAGAGAAACCACTCAAAGGAAACAACCAACGAACTGGCATCTTATCAAAGATTCTAGAATATTTATGTTAAAATAGCAAACTTGGCAAGAATTCATAATTTAAAAAGAAAATTAGATATCCAATTTTCTGTTAACAGGATATACCTAACATTTCAGCCAGAATCCATCAAGATTAAATTTTCATTTTTATTATCGTAAGGTTATGGCAGGTGCAATAGGTGTAAGATAATTTGTGTGTGATATTCTGAAAAGCTTCATATTAGTGTATAGTCCAGTTTGGTCTTTATAAGGTGTTATGACGGTCAATTTCATTTAATACACATCAAATCTCTTGTCATGCGGAGGTACAATCAGGAGCTATACGCTTCACTTTGAATATTTTCCATTAACCAGTGTCCAGAAATCCCGCATGGCTGTTTGACGTTCGGCATTGATTGGAATTGAAATTCATTATACCTACTATGCATGCTACAGAGCTGTTTGCTATCAAAAAGGTAGACATACCACATTGTGCAGTAGAATGGTTCTTTCTAATAAAAAGGTTTAAATGTTCAATTTTAAAAATATTTTTTTTCTGGTTGAAAATCATATTTAACCCAAAGTGTTTAGATGTTGATTTTTTTTAAGTATGGATACATTCCAATACACGTATACAGCCATATTTAGATATGATTCCTTCTTCGATTGTACGCTTCATGAAGAGTTTTTTAGAAAGATGAAAATTGAAATTTTGCCAAAGTAGTAAAATGTAGCAAAGTATTTTATGTTTTGTTTATATATTTTCACATACTTAATTTTTGGTACCAAAGTATTTTTTACCTTTACAAAAATTTTCTTTTAGTTATGCATTTTATTGATTCTGTTTATATTTTATATTTTCTGTTTTATTTTAATATGTATTCTTTTAATAATAATAATAATTCTTTATTGTGCTACCCTTAGTATAATGAAACAAGTTTATGTTATACTTGAAATAATGGAGATTAGACAGTCGTCTCTACAGCCAAGTTAAAGTGTTTGTATTTAGCTACATGCATTATTTTAATACATATATGTATTAGATAATAATGAATAACTAGGATTAAATTATTAACTGCAAACGCAGTTTGGTAAATAATTTCACTGAATATAATTTTAAATAGAAGATTTATTTAGGTTAGTCCGATTCCAGTAATATGACAAATGACTCAGTCAAATTTGAAATGTGAGACGTAATAGACTTAACCGTATTTTTACATGAAAAACTTCATAGTTCAATTACTTATAAGTTATTTATTACAATTTTATTATAATCACAATGTTACACAGTATTTTTAAATAGTTTGTTAAATAGTATTTCGTGAATACATTTTGGGGGCCTCAGTATAAGCAGAATGGTGTTACAATTTTCAAGAGGTCTTCTAAGTTTTCAGAGAATATACCATATAAGACGTACTAGGCTGAACATGAACTACTCTATCAAATAACATTCATCTATAAAATGTCGTTTTTGAGTAATTAAAGTAATTATGAAAAGACGGAAACTGTACTAGGTACTGTATTATAGTGCACTTTTGATAGAGTAATTAGAGTAAGGGAGTAATTAAAGTAATTATGAAAAGACGGAAACTGTACTAGGTTCTGTATTATAGTGCACTTTTGATATGTTTCTAAATATGTGCTATGTAGCCAAACAACAAGACTATTCTACACAACAAAAAGGGCTCCACACAGGATAACATTATCCCGTAGCTTAAAACTTCCCAAATCAAAATGAATGGGGTCATGTGAGCATAGCACATACTCGTACATGGTATCTATCAATTTGGATAATTTTCCTCATGAGACCAAAACTCATACGAAACTCATAACAATAAAAATATAAAAATTTCTCTGTGAATTCATGAAAATAGTTGAGAATTTTATTGTACGGTATTGCATGATTGTGTTAGTGAAATGTAATACTCACTATTGTGCCATACAAGTTCTACTAGGAACAATAAAAATCTTCTTTCAGTATCACAGTTGCTGTTATTGCATGAGTTATGCTTGTACATTTTTTTCAAGTTGCGGACTTCGTTTTTGGTGTAAGCCTCTATAATAGGTCATAGGGCAAAAGTAGAGTTTCCGCAGAAATGAGTGCAAAGGCTTTGATAAATGCAACGAAATAATCAGAAAGTGAACATTAGACAGGTATTATAGATGAGTGAGAGAGACTGACGAAAGAAAGAAATTAGTGTAAAAAAAAGTTAACAATAGTTTTAATTGGATGGACGCTAAACTAGCGGCTAGGCTCGACAAAATCTATCTTTTTCGATCACAACGAGAAAGGATAAAGCAATAAATAATTAATCGTATGGAAATGATCGAAATTGCTAGAATTTATTCCATATCACAAAAAATTTTCAAAGTGAGTTACCATGTCAAGAAAAGTAAATATGCTGAATAGAACTATTTCACTCCAACGCTTCAATCAGGGACGCCAATTTTGGGCCCATGGACTGACTATCCACCGTAGATGGTGTGAGTCTAAAATTTTTCGGGAAATTCTATTTTGGCGGAAATGTGCCCTCTTGGACTATCATCTCCACACATCGTTAAATCGATCTAAATATATTTAATGGAAAATCAGGCCTTCTTTGTCCCTGACTTAATGTTAGGAATTTAAAATTTTGCATATGTTAATTTTAAAAAATAGTAGCAAAAGTATGAGTAGAACCTATAGAGAAAAGAAAAGAAGAGCATGAATTAATAAGTATAAATATATGCATCCATCTTTCGTCAAATGTTAACTCGAGCTCACATTCTTCACAACTTAAAAATATGAAAATTATGCAATCAAACTCTCGGCAGCTCGAGAACGCGTTGAGGTGTGAACCTAATATTTTACATGATTCTGTTTACGGCAACATGAGTTGTATTAATAAAAATTTATATGGACATTTGTATTAACATTTAAACAATATGTTTAAAGGTTCACAGACAGAAGCTTCAAATCATACAAAACAAATGCCCAAAATTTTATTAAAAAAACCATGGCATTTTTTGACTCGTCTATTGCATGAGATACATAGCTGGAGTAAAACAGATCAACGAACGCACGCGATACTTGCTAACCATTTCCGGAGTAATTGCGCTAACAGCGAGATTCCACACATTCTATCACTAACAAATAATCTGTAAGTTATGCCCACATAACTTAGTTATGTTATACTAAATTCAATAGAATTTTTATTTTGATTTAAGTATTAGTTTTAGTTGGGATTAGATTAGGTTTAATAGTAAAATTAAAGTTCAAAAACATCAACTAAGAATTAAACTAGTCTGCAAACATACCAGCATAAATAATTAGAACGAAGCTGTAAAAATAATTTAGTCTAAGCCCTGCACTGCTATGAAATTGTAACAACAAAGTTGTATATTTGTCTATCTATCTAAACAATATGTTTAAATGTTTAATTCAGAATGTGTATTAAATATTTTATTTAAGCACATCTCACATCCCACATCCCACATCCCACATCCCACATCCCACATCACCAAAACCCTCTTCCCCACCTTCTGGTCTTATAGACAAGCACACTCACAATCAAGGCCGTAGCCAGAAAAAAATTTCGGGGGGGATCCGTGAAAAAATCGATTACGCGTTTGAGAGGCTTAGGTAATATCTATGTACTTATTTAATATAATAATGAAAATGAAACCATACCATCTCCGATTCTTTTGAAAATTTCTGTTCTTTAAGAACTAGTGAAATATAACTGAAATTCAATTTTTAGGTTCTATCTCATTTGTTTTGTTAGTTATAGTATGTCAAAGTTTTCGCAAAAATTGTGTTCGAGTCCTATTTGAAAATACATGCCTCCGATTATTTTTATCCTAGAATAATGAAATATGGCGAGAGGGTTGTCGCAATAAAAATTATCATTGAATTTTTTTTTGAAACAATCGCCGATGAAAGGTCGCACTTTTGAAAATTGGTGTACTCGAAGAATTAGTGAAAAAAAATGATTCCAATTTTTTGTTTCTATCTAATTTTTTTTCGTTAGTCATTGTGGATATGTTAAAGATTTCCCAAAAAAGAACCTGTAATAAGATGAAAACAATATGATCCCATAATCAGATGACCCCCTTTTTGCTAAGTGTAGTCTATGTAGCTAAATTCACACAGAACTTGATTAAACAAAATAGCGAAATCAAAATTTTTTTGTGTGAAAACGTAAGCAATTCGAAAATTAGTAAAATTTTATGTATCATCAGAACTTCTGGATGAGAAAATTTTGAAAAAATATGCAAACGCTTGGGGGTTGGCAGCAATATTTGACATTACGAAAATATGAAGCAACACACAGCAACAACAGCAATAGGCGATGTTGATAAACTTTTCATTAACTCGTTCTTGAATTGTGATGAGTGTTATTGACCAATATCTAGTAATTCAGCAATAAGGGGTTAAACGAAACGAAAGCAAACTTGACAAACAAATCTAAAACTTTACAACGATACTTGACAAATAAATGCAAAACTCAAAACAAAATTTGACAATTGAATCACCGAACAAGTACAATTAATTTTTTAAGGTATTTCCCAGTAATCTTTGAGTTTATCCTCCGAAACAACGTACTTGGAAAAGAACTTCAGTGAACAAAACGAGCTCTAAATCATTTTCCGGAGAATTATTTTTGTTGATACAATTGAGATTAAGACGTGATAAATTGGTATGCAACGAAAAAAATGTATTATGCAGTACAAACCTCCAACTGAGAGCCCTTCTTTCCCATTGAGGATCCTCCCGTGTGTCCACCACTTTGCGCTGCATTCATGTTGGTTTTTGTCTTCGGCAACTGTTGAAAATCGCTCACCTAGTCCTAGATCTAATCCGCACGACTATAATCCAATATCGTCTTTAGCTTACGTACTTCAAAATAGAACTTTCATTTTCTTTTCATTCTTTTTCTCTTTTGTCTTCAGCAGGATTAGATTTTGGCATCGTCATATCGTATAAAAATTTGTTGAAAAAGTAGAAGTAAACTTCAACAAAAAGAAGTTTGGCAGCAATTTACAACTTTCCTTTGAAATTACATTTTTCCGGTAGTGAGTTCCGGAAATAAAAATAATCGACTATTCACACATATCCTTTAAGATAAAGATAAAGAAGCTTGAATTAATTGTAAGAAATTTACAACTCGTAGTAGTACAGCTTGTTAATTAAACGGCACTACTACTTGAGGGAGAGTCCCACGGTCTAGCAACTTAGTATCAAAAAACACACCGAATCTGACTTCTTGCAAACATTTTTGTCGATTAGACACCTGAATTTTCACAAATAGTTACCGAAGCGCACACACTAGGACTTAATTTTTTCGCGGTTGGTAAAATGATGTTCCTTCTTATACGGACGACATATCTCAAAGCCACTGTGCTCCCTAGTCACGTTGTTTACATTAGACATCTGCAGAAGACTGCTGCATTGCGTGGTTCACACCGGTTTGTATTGAAGATGCTCCGCGCCGTTTTGAAGTATTTTCAAAAGGATATACGGATTTCGTAGACTTCCGAATAGTTAAGATTGAATGATTTGTGATAGATTATACAAACGCATTAGAGGCTCGAAATCAACCCGTTAAACTACAAGTAGCTACAGCTATAAAGTTGACCGAACCGAAACACGATATGTCCTTCCAGGATGAAAGCTGCGCCGTAACTAAACACCACGCCAAGGAGAACACAGGCGTTAAAGCTCCAATAGGTTCACATGCTGCTATTACATCAGGACTTACGCAGTCAAGCAAGAAAGTCTCAACATGAAGATATCCTGATTCGGAATCGAGCCGCACCTAGCTTTGTGATATCACCCCCAGAAAAAATCAGGGAAGATTACATTTACCTGAAAATTACATCGAGCGGAATATTCCACCCACTCCAAACTCTTATAACTCGCCTGTCTTCCCGCATTACCAACATTTACGGAGCTAACAATCAGAAGGATTCTCTACCCCTAAAACTTTTGTGGCTATTGGAGAAAGAGCCCAGTGAAGAATACGCATAGTATGAACCCACTTAGGCCTGTGACACTGCTCCCTTTTCAGATTGTTTACACTTAGAATCTTGGATGAAGGATGTCGGGCACCGAAGCAACAGGCTGTTTACACAGCACAAGCTCCGCCGCTTCCCTCCCAAAAGAACCTGCTACATAAGTCGCAGACGTTACAGAGACGACACCATGTATGGTGTATATACATAGATATCAAATACAACGTATTTACAACGGGATCGAAAATTATGCTGAACAATAAGTGAGGGAATCACCGAAATATTACATCCTGGGAGTGGAAAGAAAGTTTGAGGAGGACGCATAGTGCGCAGGTTTAAAGTTGCAGTATTTACAAGGGAATTCCAAGCAGCACATGGCCGATGATGATGATGATTGAAACTCAAAAAGACAAACATGCAAAGTCTGGGACCATGTGCTTCATTACAATGAATTTTAGGATGAATAAGAAGCTTTCAAGGATGGAGAGTTCCGTGGAAAATGATTGGAGTCTCCGATATGACTTGGTACTATACTACAACTTATTCCTATGTTTAGCTTTTATCCGAAGCTTATATTTGAACTTATGAATAACATACGTTCATTTCAGTGTATTGGTTTCCGTCCTGGCTAAAATCAAAACACAAGAATAAGGACAAATTTCGGATCAATGGATCGTCAAGAGTACAAAGCTGATTACAAATAGAAGTTTAGACCAGATTGCAATTTTTTTTCCAAATTTTAATATTGAGTTAGGTCCATCTATCCAGAATAAGACATTTTAATTTTATATTTAATTCGATAACTGATAATGACGAAAAGCTGAAAGTTATACACTATAAAAATGCGTTTTGGGGTAGAAATATATACAGAGTGAGGTACATATATACATACTTGTGCACATGCATATGTACCAGAGCAAATAATTAAAAGAAATTTAGAATTTTGCGTTGGTGTATTGAAAAAAAAAATGCCATTTTACAATTTTTTTTTAATATAGCTAATGAAATATTTTATTTAAACAACTTAGTACATCAAAGATACATATTTCAAAAGTATTTTGTGAATTGTCCACCGACTTCAAAAATAGAGTTTCGAGAAAAACGCGATTAAAGTTTTAAGTTGAGGCTGACGTGGCCCGATGGGCGGAACTTCCGAAGGCTCTATCTCTTAGAATTTTACTCGGATCGATTTAAAATTTTGGGAGAATATTCTAGACATACTGCATTATTTAATAAGAGAAAATTTTTTTTTTTTTAATTTTTCTAATTCATTTCACCCCTTAAAGAAAAGTCTCTATAGACAATAGAGTGTTGAATTGAAATAAGATACAATTCATAAATATGTATATTAACCTCTACAATCCCTAATGAATGGCCAGTTACTTTTATTTGATGATGATAGATGCCAATATTTATTCCGCTCAATAAATTTTCTATGAACAAAGAAAGAATATGTATTCTGAACAATAATCAAACTCGACGATTTCTGAGAATGAATATCAAAAGACTTTCCACTTTAGGACCACGTATCGTTCGATTGAAAAATCAACTTCAAACCGACTAGATTATAGTATTTTCTAGTATTTTTCTAGCACGGCTAAAAGTTTTCAGTTACATAATAGCGAAATTGCGGGAAATGTTGTTTGTAGAACAAATGTATTGTAATATCCATGTAAGTAAATGCATACATAAATGTGGTTTTCTTGCTCAAGGTAATTTCCTTCTAATTAATCTAACCTACCTCGAATTTTGGCTGAAACCAATCAACTCGTTACATTCTGGTAGATACATGCGATGCACTGCAAAGCTGAATTAATGTTGTACATTACTCTAATGAAAAGTCTGTAAGGTAACTGTTTCAGTTTTAGTGGTACCTTACGTCTTTCAGTTTACATGTTGGTATCTAGTCTTAACAAGTCACATCCTTAGGACCAACATAAAATTACCATTTCCTTTCTGATATGTCTGATAAGCTGGTATGTTATTCAAAGCTCTACCACTCCAACTCCTCCTCATCCCATAAAAATCATCCCATTGACCAAATTGTATGCCCGTCATAGCTACACATGTTATGTAAAATTTTCTATCCATTTCTCTCGAATAGTCGTATGGGTTGGATTTTCATAGATACTTGATACACACAGCACCCTTAATTTATTATTCCTGTAAGGGTCTGGCATCTTTTTTATCATCTTGCTGTAGAGAAGTTGGTCGATTCGTAGAAAATATGCTGAGCACTTGGATTAGAATTTGACCCAAGGTGAGTGTCTCCTCAGATTTCTAGAAATTACTGACGAACCCAGAATACAGAATCCATCAGAATAGCATTTATATTGGAATTTGATGACAACCGATGCTACCGATCAGAAATAAAAGATTTTTTTGGGAAAGAAATATTATTCAAAATTGGAAAAAAAAATTATTTTCATTCACTAGGGATTAAAATTGTATATCCAAAGCATTTTTTTCATATTGAAGTATATCGGTTTCGGTTTATTTGAAACTAGCTTCCATTCTACTCGGTACCAACCACATCTCTTTATGATGCTGGTATTATACTTTAAGCCACACTGTCAAATATTTAATAAGCAAGCATTCTACTGTATGCAATACAGTCAAATATATGACTAAAAAAATATTATTTATTTAAAAGTAGAGTAAAACAAATAGTGTGGCAAAGAAAAAGTTTACGATTACACAATCTGACTGCATTCATCATCCAGACTAGTCAAATATTTGATTGGATAGTATAATAAAAGCTTTAGAGTGCTTGAAGAATTTATAACAAATATAATTATTTAATTTTGTTTCAAGTGGGACACAGGATATTGGAGCAGAATGAATCCATCATACCCATAGAACTTGTTTGACTGCAAAATGGTTGTTATTTTTACCTTCAGCAATTTTTTTTTTAAATTTTTACTTATGTAGAAAAATACAGGTATGGTACACAAATAGGCGTATTAATTTATTTTTGGATGTGTAGGATATTGTCTTGAGAAATATAAAGATGATGGCCTTAATCTCTAGTTCTTAAGGAATAATTGTGTATATTTATATACCTTTTATTGAAATATAAATAAAATAAATAAATAGGATTTATGATTATCTCTCTCTTAAGTATGTAAGTGTTCGAATTCGTTAAAAATATAGTAAATATATTATAGATTTAAAATATATTTATTACATATTTCATTAAAATCCTTTCAACTTTGACACATTTTCTCTAAACAATAAAAATCGTTTAACAATTTTCATACCACCTCAATTTCAGGGGAGTTACTGGAGGTATCAATATGGCATATAATTTTTTTTCCAAATTCCTTTACAAAACAATTGATCATACTGTAATTTTCAGTTGTCTTTGGTGCGAATTGATAAGCTATTTTTTTTTTTTTAAAAAGCCTGTCGGTTTTGTTTTATGCTATTTTCATATCTTACAGATGATATCTGCAAATGTCCTCGACTGGATAGGAGGATGTCTGCAATTGATTGGACGAACATTAAATATGAGGATCGTAATTTCAAGTGTCTACTCTACACTCTCCATTGACCACTCAAAGCTTTATAGCCAAGAAGGTTTACTGTCGGTCCTATCGATTTATTGCCAAATTGTTTTCTTCGATGTTGTAGGTCAATATGATTTCGTATTAACTGAACTACATAAAGCGCTGTCCTTAGATTGTTTCAGACTTAGTGTTAAGTTATCTTATCGTAAGATACATACAACTTGATTTATGAAGTTGTTATCAATTTTTTTTTCATTCGGTTTTGTTAGTTGCTAGATTTTTTCTGCATACTAAATCCACTAGGACGTTCAAAGGCAAAAAAAAAATTTAAATCAATTATCAATGCACTTCCAAATTCAATTATATAGTCTACTCCTTACTAAAACTTGCAATCCTGTTGCAGTTTTAGGTTTCTGAAGAAAAGTGGTAGCTGACTACCTGCATCACTTAATATTAACGATTATGTATAATGTTTCTCCCTTTTAAGAGCCAGGTATGTGTTTCAGCCAGACAATGAATGAAAATATCCTTAGGACTGTGTATTTATGTAAAACTGTTCTACGGTGTGTGTCTTCATAAAGTTTAAGGATAAGAGCTTGGCAAATAAAACAGCTGCTCTGACAATTAAATTTTCCAAATAGGACTCCATTTAGTGAGTGAATGGAAGATGTGGCAAACCTTGAAACATTTCCTCCAGATAACTAGGAGAGAAGAAATACGAGTTACATAAATGCATGAAAGTTACAGGATAACACAGTTTAGAGAAGGTGCTAAATCCCTAGAGCAATTTCATACGAACAAAATAGTTGCAGACAAGAAAACTTTCAGAACGCTGTTCTTAAACAATTAGCGAAATTATAGGGCATCTCGGTAATAAAACTGAGAATGGTTGTACCAGTTAGTAGTATATGCAATTATTGTCAGTGGTGGCACAGGATAGGGATGGCCACTTGTAAGAAATTTTAACAATTGTAGTAACTAGCACAAGGATTTATATGTTTCGACAAAGAGTTCACGAAGAAATTTTATAGGTACATAGGTACATAGTTACATAGGATGGAGAGTTGGATGAATTTTTAAAGGTCGCATGTTGCATGGAGAGTAGTGGTGTGCAAAAAGTAATTATTCGTTATTAAGTATTCGTTACTTAAACGAGTACCGAGTACCGAATACTACTTTACAAAAGTATTCGTTACTAACCCCACTAAAAAAAAATTTCCGGTTCTGAGCGGATGACCTTTTTTTTTTTTTTTGTAGCTTCTCACATTGTGTTTGGTACTCAAATCCCAAACATTCTGAGCGGATGACCTTTTCTTTTTTTTTTTTGCTCACACGAATTACTCAATAAAGTAACGAATACTAGTAACGAATACTAGTAACGAATACTAAATTGAAAGTATTCAGTAATTATTCATTACTCCAAAATAATCGCTTTGCACATCACTAATGGAGAGTATTCATTTAATTTTCAATTAAGTCATATTTGGTGGTCAGAAGAAACAATACTGCTACATTATACTAAATATTTTTATTGATATTAAGAACAGTTCACAAGAAAAATCTGCCAACAGTCTGGGCGCAACTTTATTATTTTTCCGGCAGAAGTTTGGAACGTGTTCAATTCGGGGATGCGGTGTATGTTACTATGTGACTGAAAACCTAACAAAAAGTTCGGGAAGCGGTTAGAATATGGTGTAACATATGAATTATATAATTGGGTCATATTCTGGGATGTGGTCTAGAGGCTGAAGAAGACAAAACTTAAAAATAGGTGATTATTAAACAAGACTGTGGAAGCGAAAAGATATTCGATATCTGATCAGACCTGAGCGATAAGGCAGAATTCACGAAATAGTATAAAACCACTTTAAACCCACTTCGGGGTCGAATTTCAAAAAATCTTGAAAACACTTTCTAGGTATTCATATGAAGAATCCATAAACAAAAATAATTGGTGATTGTTAAACAAGCCCGTGGATGTGATATCTGATTAGACCTGAGAGATATTCCGGAATTCATAAAAAAGTATACAACCACTTAACACCCCTTTAGGGGTCGAATTTCAAAAAAATCTTGAAAACGCAATCTAGGTACTTATATGAAGAATCCGTAGAATAAAAATGAATTCAATATGTGGAAAGACCTAGGAAATATGACGAAAGTCGTGAAAATATATGCATTTTATTTTCACTGACAATTTTTTTTTATCAGAATTACTTTTCTAGTTGATTTACATATACGTACCGAGTTCCAACTTCCTAGCATAAGCCGTTCTAAAGTTAAGAAAAACACCCCCCCACCCCCGTACCGTACTACCCAAAAAAAAAATTTATTTTTCCAACATGCCACTACTATAGTTCTATCTATTTACCAAGTTCCAGCTTTCTATCATTATAGGTTCTTAAGATATGAACGTCGGAACTTTTTCCTTCTCACCCTTCCCCACCCTCATCCGCTGCACTCACACCCCCAAAATTGTTTTCCCTACTAGGGTTCTATTAGGTCTACTTGTGGTAAGAATTTTAAGCATCTACCTCATACTGTTATTGAGATATGAAACGTGTTATATTTGAAAAATTCTTATCCTCTCCACTTCCGTGCTCCCCCGCCCCCTTCAAAGATTTTACTTTGAGCAATCTTTATTTATTAAGCTTTATACCCAAACCGAATTTTGTTTTTCTGGTGCATTTGGTTTGTGAGATATCGTAATATTAAGTATTTCAACCTCCACCCCCGTACGCCACTACCCCCACCCAAAAATTTTGTTTCAATCTACTCTCCTAGTATAACTACAGATATTTGTTAAGTTTTAATTGCTTGCTATTAATGGTTTAGGAGATATGGGTTTTAGAATTTGTCGATCTCGGCATTTTTGCGTTTCGGACGCATTATTTCCCCCTCCACTCCCACACCCCTTCACCCATATCTGTTTTTTTTTGCAAATGGGTCCATTATCAAAGCTCTATAGAAATTCTAAGTTTCAGCCTCCTAACACAAGCGGTTCCTGAGATCTAGAAACCTAAATTTTTCGTCTAAAACGCTTACCCCGCCTTCCCCCTTACACCTCCTCCCCTGAAAATAATGTCAATTCAAGGGGTCCACCAAGTCTATTCTTAGAAAAAATTTTAATTTAATAGCTCCACTGGTTTGAGAGCTACGAGCCTTCAAAGATTTTGGGGCGGTCGACGTACGGCGTACGGCGTACGGCGCACAGACGGAGTGAACATTTTTATTGCTTTTTTCGCGTCTACTAGTCATTAAACGTGGACAAAAAAATTTTGAGGGCGGCAAATTTTTTTTTTTGAAAATCAATAACAATACTGTATTATTAATAATTAAGTAAAATGAAAAAAGAGAGAGATTTCTAGCAAATTCGGTTGTGCGTATGGAATTTGTAAGAAAATGTAGTTTGCAAACTTCGATGCCATTGACAAATGAGCTTTTGGGGTTCCCAGAGTACACATGTAACAATACGATTGCAAGGGAGTAAGTTAATTCCAAACTCTACTGTCTACTTAAAGTTGATTCCATTCGAAATCGACCGAGAAAGTCGTTTAATTGCAATGCTTTACAACTGTGATGGTTTGGAGGGAGGTTTTTAAAGACTCTTTTGACGCCGAAAAGTAAGCAACAAATTTATAATACCTAAATTAATGTCATCAATCGTCTACCAGAAAAAGCTCTCTCTCTAACTGATGCTCTATGTCTCTCACACTACAAAGTTATATACTACTGTATTGATTCATCAAAACATTGAACATTATCAAAATTCAAAAGAAGTAAATTAAAAGTTCAACAACAGAACAATGTTCCAAGCCTAGACTTACAACCGTTATTGATCTTTTCCTTTCTACAGTCCTGGATTAAACACATATTTCTGAAACGTTTCAGTTGTATTGCGTTTGCCTTTGTCATGCCTCGATGATGGAGTATCCAATTTTATACTCGAATTACGTGAAAACAATTTTTATGTAAAGAAAAACTTACACGGTTTGTGACACTCAATTTTATGTTTACCTTGTTATTCTAAACACTGCGTTAAACTATTCACTCGGTAGGTATTTCTTTATTGCCGAGCAACTATTTACCAAGAGTTAATTAAGCAGGAGTTGAATAATAGTTATTCTAATAATAAATATCTTAATTGCTCGAGGGTTAGAAGAAGACGTCTAATTTAAATATTTTGTGAATGCGACATAAAAAACTGTTCAAATAGTTCACAAAAGGATAGATTGACACGTGGATAATTACTTTTTAGAGAAATTTTGATTGGCAGTTGTTTGATAATTTATATTACAACAATTATCAACAATAAATTACTTTTGTTTTGGTAGAAATGAAAATAGTTTATCCTTCATCGACAAATGTAGGAACATTACCATACATATGTACCAGTACATACTTTATTTATCAAAATTTGTTACATGTGTCATTTAAATTCTAAATACATGGCCAGGAAATCAGAAATAAAAATCTTACCAACCTTATTAGCTAATTAATTTTTGCCATTGGGCGGATATTTTGAAAAATAATATAATTTAGTTTTCATTAATTAAAGGAAAATGATTAGGAACTATACCAATCCTCTCATTAACGCACTGATCAGCACCCCTCTATGAGGAATAGAGTGTAAATATTATTAGCCACCAATCTTTATAACAGCTGCAATACTCGCGTCAGTGGACAGTGTAAATGATCTTGGCGTAACTATTCGAAGTGACTTAAAATGGGAAGACCATGTAGTGAACATAACGAAAAAGGCGAACTCAGTACTATATTTGGTAAGAAAAACATTTAAGAATATTAATGCGGACTTGTTTCTAAAAATCTACAAAGCTTACGTTAGACCATATCTGGAATTTGCGTTCCAAACATGGAATCCATATTTTAAGAAGGACATATACCTACTAGAACAAGTGCAACGACGTGCGGCAAAAATCCCTCGGGAAGTAAAAAACTTTAACTATGAAGAAAGGTTGCATTATCTTTGCCTTCCGACGCTGGAGCACAGACGTCAACGCGGCGATATTATCGAAACTTTTAAAATTTTAAACGGACACTACAACTGTGAAGATATTACGCGGTTGTATACTAAAAACACAAATTGTCAGCTAAGAGGACATAAAGATACAATTAAAAGGTCAATCCAAGGTTCGAGTACAAATCCTTTTCGCAATTTTCTACCCAATCGAGTAGTGGACATGTGGAACAACCTATCAAGTGAAGTAATCAGTGCATCTACCACTATCAGCTTAAAAAATCGGATTGGATAACTACAACTCTTTCTTTAATGCTACATAGTTTTTATTTATCTTTGGTCATAATATTTTTTTTTTAAATTGCATTTTAAATTTGAATTTCTTAATTATTTTCGTTTACATTTTTTTTTTTATTTTACTTTATAATTCATAACATTTTATCTATGTACATATGTAAGTCTAAAATATGAATTTGTATGCCATACTGGATATTAGGGATGTCAGCATGCTGCCTGCCCAATTATTTCTTAATAATAATAATAGTAATAATAATTGATAAATTTCTATTTGCAAAAACAAGCAAACAGCATAGTAAAATGTTCACAGAAAAATTTTATTAGCAAAAAACCTTGCTTGAAACGAAATAAAATTACAGGAAAGGCAGGTTATACCAATGTAAAAAAGTTTGTTTCAGTTGAATTAGTTCACAATGATTGCGGATTTCAGATTAGTTAATCATAGGATATTTATTTACCGTGGAATCAAATCATGTTTAAAGTGTAGATTACTCTTACGTTTAAGTTTAACTAAACTTAAGTTCAAATCTCTACAGTGAAACTGGTCCTTACTTACTAACTAAAAATAGATTATAATAATACGGTAAACAATGCTAGTTGTAGAAGTAATTAGCTAAGGAAGAGATTAGAGGATTGTCTAGTATACACTAGCAAGTAACTTGCTACATTTGTTGCTAGAGTAATTTGGTGCGATGTTTACACTATCTGTAAAATTGCAGCTATTTTACTCTAGCAAGTAATAATAATAATCAATGTCGCAACAGCCCAAATCGGGCCTAGGCCTTGAAGTAATGAGAGTTACTTCATTGCGAGACCAACGGAACACTAGGAGGTGAAGTGGTCACCTACGCGCTCGTCCGTGATTGTTACCCCGTTTTTAACTCAGGTACTCATTCACAGCTGAGTGAACTGGTAGTCCGGCACCCAATCCCATTTTCGAAAATTACTTGTCGCCAAGCAGATTCGAACTTGGTACCAGGTGCACCGAAGGCAAGTGCTCTAGCCACTAAGCCATCCAGACTACTCTTGCTCTAGCAAGTAGCTCTACAATAATCTTGCAAGTAAAACTTGCTCTTACGTGTACACTTCATCATCAAAGTTTCGTGGAACTGTCAAAACGAATAGAAAAATACCACAACTCTGGATAAAGTTGCACATGATAATGAACAAAAACGTGTTCACGAAACTCCACATGGATTTTCAGTTCATATTTCACACGTAAACTATAGAACTATGACACCTAAAACTGAACTTAACCTCACTTCCAATGCAAGTACAGTTGCATTAGAAGTGAGGTCACCGCGACACAATGAAAGTTCGCCAACCGCTCGCCGTCGTAATTCTGCGTCAGTACGTGTGTTGCGGTACAATTTTAAAATTTTGACAGCGAACTTCGCCGCTGCTGGCGAAGTTCGTCTCAATTGTGTTTATATCATTACGCTCCAACTGAAAGTGGGTATATGTTCTTCAGGTACCTATACCAAATAAGTTTGCTTCGCTAATTCCATCTGCATCTAATTATAAGTTTTTTTGTCCGGAAAATATCTTCAGGAGTCTATGAGATACTTGGTTTAGGGTCTACGCGACATTCTATATTCAGATCGGTTACTTGAAGCCACTCAAGAAGGAATTTTCCTTAAAATTGCCCAACCAACGCAAAAATATGCTGAATGAGCCAACCGTGAAGTCGATTATAAAGTTTTCCTCTCAGGTTAAGATAAAGCACGCAGTTAACTTGGAATTTGTTGATGCTTTGCTATAGCTAAGACGATATGCAATTATCTGATGGTTTTTATATCTTTTGCTCCTATTTTTAAGCTGCTTAGGAAAGAAAGAAATAATATCAAATGCGGCAATCGTCCCTGGTATTCTTGAAACTGCTTACAAAATTACTCATAAATAATTGATGAATAACTAAACTATGTCAATTGGAAGAAAGAGTCGAGTTTGCTTGAGATATTCAAGGCATTAAGCAATTAAATCAAATTTGAAATTTAAATATTTAACGGTTAGGATAATGAGTGACTGAAATGATGACTATTGTATATGTTCTGACTATATTGCAGTTGGAAATTGTTTTCAAGATGAGAATATTCTTGAAGTAATTAAGGAAGACAAAGTTAGTTAAGAAAGTTTTAGCGGAAAATATTTCCTTGAGGAATTTGTTCGGAAACATTCTTTACGCACATGTACATATATGTGTATATATTTGGAATTGCTTTAAAATGCGAGTTCGTTATTCAACATTTTTCCAACACGTCAAGAAAAACTTTTCAGGAACATAAAGGAAAATTTTTCTATGTAGTAGGTAGTACCAGTCTGTCAGCATTAGAGACGGCTAACAGTAGTAATAACAAAGTTTCTTTTAGCAATAATTGTAAGGCAAAAATAGTGTAGTCGGAAACTTCTGTGAATGAGATTTATGTCTGACCACTCAAAAAAAGTTGTCATGGTGGCTAATCATATCAAAATATTTCAAGTTAAATTTTGGGATTGAGTTGTTGCTAGTTTCTCTTGTTACTTTGGATTACATCCATAGAGAAGTGGAAAAAATTTTTTCCTTTGATCTTATGGCACCAGCACTGGTCAGATTTTCTTTTGTAACACAGTACAAGAAGGAACTTAGATTTATATCCACCTTTTGGAACATGAAGTTTAAATGAAAAAAGTGCTGATGCGATAGTATGTATATGTTCCAAATTATACTCCTAAGAATAACCGTTTATATAATAATAATCAATGACGCAACAGCCCAAATCGGGTCTAATGTAATGCTAGAGTTATTTCATTACTAGACCAACGGAACACTAGGAGGTGAAGTGGTCACCTACGCGCTCGTCCGTGATTATTACCCCGATTTTAGCTCAGGTACTCATTTACTGCTAAGTGAACTGGTAGTCCGGCACACAATTCCATTCTCGAAAATTACTTTTCGCCAAGCAGATTCGAACCTGGTACCAGGTACACCGAAGGCAAGTGCTCTAGCCACTAAGCCACCCGTTTATATACTCAGTGTAGAAGATTGAATTTTATTTCATTCTTTAAATAATACAGGATTGTGATCGGTAAAAAATTCGACTAACTTCGATAAAAAACTATTTTCATATTTCCTGGTACGCGATGAAAAATGTGTTGCTGCACTATGCCCCCTATGGAGAAGAAGCAAATTCCGTTAAACCATATTTTATATTCAAATTTAAATTTTCATAAAAGTATACCTTAAAACGAATATCACACTCAAAATGACAGAGCCACATCAGAGTGGCAATACGTGAAACGAAAGGTGAGGAAGTCGGGAGCAAACTGGGATGGAAAGCTCGGGCAGCACCAGTTTGCATTGGGCTGTGAAGATTTGCTTGAACGGTATTTGACGGTCAGTCATCAATCTGCATTTGGTTGTGGATTTATAATTCATTACGTCCTTATAAGTAAGCCTTTGCCAATATCTGCAGGGTAAAAAACATAACCGTCAGCATTAGTTGCTTTTTAGGTGTTAATTAGGTGGTATGAAATTTAAATTGAATCCTATGGTTTTAGTAAATTGAAATTTGTATTCTACAGATTTAATTGTAATTGCTTTTTTCTACGTTTTTTCAAAATTTAATAGAATTGATAGATATTGAATTTTCCATTAATTTAATAGAGAATCATTATTTTAAGTATGTAATTCAAAAACGGAGAAATTAAGCTATAGAATTAGTTTACTGTTAAAAATTTTCCTAAATAATTTCGCCCTTTCATAACTCACGTTAACGATGTTATGGAAAAATGGCAATTGTTGCCAACCGGTATACCACTTACCAATAACAATTAAAACGATACGCAAAGAGAAACATATTCCAGATTTTGTAAATACTTATGAAATGGCGATGTATTTTCAATATAAAATAAATGCATCATTTTGTTCATTAATTTTCTGCTCGATATATTGATCGAGCAGGGCTGGCCATATCTAGAGACAATATCTCCAAATCAAATAACATTATACAAACTAACTCCGAAATTAAAATCTAGAAAACGAAAAGCGTACTAATAATATTTTGGCGGTTTTTGATGGAATGACCCAATATGTAGTTGGTAAATAAACGGGAGTATCGTTTCCAATTTTGCTGAATGTCATCATCCTATCTGAGTTAGAAGTCTACAATTTTGTATTATGAATTTATGGACTCTATTCTTTAATAAAGAAATTATTGTTATAAATGGAAACAACTTTCTTTCATATGTAGGTTATAGCGTCCTATCGGTTATAACGTTCTACTTGTTGCGGTCCTCACGAGGTACGTTATAACCGGGTTGCACTGTATTATTAATACTAAAAAATCTGCCAACAGTCTGGGCGCAACTTTATTATTTTTCCGGCAGAAGTTCAGAACGCGTTCAATTCGGGGATGCGGTGTATGTTACTATGTGACTGAAAACCTAACAAAAAGTTCGGGAGTGGTTAGAAAAGGGTGTAACATATGAATTAAATAATTGGGTCATATTCCGGGATGCGGTCTAGAGGTTGAAAAAAACAAAAATTAAAAATAGGTGATTATCAAACAAGCCTGGGGAAGTGAAAAAATATTCGATATCTGATCAGACCTGAGAAACATGGTGGAATTCATGAAAAAGTATACAACCAGTTTACACCCTCTTAGGAGTCGAATTTCAAAAAATTTTGAAAACACATTCTAGGTATTCATATGAAAAATCCATAGAATAAAAATTAATTCAATATTTCGAAAGACCTAGTAGATATGACGAAAATCGTGAAAATATATGCATTTTATATTAACTGATATTTTTTTTTGCCCCCCCCCCCTTCTGAACGCCAATGAATATTCGAATTTTTTTTTATCAGAATTACTTTTCTAGTTAATTGACATATACGTACCAAGTTTCAACTTCCTAGCATAAGCCGTTCTAAAGTTAGGAAAGACACCCCCCACCACCGTACCATACTACCCCTAAAAAAAATTTTATTTTTCCACCATGCCACTACTATAGCTCTATCTAAATACCAAGTTTCACCTTCCTATCACTATAGATTCTTAAGATATACCTAAGCATCGGAATTTTTTCTTTCTCACCCTGCCCCACCCTCACCGTCACCCTCTACACCCACACCCCCAAATTTTCTGGGGGTGTGGGTTCTATTAGGCCTACTTCTGGTAAAAATTTGAAGCATCCATCTTACACTGTTATTGAGATATGAAACGTGTTATTTTTGAAAAATTCTTATCCCCTCCACTTACGTACTCCTCCGCCCCCTTCAAAGATTTTACTTTGAGCAATCTTTATTTATCAAGCTTTATATCCAAACCGAATTTTGTTTTTTTGGTGCCACTGGTTTAGGAGATATCGTAATGTTAAGTATTTCAACCCCCACCCCCGTACGCCACTACCCCCACCCAAAAATTTTGATTCAATCTACTCTCCTAGTATAACTACAGATATTTGTTAAGTTTTAATTGCTTCCTATTAACGGTTTAGGAGATATAGATTTTAGAATGTGTAGATCTCCACTTTTTTGCGTTTCGGACGCATTGCTTCCCCCTCCACTCCCACACCCCTTCACCCATATCATCAATTTTTTTTGCAAATGGGTCCACTATCAAAGCTTTATAGAAATTCCAAGTTTCAGTCTCCTAACATAAGCGGTTGCTGAGATCTAGAAACCAAAATTTTTCATCTAAAACGCTTCCCCCACCTTCCCCCTCACAACCCCACCCCTGAAAATAATGTCAATTCAAAGGGTCTACCCAGTCTATTCCTAGAAAAAAATTTAATTTAATAACTCCACTGGCTTGAGAGCTACGAGCCTTCAAAGGATTTTGGCGGTCGACGTACGGCGTACGGCGGACAGACGGAGTGAGTCTACTAGTCATGAAACGTGGACAAAAAAATTTTGAGGGCAGCAAATTTTTTTTTTTTTAAAATCAATAACAATACTGTATTATTACTAATAAAGTCAAAAAGGAGACCATTTACATACGTATATGCTTTTATCATAGACTTGATTACTGAGAGCTTTTGTATGATAAAAAATTATGTAGTGAACTGAAAAACGGTGGTGTTCATAGGTATATCGACCCTGTACTCTACTGCTTATTTTTGAATCTGAACTTTATTTTCCGCAAACAAACTACGACGATGCAGTATAAATTTCATCTTTAGACTTTCAATGTTCCTTAGTTGTAAATTTTCTACAATTTATCATGATAAAGTGTTTCATGCGCTGCGACGATTCGTTCACCAACAATTCTTGCTTGCTATCTTTTATGTCTTTAATGTTCCAAAATTACTCTTAGCACTTTGGATGATTATATCTGTTTTATATATTTATTGCTTCCGTATGAAAACAGTGACTTTTTGTTGTATGATGGCGGCGAATGGAAACTGTTGGAAAATTTCTGCCGTTATGCAGCCATAAAGGGACTAGAAACAAAGCGAAGGACATCGCTTGTTCATTGTGCGAACTTAAACGACGATGTTCACTTTGCTGTCGACGCCCGAGGAGATTCGTCCTACATTAGGCCCGGTCGGTACTTTGGTGAAAGGAGCAACCTAAATATACATACATATACCTACTTAACATGTACATACATTGTTCTCGTAGAAGTCGTCTTTTGGTTTATTTTTTTTCCTGTTTTTTTGGGTTTTTCTCTAAGAAGTCGGTTCGAAGAGCGTAAGCCCTGAAAAGCAGTTTGCCAATTTCAAGATAAGGACTCCAATAGTGATCTGACATTGGGCACAGTGGGGATTTTTTCACCCATTTATCACCTTGATTCTCCGTATTCTCTATGCTCCCACGAGCTACGATGTATAATCGCTTTCAGGCATGAATTGAATTTATGATTTCATTGTACGCTTCACCTGACGCTATAAATAAAAGACTTAGTTTTTCGTAGGAGAAGTCACTTTTTAAATCAAACGGAACTAGAATTCCTCTCTTCACAATTATTTTTCCGGTCGGTTGGCAGACAGGTAGACTATGTCATTTCGTGAAGAATCTGAGAAAATTTACTTATGTATATCGTCGGTATCAATCTGTTTTAGTAAATTATATCGACAAGGCTCTAATGTAATCCGGTTTCTAATACAATAAAATAATAATTCGTGGTTGGTAAATTGGGTAGAAATATAGGTAGTTTAACAGTTCTACGAAATAAAACCTATTCATAAGTTGGGCAGCATCTAAACTAAAATCGATAAAGAAACAGATATGTATATGTATATTTTCAATGTATTCATTTAATAGGCAGTTTCTCATATTTCATGGATGTTATAGCGATATTCATAACGACTAGGAAAAATATAATGGCCAAAGGAAACTGAGAAGATCTCAGTCTCTATATAGTTTAGCAGAAAATCGATAAAAGGAAAGGATGTAGCATTATATTATAAAAACAAAACGTTTTAGCACAAAATTAAACAACTATAATATCGCCTTTAGAGATAATGAATCTTAAATTCTAACATATGGTAGTATAATTAATATCGCCTTGGAAATGCAAGAGTACGTACGCAGGTACAAACCAAATAAATTAAAACAAATGAATAACGCACAGCGAGTTTTATTAAAATTACATATTTCAAACTCACTTTCCGACTTAAAGTTAATCTTCGATCTCGTAGAGTTAATATTGTGAACCAATGCTGTGTCTGTCGAAAGATTAAAAGGATTTCTTTACCTCTGACTAATTTCTTTACGTTATTGATATGAAATCTAGAGGCAATTGAAAAGGTTGGTAAACCGTGTTGTTTCCCCTTAAACTGATCATATAATTCTTGCACTCCGAAAAAGAATATGTATTACGTTTTCTCGAAATAAATATTATATTGATTTTTGTTGAACACTGATGCATCTTGAAACTCACAAAATTACTTGCTATTCTTAAGGCCCCATGTGCACGTTAAATGCGATATTGTTGATTTATGAATGTTTTCTTGAAATTTTTTCACGTTAATAGCAACAAAAAAAAATCTGCCAACAGTCTGGGCGCAACTTTATTATTTTTCCGGCAGAAGTTTGGAACGTGTTCAATTCGGGGATGCGGTGTATGTTACTATGTGACTGAAAAACTAACAAAAAGTTCGGGAGCCGTTAGACTAGAGTGTAACATATGAATTATATAATTGGGTCATATTCTGGGATGCGGTCTAGAGGTTGAAAAAGACAAAACTTACAAATAGGTGATTAATAAACAAGCCTGGAGAAGTGAAAAGATATTCAATATCTAATCAGACCTGAGAAACATGGTGGAATTCATGAAAAAGTATACAACCAGTTTACACCCTCTTAGGAGTCGAATTTCAAAAAATCTTGAAAACACATTCTAGGTATTCATATGAAGAATCCGTAGAATAAAAATGAATTCAATATTTGGAAAGACCTAGTAGATATGACGAAAATCGTGAAAATATATGCATTTTATATTAACTGATATTTTTTTTGCCCCCCCTTCTGAACGCCAATGAATATTCGAATTTTTTTTTATCAGAATTACTTTTCTAGTTAATTTACATATACATATAACGAGTCTTAGCTTCCTAGCATAAGCCCTTCTGAAGTTAGGAAAAACACCCCCCACCACCGTACCATACTACCCCTAAAAAAAAATTTTTTTCCACCATGCCACTACTATAGCTCTATCTAAATACCAAGTTTCAGCTTCCTATCACTATAGACTCTTAAGATATAAGCATCGGAACTTTTTCTTTCTCACCCTTCCCCACCCTCACCCTCTACACCCACACCTCTTCTCTACTAGGGTTCTATTAGGCCTACTTCTGGTAAAAATTTGAAGCATCCATCTTACACTGTTATTGAGATATGAAACGTGTTATTTTTGAAAAATTCTTATCCCCTCCACTTACGTACTCCCCCGCCCCTTCAAAGATTTTACTTTGAGCAATCTTTATTTATCAAGCTTTATATCCAAACCGAATTTTGTTTTTCTGGTGCCACTGGTTTGGGAGATATCGTAATGTTAAGTATTTCAACCTCCACCCCCGTACGCCACTACCCCCACCCAAAAATTTTGATTCAATCTACTCTCCTAGTATAACTACAGATATTTGTTAAGTTTTAATTGCTTGCTATTAACGGTTTAGGAGATATAGATTTTAGAATGTGTAGATCTCCACTTTTTGCGTTTCGGACGCATTGCTTCCCCCTCCACTCCCACACCCCTTCACCCATATCATCAATTTTTTTTGCAAATGGGTCCACTATCAAAGCTTTATAGAAATTCCAAGTTTCAGTCTCCTAACATAAGCGGTTGCTGAGATCTAGAAACCAAAATTTTTCATCTAAAACGCTTCCCCCACCTTCCCCCTCACACCCCCACCCCTGAAAATAATGTCAATTCAAAGGGTCTACCCAGTCTATTCCTAGAAAAAATTTTAATTTAATAACTCCACTGGCTTGAGAGCTACGAGCCTTCAAAGGATTTTGGCGGTCGACGTACGGCGTACGGCAAATTTTTTTTTTGAAAAATCAATAACAATACTGTATTATTACTAATAAAGTAAAACTAAATAAAATTACACCACTTTATTAGGTGGTATGTAAACTAGGTCACCCATTGAGAAAGAATACAAAACTGTATTTGGATAAATTGCTATTAAAACAAAAACTCTTAAACATTTTTTAAAATGCGTAAATCCGAGTTTTTAAACTCATTTATTACCTATTTCTTGAATAATTAACATGCCAATTTCATTAATAAAATGGTAGAAAAAATCTTAAAGAAGGTCCTCCATAGATCAAATTTTAAAAAAAAATTAATTTTTGTTAATAGTATATAAAGTCAAACTCAAGCAATTTTTCACGATTTTCATGGCAGGAATTACATAAGGAGACCGCATTTCATTGAAAAGTATCATAGATAGTATGTATAATTAATTGGTATAATCTAGAAGATAAATCAATGAAAAAATTATTTTTAATAGTTATGTGTTTCAAATATTTTGAAAGCCCATAACTGTATTTATTCTGTAAATCTAAAATTAGTTTGCTGATAGACAGCGAACGATGCAGACGTATTGTCCATGCCAAATTATACGAACGAAAAACGATTTCAATCGCTTAAAATCCTCTCAAGAAAGAAAAATCAAAATAGGATAAGAAATTGTAAAATTGCAATAAGATCTCGCAAAAACACAACGAAAAAACAAATCTTCGGTTAGTAGTCCGTTATTTTTTTTAATGATAAATTATTTTATGATACTTAAAAATAATAACAGTTTCAATGGCACTAAGATCCCAAAAGGTTGGAGAAACAAAGAGATTTGCAAAACGAACAATAAAATCTAAGTGATGCAGATTGATGTGTACTCGTAATATACATGCCAACCCCTACATTACGGTAAGATATTCAATTTTAACTCCATGTCATAGTGCAGTCCCGTTCTTATCAAGTCGTGCTTTATTCGAAGGAACTAAGCAACGACCAGAGTACCTCCCACGGAATAAGGGGAATGAGAATGCTTGCTGCATATATTGGCCTGAAAACACACCCAAAGATGAAACTGTGCATCATAAAGTCTCTTGAAATTCTGACACAAAACAGAATTTCCTCCTATCTGCCGTCATATTGGTGTGTGCTCCTTATATCCTTTAGATTGAGCTTGAAATAACATCTGCTGCCTCTAACACGATGGAATATGTTCCCTGGCAGATGCGGTATACTTATCATTGATTTTATACTTTTAAAATTTTCTAATATTCCGCAAGGAGTCTTGAATTATTTACTGCGAACGGAAAAAATACTACAGGAACCGAAAATAAGTGAAAGCATCGTAGAAATTAGATTTATGGAACCCTTATATATATTGGAAGCCTCTTTGTGGTGTAGGGTAGCAGAAGTGAAGCTGCGGCATATTTTTTCTTTGACCAAGGGTTTCTTTTAGCATATGACCTCTGGATAAGAATCCACTTCAAATCAGATTTTGTATGTGTCGGTAAAAGCCTGTTACAAATCAGAGACGAACAGAAATTTCAGAAGTTAAAGAACACGCCTGCATAGTCGCTTTAAGACATGTAATTCCACTCCGATTGGAAATAATGCCCTCAATACATTTGATGTCGAATTTCAACAATATATCTCAATTTCCTTGAAGGAAAAAGGCATGAGTGTTAAAATGAACAGCAACAAAGAGTTGAAAATTAAGTTCGAAAAGTAAATCCCTAAAAATGCTGCCTCTGCTTCCACCGCACACAATACTGGAAATGAAATGAAATAGAAATGAACGTAATAAATTATTTGTCGAGGAAATTGTCATTGTAGTCGAAGACCAAGGCGAAGACGAACCGATAAACCTCAAAGGACTAAAAGAGTTTAATATTATCTTCCCGTATTCGAGCCGCTTGTATACCTATATATAGTTGCGAATGCTCCTTCCCATCCTTTTTTTTGACTCTTACAAGTCGAGGTTCTTTCCTTGAATGCAAAATTTATCGTCTCGAAACGAAAAACTTTAAAGGAATGACGACAGTGCATGCATTTACAACGGCGTCAATAGTCTTTAATTTGAGTCGTCGAAAACAGATTGATTTTCCGTATTAGGAAAAGTTTTGTGAAGGATTCAAGTTGAAAACTTACCCTGGTACGTCCGAGCAGTAAGGCATCCATTTCGCCACCGTTTTGTGCAGTCCGTGGGGCTACACTTATCACTGAAATTGCTGGTACTGCTGGTGAGGTATCCAAGTCGTCGCACATTTTATTTTTACACGAAAATTGAAGATTTTTTTTTGGCTTATTTGAAATTACTATGTTAAAGTTATTGTGGTTTTTTGAAATGTTTTTAGCACTCTTTAAGTATTTTCGAAGTTTTGGTTCTGGTGTTTACAAAAATATTTGTTTTTAAAATAGTCTTTTTTAAATTTTGAATAGAAAAAATATTCGATATGTGAAAATATTTATCGTTTATTATTTTGTTGTAATAGTCATTGTAAAATTGTGTATTTACAATTTCATAATTTTGTTAAAAAATGATTTCTTATGAGTAATTTGTTAACTTCAATTAGCACTAATGTTGTTTCTTTTTTTAAATATGTATAAGGAATTTGATGTCATAAAAATATGAATTGTTTATTGTAATACGATCCCGTTATTTTAGCTTTGAAAGAGTCTGAAAATTGAATCAAATGGGGCAAATAAGAACGACTGACTCTTCGTTTTTTCATAGAATTCATGTAATAAAAAAATCGTGTTGATAGTAAATAAATGGGTTAAATAATAAAAAAAAATAAATAAAGAAAAAAATATGGAAAGAAATCACTAAATAAATAAAATAAAAAAATAAGATAAATATCTTTATTTTATCAATTTAAATAAATAAGATAAATAAAATAAAATAAATAAAGAAATCAATAAGACTAGTATGTTCAAAGTGCATTTCAGTCTACACTTTAAAAGTGTAATAGCTGTCTATGATCATTTGAAACCATATTTCAAGATTTTATCAATATCGGATAAAATTATATGTTTACAAAACAAGTGAATTTTAGAGACGAAACAGACTAGGATTACCTTTTGATGAATTTGAATTTTTAAATTCGCTGCTGGTAATTTATTAAATGATTTACAATTAAAATCAATACTATCAACGGATTTATCAACACTAAATTTTTTAAAACAGACTTAGTGGAAACCTTTAAGATAGGCTGAGATTATTATTCTTTTATGAAATAATAAGAACTGTATGAAGAAAGATAAATTGTAGCCAATTTACGCACCTTTGAGCCATCCTTAACTTTTAGATGTACAACCGCAATGAAATTTGACTTTTTCTACTACTTTAAAATTTTTATATATGGGATCAGAGCAAATTTTTAAACATTGGTAAACATTTCTAGTATGGTATTTGTCATCTGTGTATTATATACATATATTTAATGCAATGAAAGGCAACGTTAGAGCGTATAGAACCGTATCTTAACTTCACAGATGTTGGAAAAGAAAACTACAGGCCCTGAAGAAAATATGGTCTGCTAACAAGAGATTTTTTCTTTGCTTTTATAAATTAAATTTAAATAAATTGTCTTAATTCATATGGCGTAGGATCAAATATTATAAATCACATTCACTGAATCAACTAAAAAATACTTTGTCCTTATCCTAACTACAATTCTGCCGTAAAAATAACTTCTCCTTAAGGCTTCATGTGCACGTTAAATGCGATTTTGATGATTTATGATTGTTTTCTTACCAATATTTCACGTTAATGGCAACAAAAAATCAAAATAAATTTCACCACTTTATTAGCTGGTATGGTCATTCAAAGAGAAAAAATTCAAAACTGTATTTGGAAAAAATGCTATTAGAACAACAACCCTTGAACATTTTTGAAAATGCGTAAATTCGAATTTATTAAACGCATATTACCTATTTCTTGAATAATTAACATGCCATTTTCATTAATATAATGCTAGAAAAAATCTTACAGAAGGTCCTCCATAAATAAAATTTTAAAAAATTTTCATTTTTGTTAATAATATATGAAGTCAAACTGTAGCAATTTTTCTCGATTTTCATGGCATAATAGTATAATTTATTGGTATTTCGAGAAGATAAATCAATGAAAAAATTGTTGATTTTTAATAGTTATGCGTTTCAAATAATTTGAAAACCTATAAAACTATTTTTGTCTGTAAAATCAAAATAAGTTCGCTCATAGACAACGAACGATGCAGACGTATTGTCCACGCCAAATTACACGAACGACAAACGATTTCGATCGATTAAAATCCTCTCAAGAAAGAAAAATCAAACTGGGATAAAAAAATTTCGTACCGGACTCATGGGGCCTTAAAGTAAGGGCTTGATTGGTTTTTTATATCCTTTCAAGCTACTTTTGTAATACTAGGTATAATAAAACACCTAAAGGTTGAGTATAAAGCGAACGGTCGAACCCATAATTCAACTATTCGTACTCGATCCTTTGGAGTTAGTGGCGCTATATTTCTTGTGAATTATTTATAGAAATTTAGCGATGCGAAATGGCTACTGAGTTCGAGAACACAGCACTCCAGTTCCGTCAGTCTACTTTCATATCACTCATGACGAATCAGAGTAATCGTTAATATTCCTTGAATGTGATATTCGGAATTCCAGATGTAATAGAGTCCAATGGGATCCGATCCAACCTAACCGCATTTACCTTTTTATATACATATATGTACATATATAAATAAATATTTCTTGTGCTGAAAAAGGGAGATAAGTCTATTTTATTTTATTAGTTCGTCCTGGACCCGAAACCAACCCATCCATATCCACTAAATTTAACTAATTTACACGTAAACGGCTGGAATTTAATGAAGAGGCATCAAAGTAGTGTAGTAGCTCGGTATGAAGGACACAGGACATATACAGGACTTGTTAATTAATTTATGCCCCGAGTTGAAGTTTCTCGGAAATATTCAGTGGTAGAAGGCGTAGTGGGAAGGAAGTGCTAATGATTTCAGGTTCGGTGTTATCTAACGTTGTGCTTTATTTGAAAGTTGAAAGGTACGACGGTAGGTACATATATAATTAGAGACTTGATAAATCTGACCTAAAAAAATACATTCGGAAAGGTGAGAGTCTCTGTCTCTATTTGAACTGCCACTTTTTTGTCTAGGGAAAATTATTTTTGAGGAACCAGCATGAAAGAATTCCTTTTTATTTGTCGGCTTAAATTTTTGAACTAGATGTTTGAAGTAGAGTAAATGAGTTCTATTACGTTTATTTTATAAAGTCTTAAAATGAGTTTGTAGGAAGTCCTTGCAAACCGTTGTACCACAAATTTTTCTCGAATCACTTTCATCTTAAATTTAAGTACGAAAGAGCACCTACTCGAAGTTAAAGAGAATTTCAATTCTCTATATATTCAGCAGAAAATCATAAGATCTGAACTGAGCATTAATTTAAGTATGTATGGTATATCATCCTTAAGTCAGGGTGAACATTTTTTAAACATTCCAGAGTTTTCAAAACAAATAATTTGTTGTTTGTTCTATGAAATTGTGGTTGTAACTCAAAACTTTTGTACTTTGTATACTTTCGAATATGTTCATAAAACGATGTCGTAACAGCTTAGCTCCAGGTTGACTGACAACCTTCATCCGTAGTTAATCCAAGCAAAAAAGGATTAAGTACTTCGGTTTGACCTACATACTCGCACACTAACCGGGATAACATCGCACCCACCCTTCAAATTGGCAATAACTCATGTACATATTAACCGCGCCCATGTAATAATTTTGCAACTCATTTAATCCGCCACCGTACAGTTTGCTGATGTCGCGTTTCATAATTAAGCTTGGTTGGGTATGGGAAATTCCCCGTAGACTGGGTCGATTTAATGATACTCTTAAACTAATTTTAAAGCATTGACCTCCCTACGACCATCATTAACGCTGACAGTCTGTCCAATCACTGGCTGGGCTTGACCCGTGAACGATGGGTTTCCATTGAGAACTTCACCTGTCTACCCAAGTTATTTGTCTGAAACGCTTGTTCTCCCTTCCTATACAAGTGTCACCTCCAATATAATTTTCGTTCTGGCCGGCTCCATAAAAAAGTTCCGTCTTCTGTTCCTTGTAAGGACTTCCAAAATCTACGACACTATATTGATGTTGGGTATTTGCACGTATATTTCAAGTTATGGAATAATGCTCGGAATTTTACCTTTGGTCCATCATCCCTTTAAGTTCCGTATTGAATGGATTCCTTCATCCACAGAAACTGGAGCTGGCATCAACACCAGCTCCAGTTTCTGTGGACTCCGCTGTAGTTGAATTTTTTTCTTCCTAGGGGAGGTAGAAATGAAAATTTAAGTCTGGAGTGAAGAAGTTGTCATTACGTCGTCCACTAAACAAGTTACAATGTTGTCAGAATTGTAGGACGGTTAGAGGATGGTAGAAGCCATTTCTATCCTGGTGTAGCTATTCGTTCCTAGCTGCGCTTACGAAAGCTCTGCACTTTTACAAATATGTGCTTACTATCTGGAGCAGACGTAATTCCCATCCAATTGAGTTGGACTAGTGGGACTGGAAGAGAACAGTCCTTGCTATATTATAATATAGGTGAAACATAGCTATTCATATCGGGACGTTGACTTTAGTACAAATCTCGTTTTCCAGTTCATTATGAAGGTTTAAATGCAAGCAATTAGAAAGAAATTCAAAAAGTGACACACTTCATGGTGAAGTACAATTACAAAGTGCACTCTTGGTAAAATCTAGGATTCTAAGATGTACCACATTAACGGCACTAATGAGCGATTGAACAGTGAAAGGGAACTAATTGCTTATTTTTCGGGAAAGTATGAGATGTGATTAGGAGAATTTGATTGACATCCTCTCGCAATGCAAATCAAACTTCTGAATGAAGCCAAAAAAGAAATACATGAGTAAAAAAAACTAAATTACCATAATTTTAGAATTTAGTCTTAAATAAGGTTTTTTCTGACCATTTTCCTTATTCAATTATTGTATTATAATTACTGAACCCTATCAATCGGGTTCGTGACCAGCTATAAAGATTTCTTATCTGATCTCCTCCAGTAAAATAAAAGACTATCATTGTAACAAAATTATGTTAGGGGTGTTTATGAAAGGGGTGATTACTTAACCAAACAATAAATTTACGACCAGACTATTTATTTATTTATTTTCAGAATTTCAGTATATAATATATCGGCATAGACCTAGGCTGCTCTTAGTGGAGTAAAAAGGAAAAATTCTGAAACCGATTGATTATTATGCACCATAAACAAATTTGTCTATATAGGTATAATCGCCTATCACCGCCGATTAAGGTAAAACCCAATTCGATATTTCACCAGACCTAAGATATGTGCCATTAAAAAGCACGTAACATTCCGTTCTGTATTTGATATCGTAAGATTCTGGAATTTCATTATCAGCTGAGTTGCAGAGCACCATCTGTATAAATGCTAAAATAGTGGAAATTTATAAGATTTGAGAAGCAGCTTTAATAGAGAAAAACTGATCCAACTTTGATCCCATTATGATTTTGGATCATTATGATTTTGGATATATCCTTTTCGCGAATGATGTATCAGAGCAGACGTAAGCTTTCTGTTTAATTTGCTAAGAATATACCACGCCCGGCATTTATTTATGAAAATATAGTCGCATTAATTTAATTAAAACCTCAAAACATTGAAAACAAATTCACTATATTTGGCCTCTCTATTCACTACGACCATTTCTGATCTAACTACATAGCCGTAATTGAGAATGAAAAAGGGATTTAAGTAAATTAAATACAAGGGACGTGCGACTTCGAGGCCTTATCCATAAATTTAATGAATATTCGAAATAGAATTATTGTGTCACTGCTGCTTAGGCTGCCGTGTTGTATAGTATGTGCATAAAATAATCGACATCAGATGGACATTTACCACTCCATGAATAATGGACCCTACCTCATACTCAAGGCAACTCCATTGATTCGCCTTAATTCCAACCAGTATTATAAATTTTAAGGGTTTTCTATGCCATAGAATGTAAATTCTAAGGGATTCGTATCCCTTCCGACTTAATAACTTGGAAAGATAAGAGAAATTTGAACTCCGAATTTATGTCTTAATACTTAGTACCTTAATTAATGCAACGTATACAAAATTAAAAGATTGAACCTTGCTATAAAATTAAACCTTTTTTTGCCTATGATTGTCCAAGAGAGAGGGGAAAAAATTCTTCTGAAAATTTATTGACACGCTGCCTTTTAGAGTTTGGCGAAATGAAGAAATTAGAAAATGGCAGTAGGTATCATCACTGTAAAAAGATTCTTTTCACAATTTTCCTTAGAATTGGTTTAACGGATGCTTCCCATTATGTCATGTAGGTAATTTGAATGAAAGTCCAGACTGACAAAATGTCATACCTTTAATATTTGAAGAACATATAATCCAAATGAATTTTAGGGGTAAAAATAAAAATTCAAATGAATCAGGAGAAAATGGCTATAACAATACACCGATTTTACATTATGTTACATATTCATGCAATTCAAATCATTTGATTTGGTTTTATTGTTGATGTTGTTTTCAGCTTTGCAGTTAAGTTTTAAGTAGGTTAGTGGTTAATTTTTGATGTGTAAGCTGGCGTCTGGTTCCAGTCACTCATGAATTTCTGGATAGAGTGAAAACTTTGTTGCGACCTATGTAGATGGGGTTGACGATTTAGGTACTAGTTTCAGTTCTGAGTGTGGTTGGAAGGGACTGAAAAGAGCACAGGTTGGTAATAATTCAAATTACAATGAGATGAACTATGATTTCTTAGATAAATTTAGATAAATTTAAAAAATCTAATTCAAAAAGCTGACGGTCAATCTCACCACTCAATGGTATCTCGTTTACACTTAATCTGTAGTAGGTATAGCCAAAAAGAATTAACCTATTGGTAGATATTACAATTAAATGGCGACACTAGATACCCGTCACTGGTTATGACTGAAAGTTTTTGACCCTAAATATGCCGCAAACCATCGGAAGAGATTTATTTCTTTCCAATTCGTTCTTCAAATTTAATTTATTTTATAGTCAGGTAGTTTCCACTTAAAACAAATCTTCTCCCATAATGTTAGCTATCAACTTTATTAAAACTTTTCTATGTACGAAATGTACATTGTAGAGTTGATCAGGGAAATACCAGTATTTATGTCATTTCGTATTCTAAGAATGTGTCTCATGTATTTCCTCGCATTTATCGTGATTGTTCGAAGGAACGTTCGGTACAGGCTGCGGGGGTGGTAAGATCATAGCAAAGTTCACTTTAGTCAATGTACTTATGAGTACTTCGTGTAAAAGGCGAACGGAAACAGTTTGTAGATGGGGTGGGTGTGCATTGTCCTTCGTGTTGCTTACTGGCTGGTTAGTTCAAATAGAGTTGAAAAAGGTCATGGGTATCCTTAAGTGTAGTTAGTGTATTCGGGGTCTAATATTAGTATGAAGATAAAGCTGAAACGTATTTTTTTATTGCGTAACAAAAAACCGGTTTCTTTTTATATAGAGCAAGTGTAAAGGAATTTAGATAAACTCTCCCATATGCAACATCATATTTAAACGATTTATTTTATTTCGTCCTTGCCTTGTCGAAATTTTTGGGTCTATGTTGCTTTATTATTATTTAATAATTAAGTATTTTAAAGGGGTTCGTATATCACTTGGATACCTAAAGGGAAACATATGAAAAATTGTTTTAATGACAGAAAAAGGAAATGAAAGCGAATTCTTGAAGTATGTTGCATTTTATAATAGAAGAAAAAGACGTATAATTATACTATAAATACTACAACTTATAGTTAGTTAGAGCACGGTTAATCTTACCCCTTCTTATATTTTCTGAAGCACTGATCTTTCCTTGTTACTGCTCAAAATGTGCACTATTCTTTCGAGCGAGAAGCAAGAAAGATTAGTTCCCCCTTCATTTCACTAATCTGAAAAAACGATCCGTCATATAGGACTCTCTGGGACCACCTCACGAACTTTCCCATTTGAATAGAACACTACCTTGACTAATGCCTACCGAAAAGAAATTAAGTTATTTCGAGCTTAACAGAACAGAGTGAAAACCATCTTTTGCTGAAAAGCCTGATATGAGTTGAACTAGTTGTCTGAAAACTAAGCTCTTTCGTACTTCACATCAAATAAACACAGCATTTTTTTCGCTAATTACATCGACCCCTAAATGTTTTTTCCTTCACCCTCCAAGCACTGGCCAAATTTCGTAATTTTATAATTCTAAGCAAACGTTACTCGACCATATAAATCGTTTCTGGAAATAACTTTTCAATACAATTGAAATTAAAATACGCTTGAAACTTTATACGATCCATCAAAGTGCTAAAAAAAGTTTTGAACAAAATCTGACATCAATCAATTCTAGCCGCTCGGAGCAACAGCAAATTTACTTTGTGATTTAAGTTTGTTGTTATTTTCTGCGAAAATAATACTCCTGCTTCACGTTTCATTCTCCGATAACATTTTGATTGACGATATCCAGCCGATTGATTGAACAAAAATCAATCAATTATCGGCTAGCGATGTTTACCAGATTCGAATTACATATACCATAGTCGGCGATTTGCATAAATAACCTCCGCACGATAGACCACCTTCTACCACAACCATTAAATCTGAACGTTTGTTGCAAGCACTGGTAACAAAACATGTGCCAGTCAAAGGCTGGTTGATTGCCAGTCTAAATCGATTCGTGACTTATTCCAGTTAACAAGCCAGCTAAGGAGTTTTCATGAATCGCAATAAAATCCTACTAAAAACTTTTGAATTTATTTTGAATAGTTTGTTGACTGAATAGTCCATGTGTAACATATTGAATCCATCCTCATAAAGCACATCAAATTCGTGATCAGTAACATAAAGGATCCGCGTGATAGTGGGTAATGACCCTGTCATATCGCATGGATATTCTTCAATCGAACAGATTCAATCCCAATAAAAGCGGAATTTATGGTCCAACAATGCAAGTCACATTTCTATTACTAGCCAGGATAGCAGTTGGGAGCTAGGAGCTGGGGCTTCATGTGATGTGTACCCGAACGATATGAATGAAATTGTTCAATATATTGACATCAGTTATATGTGAAATTAATCTCTTTTAGAACTGACGTAGTTTCATTATTGTTTTGATAGTAGTTGGGGTTCTAGCTTGGAACAAAGTGAGACAGAAAATGTATTCTAAACATTCATACGAGTTTTATATTTTAAATTTTGTTGAAGCAATACCTAAATATTGTACTCTAGTTCTAGGTGCAGTCAGACATTTTGAAAGGAGATATTTTATTTTGTAAACTGAAGTATTTTCTAATTTTTCGGTTGTGAAAACCGTTAGAGAATTAAGCGAAACAGAAACCAATTTAATAAGCTCCAGTGATACTTTACATGTGCCGTATCGCAGAGTATCTACATATGTATGTACTTACCCAACTAACACACTCGGTTACTACTAGTAACAGTTTTCTATTATTTTGTTATATAAAATGTTTGTAAAGGTTATCAAATTGTGTAAGTAAAAAATTTAGTTTTATAGGGTTACTGTTTAGTTACGAAATTTTATTAAAGTTATTTAAGGTTACCAACACTTCCAGTTTTAAAAAACGGTGATAGAAACATTTTCATTACTTGTTTATAAAACTGTGAGTAGTGATTACCTGTTGATATATAACAAAGTTGTATAGGGGTTTCCGTTACGAAGTAAGGGAACTGATTAGTTCTTGGATTTTATTGTGGTGTCGACAGAGACCACTATATAAATCTAGTAAGAACGAAAGCCTTTTTTACAATTTCAAAACTACTATAAGTCTTTAGTGATTTAATGTTAACAATAACACTTCCATAAAACTATTTAGATCATTTTACTACTCCTACATAACGTTTATATAACTATTTTCTAAATGTCAGATTTGTTTATAAATGTATTCCCGCGTTTTTTCGATCGAGCTAATAAAATGTGTTTGTCCAAGAAAAAGTGGAAGGAAATAAGGTATAGTAGTTCTTTTCACCAAAAAATTTTACAAAATTTGTTTGAAATTACCTTAATGCCAAACCTTAATGCCAAACCAAATGTTGTTGTTTGGTGCTGAACGTCACTTCAAGTTTTATAGTGTAACTGACGTGTTGCAATTAAGAAATGAGCGTTACTTTAAGTTTTACAATATGACTGATAGAAATCTGTGGTCCCAAAGGAACACGAAATTACCAAACGTCTTTCAGAGGACTACTTTTAGTTATATAAGACTACTTTAGTTTATATAGCGTTAGTATTCGTTATATAGAATCTCTCATGTAGTTATAAAGAGAGTTATAAAAAGCTGTATTATATAACTTATGGTGTTTTGGCTTTCGTCATCATGAATCAGCCATATTTTTATTATATACAAATATATATGTATGTACATTAATAACACGATTTAAGATTAGAGATTCAACTGAACTGTAGAATATTTTTTTTTAATTTATTTCAGTTAAATGTATTACTAAAATGAGAACGTTTTCTTATGATCTATTTTTAAAAAAAAATTATGCTGTATGAAAAATTTTTTTTTTATTTAATTTTATTATTGCAGATGCAGTGAATTTTTGAAGCCCGCTTATTTTTTGAAGCTACACTAGCTATATTCACCATGTAAAAGTAATCACAATAAAAATTTTGGTAATACATATATACTAAATTTTTCGAGTCATATTAATTCATAATATGACTTCGTACCCAAAACGAATTGGATTTTCCAACACAAATGAAGATAGAGAAAGCATTATAATTGAGTTTGAATAGCATATGAGACAGAAAGATATAGGCAAAATTAGAAGTAAAGAACACAGAAAGGACTTATAAGGTTATATAAAAACTTATATAAGGGTGCTCATAACATTTCGGTTATTCATCTCTATAAATCCTGAAGTTTTTCAACGCTACTATAAAATAGTCACGGTAACCCTTATACGATTCTCCATTTAAGCTCTTTAAGGGTTATTTAAGAGTGACTGTACCGTTTCCGTTTCTACATTATATAACCTAATGTTTTATAAATTAGCACCTGGAACTATACGCTTACTCTTATACAACGTAAATGGTTAGTTGTTGTAATGCAGGTGGATTGGATGAGATATTTTCAGATCTCTCTGGAAACTTCATTTATAGTTTAGTAGTAATAAACGCATTTATTTTGACGACAAGGGCGCCAGCATACGCATATACCAATTCGAATCGACTTCACAAAAACAATCATTAAAAAATTACTACTGTCTTTGTTCCGAAATATATCATATCATATGTCATCAGAATTGAAAATATGATTGAAACTCTTTCCAGCAAGATACTCGCCATAGCAAATAACTGCACTCGCAAGATCACTAAGGAAGATAGCGTTATGAAACTCAGTTATAATGAAAAATCTCTTATTACTGAGCGAAACTCGAAAAGAAGGCTATGGGAAAGAAAAAAAAGCTTGAAACCAAATCGGGGATTTCGTGTTGGGGTTTTACTCCACTGATGCCGGCAAACAACTAACATTTAATCAATCTATAAGGTTTTTTGATTCCCATTTTCCACACTTAATTAATATTATCAAATTGTAATTCACTAATTTCTTGCCATAAATATATAAATGTTGTAGTGTTTTACAAGGAATACCGAACTTACTGTACACATATAATGCAAAATGTAGCGAGGTTTTCTTCATTGGGTTTTTAATTTTGTCTATTGTTTAAAGTTATCAGAGTTACATTTAATCTAATTTATTAGGAAAGCAATCAAACAAAAAAGTATTTGACTTACATAAGTGAAAGTAAGTAAATCCCACTTCCCATAACAAAAGTTTTTCAACAATTCTAATATCCTTATGAATGAATACCTGCAAATAATTCAACTGGTGGTTGATAGTATGTAGCTGAAAATCAGTCGTACTAATTTGCCTCATGTTTTCTCTACATTCGCCTCAATTTCTTCAGGGTGTTCGTACGTATGGTGAATCTACCGGGGTTTATTCGATCACGATATTTTAGAAATTTCTTTGTTAAATTGCTCATCCGTTTATTATTTTTCAGGCATTTGACGAAATCCTGAGTACAGACAAAAAGGATACAAGTAGGCATAAATCACAATACGGTGGAAGTCCTTACAGAAATTCTCTTCCTACACTGCACAAAGGTATGCAAGAATGAAGGTATAACACATCATAATATAAATATTGATAGCAGCAGGACACATCTGTGCAGTTGTTTTTTGTCTCGAACATCCGCTCACACACGGTTCGATAAGCCAGGAAACACCGGAAACTTGTCAAATTACGGGCTTTCGTGTAACGTAAGTAATAAAGTAGAAAGCTCGAAAATATACACAAAGAAAAGGAAATGAAAAATTAACAACACAAAAGCGTCACTTCGAGAGTTCGGCACAGTACAGTGTTTTGTGTCGCGCTTGCATTACACTCACGATAATAACCGGCGTGCGATTCCCCGGAGCGTGGCAGAAGCCGCTTACTTGCCCGCCAGCAATTCAAACGCAGCAAAATTCAGCGATAACATTAAATGCCGGTTAACTTTTGTCTGTTTTGGCCCTTCACCAGTGTCTTTTTTTTCTTAAAAAGTTTCATAAACAAAGTTGCAGCAGCGAAGGAAAATTATTTCGTTTTATTTTCTTATATTCTTTTCGATTTAGCGAAACGTATAAAACCAAAACGAAACGGAAAAACGCAAAACCGAAAATAGAAACAAAACAAGTTTGAAAAAAGCGAAGTGAAAAAAGGATGCGAGAAAAACTTAGCGCGGCGGCGATAGAAAAAAGCTAAATCTCATGCCAACACTTCGGTGCCTGATCAGAGACTATTTTTGCCACGGTGGCCAAAAATTTACCTTTGCTTATTAAAGATGCCTCGTAAAGCTCTCAACACATCCCTAAGAGATAAAAGCTTCAGTTGGAAGGATTCCGTAACTAATTTCGAAAGGTTATCATCACTTTCGACACTAACGAACATCTGTTTACTATCAGCTGAGAAGCTTACAGTAAGTCCTGGCGCGATTTAAGAGAGTCGAATAACTCCCCCTGTCTGGTCAGGAGTCGTATAAGAGAGGAAGTTAATCCCGACGAAGAGCTTATTCGATAAGCTTCTTTTACTTTAGTTTGCTCTCACAAAAGTTTGGATGATATTCGGCTTCAGTGTTACTGTGAGGCGGTTTTTTGGGGTAGGAAAATATGCTATCTTTTTGAAAATAGGGTAGTAGAAACCGAAAATTTTAGTAATAATTCAATAAATAAGCTTAAAATTAAACATATATCTAGTAAAGTAAAATAATAATGAATTACATTCTTGTACGTTGCATTTGTCTGTTTTCAATTTAACTTTCGGGAATTATCGCAAAAACGTAGTGTTTCATGTCTTGAGCTGAAGTTCAAATCAAAAAGATGTAGTATATCTGCTACATACAATGTAGTAAAACGGTAACGCTATTCGGCTTACTTAGTGCCATTACTTTTAAAATTAATACGTCAAAACTCTCCAACAAACTACTTACCTCGATAGTTACATGTCCTCGTGGTTTGAAGTGATCATCTCCGCCTGAACGAAGATTTTTCGAATCGATTTGCACGTTAGTTTGCATTTTGACATTACCTGAAATTAAAGAAGAAAGAACATTGTCAGTGTTGACAATAAGGAAGATCTAAACCAAGGGCTAATTTATTTTACCTGTTGCGGTATGTACATAAAAAAAATAGCTGTAAACATTAAGAATACTAAGAAAGTGCCCTTATCGGTAATTACTAAAAGATGTTTAGGTTGCATTAGAAGTGCTACTATCCAGTAAGGATAAACCGTATTAGGTCAGTAGTTCCTTGTTGACACTAGAATGTGTCAAGTAATGTTGACAAGTTTAAATAAAAAAAGTTTGCGTCAAAAGTCTTCAGGCAACATTAATCAAAAATTCCGTGTATTCATAGAGTCAGAATTTTACACGAATTTCGATTGAGTTTGTTTGTAAAGAGTATACCACTACTCATATCGGTAGGTCCTTGAAATACGTGATCATGAAAATTTACCAAACAAGTCAGATTGATTCAAGAAAAGAATTTGGAATTTGATAATTGTTAATTTAGTTTAAGTTAAATAATAAATATTAAGAATATCTAGCGGTTACGTTAAGCAGCGTCAACATTTTTACACAAATTAGATTTGATAAATGAATTTCTATAATTCCTCTACTCCTCCGGGCAGCTCACAAACGAAAAGTCTTTAAAATATTTCAATGGTTTTACAGAAATTATTGTGAAATAAATCGAGTAGTTGAAATTCAAACTCCCTTGAAAAATATGTGCATTTATATTTCGAAAATCGATGCAACGATGGGACCCTAGTCGACATGTACCTTAAAGGTACGCGTCCACTAGGTGGGAGATGAAAAACAAGTCCATACATATAATAACCTGACCGCGTAATGGATGTTGGTACTGCGACTGACTAACAAAGGACCGATATTTGAGATGAAAAACCACTGCATCAGCCAATTTCAATTTCACCTTGGGCTCATAAATAGAACCGTGCAAAAAATATTCTGTTTTGTGAAGCGTACCTATCTGCCATAAACATGTCAAAGACATTTCTCTGAAATTCGTGTACTTATGCATGAAATTTGGACAAAATTTAGATAATGTTGTTGTAGATGATGCATTTATATGTATAGTATATGCCAAGGAATAGTGAAAAATAACATCGTAAACGAAAAGTAACCAGAGGGTGATGCTCAAGGTCGCATATACTCTCGGAAATAAACTTTACTCTTGTCGCAGCTCAGTCGAATTATACTAAATTTTAGAATCTGCTATCTTTGAAAACTTTGCTTTGTATACTATAGATATTAGTGGTTAGTAGTGGCATTTGATTTAATTTAGAAACAGTCGAAAATTTACTAGGGCAAAACTTTTGTAGACAACTTCATCAAAACCAGATGGTAAAATAAAATTAAATTAAAAATTTTGTGCGACGCAACACAGGCAATGAACTCTTCCGTAAAATTATTAGTAAATTTTCCGGAAATGTGTTGAAAATCTATCTAATAAAAAGGCAATGAAGCAGAGCTTCGAGATTAATTGTGGAAAATTCAGAGTAACTGTTTAAAATATGATTTATGATTCTTTATAACTTTTTTTCAAAGATAGTACGCTGTATTAGAGAGGGTATTGCGAATAGCTGCCACAGTGAGCTTACAGTTCTTAATGCTTGCTGCTATTCCGGCTAAAACCAATATTCTAGCCTACTATCTACCGTGAAAAGCAATAAAAAATACCAAAAACAGTAATGAAAAATGTCTTTTTCCGAAATTTAAAAGTTAAAAAAAATTATAGGGGAGGAAAATTTCATAATTTTTTTAAAATTTTTAGAATTTTACTTCAAGATAAAAGAAAAAATATTAGCATATAAGTAGTAGATAAGCATGGTTTTAAAAAAGTTTTTAATAGTTTTTATGTAAATTTACATCATAGATATATATATTATTATATAGTGGAGATGACGTGCAGCGACTGTTTTGAAACCGGGCGATTTTTCGTAAAGGACCGGCAATAAACACTATTCTACTTTACTAAAAGAAAAACTATGTTTATTCCAAGGTTGCATTGACTATATTAAGGTTCTTCTAACTATTGTAAAACTGACATGTTTCCAGTGATCATGGCTATGATGGTACGAGCCATAGCATTTAATTCGTAAAAACATAATATGGTTGTACCAATCATTCTCGCTACATGTGTATTGTGTATTATAATCACGACAACAATATTCTATGATCAGTGAAACCATAGAATTTGATAAAATAATTCCCACAACGATACCTCTCACAGTACAAAAAGGGTCGTTCGCGGTGTAGTTCGCTTCTTCCAATTTCATGTGTGATTTTTTCGAGAGTGTTGTTCAAGTCATTTATTTATGATCGAAAGTGTTTTCTTTGTGAATTATTTTTCAGTGTCACATGCATCTTATGATTGACCTAACCATCATATTATAAAAGAAGGTTGCGTGAATCATACACCAAGGTTCTGAAATTAGAACTATGATTCAAGCAACCATGTCACATAAATTTTATGATTGACCCAACCATTGTATTATTAAAGAAGGTTGCGTGAATCATACACCAAGGTTCTGAATTCAGAACTATGATTCAAGCAACCATGTCACATAAATTCTATGATTGACCCAACCATTATATTATTAAAGAAGGTTGCGTGAATCACACACCAAGGTTTCCACAATCATAATTTTGTTTGAGCTAAACATGTTACATGTTGTAACATAGTTGTGGCAACTATAACCTCAATCATAGTAAGGTTCTCCCAAAATATGGCTGCCACAATCATATTTTTTCTTTGAGTGTATAGGCATCTAATACCATAGCTTCTATCCAAATCATGTTATTGAAATCATGATATGCGATACAAGGTACCACACTGAAAGAAAAATCCTTGGTTACATTAACCAAAGGTATTTGATGAACTTCAACAGTGCACTTTTATCATAATGATAAATAATTTGTCAGCATTATTCAGTTTGATAAATTTTTGTCGAATTGACAAAAATTCGGCGATATTCCGTTCTTTTAACAAAACATGTTTTATAGAAATGACAAAATTTTCTTTCATAGTGAAAAATAAATATTATTATAATATGATAAATATTTCTATCAAATCAACAAATTTTTTGTTGCATTGGAAAAAACGACTTCTGACAAAAATTTTGTCAGATTGATCACAAATTATCAAATCAACAAAAAATTTTGTAAGAAAGATGAACACGCTCCCATACCGCATATTGGAGTGGGAATCGCAGTGCGCAGAGTTCTAATTCGATTACATCATTCGTGATTTACTGTTCAAAAGTGATAAAGGCCTTTCGTTAAAGTTCTAAATTATAATACATATATAAAATTATGTTTTATTAAATTAATAATAGTGTAATATTGTGCCTAAACAAAATCTTAGCATCGACAAAAATGCAGTTCAATTTGACAAAAATCACTCAGAGAAAAACCTTAGTAGCATTGACAAAAATGCAGGTCAATTCGACAAAAATATTGTCAATATACGTTCAACAAAATGCTTTGTCGTATTGACGAATTTTATATATTCCTCGACAAAAACACTGTCGAGATAGCAAAAATAAATTTATAACCACAAAAACTAAAAAATTTTTACGGAACAATTTTTTCTCAATTCAAAAAAATTTTTTGTTGTCTAGACAGTGTATTTTTGTCGAAGAATATATGAAATTTGTCAATACCAAGCGCGAACGCAGGGGGTGGTTTTGGGGGTTCAAACCCCCCCCCCCCACCCCCCGAAATTATGTAGTTACATACGCAAAACTAAATGTAACTTGCACTCAACGAGTAAATTTGTATGAAACCCCCCCCCCCCCCGAAATATTTTTCTGCGTTCCCGCCTGGTCAATACGAAAAAGTATGTTGTTGGACGTATATTGACATAATTTTTGTCGAATTGACCTGCATTTTTGTTAATGCTACCAAGGTTTTTCTCTGAGTGCATGGTACACAACCCATAAATGTTATACTTTGACATTTAGCAAAGACAAAATTTCAAGTGTCTATCAGTTGTAGTTTCGACTGCTAGATATTCGTGCCTATGATGTTCCAGCGAAATGCACTTTCATTGCTAATAAGGATATGTACAAAGTGGACCATCACACCACACAAAACCCCACGTCTTGTCGTCTCCAGTATATATATATATATATATCATTGACTCTCGGTTTAATCTCCAACAACAATAAGTTGTATTGAAAATCCTTAGGATCAATTATTAAACAAAGCCGTGTGATGATCGATACACGCAACTTGTCACATTATTGTGATCGGCAATTATTCCAATCGGGAACTGCTTGTCAAAGTCCAAAAATTTGTTTTTACTAGTTGTTAAAGACATAAACAGCGACATTTGATAGAAAACCAGGATAACTAGTTACCATTTTTCAATTCAATTAGTCCTTTTTTCAAGTTGTGTCCTTCATAGGATATTGACACCTTTTATTGATATTTTCTACACACACATCTTCTGTTGCCATGTTCTTTATTCCGGAAACAAAAGTCAAGATACTCTCCAGTGCGATTCGTTAGCACCAGCAAAGCTTTATACTGTGTGAGTTCGTTAGCTCAGGTTCAAGTACTCCCCATTCCCATAGTTAGTAATTGAAAAATGTGTCAAAAGGGCACACTTCTATATAATTGTATCTATATAACTGTACTCGTGTGCTCTTACTCGTTAGCAGGATATTAGCGAATTCGTAAGTACGAGTATGTAACAATGAAATGGTGCCTTCATGTGTTCTTACCATTCATAAGTAAAAGAGTGACAAAGTGGGAGACGACATCTTATAGGAAGCCGAGGCACATAGTTCCCAGAGTTTTTGCAATAATTTTGTTAATTTATTATTCAAAATATTTCATAGTAATTATTGATCTAAAAATTAAGTGAGGATGTCCATTATCTAATATTTTTTTTCACGCAAAATTATCAGTTCTCCTATATTAAGATTCATTACAAATCTTTGCTACTAAAATTCTACTTATTATGACATACTTCCACTAAGCTCTTCTATTATTAAATTATTAATTAAACACATTAATTAATAGTAAAAACCAAAACCGAGTATACAAATTTGTGTTTGAATTAATTGTTATGTTATTAATCTGTCTATTCTGTCCAGTAAACATTTGGTACATAGATGCGCTTATTGTACTGCACAATGTGTTGACGTTAGAAATTAGTTCAATCAAGTTGAAGTTATTATTTCATTATCTCGATCTAATTAAGTTATGTGTTTATCATACAGAGACGGAGCTCAAAAGATTAGGCATAGGGATGTACTTGATATGGATATAATATATATATTTTATAGTGTAGAAATTTTTAGGCTAGACAGCTCAGATCGATAGTAATTTCTCTCTATTAATTTTGTGGATTATACGAGGAATTTTATGGGGTTTTTTTATGAGAAACGTAAGATTGTTATGGTAACAAAGTCTGGTTCGATTTAAGAGGTATGAAATATAAATTTTTTCTTACATATGCTTTAAAAATAAATTAGTCAACTCTGTTTTCCAGTTTGGATTTATGCGCACCACTCTACAAATCATCATCTCTAGCCCCTGATTTTATAAAAAGAAATCATTAAATACAAGGAATCAGCTTCAAAAACATTCAGAATATGAACTAGAGTACTACACGGAAAGAAATAACATTGGTTGGATTAAATATTTTTCATAGTCAAAATACAATTCCATCAAATTCAAACGAAATAGTACATTCAAATAGCTTAATATTTTGATCAAACAACCTGGAAATAGTTAAACTTAATAAGGTAAAATTGTATTACAACTAAGCAATAGAATAGTTAGAGTTATTCTTTAAATTAAATAACTTTCTTGTTTGTTAACTACGAAATAGTTAACCAACATAATAAGTAGTACGATTTGTAATGTATTGTAGCTAAAAATTGTTGGTATACCACGAAATAGTATAATTGAACAATGATTAATAGTTAATCAAACACACATTTTACATTTCATTGTTTAATGACCAACGGCCGGTCAATTTGTTTCTCGTTCGTCATTTTCACGTCTCAATTGTTAAGTGCAGTTCCAAGTGTTCCAAGTGCGCGAATTAATTAACTTAAGCTTACGGTCACAGAAAATACAGATCGACGCTACGGGATTGCAAATAGCTCCGAAAATATTATGGTACTATCCGAAGATATACTTGGAAATTCTCCATATAATTATATTATAAGTGGTCCGATTCCATTACAGACCCAACTTTAAATAGCGAATCCTCGCAAGACTATGAGTTGTTAGATCTCTTAATGTCATGGGGATTCGCGGATCTTTATTATGAATTAAAAGGTGAACTTTTAATGATTGCACATAATGAATTTTCAGAAGTACATAAATTAACTTTTAGATCAAGAAATAGCTATTGAAGTTCTGAAAGTTATAATTGAAAAAGATATTGATGAAATATTTGCCAATAAAAAAAAAGGACTCAAGTACGCTTTCCGGAATAAACTACTTTCATGGAGAAAAGACAATGTATGTATGTATGTATAAAGTCGATTATTCAATAATTATTATTGAGTACTACCATTTTGCCTATTTAGAATATACCTACACCATCGGCTTGTCAGACAGATTTTTCGAATCTCTATATTGAAAGTGCTGTAACTTCTTGACTGAAAAAAAACGGCAAATCATATACTGAGGCTAAATCGTCGGATGAATCAGCACGCAGTAGTCCAAGTCCAAGTGATGATTTTGTAAGATACAAACTTGTGCTACTCTAAATAATATATATTATACATTTTTGCACACTGTTGTAAAATTTGAAAAAAAAACACTCGTCTTTAACGGCTTGAAAAATAATAATTGTTGAACATAATAATCACTTACGTGCAATAAGTGTTTAAGTGTTATTTTAACTATAGAATTTATTAGCTGTAATTGATCGAATTATTCGTTTACATTCGTGAAGGACTTAATCAAAGCTATACAATCATTTCCCAGTGGTAAACCAAGCTTACCACGCACATTAGTTAATGATATAGTAGACGACTTAGTTTCAGGATTATTTAAAGTCATAAGCTCTGAAATAAGACAGATATTTTAAAGTCAAAATGTGCCAAAAATTAATAAATTTGTTGAGGCTATTCAAAACCCATTTAAACGTGTATATACATTTAACTGCCATCAAATAAAAGACATTGATACGTTCAAAGTATTTTTAAATATAAGGTAATAACATAATTATTTTGAATAAGAACTCCTAGCATAAGTTTGCATTTATAAAATAATTATGACTGAATTTATTATTATAATTAAAATTGAATTGAATTAAATGACTGTGTTTTAATAAGGTTACAAGATAATTTTTGATGAATGTTTTCACAGTACATTTCGAATTGAAAATACAAGGTTTTTTTTAGTATAGTAGTAACGCAAATAATGGTAATGTTTTTCTTTTCTAAGCGAATTACTTCTTAAGACCATTATCTAATAACTTGTAACCTGAAAATACAAGGTTTTCCGGTGAATACTGTTAAATTTATTTTGTGTGACGTTTCGGATTCGACTGAGTCCTTTATAAAACAGTTTTTTTTCCGTGTATCGTCGTTTCTCAATTCCATGCTTCGTCTACCTCTACGTCTATGTTGACGTCACAGCATAGCACTGCTATTATAACAGTTTAGAAACAGGATCAGCTGATGTTTATTTGGCACTTCAAAAGTCAAAAATTAATTAAAGTCCATAGAAAAATTTGAATTCTTTTACGTTTGCTTAGATTGACTGATTGAACCGAAAATAAATTTAGACACAGCTTTGCTACGTCTGACGTCATTAACTGTTATAACTATACGTAGACGAAGCAAGGAGTTGAAAACGAACTATAATTACACCGCCATATATTCAAGCTAAAACAATGGCAAATTGTTTAATCCAAAATCTGCATTCTCAGTGAGACTTACTGCAAAGCTTTATTATAAAACATTATGATAAATTAAAATAAACCTATGTATTTTAAATAATTAATTTTTAATATCATTTCGGTATTTCAAACAAGAAATTATATTACAATCTGAATTGTTATTTTTCATTCTTTGCAGCAATATTAAACAAAAATATAAATTCATTAATATCGAGCTTTTATATGCTATAGCAGATTCAAATATGATCCACCTACACAAATGATTAACCTAAATTATTTATTTGTTTCTTCTTCATAGTCGAAATAATTTTACGGTCCTAGAAGAAAATTCGCAAAACAGCACCTAAGAAAATCATTCATTTGTAAATTTTCTACATGAAGCTGGGTTTCCATATGCGACAATTTTCTGTGACAATACTGTGTGACGGATCAGTTATCCAATCAGATTACAAATCTTTGACAAATTTTGTCGCATGTCGCTAGTCGGAGATACTCCGACTTTTCTTGTGTGACAAAAATTTCAGTTCAAAGGTTTCTCGAAAATTTCAGTTCAAAGGTTTCTCGAAAATTTCAGTTCAAAGGTTTCTCGAAAATTTCAGTTCGACGTCTTTCACCTTCTGTCATTAGTGCGAAATATCTTCGCTTCGAAATTTCTTTTATTTTCACTAATAATAGAAGCAATTTTAACAATTTTTTTTAGTATTTTTTTGCTGTTTCGTTATTTTTCCTGCCATTTCACTTTTTTGACAACTGACAAAAGCAATCTACGCAAAGGTGTGACACAAGTAATTTCACAAATGTAAACTCTTTAGTTTTAAAAAGCGCTTTATTTGCCGTAAGTTCTTAATGCTAACAGGTTTTCTATCTTAATCCTAAAGCTAAAATTAGTCTATATCTAAGCTGCTACCGTTCTTAATGGCCTCAATGGGAACTCTAAGATACGAATCACTTTATTTACAAATGTAAAGTCTAGACTGAAGAGTGTGAAACATTTTTGTCGTGAAAAATTTTTATCACACAAAATTGTCGCATATGGAAACCCAGGTTGAGCCGTTGATTTTGAAAGTGGCATAAGGCCCTATTTAAAAAAAAAAAAATTATTATGACATTCTAACGATGTTTTATACAACTTTCTGAGAATTTTATTGATGCAATAGCTTCATCACACTTTTAACAAAATAAATTTTCCAGAAAGTTGACATGAATATTTTTAAACATGTTAAAACGAAAGTGACTTATGTCTATTTTTAGCTAGTATTTTTTAGCGTCACTGTTCCATAAAATATTGTATTTCTAAAAAGTTTCAAATTTCTGAAAAAAGTGTTTAGAAGATATGTATGAAAATCAGAAGGTGTTCATTCCAGCCAACAAGCTCTCCAGTTATAACTTTCTGACGCCTTATGTTCAACAGTTTCTTTTTTAGATAAGTAGAGATTCAATAATTGTTTTGAATTAATTTTGTTTACGTGTGGACTATATTTGGACTTGTTAAGGTTGATACTGTATGCATTTGCATGATATAGGCCAGCTGAAATATGGAAATAGAGAGTACATTCTGTGTCTACAGATAACAACTGTATGCATTTCGAAAATTCTGAAATTTATGATAACAATAAAGTTAATTGGGAGAAATTATTATTATATGCAGACCCGTGCCATCCGGGGGTGAGGACCTTTTTTTTTTCTTTATTAGGTTATATATCACATTCAGTATGGTGGGAACTTGCTAAAACCCCCTCCCGTATAAGAAGAACATTTCATTAGAGTTTCGGTTTATTCTCGAAGCGTCTTAAATGTTTATTTGAATGGAAATTACTTTTTTAGGAGCTCGGATTCCTTTTAGGATTATTAGGCAGTTCGTTAAATTGAGTTTATAATCCTGTTTAGTGTGGGGGTAGTATAGAGGTGATGAGCGAAGTGTTTCTAAATAAACAAAGTAATAAATGAAAACATCCGAATGTGCTGTTTGATATATGCCATATGGGCGACATATTCGTTGAGGATAAAAAAAAGTTTTAGGAAAGGTTTATAATGGGCTTTAAGCGTATTGCTTTTCTAGGCAAAAGAATTGATAGCTACTTGGGCGCGGGTTCTCAAGAGCAATGTAAAAATATTCAAGACAGAGTTTACTACACTTTTGCTTAAGGGGTATTTGGTATTTTTACTAATATTTTTTTTTTTTAATGTATCTAATGAAATATTTTATTTAAACAATTTATTACATCAAAGATACATATTTCAATAGCATTTTGTGAAATTTTTGTTCAAAAATTTTGAAAAAGGTCGGTTCATAACTTTTCGAGAAATCGTGTCCACCGACTTCAAAAATAAAGTTTCGAGAAAAACGCGATTAAAGTTTTAAGTTGAGGCTGACGTGGCCCGATGGGCCGAACTTTCGAAAGCTCTATCTCTTAGAATTTTACTCGGATCGATTTCAAATTTTGGGAGAATATTCTAGACATATTGTATTATTTAATAAAGGAAAAAAACATTTTTTGAAATTTTAAAACCCACCTAACCCCTTAATATCTGTGATACAGTTATGTGTGACGACGCGGTAAGTGCATCATTATCTACTGTGCGCTAAACTTTCTTAATGTAATGCGTACTTTCATTCATCGTTGAGCAATAATGTAACATATGTAAAAGGGGACGTCATTGGTGGGGGGGGGGGGGTGGCAGGGATGGCTTTGGCCCTCCCCTGAATTTTGTTTTTTCATATATTATATATAACATGTGTATATTTATATATATAAATATGTACATTCAAAACCCCCCTCCTAGATAAAAATTACGTCCCTGTATGTAAGTATTAAGTTACATTCACATTGTGAACAAGGGGTAGTAGTTCATACGTATTCACATTGTATTGGCATACAATGGAAGTTTGCCTAAATGGTAATCTATCTTTTTTTTGTAGAGCTCAATTTATTCCAATGTTACTTTTTGTCTACAATATTGTTATGAAATAATAGTTGATTACAATGGTGAATTACCGTTCTGTACTTCCAAGACAGAATATAGCATTTGCTGTTCGGTACGTACCTGATGATCGAACGTATAAGCATTTGACGATGATACACACTGTTGTAATAAGTGCAGAAAGTGTTAGCTTTTCTTTCTCCTTGGCAGAATGATGTCAGATGCTGGTGTCCTTTGGGCTGAGAGAGTAGATATAAAAGTGTAGAAAGTGTGCAAAAAAAAAATATAATTCCTTAATTTTTCATTCGAAAACCATTTTAAAAATGTTTTTTTCTCTCTACTTTTCCTTGGCTAATTATTATATACTAGCCGCGTACCGCGGCTACGCTTACGATTGTTTGGTGCTATACTATCGCTACTATCATTACTCCCGTTGCTTCTATTTCTCCCGTTGCTTGCGTTGCTCCCGACCCTTCCGAATTACAGAAAATCTATTTCCTGTGCTTATAGTTCATTCATAGAACATAAGTTTCTACTTAAACTTGAGTATATTTAAGATCAATTCGCCGTAGTTTCCAATACGAAATCCAATGTTGCTTCATTTTCTACCCTATGACATCGTTTATTTGATTCTGTGCCAACATATCCCTTAAATTCTTATATTATGGTACACTACCACAAAATGGTATGTATGGTAAAAAAACAATATTTAAGGGTAGAATCAGAGAATAAATCCATTTTTCTCAACCACCATTATCTGTATTAATATTTGACCTAACCAAACACTATGGAAGTATGGATTATCACCATCTCGTACACAATCAACTCCTGACCAGACCATTAGTTTCTTATCCCTGGTATTTAGCTACGGATAATAGTGCGGAAGAAATGACTCACGTGAGGATGAAAATATCCTTAACTTTCGCGTTAAAGACCTAAGTAAGTTCATTTTGTTGACTTGGTACAGTGCACACTCGTCTACAAAACGAAGGTTCCATTCAAGCTAAAGTGTGAAGGTTAAATAAGGTTCACTACTGATAGACCATCTTTCTTGTTGTCCTTGAAGCACTGTACGATGGCTTATTATCCGAGGAAGCCTTTACTTTTTATGTCGTTAAATGAAAGACATAATGATTTAAAAGCCTTCTTGCTGTATTCCTTGCCGTTAACAAACCCTTTATATTCTCCGTCAGAGAGAAGGAAAGAACGTGCTGTTTGCAGGTTAATAATCTGCACAAGAATAAGTAATTCAAAATGGTGTAGTGAAATCCCTTTGAGGAAAATATAATTAGAATTGATATTCAAAGCAATGCCGTGTTCAAGCATAAATTTATTAATTTAGAAATTTTAGCTTTATACAACAAAAATGCATTTAATATTACCATTAGCTCAAATGCGAGTAGGATGTGCTCCAAATATTCGATGTTTTTAATCTTCTTTAAAAATTTTAAAAGACTAAGGCTTACAGATCATTGAATAAAACGATAAATACTTAAATAAATCACAGATAACAAGAACCCGACCCAAAAGGCTGTCTCCAATTGAAAGAATCCTTTACCATACACACTATTTCTTTCATTAATTAACGACTGTCCAAATAATTCGATAAGATTCTGTGATGCCTATGAACAAAGTTGAGGTTATTCTCGAGCTAGCTACCTAGGTATATTGGAAAACCGTACACCGTTAGATTGTCAATACATGTACTGTTAGTTTTTGTTTGAACTGATACTCCGATTGCAATTATAATTGATGAGTAATCGAATTCTATCAGCCGTTTGATATTCGACTTATTTTGAATTAAATACACGGTAAGGATATAGGCATAAAAATATATAAAAGTCAATTACTCGTAGACAGTCCGCCAGAAAATGATATACTTGATAAAATGATGTACCTAATCATGCAATATAAAAGTTTACAGTTACTTATGAACAGTAGGTACACCTGAATTACCATATGAATTAACGTTTCATTAATCTTCAATATTTGCATATTTCATAATATTATATTAATTAAAAAGTTCCTGTTAAAACGTGTCATTTCATTGTTTTGGAGGAGAATTTAATATTGTCTATAATGCCTTGGCTACGATGCGAAACTTTTCCACAATAGTACGTATATAGATGACTGCATTCTTTTGCAAGAGGACCTTAAGCATTTATCTGATCGGTGTACTTTGAATGACATGCTTCTGAATGTTAATAAATGTACAACTATTTCCTTTTCACGTAAGAAAAGCCCATTTAATTATAATTATACAGTTGAAGGAAACTCATTACATAAGTCAGACAAGGTACTTGATCTGGGCGTTCACTTTAATTCATCTTTTACTTTTGACGATCATATTAATTATATTGTGAATAAATCGAACTCTATCTGGGGCTTTGTTCGAAGATGGTGTAAGGATTTCAACGATCCTTACGTCACAAAGGCGTTATGTTATATTGTGCTTTTGTTCGTTCAATTCTGGAATATGCATGCCAGGTATGGACTCCATATTATGAAGTCCATAAAAGCAGAATTGAATCTGTACAGAAAAGGTTTTTGAGGTTCGCACTTAAGGGATTACCCTGGCTTGACTCTCAAAATCTTCCTCCCTATTCTGAACGTCTTAACCTTCTGTGTCTTGATTCGCTTGATAACAGAAGGAATGTTCTCGGTACTGTCTTCGCGTTTAACATTATTACTGGCGGAATTGATTCCCCGATATTGTTACAAGAAATTTCTTTCCGTATTCCGAGTCGTACTTTGAGAGACTATACACTACTAAACATTTCAAATCAACATGAACTAATCACATCCATTTGACGTCTTGTTAACCGTTTTAATGTATTACTGTATTATTAATAATACAGTATTGTTATCGATTTTTAAAAAAAAAAAATTTGCTGCCCTCAAAATTTTTTTTTCCACGTTTCATGACTAGTAGACGCGAAAAAAGCAATAAAAATTTTCACTCCGTCTGTACGCCGTACCCCGTACGCCGTACGCCGTACGCCGTACGTCGACTGCCCCAAAATCTTTGAAGGCTCGTAGCTCTCAAACCAGTGGAGCTATTAAATTAAAATTTTTTCTAAGAATAGACTTGGTGGACTCCTTGAATTGACATTATTTTCAGGGGAGGAGGTGTAAGGGGGAAGGCGGGGTAAGCGTTTTAGACGAAAAATTTAGGTTTCTAGATCTCAGGAACCGCTTGTGTTAGGAGGCTGAAACTTAGAATTTCTATAGAGCTTTGATAATGGACCCATTTGCAAAAAAAAAACAGATATGGGTGAAGGGGTGTGGGAGTGGAGGGGGAAATAATGCGTCCGAAACGCAAAAATGCCGAGATCGACAAATTCTAAAATCCATATCTCCTAAACCATTAATAGCAAGCAATTAAAACTTAACAAATATCTGTAGTTATACTAGGAGAGTAGATTGAAACAAAATTTTTGGGTGGGGGTAGTGGCGTACGGGGGTGGGGGGTGAAAAACTTTAGATTACGATATCTCACAAACTAATTGGACCAGAAAAACAAAATTCGGTTTTATTATAAAGATTGATAAATAAAGATTGCTCAAAGTAAAATATTTGAAGGGGGTGGAGGAGCACGGAAGTGGGAGGGATTAGAATTTTTCAAAAATAACACGATTCATATCTCAATAACAGTGTAAGATGGATGTTTCAAATTCTTACCAGAAGTAGGCCTAATAGAACCCTAGTAGGGAAAAAAAGTTTGGGGGTGTGGGTGTAGAGGGTGAGGGTGGGGAAGGGTGAGAAAGAAAAAGTTCCGATGCTTATATCTTAAGAATCTATAATGATAGGAAGCTGAAACTTGGTATTTAGATAAAGCTATAGTAGTGGCATGGTGGAAAAATAATTTTTTTTTTAGGGGTAGTATGGTACGGTGGTGGGGGGTGTTTTCCCTAACTTCAGAACGGCTTATGCTAGGAAGTTGAAACTCGGTACGTATATGTAAATTAACTAGAAAAGTAGTTCTGATAAAAAAAAAATTCAAACATTCACTGGCGTTCAGAAGAGGGGGCAAAAAAAAATATCGGTTAATATAAAATACATATATTTTCACGATTTTCGTCATATCTACTAGGTCTTTCGAAATATTGAATTCATTTTTTTTCTACGGATTCTTCATGTGAATACCTAGAATGTGTTTTCAAAATTTTTTGAAATTCGACCCCTAAGAGGGTGTATACTGGTTGTATACTTTTTCATGAATTCCACCATGTTCCTCAGGTCTGATCTGATATCGAATATCTTTTCACTTCCCCAGGTTTGTTTAATAATCACCTATTTTTAAGTTTTGTTTTTTTCAACCTCTAGACCGCATCCCGGAATATGACCCAATTATTTAATTCATATGTTACACCCTTTTCTAACCGCTTCCCGATTTTTTTGTTAGGTTTTCAGTCACATAGTAACATACACCGCATCCCCGAATTGAACGCGTTCTGAACTTCTGCCGGAAAAATAATACAGTTGCGCCCAGACTGTTGGCAGATTTTATTTATAATACTACTGTATTATTTATAATACAGTATTGTTATCGATTTTTAAAAAAAAAAAATGTGCTGCCCTCAAAATTTTTTTTTTCACGTTTCATGACTAGTAGACGCGAAAAAAGCAATAAAAATTTTCACTCCGTCTGTACGCCGTACGTCGACCGCCCCACGCCCCAAGCAAAATTCTTTGAAGGCTCGTAGTTCTCAAACCAGTGGACCTATTAAATTAAAATTGTTTCTAAGAGTAGACTTGGTGGACCCCTTGAATTGACATTATTTTTTAGGGAAGGAGGTGTAAGGGGGAAGGCGGGGTAAGCGTTTTAGACGAAAAATTTAGGTTTCTAGATCTCAGGAACCGCTTGTGTTAGGAGGCTGAAACTTAGAATTTATATAGAGCTTTGATAATGGACCCATTTGCAAAAAAAAAAACAGATATGGGTGAAGGGGTGTGGGAGTGGAGGGGGAAATAATGCGTCCGAAACGCAAAAATGCCGAGATCGACAAATTCTAAAATCCATATCTCCTAAACCATTAATAGCAAGCAATTAAAACTTAACAAATATCTGTAGTTATACTAGGAGAGTAGATTGAAACAAAATTTTTGGGTGGGGGTAGTGGCGTACGGGGGTGGGGGGTGAAAAACTTTAGATTACGATATCTCACAAACTAATTGAACCAGAAAAACAAAATTCGGTTTTATTATAAAGATTAATAAATAAAGATTGCTCAAAGTAAAATATTTGAAGGGGGTGGAGGAGCACGGAAGTGGGAGGGATTAGAATTTTTCAAAAATAACACGTTTCATATCTCAATAACAGTGTAAGATGGATGTTTCAAATTCTTACCAGAAGTAGGCCTAATAGAACCTAAGTAGGGAAAAAAAGGTTGGGGGTGTGGGTGTAGAGGGTGAGGGTGGGGAAGGGTAAGAAAGAAAAAGTTCCGATGCTTATATCTTAAGAATCTATAATGATAGGAAGCTGAAACTTGGTATTTAGATAAAGCTACAGTAGTGGCATGGTGGAAAAATAATTTTTTTTTTAGGGGTAGTATGGTACGGTGGTGGGGGGGTGTTTTCCCTAACTTCAGAACGGCTTATGCTAGGAAGTTGAAACTCGGTACGTATATGTAAATTAACTAGAAAAGTAGTTCTGATAAAAAAAAATTTGAATATTCATTGGTGTTCAGAAGGGGGGGCAAAAAAAAATATCGGTTAATATAAAATGCATATATTTTCACGATTTTCGTCATATCTACTAGGTCTTTCGAAATATTGAATTCATTTTTATTCTACGGATTCTTCAAGTGAATACCTAGAATGTGTTTTCAAGATTTTTTGAAATTCGACCCCTAACTAACTGGTTGTATACTTTTTCATTAATTTTACCATGTTTCTCAGGTCTGATGAGATATCGAATATCTTTTCACTTCCCCAGGTTTGTTTAATAATCACCTATTTTTAATTTTTGTTTTTTTCAACCTCTAGACCGCATCCAGGAATATGACCCAATTATCATATGTTACACTCTTTTCTAACCGCTTCCCGAACTTTTTGTTAGGTTTTCAGTCACATAGTAACATACACTGCATCCCCGAATTGAACGCGTTCTGAACTTCTGTCGGAAAAATAATACAGTTGCGCCCAGACTGTTGGCAGATTTTTTATCATGTTATTGATTTTGACATTAGCGCGACACAGCTGAAGTCAGCTTTGAATAAAATAATTAAATATCCTATGTAATTTGTTCTAACTATTTATCGCTTTTTTGTTATAATTACCGTAAGTAATCAGCGTTTTTGATGAAACTGGAAATAAATAATTAAATAGTTATTGTTACAGGAAACGTATTGATTAACCTATTCACCATACACATGTCTATAAAAGGATGGATGCAGGAACGTCATTTGTGGGGGGAAGGGAGGGTATTTGCCTACCCCCCCCCCCCCCCCAATGCAATGCAATGTGTTGCTGTTACTGAAAAAATAAAGCCATAAATACTTTGGTGGAGCATCAAAGAAAGTTACGCTCTCAACACACTTAACTTCGGTTGAATTTGTTAAAATCTTATTATCTGTCTTAATTGATCCATTACCATATTCTTTCGCTCCAGTTTTGGGTGAAATAATACTATACCCATTGGAAGTGCTCACTTTACACCAGTACCGTGGCAAAGTGAACACTATACTATATTTCACAGGATCATTTCTGTAGTATGTCTTCAATGACTTTCAAATTAAATTGAAAGATTTTATGAACATGAGAAGTAAATATCTTTTTTAACAGCAGTTATAATTTAATTTCACGAATTTATGAATAAGCTAACATTCTAATACATCGATTTTGCTTGAACAGGATTTTATAACTATTACCCATTTTGCAGAATCTCGGTACACACCTTAGGGTGCTCACTTTATCCTACTTTCTCCTATGTACTTAACAAAAAGCTTATCATTAATAAATCATTAATAAATAATAAAGTAAAATTGCTCTGGTCATTACTAAATTCAGACATGACAATGAAGCGTGAATCTTTTTTAATTCACTCCAAGCACGGAACAATAAATAAGAGATTTCTTAAAAATTGGCTTTTCTTTAATAGTGTTTAAAGAAGTCTTAAGATATATGTAAATCTTCAAAATAAAATAAGATACGAAATGTATCTACGTATGTATATTGTTTTAAATTATTAGTTTTTCACACCCTCTTCATTTTTATCGTTCGCACGTAGCTGACGTAATTCAGATCAGAATGTTCACAAATCGATCAATGCTCGAGCGATTAATGTTCTCATTTAAAACTGATACTTCCTACAGAAACCATTAAAAATCGTTCAAGAAGTGAGATGTTGAAAAATTCGTGACATCTTACATAGACAAATTTGAAATTAGTGAGATAAAGTGATTTTGATAAAAAAAAAGAACAGAAGCTCTTTGAGCTAAAGTTCTAAACGACTTGGTGTAGGGTATAATCTCGCATAAGGAATTCTTCACGACAGCATATAAATAAGGATAATCGAAAACAAGGCGATCTTTCATTATCGATTATCCATAGAATGCGGAGGAAGATTTATCGAGTCAGGATAAGGAAGACCTACCAACAACTTACGCTCTAAAGTCGGGGAGTTTTTCTAAGGGTATCAACTCTTTTGCTGAATTAACATTTTGTATGAGAGAAGTGATAAAAACAACTATAACCACCCACCACTTTCACACTAGCACTTACATGAAAACCGTTTGGTGTTGTTCTAGGGTTCATTAAGATAAAACTGCTGACAAATTTGTCATATCTTATGAGTGATGCTTTCTGGAAATTGTGCTGCGAAAGAGCTTTAGAAAGAATGTCGAAGATGACGCACTAAGGTATTATTTGAACGACATTATACTAAAATAAGAGGCTAAGGAGTGAACATCTTAGGGACCGAATAAATTTCACAAGGTTATAATCCTGATGAAAGAAGATATTTTCGAAATGCTGAGCTTGATGCTGAACGAAAAGGTTTCGGTTGTTTACAGCGTTAACGCCTAGGAATTATGTCTCCTTTTTCTTTAGACCTAATACCAATATTAAAAAATAACTGTAGAGGCCTCTCCAGTGAAGTTCTTTCCAAAATTGTCATTTCCTCAGGGACGGCGATTAATCAACAGTCGGGGATTTCGTGTTGGAGTTTCACTCCACTGACACCGGGAAGAACAACTAACTTTTAATATGAGACATATAAAGTTATGACATTTTTCTTGCTATGAAGTACCCTGATATAATAAATTAGATCAGAACGGCAGTGGTAAGTGTAGTAATATGGAAGTGTACGAGGGAGATATTAATGGATAAATGTGCAGGAGGTCTCATTAGTATAATCAAATATTTGATGACCTAAAGAATTTGATGACAATTTCTGCGCTAAGAATGTCGAACAGCACTAAATGAAGTGATTTTTCGAAATATGGGGAGGTAAATGGCGAACAGATTAATTAAATGAACAGTATATTTGACGATAACAATGTTGCGTACTATAAAACAGATTGAAACCGTTTCTTATAATTTGATAGAATTACACACATGTCTGCCCGACTAGTTAGACGACCAGATAATGTGCTCTAATTTTCTTTTGCTCAAAGCCACTTTTATACAAAAAACATGCGAATCAAAAAACTCTGTTCGCATATGACAATGCCGGGATTGGTGAAAAAACACCATGTTCAGTAGAACAAATTTAAAAACGAAAAAGAATCAACGGTATTTTGGAGAAAAAATGTCCGTTCTTCCATTCTTCTTTTGAAATTTTAATAATACCCATAGCATATTTTATTTTTAAAAACGACTTCACCATCGTTTCGCCGCCACGACCAACCTTAGCGTTGATTGACCCATCCTTCCGATATATACGGGTCGAAAGCATTATAGTAGTTTAGAATTGTGAGCCCTTTTTTTGTAGGAGACACAATTTGCTTGAATTTTTAAAATGTTGCGTTTTAGAACATGGATCAATTGAAAATGTTAGTATGGATTGTTGGTTTTTGTCATACTACCGGTGTTCAATCTTCACATCTACGATTACATAAGGTATCTTACTTTAGCAAGATTAAAATTTAAAATTCTCCAATTTCTAGCCTCATTAAAATACAACATTATGTTTTTTATTCAAAATGTACGACAATAACATGACAAAGACAGCACAAAATAAGAATCTCTTTCCATTTCCCATTTATTATAAAAAGCCTGAGACTGGCAAGCCACAAGTATTCATCCCTTAGAATGAAAGAAAGGAGGACGAGAAAAAAAATCAAATTCTTGTTATCCATAAAGACGGTATATGTGGCTGTCCATTCGAGTCCCAATTGGAACAAAATGAATTACGTTATCAAGAAAAGCTGATGGTTACAACTCTTTTACATCGACCTCATAACTCAAAATTGTTGTTAATTTTAGGGGCTGTTTTCTTTCTTTCACAGCACACAACGTACCACCACACCAAATCAAAGAAAATATTCACGAAAGCCAGTAGACTTGAACAGAATATACTTGTGAAAGCCCCAAATTTTAGGTGTGTTTTCGAGGTTTTTTGCAGGTTGTTCTATTTTTTTTAAAGGGGGTTCTAATTGCTTAGCCAAGTGTGACAATACAAGTACCAAATAATTTAAAAAGTGATCTGAAGGCTAGTCTTCCGCCCTCAAAAATCCCTCAAATTTGTAGAGTTTCTTCGAGAAAATTGTATAAGTCAACAAACAGCATGATAAAAGGTTGTTTTTTGAAGAACGGACAAAATGTTATAAAAATGCTCAGAAATAAATTTCGAAAGCCACGAATTTATACATTTTGTTATTTGAAATTATGTAATAGAAAATAGTTAGTATTTGTAAAAGGAGAACAGGACAAAACCGAATTTATAATAAAGACACAGTTAGAGTCCACATTGAAAAAAATTATTTACTAAAAGTAAATATACTGAAAAATGAAAAGTCTATTAATTAACCAACTGCTGAATTTTAGTCAATATGAACTTACTACTCTGAGCTTTCTAGAGCTCGAGTTAATTATACTTTGTACTATGTGCCAGAAAAAAGTTATCTTATCTTTAGTTGTAAAGAATTACATTCTAAACATTTGTCGAAAACGAATAAATGAGTACAATTTCAAGCAACTTTTGTAATTGTATTTTTAATAATATCTGTACACAAAAAAAAAGAAAAAGAATTCGAATTTTTAAAGGTTTTTTTAGGGGCTGCTATTTCTTTTCCCCAGATAGACATTACTGTCATTGTCACTTATCCAATTCGATCGCCCTGAACACCACATGTGTAAGTCAATGAAATAGCGGATTGTGGTATGCTTGCTAACTAAACAGTGAAGCATGTAGCAATTTTTGGCAATCTGCAATTCAAATGCTACTCACGGTATATCATTCAAAATTCTGATAGAATATGTAAGCCATATGTATTATATTCTATAAATAACCCTTCCAGCCACAGCATACCATCTGTGTAGCACTCACGAATTAGCCTGGAAAATAAACCAAAAAACTTGGTATCAGGCAACCGTATTTTCAATTGACTTTGTCCTTAAATTTTCATATATGGTATATACTCTTTAATTTTTGATTTTCTTAAAATGAAGAAGGTCTGGCAAGCCAAATATTCGAGTACTCGCTAAATATTCATGAACTCGGAGAAAATTTCACGATTCTTCTTGTATACTATAAAATGTTTATTTCAATGGGATTCGTTCAAATTCAAAAAAGTCCATCTGTAATCCTCAAATCCTTCATGAATATTTTCACAAGGCTTTTCATCAGTTATTACGTGTCAGTAACAGATCCGTTCGAAAGATATCTAATATAAATTTTATTATTTAGTTTTTTTTTATCAGGAAACATGTTCAATCAAAAGAAACAGGATTATTTTGATAGATTAAAAGAATCATTTAAATTCTGGATTGCTACTAGTGACTCTTCCCTGGTGTTGATAAGTACATAATATCGACGTAAGTGAAAGTATCTAACGTGCTGCTATCCGTTAAGTTTAGGGACATATGAACCCTCTTTGAAAGCAAATTTACATTCATATCCAATACAAAAATAAATATTTGACAACAAAAATATTGCTCAAACAAATCAAAAAATTCTAAAAAATCTTCAAGGACTGTTCTATTTTCATGTCACCTCTGTAAAATGAAGTTCACATGTTTGCTAGGCGATAAAGAATTTCTTATATCACGGACTTAATATCATCGGTGCCAGATAAAAGATATTTATCTTACCCCAACCACATTCAATGGTGAAAATGACGGTGAAGTACTCACCGAGATTGGAGACTTTATTGCAAACTTGAGTCTTATACGAATAGTACGTAAACGTACAGGTATCTGCAGATTGGTCCTTTGACTTGATGTAGAATTTTCTCACTTTTCGCAAAGTGTTTTCCATAAGGTACCTAACCATCTAGCGGTTAGAGGAATTGAACTTTATCATTTATCAGAGCGAACGGTTCCTTTTATGAGTCGTTTAACGAAGAAGAATTTTTTCTTTGAAAAAGTACTTTTATATTTCAATATATTAAATATATAAAATTATATTAAATTGTTAAACTATGAACCTTAATATTAACTGAAAATAAAATCGTCAATTTCGTTACGACTAACAAATAAATCCACTGCTATCGAGAGATTTCTTCCTGAATATGTAGTATGTTGAACAATAATTTCGTTCAATTTTAAAATTTAAAAGCTAATCCGAATTAAGTTTATTTTGTGTTCACTTGTAGGTTGTAGGTAGCATTGTCCTCTCTCCCACTCTCCACATTTACTTACTGGATTTAGGTGTGTTTTATATCCAAAATCATTAGATCGATAGACACGAAAACACTACCTGCTCAATAAATGAAATTCACAATAAATTGCATCGGGTGGAACATCTCATAGTTTCAATAAACACATTCTCTGAATTCCTGTTTCTCTTATCCAAAATTCAATTTCGAAAAAACTTTTATGTTGTGCTCCACTCTTAGGAATTATGTGAAATTTTTTCTAGACTGGTATTGCTGGTTGAAATACAAAACAATATGTACATAGATACTTTGAATTCAACGACGTTCCTATTGAAATTTAAGCAATCAAACAGTGTCTTTTTGCATTAAAGAAAATTGCGATCGAAGTCATACAGTGGATAAGTTTTGATTTTAATTATTAATGTAAGCTCTTCTTCTGGAAAATAAAAAACACATTTTCCAGCTCATCTTCACGCGGGGAAAACTATCTTTCAGTGTTAGCTAGAGTGTTTATTCATTGGTAATCTTCTGAAATCTTGTGAATACCTTCTTTAAAACTGTAAGCTTGAAAATGGAAAAAAGTTCACATAGTGCATCATAATGATTTATCCTTGGGCTAATAATGCTAACAAAATTTAAATTCAAATTAGAGCACAAGGGAATTGTCAAAAAGGGATATAATCTAAATTGCGGCTCTCTAACTTTATGCGCTAGTTATTTCTGAATTCTAAGCAAGTAAAAGCTTATACTATTCGAAATACAAACTCAAAGTCCTTTAATTTAAATTAATTTGCAGTTAAATTTAAGTTGTGTATTTTAAGGTTTTGCTTAGCTCTTTACGTGCTGGCCACAAAATTATCCAGCATGTCCAGTGTGACAAGTGTTTCGAATTTAATCACTGAAAGGATGTTAGTTAAATTTGTGTTCGGTTTAATTCAAATTTAAGTAGATAATAAAGATTGCTTGTGTGCTTCGTAATTAGAGTTATTAAAGTAACGAGATAATCAGCCAAAGTTTGCAGATCAAAGAACGGAATACTTGGAAGCAGAGTAAATGTGGGATCGAATTTTAATTTATTATTTTTTAATAATAAAGTATTGTGATCGACCTCAAATTTTAAAAAAAAATTGCTACCCTGAAATTTTATAATTTCAAGTTTTAGGACTAGTAGACCCCAAAAAAGCAATAAAAAAAAAATTACCGTCGCACTCAAAATAGTTTGAAGGCGCGTAGATCCCAAACGAGTTGAGGTATTATCATGAAATTTTTATGCTGGGTAGGTTGGGTGAACCTCTACGACTGGTATTTTTTAGAAAGGTGTGGGTTTTTCCTAACTATGGAACGGCTTATGCTAGAAAGTTGAAACTCGGTGTGTGTATGTAAATCAACTAGAGAAGTAATTTGGATTAACAAAAAATTCGAATATCTATTGGCGTTCGGAAGTGGGGGCAAACAAAATGTTCAGTCAAAATAGAATGAATATATTTTCACGATTTTCGTCATATCTACTAGGTCTTCCAAAATATTGAATTCACTTTTATTCTACGGCTTCTTCATATGAATACCTAGAAAGTGTTTTCAAGATTTTTTTAAAATTGACCCCTAAGGGGGTGTAAAGTGATTGTGTACTTTTTCATAAATTCTTCCATAACTCTCAGGTCTGATCAGATATCGAATATTATTTCACTTCCACGGACTGGTTTTTCAACCCCTAGACCGCATCCCGGAGTATGACCCAATCATGGTATTCATATATTACGCCCTACTCTAACCGCTTCCGAACTTTTTGTTAGTTTTTCAGTCACATAGTAACCTAAGTTGCGCTCAGACCATTGGCAGGTTTTTTGTTTCAGGTAATGTATAAAGTTCGAAAATTTCTAGAATAACGTAATAATGAGGTGATGGATTCAATGAATGAGGTACCTACTGACTTGTGTTAGCTCCTAATTCCGATTGCTTACAATAGCCACTAAGTTGTACTATCACGGTCTAGATTGTAGTAATCAGTGTGGGAAAATTAACTCAGGAAAATTAACTCAGTTTAGCTTTGTTTTATAAAAAGGGATATTTATATTTGGTTATAGATCGAGTGTTGAAATTTGGTAGTATATCTAAGTATGCGTCTTTCTTCAGTGAATATAATAAGGATTAACCAGACTAGTGGCTGAGTTTTTCTTTGCCTGTTTTATGAGGAATCTCTTTCGTATCGGGCAAGATAAGCGATAATTATGAGTTGTTTCCAACGGATTTCGTCCAAATTGAAACTCGACGATAAAACTTAATGCCATAAAGCTACTGCTGTTGAAGCTTGATTTTATGTTGAACTTTATGTAAAAGGAAAAAAGCTTTAAGAAGATTTCATAATCCATAAATAGAGTCCATAACAATGTATAGTTATATACCAAAGAGCAACGAAAGAGGCCCCTAGCTTCGTTCGATTTACGTGTAATGGTCAAAAGAACGGCCATAATGACGGTCACAATGGCGGTCATCAGGAAGGTTGCAATCATCTTCTTAAAGTCACAGATAAAATCTACAAGTGCGATCACCGATCACTATGACACTTATTGAAACGATCATAGATAATTGTTAAATTATGCGAAAATAAGAGAAATTGTATGGCTAGTCCAACCAGGATTCTTCAGAACATACATATGTACTTCATAAAATCATCAACATCCAACTTCTAGGGTTTCTGAAAATAAGCAGAAATCGATAAATTGTAAGTTATGATGGGAGAAGAGAATGTGAAATAATTTCTTGATGCATTTTTCAAACCACTGTTTCCATCTAACACTTAAATGCAATGTTTTTTCAATCACTTCAAACATCCGTTCATCAATCATTTAGTTAATTGATTAAGACATCACTTGCAAAACACCAAAATCATTGACAGACACCCTGCTTATGTTTTTACTGTAGAATCCTAGATTGAAATAGGAATGAGTGACTGGGAAATTAGATGGGATGACTATGACTAATAGAACCTCCGTTTAAGACGTTATTTGTTGTTCACAAGTCACGAAATGTAGTAAAAATCTAAAATCATTTATCGTGCTATAGCGAATGAAGTTGAGTGTTTTCCGTTAAGAGAATAATTTGATTCTACTTAAGGCTCAGTGTTATTTATTATGTCAAGTTTAAACTAAATTCGCTACCTATAATTTAAAAATTGATGTAGAAATTATTTATTTTATTTTAATTAAGTAGAATAGATTCGTAAAGAGTACTTTGTCAAAACCTGAACTGTACAGGTTTTCAAGGCGAACATGCTTCTTCTGATGATGACATTTTCCGTTTCGAGATACCCAATTAAAGCAAAATGTTATTACATATTTAAATTAAATACTTTATTATTAAAAAATAATAAAGTTCATACAGGAGTACCTATTACTTACTCAGTAGTTACTAATATATCAATTACATGAAATATTAACTTGGAAAACTCGAAAAATTAAATAAAAGTTAAATTTTTTTGGAGACTTCGCCAAATAATAAAATTGCACCCTGGCGGTTGCTATCTCTCGTATTACTTTATTTTTATTTATTATTCTAAAAACGTCAGTAACTGTTTATAAATGGTGTTTTAAAGCTACGACGAAGCAATTATTTTCGATGCTGGCTCATAGCCATATTAATCCCAAATACGCTGAAATTTATTACTACCGCAAGGCAATAAATTTCACGCATTCTACTTCAAATTCCGTTCATTACTCGTTTGTACCCTCAAACAAAGTGGAAGAATCACGTCCCTAAAAAACTTTTAAAAATATTTTTGCTGAATGACATCATGCGTTTGCATTTGACCTTTTCACCCCCCATTATGAAGATCCTTCTGATGGCAGCACAATTTTCCTTCCATCATCGAACTTTTCACCAGCAATCTTCTTTAGGATGAAATGAAGTCAGAGTACGTGACCGCAAGACATCCTCGTACATCCTTCGAGAATAGACAATACAAAACAGACAAGTTTCCTAGACGTGCTCGATTCGAATTGATGCTGTCTGGTCTACGAACGTTGCTTACCAATCAGGACTCTATTTAATATACCACTGCGCAGCATGTAGGGCTTCCATGAGCCCATTGAATAAGTTTGGATCAATCCATGGCAATTTTCGCATCGCAATTCACCAATATTATGAAGGACACAGCACAAGTTAATTCAGAAGCGAAAGATACCTACCCGAAAATCACCTTTAATTTGAATCTCAGAACTTATCCACCGAGCTGGTTTACTTGCAAAACCGCCGAACACCTTTCACTACCTGAAACTACTAACAATCACTCGCGACATTAATTCACTTAATGCTCGAATTTGGCATACACCCAAAACATCGGTTCTTTAAACAGAAACCGCGAAAATTTACGCGACCTACAATATCTGTTTAGTTGCAAGTAGGAAAGCTCATAGCTTCAAGACGCCCGAAACTAATCAGCAAGGACACTCCAATTCGAATTTTCCGACTCGTTTCTTTTTGCGAACAATTGAGCCCGACGACTGTCTACACCGTACTACTACTTGTTGGTGATATGTACGAGCGATGAACAGATTGCGAACGTTCGTCCTGTGTAAGTATTTTCGGAAAGATCCGCAAGGATAGCAGCAAAGAAAGCTCCAAATACAAACAAATAAGTCTGAGGATGCTGTCGTGTATAAGAGAAACGATATCCGCGGAGCTGAGGAATCGCAGGATATAGCAGGCACCGAACTCCAAATCTGTGGAAGGTTGGGGCTGCAGGACCGAATTCCAGTGAGATGAGATAAGTGATCGGCATAGCAGTACAGTGACTCATTTTTTTATGTCACTTTTTTTCTTATGTGTATAATATTTAACTAGGAAGTGGGCGACTAGCTTCAAGAGCTGGCTCTTTGTGTTATTCATGTTTATCCATAACTTGCAATTATCTACATAACTAGTTGTACCAGTTTCCCATATTTGTATTGAAGCAGTTGCTTTTGATAATCAACTCGTTCAAACTCACATGATTTGATATCGGTACTTTTACTTAGATGTATGTGAACCAACAATGTTTTCGAAAACCCTGCATTATAAGATCTCGTATTAAAGTAGGCACTTGGTTCTGGATTAGTTTCAAACGGTGTACAGTTTCGCAATGAGAAAGTTTAAGAAAAATCAATAACATAAATCAAAAGAATATTAAAAGAAAAGAAAGCGTAAGCATTCTTCGCACAGTATATTGCGTGATTCTTTTTAACATTAATTTCTTATATGTTTGCTTCAAAGATTTTTATTATTATTATTATTATATTTCATTAATAAGTACAGGGTATTTGCGAATACAATGAATGATTATTCGTATTCGTATTTGTATTCGCAAATACATAATTTAGGTATTCGGAACATCCCTAATAGGTGGGCATGCTTATGAGAGAGGCTGGTGTGACCGAATCTCAATCTGGTGATCGATACAACTTCTGTCCGTGTGAGTGTTTTTGGTAGTTTGAATATCTCCTTTGTGGGGTTCATTGAGATGTGGGAGAAGATGTGTGAGAAGAGTTTTAGACGAATAAATTTGTATTACATATTTCAGAGACATATACTAAGAACTTATCTAAAGATATCAGAATGGAGTTCTGGCAATAGTAAAGGCGCAACATTATTAATTTTTTGGTAGAAGCCTAGATCATGTTTATTATTCAAATGGCCTGTACGTTGTTTAAAGGTGCTTACCCGATCTACATATAAAATATGTACTTTGAAAGTTTGAGAGCTACGGGACTCCAATTAGCACATTCTGAAAATTAATATATCTAGAACTGCCAATAGGAATAAATTTTGAACATACATACATATGTACCTACCTATGTAGGAATACATGACAGGAGTGTTTAAGAACTTTATTGAAAACCGGAAAGGCCACTAACGTTTAGCCCCGATTTGAAAACTAGCTAGTTTTCAATAATAGTATCCTCTTTTCAAAGTGAGCCACTGTAATCGGAAGTTAGTCTCTGGTTTGATACTGCGTAGATGTTACCAAATATCCAGCATACGACACACATTCAACAAGTAAAGCTTTCATTGCTCTAAAATTGTTACAAGGATGTCAACGGGACTCCACTTTTCGTTTCAACCAAAAACACACTCCTTTACACTTGCATAGCTACACCAGTACCGAAAATACTCATACGTACTGCATTACACCTACTGCTCTTTTTTGTATTGTATTCCGTTTCCGAATCATTAAAGCTCTACAGGTGGATTTCTGTGTATTTATTTATCAGCGATGCGAAACATGTCAACTGAAAGATTGTTTATTTACATTTGCCAGCCCGACAACAGCACTTAAGAAGACAAGTTAGGAAAGAGGGTGACACGGGTCATATCGACCCGTTTCTGGTGTACGTACTATAGATACGTCCTTTTTGGGTATTTTATTTAAAACTTCATCAAGTTTTCGACTGTACGGATTTTCGCAATAATAGAGACAAAATTGAAATTTTCCCGAGCTTAATTCAATAAACATTGGGAAATTTTTATTTATTCGGAAATTGCTTGTATGTAACGTAAATGTGGAAAAAGTTGTACCGCACAGTAAAAATTTTTTACTACTTTAAAAGTACACAGTAAAAAATTTCAGAAAAAGTACTATTTTTTGTATAGTAATTTTTACTGTTGGGTCAATTTAATTTTACAATTAGAACGTTAATGTTAAGAACTAATATGCTTATTTGCTATAAAATGTGTAAATTGTGTAGTCTCTGTAAAAATTACATAAAAGTACGTACGTTGTGCAGAGTTCAATAGCGTTGTGTACACAGTAAGCGAATTTATGTAAAAGTACTATTTCTTATATAGTAGTAGGGTTAATTTACGTCATTCTTGGCTATTCTTGATGATTTAAGCATGTTTCAGAAATGCTCAGGTGGCCGAGTAGTAGCGTATCGGACTTATGTGCGACGGGTCCATGGTTCGAATCCGAGAGTGTGCATTCTAATTTTTCAAACAAAAAAAAAATAATTTAAAGGAAAATAAATTCGTAGCAAGCAAGCAGGAAAAATAAACCAAATTTTTTAAATTGAGCGTTTCTGAAACATCCTTAAATCATCAACAATAGCCAAGAATGACGTAAATTAAGCCTTACTATATAAGAAATAGTACTTTTACATAAATTCGCTTAATGTTCACACAACGCCATTGAATTCTGCACAACGTACGTACTTTTATGTGTGAGCCTAGGATGAATTCGCTTTAATTCGCTTTACTCGTTTCGATTTTAATGGTTGGCAGCACAACAGAAATGCAACCGAACTGCAATTGAATAAAATCCGATGACAGTTATATTACCGTAAGTTTTGCAGCAAAGAAAGGACAATTATATTATTTAAATTTTTGGTAGAAATTAAAGTTAAGTTAATAAGCAAGAAAAGAAAAGGTGAGTGATTGCAATGTTTAAATAAAATTTCAAACTTGACAGCACAGGGCTGCCAAATCTTCCAATAAAATGTACTCCACATAATACCCTGGATCGTTTTTTTTCGTCTGCCGATTAGGTGCTCTACTCTGGAGAGCATTGAAACACACCTATTATCGACAACAAATATCAGACAATTCTGGCACTGGAATAAGGATTTCTCCAATGCTTTGGAAAATCTTTAGACGTCTAACGCCCGTTCCTACGATCGTCAGTTGCGTTTTAACTGGAACTTTAACTGACAGATTTTCATACAAAACTTCCAGTTAAAGTTCCGGTTAGAATTTAACTGACGAGAGAGATCTTGGTAGTTAGTTTCACCAACAATAATTAAAAATTGTTTTCGCAAAGCTGGATTTACTTACAAACATTTGCAGGAATTCCATGATAACCAAGAGGAAATCATTGAATTTCCTGTACCCGAGGATCAAAAGAAATAGATAATATGTGTTTTATAAGGCTTGAAACCATAGAGGCCTAGCTCACATAGGGCACATTTACAACACACTTGAATTAATACACTGAGAGTTGTCAGCACTTTACTTAGCACTTTGTCTCAAGAATGAAAAACCAAAAATGATCGTATTTCGTTTCGTTTCTGCTGGACTCTAGACACACACCGGGACATGCACGACGAAAATCTGCCTTGATCAAAAAGTTCCCGGAATAACCACTGTGTGGCGCTTTTAATGTTTCGATTTGAGTTCTGTTTTTTTTAATAAGTTGGTACATCTGTCGTTGACATTCCTTCTAAATCTTAGCGTCATAGCTAGACATTTGCAAAAGTTACGTAGCCAAGAGTACATCTATCTCTGTATGTCCCTGCGATTTTTCCATTACTTCCTCTCGGCTGCTGAAACGCGTTCCCCGTAGTGGTTTTTGAACTCGATTGAACAGAAAGAAGTCACAGGGAGCCAAATCATGTAAATTCGGTGGCTATTAGATGGTATTTGTTGCTTTTTTCGTCAAAAAATTACGAATAACGATAGCACCGTGCGACGGTGCGTTATCATTGTGCAAAATCCACGAGTTTTCTGCCTACAATTCTGGTCTCTTTAGGCAAATTGCTTCACGCAAACGTCTCATAACGCCCAAATAATACTTTTTGTTTACTGTCTGGCCTTCTGGCAAAAATTCATGATACACTACACCGTTGTAATCCATAAAACCGTGAGCATTGCCTTCTTTGACTCACGACCACTTTTGAACCACTCGTGCCACTGGTAAACGACCGTTTTCTTTAGAGAATCGTTGCCGAAACACTTTTCCAACATTTCCAACGTTCGCGCACCATTAAATCCGTTTTTTACGCAAAATTTAATACAAGTTCGCGTTGTTGCAAATTTAAATCCATTTCTAAAACTGTAAAAAATTGCCAACACACAGAGATAGGTAGATGTACTCTTGGCTACCTAACTTTTGTAAATGTCAAGCTATGACGCTAAGATTTAGAGGGAATGTCAACAGCAGATGTACCAACTTACCAAAAAAAACAGAACTCAAATCGGAAAAATAAAAACGCCACACGGTAGTTATTCCGGGAACTTTTTGATCAAGGATGTATATCGGCCGTATCTTTTCAACAACGAGGAAAGAGATGCGAAACAGTGACGCACACAATAGATAACCTTATGGATTTTTTGCCTTTTGATATCTGTTGTCGACAAATTAAATGAAGAGATCGCCAAGCTTTCCATGATTTCCGCTCATAATTGTTTCGATTCGACATCTACCTTTATTTCCGATATCTAGCATTTATTTGAATGAAAGTATCGAACGAAAACTAAGTCGATCTCTGTAAAAATTTGCAAGGAAAGTGCTTGCAGTAGGATTGGAAAGAATTATTTGTCTGAAAGGGGCCAGAATTATTTTTCTGGGGGGGTCCAAGCTGGTGTCTGGGGGGTCCTGGCCCCTCCTGGCCCCCCCTACGGCGCGCCTATGCACATGCCATCGAATGTTCTCAAAATTTTATGTATCACACTCTGTATAAAAATGACCAATCTTGCACATCAGTTAAAGTTAATCGCGGTTTTAATATAACACATTAACGTTTTCTAACTGAGTTCGAATTGTTTTACGAGTATTTAAAAAAAGTAGAGTTTATTAGTTTCCGCAACATAAATAATAAATAATAAATAAGTTGTCGAATCTTTGTTGTTAATTTTTTAACTAGTATTCATTGAGAGGGTTTAACTCAATTTAAAAATCGATTCTTTTTTTATTATTACGGTATATATAGTAAATATGTGTAGAATATGGTATGTATGTACTCAAACGGATTTTTCGAAAGCTATCGTATCATTTATGTAGCCACCTACTTTATGGATTTCTAATGGTAAAAAGTACTAAAGAAAAACTTTAAACGTGTTTTTCTCGAAACTTCGTTTTGCGAACTGGCGTACCTAAGTTATAGAGCTTGAACCCAATAAGCTATCGACTTAATTTTTTTAGTTTAAAGTAAATTAAATACATTGGAGCTTATATCCACAAAAAAAGTGTAAAAAAAATTTTTTTCAATTTTATTTAACACCAAAAATTGTTTCTATTTTTTTTTAACGCCTTCAAAATAAAAAAACCTGAAAAATCGAGAATTAAAATTCGTGTGCCCGGCGGTTTTTGTTTGTTTGAGGTTTTATTGATTTTATATAAGCTCCAACTACATTAATATATTTCTGAAAAGTTTTTGAATTTGGATAAAATCATTTGTACCCTCTTTGAAAATCAAAGCCTGTAAATTGTCTTTTTTTTTGTTAGCTAGATGTAAATACCGCCTTAAATAAATCTCAAAATAATTTTTTGCTCGAAAAATATTAGATTAATTTCATATTATTCATTTAAGTATATTTTTCATACCAAAGCAAAATTATTTTGAAAATTAGTTGACCGCATTAGAAATTAACCGCATTAGAAATTAAGAGTTAATTGAGTTCATATTAATCCTTGTTTTTCAATTGAGGATTTTGCATGTTATTAGTCTTGAAGCCACTTCAATTAAAATCGTCGAAAAGAGGATAGAGAAAAAACAAAAAAATTATTTGGGGGGGGGGGGGGGTTTCAGACAAATTTACTCGTCGAGTATAAGTTACATTTAGTTATGCGCTTGTAATTACATCATTTCGGGGGGGGGGGGTGAACCCCCAATCCCCCCCCTGAGTTCGCGCCTGACATGTAACTTTAACAATAAGTTTCAATTTAATTTGAAAGTTAATGAAGACATAAGGTACTACAGAAATGATCTTAGCCTTATACTTGTCTATCGCTATCTTGTACCCCTTTGAAATTGTATTATTAAAAAGAAGTTTAGTAAATACATTTTTTAAGAAAAAAATTAATAATTATAGTAGTTATTACGATGGATATTTTGTTACATGTTGTAGATAACTATTAACAAAATAAACATCTTTATCTAGTCGATAAATTCCAGTAAATTATCTTATTTCCGTAAAAGTTGAAATTAAAAAAAAATTACCCATCAATTTTCAAGACGTTTATTTGAAACGGAATTTCAATAAAAACCCATCATTTTACAGCGAATTTTTTATCATTCGATAAAGATATACCTACATATGTATGTATATAAATATTTCACAGATCCTACGTATGAAATAAATGGTGGTTCATTAACCCTTATACGCATCTAATCTGTAACCCAGACATCCTTAAGAATATCCCAATCTTTCAGGCTATGTCGCTCTTACTGGGATCAGGAATTTGGCAGGATAATCCCACCAACATAGGAATACCGTTGTCGTTTTGTGATTGAATTTGAAATAATGTCGGCGGCATCTGGCTATATTCAAGCTATTTAACGAGTTTTGCGTAGTGTTGTGGTATGGTTGTAAGTCTCATTTTCAGGGCATTAATTTCGACTTATTGTAATTGAGTATACCACTAAAATTGTAATGAATAGCTTTTGTTTCCGCCGATTTTCAGAGAAGAATAATACAAAATAGCAGTAATAAAAATATTTAAAATTAATTCGAGAGAAATACTCTCTTTCTTTGTAGTGATTCCGCTCCTTCGAGTCTCAATACAATATACTATACTACTATGGTATACTCTCATAACAAAAGTGAATCCATTTATGCAATAACGTTCAAAGTATAAAATCTCTGATCTCAAATCGCACTGCAGTTTCATCACTACAATTGTAAATTGGATGTTATTATCCCTCGTCTTGAGAATGGCAAACCTAAGTTCTACGAATCTTTTGGGACAGAGATTGAAACTTCTCCGGTATAAATTAAATCTTAGCTAGCTACTATAAAATTAAATATTTATAAGAAAATGAGACGGTCTTTGCAGCATTCGTAGCTCTCTGAATATTTCAAGGAGTTTGTGGTCCTTGCGCAATTTACGCATTATTTTCATGAAAATCTTTCTTCAGTGATGTGTTTGTATTTGTCATTAGCATTCGAGACGGGGTTTCTTTCGTAATAATGTTCCAAATAAAATTATACAATGAAACCTTTTCTGGGACGAGTAGGGGAGAGTGCGGCAAAGTGGTCTAGAAAGGTAAAGTGAACTCTCTTAAAGTTTCTAGTTTGCAATACCGCAATCTCTTAGCAAAATAAATTATACGATAAAGCTTCATAAATAGACTTTAATTACAGTTCCTTGAATTTTTCTCATGTTACGATTTTGGCACCGTGTCTCATGTAAATATCAGTTTATAATAATACTAGCACTAAAAAAATTATCAGCAAGTGAGAATTGTTTGGAGCCAATATCCTTGAGATCGGCGTACGGATTGTGACACTTCAAAAGTCAGCTTTGATGATTATTTAAAGAAATATATCTATTAATTTTAGCAGATGCTTGATGTTTTATCTTCATTCGGGGCAAAGTGAACTTCGACCGTATTTTACCCAATACCAATACAATTTTTATTTTATTTGATTATTAAAAATAATAGCATCGCTAGATCATATAACAAAAAAACAATACAACAATCGTTGACTGAAGTTGCGATGAAAAATGTAATAGCTTCAGTTGCTGAAAAACTTGACCTAAAGAAAGCCAGTAAATATTTTGCTGTTCTCAGTGCTACTCTTCAAAGCAGAGTATGCTCTCAACACACTTAATTTCGCTTGAATTTATTGAAATTATATTGTTTGCCTTAATTGATTGCTATAATATAGCAAGAATATTATTCTTTCGCTCCAGTTTTGGATGAAATTATAGTTTTCCCCCTGGAAGGGCTCACTTTACCCCAGTAGTGTAGCAAAGTGGGCATTTTTAAGTATTTATAGAAAGGAGTAGATATCTTTTTTATCAGCACCTTAGGGGCCTAACCCTGCAAACCTACCCCTACAGTTTTATAACAGCTATTCGTTTTAAGTCTATAATGCAATACATATACAGTCAAAACCGGATATAACGACATTGAAGGGACCGTCGCTATATCCAGAGTCTGTCCAATGTTCAGCTATAGCTGCTTCGATAGCAGCTATCGTAGCATAGCATAGCTTCACGATTTGAACTGTCACATTCAACCATAGCACCAAAAAGCACTGGCGCGTATTGGACAGCAAAAAGCAGATTCAATAGCTTAAGGACGGGGTAAGATTAATTCGGTGAAAATAAGGCATATTTTCAAGAATTTTCTTAGACGATACCGGCAATGCACACAGCAATACAACATCTGAACTACTTTGTCAAAAATTTTCATTTCAAAATATTTATAAATAAGGCGTTAGCAGCAAATCTCCGCAGGCGTATCCAAAAAAAGTTGTTTTGCGGTGTACGCTACAACTCGTGACTAGATCATGCGAAACAAAAAAATCTAATAGCGTTTATTAGGTGAGATGTTTCTCGAGGTAATGACGTCCAGTTTTTTTTTTTTAACCGATTTTTCCATTTTTGGTAGCACTTTAAAGTCAAAAACGCGATTTTTGCTAAAAAAAATTGTTAAGTTTTTTATTGTAAAATAAAAAATAATTGTAAATTTAAAAAAAACTCGACGTCACTACCTAGTGATTTATGTTTAGAAATAGTAAAAAAAAATTCAAAAGAATCGGTGCAATACGTTTTGAGTTACAACGTACACCGACTTCAAAAATGACAAGTTTCAGAAAAACGCTTTAAAGTTTTGCACACTAGGCATTACATACGAGTGCGTACACCTCTAAACTGCCCATAACTCCGTTAATTTTGCTCTGATCGACTTGAAATTTTGACACAACATTCTTGCAATGTTATACATTCATTTAAAAAAATAAAAAACAAATGTTAAAGAACCTAAAACAGCTGATTCACACAAACATGTAAGTGACGTGACATTTGTCATTTAGTGCCGCGGAATTAAATTTTTAAGTTTAATATTCATACGGATAACACGGCGATTCACTGGACAAATCGCACAAAAAGAAAATCGAACGAGATGGGGGAGAGCTGAAAACCAACAATCGTGACTTGTCCCTGGTCAAAATGAAGTCGATGTTTGCGTCTGGCATTTCATTTACCGCGTTACTCAGCATGTTCAACAGCATGTAAGTATAATGTCCCGTCAATATTTTTCAACAAATTCACTAATATCCCGGTAAATTACAGTTTTTACGGATGTATTGTGGCCCGGCTATCATTTCCTGGATTCAAGGACTCAGTCATAGAAATTTACCTGGTGATGATTATACCGAGTGTTCGTTTTAAATAGTAATAGTAATAGTTTTTGTCGTACGTAAGAAATTTGTTTTAGGAACTTTTTATTGTAATAAAATAATTTGTTGTGAGTTGAAAAAGTTTGAAGCACTTGTTTGTTACTCCCATGATACTTGAAGGACTGATAAAGGGGAGATTTGGATTGGAGTTGAAATCCTGAAAATGATTTTGTGTCGCCTAATCTTGCAGCTCTCCCTCTCTTTTCAAATTTCGTCTTCTCTATCAACCGTCCTTTGGTCTCGGAATTTTCCATTTTCGATTTCAAATAAAACACGTCTTTTCTTAAACTTTTTTACTACAAAAAAAACCATAAAAACTCCCATCTCAAACACAAAATACTACAAGTACAATTCAAAATCAATTCGATTGCTCAAATAAAATTTCGTATCTTCCCCAACCTTGCGCGCGACAACGCCAACCTTGAAATACCCATCGTTGCTCCAATTCAGCATTTGTTCGGTTGTAAAGGGTCCGTAAATTTCGCTGTCGACATCCTTCCACTTGAATTCCCAGTTCAAAACTTTCGGGGCATCGTCTCCGCCGTCGTCTCCGTCATCTCGTTCGTTTTCGTCCACTTTATTCGTGACCAGTTTCGTCTTTTCCTTCTTCTCGAAATCATCGGCGTACATATCAAGCTCGTCGTCCTCGTTGGCGGCCTCGCCAGTAGCAGTGGCAGCTGTACTACTTGTGCCTGCTTTTCTAGATCACTGTTTTATCTTCAACTGAATCTGTTCGTATGCTTCCTGATATATGTCCACGTTGCCCATTTCCGTCAGGACGTTGCTTGTCAGTTCTGTGAATTTCGTCACGAGTTCGGCATTCTCATCGACAATTCCCGCCATCGTTCGATAGACGAGAGCTTTGGGGTTTTGCTGCCCAGTCGTTGCAGTGTCTTCTTGACTGTTTCGCCGGGCACCATTAGTTTGAAGATTTCCTTGTACGTTTCAATTTCATTGAAGTTTTTCGACGATTCGTCTTCGGAATCACTGGAATAGGCCAGGCCCCGATTGGTTTTCTGATGTAGTTCTTGTCGGTCTTGACACTGGAAAATAGATTTGTTGGTTACGATTCCAAAACGAAGCCTTCTCCCTCTAAACGTTGCCGAAACAATGCGTTTAAATCTCAAGCATTCCCTACCTTAATCCAGTCGATGTTATCAAGCCAATTGTATTTAATTTCCTTCGACTTGTCCCAGTGAAAGTGGCCCACCTCGAAGTGTCCTTCCTCGAGTTCCTCTTTCATGTTGAACGGGGTGATTTTCACCTCGCCGTCCATTCCTGAGATTCCATCCTCTTCGCCCTCGAAATCATTTTCGTTCATAATATTGTAGCTGAAAGCCGAAATCCTGAATTATCAGTGAAAAAAATAGGGAAAATATAAATGCAGCCCACCGCTTATCGTCGCCGCTGTCTTCTTCGTCCGAGTCTAGGGTATGCTTCTTGACGAGCTCGTCCGCTTTCAACCGCTTCACATCCTCGCCTATATCCTCCGCAAAAATTTCAGCAGCTCGTTTTGCTATTTTTCACTGTTTTCGCCCACAACTTACTTTATTCACGGCCACACACAAAATATTAAACATTTTAAATGACATTTCTCCAATAGAAGGAACGAAAATGTCACACATTACACATACTAATGCAACGCATAGCTGCTTTCTTGCTTACAGTCTGTACTCTAAGCAGTGAAAAGCAGCTATGATAGCAGCTATTTGAATGTACTGAACAGAATAACTGTCAAATAGCAAGCACGAGAAAGCAGCTTTTTGTTGCATTGGACAGGAAAAAGCTGCTATAGCTGCTATCGAAGCAGCTGCTATCGAAGCAGCTATACCTGAACATTGGACAGACCCTGAACATTGGACAGACCCTGAACATTGGACAGACCCTGAACATTGGACAGACCCCCGTCGTTATAAGCAATATGCAATTTAGATACATTCCTTTGTATGTATAGAGATTCGACCGGGACCATGCCGGATCTGTCGTTAAAAGCGATGTCGCTATATCCGGTTTTGACTGTATAACGAATATCGTAATTCTACATTAATGTAACCAATTGCGTGATTATTGATTATTTGTTTTTATGTAAGACAGATGTGGAATGTAAAGCAGTGGAAGACTATAATGGCCCGAACGAAGTTTTTTTTTTACGAAGTCCATTTTACTTGTGAAAAATTTCAACTTCCTAGCTCAACGAGTTCTTAAGTTATTATGCAAACGGATGGAAGTTTTGGCAACAAGTGAACATAAAATATTATATAATTTTTTTTGTTAGCCTCGGTTCTAAGCGTTACAAGCTTTTCGGGCTTAAACTTATAAAATCCTAAGGCTTATAATATCCTATGGTTTCATCTATAGTATAAAAACACAACCAAATTTAGTGATGACGGTCTTATTTTGTATCGCAGCTAGGTCGATTCCAACGTTTTTTGGTTGTTTTTGTTAATTCATATTCAAGAGACTCAGTAATAAAAATAAGCTTTTATTGATTGGCCTTGAGTTGAAACAATCGTTCTATTTTACTTGTAGCTTGTAATCGAGTCCTCCACATACATATTAACATACTTGTTATATTCAGCGAAGGAAATTGACTGCAAAAACTTTCTGTAAGTTGTGTAAAAAGCCGCCTTATTACACAGGTACTGATGATCGCAATTGCATCAATCGTTTCACTAGATAATATAGGTACTCGATATTAGGTCTAAGTTCTCGCAAAACTACCAATGTTCACTTTAATACAAAAGATTCGTTGTGTCTTCTTCGATCACTTCTAATTGGGAATTTGTTCAAAAATTTATATAAAAACTTTAGCTTGATCAATTTATTGCTCTTATTCGACATTATTCCGCCTTGCTAAAAAAATATAAAAAAATGCAAAATTTATTTCATTTCTATATTACTCTCCTATTTTTCCGATCCCCTGTACAACGATGTGCTTTATATTTACCCGCTGTATAAGTAATACGTTAACGTTTCTTACCGGTTTAACAATAAGTTAACAACGTGCTGGGAATTTTTCGATTTCAGCCCAAGTATTCTTCTCGTCCATAAACAGCCATTGTACTATAAAGTCAGGAATTTTGCTCTTGTGGAATCCGCTATCTATAGTAACGTTGCGGATATAAAATTTTACGATGTCTGCCATATGTGTTCGATCTTTGCTACAAAAGTGGCCTCATACATAAGTGGATATAGTACCTTCACATAAATTTGATTACGCGACTCGTAAAAGACCTTTCGTCATATTTCGTTGTGGTTTGAAAAATTGCAGCAGAATGTGCGATTTATTAATGAGAAAAGAGGGTTGGAAAAAGGGTTTATTCCACATGTTTATTCCACATGTGTTCATGCTTTTTCGTAACTTTTGCTTAGTAGATTTTGTACATATTTAGCTTGACATCCATGAAATTTGACAAACTAAGCTGACCTATATCGGGTTTTTTCTTATATTGGCCGAAAAACATATATAAGCGATTTTAATATTTTAAATGTTATTCTAAAAACTTTTCATAAATTTAAAAATTTCCAATGGAAAGTTTTAAACATTACCATTTAAAATTATAATGGATAATGGACATTTAATTGCATTTGAATATTAATTGTTTTGTTATCCGATAACTAGTTCGAGTATTTTCTTTCTTCTTTCTTATGCAATAACTCTACTACTAATACTAGTCTCTACTAAATGCCGTGACATTGGATATGTACTTTTATCTAGTCTAGATTTCCTTAAATTAAATTAATGGAAACTGAAATTCTAAACCAATTCGAATTTAGTTATTTTCTTTGGAAATTTAAAAGTTTCCTTGCAATTTAGAGCCCCAACTTTTATACTGATTCTGAGAAGCACTGATCCAGCACCAAGAACAACTTCAATTCCTTAGATTTATATACCGTATCGACCAGAGCAATGTAAATGACCTTATTGCTCCTTGTCTTCGTCCTTGTCCTCGACGAAAAAAGCGTAAAATTAAATCTGCTCCTTGGTGAATACAAAAGTATAATGCAGAGTATACGAAGTTAGGGGCAAGCTTCTGGAACCCAAGCATAAAGTGGATTCTTAACCAAGAAAAACCATTAACTTTTGGATAATTACGTTCATACTATATGTGCACTTTATTTCTAACATCAGCTTAAATTCCTTAATTTTATTCAATAGAGTACTGAACTCTGGACAGATATATGAATGTCTGTCCAACCTAGAAGCGAACCTATAAGGAACGAAAAAAGAATACGCGAATTGATTCGAGAATCTAATTAAACTGTACCGAAGTGGATCACTTAATCAGATTATTTTTTAATAAATTGACTGCAAATCCACGTTTTTAAAGTTTTCCTTAGAAGTTATGAGCAGTAGTTATAAGTTTTCTAGTCATTTACGAGATTACAAGAATATTAGAAATCTATTGTGTCATGTGTCCTACGAGGACGATAACCTCAGAATAACTGCTAAATATGCTCATACTAAGTTTCGCCTCTCTCGCATAATCCCTTCACGAGATAGGAAAAGCCATTCTCACTACCCACCGCATCTTGCTTCTCCTTCCAAATATTTTACAAATGCCTCTTTGAGTGATATATATATGTATATATATAGTAAAACAATTTTAGCATTAATGGTTCTCGAGAAATCAAAATTACAAATTGTCGCTTTCCACCCTGTCGCACCCTCGCCAGGCAAGTCTTATTATAAAGTAAAGTTAAGTTTCAGTAAACGAACTGTAGCATATTCTTTTCCGAATGTCCGCGTTTTAACCGTTCTTTAACAGTGTCACATGCTAACATATAGCTTACATCAACTTGACATCATCGATAGGTTCGATTTGCACATATGTAAATTCTTTAAAGACTGCCCTAAACCGGTATCGATTTGTTTATATAATAGTATTGGCATTCAGCAAACGCTATGAGAGGCCATTATCTTAACGACATGGATTTTCCGGTCTGAAACTTTTCCTAGGTGGATACAATCGTAGTATTAAAACGGTATAAACGTAAGCATCACTGGGTTATGACACGATTTAGATTGAGTTGTATACTGTATGCGACGACAGCTATCTTAGTACATTACCTGCGATTGATTTTATTACTTTGTATGGGTATTATAAAGATTGATTGGATTTCATTTACATATAAATAATTTTTCTACCAAAAAGAGTCACTATAATAGACTAAAATTGAATATCTTTTACTTACATAATGGTCTCATTTTATTTGAAATATTTCAGTTTGTAGTAATTTTTTATAAAACCTTCGTGCTACAACTTAATAACATTTGATGTAGAGACGAAAGCCTGAGCACAGAACAATATTTATTTAGCTTGAGCACAAAGTATTTAATTCTATATATGTATATAATACATGTCGTTAAAAATTAAATTTTTTTAACGGAAACTTTTTTGTTGGTAAAATTAAAATAATAATCAACAGTCCAAATTGGGCCTAGGCCTTGAAGTAATGCTAGAGTTACTTCATACGAGACCAACGGAACACTAGGAGGTGAAGTGGTCGATTCCCAAAAGTTGTAAGACAATACAAATTTTGTTTAAAGATATTTTCCTGCGAAAAGAACCCTCGGATAAATGGAGGGCTTTTGTAGAGCGTCAAATGTTGTATCAAATCATGTCCTATAACAATCTGCTTTTGTTATTCTTTCAAGGAACCACTGTATGCTTAGTATGTGTATATATGGGCTTCGACATCATGTGTAGGCGTGAGTATATTGTGTTTGTGTCTAGGTCCTCATTTTAGCTGTAATTTGTTTTCAAGTTTCCAATTCTATTGTCTGCTTATTTTTATATACAACAACGTTTTAATATATAAGACGGATTCAAAGGGATTTCAAGTTTGATGCGACGTCGGGGACTAATGCGTGGGTACATGTTGTAATAAGTTTCGGATCCATTACATGGATGACTTTATTCGACAATATGTTAATATAGGTACGTACTTTCTTTTTAGTTTTGGAGATTATGGAGTGTGGATATTATGTATTCTCTGTAGGTTTTAAATGAATTCGGTAGAACATCGTACATATTTCAGTAATTTTTGCGCAACAATAGACTTTAATCAGAAATATGGCATTTAAATTCAAATGAAAAACGATTGTATTCATTAGAATTACACAGTAATGAGAAAGGAACGTTAATTTCATCAAATTTAAATGAAGCGCGTCAGCACGGAAAAAAAGGAATAGTTTTGACTGCCAACGACAGGGGTTCTCGTTACAATTGTGATGGTGAAATTTCAGCAAACCATCATTTTTAGTTCTCAGTACCACTATAAAATGTTGTCATTAAAATGTGATAAGAACAAATTTAGTTGTATTTATTTTGTGAACAAATCACATTTCGCAATTTGTATAATTCACAACGAAAGAGTTGTCACTACAATTAGAAATGTTAGTAACAAAAAAATGGTAATATCTATGATAACAATTTGTCAGTACAGTACAAATATAAAAACCACAATATACCTCGAATGTTTTGAAAACATTTATTATGTAGCGTAAACTTTGAAATATTTTCACAGTTCTGAAAATGTAGGAACGAGATTAATAAATAGAGAATAGTACAATTGAACGAAAATGTTTATGAAATATGTCGCCTTTTTATCAGTTCTTCGATTAGTAATAAGTCCCATTTTGCTGTCACTAGGTACTCGTATAATACTATAAAAAAATATTTTTTTTAAAAGTATAATATGGCACTGGGTCATGTTGGGGAGATCGACTAAAAATACAACAATATGTAGTGGATTTTTTTTGTATTTATTAAATTTTTTTTATTTTCATATTATTCTTAATTCTATTTATATAATTTTTATTTCTAGTAAATATACTCAATTTTTAGTTAATAAAAAGGTTCAATTCGCGATCCTTTTATCAGTAATGTTTTGACTTCGTTAATTTCAAAGAGTTTCCAGATATCATTAGATTCTTTTCTGACTCCGTAATAAAGCTTCAGTCACAACACTTGAACCGTAACTTTCTATAACAAACTCCATTTTTAATAAGTTTAATTGATTAACTTGTCACTTTACTGCTTTAGAAAGAAGACGCGTCGAAACTGATTTATTCAAATCTACCGCAAAGAAGAGCGATTGTTTTAGCTGCTACAATTTTCGTGGTAAAAGTTACATATTATAGGTACAGTGAACATAATTTGACGCCATACACCACAAAAAATGTGTCTGCAACACTTTCTTACTTTGCATTACTTTTCAATACCTCAGAATTTGTAAGAAAATAGCAATGATAATATGAGCCGTTGTATTTGAAAGTGGAATAAGTCCATTTTGAAAAAAATATTTTAGTGACATTGTAACATTATTTTATACAACACGAAGCAACTTTCTGAGAATCTATTGATGCAATTGTTTCATCACACTTTTAACAAATACAAGTAAATTTTCCTGAAATATGGCATAAATATTTTTAAACATGTTAAATCGTAAACCGTTAAGCATGTCGATTTAAAAACGAAATGGACTTATTCCACTTTCAAAATCAATGGCTCATATTACGTGTAAGGCATACAGATTTTATGTTTCCAGCACATATTTGCAGCTACATTAGGGAAATGTACAATGCACATTTCCTTTTTTTCCGTGTAGTTAATGAGTAGATTTTTCTATTAATTTTTCATAATAAGTGTTATATTTATTTGTAGCACTCATAAAGTATTAAGGCTAGTAATAGACCTTTTGAATTTAAGTACACAACTTATTAGTACCTCTAAATCCACCAAAGCCTGTTTGTTTTTTACCTCGACCGAAAAAACTCCAGAATTTCGCCCATAAAGTGTTCTTGTACGCGGTGTCTGTGGCCGTGAACTGGGTGTTATTTCGTGTTAGCAAAGACTCAGTTAAACCGATACAGGAGCCAAGCAGTAACATACCTTGCGCTCTTGTGGCAATTATCTTAACCTTCCAAGATTGACAGAAACTTACATTTGGATGTTACTCTCATCCAGTGCTGCGATTCGTACAATTTTCACCGTACATACACGAGATTTTCCCTACTCAGAGGAACGGAGATGGATAAATTTTCAAGTGCGTCTGTAGAGCAATGAAAATATTTTTATTAGCGTATCCAAGAACCCATTTAGTTAGCAAAGTGGCAATTCCATCGGTGTATTTTCAGGTTTGTGCAGTAGGTAAAGAAAGAAGCTCCGTCCACAGCTCAAAAAGATGGCGATGTGAGCTTCCTAGCGTACCCAAGAACCATATTTCATCGGCGTGCGATCGAATTTTTTTGAGAAAAATTTAGCCGATTTTAAAAAAAAAAACCAGGTTGGGAAGGACCCTTAGAGTCGGAAGGGAAGGTAGGTACTACTCTTGCGTTCGACCCCAACTTGAAAAAGAACGAAAAAAAAATCCTAAGATCTGTCGATATTTTGACACATATTGCGCTATGTTTCAAATCTCGCAAACCCTGAAATAAAAAGTTATAGCGTTTTGAAATTTGCATTTTTACTTTTTTCGATTTCAAAAGGAAGGAAAATGTTTGTCTAGATTTTAATTTTTAAAAATGAAAGTTATTATGGCGCTTCCCACAATGGATTGATTACTATGATTATGAGATGATCTGTGGGATCTGTGGGAAATTAAAAATGCTAACGAACATAAATTCGCTTTGTTATTTTTTAGTTCACAATAATAATAAAATAATTGAAAACATTGCATAACCCGTGTGGTTAAAATAAGTGCGTTTTCTTGCAACTGGATCGATCAAATCAAATTAAAAAAAAACGATGTGGATCCATCCCAAAAGCTAATTTAGCAGGGTTAATAAATACTGTTTCTAAATGCCTCGGATAAACTGTCACCTGCCCTGGCGGCAAAGTTTCGCATACTATACGACGAATCGGCACTGTACAAAGGTTATATCTTGGAAGAGTATGGAATGGCTGATAACTTCACCTTTCGTAATGAAATCTGGTTGTGTTTGTTACTACTCGTTTTTGTATTAGTGGCAGCAGTGCAGGCCCACATAAAAGTTGTATTTTGAGAGGGGCAACTAAAAAGATTGTCAGTTAATTTCAATATTATGCGATTGTTAATTTGATGAATTGTAGATTTAAATGTTTGATTACCATCTTCCATGAGACATTATTTTTGAAAAATTATTATTTTTTTTTATAAGGGCAGGTGAAAATTTTGAAAGACACTGAGGAACGAACCTCATAGTAGTGTGGGACTTTAAGGCCCGTTCCTACGATCGTCAGTAACGTTCTAACTGAAACTTTAACTGACAGATGCTCATACGAAACTTACAGTTAAAGTTCTGGTTAAATTTTAACTGAAGGTCGTAATAACGGCCCTAACCCACTAAAAACACCTCCCTTGACAGGGCTTTGTTCTGTGTTGATAGCTTTAATTTTCTGTATAAAATTATAATGAAAAACATACAGTAAATACAGTAACACCCCGCTTAACGCGGGGGATACGTTCCATCAAAGTAGAGCGTAATGCGAAACAGCGCTAGACGAAGCTATCCGCTATCTTAATAAATATATAAGTTTATACTTACAATAATGTCAACAAATGTTTCAAATGATAAAAATGCGTCCGTACAGCACCGCACCAAACAAGTACATATTTGGAAACCTAGTGCTGCGTACAATTTCGGGGAATCCCCGGGTTGAAATAAAAAAGCGCTAAACCGAAACAGCGCTAAACGAAACAGCGTTAAGCGGGGTCTTACTGTAATAGGTACTTATTAGTGCATTACAAATACGTTTTAGTTGAAGAAATAATTAATAACTGATTGTATTTGCTATATGTACTATGAAGTTGAAAAGCATTTCCTTCAAAGAAGAAATATTTTACACGCCGTCACTGCTTTCATATTCCAAGAAATGCTAAGAAGTAAACAAAGTTTGTATGCAAGGAAACTTTGATCAAAATATACATTTTATAACTTTAATTGAAATGTATTCTTCATTAATATCAACAGTAGAACTACAGATAATTAGAATCGGTTTACTTGCCTGAAGAACGATTTATTTTGCCGGAACTCTCTTCGGTTTCGGCAACCATCGAAAGAACACTTCATGTTTCTTTTTATATAGTTTTTAATAGTTTATCGCACGAATCACTGGCAGCAACAAATTTCCCACAATCTAAATTTTATAATAGTTATTTTTTTTTACTAAAATCTTTACTGAAACTGACTAAAACACACAATTCGGTAAACTTTCCCTGAAACACTTGTAACACGGTTGTAAACAAACTTGACAGTTGGGTCCCAAACACCAAACTTGCGTCATGCTTGCCATCTCACTTCCACTTCAAACTGTTTTTTTTTCCATTATTTTTCCGTCTCATTCTTTTGACACCCTAGCACCGAAAAACCAGGAAAAACCTCTAGTATCTCACTTGCTCTTCGGTTTTCTCTTTCTCTAAAAAAATTACGTTCACGTACACGACTTTTATACGTATCACCACCGCTTGGGTTATATAAACAAAGCCTTCAATAATTTTGTACATTCTGTCTCTATCTTACACATGGACGAAATGTATTGGGCTACCACGACTTTTCGATGAGCATATTCTGCCTGTCGGGTGCAAATACCTGCTTCAAATTGAATTCAGTGCTAAATCGTGTGACGCCATCTGTGAAAATGCTAAAATGTTGGCATTTAAATAAGCTTTAAAAGCACAAATTTGATCCATCGATGATCTCATTTTGATTTTGGATCATCTCTTTGTTGTTGTTTTCAATGTAAAACGAATGATCTTGATCTTGATCCAGTTGAAAAAAACACACCTAATGAAACGGGTAATGTTTTATATACGAGACCGTGTAGAAGCCATGTTCAAATTTTGAGGACGATGTCCGCTGTAGATACGTATGTTTATAAGTACGTATCATTTGTTAGAATATTTATGGCAATTTCTACGTATAATATTTTATTTGCTTATAGGTACGTAAAATAAGAACTATCTATGTACGTACAAAATTGTGTTACTTCTACCTACTATCTACAGTGAAAATTTGAGCAAATTTGTTTTATATCGATCACAATATCTACTGTATTATGAAATATAGTAATAATAATATCCCACAGTATAAATGTGGTCGTTGTACTAGCTTGAGAACACCTAAAATTCTTATTATAATTCAATATATGAGCCGTTGCATTTGAAAGTGGAATAAGTCCATTTTGAAAAAAATATTTTTTGTGACATTGTAACATTATTCTATACAACACGAAGCAACTTTCTGAGAATCTATTGATGCAATTGTTGCATCACACTTTTAACAAATACAAGTAAATTTTTCTGAAAGATGGCATAAATATTTTTAAACATGTTACAACGTAAACCGTTAAGCATGTCTATTTAAAAACGAGATGGACTTATTCCACTTTCAAAATCAACGGCTCATATAGAGGTTGCCGGATTGGACTATTTCCCGTGATGTGGTTGGTCTATTTTAAAGTTCATTTGGGGCTAAAAATTTCAAAAAACTACTTAAAGTATTTTTTGGATTATTCGGCCAACGAGAATTGTGCGATTTTACATCTGAGCCGAATAACAAGTTTAAAAACTATTCAAAAATGTTCGTCCGTCCACTACAGGAGAAAAACACTCAACATAAAAATTTAACCTGTTGTGTTAAATAATTGTACACCATTCAAAAATATAATAAATGTCAATAATCCTCAAAACAAAACAATCCGTTCTATTGCTTTTTAAAAACCTAGCACGAAATTATTATATTTCAAAAGGGGGAGTAGTGCTTATCCGAATTGTATATCATTGTAAGGAAAATTTATTGCATTTTTTTAATAAAAAAAAAAAAAAAAAAAAAAACGCTCAATTTAGCGCATAGACTATACATAGAATTAGAATTTTAATAACTAAAAGTTGCCTTAATTAATTCTCAATTTGTTTGTGCATTTTACTTTATTATTTTTTAATTATAAAGTATTGTGGTCGACCTGAAATTTCCAAAAAATTTGCTACCCTGAAATTTTGTATTTTCATGTCTTAGGACTAGTAAGCTCCACAAAAACAATAAAAAAAATGTTCGTCTGTCCGCCGTAAACGCTGTGCCGTCCACAAAACCTGTTGAAGACGCGTACCTTTCAAACTCCTTGAGATATTAAGCTGAAATTTTTATGGTAGGTAGAATGGGTGAACCAATACGAGTGTCATCTTTTGAAGGGATGGGACTGTACGGAGGAGCATCAAGCTGGGTTTCCATATGCGACAATTTTCTGTGGCAATATGTGTGACAGATCAGTTATCCAATCAGATTACAAATCTGTGACAAATTTTGTAGCATGTCTCTAGTCGGAGAAACTCCGACTTTTCTTGTGACAAAAATTTCAGTTCAAAGATTTCTCGAAAATTTCAGTTCAACGTCTTTAACCTTCTATAATTAGTGCGAAATATCTTCGATCTTATTTTCTTTTTTATTCTTTATTTTCTTATTTTCACTAATAGAAGCAATTTTAATATTTTCTTTAGTATTTTTTTGCTGTTTCGTTATTTTTCCAGCCATTTCACTTTTTTTGACAACCAATTTACGCCAAGGTGTGAAACAAGTAATGTCGCAAATGGAAGCTCTAGACTGAAGAGTGTGACACGTTTTCGTCGCGACAAACTTCTGTCGCAGAAAATTGTCGTATATGGAAACCCAGCTTCATATACTAATCTCACAGTGAAATTTAATTGTATTCGAAAATTGACCTAAAGAAATTGTTATACCCACAGTTTACTTACACAGTCTACTAATACTAAGTAAACAGTAAATGGTCCAGCATCGATGGTGATGTAAAGCATATAGGAATACAGTGCAACCCGTTTATAAAATGCACTTTTATAACGTACTTTCGGGTTATAACGTACCTGTATTCAACCTCCATTTACAAATGTAAAAGGTTCTTATGTTGGTTATAACGTACAATCGGTTATAACGTTATATTTTTGTGGTCCCCTCAAGGTGCGTTATAACTGGGTTGCACTGTAGTATGAAAGAGGTAAGTTAATGCTTGATTAATTTCACTAACTTTGTACTCATATCGGAGAAGTTTTAGGCGTATAAGAGCTTTTATTTGATGCACTAAATTGAATTTGAGACGAATTCAACATTAATCAGTTGCCTTATGACTGGGGTCTTAAAGGGAACCTACTATCTAAATGTCTGGTTCTTACGAAAAGAAGATTGTGATCAGTTTTGTTACGGATTTCAAGAACGCAAATGCTAAAACCTTTGCACTAAATAAGTTATGTCTAGCCTGACTGGCTAGACATCAAGCGAACCACTACAAGCATTAAAAGGAAAATAGAAAGAAATTTAATATTACATTTATTAAGTAGCTACTATCTTACATCACTAAAAATACTTTTAGAATAAATTAAAATCTAAAAACCTATTTAGCTGTTAAGGCTATTTACACTGGGGTCAACATTTGGATCCAAAATAATATTCAATTTGAATTTAAAAATGCAGTGCTTTTTGATTGAAATTCAATTTACATTAAATCTTAATATTACGAAGGAGTTAAATACACTGTCAAAGAATTGAAAGAATGAATTTGTGTGTTCGTATTATGTACGTATATAATCCAATTAAAATATTATTGTACACATTAGGGTGACCCTTTATATTGGTAAAACAAATTTTTTTTTCTCTCACCCCTTTAATTGACTCAAAGTACTTAAAAATGATTTTTAAAAGTGAAACCCGCTCTTAATTTTATTATTAACCCATGCCCCAAAGGCCCTTTCAAGGAGTTTTTCACCTTGATAATCACTTCAATTTTAAAGGGCACCACCAGTTTGAAAATTGAAAAAAAAATTTTTTTTTTACATATTTCTATAGTGCATACCTTCAAGAATAACACATCAAAATTTCAAGAGTGTATCTTAAATGGTTTTTGAGCTACAGCCTCCTGAAGAGTAGCCGCTCGTCAAAATGTTTTTTTCTCGAAACGACATTTTTCAAAATTGCTGCAGTTATAAGTCGATTACAAATCATTCGATTGATATGATTTTTCTTTTAATACTCTGTGTAAGTTTCTTTGTATCGTGAACCGCCAGTTATTCCAATTGGATAAAAATTGTTTTGTTTAGAAAAAAATCATCGGATCTTTGTGCCCCTTAACTCCTTGAAAGGGTCTTTGGGGCACGGGTTAATAATAAAATTTAGAGCGGATTTCACTTTTAAAAATCATTTTTTAGTATTTCGAGTCAATTAAAGGGGTGAGAAAAAAAAAATTGTTTTACCAATATTAAGGGCCACCCTAGTACACATATAATAATACGTTTGGATTGGTATACCTATGGATAAACGCTTTGCGTGTGGTATTGCATCTAATTTTTATGAAAAAGCATTCGCTTGAATAAGTCCAGGGAACTGGAATCTGGCGCTTCGGGTTTTTAACGATAAAATAATGAAATGTCTTACGATGATGCCATCAGTTTGGCTGCGTGGATCACATTGTGCTGATGATGATATCCTGCTACTTCAGGTGTTCCATGCACGCCGCCACTAGATGTTGACAGGGCGCCGAATGTTCCGCCAAAGTAGCAATTGTTTACGTATTCGTAGTTCGAGGCGTTTGTCTCCGCTTTCATACTTCCATACCCATGTTGTCCCAAATTATGGTGGGAATGATAGTTGGTACTTCCACTGGATACGCTGCCAACGCCGCTAGTTAACGATAAATTCGAAGCAGTCGATACGCCAGCGTGGAGGAGGTGTTCGTATTTTGCTGACGAGGGACTCGCCAGGGACAAACTGTTTCCATGGATATTCGTTGAAGAAGTACCTGCCATAGCTGTCTGACTGAGGATGTGTGATGAATAAGAGGTATTGTTTGAAGAGGTTTGTGTTCGTGTTTGTGAAATAGGTGTAGTAGATGACTGGATATGGTGATGGTGGGTGGAGTGCTTAGGACTACTGGACGATGTAGTGAGTTTGGTTGAGGATACAGTCCTTTCTAGCGTATGATGACTACTGGATGACACCGATGATAAGGACGGTTTTAGGTCTGGAATTGTAAATTGAGTTAAAAAAAGTTGTTTATAAATTTAGGGTTTGTACAATTTTACCATTAGAATCCTTCTCTTTGCCCGAAGAAGTATCATTTCCTGATTTTTTGGGTTTGCGTTTTCTCGTTTGGATTCCATCTTTGCGCATCGCCAATGGTCGGTTTACACCGTGCAGTTTGAAGTAAAGTCCACAAGCATTGCATACTGGCTCGCCTTCATTATTGCGTCGCCAAAGTGTAGTTGTCCTTGTACCACAGTTTGTGCAACAAAGACCCAATCGACGTGTTGCCGTCTTAAAAAAAAACAAGAATTATGTTCAGTTTATTAATTTGCATACAATATTAGATATTTTGAAGTCTAAAAAATTTACCAATCGCTTGCTGGGTTTGATAAGTGGCCGATTCATTCCATTCATTTTATGGTACAGTCCACATGCATTACATAAATAGTGGCCAGTCCCATCTCGTCTCCAGAGTGGAGTACTAATCGCTCCGCAATTAACGCACTCGCGCCCTTCGCCAAATTGAAACTCCATAGCACTGTCGTAAGGCGATGTCCTTTGAAATGCACTTGGGTCGTAAGTTCTCCACGAACCCATCATGGATTGCGCGTAAAACTGTGCGGGCAGCTGCGAGTGTGTAGCTCCAAAACTGTCTGTGGTCCAAGCATTCTGTGTTGCACTGCCAAACGGTCCTGTATGCCCGTACTGGGTATGTGGTAGAGCTCGGTTCGAAGGAACGTATACTGGTGTGCTCGCAACAGCAGCTGCTGCTTGTTGATGGTAAGCTACAGCATTACCTGCACTGCCTGTTATATCTGGATATGCCGAACTTGAATGAAACATTGCCGATTTTGGTAGGAACTGATCTGAAACAAATTAAAAAGATAGTTGCTATTAATAATACTTACTACTTACTATTATTGGCGGCCATAGAGCTAGTGGAGACGACAAGCCACCGGTTTTGTATAAAGTGCTTTGAAGCCAAAAACACGATGAGAATTGAGACAAAACATGGTCGTTATATCAAATTGTTGTTGACTTAGCGTGTGAGTGTGTGAGACAAAACAGACGTCAATTTGTCGTTGTTTTGCGTGCAAATGAATGCAACGACGTCCGCCTTCAACTCAACCGCTGCTTATCATCTCCAGTATATAGGTATCTCTATGTTGGCGGCAGAACGCAAATCTTTTAAAACTCAGCCTAATTTTATAATGAAAATTAGTTTGTTTCTTTTATTGGTGTTTTATTAATAATATGTATGTAGGTACCTCCATCTACGCATTTCCGCTAATCTATTTTGGTTTTTGTGGACATGAAACTCTTACGCCCCCGTCCCTGTCCCTCATGAGAGTGAATTGTGCTAACATTGAACTTCATGTACTACTCCTTTCAATTTTGTACTACTCTTCATTCGAATATTAAATTCTAGAAAACATTAGAGACAATTTACATAGAAATACCTGACATGATTATTAGCGTTGCGAATAATGTCGATGTTTTCTTGCTGTGTTTTGAGAAAGTGAGATCCGTAATTTTTTTAAATTTACAAATTCAATTCATAGGATCCATTCGATCAAGGATTGGCTACAGTTGTGACCTTACTTTTCGTTCCTAATTCCGTTCAAACTTCGTATAGCTACCTGATGGATTAGTAAACAAAACGCAGATGAAAGTGAGCTCTTAAGTTAAACGAAGACGACTCATAACAAGTTATGCGAGCATGATGAATTTACATTAGAATGCAAAATGCCCTCCCTGCCCCCCCCCCCTTCAAATGACGTCCTTGTTAGTGATAAACTGCTACTATAGCAAAAACGGTAACGATATATATTTGTGTAAGTGTTTTATAGAAGTACTATTACTAGGGTAATATGAAAAATTTGGACAGAGGAAATATACCCGACGATTGATGAACAAGCATTACAAAAATTACAAGAATAAATTACAAGAAAGGAGACAAACTCTGTTTGTAGAATTATGGAGGAATGTTTTTGTTGTGTTCGTCCTAAAAAATACTGACAGAACTAATTGAACGTCGTCTTAAGCCCTATTCTAACGAAATAATGACGAATACATACATATAGGTGGATTCAGAACCGGACAATCTTCAACAAACAACACTTTTATTCTAAATAGCAATTACTTCAAAGTATGGTGGTCTATTCAACTGAAGTGCACTACTAAAGATTAAAAATTTTCGTTTGCTGTTTGGTCATATGTATTTGAAATAACAAATGTTGATTCACGTAAAAATAAATGTTGATTCCCGTAAAAATAAATGTTGAGTCATCTATTTTAGTTGAAATACCGACCTCCGATTTATATTGAAATTGATATAAAGCAGAATAAAGGGTGCGCATGCAGTTTTTTTAAGGACTACTTATCGGTTGGTTTCCCGTCAAAGGGAATGGGCAATATCTCAAATTTTTTAATCACTATGTGCAATTAATAAATTACGTTATGAAAAATGTTAGTTTTTCAAGACTTTCACAAAGTGGATACAACGCAGAAAGGCCGCGTTGATAACGTTGTCGGATCAATCTTTATAAAGTTGGGATGATTAGTTATTTAACCAGTCGATATAACTACTGTACTTGTAAATGGTATTCTTTATCATTTGAAATATTCCTGCAGTTACAGGTAACTTCTCAAGTTACATGAATGTATAATCTGGCTTTCTTTCTTCATACGAGTATTATGTATTTATTGTTTAACAAGAACCGTACAAAACACGGAAGACAGTGGAGCATGTCACAAACTAACGTTCCGGAAAATAAGTTGACTGATAAGACCGTGGCCCGGACGATGTTCATTTAGCGAAAATGCGGGACTTATCGCCTTCGATTGTACAATTGCCACTTATTGCGAACCTTATTTTCTGTTGTTGAATGCTGATGTGAAAATTTATAACCGGGAGTGTGAACAATTAAAAGCGTTCGTTGATTATGGCATTATGGGTGATTATGGGAGGCAGTTTAAGCAAAATGGAGGCTGACAAGAATAGATAAGGTTAATTATAGAAATTATGTAGATACCTGTTTTATAGGTAACGTATACTCTAGCGAGATAATACTTATATAGAATTGTTATAAGTTAAATCAAAATGACTAATGTAGATGCATATGTATGTAGATACTACTGTTACCGCAAAAAGCAATGCACCTCCCAGCGGGAAATGAAGCGCTTGAAAATGCATTAACGAGCGCTTTTTTGAAGCAAGGAGGTGCTCCCAAGACGCTCTTCGTTCATATAAATTTAACATTTCATGTCATTGCGAGAAAGACTTTGTCATTACGTTTTCGTAAAGTGCCGTTGAAGCGCTTAGAATACAATGATTAAAAAGAAGCAATTTTAAAGTATTTTATCTTTATAAGTGACAAAGAACTCCCAAACTACTACGATATGTAGTCCTTCATTTTAAGTCCTCCTTAAGCGCTTGTAATCGAAGCGATTTGAATTTTTTCCCGCTGGGCTATTTTGAAAAGCGGTTAAGTAACATGTGCTGATATATTCTCCATCATTAGCATTTGTATATGTAAGTTCGCCTAACCGCCATTTCGGGACAATTTTAAAAATTTGACAGCGCCGACGTTGACGAGGTTCGTCTCAATTGTGTTTATTTAAACCGTTAGTCGATGTCGACATTAATTATCGTCTTTTCGCTGCGTCGGCATTTATACTTGCCGACGTCTATTACCGCGGCGGCAATTGTGTCGTGAGACTCTCACTGCGGCGATATATACTACGTACACATGAAGGATTGAATCCGAATTGAATGCAGATTCAATCCATTCAAATCGCATGTAGACGCAGATCGAATTGAAATGGGATCGAAGTTGCTCATATCACTAAATGCAGGTCGAAAGAACGGACACAGTGCCACTTTAGAGTTTTCTGTTGATCAGGAGTTGTAATGTTGGAAAACATTAAAGTAATAGTAATAAAGTCGTGAAGTATTTCACGACGTGGTGTTCTCAAGGCTTGTGTGTAAAATTTCATGGCTTAGAGCAAGCCTTCTTAAACTATGGGTCGCGACCCCAAATGGGGTCGCGTAGCAATATTCTGGGGTCGAGAGAGATTTTAATGTCAAATATTAAAATACACGATTTTATAACATCTAGATGTGTATTTTTGCAGAGTCACACTCAACACCTGCATACAAACAAAGGTTGGAATGCGCGCCAGTGATCCCACCCTACTCCGATTGGAGTAGATCTACTTCTTTCCTTTTCTGTGCTGTAAATCATCTACTCCGGAGTAATCAAAATATACTCCTTTTTCTGCCGTTTGAAATATTGGTACAAAACACCATTCTAATTCTTCACTCAGGCGGTAGCAGAAAGATCATTTTTCTGCTTGCATTATTTGCCAAACCATTTGAACTACGTATAGTGTAAAATTGTAAAAAAAACGTATTTTCTTTCAAATGTATATGCCGACTCGCTTGTTGCTTAAATCTACTACCATTATTTTATTGATTCTGCTACTCTTTTTTCAGCGAGACAATGATTCAATAACACTGAGTGTAATGTGAACTAGTGTAGTATTGACGGTCTTCTAGTGTAGTCAATTGTCAGTGTTCCACCGTAACGAGATTTTAGTTTTTTTTTATTTATTCGGTAATTAATTAATCAATTATTATATGCCATATGTTATTTTTATATATTTATTGGATTTTAGGATCAAAATAATTTTTGGCCATGGATAAATGGCTGAACTTAAATAAGAATGGTAATGACGCAGATGATAATGCTACAAACTCTCCTCAGGCAGGACAAAGTATTGAAAAACAGGCATCTAATGTGCGAAAAAGAAAATATGATATGTAAGTCTTTTCTTCAATTTGGCTTTACATTTCAAAATTGTAACGGTAATGAACAACCTCTTTGTTTGATCTGCAATGAATTATTGGCTCCGGAGAGTATGAAACCATCAACATTAAGAAGACATCTTGAATCAAAGCATGTTTCGTATGTTAATAAACCAAAAGAATTTTTTGAAAGACTGTATATGGTAAGTCTTTAAATAAAGAAAAAAATCCTTTGAAAAATTTATGACCGTTAATGAAAAATATTTACTAGCGTCATATGAAGTTTCATACTGTATTGCTAAAAATAAAAAGCCGTTCACCATTGGAGAAGATCTTGTATTGCCTGCTGCCATAGAGCTATAACTAATGGAGATCGCAAAGCTCCGTTTCTGTATAAAGCACTGTGAAGCATTTTGAAGTTTAAGCGACTGTTTTTGTATGGAGCGTTTCATGCCCGGTGGCAGTGAAATGCAAATATTAGCCTAGTATTTAAAGGTTGGGCTTTTTTTCTTTTCAATACCGGGGTTTAACATACATGTGAGTAAGATGCTGATAGTAGCATAGTGAATATCGCCGGTCCTTTGCGAGAAAACCTCCTGCTTCAAAAAAGTCGCTGCACGCCATCGCCATTATATATGGTACGTATATATAGCTCTATGCCTGCTGCTATTAAAATGGTAGAAATACTACATGGAAGTAAATATGACGATGATATTCGAAAAACTCCTTTGTTGAACGACACTGTCTCGAATAGAATTTCTGATATTAACAAGGACCAATTAGTGCAACTTACTACAAGAATTAAAGAAAGCCCAAAATTTTCAATTCAGTTGGACGAAACAACTGATATTACTAAATTGGCTCAGTTGCTAGTATATGTCAGGTACGTTTATAAAGAAAGCATGGAGGAAGAATTGTTATTTTGTCGTCCTATGAAAGACCATACTACAGGGAAAGACATATATTGTAAAGTTGACGAATTTTTAAAAACTGAAGGTTTAGAATGGAAAAATTGCTGTAGAATATGCACAGATGGTGCAAGAGCGATGACGGGCAAAAATATTGGTTTTAAATAATTTTTTCAAGCTGCCCATTATGATCATGTAACTTTTACTCACTGCCTTATTCACCGAGAGGCCCTTGCAGCAAAAAAATTAGCACCAGAATTGAACGATGTGTCTTAGAATGCTGTTAAGATTATAAATTTTATTAAGAGCCATGCCCTTAACAGCCGCTTATTTTCAAATCTCTGTAAGGATACGGATTCCAACTACACAACTTTATTATTACATGCAGAAGTAAGATGGTTGTCAAGAGGTCAAAGTTTAAGAAGATTATTGTTATTAAAGGTCGAAATCGAAATATTTTTAACCGAACGAAAATGTGAACTTGCTGCTATTTTTTCAAAATGACTTATGACTATCCAAGCTGTGTTATTTGTCAGATATCTTTGCGAAATTAAACGATCTCAACTCTCAGGAAAAAATTGCGATATATTTACTTCGAATGATAAAATTGAAAGTTTTATTAAAAAGAAAAAAATTCGTTCGAAATGTTTTCCAGTGTCGACAATTTTATAATCGAGAAAAATCATTGTAAAACTTTTATTGCAAAAATTATTGTAGATCACTTAGCGCTAGAAACTAATTTTGATGAAAAATAGGGCATATAATTTTTGTAACTATAATAAATACAATTTTACAACTTTTGGTGCAATTTTTAATTTTAGATTTTTCTATGTTTCTAAACGAATTCTAAAACTATATATTTTTATATGTATATGTTTGTATATTGTTACCCAATAAATAAATCATCAAAAAATATTTATTTATCTTTCTTTTATATGTATATGGAGTCGCCAGGAAACTCGCAAAAAAATGGGGCTGTGAATGAAAAAAGTTTAAAAAGCCCTGGCTTAGAGTGATATTTGTCCCAAATTTTAGATTACTATATTCGATCCGGTGGTGCTGTTAATGCGATTGTGAATAAATAATAATTTGGCTTTTAGTCAAAACATTTTTTTCGCCTCAAAATTATACATATCTTATTGTAAACTTCCAAAATTATTTCCCTAATATGCTTATGCCAATACCTAAATATAATTTCCATGCGCTAAACAGTTCGTGAGAAAGCTTAAGATTCCAACTCTACCATTCACGTGGTAATGAGTCTTTCATTGTTTATTATTTCAATATGGTTCCACATTCCCACCACCACGATATCTCAAAAACGAGTGGACCGATTAACTTGAAATTTTGCACACTTTTTTTTAACATCAAAAGGCAGTCCTTAATCGAAGGATTTTTTTTTTCGATGCATACTTTTTTTTAAATCAAGGAAAATGAAGTGAATTTTTCACAGAAAACTAGACTTTCACTTTCGATCGCCGACCATTTCTTCAAAAATGAATATTTTATCAAATCCTTCCATTAAGGACTAGATAATACGATAAAAAACTTAATTTATTTGGTTTTACTTTATTAGTAATAATACAGTATTGTTATTGATTTTCAAAAAAAAAAATTTGCTGCACTCAAAATTTTTTTGTCCACGTTTCATGACTAGTAGACGCGAAAAAAGCAATAAAAATTTTCACTCCGTCTGTCCGCCGTTCGCCGTACGCCGTACGTCGACCGCCCCAAAATCCTTTGAAGGCTCGTAGCTCTCAAGCCAGTGGAGCTATTAAATTAAAAATTTTTCTAGGAATAGACTGGGTAGACCCCTTGAATTGACATTATTTTCAGGGGTGGAGTGTGAGGGGGAAGGTGGGGGAAGGGTTTTAAACGAAAAATTTTGGTTTCTAGATCTCAGCAACCACTCATGTTAGGAGACTGAAAATTAAAATTTTTTCTAGGAATAGACTGGGTAGACCCCTTGAATTGACATTATTTTAAGGGGTGGGGGTGTGAGGGGGAAGGTGGGGGAAGCGTTTTAGACGAAAAATTTTGGTTTCTAGATCTCAGCAACCACTCATGTTAGGAGACTGAAACTTGAAATTTCTATAAAGCTCTGATAGTGGACCCATTTGCAAAAAAATTGATGATATGGGTGAAGGGGTGTGGGAGTGGAGGGGGAAGCAATGCGTCCGAAACGCAAAAAAGTCGAGACCGACACATTCTAAAATCTATATCTCCTAAACCGTTAATAGCAAGCAATTAAAACTTAACAAATATCTGTAGTTATACTAGGAGAGTAGATTGAAACAAAATTTGGGGGGGGGGGGGGGGTAGTGGCGTACGGGGGTGGGGGTTGAAATACTTAACATTACGATATCTCCCAAACCAATGGCACCAGAAAAACAAAATTCGGTTTAAGTATAAAGCTTGATAAATAAAGATTGCTCAAAGTAAAATCTTTCAAGGGGGCGGGGGAGTACGTAAGTGGAGGGGATAAGAATTTTTCAAAAATAACACGTTTCATATCTCAATAACAGTGTAAGATGGATGCTTCAAATTTTTACTAGAAGTAGGCCTAATAGAACCCTAGTAGGGAAAAAAGTTTGGGGGTGTGGGTGTAGAGGGTGAGGGTGGGGAAGGGTGAGAAAGAAAAAGTTCCGATGTTTATATCTTAAGAATCTATAGTGATAGGAAGCTGAAACTTGGTATTTAGATAGAGCTATAGTAGTGGCATGGTGAAAAAATATAATTTTTTTTAGGGGTAGTATGGTACGGTGGTGGGGGTGTTTTTCCTAACTTTAGAACGGCTTATGCTATGAAGTTGAAACTCGGTACGTATATGTAAATCAACCAGAAAAGTAATTCTGACAAAAAAAAAATTTGAATATTCGTTGGCGTTCAGAAGGGGGGGCAAAAAAAATATCAGTATATATAAAATGCATATATTTTCACGACTTTCGTCATATCTACTAGGTCTTTCCAAATATTGAATTCATTTTTATTCTACGGATTCTTCATATGAATACCTAGAATGTGTTTTCAAGATTTTTTGAAATTCGACCCCTAAGAGGGTGTAAACTGGTTGTATACTTTTTCATGAATTCCATCATGTTTCTCAGGTCTGATCAGATATCGAATATTTTTTCACTTCCCCAGGCTTGTTTAATAATCACCTATTTTTAATTTTTGTTTTTTTCAACCTCTAGACCGCATCCTGGAATATGACCCAATTATTTAATTTATATGTTACACCCTTTTCTAACCGCTTCCCGAACTTTTTGTTAGGTTTTCAGTCACATAGTAACATACACCGCATCCCCGAATTGAACGCGTTTTGAACTTCTGCCGGAAAAATAATAAAGTTGCGCCCAGACTGTCGGCAGATTTTTTTTTATTTGAGATCATTGGTGTGGAAGTTACAGTGGTCACCGCGGAAGGCTTTTTTTTGAACAGCGGTCCGGGAAATATATTATATCAGCTACATTTGTGAATTTTTTCCAATAGAAAAATTATGAAACATAGTCAAAGATAAACTCTTCACTATGAAAAAACAGTTCAAAACCTGCAATCGTTTTCCCAAAAAAAAATCACAAAAACACCCTTTTTTTCGGCCGCCAACTAGATGTAACCCCTTAAGTCAAGATTGGAAATCGCGAAGAAGACGTGTCATAGGTCCTCCGAGAATCTGAAGGAGATGAACAATCGAGAATGAATTTCGAAATCAATCGGCCAGAATCATGTCATGCACCAGAGTTTTACTACCCTACGTTTAACGCTCCGATCAAGTCACACAGGAACTGAAGATTAAATTTACTTATAAATATGAGAGTATGTATTTTTATTTTCTACAAAAACTTAAATTAAAAATCGGTCGGTCAACAGTCTGGGCGCAACTTTATTATTTTATGGGTAGAAGTCGGAAACGTGTTTTATGCTGAGATGCGGTACAGGGTACTATGCGACTGATAACCTAAGGAATAACCTGGAGGCTTTTTGGAGCGTTGTTTTCTAGATGTCTGTAGGGGTTCACACATTCTACCTATCATTAAAATTTAAACGCAATATCTCAAGGGGTTTGTGAGTTGAGTACTAAACAGAACACGAACTTCACCTTCGACTTCGATTTGCCTACCTTGCAGCAGTCGCAGGCGATTTGTCTACCTTGCCGCAGTCGCAGGCGAAGTCGGTGTTGGGGCATCACCATAAAATACTGTTTATTCTAAAGACAGGGGCTGCGTGATCGAAGTCGAAGTCCGTGTTCTGTTTGGGCAAGACGCACTGTCAAACGGTTTCGCGTACGGCGTACAGACGGACCTTTTTATTTTTTTGCTTTTTTTGGGGTCTATTAGCATTAGTTCTAAAACCTAAAAATACAGAATTTCAGAGTACCTTTTTTTTGTTTGAAATTTCAGGCTTATAACAATATCTACTTTATTATTTAAAATAATAAAGTAAAAATAAGACAAGTGCTAAATAAAAGTTTCGCATTCTAAAATCATTTAAAGCGACGCCGACAAATTTTTAACGGCAAATGCCCGCAACAAAGTGAAATTCTTCCAATTCCTAAATACATACTATGAAGCTAGAGTTTATGGTGGTCAGGGTACGTCACCTTTTTGGCTTTATTCTTGTTTTCTGGGCATTTTTTTGTTTTTGTAGTAATATTTCTCATCTTCTTAATTTTTTTTTTTTTGCAATTTGATTGTAAATCACACTACAGAACGCAGTGAGCGACCGGAAATTTGTCGCCTAACATGAAATTTCAATTTCTAGTTTATCTGGTCTGCCTCTCAAGGTTTCAATGACGCGTTATTTATAAGGGACGTGTTTTCTAAAAAAGGTAGAAGGTAGAAAAAGGTTTGAGCTTGAACATGCAATTAGCACGTAGGTAACAAAACAGCATGTGGGCAGTTAGGGTAGGCATTTAGCTATGGCGTTGCGTAATTCCAGTGTTGTTTTTTTTTTAAATCAAAGCATTCTTATATTTTTTAAAGAGTCATAAATTAAAGGCGCTAAGATCTGACCAGGCATTTAGAGAAGGTAAGCTAAGTAAATATTTCGAAACAGAGGTACATACATATATATCTACATACATATATGCTTATGTTATATGTACTTACATTTTAAAATTTATGGGTTAATAATGAGTTCAGATATCTTATGTTTATTCAAAATAGAAAAAAAATGTACATACCTAAAATACATATATGGGAAAGCACAAAATATCTAGTACTAAGTCGCTGCATTCCCGTTAAAATCCAGTATACTATAAAGCTTCAGTTTTAATGACTCCGATCCGATCCGGCAACCTCGGGGAAGAAAATTTTCTAGGCACAATAATTCCGAGATTCGTCAAAGTGCCACTATCGAGGTGTAATTTTAATTTTCAGTTGAATGTGACTAGTCGTCCCGAAATTCCGTTTGGTGTGTCGGGTGAAGAAATTCACCAACGTCCTTTTTTCCAGATCGGATCGGATCAGAGCCATTGTAACTGAAGCTTTACTATTAATCATAATCCGCTTCAATATATTTCCCCAATTTTTTCGACGGCTCATTAACACTTGTCCTAGCTAATTGAAGCCCTACCCGTATTACTCTAATACAATCATCATCTATCTTATCATGATTCCTCAATCCATTATTACCCGTCTTAAATCTTAATACCCAAGAGTTATGATCAGCGATTGCTAGCCTGTCGCCCGGCCATGAAGTCTGGCATGTTATTTTAATTTTTAAATTTGAAAACAAGAAGACAAAAACAGACGAGCTATCAACACCTGAGCGTGGTCAGGTAGATGAAAAATCACATTCATATGAGTCATAGCAACAGAGGTGGTGTCATTAAAACTTTGTCTAGAAATTTTAAAATTCCTGAAATGTTTGCCGACAATGGTAATGTCATCTTGATTTTTTCCTTGTCAAAAATTATCTCTCGAGGGTTAGAATCTTAAGTAACCTAAGTACTTGAGATAGTAATTTTTTTTTATTTCATAAACCGCACGAGATATTAGAAATTATTAATGGTTAAAGGTCATTATACGATGGAAGTTGTTATTTAGCTGCCTTTCATTACGTGGGATAGGGATCAAAAAAACTTGATGTAGACGATCTTGAGAGTCGTACAAGTCGGTGTTTTACGAAAATCAGCAATCTGTTACATAATGTAATGTATCTTTTCTCCAAAAATTTCAAACCAAATTTGTAGTCATAAAATAAAGAAATTCTTTTCACCACCGGCGACAAAATTTCTTTGCGATCAAACTCTAATCTCATGCCCCTTGATGAAAATCACCCAAGTCCCATCTGCGCAGACAAATTGATCCACTCGAGAATACATTATGGACCACACTAATGGGATATGGCCATTTCGAGTTCATTCTTTTAGGTTTAGTACTGGTTGTGCTGTGATCAACTGCCGGCTTGTGACATGGATCCTTTGATCCTTAAAAATGTTCTCAATGACAAATTAATTCTTTATTTTTACGGAACCACGATGTAGTGTTGTTATTTGAGATTCTTAATGGTGTTTTGCGTCACACAAGCACACACACACTAATACAGATATTCAACGATCGTACGCAATAAGATCACTTCTTTTTTGATCGTAGCCGGTAAAAAAACAAGCTTTTCAATGCATGTTTTTTTTTTTACTCTGGTTGAGAGCCGACAAAAAAAAGCGGAGATCAAACCATACAACTAAATTGAATCAAACTTATTCGCGGCTAATGTGATCCAAAGGTAGATCCAGCGGTCAGCGCCAAGACCCAAGTCACCGATGGGGCTCGGTAACAGGTCCCGCGCTTAGCGCAAGCACGTTCTTAAGTTGGAACTTAGACGCGAGAAGTGTTTTTGATAGTAAGTGGCCTGCGGTTTGAGGAGTGATATAAATTGTGATCGCGATAGTCTTTGAGGGTGAGGTAAAGTAAAAGGATGGATTCCTCTGATCAAGTTCTTTTAATATAAAAGCCATGTAAGTGATGGTTGTGGCCGAAAGTGTTTTGGCGCCGGCCAATGCACACAACGACGGCACATTTCTTTGTCATCTGAATTTAGGCAGCTCGATCCGCGACTTAACTTTGATATTAGAACAGGGTTACGGGCTCTCCGTTTTGTTACTCTTTCGGAGCACTTGTATAGTGTCGGGTCGGTATGATACATACGCCAACCATCGGTTTTACTTTTACGTTAAGTGCTCAATGGACCATTCCAATAATTTGGGTCTAGTTTAATGGTGATTATAAAATCGAGCAAAACTTTATGTATACCTAATTGTATACGCTAGAGATGAATACATAGAGAGTATTATAAGTTTAATCGAGCACAAAAATCAGAGGAATGGAACTTATATAAATGTGTACATAATATTTTATTTTCAATTGTCCAAAAACTCCTCTGACGTTATTTAGCCTAAAATAACAGAAAAGTATACACTAACTACACTTAGCGCAATAGTGGAGACAAGAAGAACAGAGCAAGTCTTTCGACAAAATATTCGTGATCCACCTGAGAAGGTCAACGCAAATACCCAATCAGTACAACGGTTTCCATAGCGGAGGATGCGGCCGCTTTACCTAGATGCGCGCTATTAAGATAATGGTTACTTACATATATCGAAGGCGGTTTACTTAGCGATTCCATTTTTAATTTTCATTTTGTAAAACCAATAAGAAGCAAGTAGTGGCATGTATGTAAAAGCCTCCTCCTTGCCAATGCTACAAGGGGAAAGCATATAATGTACACTACTATGGCTTCAAACCTTACGGAACTCCCCCAAGTAGAAATGTACGAGAACCTTCAAATTAATTGGGAACATTTTCCCTATCCCTTCGTGCTTAATGGGCAAGACACATGATACCGTGCACTTATAAAATTTCTGCGTAATTATAACATCCTGAAACCTAAACTATGGGCTCTACATCTTATACACAATTATAAGCTTGCAGTCAGACGACGTGAAATGGGACGGTTTGGCCATTATTTTGGTATAAGAGTAGTTCGTACCTAATTTTCAATCGAAACCGGTCAACAACAAAAATTTAAGTTGATTAGTTTCCATTAGGTTTGATCACCGCACATCAGCTCTCAATTGGTTTATTTATTAGCGATCCCAACTTCTGACTTCATTGTCTTGACTCTATAGTATTTCGTGTCTCCTTAATGACGTAATTAATTGAATGACGGAATTTATTAGTTTCAATCGGGTTTTATTTTTGTTTATTTGTGTATGCTTTGCCCAGTAAAAGCGACTTTGATCTACTCCGAACTCAGATCAATTAATCAACTGACTTCAACTAACCACTTTTGTATAGCTATTCGGTGTGTTATTATATCACATATTTATCTTTTAGATTTCATTACCAGAACAACTACCCACGAACGCAGAAATATAATCATTTCCAATATTTTTAGCACATAGTTGGTGTTCCTTCCTATTCGGGGTAACAATTCATGAATTACAGCAATAATCGGATATTTGTATACCTATTCCGAAAAAATTATAATAGCTTCCGTTGAAGTAACTCGTAAGTATTGCCATTTTATACTACATATATGTAAAGCTAAGACAAACTACTGAACATTACTTAATGCTAATTGTAATTAAAAACGAATAAAATAAACAAAGCTGTTGCTTTACAAAAAAAAAAATCATTAATTTGAGCAGTAGGCATTGTGAGTAATTTGAGTAGGCAAAGCGTTTTCCGCTATTCTTTTTGGGGTTGCTTTGAGATCATAAAATGCTCAAAACATACGTTGGCAACTATGACAACTATTTTTACATACATACATTTTAACTATTCTTCGCGGATATTTCAATTGGAACAAACCAACGTCGGTCTCAACGTGCGTCGGCTCTACACCGCTAATAACAGTCGTTGAAATGTCGACGGCGACGCGTCGGTTTACATACATCCCATCCAAATAACGACAATGTCGGTGAAGTTTGCAACGGACGACGCGCGGCGGCATACTTCATATGGATCCCGTTTGCTGTTTTCTGTGATTTAAAGAAATTCATCTAAGTAACGGTTTAAATATTTATCGATGTTCGACAGATTTTGCAATATTTTACTACGAAATTAGCTGCAGTAGGAAAACATTGTGCATTCATTCATTCTATAACAACCAATGAAAATTGCTTCCTATGTGTAATTATTGGAAATATTTTACTCCTGCTGTTTGTTTCGGTCTCAAATTCGGATTTCTAGCTAACAGTTAGTATATCTACTTACTTTTATGCTTACTTACTAAACACCTCTTTCTAATACTTACTTTTGAACAGAATTCTAAAACCATTTTCATGTAAAATTTAATGCACATATACCTATTATTATATTGTGTCAATTATCGTCGGAACTCACTGTACATAGATAGTAAAATCAACAAGAAAAGTATTTTAGTGAGAACTATTTATTGAAAGGATACTATTGTTGAAGACTATAAATTACCGAAACTGGATGATGCATTTAGACTGTTAAGTAAGTATTTTCAAAATAATAATTTTAATGTAGACGATATACCTAATGTTGGAGTACTCAGTATTTACTACCGATATTTTCATGGTAAATTTAGTATGGAACTCAAAGCAGTTATTCCCCCACTCTTAGTCGCCCCCCCCCCCGTAACACTCGCCAAGCTTTTCGCGCCCACGAGTAATTCGTGGAGAACATAGAAATTTAGGCAGTCCTTTATCCCCCCTCCCTGAACATCAGTAATGTGGAACGCATTGCCGGCCGATCTATTCTTATGACCTTCAGCGGTTCAAAAACAACGTCCACCGACACTTTAGACGCTTCCCTCCTGTTCCACCGCCCTAAATCCTCTACCACACCATTTTATCCTCAACCTATGTCGTTATAGCTGTGCAATCGCATTAAAGGGTGACCCCCTAAAATATAACGACGGCCGTAAAAAAAAAAAAATATAGAAGTGTTTTGGCAAGATCTTTCATTTGTCCAGATAGTTAATCAGAAAGCTTTTGTAACATTATGTAATTTTGTATTTAATATCTTGACCTTTCCACATTCCCCCGCAAATGATGAACGTTACATTTACCGCTATATGTACGACAATGTTAAACGTATAATGAACCTAGATATTTCAAGTCAAAACTACCTATGAAATCTACGTATACGTATACGACACTCTGGGACTTAAGAATTATGCGATGACTCGATAAATTGATTAGAAGGCATCAATTAATCGATGGATTTTAATCTAACGTTTTAAAATAATCCATCTTGCAACAATCAATTGTTGAGCAACCGATTTCTTCCCTACAGTACCCCATCGTTTGTTTCTTAACTAGGGTAAAAGCTACAATGATTAACACCCCCAAAATATTTACCATTAGTTGACACCTATAAGTTAAATAGCATTTTAAACAATATAAATTAAATATTAATACACCGAGGATTTAATTTTTATAAAAGTAATTATATTGATGGTTATATGTTACCACCTGCAAGAACAACTTCCATTGTCAATTCTCTAGAAAATTTGAAGAGTTAACACCTGCCAGAAAACCGATTTTTTTAATTTCTTTAAAGAATATACAGTGGAATCATAAACAATAACTTCATTTATTTCAAATCAGTGAAGATATTTGGGCGATTTTTTACTTCATTCAATTCTTGAAGGTGTGTTTTAATAAAATATTTAGTATTTTTTTTATTATTCTTAAGGCAACAAATTAATAAATTGGTGTCAACTATTAGTTCAGAATCACGTATTAACTAATAATTGACTATATTTAACTATGGGTAATTGTAACGTACGAAGGTACAATAGTTGACACAATATAAGTTTGTGACAATTACTTTAGTGAAAAATCGTAACTATATTTTTTTTTTCGGCAGAAGATCGGAACGCATTCTATACTGAGATGCGGTGTAGGTTACTATGAGACTAAAAACCAAACAAAAAGTTCGGGAAACGGATAGAAAAACATATGAATTACATAATTCAGTCATATTCAGGGATGCGGTCTAGGGATTGAAAAAGGAAAAGACTTAAAAATAGGTGATTTTTAAACCAGCCCGTGGAAATTATAAGAAATTCGGTAAGATCTGAGAGATGCGGCAGAATTCATGAAAAAGTATACATCTACTTTACACCCCCTTAGGATCGAATTTCAAAAAATCTTGAAAACACTTTCTAGATATTCATATGAAGAATCCGTAGAATAAAAACGAGTTCAGTATTTGGGAAGACCTAATAGATATGATGAAAATTGTGAAAATATATGCATTCTACTTTCACTGAAAATTTTGTTTGCCTCCCTTTCGGATGCTATTCATAGGCATCTAATTTTTATTATAATTACTTTCCCGTTGATTTACATATACACGTCGATCTATAGCTAGGAAAGACAGCACAACCTAGTACCATACTACCCCTAAAAAAATTATATTTTTCCAACATGCCACTATCCTCTATCTTAATACCAAGTTTCAGTTTTATATCATTATAGGTTCTTAAGATATAAACATCGCAACTGTTTACTTTTCACACTCCCCATCCTCAGCCGCTACACCCACACCCTCAACAAATTTGTCCCTGCTAGGGTTCTATTGGGCCTACTTCTGGTAAAAAATTTGATCATCTACTACTGTGTACGATCATTTACTGTTCTTGAGATATGCAACGTGATTTTTTTGAAAATTGCCTATCCCCTACACTTCATTGCTCCGCTGCCCCCTTGAAAGATTTTACTTTGAGCAATCTTTATTTGTCAAGCTTTATACTCTAACCGGATTTTATTTTTCTAGTGCAATTGGTTTGTGAGCTATCGTAATCTAAAGTTTTTTACCTCCCACCCCCATCAATTAGCTAAACCGCGGTTAATGCTAGCATTAAGTGTACTCTGCATATACGAGTATATCACCTTACATGCCTTAAAAATATTGAAATCACTTATGATCCGCCTTTTATTTGTCACAAGTGCACAACATGAGTCTTTGTTAGTTTGAACAAAGTTTTTTTTGTGTGAAGCAAAATTTTTTTTATAAATTCAATTTTATTTTTTTGTTACCAAATTCAAATTTTATATTGGAACGATTTACACTTAAGATTTGTTCAAATTCTCCAATAGCGTATACAACGTTCACGCTTACTTTTAAGATATATTCAGTATGGAATCAACTGGCATGGGTGTCAACCATTGTATGCTCTTGGGGTGTCAATAATTATACCACAGGTGTCAATAACTATATCCGAGAAGTAATTTACGAAAAATCCTAACAATTGGAGTAAAAATAAGTTTCTTGATAAACCTTTTTCATGACAAAACGAAATAATTAACCATTTACAATTGTCTCAGTTAACCAAAATGCTATAATATGATATAAAAGTTATTAAAGATCTAAAAAAAATTCCTTAAAGGTGTCAACCATTGTACCCTTTACCCTATGCACAATTATTAGTTTCGGACATTCGGATAATTTTAAACCATTCTTTGTTGTCTGCCAATATTTGTGAGCACGAGTTCCATTGACTTTTGTATGGCAGCTACCCGTATAAATAACACAATTGTGCCCGCCAACAATCTTAGAAATACAGATTCAACCAATTATATCACATTACCATACCATCTTCAGTCGTTGTAGCATCAAGTGAAGGAATTCAGGTGAGATGAAAGTGCGACCAATGGTTAATACACTTGAGATGCGGAATCGGAAATGTCATAATTTTGATTACGGATCGAATCAGAGCTAAGTGCTAGTATGTCTGAATGTGTGATTATTTGTAAGAAATTAACTTATCTGAATTTCATTAAAAAAGAGCGAGAAATGCTAAGAATATTACTAAGTTCAAGCATAACCATAACATACCATATAAAATACATATACCGGAAGCAAAATGCTGATTACTACATGATTCTAAAAAACAACACAATATCTCAAAAGATAAAAACTATTACTAAACTGGAAAATACATATGTGCATACTCCGAATTCAAACTGATAAACACAACATTATTTATCTTTCATCTTATTTTAGACACAATCTGACGGATAACTAACTAAAACGGAAATTCTTGGAGTATGTACCTACTATAAGTTAGCAAGAAACCTTATTAAATCATTATCGTAAAAACGGATAAGTGATTTTCTATGATATCTGACCATAACTATGTAACTACTTGTTACCGGCGCGATTTTTTTATTGCCTCGTTAGGTGCAATAAATTGTCGTTAAATAAGATACTTAAGTAAACGTAAAGTAAAATGCGTGCGTTTATATTTTACTTTATTGTTTTTAATAACAAAGTATGTATTGTGATAGATATATTTTTTAGCATTTTCACGTTTCAGTGCTAGTAGACTCAAGAAGTACTGAACTTCAATATGTATTGTAGTTTCCTCTTTTTAAGGACTCTTTTTTGGTATGATACACAAAGGAGTACGCCGATTAGACTTTTTCATGAGTTTAATCATTACAAATTATTTTTATCAACAGTAGCAATATATTAGTGACTGGGTCGAGAGCTGTTTCCGCAATATACTCCAGGCGGAGTCGTTATTGGAGCTGATGAGTGATGTAACTCGATACCCGAACCAAGTTAATCGGGAAGTAAATACATAAAGTCAATTATGAACGGATTGATGAGTTCGTCAATTCTGAGAGGGTAGACATGTACTTCGTTTCCACTATTCCCAACTTATTCGCGGAGTTAAATATATCATGAACTTCATGATCAATTTTATTATAGGAAACATGCCTTTTAATATCCAAGTGTAAAGCGGTGTGTCTTATTAAATTTTCTACTTCTGCTTTAAAACCCCGACATCCCCCGTTCCGCGTTCGGTACACTAAAATAGTAAAAATATTACTCAGAAATTTCACATTATTTTCCCCAAGTATACCAAATTTGGTACACTATATTATTCACAAACCAGCAATAAAAAAAATTTTTTATTACTATTTTCGTGTTTAGACTGCTCACAATTGCGCTGTTTCAATTTTCAGTCCAAAAGTTAAAAAAAAGTTCGGTCTTATCCGCGGCAAATTCTTATTTATTAAGTATTTTTTTAATCAGTCTGCTATTAAAACAAACATTATTTTCATAGAATCACTAGCCGCGTGTTGCGGTTACGTGTGTGTTTTTAGTGGGTTTTCTCTGCGACTGTACCGCAGAAACCCCGTCTTTTTTCGTTTGATTTCGCCTGTGTTTACAGGTTGTCACTCGCAGATCGTTTCTTAGATATATTGGAGGGCGCGGGCGCTGAACCGAGATAATTTAAGAAAATGTATCCTGCAGGCCCTGTCTCGATTAGGGCTGTTCCACCAATGATGATGATCATCCGGGAGGCGTTCAAAGTTGACGCAACTTTATTATTTTGTGATATGGGTTAGACAATTTTTCCGTTGTACCTGCATTTCATTCAACTTCCCTGGGGTTAACACCGAGCTCTCGTACAATCTTTATCTTCTATATATATAGAAAAGAGGATAAATGTATGTATGTATGTTTATGCGTATGTTCCCTACAAACCGAAACCGAAACCACTCAACCGATTTTTATAAAATTTCAGGGAACGTGTAGAATAGTCCTGGGATGGTTCCTGTGAAGTTTGGTACCAATCATGGATGTAGTAGTATAACTGGATCGGCAGTAAGCGAAATTTTGCCTAATAGGTTCTGGTTGTGTGAGTTGTCTATTTGCGTTAGTGTAAATGTATTGGGGGGGGGGGGGGGGTGGGGGGGGCTACAAAATAGAAAATACGTACTGTACCCGGGAAATTTTTTTGGTCCGACGCTGTGGTGAAAACAATTGTCAGAAATGATTGTCATAACCCGTACAATTTTTTTTTGATAGATGGGAACAACTGTCAGAAACGAATTAGTCTCACACATAGGAATTTTATGCAATACAGCGGATCCAGTTATACTAATACATCCCTGGTACCAATCGAATAAAAATATTTGCTTTTTTGACATTTTTAAATTTTTTTCGCGATCTTAGTATCCTGGGGGTCAATTCTGGTTCCGTGAAGTGATAAAATGATAAAATGAAAAAATTTTTGTTATGTTTGCATGAAAAAATTTGCTGAATCAAATGCTGAATAACAAATTTGCATTTGCCAGTGTAACCTTTTTATGAAATGAAAACAGTTTGACAGTTTTTTCCGTTTTTTCATGCAAAAGTTAATGACAAATTTTTTTTCATTTTATCACTTCACGGAACCAGAATTGACCCCCTGGTGCTCTAATTGTTTGTTTGTTTGTCCCGCACGCTTTCCTATACCATGAAACTTCGCTGCACATTTAATAGAAAAACACACAATAGTAGAGGTATCAATCAAGTCAATCGTATTAAAAATTCAAGATATAGGTATGTATGTTTATAAAATATTGCCTTTTGATTTTTAATGTTGCTTTATATGTAAGACAGAATATGTACTTGAAGTACTAACACCGATTTTCACTTCCTCTTATTCCTGTGCTTTCAAATGCGGAAAATTATGTACGTTTTAAGCCGCCAAACTTCTTCGATTTTCTAATCATCGTGAAATAATAATAACTGATTTAAAGACTTTTGTATGGTATCTATGTATACTCAAAGAACTTGACTTTACTTTTATATGTATGGACATTTTTACAGGATTTTCAAATGGCGGGTATATCAAGGACTGATTGGATTTACATGATTTTATTACTTCGCAACTATTGGGAAAAAAAGCGTGTGTAAAATCACAAACTTGTTGGTATAGCAGTAGGTTCTTTTGACCAACTCCTTCTTTCGGCGTTTGCGAACTTTCATTAAACAAAAAACAGAGTACGGAAAAAATGCCAAAACATTGTTTGATTTTCACTTCGATGTAAAAAATCGTATAAAAACAGTTCCTAATGATTTTCCCTAGCCTACGTTAGAGTTATCAACTATTCGTCATCAGTACGTTCGGTCGAATGTGCGTCGGGTTCAACCCCCAGCACCGACTACGTACTTTACTGTAAGGATTTCACACGGACACGGGCTCCTTATCTATATTTTTGTGTACATGAGAGCTTTCTATAAGCTCGCCATACATTTCATTAAAATACATGAAAAGAACTTGGAAGAAGAAGAAGAAGAAATAGGAAAAGCTAAATGAGTTTTATGAAAATTAGTTCTTCCGATTCTTCCGACTTTTAAGCTTTTTCCAAAATCACAGTAGTCGAGACTTATATGTCAACGCCAATTCAAAAGCTATTCACAAAATATTTAAAAATGTTCACAATTTTTAAAGCAACAATATTATTGTTAAGTGTCATTCGAAATCTCAATGGATATTAATTTGTTTTAATTCGAAAAGAATTAAGCGATGTTTGCTTAAATAATACGTACGAGGATGGTGGTCTACATTTGATGGTGGTCTACATTTGATTTGTTACTATGTAAGTTGAAATGTTTGTTTCTCTATGCAGCATTTGATGTAATTTGGTTTTGAAAAACTATTTCCTCGATAGCTAAATCCAGGCAATGAATAATCGATGCTGATCAATGGTCACAATGGAATTTGAAACAAGTTTGCTGTTCTTTACAAAACTGTAAATATGTTACTCTTGGTATTTGTGGAATAGTGTTTTGAAAATAATTCCTGTTTTTGGTTTTTTCTCAAATTCAGCACTGGGATAGGGATTTAGAGCATATGGCACGAGGGTGTCTAAGACATTGTTCGATTGCCAAGGACAAATGTAATTTTATATGTAAATTACTTTAATTTTGGTTTTAGTCAATTCATTTCAAAGCGGTTTCCTTTCGATGCAGACGATGAAACAATTACAGTCGCAATGACTTATTCCTTCAGTCCAAAGGATCCATTGAATCGGTTTGTTATATCGATTAAGAGATCATGGCTTTAAGAAATTAACGAAATCAGCACATTTGGGCGATTCCAAAAGTTTAAGTAATTTTGTTTAATTTTGAAATTTTCTAAATTTCATATATGCAAGTTTTCACTAAAATTTGTATATTTAGACCGGCAAATATGACTGTATTAAAATATCCCACTGTGTAATTCGTAGGATGTGCTTCTGCCAAGTTAATATGTATACACATTTGAACTTTTTAATCGCAGTAGTTAAGAGGGCAACAAAAAGAAATGATATCAAAAAAAAAACCTTTTAAAAAATGTAAAAAGAGGTGTCGGGTCCAACAAAAAGTGATGATATTCACAGAGTCGGCTTTCTTTCTATTAAATATTTCCACTTACGTTTGTATACAAATTTGTGATATTCATTTTCTCAAGAAACCCGACAATCGCTCGAAGAAATATCACCCTCCAAATTTTCCAGATTAAAAGCAACCAAAAAGTAAACTTTGCACATCATCATTTTGCTATACGACGAGCGATTGTCGCGTTTCTAGGGAAAATGAATATCACAAATTTGTATTCAAACATAAAGTGGAAATATTTAAGAGAAAGAAAGCCGACTCTGTGAATATCATCACTTTTTGTTGGACCCGACACCTCTTTTTACATTTTATTAATTACTTAGTTATTTATTTATTTTCATATTGTTGCCGAATCATAAATGAAACTGCACAAAATATTTCGTCCAAACCACTGTTCATCGTAATTAGTTAGCGGCCGTTGATAAGTCATTAGTTGTTCTACGGTAATCAACTATGATCTGTATATGTAGTGTTGTATGATTTGAAACTTTCGAACCTTCTACCAAAATCAAATCCTATAAACATGCCTGGATTCAAGCTGAAGTTGTTGACGTATATTATCAATTCATGTTTCAAGTTGTACTTTGTGCAGATCCCCTGATTTTGACGTGTGAGCTCGTAGCAAGAACTATAATTTAAAATCATTGAAAGACGTTCAGTAGATTCACATTTTTTTGACCACTCTACCGCCGATAGTATTTCCCTACATTGTAATCACCGAGAAAGTCAAGAGATAATGGAAAAACTCAATCGGCGTAACGCCCAGTACTGTCTTCCGAGCGAAACGAAATGAACAGTCACAGACCATATACAAAAAATTAAAATTTCGTCCATTTTACGAGACGAAATATTTCGTTCGTTTTCAGTACTGTGTTCATGGACGGAATGGACATTTGCTGTTGTTACAAATAGATGGCGCTCGTCCCAGTTAATTTTTTTTCCAAGGATACGGTATCATTGTAATGTTAGCGAAATATTTGACAATTCAAAATTTTCAATAGTTCGCTGTCAATACAGTTAGTTTAATTACTTAGTTACTTGCGCTATCGTACAGTCCAAACCGGAGCTTGGCCTCCTGTCAATTCAGTCAGTTTGTGCTCGGGAAATTTTTTGTGAGATATATTTTGTTGTGTTGTGTGCCGGAATTGTAATTTCTTGACAATATTTATACTCTAGATGAACATATAGAGTATTATAAGTTTAATCCAGCCCGAAAAGTTTGTAACGCATAGAACCGAGCCTCGGACGAACAATTTTTTTGGCCAAAACCCCCAAATCCGTTTGCTGTCCGTCCGTCCGTTAGCACGATAACTCAAGAACGCGTTGACTTAGGAAGTTGAAATTTTGTCACAACTTGTAAAATGGAAAAAGTAAGGCTAAGTTCGTTAATGGGCGATATCCTTCCACTCCTTCGGGTACCTCCCATACAAGAGTCCTTAAAACACGTTTTCACAATTGTTGCTCGAATGCTTCAAGTTAGGAACTTGAAATTTCGCATACTTAAGGTTAACAATGTTTGAATCGAAAGTTGCGAATATGATGCAAATCGAGTGAGTCCTTCATGTAGCAGCCTAGAAAAGTCCTTCAAAAATGTATGCATATTACTGAATCCACTATAACTCCAGATCGAATTAAAGCGGGAATTTAAAATTTTACAGGAATTAGTTTTATACCAAAACCAAAACGGAGTTCATTAATTAGTGCCATCTGTTGACTCCTTCGGGTAGCTGTCATACAAAAGTCCTTAATAAACATGTTCACCAATATTGAACGATAACTTTAAAACGCTTTAAGTTACGACTTTGAAATTTTGTACACATTAATTTTATAATAGTCGCAGCTGAAACTATTAATATGAAAAATATCCCATAAGTCTTTCATGTAGTTGCCATACAAAAATTCTGTAAAATGTCCTAACTTACTTTATGGAACTCACTATAAATCAAAAAATCGAGTAGCCACTATACAATAATTTCTACGTATACCTGTAAGTAAAAGGTCATGTAATAATTGCTTGTGCACTCCTCATTCTTTTGATATATTTCCAACTAAAATATAAATCGGAGCTCAGTATTTCATCTAGAGTATCATACGATTGGCTTGCAGCCGATCGTGACTGTGTTATGTTTTACTACTACATACTACAATTTTCGAACTGAAAGACGTTACAGTAAAACCTCTCAAAGCGAAAATCTTCCCGTCAGAACTATTTTGCAGCTTATTAAATATTCTGTGAACGCCGAAAACCTGCGAAACGCGGACGGAAGAAAAAAATGTGAATATTGAAATTCAAATACGCGGAAATGCAGACTCGAAAGCCGGAATATGTTCCAAGAATCATACGCATATAGTATGTACATATATGTACATACATATGTACATGGAAAATGCAAAAATGTTTTTCTCATATTGAGATTCCTTTTTTTTTAAAGTAACTGAACTTGTAAAAAGGATAATTTGAATAAACATAATGTATTTACATTTCGCAAGTTTTCCGCCTTACAGGCTTACAGGGAACCGAATATAAAATATACTAAGGAAATCCCCCATAATAATTACTTATGATTAGAATAACAAAAAAGTAGTATTATTTAATACTACAAAAAAGTAGTATTATACGACTTTTTGTAGTATTAAATAATACTACTTTTTTGTTATTCTAATCATAAAAAAAGTAGTATTATACTACTTTTTGTAGTATTAAATAATACTACTTTTTTGTTATTCTAATCATAAGTAATTATTATGGGGGATTTCCTTAGTATATTTTATATTCGGTTCCCTGTAAGGCGGAAAACTTGCGAAAGCCGGAAAAAAAATTTAGTCCCCTAAGGTTCCGTCTTTCGAAGGTTTTACTGTATAACGATTTGACCGGTCTATCTTAGAGGCCAACCGTCGGTCACAATGACAACATAGTCTAGTTGTCAAAAGGTAGATCGCAATGCATTTCTATTGTGGTAATGAGAATGAACGTACATACACGAAAGTAACCGTCAAGAAATCTTCGATAACGCATAACATTTCCGTAGTCCGTAATGAATCTCGACATCTAAAGGTGCATTATTTTATTTGTAACACATGGGATGGATATTTCTTATAAATAGCAATTTATGAACATTTTAGATTGTGCTCGGTATAACGCTGATAGGCTGCGCCATGCTGCTTCATTCCATGATTTAGTCTGTCGCACGCTGCATCTACTCCTTAATGTAATGTGATTCAAAAATTTAACTATAAAAACCGAAGACGGTACGAAAAGTATGAATATAATTCAAAGTATTACTTGCTCAAATTTCAAATCTATTCGGACTTTCCAATTAGACCGATTGTTTTATTTAGCTGATCCAAAAATATGTGAATAAATTACAATATCTTTATAAAAAATATAGGTATCTATAACTATAAATTAATTCAACTAAGAACACCTACTAAACAAATCTGTTGGATAATGTGGGTGTGCCTTTGGAATAGCACGTTTTTTCAGTTGGCACGTTCTTAAACCTTTTCTTACAGGATTCCAAAATTACACTTTCTCACATAAACACCGAGAACAAATTTTAAATTAGTTGTACTTTCTATTATTATTTTATTTCACTTTCATCATCACTTTATAATTCACAAGTCGTATGTGCGCAATCGCATATTATTTTTCCACTTAAATTTAGTACGAGTTATATTTCAAAATCGGTAATGTAATAATAGATAAGATTAGAATAATGCACGGAAAGGCCATAGAATCGAAACTAGGGACCGGACACGCGTATGATGCTTAATTCTCGGATATCGAACTCGAACTGGAACTGGTCACTTCTGTTTACTTTACACAGGGACAGGGGCTGGCGCTGACGAGTTGGCCTGGCGTCCACAAGTCCACATACCATTTTTAATGCTCTCTTAATTGCTGCAGGCACTAACTTGCTATCGTATTGGAAAAAAAGTGGGTGGATACAATTCGTAGCTGGGTTCTGTATATATTACGAAAAAGAATCGATACCGGTTTTAGCCCGACCCGTGATAAAGTGTGGCTGAAAATAAACGAGTTTGCAACCATGTGTGCAGTGTGGTGCCACCTTAAGGCAGAGCGATATGCACGCAATCATGCGATAGTCAAATCAGAGGAAGGAGGGGTTTTTTAGGTTACGCCTCAAGCTCCTGTTATAAAATACGTACCTACGGTATTTTCCCTGTTTCGGAAGTCTTTTTTCTATATGGAGTACCAGAAGACTACGTGAGTACATGTGTATTGAGAACAAAAAATGAAGTGGAAGTAATTCCTTTTTACTTACATATGAACCGAAGCCGTAGAACGTAGCGCGGGTTATATTTATGAGTATACCTTAGTTACTTTTCTTCATACCTGAATATGCATATGATTTTCATTTTAGTTTAACTTGGGGCTTATTTTTTACTCGTTTGAAAATGGTCTGGGATCTTGTGTGAGCATAAATGCAATAAATCTGATCTGGTTAATACCAGCCATGCACTCAGTAAAAGTATCCCATAATGCAATGAGAATGAATGCGCGACACGTCTTTTTTATTTGAATTTTTTGATTGCGTCTGAAACGTGTGGCCAGGATGGAGTCAAAATACCTAAAAATATGTAGTAAATATTAAATTTATAAATAAATAAAAAGTATTAAATAGTATCTTTCTTGGGTCTAGTAACAATTATCATCTCACTTTAACGTTTTTTTACAAAACGTGATTCTGCACTGTACTTCCTTAAGGGGTTAGGTGGGTTTGAAAATTTCTACAAATGGATTTTTTGTTTTTTATCTTATTAAATAATACAACATGTCTAGAATATTCTCCCAAAATTTGAAATCGATCCGAGTAAAATTGTAAGAGATGGAGCCTTCGGAAGTTCCGCCCACCGGGCCACGTTAGCCTCAACTTAAAACTTTAATCGCGTTTTTCTCGAAACTCTCTTTTGGAAGTCGGTGGACACGATTTCTCGAAAAGTTATGAACCAACCTTGTATAAATTTTGCATACTTCTTCAAAATAGCATTATCTAGTGCTTGAACGAAGGATTTTTTTTAATCTTTATTACAACTTATTTTACGAGGCAATACATGGTGAAAATTTTACCAATAAATGGGATTTTTTGTTCACAACTCCGCCAAAAATTCAAATTTAAAAAATTTTTTTTTCCTTCGTTCAAGCACGAGTTCTATGTATGTACTAACGGAAAATTTTTGGTTTTTTAATTTTAGATGAACCAGTCATGAGTTATCCTGTCCACGCCGGGAACACTTTTTTTCGAGAGGTCAAGGGAGATGAGGTCCCAAGGGGTGAATTTCTAAAATTTTTAAACAAAAATTTTACGAAATACTAACGAAATATGTATCTTTGATGAACTAAATTTTTTAAGTAAAATATGTCATTAGATATATTAAAAAAAATTGGTGAAAATACCTTTTGTAGGGCTCTGAAACCAACCTAACCCCTTAATGTGGAAGTGAACCCGAAAAACGAAAATCTCTAAAAATGACAGATGCTCACTGGCTTATTACTTGTCATCTAATCGTCCAAACGATAGATACTTATAGAAACAGGAACAGTTGCTCGGATTCGAGCGGGTGTATCAGCTTCGTATCTTGGGAATTTATTTACATATATTTATCAAATACTGATTACTCATAACAAAAACAAAATAATATATAAAATAATAAGAAAAATCTGCCAACAGTCTGGGCGCAACTTTATTATTTTTCCGGCAGGAGTTTGGAACGTGTTCAATTCGGGGATGCGGTGTATGTTACTATGTGACTGAAAACCTAACAAAAAGTTCGGGAAGCGGTTAGAATATGGTGTAACATATGAATTATATAATTGGGTCATATTCCGGGATGCGGTCTAGAGGTTGAAGAAGACAAAACTTAAAAATAGGTGATTATTAAACAAGACTGTGGAAGCGAAAAGATATTCGATATCTGATCAGACCTGAGCGATAAGGCAGAATTCACGAAATAGTATAAAGTCGAATTTCAAAAAATCTTGAAAACACTTTCTAGGTATTCATATGAAGAATCCATAAGCAAAAATAATTGGTGATTGTTAAACAAGCCCGTGGATGTGATATTTGATCAGACCTGAGAGATATTCCGGAATTCATAAAAAAGTATACAACCACTTAACACCCCTTTAGGGGTCGAATTTCAAAAAATCTTGAAAACACGTTCTAGGTACCTATTCATATGAAGAATCCGTAGAATAAAAATGAATTCAATATTTCGAAAGACCTAGGAAATATGACGAAAATCGTGAAAATATATGCATTTTATTTTCACTGACAATTTTTTTTTACCCCCTCTTCCCAACGGCAATGAATATAAATTTTTTTTTTATTAGAATTATTTTTCTAGTTGATTTACATATACGTACCGAGTTTCAACTTCCTAGCATAAGCCGTTCTAAAGTTAAGAAAAACACCCCCCACCCCCGTACCATACTACACAAAAAAAAAAATTTATTTTTCCAACATGTCACTACTATAGCTCTATCTAATTACCAAGTTCCAGCTTTCTATCATTATAGGTTCTTAAGATATGAACGTCGGAACTTTTTCCTTCTCACCCTTCCCCACTCTCATCCGCTGCACTCACACCCCCAAAATTGTTTTCCCTACTAGGATTCTATTAGGTCTACTTCTGGTAACAATTTTAAGCATCTACCTTATACTGTTATTGAGATATGAAACGTGTTATATTTGAAAAATTCTTATCCCCTCCACTTCCGTGCTCCCCCGCCCCCTTCAAAGATTTTACTTTGAGCAATCTTTATTGATCAAGCTTTATACCCAAACCGAATTTTGTTTTTCTGGTGCATTTGGTTTGTGAGATATCGTAATCTTAAGTATTTCAACCCCCACCCCCATACGCCACTACCCCCACCCAAAAATTTTGTTTCAATCTACTCTCCTAGTATAACTACAGATATTTGTTAAGTTTTAATTGCTTGCTATTAATGGTTTAGGAGATATGGATTTTAGAATTTGTCGATCTCGGAATTTTTGCGTTTCGGACGCATTATTTCCCCCTCCACTCCCACACTCCTTCACCCATATCTGTTTTATTTTTGTAAATGGGTCCATTATCAAAGCTCTATAGAAATTCTAAGTTTCAGCCTCCTAACACGAGCGGTTCCTGAGATCTAGAAACCTAAATTTTTCGTCTAAAATGCTTACCCCGCCTTCCCCCTTACACCTCCTCCCCTGAAAATAATGTCAATTAAAGGGGTCCACCAAGTCTATTCTTAGAAAAAATTTAATTTAATAGCTCCACTGGTTTGAGAGCTAGGAGCCTTCAAAGATTTCGGGGCGGTCGACGTACGGCGTACGGAGTACGGCAGTAAATGGCGTACGGCGTACAGACGGAGTGAAAATTTTTATTGCTTTTTTCGCGTCTATTAGTCATGAAACGTGGACAAAAAAATTTTGAGGGCAGCAAATTTTTTTTTTTTTAAAATCAATAACAATACTGTATTATAAATAATAAAGTAAAAATTAAATGAAAAAATCTGCCAACAGTCTGGGCGCAACTGTATTATTTTTCCGGCAGAAGTTCAGAACGCGTTCAATTCGGGGATGCGGTGTATGTTACTATGTGACTGAAAACCTAACAAAAAGTTCGGGAAGCGGTTAGAAAAGGGTGTAACATATGAATTAAATAATTGGGTCATATTCCGGGATGCGGTCTAGAGGTTGAAAAAAACAAAACTTAAAAATATGTGATTATTAAACAAACCTGGGGAAGTGAAAAGATATTCGATATCTGATCAGACCTGAGAAACATGGTGGAATTCATGAAAAAGTATACAACCAGTTTACACCCTCTTAGGAGTCGAATTTCAAAAAATCTTGAAAACGCATTCTATGTATTCACATGAAGAATTCGTAGAATAAAAATGAATTCAATCTTTCGAAAGACCTAGTAGATATGACGAAAATCGTGAAAATATATGCATTTTATATTAACCGATATTTTTTTTTTGCCCCCCCTTCTGAACGCCAATGAATATTTGAATTTTTTTTTATCAGAATTACTTTTCTAGTTGATTAACATATACGTACCGAGTTTCAACTTCCTAGCATACGCCGTTCTGAAGTTAGGGAAAACACCCCCCACCACCGTACCATACTACCCCTAAAAAAAAATTTATTTTTCCACCATGCCACTACTATAGCTTTATCTAAATACCAAGTTTCAGCTTCCTATCATTATAAATTCTTAAGATATAAGCATCGGAACTTTTTCTTTCTCATCCTTCCCCACCCTCACCCTCTACACCCACACCCCCAACCTTTTTTTCCCTACTAGGGTTTTATTAGGCCTACTTCTGGTAAAAATTTGAATCATCCATCTTACACTGTTATTGAGATATGAATCGTGTTATTTTTGAAAAATTCTAATCCCTCCCACTTCCGTGTTTCTCCACCCCCTTCAAATATTTTACTTTGAGCAATCTTTATTTACCAAGCTTTATACTTAAACCAAATTTTGTTTTTTTGGTACCATTGGTTTGTGAGATATCGTAATCTAAAGTTTTTCACCCCCCACCCCCGTACGCCACTACCCCCACCCAAAAATTTTGTTTCACTCTACTCTCCTAGTATAACTACAGATATTTGTTAAGTTTTAATTGCTTGCTATTAATGGTTTAGGAGATATGGATTTTAGAATTTGTCGATGTCGGCATTTTTGTGTTTCGGACGCATTATTTCCCCCTCCACTCCCACACCCCTTCACCCATATCTGTTTGGGTCCAGTTCTATAGAAATTCTAAGTTTCAGCCTCCTAACACAAGTGGTTCCTGAGATCTAGAAACCTAAATTTTTCGTCTAAAACGCTTACCCCGCCTTCCCCCTTACACCTCCTCCCCTGAAAATAATGTCAATTCAAGGGGTCCACCAAGTCTATTCTTAGAAAAAATTTTAATTTAATAGCTCCACTGGTTTGAGAGCTACGAGCCTTCAAAGATTTTGGGGCGGTCGATGTACGGCGTACGGGGTACGGCGTACAGACGGAGTGAAAATTTTTATTGCTTTTTTCGCGTCTACTAGTCATGAAACGTGGAAAAAAAAATTTTGAGGGCAGCAAATTTTTTTTTTTTTAAAATCGATAACATTACTGTATTATAAATAATACAGTAATATTATAAATAATACAGTAATATAAATAATACAGTAAAATTATCACTTTTATACACCAAAGAGATAATGTACTGGAGATGACAAGCAGCGAAGTCGGATGAATCGCATTCACTCAGACGTAAAACAAAATTTGACATTATCCTGCAATTAATTAATTAACTAGTGAGCTCCCTGGTAGCTCCGCCATAGTACCTATTAACAGTAAATGTTTCAGTTGAAACGTTGGCTTGGGAAAAATTGCACTTATGTATATACGAGGGTAGTCCCAGAAGTACCAGACCCGATGCTGAGTGCAAAAAAATACTAGTAGTGGTTTTTATTTATTATTATTATTATATTACATATTACCATCCTTATAAAGCTTAAGTTTGAAGACACTACGTGTTTTAGTCTTTGTTTGGCAGCCATCAATAGCGAACGCTCCCAATAAACTTTTAAACATGGAAACATGCTCAAGGTGCGTTTTAATGCTCTCCAGGCAGAGTAAGATAGGACAGCATAAGTGAAACAACAACCACATCCAGAATAGTCAGCCTACTAATTTTACTGGGATATAAATCCTATACCGGATCATATACATATGTATTAGTATCTATATTGCCAGCAGCGTTTGTCAGAGTAAGTCTCGTCGTTAACAGCTGATTCTGAATTTTCCAATTCAATATAGTGGTAGTTTAAACGTTACTGGATTTTAATTTAATATTATGTTTTTGAAATCATGAACTGTACAATTACTTATAAAAAATATTTTTCGTAATTAAATATGTACTTATATTTACGATGTTCAAATTTCATAAAAACTTGATTTGTGATAAGAATTTTGTACTGCCCTCTCTTGGTTCTTTACATTTTTGAGACAAAAATCAGAATCCGCTGTTGAATTTCCATTTCAACCCGTGCTTATTGATTTTGTATGAGAAAATATGACTGCTAGCAATATAGATACTAATACATACATGTACCGGATAGAATGAAATGGTGTGAGTCTAGGATGAATTCGCTTTATTCAATTCGATGTAGGTGGAAATGATTGGCAGCATTTGTCTTTATCACAACACAAATGCAACAGAACTGCAATAAAATCCAATCCGTTGACTGTTTTATTGCCGTTTGTTTTAAAACAAAGGAATGGAAAAGAAACAAAATGGAAATGTCATTTAACTTCAAACTTGACAACGCAGGGCTGCCAAACTTTATCAATGAAATTTACTCCACATAATTACCCTAGACCGTTTTTTTGCCTGCCGATTATGTACTCTATTCTGGAGAGCATTAAAACACACCTATTATGTAATACAAGCCGCGTACCGCGGCTACGCCTGCTACGCTCACGTTGTTCTATCGTCCCTGTTACTCCCGTCTTTCCCGTTGATCCCGTTTCTCCGGTTGATCCATTGGTCTTGTTCCTCCCGTTGCTCCCTTTTCTATCGTTGATCCATTGGTCCTGTTCCTCCCGTTGCTCTCGTTTCTCTCGTTAATCCATTAGTCCTGATTCTCCCGTTCTGTTACTCCATTCTTTACCAACAATCTTCTATCCAACACCCTCCATTCTTCATCTTCCATCTCCCATCCACTATCCGCCATCCTCCATCCACCATCCCCCATCCTCCATCTTCCATCCTCCATCCACCATCCACCATCCTCCTTCCACCATCCACCATCCTTTATCCACCATCCTCTATCTTCCATCCTCCATCATTTATCCACCATGCTCCATCTTCCATCCTCCATCCTCCATCCTCTATCCACCATCAATCTTCTATCCTCCATCCTCTATTTACCATCTTCCACCCACCATCCTCCATCCTTCATCCACCATCGACCATCCTCTATTCACCATCCACCATCCTTCATCTACCATCTACCGTCCACCAACCTTCATCCTCTATCCAGCATCCTTCATCTTCCAGCCACTATCCTCTATCCACCATCCATCTCCAACTTTACCATTTAGTAATAGGAATGAAACTAATGCACTGAAAACGAACGAACTGCCACTTAATCATTTGAAATACTCTTAAATGTTGAAATAACTCTCGTACCACCAATTGTAAAATAATTTTGTTAACGCAGGAACCTTTGCGGGCGTGTGCTCAATATATCAGTGAAATTTCATCGTAATCGGATGAATAGTATAGGAAAGCGCAAACAAACCATTAGAGCACCAGGGTACTAAAATCGTGAAAAAATTTGAAAAATATTAAAAAAAACTTTTGTTTTTCATTCGATCTGGACCAAACTTCACCGGAACCATCCCGGGACTACTCTACACGTTCCCTGAAAATTTCATCAAAATCGGTTCAGCGGATTAGGAGTCAACCATAGGAGTTGACCTCACCTGAAATGGTGGCATTTCTGTACATTCGGGATGTACATCGTTTATTGATTAAAAATTGGACAATCACACGCATGTACACCGATATAAAGTGGATTTTGTCTGGAGGTTTTCACTGAAAAATGATACGAGTTCTACAGAGCTACCAAAAATGTTTGCCTGGTTCCACGCAGTACAAGGACAAGTTCGATGTTTTGGATCATTATTCTCTTGCATGGGTGTTTTTAACCCAATAGGAGATATTAGGAAATTTAGATTTTTTTCTCAAATTTTTTTTCTTTGTTAGGTTGGTTGCTTTTGGACCTAGCCTCGTAATTCGTATCGGTGTACATGCGTATGATTGTTAATTCATTTAATTTGCATGTGATTTTCATTATAGTTTAAGATTTTGATCAAACTTCCTTCGCAATCTTTTAATCTTAAGTAATATCATTAGTGGTACACGTAGATTACTTCAAATGGAAAAATATGTGCTTTTAATGGACACAGAATTCCAGGTTCCATTCGTTTTTTTTCTCCTGTTTTTTTTTTATTTTCTGATTCGGCTTTTTTGTTTGTTCAAGTTCTGTGTGAAATTAGTTACATAGACTGCACTTAGTTATAAAAGGGTCATGTGATGACGGGATCATATTGTTTTAATTTTATTATGGGTCATTTCATCAAGAACCGCCAAAGTTATGACCTTAACATCTCCAATTCTTTTAAAAAATTTTGAACTAGTAAAAAAAGTAACTGAAATTCAAGTTTTTGTTTCTATTTCATTTTTTGAATAACACAAACAACAACAATCTTTAAAATAAACTCTTCTATTATTCTAAGATAAAAATTGTGAGAGATATGAATTTTCAAAGAAGACTCGGACATCTTTTTGGGGAAATCTTTAACATACTAACAAAAACTAAACTAACAAAAATACTGTACTATTAAAATAATAAAGTAAAATGAGATAGAACAAAAAATTGAAATCATATTTTTTTTTTCACTAATTCTTCGAGGCAAAAGAATCAGCAATGATAAGGTCACACTTTTGGCGATTCTAGATTTAATGACTCTTTTCTTTTTTCAATAAAATTACTGAGAACCACTATGTTCTTTGATTTTTTTGACCCAATGGGATCGGGTTATCTCAAGTTCATTTTTGGAAAAACATACCACAAAATTAACTTGAGATAACCCGATCCCATTGGGTCAAAAAAATCAACAGTAGCAACCTACATAATAGAAAAAACGTTTTGAGTTATTCAAGAATAAGATCATCATCCTTGAAAAAAAATGTTAGGGATAATTTTTATTGTGACATTTCAATTTCAAATATTTCATATTTTATTATTCTATAAATATAATGCCATATTTCAATGAGGATTCGGACACTATTTAATAAATGAGATAGAAACAGAAAATTTAATTTCAACTATTTTGTGTGCAAAAAAAATCCCGGCGTTCTCGTATAGATGGCGCTTACAAAAAACTCCGGGAACTTATTTTCAAACCTAATATTTTTCACTAGATCATAAAGTACAAACATTTTCAAAATAATCGGAGACTGTAAGGTCACAGCTTTATCTTGAGTTATATCTTCTTTGTCCAATAAGAATTCTTCGAAATTCATTAATTACTCATGGTTTTTCAGATCGTTTTCCTTATTAATATTTTAGCTTCGGACTCGACAGGGTCTTTTATCAAACTACCATTGTCAAACTGGTAGTTTGATAAAAGACTCAGTCGAGTCCGAAACGTCACACAAAATAAATTTAACAGTATTCACCGGACAACCTTGTATTTTCAATTCGAAATGTACTGTGAAAACTTTCATAAACAATTTTGATTTCTAATACAAACTTTTTAAATTAATCTCTTCTATTCTCCTCCTATTGAATATCAATTAGGATTTCATAAACATCTGATATAAAATAATTAAATAATTAAATGTTGAATTTTGCACCAAATTTTCAATACATATTTATATTAGACGTATCGTTCACCTTTGCCATTTAAGCTACTGAAGCGCAACCTCTTGCTGCCAGCTTGGCTATCGCAAAAGTTATCTAAGTAAAGAAAATTGTATCTTTAGAATTAGGTTTTATCTGAAATAGTAAGTGTAGGAGAATACCTGTTTTATTGTTTTAATTTCGAAGAAAATTGAAGGTGAGTGATAACGTTGTACGTTGTTGTACGCTATCCTTCACGTTAGCCTCCTGCTCCTTCGGTATCCAAACACTAGTTGACGTAGAGCGATAGTGAAATACTGTAAAACAAAATGTAATAAATCGTACGATGATAATAGTAAGCCAAAGGGCAGGTAATCCTGCTTCCGCTTTAACATACATATATTGAGAATCATTACTTTTCAACATTAACATTTTGTCTGCAAATTCATACAGAACATGTACTACTTTGCAGATTCGTTTTCATTGCAAAGACTACGTAATTACTATAATTATCTTTATTCATTAAAAAGTAGCCCATAGTTTATACAGAATAAAAATGTTCGTAAAGAATATCGCTAACATAACAAATTAGAGGGGAATCGAAAAAAAAATTGCTCTGAAGTTCTTTGAAATCCGAAAATTTATTACAATTTCGTGCTGAAGATGTTGGAATAGTTATTAGTAGTTATTCCTACTGCTTTGAACGTAAATCAGAGAAGATATCGAGAGCGACATCACCATCAAGAAAACGATTTAAACTCTTAATAATACAAAAAATGAATAAAAGAACTTCTAGGTAGGTATAATAACGTAAATGCAAGAACTAGCTTCAATTCCATTCCATATGCATCTTCAATAAATATTTACCCTTGTGGCAATAAATTCACAATAAAACTTATCTTATAGTATGGCTTTTATTTTTTAAATCTTATTCTTAGGTTTGTTCAATGTAGGTATGGAAATATAAGTGAATAGTTGACCAAACAAAATATATTGCACCAAGGTAAAAATATACAAATGGTGGTACAGTCTATAACGAAATTTAATGCGATTATATTTGGTACTGTGTCTTATTTTTATTGAGAAGAAATTGAAGAATGCGGGTAGCACTATGCGTACAATCATTAATTTTCTCAAAGAGTGTGGTTTTGAAAAATTAGTGATATATTCGTTCGAACAATTTGTTTCGTTGCGTTGCTTGTTTTTTCTGCATGTTTGTATCGAAGAGTATGAGATAGAGACAAAGTGCTTATAAGAGCTCAATAGAAAAATTCATATCAGCACCAGTACAGTGTCTGTCGCTTACTAAATTATAATAATTAAATTAAAAATTTATTAAAACCATGACTGTGAATAGGAATCGAACCCGCGACCAGAGTTTTTGATTCGAAAAAACTTTAACTGGCTCTTTCGAAGCAGATATGTATGTAGGTACCCTCTAAAAGTGAAAAGGGAAATGGTATTTGACAATTAGTTTTTTTAGGGTGCATCATGCATTGAAACAACCTGTCCTTGTTTTCGATTTTGATCGGGTCTCAGTCTATGACCCAGAAAAATAATTGGTATTTTAGCATAAAATATAAAAAGGCGTGTTTTTTGTGACTTTATCTAGAGCAGAGTAGAAGCATTGCTGTACCTCTGTTGGAGGTAATGAAGTTGCTCTTCTCGCTTTGCCTTTTGTTGTTGTTTTCACATTCCGCTAACCTGCTCTGTACTGGACAGGGAGCAAAAACACACGCCTAAAGTTGCTCCCACGTTGTTGTTCAATTGTTTAATTAAATACTTTTCAAGTGTTATACAAAAGTCGTGCAATAAATTCTTTACTGCTGGGGACGGTGCCGGCTTTGGCGATGTTGGATGGTTCCATCTCGTGATTCAGAGGAAGTGCTTCCATAATAATAGGTAGATTTAGTTTTACATTATTTTATAATTTAGCAACTGACTATTGTATTGTGTAAACATTTTTAACTTACTTTGTAAGATTTAACCTTTTTCTGCAATCGAACACCATCAGTCGAAATCTGGCCATGTAATTCAGCTATTAGCGTCAACACAAAGTCAAAATCAATTAAAATCTGGCCTCCTGAAATCGTCGCATCTAATCGTCTCGATTCAAAAACCGCGTTCTCAAGCTCAGGCCCGTGCGCAGGAAAGTATGATGGGGGGGGGGGTGTATCAAGTTCCCCCATACTAAATGTGATGACCTAAAAAAAAAAAAAAAGGTCCTCACTTCCCTATGAAAATAGGCCAATGGGGGGGGGGGGGGGGGGGGGGGGTTTGAACCCCAAAACCCCCTCCCCCGTGCGCACGGGCCTGCTCAAGCTGATAATTATAGTTTATCTACATATATGTATCTATATCTATATATATATAAAAGAGGATGTCGGTATGTATATTTGTATGTATGTATGATCTCTATAGATTCCTAAGCCGAGAACCGATTTTGATGAAATTTTCAGGGAACGTATAGAGTAGTCCCGGAATGGTTCCTGTGATGTTTGGTCCAGATCGAATGAAAAAAAAAATTTTTTTTAACATTTTCTTTTACGGTATTCTTGAAAATGTTATAATTAAAGATTTCAAGCAATTTCCTAACAACTAAAGATTTGACAATAAGCAGAAAACCATGTGCGCCTAAATTTAAAAAATATAGATGGAATATATAATAATATAACTTAAGGGCACTGTAGCTCTCAAAATGTTTATGCTCGATTAAGGTGTCTCGCTGGAACTGCCGACCGTCGCGGTCAGCAGCAATGACCAATCTTAACTGCCAACCGCGACTGACTTGCATTCTCGCTGAAATTGCTCACCGCAACGGCCAACTGCCGCGATCAGATTGTGTAGCCTTGAATTCAGATGTTGCGAGGTCGAAAAAAAGATAACGTCACCATTTTGGGAACAATAGGAGGAGTAAATTATGATGTTGCTAAAAAGATATGAGCGTATTAGTAAATTAGTATATTGCAAACTCGAACACACCTACACTGCAAGCAAAAGTCAAAACTTTTTTTTACATATTTTCGTTCCATCCGTTCTCACGGTCACCCACTTCACCATGACCCTAAAATTGTTTTCCCTGCTAGAGGTTTTCTGGACCCATCTCCTGTAAAATTTCTAAGATTATATCTGGTACGGTTCTTGTGATATAAAAATTCAAAATGAAAATTGAAAAATGGCAATCTCCATGCTTCCGTGCTCCACTCACCACCCTCAAAAATATTACTTTCAGTAAACTCTACTTGTAATCCTATAATACAGAAACCAAACTTTATTTTCCTGGTACAATTGGTTCGGAAGATATTGTAATCCAAAGTTTTGACTTGTAATAAACGCGACTGCTGCCCTGCTGCCCTGCTGCACTGGTCACGCAGCAGTCAAGTATCAGCAGTCGCGCGGCCGAGTAGATGACGTCATGACTGTCAACTGCCGAGCAGTCGCAAACAGACATGACAGCTTGTTTTTGCCTGAAGCAGTGGTCTACTCCCGGCAGTTGCTGCTGATCGCGACGGTCGGCAGTTCCAGCCAGACAGTACCTTTAGGCAGATATGCTAAAATCATCTTGTTTGATGGTGGGTATACAATAAACTAGTTTGGACGAAATCACATTTGAGTTACATATATTACGATCTTTGTTGTCCCAAAATGTCCGGTTCCAGGACGACTCGCACCAATAACCTTATTTGTGTTGCGGTATCCAGTATACAAATTTCTAAAACTAGTATAGATACAGTCTTACCATACCCCTATTCATACACAAAGAGCATCGATCAGCTTGCTTTTAACCAATATTTGACAGCTCAAATAGAAAATGTTTTTTAGGGAATTTGAAAATTGAACGGAATATAATTTTTCCAGAAAAGCTATCTTGCCAAAATTTTTAGCTGTTTTCAATGCCACCAATTAAGAGAACTAGCTTCCTCACCTATCAATCAATAGCGACTAAAAAAAATTTAAGATAACCTTTTCATTTTCATTCAATATTTCTGAAGATACCAAATAAGTCCCTTTCCATTCCACTGCAAGCGTATCCACATAAGGACTAGACGACGCCTCGTGCCATGTACGCCACTAATGTGTCTTTGAGGACTAAAACCGTCTAAAAGATAAGAAACATTATATTGAACCTTTACTTTTTTTTGTAAAGCAACCAGTTACACCTTGCAACGATTGAGAAAAAAAATAATCTATCAGTTCCGCGGTAGATTACGAAACAAATTTGGACGGTGATGTTGAGCTCCTTTGAAGATCAATGAGAAGAAAAAATAGGCGCCATCGCATTATGATGATCAGGTAGTTCATAAAAGTATCGACTGTATTTTATCTGATTATCTAGTTTCTTTATTGTTTCTTAGATAAATTAAAAATTTAAGAGATACTTATTTACAGTGGTGATCTTACTACTACACTGTTTAGAAATTTAATAAAATGTGCATGTTGATTTTATAATATTTAAAATCGAACAATATAATATTTAACTAAATGATGTCAGATCCTCTTTCAAAATAAAAACAAGAAAATATTATGGTGATCCAACAGAAAAAAATTAAAAATTTAGAAATTCCATAAAGTCTGTAAAAGTGAAATTTTGTATTTTAATGATTTCCTACCACATCTTAAATTCTTTTTACAATGGTGTACTAGTGAAGAAAATTAAGAGCGCACGTAGATCTATTAAAAAATAGATTTCAAACGGTATGTATTATCAAATTTCGTTTGTACCGATAAAATTGTCAACATAAATTTTAAAATGTGTAAATAAATCACGATAATTTTAAACGGGTTAACTACGAATCTGATAGAGTAATTAATTACTCAGGACGAAAAGCGATATTTAGCATATATGCACATACATGTACATACTTCCAAGTTCTAGACAACAATAAATCGTTTAAAAATTCTACTGTTGGGAGTTGCATATTATTCTCCACCCAAAACTTAATTAAGCACAGCTAATAATGGTATCTGATGCGAATAAGTGGAAAACGTGCAGCTATCAGAAATCAGCAGAAAAAAAGGTTGTATTATTGAAAGTAGGTATCGGAAGGTATTCTCGAACTCTTATACTCTGTTAACGAAAATATATATGGTGCAATTAATACCTACTTAGAATTATTTTAATTGATATAAATTTAAAAAAAAATACTCTTTTATATTTTCGTGTTCGAAAACTAAAAACTGAGCTATTAATTTAAAAAAAATGTTGGTGGATAGATAGATTAGGAGGATGCCCCTGAGCAGAGGGAATTTATGTAGTGCTACGACAGAAGAGCAATTTTCGTAGAAATGTCTATTATAATTCACAATTATAATGCCTATCATAATCACAGTTTGTCAACAAGTCAAGCAAATGCTTCTGCAGAAAAATAAACTATGGTTCTGTCCGCAAATATGTGAGATGTTTTTTCATATCCGGTTTAGTTATATTTTTAATTTATAAAATAGGAAATACAATTTTTTAATAACTGAGCACTCAAGCCCTTTGATATATTTCGAGTAGTTTTTCCTAAGAAGTTTGAGGTATTTTGCAATAAAACGTATTTTGTGATTAAAAAGTACACATGGTAATATATTTTCCAGTTTTGTGTATAAAATTGAGAGAAAACATTTTTTTTTCATGTGTTTTAATATTAAAATTACAATTTAGAGGTATATTTCATACCTAGTCGAAGCAAATTTACAATAACTTAAATGTAATAGATTTCCATCTAAATTTACACTCTGCTAATTTACATACTTTAATTTTTTACTGTACAAGTAGCGAGTCATGTAATCGCTTAAAATTTTATTTTAAAAGCACCCAACTTCGTGTTTTGTTCCAGTTGGCTTTCAAATATTTGTTCGTGCTCAAGTAATTGATATGTGTACTTTTACTGTGAAATCTGAAATATGGTATATTATAATTGAAACTTCAAGTAAAGATTTATTGAAATTTAACTTTTTTTTAAATTAGTGTACCTCAGTCTTTTGTTTTGATAAACGTTTCTTTTGCTGCATATACATATACATAGAAGATGAAGAAATACTTTTCATCCAAGCAAGAGCAATAAGTAGACTTTAGAGCTGATTTTCTCCGTTTTAACAAATTCTAACATAGCACTAATGTACTTTCCAAATTTCTTTATTAAAAGAATTGTTTCGTTCATCGTTCAAATATGAGTATGAGACTTAAATTAAGTTATATTTCCGACGCAGTAACAAAATATGTACCTCCATGAATATTTGCAATATATAGTATGTGTTTATTAAATTCTGAGAACTTTTTGCTCCAATCCAAGATTATAATGGCTTGAACTTCAAACAAAATTTAGTCACTGTTGGACTAAAATGTAAATGGAGCCTTGACTGTGCTCCGCTTTAAGCGAAAGATTTCTTCTTAAGAAAAAAATTGTTTATCAAAAAGAATCTACCCTATCACATTCATCGATTTCTTCTTGACTGTTATCCGTTATACCATTCTACACCAAAATCTAAGATACGCCCTTTCCGATAGATTATGTTTTGTTGAATCTTGATCCCATTGCAGTTATTCATGATTTATGAACGTAGGTAGCATCCTGCCTACGTTTTGGTTTTGTAGAACGAAAATGTATTCATTTCATTTTCATGTTACTCCCGGCTTAAGTCCATTGATCAATTCTATAATTCTTCTTTAGTCCAATTGTTTTTGTTCTAATAAGCAAAGCAATTGAACAGATAATTGTGCAATTTCGATCAATTCGAGTCTTTGATTTTCAATTAGTGGAAAATATGTAGGTTGTGAATAACATACGAGTGTATGGTATACTAAATGTTTTTCTAACAATTCGTGTTTATTGAAATATAAAAAAGGATCTCTTATCCCAATCAATTAAATACTAACATTAAATATATAAACTATTCTGAAGGTAGCAGTTAGGTGCACCAGAAAAGAAATCATTTGATTGGAATCACGCAATTAAAATTAGGTACCTACCTTACTACAAAAAGAGCCGTCTTTTTATTGTCGCGTCGAATTGGGTGGTAATAATTTTTTATCGTTCGGAATGTCTTTATAGTTTATTCTAAAGAACAGAAAATCAAAGTCTTTCATTAAGTGCGTTATAGTCGTGCTACCAGCTTACGGTACTGACGGGTTCCCATAATCGCAGTCAATGAAATGAGCAAAGTATTTGACTACATATACAATTAAATGAAAGGAAGTCCTTGAGAATTGCTTCCATTCTTAATAGTTAGCATGCAATAGCTTAGAATGGAATGTTTGTTTACTTGCATTCCTTACATAGCAAATTCTTATAAAATTCAGAATGTCCTTTGTGTATCTCCATAAAATGATATAAATTTTGGAATTTATCAATTTGTTTTCTTAATAAAAGTTCATTTAATGTATAATATTATAATTACGTATATTATAAAAATTGTTTTAGCTTACAAATGAATAAAGCTGTTGTTGTCTGACAGGAACTTAAATGAAAATTGATGTTAGAGATACAGACCTGGTTTATTCGCTCACTTCTATATACATACATATGTATGTATGTTCTATTACCTAACACGACCTACTGTATTCTTCAATTCACAAACAAAGTTTGTCCAGTCTGGAGTTCTGGACCTAGAGATATGTATATGTTCATACTGAAGATGACAAGCAGCGATTCAGTTGAAGGCGGACGTCGTCGAACGACAAATTGACTTTGTGGCTTGTCGTCTCCAGTAGCTCTAGGAGTCTGGAATTGTTCATACACCTATATATGTATATATATCGCTAGCTATTAAACAATGAGAAACTCTTATTAGAAATCCATACCTCAACCTTTACATTTGAGAACTTTGACCACTTTTTTTAAATTTGACACTATTGCTGAATTAGCGTTATCAAAAAATATCAAAATTCTTACAAACACAAATTTTTCTTTGGAGCTCAATGGCGTATCCAGAGCAAAGCTAAAAGGGTTCAGAACTTCCTATAAGCAAATGAATAATGGATGTTGTATGCAATGTGTATTATGTTAATTCCTAGAAGCTTGCAGATTTTTACCATACCAATGTGTTACCATATACAACCAATGTGTTACCATTTACTCATCTTGACAACAATTTTTGAACGATTGGGCAGACTAAGATTATAATTTTGATTCAGAACCGAACATGGCACTGATAATGGCGATAATTCCTTGAAAAGCTATGGCAAAATCTTGAATTAGGTTCTGGGCGAAAAATGCATGAGCTAAGTGTAGCTCCTGGGATCGCATCTTGTGAAGGACCACTTTCGCAGCCTTATGGTATTATTATTATTATTATTTATTAGCCTTATGGTACGGGTCATTTAGAAACTGAGACACTTTTCAAGAGAATATTTCATACTTGCATCTTTTTCTAATTTACATACATATTCACACATTTCAACATTTCAGTTCTGTTTGACACGTTCACAATATCAAAAAAATAAACCTTGTATTCGTTCAGAGTTAAATTTAAGTTCTTATTTTCTCATGTACATACCATATACCTATATACCTATACCTAGATACCATATATTAAAATTTCAAAGGAAAACTATTGACTATAATGGCAATTTCCTCTTTATGTACATACCTCATAATACACCTAATATACTCGTGCATGTACATGCGCTCATATTCCAAACTCATCTTATATATTACTTCGATTCGACATCTTCAAATTTTCCACCTGTAATCAAACTATAATCGAATTCCATACAATCTAGAAAATCGTTCCTTAATTAAAGCACTTTGGACACAAACACACAGGAGAGGATCGCAGGCGCCACTTAAGAAAATATTTCAGTGACCCCTACCATGTCTCATCTGACTATGATCGTGCCAAGACTGGATGGAACTCGACATAAATCTTATATGTTCACCTTAAGAAGTATAATTACTGTGTAGATAGAATATCCCATCAGCATCTTTATAAAAGTCGGATACAAATGCGATCGCGATCACTTTTGTACCACGACGGGCTAACTGCCTTTAAGACTTCATGAAGGTGTGTGGCAAAGGCACGTCTCGTTTCATTGGCAATGGTGAATGTCGCGTCCGTTGCGGCTCCATGGTCCGTGGTAGAGCCATCGCATAAAGTAATGGTATGTGTCCAGTGGTCCACGATCGTGGAGTTATAATTCAGCATCCGATCATGTATCACGAAGAAGAGAGGTTTTGTTCTAAGCCGACACGACGACAGGCTTTTAGCCGATGACATCAAATCGCTTTTTAAAATAATAATAATATAAAACTCATGAGGGAAAAAAGAAAAATTGAATTGACGCCATATGAAGCAAGAAAAATAAAAATCAGATCAAGGAATTTGAAGAAAGTTATTGTACTGAATGCTTAGAGTCCGGGTTCAGGGTGGCATATTGTAATGTCCTAAGATCCTCTGCGTATCTTGAATGACATCATTGTGTATCTTTAAGATCTAGAATATCTGGGATCGACTCCATTTACTTTCATGTTCTTCCAGTTGATCTAACCAAGCAGTAATTCAGGCTGTTAAACTTTTAGTTAACTTGTAACGATGCAGTGTAATCCAGTAACTGGTTTTTTGTGGCTGGTCGTATTTTTCAGAGATTTCTGTTTTTTATGCCACACTTGCTTCGCCTCCTACTGAAAATGGCCAATTAACGATCGTGTGACTGATAATAATTTGTTTGAATTTTTGTTTACATCATGTACACAATCGAAGAAGATCATCACATTTCCATAAAATTCAGCTACATCGATTGAGGCAAAGATTTCATGATTTTAGCTTATGTATCTATAGATATTCATAATGGAAATCTTAATATAATACTTTTAGTAAAGATTAATTTTGTGGATATCGTGCGTTTTTTTAAAAAAAATCAATTACAAATTATTTAAGGGTCTTTCTGGAGCTTCATTTTTTTAGGACTTCGAAACAGTCAGTGTTTTAATTTGACTTCGACTGTGTCCTAAAATCGGAATTGTTGTTTTAAGAATGTCAATATTATTGTTTAAAATAAAAGGGTTTGTTTACTCCTACATACCTATAAACGTAAACATTTTCATTGTAACTTTTAATTTTAGACCGATCTCGACATTTATATTTATTTTTTTTTTGCATGTACGAGAGGAGTTCAACAGAAATACAATCAATTTTTAAATTTATTATTTGTCATTTCGCTCCTGAAGAGTGTCGAGCTAGAAGTTTCCGATATTGTTCAACATAGGAAAAACAATTTAATATAACAGGTTGGGAATCCCATTTTTCTACAACTTTGTCATATTAAAATTTTCGATATCACTCAAATTAAAGAAAATATTTGAAAAATCATATTTTTTTCTCCGTACAAAATGCGACTACGGCAGAATACACTCTTTATTCAAATACTGTTCAATGATCTTCGAACAGAAACACATTTCTATAATTCGTTTATACCTATAGATTATTGACAACTTTGAATTTGAAATACATATATATGTACATATTTATATTGATGAATTTAAGTTTACTAAGTTAAAATGCTCTACAGACAGGCGTAAAAATATACCGACTCATGGCAGAGTAAAGTCTTTATCTTTATGGTAGATAGTATTTCTGAGTTTTGTAAGGTAGCTACCCGAAATAGTGAGAGCTTTGCAAATCAAGTTTACCTGAAACCAATTAAATAATGTGCACAACATTTCAATAGTTATCGGAAAAAAATTTTGACCACGGGTTGTAAGGACTTTTCATATTAATTTCTCTTCAGTTATCGTGCTAACGGACAGACAGACAGACGGGCGGACGACGAGCGGATTCGGAGTTGTTGGCCACAAATAGCCAAAAAATAAAATGTTACTATTTTTCGTCCTCTGCTCTATTCTAAGCGGGGCTGTATTAAACGTATAATACTCTCAGATATCATGTTGATAGAATATACAAAATTTTTAGCTTTTAACAACCGTTTCCTGCAAACAAGTGGTGAAAATACATTGTTTCACTACTCGAATAATGCCAGATCGAAGTTTTTCAGATTTCGAATCAAATCGCCGGTTAACATAACAATATGAATTATTTTTATTTCAAAGGAAAAATTAAATTAAAAATTATACAGGTTATGTCAGTTCTAATCATTTGATGCTATTAGTCTTAACTAGAAAGTAGCAGAGGCGTTATATAAAAAATAAATTTTCGATATAATCGATTCCACCCCTTCATCGTGAGTGTCCGAATATTACTGCTACACTATGAAATTTCGAACATGTAACATTAGTTGGTTATTAAATATAAAAACAGAAACTTTCTATTTATGGTAAGCGTTCCACATGCATTTCTCTTCTCAACCTCTTCCAGAAGAAATAACCTACCTAAAAGGGGTAGAACTGATACATGAAAGAAGTCTTGAAATTTTGTGCCTCTTTTCCACGATACATTTCAAGTCAACCACCACCGCAGTCAATAAAAAACACTCAAAAATGTGACCTCTGCAGTGTACCTGTAGTATAGCATACTTCTACATAACAATTCTAATTCTCTATCAAAATTGGTTCCTTGAAATATGGAAATACAAAAAGATAAAGATAAGAAAGATAGTCAATAGTTTGTGGCAACATTTTCCATAAAAAATTGAGTGCCTATACACCCGAGCCTTTTCCTATTTTGTACTGAGTTATCAGTTTATATGCATAATGTATGTTACAAGTGCGAATTTACGTATTAATGACGTTATCACTATGGCTTATTAAATTTATTTATTTGAATATTGCTACTTCTTATCGTTATTTTTCACTACACTTAGATGAACTAAATATAGGTCACTAGTAAGTAATTATGGTATCCAAGGTAATCCGTCATGGCACTTTGTACCATTTTTTTCCAACTTAAGTATTCGAAGATCGCTCTGCAATTCCAGTACTGGTTATAACACTCGTTATTTCACCATTAGAGCTTCGGCCGCCATCTATGGGGGGTACCCTGTAAAAAAATCTGTTTTAATCGAAATGGTTTAGGTCTCAGATAATACGATTGAAAAACTTACGATTGCGTTATGTGTCGGCTGAGGACATTGGACGAGGGATGGGGCGATACGCTTTGTGGCGATGGTTCGCATCTATTGAAATGAGTATGTTGTTGCTGCTGTGAAAGATTTTCGTTGCTTACAGCTACGTTTTGATGACGCGTCAAAACCATCGATTGAGCCTCAGCTGATGATTGCCCAATATCAACATGGCTATTTGAATGCACTCCCATATCATGCATATCATGATTCGTTGTAAGCACAATGCTTCCTGGCGGAAGATGCAACTGTGATGGATAAAGTGGTGGTAGCATTTTCGAAGCGAAACCTACAAGATGAAATTTATTTTAAGTTTTAATATAACCAACCTTTGATATACATACAACAATATATTTATTATTTATTAATATAACCACAAAGTACGGTTTTATCTGAATCTTAATAACTAAAATGCCAAAACAAATATTTTATTTTGGGTTCCGTCCAAAGAGGTATATAACTAATGGAGATCGCAAAGCGCCGTTTCCTTATAAAGCACTGTGAAGCATTTTTAAATTTAAGCGACTGTTTTTGTATGGAGCGTTTCATGCCCGGTGGCAGTGAAATGCAAATATTAGCCTAGTATTTAAAGGTTGGGCTTTTTTTATTTTCAATACCGGGGTTTAACATATATGTGAGTAAGATGCTGATAGTAGCATAGTGAATATCGCCGGTCCTTTGCGAGAAAACCTCCGGCTTCAAAAAAGTCGCTGCACGTTATCTCCATTATACATATACCTCTATGGTTCCGTCCAATCGGCTTAACACATTTTTATTGAAAAAAAAATGAATTTCTAATTTCTAATATGCAAGATACGAGTATTCTATTAAAAGGCCGTTAATAGTACAAGACCATCAAGTTCAAAGTTTTTGTGAATTTAACTTTATGATTTAGCGAACACCTACAAAACACATACAAAATTAATAATGAGAGTTTTCAAATTATTCTTACCAGAGATTGAGGATTTCATTCCCACACTACCGTTATTTTTCGGCTTCCGTTTTCTCTTCTGAATGCCCTCCTTCTTCATGCTTAGCGGCCGATTTGTATTGTGCAATTTGAAGTAGAGTCCACACGCATTACATACTGGTTGTCCTTCATTATTGCGCCGCCATAGAGTCGTTGATTGTGTCTTACAATTGGCACAAATTATTCCGTTTCGCCTGTTCCCCGACGAAGAACTAGCCTTCGATTTAGATTGACGTGGAACCATTCGATTCGGCTGTAATCGGACACTTTGCTGCGAACAAGCCGGACAAAATATGTCACCATTTTCGCGACGAACTATTAAGGAGCTGCAATTCGGGCAGCGAAAGTCGGAATTGGGATTATTAGGAATGCCTTCGAAAGTCCATTGAGCACTGGTTGGATACTCCTCAGTCATTGAATGACTGTAACTCTGAAAATAAAAAAAATTAAATTAAAATACGCACTTTCCCTTTTCCGATAACAACGTACCGCACTACTGTACTCTATACCATTGGGCCAGTAGTTCTCACTTGTCGTCTCGTAAACGGGTCCACTCAGGTGATTCGGGTTAAAATGCGTATTGGAACGCACCGCTGAAGCTAGAGTTGGATCACCTTTACAAAGAAGTACCGGATTTCCCGTATTGTACAATTGACTAATCGGTAGCGAATAGTTGGATTGAATGTATGCATCAGAAGTTTGGATATGCTCTGACGTCTGCAGGGGTTGCACGGTTCCAAGATTTGTAAAAGTTTTCGTTTCATGCTGACTAGTTTCAACGTTAATTGGATTAACTGGAGGATCATTGCGCACTTCGTTATAGTAGACATTTTGCTGCTGCTGATCACCACCTTCGTACCGAATAAACCTAACAGTTTCCTGCAAGCCATTGGTGTACTGGAAAGTCGTTGTATCCTGATCATGTCCTTGTATCGTCGGTCCTGGTGTCTGAGCATCCTGATATTCAGTTGTCGTGTTGGATGCCTGATCGACATTCTTATCTTGCTCTTCAGTCTTGATCACTTTCTGCTCACAAACGATGACCGCTGTTTGTGGTAATGCTGCTTCGTAAGCTGCATAGGTTTGATGTTGCTCCTCATTCCGTGGCGGCATCTGAACGAAATCTGTTTGTTGGTATTCGTCCACTTCAATTTCCTGTTGCTCATTCACCTCCCTAAAATAAAATCCAACGATTAGGTGAATGTGTAGTTCAAGAGCATTGGACTTCCGTACAAAATTTGCACATACCTGAGTGTTCCGGCAGTGGTCAATATTCGTCGACTTAGGACCGCTTGACCAGTTGTCTGCGGACCTGATGATGGCTGGTGTTGAATAGTCTGCACCTGACTGGATTGTAATTTTTCGTCGGCCGGTGATAATTGCTCAGTCTTAGGTTCACACTTCTCAGCTGACACCTGTGGTTGTTGTTGACTTTCCATCTACAAACAAGACCAATTTATTTGAGTGAGTCAATATCGTATTAAAGACATTTCATCGACTAGAACGAAGAAGGGCATAAAATAACCACATACTTAATACAAATTGTGCCTTTGTATTTCTTCCGGTTTCGGAAGAGGGTGTGCTATATAAATTACAGAGCATGCGTCAAAGGTTTATTCTTCAGTTCCTCATTTGTCTGTCGTGTACGAGCACAAATAGTGTCGCGATTCTTCTTTTCACTTTGTCACTTTTATTTAGTTAACGAGTTTCCATGTTTACCGACGTTTGGTTTATAGGGCAGGAAGTTGTTCTTGTTTACACTTAGGTTAGGTTGCAGTGGCGGCCAAAGGCCTCACATAGACCCACGAGGGTCCATAGTGATACCACATAAAAAAAGGAGACCCCATGTCCTTATGGTAGGTGCGCTTGAGTTGCGATCTGTGTTGAGAGCTCCTCGTTTAATTCGAAGGTCCCTGTAGACATAGCAAAGTTGAGCAAACTCTTCATGCTGTTGAGAGAGACTTCTTTGAGGTTTGCGAAGGTCGGTGCTCCCAGAGCTTTCACCCGTCTCCTAGCGAGAGCTGGGCAGCTGCACAGGAGGTGTTCTAGCGTTTCCCGTTCCCCGGGAAGTTTACAGTTTCTGCAGGTATCGTTAGTAATCAGCCCCAGTCCATACGCATGCGCCCCTATCAAACAATGGCCAGTAATTATACCGACCAAGGTTGCGCATTGCGCCCTTGGTAGCGTTAGCAAGAGTCTAGTACTTTCCTTATTGAGAGTACCCCACATTTGCTTCGTGGTTCTGGAGGTTGATGAAGCCCGCCACCTGGCCTCGGACAGGCTTACCATCTTCTTTTCTAGGGAGTTGTAGATGACATTAAGAGGCGGTGGAACTGAAACCGCGGTTTCTAGCCCAAGGTTAGCACCCTTTTTGGCAAGATCATCCGCGAGTTCATTACCTAACACACCACTGTGCCCTGGAACCCAGCAGAGTTCCACCTTCCTATTTGAGCACAGCTCCTGTAAAGCGCGTCGACAGTTAAGTACTGCCTTAGATTTGATAGTGCAGGACCGCAAGGCCATTAAGGCTGCTTGGCTATCCGTATAGATAAAAACTGCACTATCCCTTTTACGCGATTTGTGAGCCAGTTCCGCCGCCTTCTGAATCGCCAGTATCTCCGCTTGGAAAATACTGCTATCGTTTGGCAGCCTGTAGCAAGAGTTTGTGGGAAGATCGAGCGAGTGCACGGCTGCGCCCACTCCGTCCTCCATCTTGGAGCCGTCAGTATAGATATTAATTGATCTTGCAGAGTCGCCGGTTCTAAGCTCCCAGAAATCTCTGCTTGGTATATTTATCGCGAACTTCCTGTCAAACCAGAGCTTAGGATCTGAGTAGTCCGTAGTCCCTGTAGTCGGTAGACTGATATTACTGTGCCCGTACGCACATGCATTGAGCTGGTTTGACTCTCTGAGTCTTAGTGCGCATTTGCAAGCTACGTACTTTGCGAACAGGTCAATTGGTGGCAGAAAAAGAAGGACGTTGAGCGAGTCTGAAGAGGTGCTCCGGAGAGCGCCCGTTATTCCCAGACAAGCCTGTCTCTGCACCTTTACCAACTTATTCCTGTAAGTAACTTTATCGAGTACTGGCCACCATACTAGCAGACCGTATAAGAGAATTGGCCTAACTACAGCCGTGTAGATCCAGTAAGTGATCCTTGGCTCTAAACCCCACCTCCTACCGAACATTCTCTTGCACGCGTAGAAGGCGATGGTTGCCTTGGATACTCGTTCTTCCGTATTTAGTTTCCATGACAGCTTACTGTCTAGGATTACTCCTAGATATCTGGCATGGCCATTTAGGGTTAGCTCAGTGCTGCCCATCTTAGGTAGCTTGAACTGCTGAGTCTTTGTTCTTCTAGTAAAAAGAACCATTTCCGTTTTCGAAGGGTTAACGTTAAGTCCTCTGGTTCTAGACCAGTGTAGCAGCTTATTAAGAGCCCGTGTCGTCAGCTCCGACAGCGTGTCTGTGTACCTACCCGATGCTAGGATCACCACGTCATCGGCATAGGCTACAACATCTACCCCCGAGTTTTCAAGATCTTTCAGTGCCCCATTTAGAGTGAGTATCCACAAAAGTGGTGATAACACCCCTCCTTGTGGAGTACCCTTGTTAGTAATTTTGAAGGAGCGGGCATTACCCCATTCCGATGATATGGATCTGCTTCTAAGCAGCGTTTCGATCCATTTACTAATAGTAAAGTGGACCTTTGCAGAGCCCAGAGCCTCAACAATTGCCTCCGTTGTGACATTGTTGAAAGCCCCTTCTATATCCAAGAAAGTTCCCAACGTGAACTCCTTGTACTGTAGCGATCTCTCGATTGTACCCACAACCTTATGCAAGGCCGTGTCTACCGATTTTCCCTTGATGTATGCGTGTTGGACCCTGGAGAGGTGGCTGGGATCAAGGGATTCCCTGATAAACCCATCTAGTATCCTTTCCAGTGTCTTAAGAGTAAAAGATGTAAGGCTAATGGGTCTGTAGTCCTTCGGGTTAACGTGACTACTTTTACCCGCTTTCGGTATAAATACCACCCGAGCGTTCCTCCATGCCTGGGGCACGTAGTTGAGTTTCAGGCAGCCTTTGAAAATCGCCTGTAGCCATGGAACCACCAGGCTCTCTACATTTTGTAGCATAGCAGGTATAACTCCATCCGGTCCCGGCGACTTGTAAGGGGCGAAGGAGTTTATAGCCCACCTCACCCTGCTGGCCGAGAAAAGCCCTGGGATGCTGGACATAAAGAAGCTGTCCCCTGCTGTAGTGCGAGTAAGGTCCGGATCCCGGCAGCCCGGAAAATGAGCGCTTAAAAGGGCTTCAAGTGATTCCGCGCTATCCTTCGTCCAACTACCATCCATCTTACTCAGCAGAGCGGGTGGAGTAGGATTCTTAGATATAAGTTTCCTGAGTCTAGAGGCTTCTGACGTTCTCTCGATCTGGCTGCAGAAATTTCTCCAGCTGTCTCGTTTCGATTTCTTCAGTTCCCTTTTAAAGATCTTTAGCGAGTTCCTATATTCGGCCCACGCTTCCGCTTGGTTTGTGCGCTTTGCCGAGTTAAAGAGTTTTTGGACTTTCCTCCGAGAATCACCCAATTCCTTACTCCACCAAGGAGGTTGGGATTTTCCCGACGGTTTCCTGCGGGGGCAAGCCGTCTCGAAGGCTTTATTCAGAGTTTTAGTTAAGAAGTTTGTAGTATAATCCAGCGAGTGCGTGTTCCAAATGTATTCGGGAACTCTGCCATCGAGTCGGTTCCTTACCACATCTGAGAACAATACCCAATTTGTTTTTGCTGGATTTCTATAGGCAGTGATCCTAGTGCTAAAACTTGACGCCACAACGAAACCTATGTACCTGTGATCCGAGAAAGATGGTCTATCCAAGACCTTCCAGCTCTCCACACGACAGCCATCCGTATCCGTGTACAGCGTCAAATCAAGCACGTTTTCGCTAGTTGGGCCCTTATATGTCGGTGTGTCCCCACGGTTACCGATTAGTAGGTTAGTATTGAGAATGAAATGCAGTAAAGACTCACCCCTATCGTTGACGTCCTTACTACCCCAAATCGTATGATGAGCGTTTGCGTCACTGCCGACTACTAGGCTGTTGTTTACACTTACTCGTAAAGAATTTTGATTTTTTATGTCTAATAATGAAACCTGCTTACTACAATCGCAAAGAGCTAGTACATACCATAGATAGTTCGACTGATTAAGCCTAGTACAAACTACAATAGAAGCAAAACTTAGTAATCAAGTTATTACGTAATAAAATTATCAATAAGAACACAACTTTTTATTAATAAGATATGGTACAAACATTCTAGTAGTTAGTGGAAAGATGATAATGTTTGCTGGAATTGCAGCAAGGAAATATATTTTACTTTAATTCTAGTTTACAAACGAGTAGGTATTACCTACTACTTATTCCCGAAATTTAAAAAATATAAAAACATTGTTCTATCATTTGGTCACTTATCCTAGTTCCCGAAAATTATCAAAAGTCTGGCTCATAAAAAATATTTTTTATCATTCCCATTTCAACGCAATGGCTACATCTGGAATTGGTCTGAGTTCAGAACGTTGAATAAATATAATTTGGGTTGACCACGTCATATGTGTGAATTCCCATGTACGAAAAGCAGAACGGCACAGCACAGACTTAGTACTGGTGCCAGAGTTGCCAGTACTGACAAATGTTTCGGGTCCAAGGACCAAATCATTGCCGAGCCAATGTCGATTTGATCACACCAAATTTTTTTTTTTGGTATTTTTTTTTTTTTTTTTCTTAACTACGATTTTATTTCTCAGTAAAAATTTTTTTTTTTAATGCGATTTGGTTTTTCTTACACCTTGCACATTCTTGGACTCGAACCGTGGTCCACTACGCTCCCCACTAGGCTAATCTGCAACATTCTCGTGATAGTGTTAAAGCCGAATCAAAATTGATTTTGAGAAACAAACAATATTTTTTGCCAATATATGCCCAATACAGAGCCTACAATGCCAATGCCGAAAGAGCGTAGACAGGGCCGTCATTTCAGCTTTTTCTAGGGGGGAGCGGGGGCAAGATGTTATGAAAATATTTTTATATATAAATATTACATTTGTTATATATAATATATGAAAATACCAAATTCAGGGGGGTGGCAAAAGCCCTCCCTGCCCCACCACAAATTACGTCCCTGAGCTTAGACACCAATAATAAGCCAATTCTCGGCCCGACACTGGTCTGGTAGTTTGTCAGTACCAAAAGAATACCGATCCACAAGTCTTGGCGGACAATACATGCCAATTCTGGGCAGTGTGCACAACTCCCTCGGACTGAAACGACTGAACAGTAATTGGCTGGGTTTAATTTGCTACTTTTTTGAGAATCGGCTGAGCCATTAATGAAGGTTTCTTGACAAGCGTTTCCACTATTATAGCTCTATACAAATAACAAGTTTCAACTTCCTGAGATACAGCAACGAAATTCTTTCCTCTTCGCGAATTAAACAATAACACCCTCCTTCCATTTGGCACTAACTGTATAGCTGTTAAGATTTCCTCCCTACCCCTAATGAAGTATTGCGTTGGGAGTTCAAGATAGGTTCTTCTGTGTTTGTAAAATATAAAATATGAGAATTTACCGGAGTAAATTCAGATCATTCATACATTGGGTGATCTGAACGAAATTCTAAAAGAAGAAAATCAACCTAACATCGCAAAACTAAGTCCAAACGACGTTAGTTTTCGAACAAGTGCACCAATAATGGTGAAATTTATCAAATGTTTTCGAAATATCAGTGTATACCGTGTGAACATCAAGTCCGTTTTCAGAATCGCGTAGATCCGCGACGATGGCGGTTTTAGGGCGCACATCAAAAGGATGTAAGAGAATGCTGAAGAATGCATTTCCTAAGCATTCCGATCCGATTCATTTAGAATGTTAAATGAATGACACATTCTAATTAATCTGGCATAAACTATTATATAGTATACCTAGTACATAATACATAACTGAAATGCTCACTGGAACTGAACTGACCACCTGCCAAACTCAACATTCGCATTCGAATTGACATTCGCGGTATTTGAATGCACATAAAATGGATTCGTATTGAATACGAACTTAGTGTTTCCACATTCGCGTACAATTCAAATGTAGCTCGAGAGCTCTTAAAGTGTAGTGTACACTATTTTTTGCAAAAAAGATCAAACCTATTATGAATTCTGCGAAAATAAAAATAACTAATTTTCACCAAAAAAATTTGACATCGGTTCTTCTGTCTATAGTGCACAGAAATGAAATGAAATCAAATCTTGTTTCTGTTCATATTCTAACCGGTTCTCCATTTGATTTTACAATCAAATGTGATAAATATAATCGTAGTGAGATTAATGACCAATAGCTTTTACTAGTATTTACACATGCTTCCTATCTATCACTATAGACAATATTTGAAGATGCTACCGTTGACCTTGACATATTACTAATTCCTTAAATTTATCTTTAAATCACTGAACGATAAGAAAAGTAGTACTATTATATACGAACGATCAGTAACTGATAATAGAAACGGTATCACAACATTGCAGGTTCATAGAGATATAAGGTATCTATTCAAAACATTTACATATTTAAATTGATATCAGTCGAAAGATACTACTAGGTACAAATGATAACTGAAAAGTTATCTTAAACACAGTTAGAACAACTTTATGTGGAAGATAATAATATAGTGTTATGTTTTTGATAGCTACGATGTCATATCTACCGGCTACGACAGCGTATCATTTGCAAATAGAAGATCAGGTGTGGGAGATATTTACTGCATCGTTGTAGTGAGGTTTTACGCTTCCCACTTTTTTTATCATTTGTTGTCAACGTGACAGCGAAGCGACTAACTTGAGGTAATTCTTTAACCATTATTTTAGATATTGGAAATCGGTGAAAAGTCATGCCATTTTCATTTCATTCGTTTTGTTAACGCCATTAACTGAAATAAGATTTTTCCATAAATGTCAAAGTGAATGCATACATGACTTACTAATTGAACGATTGTAGCGTTAGTCCATTGTAGGGAAGGGAACCTTAGGGCACTTTTTTACAGTTCACATCAGGCATCGTTATATAATGTTAACGACGATTTGGAACGTTTAGACAATCGTTTCTAATTTATCAAGAAATTTGAAATAAGATCGACAGAAAAAGAAGCATTATGAAGAGTTCAGGTCATATACTCGTATTTTAGTCATTTTGATAAAAAGCAGCACATCCTTACACCTTCCTTTCTGCAATACTCGGATTATGAGAGACTCATTTCGTTAGATGACACAATTGAAGCCATGTAAGTGGTGGTACGGAAACATAATCTTATTTAGCATTTGATACCTATGGAATTAGACCTTCTCTTCATCAAAAAGATTCCACTCACAAACCAGCCTTTCATATCCTTACTGAAGTATACACCAATGCTGTAATCCGTGCTAAAAAATAAATTCAGCTAGCACTCGGAAATGGTGAACATAAATCAGTTTTCAGTAACTAAAGTCACAACTAAACCTTCAGGCCTAATTGCATTTAAAAACACCTAAACGAAACCAAACCGTAAATGACATTTCAATCATTGATATTGGAACTAAATGGCTGATCCCATTTTATCACATCCATGATCACCACCGTGCCGTAAATTGTTATCGCCAGAAAAACGAGGGGCAAAAAAAAAAAGAAAAAAAACACACACACACATATCCCATTTGCCTACACAAAAAATAATGAAAAAAATTTATTAAAAAATGTGCTCAGTAGCTCATTGGACGTATTAAGGAAGCGTGTCGAAATCTGATCACAATGTTGGTCCTTTTCGACAGCAGCGGGAGATCCAGACCTCTGATATGAAGCATGACTCAGTTCGAAATTGGGTCTTCATTCAACACGTTAAATGGACATACTATGAATGGAGAGCACCGTTTCTGCCCTAAATTTTTTTCTAGCAGTTCCGACGTGTTATTTCTGCTAGAAAAAAATTGAGGGCAGAAACGGGTCACATTTTTTTGCAGAAAAGAAATCACTATCAGATTCGAACCACGGTCCCCCCAAGTAACACAAAACAACTTCTTTCTCCATCGCAGAACTTTAATTGCTGTAATAACGTTGTGCCTACCATCACAATGGATAAAAAAGTCACGACAACCAAAAGGTTAGAACTAAGAGTTGTTCCAACGTTGTCACAGAAGGCAAAATAGCCAAATATCTATATGACTTAATTTTCCATTTTTACAGAGTTTTAGTTGCGGTTATTTTGATCAACATGGAAGGAATTCGCATTTTAACAGCAAAATAGTTGTTACAACCAATCGGCTGTATTTACAACCTTTTCGCTGTAGCGACAGCTCTTAGCTCAACAATTACATTACTTTGGCGATGTCGTGGGTTCAATTACCACTCAACGCATAAATTTTTTTTAAAAAATTTTCAGTTGCAATTGGATTCGAAATATTCGAAATATCAATATAAATACTGAACAGTGCGGAATACTTAACAGCAATTAGTTCTGTAGCGATACTTTTCGGTTTAAGAAATTGTTTTCTTTTAAACAGAAATAAAGCTGCGATGTTATTAATTACATATTCATCAAGTGTCTTATAACCCTGTTCAGTGAGACTACCACCTACTCAGGAAAATTAGCAGAGTGCAAATCCGACCAAAAATGATGCTGTACGCCATCCAAAAGTGCGGAAAATCAGCAAAAAACAGAAAAACAAGCAGAAAAATCACCGAGTTTTTTGTTCTAGTCCACCAATATGCACGAGAGTTGAGAGAGTTGAAAAGTACTTTCGTACTTCCACGAGAAAAAAACTTTAGGTACTTTAAAAATATATAACATAAAATAAAAATTTATAGTAGTAGTGCCGCGCCGCGGCGAGCGGAAATTTTTTTTAAAAAAAGGTGTGTAAGAAAAAAGGAACTGAAAAAAGTAGTAGAAAAGACAGAGTTTTATTTTTTTTCTTATCCGTTATTTTCGAATCTCATTCGCAAATTTTTTGCTGTTTAAAACAAGATTTAGTCAGGACAACTTATTTGCTGTTTTAAGGTTGTTCGGTGGTTTGCTACAACGTCCTCACAGCTACATTCTATCTCCCACTTTTGACTTCACAACGTTGTAAAAACGTTGCCAGGTGGTTGTTTCACTGTTCCATTGCAACCAAATTACTGTTGAAAGTTCTGTAACAACGTTGCAACAACCCGTAAACAGAGATCTGTGTTACCGTGTGGGCCGTCACACATTAGTCCGCTATGCTACATCCTAGGCCAATCAGAGACGTTGAAGCCGAATCACTTGATATTTCCATTAGACATCAGAAATGCAAGTCTTACGGAAGCTTTATCAAAGTTAAAAGTTCACAAACCTCCATAAAACTGTTGGTATTTACTTCCTTAAGACTTTATAGAGGTTATTACCGCAGCTATGTGTTCTCAAAGTTCAACCTCCGCTCGCAAATCTAATGGAGGCCTTATCGAAGTTAAAAGCTAAGTGATTTTTACTAACAGCGACATCGGTTGTTCCGATGTAAATACAATTCTAGAGTATCTTTAGTATTACAAAAATATACCATTCTAGAGTATTTATAATATTTTCTTTATTATATCGCTCATGTAATCGAGACAACTATTCTTTGACCATTTCGTGACGCCTTTGCAGTCGGTCAGTTTTATTCGATCTACCCATCATTCAAGGTTCACAAATTACTCAGTTTTCTGTATAATGCATCGTCACAATTTCTATGGTGACTCGAGAATGAATATCGATACAATTTCAAAGTCTGCCATGGGTTTGACTATGTCGATTAATGTTCTGGCTTCCGCTTATCATATTTTATCGACCATGATCTAGTTTTTGTATGTTTGCTGAGAAGGGCCTTCAATATGTCTCTTAAATCGTTCAGATTGGACCATTATAGTTTTAAAGTTTGATTTTTACAGTCTTAAAAACTTCTTTAATAAATAATCAAACTCAATTCGTTTCTTAGCTTGATTTTTAGATGTTGAAACATTTTCCATTTCTGAACATTTCAGTCGGAAGGAAAAGGAGACGTTATGTGAAACAATTTATGTATGTAATTAATTCAATAGAAAATCTATTCTGTTTTGTTAAATTAAATATGGAATTTAGATTTCATTCTATTTGTTTGAAGAAATTGGTAAACTATCGCTAAACTTTTTTTCAACGAAACTCGGGTGTCGCTGCGAACGGATCTAAAGATTCGATAGAGATACACAGATCAATAATGTACACCGTTTTAAAAAAATTGACTTTTCAGTCCAATTTTTACTTGAAATGTCCAGTATATTTCATTTTTTCAAGTAAAAGTACTCATTTTAAGCACTTTTACACGAAATTACAAGTAAGAGCACTCCTTTCAAGCACTTTTACTTGAAATTACTTGTCTTAGTAAATTATTCATGTACTTTTCAACTGAACCATACAATTTACTTGAAAAGTCAAGCAAAATTACATTCTTTTTCAAGTAAACCACAGTTTGGTCGCTTTGATCGATTTGGTTGTCTACTGAGATGAAAATTCAATGCGTTCGGGGGCGCAGTGGCTACGCGCGCCCAACCTTCGCTCCAATATCAGAATTGATCGCGGGCCCGGGTTCGATTCCTATCTAACATCCAATTATTTTATTTCAGAGTAGGAAAATAAGTAAGTAAGAAATAATATTAGAAGTAACTTAATTTAAAGAGTTGCTAATAAATATTTGATTTTTTTTTTTGTTTTTACAGAATAGAGTGCTAATTATACTATTTTTCAGAGAATATATATAGCGAATTTACTGCTCTCAAAATTGTAATTTTATTATAAATTAAAAATTTTTGATTGCAAATTGAAATTTACTACCCAAAAATTTCCAAAGTAATTTTACTTAAAAAAATTAGGCATATTTGCCTACTATCCAAAAGATGTAAAAGTCAATGGATTTTTTTTACTGTGTACCCGGTGTATATACATATTTGATTTGCTATTGATTGGGCTACTCACTAGACAATATCTTAAAAAACGATTTATCAATTCAGGAATTAATCTTAAAATTATGATCAGTAAAGCTAAGCAGGTGAATTCAAGAGATCCAGTTTAGTGCTAGTAGTTGATTGATTGAGAAATGTTAATAATATATATTATTCTCATTATTTCGCAGTGGAAACAACGAACGGAAGCTATTACGCTAAATAATATCGACCTACTCATCACGGGACCAAAAAACCAAATGTGTAATACGTATCTACCATCTGAATACAAGTTAAAACAATAAATCGTTACAGTTTTAGTAAAGGTATGATAAATATATTATATTGAGGTGGAACTCAATGTATGTATACACCTGGTTCCTTTCACAGTACACCAATTTACATTAAACATATAAAGCAATAACTCTGAAAAATAACTGAGAAGTCAATTACTAGATGTTTTTATGAATACCTTAAATCTTATAATCTAGTTCACGAAAATGTACTTTCACTATCACATTAAGGTGCATTACTTTCGTAAAACTGATGAAGTTTGCGCCAAATTCAAAAGTTTTGCATGCTCATCACACACTGCAGCCACAACAGCACTTACTAGCGGCGTATTACAATCGCGATCGATAAATTCTATACTCCGCGTATTAATATTTGTCCTTTAACCGATTTCCGTTAAATTGATGTGTCCAACACCAGCGCCGTTTAACATTTACCTAAAAGCTGGAAATTTAGTGCTATGTAATAACACTTTATTCAGTATGGTATACCTTCAACTACATATACACACGGTTGGCATATGTCAGTTTGTGTTATCTTATCAGGAGATTTACTCAAAAAATGAAAGAAAAATAATAATAATAAAAAAACTACTCTTTACCCAACATACATCAGGCCTTTGTGTTTGTCGAAGCTCAGTATGTAAATAAAATTTTACGTATTATAAATGGACTGTAATATACCACGTTACCTACTCAAAAAGACGCACGTAGTATTAGATCACCCGGATAGATTCATATTGCATTTGAATTGAATGTTATTCATCGATATGAAGTTTGGATATTTGTTTATTATGAATAAAGCGCCACCAGTTACTTCTTATATTTTGTTTATTAAAGAAATGCGTAAAATATGGCATTCATATTAGAGCGAAATAATGTTACTTTGTGATCAAAACGTGGTTCAACTCCTATTATATATAAATTAATTAAAAACTGTCTGAAGCATCGCTACTTTTCTCAGGGTTGTTTCGTGAATAAGGATCAAACTTATGCCATGACTTGGAAAATATTCTGAAAAGACTGCTGAAGCTGAGTCTTAGTTATACTACTCAAATATTTATAACCAAATCCAAGAAGAAATTATAAACAATGAAAATACGGTTCATCTGGTAGCTTCACATACATTCGCCGTTGTATATTTATTCATATAATTTATAATAAGTACTTACATGAATATTTATTCTTAATGTTTTTGTTTTTATTGAATTTCTTCGGAATGTCTAGAATTATTTCTATTATTTATATATTATTTATATTGTATATAAAAAATCAATACCTTTTGTCGGACGAGAGGCGCTTTACGGTATTTAGGAGATATTTATAACTAATGTTATAGGTTTTTTAACACGTATATCATTATTCCCGTCGTAAATTCTTTTTTTAGAACATCGTACGTTATGACTAAATTTCAAAAATCAGAAGACTTTCCATCACTCCATCCTCACACTTCCACCGTGTAAAATTAGTGAGAGATCAAAAAGGTTTGACCGGGTATAGGTATTCGGGATCGCCTACATTGAAAACCAGTAAGTAATTTTTTTCATATAATTCGTTACTTTGAAAAGAAATTTAGCAACGGTCTAAGCGTTTTTTTCTATATTAAATTCTAAAATCCGTATAGTTACAAGGTATACAAAGTATAATGCTGTTATGACACTGGCTATTTAGTGGATATTTCTTAAGTGCAATAAAAGTGCAACAAAGGCTCCATCGTGAAAACAAGGCGAACAACATTTCCGACGCTAGCGGCATCTAGTAAACAAGATTAACAACTGCATTGTTAAGAAAAATACTAATTTTAGCGAGTTTCATATCATAACATGGCAATTTTCACAATTTATACGTACCGAACTGTTAAAAACAAGTCTGTAGCAGCTCAAAAATCCACTGGTGGCAGGATTTTTCTTGGATTAAGTGCTAGAATGTTGCGAACCACTGCTGGAATGCGCTATGTAGCGGCTATTGATGCTGTTATGACACTGGCAATTTAGTGGCTATTTCTTAAGTGCAATAAAAGTGCAACAATGGCCCATCGTGCGACAAGGCGGACAACATTAAAAGAAAGAGATACCACTCTTTCCGACGCTAGCGGCATCTAGTAAACGAAATTAACAACTGCATTGTTAAGAAAAATATCGGTTTTAGCGCGTTTCATAACATAACATGGCACTTCTCACAACTTACACGTACCGAACTGTTAAAAACAACTACAATTTTTGCAATCACTCCGCGCGATCCTTCTGTACAAAAAAAAGCTTTATTTTACTCCCCAGGGATGAAAATAAAAATAACCTATGCTAATATTTTTGAATATTTGAGTAGATTACAAATTGATCTTGAAACTAAACCCCAGCATGCGCTTTTTATAGAATTACATACATATGTATGTGCATTACATGTACCCGACAATTTTAAGAAAAACATTTCAAGTTAAATCAGTTAGGGTGTATTCAGTGCCGCCGGTGCAAGCGTAATCATAATCATAGCGCCCCGTTGTAAGTCCATGGCCACCACGGAGGTGTATGAAGTTGGAAGGATTTTGTACAGACCCAACTGCCCTAAGGAACAAAAAGATTTCGTGTGATAGCATCACACTGGTTCCACATATTCGTGTCGTCTTTTTTCCCGCCTAGAAGTCAAATTTTTTGCTCTACTTAATTATTTTTCTGTAGGTATTTGGTAATAAATTGAAATTAAAATACAAAACTTTGTTACCATTGAGTAATTTCATTTCAACGATAAAACGAAATATCCTCTCTTCCCGTAAGCAAATGTATAATGACTCATACGTACCTAATGAACTGTTAAATATAAAGTTAAAATTTTTCATTTCAGTAAACTGGATTAACCCATTAAAGATCATGTTTGTGGTCGGGGTATGAATAGGAGGGTGCAGGCCTGGTCTAAAATGAAAATAAATTGTAAGGACTGCTTACGCTACAAGTTGAAACTTGAAACTTATATAGCGATCTTAAAGTAAATATATTTTCAATATATTTTACAAAAGTAAAATAATATTTACGAGAGCAGGAGTATCTGGAGTGTGTAGTTTATTGCATGGACCTTAATTCATATCTGTAATTGAAGTTAAACGCGGAAAATAATATGGTTATTTTTTAAATTAATATTACTTTAACACATTATGCATATTTAATTTATAATTTGCTTAATTATATTAAATGAAATAAGATACACCTCGGGTATGTGCCGGTATTCGGCGCTTCTTTTTTAGTGAGAACATCTTATTTTATTGAATGATGAATGTTACTTTAACACATCATTTATACCATCATCGTAGCAAATTCGTTTGCACGTAACAAACTCTTTTCGAAATGCGAAATCTTTCAATGTTTTTTTTTTAATATAATTTTCACTCGAAATATTTACTAAAACGGATTTCATAAAATTAAATTAAAAGCTATTTTAAATCAACCAATTTCAAATTAGATTAGATTATTTCTATAAATTTCATTAGAAAACTTTCGTGGTAATAAGGAAGACGTAACGTAGCCTGACCAAGGAAAAACTTTAAAGACGAACCACAGAAACTTCCACTGGACTGACACGATTCTGTACTCAATTCTGTACTCAATTTCTTAGTACAAAATCACTACAATCGACAAGTGCGAAAACGATGCGAATGTCTGAGAAAATTGTGAAAAGTGAGTAGGTTCGCCTTTGCATGAATTTCCATTTCAGATCTACTGGACCTTAATTATTTATCAGTTTTACTTGGAATATCGACACCATAGGATGCTCTTCTTGCAATCAGCACCCCGACTATTTTCCTATAGTACTCTATCGCATATGATCGCTCCTATGACAATTTTATCCAATCAGCTAATTGCATTGTAATTTGAATATTCGACTAATCCCTACAAAAATCCGAAATTTAATAACAGTATTTTATGAAAAGATTTTTGTTAAAAATGACAGTGCCATTACATGACTTCTCGTGGCTATGACAAATATCTCAACACCTTGAGGAATTGTATTGGTTTTATTATTTAAACAGCGAGCAACGTCAATCATAAAACTAATATGTATTTCGGAATATTGTAACAGTTCTAAGCAAATAAATCATAAAATTGTATAAAAAAAGAGTTAAAACAGGTGAAACCCCTAAGAAACAACGAGTGTTGTCATTAAATACCAGCAAACGACTGGAATTAAGTTCTCCAGGAAATTCCATAATAAAATGATAAATTTCCAAATTTAGCTATCGATTTCGTCGAAAGCACACCCAAAAAAGTAATGCAGAATGGCAAACGGTCTTGATCGAAGATCGATTAGAGGAGAGAGAGGGAGGCGAGGGAAAATGATATAAAAATTCAATGATGGCTGCCTTCGAGCAGTACTGCGAGTACTTACTCAGTACGCAGATAAGATAAGACGTGAATTTATTGGTTACGTGCGAGCAGTATTTTCAATTGCTGCCACAGATATCGAAGCTGGTGGAAACGAAATCCACCGGCATTGGACATTGGGCTGAATCTATAAGACCATGCGCAAGAAAAAGAATAGGATGGGTGGAGGAGCTTGAGTACTATCGTGTCCCACCATCGCACTTTGCATACTCGTGTACGAGCTTATGCACATATATGGATTACGGATTCGTCCAATAAATTATTGTAAATGGGAGAAATAGATCTTGCGGCATGAATCGCGCATCTCCATCACTAAATCTTCGTTTAAGTATAATTGTTAGGTCATAAATTACTTATCCCGTTCAATTGGATGTCACGAAAAAGATGTGGTATGTAGTACCACCTTCACAAAAAAAATCAATCAGACTCATAAAAATCGACACAAAGAAAGTTACAATTGCCATCGAATACCAGCTAAGAACGCGGCCCGCTGGTTAGTTTAAGTTAATAGCAAAAACAAAGCGCCTCTTTAAGTGCGTAATCAAGAAGCTGTGTCAGACGTTCATTACTTTTCGTAGACAAATCGCTAAGAGCCATCGAGTCTCTACAACGCAAGGATATGAAACCTGTCGAAAATTCCATATGCCATCGTTAATTCTCCGCCGACAAGAAATCCATTTCATTTCCATCAAATCGAAAACATGCGCTTCGTGCACATGCGAGTATAGCAAATGTATTGCCGATGATAGAACTATACATCAATCAAGAAATTTTGTATAGTTTTCTCGTTAAAAGGTTTTCATTGCTATGTTACCTAAACTTACAAACAAGAAGTATACCCACTATTCACTATTACTAATGCTTAACATGTTAATAGAAACATGTATTTTACTGTGAATATTGTCCAAAATCGCACAATTTGATTTTCGATATTGAGGTCATTTGAGCTTGGAATTTGTACCCTATGATCACTCAGAAGAGAAGAGAAATTGTATGATACTTTAGTGAAGTCTATATATATATATATATTTAATGGTCGTCGTAGTAACATAAGGCACAGACAGTCAAGGGCGCTGAAGCAACATTTTATACGGAGCGGTAAAGCTATAACTTAGAAGTTTTGTAACTTATTAAATACAAGAGAATCCTAGCGTGCATCGTTAAATTTTACTCTTTACAATAGACATGTAGCATAACTTCACTGTATACCGCATATCACTGCCACCTGGCATGCAACGCTACCTACAAAAACGTTAAATTTTGCATCAAAATGCTTCAAAGTGCTTTATACAGAAACGGCGTCTTGTCGTCTCCGTTATTTATATCTCTATGGTTCAAACATAAAATTATTTATTGTTCATTCTCAATGGTATGTATTTGTTGCCTTGAATGCAAATATTATTTTATGGTGCGATAACCCAAATTGGTTTCTTCGTTCTTGTCGAGTTTTGTCTTGAACTTCCTCAACTTACTTGTTTTTTCCACCATAGCAAGCTACCTACTTCCGGAGCGAATATATTTTTTTTACAATTTTTATACTCTAGATGAACATATATGCCCGATTTCACAGTGGTAGCTTAAGCTGTGTGTGGAGCTTAAGCTTGGGCTTAAGAACATCTTCGATTTCACAGTAATGGCTTAAGTCTAAAGCTAAGACAAGCGCTAGCTTAGCTTAAGCCATCAATTTCGCGAGCTTAAGCTCCGTAATAAAATAAGCCTACGAACTGTCAAACTTGTAATTTTTTCTGTATTCAAGACTGTGTAATTAAAAAAATATAGCCGCGTAGCTACTCCACTACATAAGAAATATCGAATGTACGCAAATCCATTACAAAAGTTTACAGTAGGCTGCCAAATGAAACGCTACTACGCATTGTGCTTGGTTTAGCTAATCCGCACGATACAAAAAACTGTGAAATCAGTCGAAACGAATTCATAGCTTAAGCTACCTATTCTAGCTTAACTAAGCCTTAGCTTAAGCTACCACTGTGAAATCGGGCAATAGAGTATTATAAGTTTAATCCAGCCAGAAAAGTTTGTAACGCATAGAACGGAGCCTCGGACGAAAAAATTTTATATAGTATTTTGTGTTTATTTTTGGCCAAAACTCCCAAATCCGTTTGCTGTCCGTCCGTCCGTCCGTCCGTCCGTCCGTTTGCACCATAACTCAAGAACGCGTTGACCTAGGAAGTTGAAATTTTGTCACAACTTGTAAAATAGAAAAAGTAAAGCTAAGTTCGTTAATTGGCGATATCCTTCCACTCCTTCGGGTACTTCCCATACAAGAGTCCTTAAAACACGTTTTCACAATTATTGCTCGAATGCTTCAAGTTAGGATCTTGAAATTTCGCATACTTAAGGTTTACAATGTTTGAACCGATATTTCCGAATATGATGCAAATCAAATGAGTCCTTCGTGTAGCAGCCTAGAAAAGTCCTTCAAAAATGTATGCTTGTTACTGAATTCACTATAACTCCAGAACGAGTTAAAGCAGGAATTTAAAATTTTACAGGGATTAGTTTTATACCAAAACCAAGACAGAGGTCATTAGTTAGCGCCATCCGTTGACTCCTTCGGGTAGCTGTCATACAAAAGTCCTTAATAAACATGTTCACCAATATTGAACGATAACTTTAAAACGCTTTAAGTTACAACTTTGAAATTTTACAAACATTAATTTTATAATAGTCGCAGCTGAAACTATTAATATGAAAAATATCCCATAAGTCTTTCATGTAGTTGCCATACAAAAATTCTGTAAAATGTCCTAACTTACTTAATGGAACTCACTATAAATCAAAAAATCGAGTAGCCACTACACAATAGTTTCTACCTGTAAGTAAAAGGTCATGTAATAATTGCTTGTGCACTCCTCATTCTTTTGATATGTTTCTAACTAAAATATAAATCGGAGTTCAGTATTTCATCTAGAGTATCATACGATTGCCTTGCAGCCGATCGTGACTGCGTTATGTTTTTCTTTTACCATCGATTATCTCAGGGTGGTGGAAAGTATTGAAATAATCTCAGAATATAGTAATAAGCACTGTTAGTATTCCAGCTTTTTAGTTGATATTTACTACAGGAGGAGTACTAGAGCAAAACAAGGTTCGACCCTCATCGGTATATAAAGGTTAAGTGAAAAAGATCGTGAAAAGTTATTTTTACACATTTTCCCGAATTTCGTTATATCTTTTAAAAATTTCGAGTTATTAATTTTAAAGGTTTTTTTTCAAGTTTCTCGATATTGAACCTCTTTGGGGTGTAAATGGGTTGAGTGCATTTTCTCAAATTCCGATATAATTTTAGGTCTAATGAGATATCGAACTCACTTTCAAATGCAAAGGCTTCAAATATAGTCGGCAAAAGCTCGATGAATTGCAGGTTACTATGCGACTGGTAATCTAAAAAAAGAACCAGGAGGAAATTTCGAACATTATTGTTTACTTCTTCGTGTGTGACCTCTTATTGCCGATGTTTTTCTTGAATCGGTCATTAGTTGTTTTCGATAGCGATTTTCCGTGGTGGTTTTTCGTTGAGTTTGAAGAGCTTATAATACCAAAATAATGAGCTTGAGTCTATGGATCGGCTTTGCCGATGTTAAAGCATAACCGGCCAATTTTCTATGCTTCGGTTTTCCATAGTGTATATATCTTTCATCACCAGTAACAAATGCCGTTCAACGCCTTTCGACATCAACTCATACAGCACATAAACTGGCATAAAAAGCTTAATGGTTGAGCTTGACGATGAAGTTGACTACAGTACTGCCTGATGTAAAAAAGCTAAGATAACACCATCTGTCGGGAAACGGTTGGAGCTTCCTGGAGTCCCCTATATATTAGATATACAAATATACTTTAAAGAATTATTTAATTCTTGAGTTTATGGCAGGTATAAGAATTCTTAAGTGAAATCCTTCTTTTTGATGTGTTTATGGCGGATCTTAAATGCAAAATATCCGATTAAAGTACATAATTGTATGAAGAACATAAAGCTTCACTTCCTTGTAAACTCATATCTTCCACTATGCGTTGTATCAAATTGCTCCGGTTTTTCTACTTAGGTATATACACAAACATTTAACTGTAAGTAATAAATTGATGTAACGTTGATGATTACCAAGCTTAGAGATTAATGACTTTGATTGTTAAAAAATAAATAGGTACATATAACAAAAGTGTTCCAAAATAATGATACACGTTTACATCAAGCAATATTTTATCAGTAAAATCCGATATAGTGCAATGTTGACACGAAAATGATAACCAGAAATATACTAGAAATCGACGTCTGAATGTATGTACGTATATTTCAATGTTAGAATTACATTTTGTATTTAATGGTTCGAGTGAAATTAAAGTCATCATGTGTAATTAAGGTATGCCATAAATAATATATAGGTACGCATGGGACTCACCTGAATTTTAAGCCAAATGCTGTAGTGTTTCCTCGTCTTTTTTACCATAAGTCAATGCCATTTGGCACCAAATTAAAACCTTTTCATGTCACATTAATCCTAGCGAAAGCCAAACGCCAATCCACTTCAATTTACCAGCACGCCGAATAGGTATGTACATTAACGTTGGCACTATCAATCATGTAAAGCATTTTACTTGCTACTATCACAATTGTATTAAACATTAAATACACCATTAAATCGGTGGCCCACCATTTTGATTAATAGCGTTCGGTAGCACTTACGATAAATTTTTGTTTTGTTCAAATCGAGAATCATGTGACTCTCCACTCTTAACTTCTAAAGGGGAGTTCAAGAGCTCATTAGTTATTAAAAAATATATCGCATTTTATAGCTTCTGTCCAATTGGGTGTCGAAATAAAATTCGAGACAAAAAATTTGACAAAATTCCATTAACACAACAGAAAATACTGTATAAAAATGTGTGTTAAGAATTACTTAGTCAAGCCTCTGATAAAGCCTGGGGTTTATCATAGTGCCCAATCTCCCACTAATAAATCAATCAATCGCTGAGCCATTCCCAGACCACGTCAAAGGCTTAAACAACTAAACAAAGCTCAACGATTTAAATTTTTCGGTAAGAGTACGTTTAATTTTTTTAGCTCCAATCATTTCGTTGAACAATGGTCACTAACACCATCACCATTATTACACTATTTATTTATAGCTGCTTACGGACATGTCTTCCAAAGTGAATTACACATATGGGTGTCGCATATATTTCACTTAAAAAAAAAAAAAACACGAATAAAAATATTTTAGACCGTCAATAATTCATGTATGTGTCGAAAACTTGAACAAAAATTGGCTTGATATTATCTCAATAAGAAGACCGTAATGCACGGTTGGGTGAAAAATATTTGAAAATGAGCAAAGTGCAAATTCGTACTTTGGCATCATTTGTGTTCTGAGAAGAACTCGAAAACTCGACACAAGTTAAGCGCCATTACTGAAGTTTCCGACGACAATTATCCTTGCCAGGCAGGCTTCTTTCACAGTTCACTTTGCCCGGCGACACATTGTTGAAAGATGAAATTAAAGTTGCCGTGCTTTAATTCGTGTTGCGCGGCTCAGATATAACTAAACTCTTTCAAAATTCTCCTTTTCCACACATTTATCGTTGCCTATCGAGGCCTTTCCTATCGTTTTAACATTTTGCCGGGTAAAAATTCTAATATCTCAGAATAGATAGTGACGACTAGATAAGTTAACATATCAACTCGGAGATTTCGTATGTGACAACAAGCAAAAGTTTCATATCAGAACTTTATGCATCACTCCATACAACAAATGGACTATTTTGAAAAACTGAGTATACTATGAATCCCAATCTGGTATTTTCAGAGCGCCCAACATCATGTGTGATAGCCTGGATATAATGAATAATACAAAGAATAAATGCAATGAAGTTAACCTCCAACAGATACAGACAAATTGATGAACGAATAGTCCTTTATTAGGACACAGAGCGGTTTCTAATGAGCAGGGTTGCCATAACCCGCCTAGTTATTTATGAAATAGTCCCCGCACGAAGGCTTGTAGCCGCGCTCAGCTTGGAAATTTATGAGACCTACTTAACGCGACAAACGGTGCTCCAAAATTATTGAAAAACACTAATGAAAATATTTACATAAGTGTTAAATTCGCATTTACCACAATTTTAAAAGTCTTGTCTGAAAAAATATTAGGTGCAATAATTAAAGTTTTCTTAAAAAATAATTTGTAATTTTCGTACATCAATGAGATCAAAATTTTCATTTTTACTTTTATGAATAACAATGTATATTTGTTTGTGATACAAGATGCCCATTAATATTTAACGTAAGTCCCTTATAATTATCTTCGCCTAAGCGATCAAATCCTGCGTCTAAGGAAAATCAATCCCCCTCTCGATTATCATCATTGCATACCAGAGGAATTTCAAGTAAAACACAGTTCGATATCATTTACTACTTGATCGCTGTTATTAATGAAAATTAAAAAACACTTGCACCTAGAACTGATCACAGTTTCACTCTCGCAGTAGAAAAGCATATCCCTTGCACAGCAGCGGTTATATACTGCATGTGTTGAGTCGAAAGATTTCCAGCATATTTGGTTGTTTGTGTGGAATGCCCAAGAAGTAATACTGCATGCGAGAAATGTCTAGAACAAGACAGATGTACATATACATATGGACCTCTCCACAATATTGCAAGGTTGTTATTAATCGCTGAAAACTTTAATACCAACAATAATTGAGTTATTCGCAATGCCAGAATACACATGTAACAATAGCTTTGTTACAATAACTTTAATTTGTTTTATGGCTGTAACCCACCAATCCAGCAAAAATAATAATTAATAAATTATGAAAAAATTCAACGCAATATAGATAACTGTCGCAGACAGTCATCTATAATATTGGCAACTATCTTGAATTTTATATTTCAATGGGTGCCCTTAACTTGAAAGAAAGTGGTTTGTGACAACAGGATTTCGGATATGACGTAGTTTGCAAACGCTGTATTTGAGCCGGTAGCACAAGCAAATTAAACCCAAGAGAAGACCTTTATTCAGTTTTTTGTAAGTAGCTTTTTGAAATTTGTATCGAAAATTGAACAATTAAATAGCCCAAATTGTGGTAAATAACCCAATCTGGCAACCTTACCTGAATAAAATATTTTAAACCCTTGTACATATATTATATGTATATTAATTTGTTTCTTTAAGTGATGAATCATTGGATAGTCTTGAGTGTATTTCACACAGGTGAGGAAAGTCGGAAGTGTTTAACAATAACAATGTATATCCAATTTCTAAGAAAGGAAGCAAGCGAACGCAGATATAGTCGCCCTATTGCTATCCTGTGCTTGTTCAGTATGGTGGTGGAAGTCAACTACCTATCTGATGTATAAAAATCGGATTCACGATTGCCTCCATGAATTTCAATCTCGTCATTTTGTGATTTATGATGTTTATATAGGTATTATTCTTTTTTAATAATAAAGTATTTATCTTCTTGCTATAATATTTACTTAAAGGATTGCTGAAGCATTTGTGGAAATTCTCTAAGACGTAGTATCGTGCCCTTATTGACATTACAAAATCGTCTGAAGGGGGATCATCTGAGTAGAAAATTTTTGTATTTTCAAATTTGTCATCTTAAAGTTTATAGTCTTAAGAATGTTGTCTGTAAATTTCATATTGAAGTTCCAATAATTGTGGAAGTTATGGGCAATCAACCGGGATGGCCCTTCGTGAATTCTCTATATAGCACGTCATTCAAACGCGATTATCTCGAAACATACTTCTCAAAGGCGGTTCCCAAAATCTTCGGAAAACGGCTGAACCGATTACTTCCAAAATTTCACACATTATTCTTGAATTAGGTACTCCCCTTCGCTACGTAGGATTTTTTTTTATCTTATTTACTTTTTTTATCAAGCAAGAAAGGTCGATAATTGAGGTTAAAAAATATATTTTTTTTTTCCAAAAACCCCTACGTAGCGAAGGGCACATCATACTTTTCATTTTCAGAATCATTTTGAAATTTTTATTTTGGATCAACCGCATGCATGCAATCGTGGGAGTGACGCCAATTCTTTGTGCCGACCCTGACAGCAGCGCGCCTGGTTGATATATATTTATAAAAAAAATTATTAGCGTACCTCAACATATTATACCTATACTTTCGAATAAAACAATCTGAATAAAATCGAGCAAATAGTTTTTGAGATAATAATTTCTAAAACCCACCTAATTTTTCAGGTTTCTACTCATAAGCCCCCTTAAGAGAATACACGATACATCGGTTGTACCAACTGTTGGTCAAATTTGGCGTTGCATGCGACGATTGTATCTTGTATGCGCTTATAAACAACGCTCTGAACGCTGAAAACCGGCGGCGGTCGCTTCGACGTGGAAGTAAAATGTGTAGTGGGAAAGAATATGTTCACCATCTGACATCCGAAGACCTTAAAAAAATGCAATATGAAAATAGATTGTATTCAAGATCGCTGAAAACAATGTTGGTCCTTTCTTATCAACGCGACACTCACTTACAGCCACAGCATAAAATACGTAGAACAAATTTCGCATTATGTATTACCTTTAATCTGCAAGAGCTATATTTCGATTACGTTTAACAGGTTTAAATCATTTTTGTATGTTTTTTTTTCATTTTGATCGACGAATTTGAGAAGTATTCTGAATCCAAAAATTTTACCACCTGTGTGCTCAACTTTCCACCCACCTTTCGACAACTTTGAGTAGAATTCTGAACTTTTCAACAAGCTTCCAAATAGCATTTCCAAAGTTTTAAATAAAGGTTTTCAATATTCGTGATAGTACCCCCTCAGCTCTAACGGTTCTTCAAGTAGTGACCTAGCCTCCAGTCACATTGAAATTACCAACAAACTTGAAAATTATACAACTAAAAATAAATAAGATACTTTTAACACATAATAAATAACATCATTCTATTTTAGCGTTTCCTTATAATACCTATAAGTATGAGAAATATTACAATTTTTCTATGGAACAGATAGGAGCGTATCTTACAAATTGCATTTTTTAAGTTGTTATCGCAGATGTTTAGGGCACATGAAATTTATCTGTCCCGCGCGCAGCTTACGAAATATACATATTATGGTAAATATTATTATCAAACCGGACTAAAAAAAACATTATTTTCATATCCCCGTTTGCGGACTCATTTTGAACGTCGCCAGTTCAATTTAAGTTTTCAGGCGGTTTAAAAGTGAATCTGTCGGGATAACACGAATCGAGTTGTATAATATTCAGATCGTGAGAAAAGTGAAGTGAATATGTTTTTAAAGGATCTTAAATCAAGACCAACGTAAAAATTATATTAAATGTACCGATTTAACAAAGTGAAATTAATTTGGAATGAAATTTCCAAAACGTATTTCGAAATAAATGAAATCATGCAAGGTGTTCATTTATTTTTTCATAAACCTTTGAGTGTGAACCTACTTCATATCAAATGAAAAAAAACGTTTGTGATAAGATAAGATAAGATACCTTTGATAACAGTGCTATAAAAAAAGAATCATTCACTAGTACATGGAAAAGTCGTTAAGACTTGCCGCTGCCCAACAATTTCAAAATTAGGGCATATAACGTTTTCATTTTTGTACTCTAGAGAACTGAAATATGAAGTGATATTTTTTTATTACATCTTGTGTCTTATCTTTTTTCATCAAAATTTTACGCAGCTTGCATTATATTTAGTTTTTCTTCACGTGTATGAAATATGGAAGGAACTCGATATTACTTTCTGTACAAAAGTGCCAACAAATGTAAGGCTCGGCAAATGTGAATCTAAGCCATTTGAAACCTTTCAATAGAAAAAAACTGCCAACAGCCTTGGCACAACTTTATTATTTATTTATTTTATTGACTGACAATGCAAGAAATAACTATTCAAGTAGCTTCTTGACTATTTTCTTACTCGCAAGCTGTCAGCACCGGAACTAATCTGTATGACGTCTTTAACTTCCATCCAAAAATAATAAATTTTATTCAGAGCTAAGACCATCTCCGCAAGGAATTTCTAAAATATTTCTTAGATATTCTTCTGGCTTATTTCCAGCGTTCCATACCAAGTGTATGTCCTTTCCGCATCGAATTTGGATGTTTAAAATATAGTATTCCTGCTTATTATATCTTTATGTAAGTACCTACATGTGTAATATCACAAGTTAAATTTGTGTAAAAAAAACACTTATTTAATATTTATACAAAGTCTAAACTTCCTACTATAAATAGAGTCATTTTCGAAATATATAATTCAGATAGTTTTCTTTCAAGTCCTCCCACATCTACTCCCCCAACCCCACTAGCTATACATTCTATTCGCAAAAATCGTTCAATTTGATTTGAAAGCTAATGAAGACTAGTTCAACCATACTCCTGTTGGGATGAAACAATTTAAAAAATAACAAATTAACAAAAGTTGATAATAATGACAAAAATTTCTTTCATATTGAACAATATTTCTATCAAATAAACAAATTTTTTGTTGTATTTGAAGAAACGGCTTCTGACGAAAGTTTTGTCAGAGTGACCAAAAGTCAACTATAGGATTTTGCTAAATACACAAAACTATTTATTAAATCAACCAACATTTTTGTAATTTTTGCAATTCCATGGTGTGGGAGTCGCGGTTCGCAGAGCTCTATTTCGATTGCGACAAATGTGCCGTTCGTGCAGTGAAAACTAAGTCTAAATTTATTTTATAAAATATCTGGTACTTGATACAAGGTTTTATTGTCACTTGATAGAGATTTCATGTAAATTTTTCAAATTATTTATATTTTTAAAGAATTTAGGAAAGTATAAAAAAATATATTTCAGACGTACCATTTTTTCATACACGAAAGCTTAGCGACAGTTCGTGTAGTTACAGTATACGCACTTTTGACAAAATCGAACAATGGTCGCAACGGGAGTAACGGAAAAAACTAGAGAAACGGGAGCAACGAAGCAACGTGAGAAACGGGAAGCAACGGTAATAATGAGAGTAAATGGAGCAACGGGAACAACAGGAGAAAGGGGAGTAACGGGAGCAACGAGGAGCAAAACTGGAAAAATGTACACAAACGTGAGCGTAGCCGCGGGACGCTGCTAGTAGTATACATACAATAAAACGATTTTTATTTTGACAAAATAAACAACACAACACTTTCATCTTGAATAAAGTAACTGATGTATTTCATATTATTCTTTTGTTATAAATACAAAAAAAAATTGATTTTATAATTTATTTTTGTCATAAATACATAAACTATAAAAATTTTATCGAACAATTTTTCCTAAATTCAACAAAATCTTTTGTTATCTAGACAGTGGGATTTTATCAAAGAATAATGAAATTTGTCAAATTTGTACATTAACCATCGTTTCGAATTGAACTGAATTTTTGACGTAAATTTTTTTTAGGAATATCAACGGCAACACACCAGAACAGAAGCACGGCTCCGTCTGAGAAACTTCAGTTGTAACCTCAAGAATTGGAAAGTTCAGATCCCTTTGGTTTCAATGATATTATGCAACATGTGAATGCCATAGTTCTTTAAAGAAGCTTTGTTGGTTGATGGTAAAATCAGACGAAAACCACTGGGTTTAAAAAAATATCGGTAAAGATACGATTCGTATGTGTGTCGTGCCCACGTTTAGAAACTACATAAATTTTTTAAAATCGTTTAATCTTTCGAAAAAACAAAAGACTAGGTGTTATGGGGTGCACATTTTCAAATGTGTTCTAGAAATATGAATAGTGAGTTGTAGAATGGGTTCGATATCTCACAATCAAAATAACTCAGAAATGATTAAATTTGGTTTCAATACAGAGGTGAACGAGCAGGCATGCAGACTATAAAATTGATAAGAAAGCAGTGGAGCACGGAACCGGGGCTATAGATTTCTATACTGAATCCAAATTGAATCTCTAAGGCTGTGTATAGAGGTGGTATACGTTTTCCAAAATAATAATTAGGCACTTCAAGTGAACCTCGACTTCAACCGATTCTCAAACTCCGTCCCGAAAAATATTGAAGTTACTATTAGACTGTACTCAGACTTCTAGTTTTTACTATTTAGTATTAAAATTTTATTTTGTAAATTTTTATGAACATAATTTATAGATATTTCATTAGGGTCTTATTGTCCATTCGAATAATTTTTCGGTTGTTAAATTATAATACACTATACTAATTTCAATTAAGGAATTGATGTGTTTCACTATTTCAAAATAATTCCATAGCATAGTGTCGCTTCTTCTTCTTCGAATCCGTAACAACCACATTTCATGAGTAATCATATTTATAATAGTTGGGTATGTGACCAAACATAAATCTCAGAATATGTTTTACACAAAATAATATTTTTTTAATTAAACTATTTTTGTTTGATTCAAGGAAAACTATTTTATTATTCAAGCGATAATTGTATTGTGACTAAAGTGCGTTAAATTTATTCAAACTAAGGGTTTATATAAGCAATTTTAATTTTATTTTTGTAGGTACATATGTATTTATTAAATACGACACGAGATTTAGCAGCACCTCGCACCTTTTTATTAATTTTTTTACACAGCACACGCGATGTTGAGTTCATCAAAGAACTACATTTCTTTATTATAAGAAATATTTCATACAATCTTCGTGATATCCTACGTGACTATGATAGCGCCATATATACATGCTTACCTTTACGTTTGACTGGCGATATCCCTTGTATGATAATCAGAGCGCACAAAATAATTATTTTTATCACACTTTATCTAACACTTTATTTAGACTTGATAAAGATCACTTTTTAGTAGAGGAATTTGATTTGGATTTTTTTTTGTTCACTAGCCTGTAGTATGGCAAGAAAAAATGGTTTAATAACAACAAATTACCAACACTACATCAGCTTCCTTGCGGTATCTTTCTGATATCGCATCTAATCTAACAATGATAACGCAGAATCAGTCCCTATCGCTTTAAATAGTGTTAGTACATATAAAATAATTACTGTATAAAGGTTAAATGAAATTTGGAGGCGTCATCGTTTTCAATCTTTATGTTTTCCCACCCCGTTCATACATATCACATGCGTATATAAGCTATCTACTTACCTTATGAATTGATAAGATAAGATAAGTCCCCGTTAAATGCAATATAAAAAACTGTTATTACCTACACATATAAATAAAACTTGAGTTTGTTTTATTTTGCTTTCATCCAACTCAAGAGGGCTCCACAAATGTGGATACACAAATAAGCTGTATACAATTAGTAGCCATGCGCGTATGTTATTATTGTTGCATAAACTTCAAAGTGATTGAGATACACATATAACGTTCTTTACTCAATGTTTGCCTCCTGCATTTTGCAAGGTAAAATATTTACTTTGATCAGCTTTAGGGGGGACTGCTATAGAAAATTCTAGTTGTAAACATTGTACAGTAATAATTCTTGTAGCTTTGCAGGATATATAATTATTTCATCGAAAAGCGGAATGAACGAAAAATTCGGATACGTAGTATAAACGGTTTCCATTAGGACCGAGAGCAGGCTGGGAACAACATTTGTACTTCAACATCAATCAATATTATTATAAAATGGCTGAAAATTTCACAAATTCCGGAATAATACGAAACCGTTTATAACCCTCGCCATTTTTATTGAGTTTAAGCATGTGTCTCGGTAATATTAATTCTCCTAAGAATATGCAATGTACGGCAACATGTTTCCAACATGTTTCTATGAGCAAATATGACCTGAATTATAGAAAAAGGTAGAACCAATCGTGTATTATGCTGTTACGACACTGGCTATTTAGTGGCTATTTCTTAAGTGCAATAAAAGTACAATAACTGCCACATCGTGCGACAAGGCGAACAACATTAAAAGAAAGACATACCACTCTTTCCGACGCTAGCGGCACCTAGTAGACGAAATTAACAAATGAATTGTTAAGAAAAATACCGGTCTTAGCGCGTTTTATAACGTAACTTGGCACTTTCCACAATTTATACGTACCGAACTATTAAAAACAAGTCTGTAGCAGGTCAAAAGTCCACTGGTAGAAAGATTTTCCTAGGATTAAGTGCTAGAATGTTGCAAAACACTGCTCGAATGTTGCGAAGCACTGCTCGAATGCGCTATGTTGCGGCTAGTTTTTGACAGTACTGGATTTTTACTACTCGGACTGTCTCTCTCACACCAAAGTCTAAATTGTATGTTACATCTTCTATCTCTCTCCATTTGGATTTACTAGCCGCTTTAAAGCCGCAAAAATAGCCAGTGACATAACTGCATTACTCTAATTGTAATACTAAATTCTGATTCAAATTGTATTTCATGGTGCCAAGGCAATGAAAGCAGCAGATAAAATTTTATCATAGAGAACAAGGATTTACTGACAATAAGATTGCATTCACATTTTGTTGTCAGTTAATCCTAAAATCACTTTAAGTATAACATCACTCTCAAAAAATCAATTTTTTCTTGGGATTAAAAAATCTTTTGAACCTTCGAGAATATGGAGAAAAAAGTTCATTTCGTGAAAAAACATTCAACAAACAATTTCCTCAAAATTTCTTCACTGAGTGTGTCGGGCTGTTTTGAAACGTCTACCTCTGTCTGAAGAATACGTGATGAGAAGGTACTGCTTACTGTTTTACCTGTTGGTTTCTAACTTCTCTGATACTCTAATAGATGTCCTCCGAAAGTTTTTGTGTTCCATTAGTATAAAAAGTAGAATTCTTAAAAAACATTTAAATACCTTCAACGCGTTTTTCTACAAAACAACATCAAAATTTGTTATGGTTTTTGTTAATTAGGATTAAACCTTTAACTTCTTCTGAAGTAGTTATTAAACTATTTAAGTTGAACAGAAATTGGTTTCTGAATAAATTGTCTCCTACATAAAGTTGAAGTAATTACAAGAAAACTAAATATATTTTCGAAACGCATACAGAATTAAACATTTATGTAAGGGCTTTTTAACGTAGGTATAATCATTTATTGAAACACCTTAAGTTTGATATACAGTTTACCATGAGTAAATATTATATATTATTTTTAGTATCTAATGTCCTAAATTTGATCGAAGAAATATCATAAGAGAGGCTATGACCCGATTTATTGAACGCACCATAGAAGAATTTATAAGCCGTGGAATACAATAAGTTAGGCTGCGATATAATATATGGGTTGTCAGGTATGCAGGCATCATTTTGATAGCTCGAAATATGTGTCAAAAGAGGTGAAGGCATAATCATTCCATATAATTTTATTAATTTCTTGCAAAAAAAAGGAAGCTAAAATTTATGCAGTTTCCAATTGTTTTTGTAGTTGGAGTAATTACGAAATACCTTTAGAATACGTTGTGGTGACGACGGGTTGAGTCTGGGCATTATTCGTTCACCATTTTTTGTGATTTACGACATGTTTTGTGTTGCATTAGAAACTTCCGTTTCTAGAGAAATATCTCCATCAGTGTACAACATTTTTCATATTTTTTTATTGCACAATTAATTTTTTTTGTATTAAAACTGAAACAGTGAATAATTTACATATATTTAATTTGAACTTGACTTTTTGTTTTTGATTGCACTTTCAGTACACATTCGACACTCCACATATACATATGTATGTATGCCGTTACTTCATTAAGTGCCTTATTTCTATGTAGCTATGGATAACGTGATAGAATGGAACGCCAGACGTCATCGTGTAAGAATATAATCTCCCAAATGCTGACAAATAAATATAAAGAGTATAATTCATTAAAATAAAAGTCAATATTATTTTTATTTGCTTTAGTTACAAATATCCAGGAAACATTTTCAGCTGAAAATGTGGGGTTGGAAAACAAAAACTAAAAGTTATCTTAAAATTGGTGCGAAAAGGCTCGAGTAAAAAATCTATAAGTAACTATATTATGTACATTATTGATTGTTGCTATTATCTATGCATAATCTTAAATATTTAATAAACTCAAATAAAGGTGCTACGCAGACTATATAGCACCTTACTATTATAAAAATTATGTACATTACATTATAATTTTAAATCATAGATGATAGCGTTTTTCTCTATCATTTTTTGTTTTGTTCGAAATCTAAAGTAATTAATTTTTTAATATTTTTTTTTTAACTTAAAGTATATTTAATGGCTTTAATGTCATGATTAGTAGGACTTTTGACGTTTTGTATTGTAACTAATGTCTTATCACTAAAAATAACAACTTATAAGTTAAAATCGAGTAAATATTTGATCAAAAATTAGAGAAATTTTGGAACCGGTGATGTGCATACACGTGTATATCTAATATCTATGGATTAAGTATGCTCTACAGGCCTATTCAGGATCAGAGTCACAAGTCACAATTAAGTCAAAATTCATACAAAGTGACTCTCGACCTACTTTGTGACTTGTGACTCGGTCGTGAATAGGCCTGATAGTCCATTATTAGATATAAGTTTGTTACGCACTTTACATAGCGAACATACTTATAATACTCGTATATAGTTGCTTTGCAGTTTGAGAACAAGGATCGAAATAAATGTGGCAATTTAACCGTTGGATTACTATTTTTAACAATTAGGTAATTTCTATACAGCTAGTATATATCTACATGTGATAAATTCATTCAGAAAACTATTCCATCTTTACAACTGTGTATCTATCAATTTTTCGAATATTTTCTAAATCGTGCTGTATTAACGGATTGTTTCCGTTATGATGGGTGTGCATCTGTTGATGCTGATGTTGCTGAAGATGATGGCGTTGATTTTCGTGTTCCTCATCGACCGATGGACTGCGACTGTGTTGATGTCCATGTACATGCCGTAGGTGCTGTTCGAGCTTAATAACATCATTCTCAGCATTTCCACCCAGTGCATCATACAAATAGCTTGGCGATTGTACGGGACTATACGATGGCGGACTTTCTGTCAAGAATTGCGGCTGATTCCCTGGCGATGACACATTTGACGGAAGATACATTGGTTGTTGGTTTTGCGTTACATATTTTTGCAAGTGTTTTATTGTTGGACTATTGTTATTATTATTGCTATTGTTTGATGAAACTGGCGAAAGATTTGAACTGGTCATTAACGCCGTCGAGTAATGAAGTGGAGAAAGATTTTGGGACTGATGCATTGGTGAAAGGTTCTGCTGCGCAGAATGAGGCGGTGTTGTACTTGGAGCCGACGATGCTGTAGTTGTAATTGCGACATTTGAGTGTTGAAGCGAACTAGTGTGTTGTATAGATGATGTTAAATTTCGTAACTCTGCAAAAAAGTATTGCGATTATCTTACAGATAAATTATTTGTTTTGAACTACTAGATATATTTTATAATTAAAAATTAATTATATAATTAAATATGTATTTTTGTAATGCCCTGGACACATGGCAGCGTTAATAGCTAATTATCTGCAATTCGGATTAATTTAATAATTATTAGACTATTATCTTAATTGAATACAGTTTCAAAATCTGTATTAAATTTAGCAACGATATTATTCCTAGCTTGACGCAATGCGAAGAATCGAAAACATTCTGTTTTTTCCAGTGTAACATGTGTTTTTAACAGTTGTTGAAAGTAATTGAATAATTTATTAATATTTAATAAAATATAAATTTTTGCAAGCGAATAAAACCCGTAAAAAAGAGTTTTGTAGTCCAGGTCTGACGAGTAAAAGCTGAAAGATGCTTGGAGGGACATTTGGCCAGACTTAAGCCATAGAGCTACTGGAGACGACAAAGCCACCGGTTCTGTACAAAGTGCTTTGAAGCCAAAAATACGGTGAAAAGTGAAACAAAACAGGGTCGGTATATCAAATTGTTGTTATGTATACGAAAGTAGTTTAGTAAATTTTAGCATTATTATCAAAAGAAGATGGAAGGGAGCAGGAGGGAGGGGATGTTTGTAATGTACCTTTCGATGCATCTTGAATTATATTTTCGGCAATTTTGGACGAAGAATTTTTACTTCCATTTTCGATCGAGTTTTTGCTACCTTTTGGTTTCCGTTTTCTTGTCTGTGAAACAAAAGGTTTAATTATTGTATTGTTTTTATAAAATGTACGTTATCTTATTTACCTGTATTGTGTCTTTCTTCATTGCCAATGGTCTTTGTACACTGTGCAGTTTAAAATACAAACCGCATGCGTTGCAGACAGGTTCGCCATGTGGATTTCTTCGCCATAGAGATGTTTGTGTTGTGTTGCAATTGGAACATGATAGACCCACTCGTCTGGAAGCACTCTAAATTTCGTAAGGAAAACTTGATTATTGAATGCTTATTCCGGCTATGATGAAATTTATAAATCGACTGGACTCTAATGATTTTAGTTTAAATCAACAGTACTGAACAAAATTTTTGAAAGAAATTTTTCAAAGAAAAGAATAATTAGACATTGTAAATAGTAATTTAAAAGACGTACCAAACGCCGGCTACATTTTTCCTCGTTTACCCGACTCGGCATAGGACTATATTGATATAAGTTCTTATAGAAATCCCCACCGCCTTGGTCAGCGGCCACTGTAATTTAATTTTTTTGTTTTGAAATTTTTTATTGGATTTGTACAATTCTACTACTCTTATTATGTAGTTCAATAAATATATACATAATACAAAAAATACTACTTTGTAAAGCATGTGTAATCATATGAAAAATATAAGGGATAAGAAACGGTTAGATATTTTTTCTATAAATTCTTGTTTTCGAATTCTTTTTATAATAAATTCAATTAAAAAATAAAGCGGATTTCTATAAGAAATTTTATCTATCCGATTTAGTATGATTCTAATTTTCAAAAATTTTGTTCGATCAACTAATGTATGTCTGTCTACACTCTATAACGTATGTAAGTAAACTTTAATTTGAGTACGAAATAGTGAGAGAAAAACGAAAAAAATGTATTTTAATAGAAAAATTTACCAATCGTCTCGGTTGTTTAACTAATGGTCGATTCATGCCATTCATTTTATGATATAGGCCGCATGCATTGCATAAATAGTGTCCAGTATTGTCACGGCGCCACAACGGTGTCGAAATGGCACCGCAATTGACACACTCTCGGCCCTCCGTGAAAATATCAGCTTCGAAATAGGCTTCAGGATTGATATAATAACAGAAATATTAGAAAAATTTTTTGTTTCGAATTTAATTTCAATTTTTTGTTTTGAATGTCGAAAAAAGCTCTCTGTATGAGTTTAATTGAATTTATTATAAATTTATTTCTATATATGTATATAATATTATGGATTCCATCGTACTATATTTATTTATATTATATAATAATTACTTCTTTATTTATATGCAAGGAACGATGAGCATTCACACTTGGCGATTCCGCAGATATTAATGAGTTGTTAGTACGAGCTTAATTACTTTTTTCAATAAATCGTTTACTGCCGCTGTACAAAGTAGTATGTAACATGTATAATTGGTTAGTAAGTATATTATCTAGGGTAGTTAGAGCAAAAATATATAGGTAGAATAAATAATTAACACCAAATGATAAAATGCACGAATTAATAATCGTGTATTATATAATAAATTTAATATTTATATTTAGTATATTTATTATTAAATAAAGTATTATTATTGAAGTAATAACCTAAAAGCTTTAACTATTAAAATCGTCGTGTGTTTACTAAATGGGGGAAGCAGGAGTAGAAAGTTTGGAAAGTTCTAGCTGAAGCATATGTGCATAGTGCGTATTAATAAATGTGTCTACAACGCAACACCTCTTATAAACAAATTAATTTTTAAGGTCACTTAAAAATTTTATATATGGGATAATGAAGAACGAGAATTTAGTCAGAGAATTTGAATTGATTATCTATAGTATTATCATGGCTATAAGGCATCGTCAATTATGCAGATAATCAGTCAGTCAAGCCGTTTGAATAGGACTCAGATGTCATGTGCTCGGGTGCACAGTCTAATTGATTTATTTTGGAGAAATGTATGATATACTCTTCAGTTAACTTTTCAGAGTTTAACTTCATCCGTTTAACAAATATTTTACTTTCTTACGGAACGGAATAGTTCTATACTTACTCGCTTCTATCGGAAATTGTACGCAGCATATGATTTTGTTTAAAGAATGTTTGCATGGGGGTAGGGAAGTAATATCAATGTTGCTCAGATTTGTATTCTGCAGAAAAATTGACTCAGTTATTAACTATCCTTATTATAAACCCAGGAAGCTGAGTCAATCCAAATTAATGAAGTGAATTGAAATTCGAATTAATTTAAAAAAGCATATATGTATATTTCCTGTAATATAAGCTTCCTTAATAGACTTGTAAATTCGCAACGAACGCCTGGACTCATCTTCTCCGTGAAATTAACGCCAACAAGACGCGGGTAATAACTTTTATGGAACTAAATCGTCTGACTATAGAGCTCATATTTTGAACCTTCAATCTTGCCTGTGCAGATCCTTAAAATATGTCTGAACAACAAGTGGACGCTTTCATTATAATTTTTCATGACGGGTCATAAAATCTCCAAATGTATTTTTATGATCTAATGACCACGATTCTACTGTCTGCACCACTTTGAGAGCTCGGAAATGGTGGAAAAAAATCTAAGTGTTATATTACCTAAGTGAATTATTGTCATTAAGTAGACGTTATAAACTCATAAATTGACGCCTCAATACAAGACGAGAAAATTCACACGTGCTATCTCTGCGGCAGTTAGTATTTTAAGAGATTTATTACTACCAGGAAACAAAACTTTATATTTATATTAGGCTTATACTTTTTGGCTGCCCTAGTAAAGATACACTGAATGGCAAAAGTGTACTATTTTTCGTTCTGTTGATATAGTGACATCAGACAGATGCAACGGTTCGTCATGCCGATTGAATGAAGGTAGAAAACAACTCTACACATCACATACCCGCTGGAGAGTATGTAGATGTAAGAAAGAAGTGTATACTCACTCGCATTCATCAAGCTTGTAATTTAATTATTGTTTTGCTTGAAAACTTTGGAGGTTTATAGCGGTAAATCTCCATTCCCAGAACTGGAAAAATCAAACCGTTTTCTTTTTAGCAAGTGAAAATTTTTTCGAGTCTTTACACTTTCCAAGTAAAGTGTGTACGAAAATTGTAGTATAAAGAGAATTGTACGTTGAACTTCCTGAATCGAACAGAATACTATTCAGATCTCGAAGTGTGGCAATCGACGGTTATCAAAAATCGAGTGTATTATATATTACATACCAAAATTAAGTAAGATGTGGATGTAAACCAACTTGTAAAATATAGTGTATATACGAACAAATCGGATTCAATTAGAAACGAATAAATAAAAATTATTTTTGTATCAATAGTCGAACGAATCGCATTACTGCTTTGCTTAAGGCTCCATGTGCACGTTAAATGCGATTTTGATGATTTATGACTGTTTTCTTGCTAATATTTTACGTTAATGGCAACAAAAAAACAAAACAAAATTACACCACTTTATTGGCTGGTATGTAAACTAGGTCGTGTATAAAGAAAAAATTCAAAGCTGTATTTGGAAAAAAATGCTATTAGAACAACCCTTGAAAAAATTTTAAAACGTGTGAATTCGATTTTTTTAATATACCATATTACCTATTTCTTGAATAATTAAAATGTCATTTTCATTAATATAATGCTAGAAAAAATCTTAAAGAAGGTCCTTTATAGATAAAATTTTCATTTTAGAAAAATATATGAAGTCAAACTGAGACAATTTTTCACAATTTTCATGGCAAGAATTACATAAGAAGAGCGCATTTCATTTTAAAGTATCATAGATAATAATTAATTGGTATTTCTAGAAGATAAATCAATGAAAAAATTATTGATTTTTAATAGTTATGCGTTCCAAATAATTTGAAAACCTATAACACTATTTTTTCTGTAAAATCAAAATTAGATCGCTGATAGACAGCGAACGATGCAAACATATTATCCACGCCAAATTACACGAACGAAGAACGATTTCAATCGATTAAAATCCTCTCAAGAAAGAAAAATCAAACAGGGATAAAAAATTGTCGTACCGGACTCATGGGGCCTTAAGCCCTAAAACTGCGTTATGAAGGTTGAAATATAGTACGAGGTCAAGGGTATTAGCATCAGCGAAACTGTGTGCAGGGTTGTCAATGGATGAATCGTTAATCTTATATACTACATTTTAACATCATTTGAGACATGTTTTAGTTAAACATAGAATACAATAGATATGATATTAATTTGGCGTTGGGTTAACATAAATAAAGTTGAAATACTCACTGGCTGATAATGAAGCTGCTGCCGAATGTGCTGCTTCGCCGGATCGAACTCTGGTAGTTCCATTACCAGACACAACGTTTGCAACGCTAGCGCCATAACCAACAGGACTTGGATCATACGGACTTGTCCAGGACTCGTTCTACAATTATAGACAATAATAATATAAATCGTTTTGAATAATTTTCTTTCTATTTGTTACCTGTCCTCGATAATTTGGCAGAGGTGTGTAATGATTTGTTCGTGATGATCCGATAAAATTATTACTGCTCGAAGTAAGTCGTTGAAATGCTGGCAATGCTCCACCACTACTTTTCGAACTTCCGTAGTCATCAGGTGATTGTAATGTCGGTGAAACGCCGGACCACATGTGTGAACCTTCATGTGTTGGACTGCCATTGAAGTATTGCATAGTACCGCCAGTTGATGAAAATTGTGATCTTTGGTATATCGAACTGTGAATTTTACGAATAAATGTAGTATACTATGGTATGTATTAAAGGAACAAAACATTATGGAAGTGTATTGGATGTTTTACTTCTAATCATAATTTTATATCTAACAATAATTAATAACAAAAAAAAATTAACTAAAAATTAACCTACACCGAATTTCAGCATAAGACGCATTTCGGACTTCTATCCAAAAAATAATTAAGTGGCAGAATTTTTAACTATATTATACAATTAAACAATTAGTACATTTATGTATGTAAAAATAATGCAGCTAATTGAAGGACAGCCAATTTTTTAGTAGGTTGATTTTTATCTATGAAAACAAACGTGATACGTAGGTAATGTGCCATTTTCACATTACCATAATACCTAGACACACTTGTAGTAGCGAACACCTAAAGTTTAGATACGTGCAGAGTTCAATTTTTTGCACAGTAGCTTAAACAATTCTTTAAAAAAAACATCCATTCCAACATCCAAGCGATTTTCTTGACAAAATATTATTCGGCATTATTCTTATACTGCTCTACAGAAACTGGCACTGCGATAAATAAACAAACAAGTGGTACTTGGAGTAAAGGCTTTACTGCGGTTCTTTACAGACGGATCCTATAGAGCTGTTGCATAAAAATGTCTGAAAGAAACGGACGACTATCAATTGTGTTCTTCTGCGTTTTTTTATTAGCCACCGAAGTGTCAGCACATTTACAGACTCCTCGGTCGGATGTTATATAAATAATCTTCCAAAATTTTCAAACAGGGTGGTCTTAAGGTGATCTGCAGCTCAATTTACACATACATAATTTCCACTGTTTTTAGTCGTGTAATTTAAAAAGATTTATACTATAGTCAGCATTAAGCCGTAATACCTACTTCGTTTTAAAATAACATTTTTAAAAAAGCAAGAAATATGAAAATACATTCCTAATTGCGAGTAGGTAGGTACATACTATATATCAAACATTCTTAATTGCACTTAGGTATATCAAACGTTATTAATTGCGCTTGCGTAGGTATGTACATATATCAAACATTACGTTTTCTAAAATATTGTCAAAACCATTTCCCAAAAATACATAGCTACCCTCCTACTTAGTTACCTAACATTACCCGATCTGACCTTTTCAATAGTTACGTGAAAAAAGATCGTACATATTAATTTAAAATTAAATTTCAAAAATTTCTAGATCTAAGACAAAGAATAATCAAAAAACTGGGTTTGAGAACCAACCCGGAAATTCAGGTGTCTCGTGTTTTCGTATACTTTTTTTTGCCTAGTTACACTAGATCATCAATGCGCAACGATTTTACATAGCTATATGTGTGTACATGCATATTTGTTTGAAATACCTGTTGAGATCGAATCGCGGCAAGTCGACAACAAAAAAACAAAGTCTTGGACAAATTTCTACGCTTGATATTCATTGTGATCATGACGATCGTTACAATATCCTAAGTTCAACTTATGTGCATAGTTTTTGTTTGTCAATTTGCCGCGATCCAAATATAAACAATAAACGGTCTTGCATCGTGTGGTAGGTTCTTCTCGCATTAATGGGTCTTGAGACTTTAATGTTTTTTTTAAATATCCGGTGACTCCGACGGAAGTTAAACTATTTGCTCTTCGGATTCTGATGATCTCTAGTCTGAAGAGCTTTGATCGTTGAACGAATAATACTCTAAAATCAATTAAACTACGTAGGTACTCTAAATCGACGAAACTTATCGCTACAGGTGCAGTTACATGCCAGATACAAATTGATTGTTGATATGAGCCGTTGATTTTGAAAGTGGAATAAGACCATTTCGTTTTTAAATCGACATGCTTAATGGTTAACGTTTTAACATGTTTAAAAATATTTATGCCATCTTTCAGAAAAATTTACTTGTATTTGTTAAAAGTGTGATGAAACAATTGCATCAATAGATTCTCAGAAAGTTGCTTCGTGTTGTATAGAATAATGTTACATTGTCACAAAAAATATTTGTTTTAAAATGGACTTATTCCACTTTCAAATACAACGGCTCATATATTGCTTTATTAAAAATGCAACTTCATTATTTCATTATAAAATTCGGAAGTGACACCAACTGAGAAACAGATGGAGTAAAGCAGTGTTTTAGAGATAAAATTGTTTATTATGTATAGGTACCAGTACCTACTGCTGGACTTGCTTTCAAAAAGCAGCAATGATGATGAAATCAAATCGATACCTCATAACAAGCTGTCACAACTCAAAAATGTGAATTTTCGAAACTGAACTTTTTAAAATTTACTGGTACTTCACTCCGATGTAGAGAATTAGAATTGTAACACTCTCCCATAAAAAAAATATAGCTACCATATCACCATCTTTCAATGAGTTTAGTACGAATTCGATATTTTTTGTGTTGTGAAAGACTTGTTCTGAGGTAGTGAAATGTGTATTAAACTTTGTTATCATGTGTCAAACAAAAATACGCCTCTTATTGCCACGAGTATAATTACATTAAAAATGAGAAGGTAAATAGGGAATACAATACTTTTTGATAAGTGTATATATGCAATCAATAGGTATAATATCATAACCAATGATCAATCATGTATCCGTATAAAATTTGGAACCATAATTTTATGATTTCCCGTTCCAAGTATCTCCACGTATAAGGAGCATACGCGTCAGTAGCAAGCATTATTCGCATTAAGCACTAGCGCACACTGGAAACTAAACAGTTGAACAATTTTCTTGAAAGCAATGTTTTGTTTAAAACCCCTTGGAATCGCGCAAGTTTAACCGTGGGCATATGTTCCATTTCGGTAAAATTTCTTTTATTACCTAATTTTGACAGTTGTAAAAGACGCCCACATACAGTTGCGAACGAGAAATTTGCAAGTGATGCTAGTAATTATTTAATGTTTAATTTTTTTGGAAATAATAATTCAAAAATCTTAATTTTAGTACAACGATTTAAAAAAAAAAATTTCATTTGCTCAAATACAAACAAAAAACTGAGCCGAATTCATGATGATATCCTAATTCTGTGATAACAATATATTTGCAACTACATACAAGATTAAATTGAACTTAAGGATCGTTTAGTTGAGTTTAGGTTAGTACTTCGTATTGTACCTCTTATTTTTAGTAATTTTCGCACATCTTCAAGGCTTCGATTCTATTAATCTTGCTATTGTCCTTGTTGGTATCCTTTTCTACCTCCTTTTAATGGGTCGGTATAACTCCTTCTTTATAGGATTATTATTTGGTCAGTTTTTTGATTGTATATTTGAGAAACTGGAATTTTTTTTAATCTTTTTTCTAAATACACTTTGCCCAATGAAATGGATTCAAATCAAGATTTTTGAATTATTATTTCCAAAAAAATGAAACATTAAATAATTGCTAGTATCAGTTGCAAATGCTTTGTTCGCAACTGTATGTAAATATATACCTACATACATATAGTCAAACCTCCATAAATCGACATTAACATTGTGATTTAATCCAAATAGGATCTTCAACTATGTACATATGTATTTTTATTCTTCAAGTCGAACTGTCTGTAGCTCACCTTTGATGGAACACCATGCCAATTCGTGTTATAGAGGTTCCACTGTCCAAGCATGTATACATGCACGATTCACTCGATGTAAAAAATATATATCAAAATATTAGGACTTGTTTTAAAAATATATCATTAATTGAACTTGGATATTTCACTTTGTCACTTAACATTATCCTTCATATGTCTAAATACACACACTCAACTCGTATTTAAAATACCCACTATTGTTTTATCCCCACTAACAATTATTCATATAAGACTGAGCACCTCGTTTTGCTAGGTACATATATGTAGGTACATATATCTACATATTTGAAGAATTGTGTAGATATATGTACATTGTACATGCAATGTATATTCTACACTTTCCAGAAATTCGTTTAAACTTATCCTTGAACTCACGAGTTAATTTTATTAACTATTGCATTCATATTGCATTTTCGTATTGAAGCACCTTTCTCTCAGCTAGAGAATAAAATTATCTAAAATTAAGTAAAATTTCTAATGCCTTTTCACTTGAACAATTTGCTTGCTCTTTATTTCCTTTTACTTTCTTTCATTCTTTTTCAAACACAAAGCATCCAAGAACACTCACTTATTTTCTTTCATTTTTATAAATTTTGTTGGAAACTATAGGAAGATCACTACACTACTTCGATTATAATTGAGAAATGAGCCGAAGCTTCTTAAGCTGTATCCCACATTAGGTATTTAAAACAGCGACATACATGTATGGCATACATACCGTATTCGTGAGTAAGGTAATCAGAGAATTACTTAATATAGGAGAGCATGCAATGAAAGAAAAGGCAGAAGTCACATAATGTTGGTATTTTTGCATACACCACTTGCGTTATTTTATGCCTACACTAGTAGTGTATACAGTGCACCGGTCAAGCGCAAAACAACATAACTAACACGCTAAGTGCACTCGAAATAGTTTTGTACCAACCTAATGACTTCATGAATACCTGTCTCATAGGTCAATGAATAAGAGGTATACCCACAGATCCCTTAGTTGCCGATTGCCGATCATAAAACTTAAGATAGGCAACTAACATATTTCATTGTTGTGAAGGCGCGTCAGTCCAGCACGTGTCCGAAATTAACTACCGGCGCCGTTACGCCGGCATATTTTCATTCGACGTATGCGTAGTCCATTTAATTATTGCAACCCCGTGTTTGCCTCACAAGCAAAAGGTCTAAAATAAACGACGTCAGAACGTTTGACAACGTGAATGTAGATTATATTATTATTAACTTGACTCATTTATTCGCCATATGTGCCACTGCAGAACACTGGAAACCTATTGTTGGTCACTTTTCTTTGTTTTCATATGTCAGAAAAAAGTTTAAAATTACCACGTTTTCTTTCTCTTTGAAAAAGTGACGCGCATCGTACTTACATTCTACATGAACGTGACGATTATGTAATTCAAAACGAATGCGTCCTAAACTGTTGACATTAAAATTATGCGGGAATTTTCTATGGTTTTTTCGAACAAAACATACAGATATAAGTATCTAAACGTGAAAATATATAAAGGAAAGGAAACAAATTTTTTTCAAATTAGTATTTTTTAAATTGATATAAAATATCATAAGGAATATCGAATTAAATGTTAGTGACTTAAATGGGTCCTAATGTGAAATAGGTATTCAAGTGCTAAATGATATCATCGCAGAGGTAAGATAATATCCGTTTCATCGTTTTCTGGAGATAAATAATACAAGTCACCGATTTTAGTCTACAGAAATTTAAGTCTGCTGTGGCGCTGCAAAAGATCAAACAATTATCGCAATCGTACGGGGATACCCATGATACCCGTACGTATACGATTATTTTGACAAGGCGATAAGTTTTGAAGTCTAAAAAGTGTTTACGGTCAAAAGTTAAATAAAATATAAAGAATAGATACGTAGCATAATATAATAGTTTGTAAAGCATGAAACGAAAACAAAAGAATATTTGGAGGTTGATGGGTCAAATCTCCAAACGCTTCAAACTAGCAATTCACACTGAATAGTGGCACGCTAATGAAACTATCCCGTCGAATAGTTGCACTATCATTGGCATGTTAACTCAAGAATACGTTGAGTTTTGCTCATGCTTTTAAACATCAATTTCATGCTTAATTGCATGTTTTTCTACAGATAAATGTTACTTTACAATCGATTTACGCAGTAACCAGTAAAGTCCATCATAGCCTAACAGCTCTCAAAAATTATTATCACCAACTAGTACACTGCCATACCCGGCCCGATTTCTGACCTCCCATCCCTAAGCTGGCTGGATTGTATACTCTAAAAAGTTTATTAAAGGCTAACCACCTAAGTCCAGTTCAGTATCTTTAAAAAAAAAAAAAAGTCAGTTGTGATTTTCATCTCTCAAACTGCGCCAGGTGTCATAAGTGGTATTATGTATTAAAGTATAAATACCCCTACATTTACTCATGGAGTCATTTCGGTTTTAGACTTCATTGAGATCGGATAGAAGAAAAAAAAAATGGATTCGATCCAAAAAAACCGGTAATTTTCCTTTATGATTTTTAACTTGGTCACATCGCAACGGAGGCAACCGAAAACATCAACAGGGCATTTGCAACTGATGCGGTAAACAAACGAATCACATAGCGATGGTTCGAAAAATTCCAATCAGGAGATATGACCCTTCAAAGTGAGCCACGTGGTACCCAGGACCTTCGGTCGGAAAGGACGAGCTGAATTTATTAGTGGAATCTGACTCACTCCAAACACCATTCGACAGTTTTCTGGTACTTGCAACAGCTTGGTAAAATCAAAAAGCTTGATAAGTGGGTTACGCATGAGATTATTGAGGAAAATATGGCGTCATGTTTCAAGAACAACGGTTCAAAAATTAAACAAGTTGCTGTATGAGACTCTTCCTCATCCACCATACTCACCAGACCTTTCTTCAACCGACTACCACTTTTGGAAACATTTGGGTAATTTTTTGGCGAACCTACAATTCGATAAAGAAGATGCCTTCAAAAGTGCCTTCAAGGACTTTTTTCGTTCTAGAAAATCGGACTTCTAAGAAACTAACATAAATGCACTTGTATCTCGTTGGGAGAAGTGTATTGCAAGCCCTGATTCCTGTTTTGATTAATAAAATTGAGTTTTATAAAAGTTACAGTTGTTTGAAATTGCACTACCAAAAACGACATTTCATTTGCAGCAACCTAATATTTTTCGTACTCTGCTGAACATAATCTGAAGTATTTATTTAATTAGTTATATATGTACGTTTGGCGTTATGCATTCGCTACTTACGCAAAAAATTGCTAAATATGTGTGTATACTCGTATATTGTTAAACTGACAGCTTATTTACAACCCTCGAATTGTCTGGGACGCTACTGTCCGCTTCTGTCTGTTTACATTCTTCATATTTTCGTATAACCATCAGCAAGGAGTCTTTTTCGAAGTGTCATGTAAGTTTGCAATGTTAGTAATTCTATACTTTCTCGGCATCACTCACTTTACCTCCTCTCTGATGCACACGTTTATAATGAATTTAATATTTTGCTGCCACGCAAATCGCAACATAAAACAAAATATTTTAAACTCAACGTTTCGGACAGACTAATTATGACATGGCTTGGCACATACTCGTAGCTACTCCGGTTTCTAGACATTCTGCTGCAAAAAGTAATATTTAATTTATTTATGTGTGATCATGTGGGAATTAGTAGCTTTTATTGTGAATAACGTATAGGTATGTACATTCAATGAGTATAGTATAGGATGTGTGGCATTTGATCATTTAAGTGAATGACTCAATTATGAATTACACTTTAAGCTCTATACATTTTTATATTATATATTATTGATTATTATAAATATTTAATATTAAATATTACGGCAGCACTTTTACTTCAGTTGATTCAACTTATCAATTGCAATTCTGCAGGATATTTGCGTGTGAAGTCAGAATATATGTATGTATACTCTTTATGTATGAAGAAGTAAGTTCAGCACATGTGAAAGAGATAGTCCCACCATTCATAAGCTTCCCACGTCGAACGGCCAGAAAAGAGATAATTACCAAACACGAGATAGACTGGGCGAGCAACGCCACCTTTCTGGCCAAACATTGGACTACACCAAGCCACCACCAACGTACTACCACGAACAGGAAAGGAGAGATTCGGTTGTCCTGACCAGAATTCGGATAGGTCACTCTAGAATGACACATCAACACCACATTGCCCGAACACCACAACCAAGATGCCTTAATTGCCAAAAACCGCTAACCATCACGCACGTCTTAACGGAATGCTTTTTAACCAGGCGCTACTTTAACTACTCCATCCCTCCACTAAGCTCCCTTCTATCCACTTCCGACCCAGAACCCCTCTTGAAACTCCTGTATCACCTACACTTCCTTCACAGAATTTAATCCACTCCATCCCCCCACACTATCATTCCCACTACAACAATCCTTCAACTCTCTTCACTATACTAACAACTTATTGGAATTATATAAATCATTACCATTTCAACCATACATTTCTATAGAATTATCTTGTTTAGTGTTAACCTTAATGTTCTATCAGAATTATATATTCAATTATACCAACCATAATCAGACGAGTGGAATTGCCCGCACTATGAATTTCTTTATAATTTTTAATGTCTTTTAACTACTTCAATACCGAATTTTTTGGATCCTAATACCCGTCTTATTATGGACTGAACCATGTCAAATTTTAATCTTATTTTTCACCTTATACTATTGCTTAACCAATTTTACTTCATTATAATATTACTTAATTGCCATCGCCTAATGAAAAGGCCTCATATAGAAAGAACTATCTTGCTTTATTAAATGCTAAAAGGTATGGAAAACATGTCAAAAGATGTACAAAGTGCCATATACCCTCTGGGCCTGGCCGTAAATTTGATGGGGCCGGATTTTTAACCGGGATCCATACTTAATAAATAAATAAAAATAAAGTAAGTTCAGCAGAACAGTGCTAGTAGCAAATGATAAGGAAATCTCCAACGAAATTAAAAAAATAAATTTGAGCATTGAGATTTCTTTCATTTCATCAACAGCCTGGCTTTTATCTTTCCTATCCGCAGTGATTAGAGCGCAAAATTTGCACAAAATATTTTGAAGAAGATTGCCTCATCATTTCATAATTATTAAATTTCGAATTTTCGAAATTTAAAAAATTTTTACTGATTAAATTAATTAATATGAAATGAAAAAAAAAACAGGATTTGAATAGATCGTAGTTGGGTGGGACCTATAGGTACTTCACATATAAAATATTCATTGCGAAAATAAAATAAAATATGCATGTAACATATGTTACGCTTCGGCCAGGCCCGTGCGCAGGAAAGTATGATGGGGGGGTTTTATCAAGTTCCCCCATACTAAATGTGAAAAAAAGGTCCTCACTTCCCAATGAAAATAGGCCAATGGGGGGGGGGGGGGGGGTTTCAATTTTTGACAATTTTTTGCATTTATATGAACACACGGAAAAGTAGTAGTCGACGGAAATAAAAAAATTCGGCGCTTTCCAGAATAAACGTGCATGAATTCGAATACAATAAATTATGGCAGATAAACATAATATACAATTTTTCAAATCTAAATTTGTACTCTCCTCAAGTAACAAAAAACACAGCTAGAGCGCTATTCAGGAATGTATAATATTAAATTTAGTTGGGGTTCTGTTAGGTAGATATTGTAGATATAGTTACATCTCTATGTATCTACCCAATACAGCTCGTTGAAATTTTTCAACAGGTTAAATCAAGGAATCGGGAAGACTCGGTTGATGAAGATAGCAAAGCATAGCCTTATTTAAAAAATACCCTCTCCCACCGAACCAAAATATCCTTTGAAATTCAGAGTCATTTCATAGGATTTATGTAAACATCCAATTACCAAATTTAAGCTTCCCAGATCTACACGTTCTTGAGTATCGAGATTTGAAAATTCGTCTTGGGCGGAGGTGTACAGAGCTCGATAGATGAAAAACACAAATCATACCATAGGCATACTAGTGATTTTAAGTGAGGTAGGTGGTGTGTAGGGTGTCATCTCGTGAATTTTGAGAGAACAATGGAAATTGTTTTTGTTCCTTTATAGTGAACCAAAATTTTTGTTAGGCTGTAGGGCGCACCTAAATTTGCACCTCATCTCAGCATTAAACGTACCCAGGCTTCTTCCCAAAAAATAGTAAAGTTTGCCTAGACCGTTTACAGATTATATCAAAATTATGCCATTAAGCTCTTGAGATGGCTCGAACTATGTATATATGGTACATATGTAGGTACCTAATACGTTATAGATAAATCTCATCATATCTTTACGATGAGAAAACATACCTACAGTCAAAACCGGATATAACGACATCGCTTTTAACGACGGATCGGTTATTACGACTAAATGGTACGGTTCTGGTCGAGTCTCTATACAAAGGAATGTATCTAAATTGCATATTGCTTATAACGACTATTGGATATAGCGACGAGTTTACAGGGTCCCTTCAATGTCGTTATATCCGGTTTTGACTGTAATTACCCTTTAAATTAAATACCTACTAAAGAAAAAACTTAAAGCCTTAAATTTGAATATCTTACATATCGAAAGATTTTATTACGTATTTAAACCCTGTCGGATAATTCCATTTTAAAACTTTTATGTAAATACCTATATAAAAGTGAAATAATTGAAACTCACCTGGCAGGTAACGTAGCAAGAGTTTCATAACTACTTTGAATCATACCGTGGTCTACATTGCTCGCAAAAATATTACCGCGAGCGGTGGCGCTATTCAATTGCGTAAAGCTCTGGAGACCAACGTCATCATGTGATAGACCTGGAGGACTTCGCGATTCACCGCCACTACTAGTCGAGTTGTTATTATGATACGCAGCCTCCTTTAACTGATTTAGATCGGGAGCCGAAGTAAGAGTTAAATAATTGGCAGTTTCGTCACTATGTCCCCCTAAATGGTGCTCATCAACCAACGAGCAATTTTCGTCCTTGAGCGTGTCTTCGATAACTTCATCGATCGTTGTTGCCCCTGAATTTCCATGAACTGATCCACTATGAAGATGTTCACTGGCATAGCTGTTATAAAGCGTAACGCCACTTCTCATATTGATCGAATCCAAGGAGTGATGATGATTTGTGTGAAGTAGAATTGGTTGGTGATGGTGTTGCTGATGATGGTGATGATGATGATTATGATGTTGATTGATGGTTGTCGAATATTGATTTGACTTCTTATCGCTAGCTTTGTGGAGTGATAGATCGTGTGGCCAGTTATTATAACTGCCACCTGTTGAATTCAAATTCAAATATTGATCGTGATCAGCAGAAACGATCGTTTCTAAAGTAGAATAACGTACCGGGGAACTATCCAGGGGATTATTGATACTATTTTGATGACTGTCACTGTTATTCGATACGAGCTCAATATACCGCAATGGAGGCGTTTGGTTTGATCGATTCGATATGATCACTGTATTATTTGAACCACGATAACCGATTGGCAAGATCACACTATTATTATCAGTCACTGAACTATTAGTTAATAAAAGTAAACTATCGCTAACATCACTTTCTGCACTTTGATTATGATTAGTGCTATCATTGCTTTCAAGTCGGGCTTGATCACTAGATTTAACGGCAGTACTCTCAGATACAGATGTTGCTGCTGATGAAGTGGTTGTAGTCGTTGGCGATGATAAGATTGTTTGAACTGTCAGTACCGATGTTGACGGTGGTGATCGTAGAACTGATCTATCACTGGTTGTCGATAACGAAATAGTAGAAGATGATGAAGATGTCGATATAAGTGGACCTCCTGGACCAATAACTGTATCACTTGTATTTTCAATATCGAGGTTTGCATTTGTATTATTATTGTTGTTGATGTAGCCTTTCGCTATTGATTGTTGTTGATTTTGATGATGAAGATGAACACCGTTTTGTCGTGGTGGTGAAACAACAACTGGAAGTTTCATGGCTACGGCTACTTCGTATGCTGTGTCTGTGGCTAGAAATGTACGAAAACGAAGCAGAGAAAATTAAAAAAGAGTCATGTACATATGTCAAGTTTCAAGTAGTCATTTAAAGGCATACGAGGGATCAAACGTCTGAAAGAGAAAATACGACACCCAAGCACCAACAACCCTTACGACTAAAAGAGAAATGCAATGCTGTATCGTTACTGGCATCAGACGACAGGCTCTGATCGCACGTATTCGAAGCCCAAAAAAGAGAACAAACATAAACGCAAGTTGTACGAAATGTACCAAACTTTACAATACCATTGCAACTCACAACTCCGGCTTATATTTCTTTTTATACCACATTTAAATTTTCGACGCCTTCTTTCATAAATACGACTACAATACAACGATCGCACGCTCAAACTCATATAATCCAACCACGTACGATCAGTCCGAAAAGCTAAAGTCCGGATTGTTGTTGCTTTCTTCAACCGTCTATACACAACGGACCAGGCAAGTAAGATAATGCATGGCTGAGAAGAGCAGAAAAACCGGCTGGGACTGAGATATATCAATTATTATACCAACCAACAATATCTGAGGGTAGACAGAGATAAAAGTATTTCGGATGTGTTGGATGCGCACTGATCTGATCATTTGTGTAATCTCACAGCCTGATCTCATCAGCGTGGCTCTGATTGGCCAATTTCTGGAACTTGAGGACGGACATGATCGCCCCTAAGCAAGTAGCCGCAATCGCACTTTATTTTAAATTGAAGCTATTCTTATTCATCACGCGTGCTGCAGATCTCGCTTGTTATCTCTTTTCTTTGCATTATGGCGGATAATATGGAATGGAGGCCCCGATTGAAATTATTTTGTCCTTTAACCGTTTAAATTTGAAACTTCCATAGTAGTAATATAAATATCCTGTAGGATGTATAATATACCATATGCAACTTTAGTGTCGACGATCATAATAAACTTTTTTATGACCTAAGTAAAGAAAGGCTGACATTGCTATAATAACGCATCCAAGTCTTTTGAATTTCTGTTCGTCATAGTCCCTTACAGCTTTTATGTTTATGGGTTAGGGTCATAAAGTAACACTGGTAGAACTCAATCATGTTTTGGCAAACACAGTCTTATGATTCATTCAAGAAGGTTAGGTCGTAGGTTAAAGTCGTGAAAAACTGATTCCTGAGTTAGTCATTGGAACTACCTGTCGTGCTTAAAAGGTTATAGGAGATGGGAGATCGAAGTACAATTTTAAGTAATTATTTCTGAAATTACTTTGCGACCTTTGGACATTTTGTACGGTCTCTGAATTTGTTTTGAAATTACTCATTGAGTTTCATACCTACTCAATATGTAATACTAATATGTAATCCAGTAATCTTTGTATTTAAATATTATTAAATCTGTTATCGTTATTAGTAAGCGATTATAACGTCTTTTCTTGCATTACAATATCGATTTTAACATTGACATATCCTAGGTACCAACCATATTCGCTTTACTTAAATTTTGGAAACGGTAAACAAATTAATGTTTTGGAGTAATTGATGTAATGTAATTGATTCCAAATTCAATACCCGGAATACATTGTATGATCCATGGAAATGATTTCAATTTAAATTACGAAGCGCGTCGTACACAATCCAGCAATATGAAAATTCACATCTCTGGTAATTTTTATATCAGTACAATAAAATAAGGCTTATTTTAAAAGGGGTGGTTGTCGCAATATAAAATGCGAATAAGAATAATTCTTGACCAAGGATAACGATTTTGTCCTTTATCCTTAAATATCTCAAAATACGGGTTTTTATTTTTTTATATTTTGTAGGTTATACAGGCAACCCTCGTATAACACGATGGATACGATGGATGGAAAACGTGTTAAGCGAAACATGAAAGTAATACAAATTACGCCAATGCGTTCCGTGTTATATCAAAACAGAATACCGTGCTATATCGAAAACGTGTTAAGCAAAACATTGAAGTAATACAAATTACGCCAATGCGTTCCGTGTTATATCAAAATTTAAAAGTCATAAAAGTCATGTAAAAAAAAATTTTATTTCAAGTATTTTTAACGATTCTAAACAAGAAGTTGTTTACTGAATAGTTTTCACTAAGAACAGCGATGCACTTGCTCAGACGTCGCATTGCGAATCGCTGATAAAGATAAAGGATAGAGAAAAACACCATTTGTTTATGTACAACCAGGGGAATTACCTGTTTATATCAACTGAAACAGTGTGTTCTAAGAGTACCGTGTTATACGAGGGGTGTCGCAATTTCAGTACCGTGTTATATCGAAATCGTGTTCTAAAAGTACCGTGTTATACGAGGGTTGCCTGTACTGTTTTTTCAAAACATACCAAAAAATCTGCCAACAGTCTGGGCGCAACTTTATTTTTTTTCCGGCAGAAGTTCAGAACGCGTTCAATTCGGGGATGCGGTGTATGTTACTATGTGACTGAAAACCTAACAAAAAGTTCGGGAAGCGGTTAGAAAAGGGTGTAACATATGAATTAAATAATTGGGTCATATTCCAGGATGCGGTCTAGAGGTTGAAAAATAAAAAACCTTAAAAATAGGTGATTATTAAACAAGCCTGGGGAAATGAAAAGATATTCGATATCTGATCAGACCTGAGAAACATGGTGGAATTCATGAAAAAGTATACAACCAGTTTACACCCTTTTAGGGGTCGAATTTCAAAAAATCTTGAAAACACATTCTAGGTACCTATTCATATGAAGAATCCGTAGAATAAAAATAAATTCAACATTTCGAAAGACCTAGTAGATATGACGAAAATCGTGAAAATATATGCATTTTATATATACTGATAATTTTTTTTGCCCCCCCTTCTGAACGCCAATGAATATTCAAATTTTTTTTTATCAGAATTACTTTTCTAGTTAATTTACATATACTTAACGAGTTTCAACTTCATAGCATAAGCCGTTCTGAAGTTAGAAAAAACACCCCCCACCACCGTACCATACTACCCCTAAAAAATTTTTATTTTTCCACCATGCCACTACTATAGCTCTATCTAAATACCAAGTTTCAGCTTCCTATCATTATAGATTATTAAGATATAAGCATCGGAACTTTTTCTTTCTCACCCTTCCCCACCCTCACCCTCTACACCTACACCCCCAAAACTTTTTTTCCCTACTAGAATTCTATTAGGCCTACTTCTGGTAAAAAGTTGAAGCATCCATCTTACACTGTTATTGAGATATGAAACGTGTTATTTTTGAAAAATTCTTATCCCCTCCACTTACATACTCCCCCGCAATCTTTATTTATCAAGCTTTATATCCAAACCGAATTTTGTTTTTCTGGTGCCACTGGTTTGGGAGATATCGTAATGTAAAGTATTTCAACCCCCATCCCCGTACGCCACTACCCCACTCAAAAATCTTATTTCAATCTACTCTCCTAGTATAACTACAGATATTTGTTAAGTTTTAATTGCATGCTATTAACGGTTTAGGGGATATAGATTTTAGAATGTGTAGATCTCCACTTTTTTGCGTTTCGGACGCATTGCTTCCCCCTCCACTCCCACACCCGTTCCCCCATATCATTATTTTTTTTTTGCAAATGGGTCCACTATCAAAGTTCCAAGTTTCAGTCTCCTAACATAAGCGGTTGCTAAGATCTAGAAACCAAAATTGTTCGTCTAAAACGCTTCCCCCACCTTCCCCCACCCCTGAAAATAATGTCAATTCAAGGGGTCTACCCAGTCTATTCCTAGAAAAAAATTTAATTTAATAGCTCCATTGGTTTGAGAGCTACGAGCCTTCAAAGGATTTTGGCGGTCGACGTACGGCATACGGCGTACGGCGGACAGACGGAGTGAAAATTTTTATTGCTTTTTTCGTGTCTACCAGTCATGAAATGTACACAAAAAAATTTTGAGGGCAGCAAATTTTTTTTTTTTGAAAATCAATAACAATACTGTATTATTACTAATAAAGTAAAAATTAACTTGGAATCTGAATAGGACCCAGGTCTTAAAAATCGAAGAACATTAGAACAACAATTTTTAACCAAAAATCTGTGCTCAGAGTCCAGGGAATACTGTAAGATAGACAATCATCTAGTCCCTTGCTTGGCTACCCAGCCTTCTCAGTTGTTAATGTAACAACTTGTTTGTAAAATCAAAATTAATTCGCTGATAGAAAGCGATCGATGCAGACGTATTGTCCACGCCAAATTACATGAACGAAAAACGATTTCAATCGATTAAAATCCTCTCAAGAAAGAAAAATCAAACAGGGATAAAAAATTGTGTTGCATAAATTCTGTCTTACATTTCGAAATTTGGTAGCGTTAGGTAGCATAAGTGAAATTTCAAATCCTTTCTTTATGTAAATAAATCGCGGAAATAAAAAAAATGTGTGAGGAAATACGTTGCACCATTCCTAGAAATGAAGTGAATTTCGTACGTATGTTACGTATAAGCACCTAAAATATTTCAGTGTAAGCCGGTTATAACGTACCTTGAGGGGACCACAAAAGTAGAACGTTATAATCGATAGTACTTTATAACCAAGATAAGAACCGTTCACATTTGTGAATGGGGATTTAAAAAAGGTACTTTATAACCGAAAGTACACAGTAAAAAATTTCAGCAACCGTACTATTTTTTGTATAGTAATTTTTACTGTTGGGTCAATGTAATTTTACAATTAGAACGTTAATGTAACGAACTAATATGCTTATCTGCTATAAAATGTGTAAATTGTGTAATTTCTGTAAAAATTACATAAAAGTACGTACGTTGTGCAGAATTCAATAGCGTTGTGTACACAGTAAGCGAATTTATGTAAAAGTACTATTTCTTATATAGTAGTAGGGTTAATTTACGTCATTCTTGGCTATTCTTGATGATTTAAGCATGTTTCAGAAATGGTGGCCGAGTGGTAGCGTATCGGACTTATGTGCGACGGGTCCATGGTTCGAATCCGAGAGTGTGCATTCTAATTTTTCAAACAAAAAAAAATAATTTAAAGGAAAATAAATTCGTAGCAAGCAAGCAGGGAAAAAAAAACAAATTTTTTAAATTTTTTTTTTTTACACACTAGTGTGTAAAGTATACAGAATCAGCATGTAATTAAAGTTTACACACTATTGTGTAGCGTACACAATGCAGTGTAATTTTACTATAACTAAAGTTGGCGTCCCATTGCCTACTTTTAAAGTAGTGAACATTTTTTACTGTGTATGTACGTTATAAAGTGCACTTTATAAGCACTGTATACGTAAAATTTACGTAAATATTTTAAGACGAGCAGAAATGCGACCCGGCACGACGATTTCACATAAAACTGTCCAACAGGTAGTCAATGTTCGGGAAAAATCTTATATATGCATTTTAAATACATTCAACTGCCATTCAACAGAAAAGTAGTTGAACATTATTGATTTTTATTAAAAACAAACGCAATATTTTTTATATTCCCATAAGTGAGGCCTTTATTGCTTTATTATAGTTTAAAAAGCTGTTTTCGTGTGCCAACAAACAATTCCAATTTTATTGACAATTATTTTTCAACAAAAATGCTATAAAACCAATTTCACTTATTTTCTTAGCCTCTTGTGTTATATATTTCACGCTGAAATGTTACTTCTCGTGGTCGTGTCGAAACTATTAATTTACGATCTCGGGAAAATACTACGGGTCAAAATAACCTAACCCTAGTCATTTTCTTTAATTTCCATGTATAGAAATATAAAGGTCAGTCCTCATAACTTCTTGTCGTCTCGAAGGAATTATTTAGTGTTACTGAAATCCAATTTCACTTTTTTTTCGAAAGAAAGAGAAAATTTGATTTAGTTGGAAATGTTCTGGCTCATTTCAGAAATTGGTTCCCTTTTTCGAAGAATAATTTTTTTAAAAAAAAAGTACTATGTACCTATATATTGTAAGTTGTTTATAAAAAGTGCCCACACGAAAATCTTGATAAACTGATGGTAGTTGTTTTGGGAAACTGTTGTTAGTTGTTTTCTTGTCTGTATAGTTTTTTTTTTAAAAAAATATATGAAATTTTGTAAATGAAATTTCAAAAATAAAATGTAACATTTACGCTACATTTTTAAACTAGACTAACCTTCTGTATTATGCTTATCTGTACACAGATCGAAAAACACTGTTTTTCTTGCTTTCTTTTTTTTCTATAATTTTTTACTGAAGTTTGCAAAGTAAAAATTAAATAATTAATTACGCGTATAACGTACAGAGGTCTAAACATTGAACTTTGTAAAAAAAATGGCCGAAAAACAAGGTTTTTGGGGTCAGAGGTGAGCTGTACACAAGATCACATTTAAATATAAAGTATTTTCAGTCTAGTATTTCGGTTGTCGTCATGTCAGTAAACACAATAATAACATTTTCGGACAAAAAAATGATTTTTTTTTTAATAATTATGATTATTACATAATAATGAATTTACAGACGTATAGGTATAATTTTTCGATCTCAATAATCGAATAAAGACATGAACATTATGTTCAGTAGCTCTTTGGAAACTTGCAATATTTTGTGTTAGATGCGGGTGTTGTTAGTAAAATTATTCAGTATACGACATTCAACCGTACTTATCTGTAAATTATTTATTTTTTATAATGAACTGGATTATATTTGCTAATCGATATCAATACGAAAGGAAAATTTGATATCAATTTACTTTGATTTTCCGGTTGTGAATTAAAAAGTTACTAAAATCGTTTAGTATGTCTCATTGTAGATATACCTATATACAGAATTAGAATGCTTGGTTGCCATAAAATCGGAAATTTAATAATTATAAACTCAATATATTTACAAAGATGCATACGACCATTAAGAGTTATAATTCAACTAAGTATAAAATATGCGAGTATAATATTCATGTTTTTTTGCGTGCTGAATTTGGGTTTTAAAATTCAAACGAAAAGTTCAATATCTTGCTATACATGACGATCCTTAAACCACGAAATTACTTTGACAGATGGATTTATGGTGTGAGGATACTTGACCATTCCAAACGGAACGCAATGTAATAAATATTTCGTGAACACAAGCAATTACTCTTTATTTATTAGCTGGCTAGCACCTATTTATTGAATGATTTAATGTGATTTGAATTTTTTGTCTAAACCTATACTATGCTCAGAAAGCACGTATACGAATACGTCTTGTTATAACAGTTTATGAAGTCAGGCATAGCAGATCCCTGTCCTATTAAATTTTGGTTTGTATTTTGGCTTGTTTTAAAACAGCTGACGAAGTCAAGGAGACAGACATTTTTTTTAGTAATAAATATCGCATTGACAATTATATTGTAGTTGAGGAATGGGCATTTGGGATCTTCCTTTTTAAGCACTAAGGGACACTACTAATAAACTCGAACTTAATTTTAACTTAATAAAAATAAATTTATACAAAAGTTAATATTCGTTGCTAAGAGATTGCTTGGATTATTGTGAGTTCCGTAAACTCAGTCAGGATTTTCGTGTGTTTTAAAACTCAAATCATAAATTTAGTTTGAAGTTAGCATAAGGCCCGGACTACATAGTCCGTTTTTTTCGACTCCAGAGAAAATAGGCTCCGTCTTCCGGAAAGAGTTAATGTTAATGTCTCATAGAAATGTATGAGATTTTAGCTCGTCGACTACATGACTCCGGAAAACCGCGTGTGCGAAAAAAAAAAAGAATTTTTCGGCAGATCCGAAATTAAATATCAAGAACATATAGAGTTCACAGTAAAAATTTTTTACTACTTTAAAAGTAGGCAATGGGACGCCAACTTTAATTATAGTAAAATTACACTGCATTGTGTACGCTACACAATAGTGTGTAAACTTTAATTACATGCTGATTCTGTATACTTTACACACTAGTGTGTAAAAAAAAAAAAATTTAAAAAATTTGTTTTTTTTTTCCTGCTTGCTTGCTACGAATTTATTTTCCTTTAAATTATTTTTTTTTGTTTGAAAAATTAGAATGCACACTCTCGGATTCGAACCATGGACCCGTCGCACATAAGTCCGATACGCTACCACTCGGCCACCTGAGCATATCTGAAACATGCTTGAATCATCAAGAATAGCCAAGAATGACGTAAATTAACCCTACTACTATATAAGAAATAGCAATTTTACATAAATTCGCTTACTGTGTACACAACGCTATTGAATTCTGCACAACGTACGTACTTTTATGTAATTTTTACAGAAATTACACAATTTACACATTTTATAGCAAATAAGCATATTAGTTCGTTACATTAACGTTCTAATTGTAAAATTACATTGACCCAACAGTAAAAATTACTATACAAAACATAGTACTTTTTCTGAAATTTTTTACTGTGTTGTATGAGCTCGACTACCCATTTGTAGTCCGGACTTTTTCCGTGTGGTTTTGTCACTCGAGTATAGCAATGCTCAATCGACATGGCCGGTTCAGAGTCGTGTAGTCGAAACTGTCCGGAATCGGTTTTTTTTTTTGGAGTAGAAAAAAACGGACCATGTAGTCCGAGCCTTAAGTTCTAGTTTTACTTTAGTCATAGGTTTAATTAATTCATGCGGTTTTTGCTTTCTATTTTCCTATCAAATTAATACATACTAAGAATAACCAATAGTTGAAGAGGCGCCAGCCTGACCACTTGAAGTAATGTTAACGTTTAAATTTAAATGATTGGAAATAAATATGAATTTGAATTTGAAAACTCAAATCACATGCATAATGTTTATTTTCCAGTACAGTCTTCGTGTCTCTGTCAAATTTTAGTTTTTTAACTTACTTTTCTATCATGTACACTTTGACATCGAATTGATCAATTTCATCTGTCTTCTGATTCTCTTATTATGTTAGTCGTATGAAAAATTCAGAAAAGTTTCAAAATTTTGCAATATGTGCGTCGTCAAAAGCCAAATTTGACCCCTTCGTGTATATTGTTTATGTACTTCAGTGCATGTATACCTAATCGTGTGTTCTATGATGATGTCAAGACCTTTTTCATAGAGTAGAAAAAGTAAAGTCTAATGTATCCAAGCCATAGTTCTTAAGTCCTAACCAATACACGATAAACTTATTACAGCAAATACCTACAATATGTAACTTCAAAACAAACTGGAATTATACAGTCTTTGTTTGAATGTAAGCGATTGTATACTACTTAGTTCGGTAAATCACTTTTTTTTTATTTAAATGTAGGAAAAAAGATATAACAGCTATATAAATGTATGAGAGGAAAAATATCAAGAGTCGAGTTGCTTTCAGAAACACACATATATATTACTAACTTGTTAGTCGCGGTTATGTTTTACGCGTCGAATAACAAAAGATCATAAATTTCAAACCGTAACAACCATTGGCAGCACAAAGTATTGCAATCGTTGAGATGAATACATATTAACCCAAATCCATAATCATTATTTTTCTGTACTATTGACACACATTATACTATTCTAGATACACTTTAATTCGTTACTATTATATTAGGTCTTTCACCCAGTTAACGTCTGATGCAACTCTTGGTCAACCTTAAGGGAATTCAGTTATTTTAAGAATTTTTACACATATGAGAATAATTTTTTTCAGACTCCTGGTGGGCGTTTATCGCAAACAAACACAATATGCAAATTTATCGTATACAACACAACATGGAAATAAAATAAAAAAATTAAACACCCAGGCATCTGGAAATATGACAGAGTAGAACCTAACTACACGCCTGCGCCAAAGGATTAAATCTTCAAATATAAAACACATGCCATTGATCAGTAACTCTACTGTTTTCGATATGTTCTCGAGGGAATTATTGAAGACCGAAACTGCGGGGCGTTGTTTCTTTAGGTAGCAACTTTACACCCCGAAAATTAATACATTTCCACTTTATTCCATAAGTAAGTTATACCATACATCCAACATAAATATAAAAAAACAGATTCCCTTCTTGAATAATTGAACCGAAGATAATGAAATGTAAAGTAGTTTTTTTCGTAAAAATCTAACGATTGATTTCTCAGAAAGAGTATACCAAAGGAAGCGCTATGACCTGAAGCAAGATTCCGCTAAAAAATTTGTTGATGAGCTTCCGAACTTTTGAGGTTGATGGAAAAGGAAAGCGCCTGTAGACCAGTGGACTTTTAAAATTTTTAAGGTAGGACATTTTAACACACACGAAGAATTCATTGGATTTTTTCCTATGTATATCTTTAGCTGCGACTATCATAAATTTATCGAATACAAAATTTCAAAGTCGTTGCTTCAAGCGTTCTAAAGTTAATGTTCAATATTGGTTAACAGGTGTTTTAAGTACACAGTTATGTATCTCTCAGTGTGGGCAAATTAGTGCCCACTCTGAAATGACTATTGTCAAAATTCATTGCGGAATCTTGTGATTTTTACTAAACCAATCTCCAAAAATGTGAAAATTTACCACTGCTGTGGAAATACAAGATTTTACAAATCGTGAAATTACAAACGGTGTAGAAAAACTAATATATATATTACATATATGTATGTACAACAGAAATGTGACATGCTTATTACTATTATTAATTTATTAATAATATAAAAAAATAAACTTCAAGCGAATGGTCTGCAGATGAAGTCCCAGACTAATCTTGAAGGGCAAAGGACACACCAATCGACAATTGAAAAAACTCAATGAGATCAAAAAGGATCAATCCATCCTGTTTTTTTTAATCTTTTTTATTTTAAATTTACGATTCGATGGAAATACCCTTAAAATTTTTTTTGAATTTTGTTGGGGAAATCATTCGCGTTAGAAAACGAGCCAGAATCATTTTTCGAATATGTTTAAAATATTGAAGAAATTAGTTTTAGCACAGAAAACAAAAATTATAGTACCTAATAGTTATTATTTCGAACTATAGCCATGAATATATTCACAAAAAAGTATTAGTTGTTAGAAGTAGTAGAGATAAGAAAAAAATCTGCCAACAGTCTGGGCGCAACTTTATTATTTTTCCGGCAGAAGTTCAGAACGCGTTCAATTCGGGGATGCGGTGTATGTTACTATGTGACTGAAAACCTAACAAAAAGTTCGGGAAGCGGTTAGAAAAGGGTGTAACATATGAATTATATAATTGGGTCATATTCCGGGATGCGGTCTAGAGGTTGAAAAAAAAAAACTTAAAAATAGGTGATTATTAAACAAGCCTGGGGAAGTGAATATCTGATCAGACCTGAGAAACATGGTGGAATTCATGAAAAAGTATACAACCAGGGGTCGAATTTCAAAAAATCTTGAAAACACTTTCTAGGTATTCATATGATGAATCCGTAGAATAAAAATGAATTAAATATTTGGAAAGACCTAGTAGATATGACGAAAATCGTGAAAATATATGCATTTTATATATACTGATAATTTTTTTTTCTGGTTGATTTACATATACGTACCGAGTTTCAACTTCGTAGCATAAGCCGTTCTGAAGTTAGGAAAAACACCCCCAACCACCGTACCATACTACCCCTAAAAAAAATTTTATTTTTCCACCATGCCACTACTATAGCTCTATCTAAATACCAAGTTTCAGCTTCCTATCATTATAGATTATTAAGATATAAGCATCGGAACTTTTTCTTTCTCACCCTTCCCCACCCTCACCCTCTACACCCACACCCCCAAAACTTTTTTTCCCTACTAGAATTCTATTAGGCCTACTTCTGGTAAAAATTTGAAGCATCCATCTTACACTGTTATTGAGATATGAAACGTGTTATTTTTGAAAAATTCTTATCCCCTCCACTTACGTACTCCCCCGCCCCCTTCAAAGATTTTACTTTGAGCAATTTTTATTTATCAAGCTTTATATCCAAACCGAATTTTGTTTTTCTGGTGCCACTGGTTTGGGAGATATCGCAATGTTAAGTATTTCAACCCCCACCCCCGTACGCCACTACCCCCACCCAAAAATTTTGTTTCAATCTACTCTCCTAGTATAACTACAGATATTTGTTAAGTTTTAATTGCTTGCTATTAATGTTTTAGGAGATTTGGATTTTAGAATGTGTCAATCTCGGCTTTTTTGCGTTTTGGACGCCTTACTTCCCCCTCCACTCCCATACCCCTTCACCCATATCATCAATTTCTTTTTTGCAAATGGGTCCACTATCAAAGCTTTATAGAAATTCCAAGTTTCAGTCTCCTAACATAAGCGGTTCCTGAGATCTAGAAACCAACATTTTTCGTCTAAAACGCTTCCCCCACCTTCCCCCTCACACCCTTACCCCTGAAAATAATGTCAATTCAAGGGGTCTATCCAGTCTATTCCTAGAAAAAAATTTTAATTTAATAGCTTCACAGGTTTGAGAGCTACGAGCCTTCAAAGGATTTTGGCGGTCGACGTACGGCGTACGGCGGACAGACGCAGTGAAAATTTTTATTGCTTTTTTCGTGTCTACTAGTCATGAAATGTACACAAAAAAATTTTGAGGGCAGCAAATTTTATACAATACTGTATTATAAATAATAAAGTAAAATGGTTACTGTTACATTGCATATAGTTTTTTTTTCATTTACAGCTTAATTTTTCGTGGTTATTTTGTTCAATATGATGAGTTGCGCGATATTCTTCCCTAATCTACAAGTGTGATCAGGCCACCATGACGAATTTCTTTACAGAAAGCAACTTCTAGTTTGGTCAGTTCTTATCAGCACCAAACAAAAGAACCGAGAACTTCCTGTCAGGCTGAAAATATGCGACGTTGTACTGCATAAAAAGTATTTTTTTTAGTAGTTTCTTTTCGTAGGAGTTCTTAGCATTGTGCGCACTTATACTGGTGTTTCCGTTGATGACGTACACCAACAGAATTTTTTCTCTGCTGGATATAAAATCGGAAGTTACTCGTACGTATGCTATGTACTCAGGAATGTGTTTTATAGAAAGACTTCCACAAATGTAGCTTAAAACCAGTCCTTTCAGAAATTCCAATATTAGATACAATTGTCCAGTAAGTAATGCCATCACTGATCCTATTCCATTAAAACAATGCCTGCTTAGTGTGACATCGGTTTCTGCTGTTATCGATTTAGGTTGTTCGAATAATTAATTTACACAATACCTTACACTACATACTATAGATAAAAATTAAACTAAAATAGAATGATATGTATGTATGTATTTTGCAATTTCTGTAAAAAAAAATTCTGAGGAAATTTGCATTGTTTAGCGCCCAAGCTCTAATTTTCTGTTCAACACCTTTAAATAGTACCTATATCTATTATGCGCGTCGTCAATTGCATTTATATATTTATTTTAAATGTAGGTGGCCTGCCGTTACTTTTTCTTTTAGAAAAGATATTTTGAAAGAACTCAGTTCAATATTTACATAACCTTTACTCCAAAAAAATTATTAAATATTAATGCAATTTTTATATCAAGATGAATGAACATATCGCACTCCCGATGAAATAGTGGTAGCCTATTATACTGTGCCACTCTAAAGGGAATTTTGGCACCGTATGAAACATTCTTTTTTTCAAAGACTTGTACTGGGAGCCTACTGAAAGGACTCGCACGATTTGTATCTTATTTATCCCTTTGCCTGTACCGGGATTTTGTACAGGGCGAATCGTAGTAAGTATCGTCCAAAACTGACCCATCTTTAAGTTTAGCGGTTTTGTTATGTGATTTCTCACCATTTAATTTGCCACCTACTGACAAATTGTGGAAAAAGCGAATTTTTTGCAGTAGGTACCTATGTAAAAAAAATTGTAATGTTGTGGTAAAAAAAATTTTGTTTGCAAAAATCCAACGAAAATTGTTCCCTGTCAGGTTTCGCTAACGCCTTTAAAGCCTCATTTATAACTTTTGAAGTATGAGATACCTATACCTAAAGTTAAAATTTTTCATGTGGTTGGACTTGATGAATCCCTCTGGGGATCATGTATATAATCGTGGTGTAAGAGGGAAAATAAGGGCATGGTTTTCAAAGACAAATACTTTTTTCTAAATCTCATTTACAAAACGGGATGGTTCGGAGATATCAATAAAAAAAGTTTTTTTTTCACTAGAAAAACTACACAGTAAGGTTTTTTTATATACGTTGGTTTCCAATAGTAGCAGATGAAGGTATGAACACGACTAAAATCCGATGAGTCCTTCGTGTAGCCGCTATACAAAAACTCACTATAATTCAACAAAGCGTTGTATACACATTGTATACAAATTATTTTCGAATTCCACGTCCCATTCCTACACTAAAAATCATTGAGTACCAATCCCACCCTCCACCGATCATTAATTAAACTAGATTATAAAATCTGATTCGTCATAAGGATCTTGAAGACTGGTTTTTTTCAACGACTACAGATAATTGATACCGAAAAAAATAGACTTATTGTACCTTCACACATGGGTCGCTACAGACGTATTCCATAATATTATTATAGTCCGGAAATATTTTTTTGCATTCGCTTACTTGTAGGTAAAATGGCTAAAACCTCGGCTACAAATATTTCAACTTCATTTTTCTAGCACTTCTAATAAAAACAACGGCACTTTCGACTTGGAAAATAAAACTAACACGCGTACAAACAACACAAAAGGAAGTTGAAGTCAAATCTCTACGGGAAGTGGTAAATGAGAAACATTTTTTTCTTTATTTCAACCTCCATAATTATTATATCACAGAGGTGTGCAAATATGTTACGTCTTATAAAGTATTGTTGTCTCGACGTGTCCCTGAAAACAGAATACTAATATTGTACTCCAAACATTGTAAGTCCCGAAAGGAACTGACCTGTTTTTGGGACATCTCTTCCTCGTTTACTCTAATACCTTTCGTAAAGAGGATTCAAAATATTTACATACTTCACGTAAATAAACTGAGAGAACGTGAAACAGAAAAAATGCTAAGGCATAAAAAAGGAATTTTCACAGACAAGAAACATTTTTTATTTAAACCTATGCGCTTCAAATTTCTGAACCTTATTCAAAGTTGACAGACTTAGCATCGACCGAAAATATAATTTAGGACCTGTGTGGCACACGCTGCGATTTATTGACCACTAAAACAACCAATTTTCGGAATATATTCAAGTGTTTTTTAAGAGGTCTTCTCACTTATGGAAATAATGTAAATAAAAAAATGGATTTGGTATACGTCATAAGCCCGTGTCGTTTTGATTTCATTCCTTTTCTACCTTTTTTAATTAATTGAAAATACATAGGTCAAAGAAGAGGATTTAGGGGCAGTTATACTGTTTTAATGTTTCTAGTATATTTGATTCTTACCACCCATTAGATATCTCCTCCAAAAATGCCATTGAAAGTTAAAGGTGCATGTAAATAGAATTTTTTGTACACAAGGCAGACTTACAAACATGTGTATATCTATGTAGGTACAATGAAAACAAGGCGTGACATTATTAAAATCTTACTCTCGCATAAAGAACGATGTGGCAGAAAAAAAAACACACAACCTATGTAATCCCTGGAATTTACAACCAGAGCAATGATAATTTCTATATATTTCTTTACTAACACTTGTTAAAAGTTGCTTCTTTAATTCGGAAAATACCAATATATAGCAACGGCGGCCATTTTGTTTGAGAGATTAAAAAATAGTATAAGCACACATTATACTGTAAGAAAAAACTACACTAGTCTTTAATAAATTAAATTTAACTTCATTTTATTTCTGATTTTTTTTCTAACAAATTAGTTTTTAATAAGATAACATTTAATTTTATAAAGTTCAAATTTATATGATTTCACTTCGTTCTATCCAATGTACGAATTGAAAAAATTAAATTCCACGCACGCATTCGATGAGAATCACTAGGTAGAGGTACAGAACTTTGAAGCTTACAATAAATAACTATGTTTCAAAACCTATCGTTGTGACTCCAGTGATAAGTTTCTTCAAACTGAACTAAAGTTAATGAAAAACGATTGAAGACTGTGCGGCAGTAACAATAAATGACTGTTAAACGCTATTCTGAAAAAAACAGTTGATTAGAGTTTCAGATTGTGTTATCACACCTTGAGCCTCTCTTATCATATCTTTATCATAAGGTGCCTTTTTAAATGAAATAAAAAAAAAATAACAACATCATAGTACATATTCCCTAAGACCAGTTTTAAGTGTGAGTGCAATACTCGCTTTTTTGATAACTTAAATGATGGCGTCGTCCTACGCGCATGTGTTTTAACCAGTACGATGAGGCCCACTCACTATAGTATTTTTAACATTCGTTTCGTATTGCATATGAAATTTTTATGATAACACAATCAGTAAACTTCAAACAGAAAAACTTGGGACGAAAGACGGAAAGTTGCAATGAGATAAGAAATATCAAAACAATCACAGAGATTTTATATTTACGGCTTAATTGGTTTTCAGGCTTTTAATTAAGCCTTGGATCTACTCACCGAAGTAATCTTTCGAGGACATGATCTTATTTTTAACTACTGCTTGTTAGTATCACTTAAAACACCACTGAAACTGCGCGATCGTGCCTAGCGTGAATCTAACAAAACACTGTTGTATTAACGTACTAAAAACGAAACCGACCACTGAATTGAAACATCGCAGCAGGAGCTCTAATTTACAAATATACAAACGCAAATGGAGTCAAATTTTTTTTTATATGTTTTTTTAAATGTCCGGCCGCGACGACGTAACTCCGGGAAATGGAACATCCGACAAAACTCCGGAAAAGTGCAAGAAATATTTGCCACTATTTTAAAAATGCTTCGAATTTGATGTTGGCATAAAAGATTCATTATTAAACAAACACACTATAACTTCCATCTTGCACCTATAGGACAGTTCCTCCATTTTGTTAAATTGTGGCTTCATTTCCGGATTTCAAACCCTATAGGTACCAGAACTCATTTCCAAAATCAATCTCTTCGCAAAAAATATCTACTTTAATCTTACAAATGAAAAACATTGTTAAGCTCGGCGTTTTATAATTATATTTTAATATTACGAAATAATAAAAATCGTACCGTCTTAGGTTGGCTTAAATTAAAAGCACGTAAAGCGAACTTTCGTTGAATTTCCTCTACTTCAGTCTTTAGAACGAAACCGTACTTCACAAGCACTCTGCTAACAACAAAAAAAAAAAAACCAACAACAACAAATAAAAATTTTCAGATAGCGAACATTTCATATATGAAAAGGCTCGTGTATTGGGTGAAATATTATATAGTACTTTATTGTAGCTATTTTACACATTATGAGGGAAAGGCATACATGCACTCGTAAGTTAGTAAATAAAGTCGACAGCCATAGCTATGATAATCAGAGGAAAATAAATAATGGGGGAAAGAAGTGTAGAAAACGTAGTATATATTTGAGCTTTAAAAGATACAGTTCCTACTTTTATACATGTAATTCAGTTCAGTACCAGCAATTTATTAAATTTCTTACTTCCATTAGGTATATTCTTTAATTTTACAGAAAATATTTTTTTTTGTAATTTAATCGTATATTTTTCGATTTTAAATCCATTACATACATATAAGTATTGTATATTATCTTAGGACAATTCATCGAAAGCGAACTAAATTAAACAATATCTTAAATCTTATCCAAAAAACAAATAATAAATTTAGAAAAAAGTAGCGTATTTATGGAAAGATGTTTTATAAGAATGTAGATTTAAAACTATACGTTTATTAGAAGTATTATACATAGTTTGATCTGATCTACAGGAACCCAATGCTGATTTAAATTTTTTTAGGTTCCGAAACATTGTGTGCCCACTAGCCGCTACAGTTAATTAGAGTTTCTTGCTTAGTGACGTTGCTAGCTGTCATTGAATATTATGTTGTAATTTTTTAGCATAGAAAAAATTAACATCAGAGATTTGTTATTAAAGTTTTGAAATACGACACGTCGAAACTTTAAACTATAATTAAAAAATCTATAATTTTTCGGGTAGATCTTCGAGAACATTTTAAAATGTCAATCTCAGCTTTCAAACGTTTTGGACGCATTTTGTTTCCCCCCCCCCCCCCCACTACCATATTTCTCAACCACTATCGACGGTTTTTCTCAAATGGGCTCATTATCATAGCTCTACATAAGTTCCCACTGTCAGTCTCCTAGCATAAGTGTCCTGAGATCTAGAAACCAAAACTTGTAAAGTAAAATTAAATCAGTAAAATCCATAATTTTGAGGCGCTGTACCCTTTGGACTTCTCTGTTACTTTCGGGATAACTGTAGCCAAGAAGGATACGTGGTTTGAATTACAGGTTAAAAAGCTACCCATTTCGGTTAAATATTTAAAAATCCTAATATAAAAAACATATGAAAACATACGCCCTTTATATTCAAAAGCCTTTAATTAGTATCAAGATAAATATAATGAAAGTCGGATTAAATAAAAAGCAATGTGATGTCTATCAGCCCTAAGAAGGATAACGAAATTCGTGAAAACATGTTCAACCCTTTTATACGCTCTGGAGGATTGAAAAGTCTAAAACCTTGAAAACGTGTTTCTCGATTATAAAACACTGTGGAAAGCAAAAGTTATTTGATGTCATCTCAGACTTGAATTACGTGGCTGAATTCGTGAAAATTATTACAACCCCTTTACACCACTTAGGGGTTTGATTAAAAAAAGACACTGAAAAGACTTTCGGGGCATATATGAAGAAGGCGTGGAATAAAAATTACTTCAATTTATCAGAAGACCTGAGAGATATGACGAAATTGGTGAAAATATATGCATTTCATTTTCGAAAGATTAGTAGCGATGTAGCAATGAAAATGAAACAATAAACTGTAGGCAACATCAAACCTTATAATTAATACCACTAGCATCGCTACTGACATTCTCCAACTCAAGGACATGGTAGCTAAATCGAGATGACTGGATGTAAAAGTCCGATTTGGGCTATCCTCGAAAATCCCAAGCATAGATTGTTATTCTAAAAATATTTTTATAATTCTTACAGTATTATCGCTTTCCGGATGCACCTATTACTATTTTAAGTAAAATTTTCTAAATTTATGATTTTTCTTTGTTATTAAGTGCTTAACACTTTAGTTTTATTATACTTTTCTTTTTTTTCTCTCTTTTTTTAACACATTTATGTTATTCACTTTATCTGATTATTATTTTCTCTTTTACATTTATATTTATAAGTTTTTTAAATGTCATTCGAGGGCCTGGTACCCGTAAATAAATAAATAAACAAGTACACGTATGGTATATCATCGTACCGTATAAAGGATGTTTGTACATATATAGATAAATAATATACAAATTATTTTTGTTAACAATTTTCTTTATTTTTTTATTAATGTCATACTGTTGCAGTTGATATAACGCTTCATGTGTATGAACTCATACAAATTATTGACAAAACATTCATAGCTTTTTTTAAATTACTGCATATAAGTATGTATTATCATTTTAAATTTTGTTTAATTCTCTTGTAAAACTTAGAAGTTTTGCATAAAAAGTGCGATGCTAAATTAAAAATGTGTATATCATATAATACATTATATGAAGGTACAGGCATATCCTATAGTGTGTAGATACCAACTAGTAAATATAATAATTTATTTCTTGCCAACGGTAAAAAAAATAACCATATCGCCTCATTATTGTGTTTTTAATCCATTATCTAAATGCATTAAGTTTTTATACGATTGTACAAGCACCGTTTTACATGTAGGTACGTGTACTAGTCACCTTTTATGAGAGAGTCCTCTTGTTTTATCATATTTTCTACAGATCGATGTACATATGAATAGATATTTAAAGAATTTTCATTTTTTCTTCTTGTTCGCGCCGAATGTTTAGTCTTGGGTTATCGGAACAAGGTTACTTCTAGACAAGCAACAGACACGTTTATCTAATCTGCAAAGCTATAAAACCGATAAGGAAGAGCTGTCGACTGGTTACCATACGATATCCGAGTGATCAAGAATTACATAAAATGCCAATTCGTATGATACTCTTATGTTATGTAATGGAAGAACTGGAGGCTAGATCTTTTAGTTTTGTCTAAGGAAAGTCTAAAGAAAATGATATCAAGCAATCTTGTTATCGCAAATATTGCTTTATACACATGCATATCCCGATGTACACGTATGCTTGCACATATATAGCTGTATTTAATATTATGTATATTATCACTGCATCTAATGTTGAAAGAAAGGCAATATACATATATGTATGTATAATATATACCTACACTATATGTAAAGTTTTCGTTTCTTATCAGTTTTTTTTCGTGGTCTTTATTGAACAAACGTCTCGTTTTTACTTAACCACAAAACCTGAATGTTGAACTATTTAAATTTTTGTCCACAATATGAGGGTAAATTTTTCATAGAATAAATCAGGTTAAGGTAGTCAGTGAAGTATTATATGCAACAAGAACTACTTGAATAATAAAAATTATAATTATGTTTCAACATTATAGAAGGATAATGCATATGATTGAAATACTAAATGGCAAAATAAGCATAAGAATAAAGCACCTATTAGACTGTATTTAGTAATATTTTACTACATTTTTTTTTCTTCAAAAAGTACTTACCACCTAGATCTTATAAAGGGAGGGGGTTTTAAGATGAACATTTTCCGTTTCCATGGGAGCTGCTTAGTTGAAAATTATGCCTTTCTTGGTTTCCCTGCGAAGCGTTGACAAATAGCGTTGCATTCACAAAGTCGTTCATGAACTTATACGCGTTTTCCCCCAACTGATTTTTTCGCTCTGACAGTTACATAAATTTCGTACGTCAGTTTATTCTAGCCTCCTTTTAAGATCCTATTTACATGCAACCATGTCTTCTCTTTACTAGAGAATTATCTCACTGCTTCTGTTCAAGATAACAGCAAGCATAGGGTTGCACACACATTTTAGAGATTCTAAAGGAAATGAGACTGTGACATTAGACGTTATGAAGTTTAAAAATATTCACTATTCAGGACGATGTTTTCAAATCGTATTATAAAGTTTCATTCTTAGATTAAAACGTATGATGTATGATATATCTAGGTACCGTGAAAATCAAAGAATGAAATTTCACTGTATGACTAAAAGGAAGGATAATAAACTGTGGTGATTATGTTCACTGTACACCAAGTTTTTCAGTACTTAGTCTATAAACACGTGATGCACAGCAGGACGCGGCTCATTTTAATGGAATAATTGGATAATGTTTCCAGGGTTCAAATTATATTCAGTTGTGCCATTTACGTAGAAATATCGTAAATTACTAGGTATCTTTATGTATTATAACTTTAAAAACATATCAGAACAACAAGCATTGGTTGTTTTTAATGTGAAAGCTATTACAAAAAAAGTTTGATGTATATACCTTGTATATATATAGGTATTTTAGTACTAAGGTCAAACGAAATACGCTTTTTACTTTATTATTTATAATACAGTATTGTTATTGATTTTGCTACCCTCAAAATTTTTTTGTGTACATTTCATGACTAGTAGACACGAAAAAAGCGATAAAAATGTTCACTCCGTCTGTCCGCCGTACGCCGTACGTCGACCGCCCAAAATCCTTTGAAGGCTCGTAGCTCTCAAACCAGTGGAGCTATTAAATTAAATTTTTTTTTTAGGAATAGACTGGGTAGACCCCTTGAATTGACATTATTTTCAGGGGTGGGGATGTGAGGGGGAAGGTGGGGGAAGCGTTTTAGACGAAAAATTTCTTCTAGATCTCAGCAACCGCTTATGTTAGGAGACTGATACTTGGAATTTCTATAAAGCTTTGATAGTGGACCCATTTCCAAAAAAATTGATGATATGGGTGAAGGGGTGTGGGAGTGGAAGCGGAAGCAATGCGTCCAAAACGCAAAAAAGTCGAGATCGACACATTCTAAAATCCATATCTCCTAAACCGTTAATAGCGAGGAATTTAAACTTAACGAATATCTGTAGTTATACTAGGAGAGTAGATTGAAACAAAATTTTTGGGTGGGGGTAGTGGCGTGCGGGGGTGGGGGTTGAAATACTTAATATTACGATATCTCCCAAACCAGTGGCACATAAAGATTGCATAAATAAAAATTGCTCAAAGTAAAATCTTTGAAGGGGCGGGGGAGTACGTAAGTGGAGGGGAGAAGAATTTTTCAAAAATAACACGTTTCATATCTCAATAACAGTTTAAAATGGATGCTTCAAATTTTTACCAGAAGTAGGCCCTAGTAGGGAAAAAAAGTTTTGGGGGTGTGGGTGTAGAGGGTGAGAGTGGGGAAGGGTGAGAAAGAAAAAGTTCCGATGCTTATATCTTAAGAATCTATAATGATAGGAAGCTGGAACTTGGTATTTAGATAGAGCTATTGTAGTGGCATGGTGGAAAAATAATTTTTTTTAGAGGTAGTATGGTACGGTGGTGGGGGGTGTTTTTCCTTACTTTAGAACGGCTTATGCTAGGAAGTTGAAACTCGGTACGTATATATAAATTAACTAGAAAAGTAATTCTGATAAAAAAAAAATTTGAATATTCATTGGCGTTCAGAAGGGGGGGCAAAAAAAATATCAGTTAATATAAAATGCATATATTTTCACGATTTTCGTCATATCTACTAGGTCTTTCCAAATATTGAATTCATTTTTATTCTACGGATTCTTCATATGAATACCTAGAAAGTGTTTTCCAGATTTTTTGAAATTCAACCCCTAAGAGGGTGTAAACTGGTTGTATACTTTTTCATGAATTCCTCCATGTTTCTCAGGTCTGATCAGATATCGAATATCTTTTCACTTCCCCAGGCTTGTTTAATAATCACCTATTTTAATTTTTGTTTTTTTCAACCTCTAGACCGTATCCCGGAATATGACCCAATTATATAATTCATATGTCACACCCTTTTCTACCCGCTTCCCGAACTTTTTGTTAGGTTTTCAGTCACATAGTAACATACACCGCATCCCCGAATTGAACGCGTTCTGAACTTCTGCCGGAAAAATAATAAAGTTGCGCCCAGACTGTTGGCAGATTTTTTGAAATGAAAAATGGTCAACCTTAGCAGGTGCTAAGAAGCTACTAACGGTAAATGTTTGTCATGTCAACATTTTAATCACCCTGTATATGTGGTACATTACAGGTTAAACAATACGATTTCTTATCTTGAAACTATACAAAACAATGACGACACAAGTATGAAAGTGTCGACAACCTATTCATAAGATTATGCGCTTATCTAATCGCAATACTGATTTCCTTATCATAAATACTATACAAACTAAAAAAATAAACTATTTGTAAAAAATAAATCCTGATACAGAGAAACACTAATGGTCGCCATCTGGAGTGCTTTCTTATCAGAATTCAGAAGGCGAATTCTTCTTAATGTTCTACACGAACTAGCAGACTTTATCTTTCGTACCCATGGGCCTGCTCTAAAGCGATAATGTCGTGCGAGTACTGTTTAGATCTTGTGCTATGAACATGCGATTTGATAGCACGAGCACAGCTCCCGCCATATAACTGGTATTATGATGTTGTCACTGACGATGGCGATAACCAGGCTTTATCGAAATAGAGAGCAACTCATATTGTTGTTATTCACGTTATTATAAACTGTTAAACAAGAACAAAATTATTTCTGTCGGTATTCTTATCCTTGAAAAAATATATAATGGATGGATGATAACAAAACAATTATTGTCGTAATTTCCTTAAAGTTGTTAAAAATAACCTTTAAAAATATATCTAAATTCGCTGCAATGCTACAAGTGCTTAGGATAAAGTTCCATCGAAGCTGTAATCACCATCCTTGTTAAAAAGGGTTGTAGAATATTGTACATAAAATATTATACGAACGAATGAAGGCGCCTATTCATCAGCACGAAAAGCGAGTGTAGTGTAGCTTAAAAGTTTGTGAAGGCTTTTCCATACTAATTAATGTTATTTTTATTTATCTAGAGTAAGTGAATTCACTTTACTATTCTAATATAGTGTACTATGCTAGTTTTTTTCTTAAAACAAAATTGCTATCCCGAAAAAAAATTTGTATGTGACAAGTAGACACCAAAAAAGCATAACAAAAATTCAGTTCGCCGTAAGCAAAATTGTTTGATAGCTCGTAGCTCCCAAATACTTTAATAGATTAAGCTGGAATTTTTTGGTGAGTAGACAGAGAGGAGAATGGGAAAGGATACAGCAAGACAATGCGCCGGTCCACAAGGCGCAAGTTTCGAAGCAGGCACTGCAGGACACGGGCTTCATGGAAATTGACCACCCATCCTACAGTCCAGACCTTGCTCCCAGGTACTACATATTTCCTTTTCTCCAATTTAAAAAAGAAGCTACTAGGTCGTAGATTTGCCGATGACAATGAAAAGAAAGCGGCTGTAGAAGACCATTTTGAGGGCAAAGAAAAAGTAAGTATATTTTGTGGGCGGTTTGAAAGAGCTATACGCCAGATGTGAACAATGTATTTTACTTAAGGGAAACTATGTTGAAAAATAAAAATTAAATACACTTATGTCGGTACTTCTCTTTCATTTAATGTCTTAGGCCGCCAACTTATTACCTCCAACCCTCCGTATAACATCTTTTTAGCGAACAGTAGGGAAACCCTGAAAACCAATATAGTAATCAAATACGTATAAATTATTAATTATAACATGAAATAAAATTATAATAAAATCTGTTATGGGCTATATAACTGCAATTCTCTTGTTATAGTGTGGTTGAAAAAACGGTTGGAAGTTACCAGATTTGGGTACAAAAAAATTTATTGTCGAGCTTTTATGTGCGGAGTTAATAATTTAATAAAAGCGTACTCAATTTTTTTAATCTACCTTTCGTGTATACCATATGTATTTCGATAAGATTACTGATAACCAGAAAATTAATCTTCGGATTGCTCTATGGGTATGTTTTATTTTCGATCAAAGAGAACTTTCACAACAGTGATAAATTGATAGTCGTGGCTAACGGTGTCTTGTTACGATACTAATAAACTCAGACTCAGTAGATTTATGAAGTTTAATTCAGTTATAATTTATATAATACCTATATGTTCAACAAAATTTGTGCAGTACCTACCACAACTTGTTTTTATAAATATGGAACAAAGGAATTCTGATTTTGTTGCACGAGAAGCCACCGCTGAAGATATGCCGGTTGTTCGCGATATGATTCAGGTAATTTCCTGTAGAGATACGAGTTACTCGTATATAATTAATGTCATAGTGGGGATTAAAGGAGGTTTCGTATTGATCCAAACCATGGTTTTTGTCCAAGTCTGTTTTTGTAGAAATTTTGTATGGGCCATTATTTGCATACAAATGTTTGCATACATTTATAGTTGGTATTTTGGAGTTTTGATTAAAGCAATTGTTGTGAGTGAAAGTTGAAATTAATTATGTATGGCTCAATTTTGTTGTAATAATTACGGCAGTGCTTCGATGCACTTCAAAGATAAATAAGTAGTTACAATGCATTATGAAGATTTTCAAAATACCTATATACATATACATCACAGTGAAGCTGGATATGGCTTCTAGCATTAGAAGTTTAGTAGTATATAACAATTGTTTATCTAACGAAATTGAGAAAAATTGCTTTACTATCGCAAATAAAAATTACTTTGTAATTTAGCAACTGTACATACTTTTAAATATGTATGGTATTATTCGAAGGAATGGAGCGATCACAGGTAACTAAATAAAGGATAGCTGCGATCAAAAGAAGTACGTAAATTTTCCTGGATATATACATATGTCAATTCATGTCTTAATATGTCGATTCGTGTCTAAATATAATTTAGTGCACTAAACTCGAACAGATCTTTATCTTATAATACCTCCTTCCCGAACAAAATTTTTAATGCCAGTTTTTAATTTTTATTTATTTATAAGGAACTAGCAGATTTTGAGAACATGAGCGAGGGTCCTAAACTTTCCACTGAAGGTATTGCTTATACGTTGTAATGCTATTTATTATTATTTATTAAATATTGACTTTGCTTCTTATTACATAAAACATGATGTACATATTTTCTAGACTTAATTAAAGACGTAGGATTAACTGGACAACAACAATTTTTCCACTGTTACATAGTCGAAGCAGCAAGCAGCCGCTCTTCGCCAATACGACCTTTGGTCCGGTGAGTTGACCTAAGCTGATAAGATTTTTTTCTTTCTTATAGCTAGTCAGTTTTCGAAATATAAATTGTATACATAGTTGGAAATTTATTTTAATTTTCTTCTTTTTTTGTGTTGTTTTGTCGAGTTCGAGTCTGACGAGAAAATGTCTTAAACATTTAAATAAGACAAAATAGCAAGGAAAAAATCTAAAGTCGAAGCCATAAAATGAAATTGACAAGTTAAACATTAGCGTTATCAGTGGTCAGAGTTTGTTGCGCATTGGATTGGGCCTATATATTTCATAGCGATCATTGTTTAAATATTTATCTATCCAGATGTTATCATGATCCTATTTGTATTGAATTAAAGTAAACATTATTTTCCGAATTTCTCTTTAGGAATATAGTCGGGTACTCGATTTGTTTTTTTTCCTATTCGACTTGGGAAGGAAGAAGTTACTTTCTCGAGGACATATACGTAAAACCGGACTACAGGGAACAAGGTATTGGACGGCAACTATTTCAGTATGTTGTAAAGAAGGCACGTGATTTTGATTGCCGCAGACTTGACTTTCACGTGTTAAATTGGAATCCTGCACGTCATTTCTATGAGAAGGTTGGAGCAAATAATCTCACGGAGAAAGAAGGATGGTTTCTCTATAGAATGGATTTACACTAATTAAAAAAAAATATTGTGTAATTAACGTGAACTAAGCTTTGTACTTTATAAACTTATCGTTCTATTGGAAGCACTTCACACTGCATTAATTTTTTCGTTATTATTCAAAAATTGTTATTTCATTTATTCATTTAAAGGGAACAATTATTTGACCGACAAATTACAACTTGCTAGTGATAGCTCACAACAAAATTCATAACATAAATAATGGGGGAGACCGCCCAAGTAACACAAAACAACTTCTTTCTCCATCGCAGAACTTTAATTGCTGTAATAACGTTGTGCCTACCATCACAATGGATAAAAAAGTCACGACAACCAAAAGGTTAGAACTAAGAGTTGTTCCAACGTTGTCACAGAAGGCAAAATAGCCAAATATCTGTATGACTTAATTTGCCATTTTTACAGAGTTTTAGTTGCGATTATTTTGACCAACATGGAAGGAATTCGCATTTTAACAGAAAATAGTTGGCTGTATTTACAACCTTTTCGCTGTAGCGACAGCTCTTAGCTCAACAAATTCATTACTTTGGCGATGTCGTGGGTTCAATTGGAAGCACTTCACACTGCATTAATTTTTTCGTTATTATTCAAAAATTGTTATTTCATTTATTCATTTAAAGGGAACAATTATTTGACCGACAAATTACAACTTGCTAGTGATAGCTCACAACAAAATTCATAACATAAATAATGGGGGAGACCGCCCAAGTAACACAAAACAACTTCTTTCTCCATCGCAGAACTTTAATTGCTGTAATAACGTTGTGCCTACCATCACAATGGATAAAAAAGTCACGACAACCAAAAGGTTAGAACTAAGAGTTGTTCCAACGTTGTCACAGAAGGCAAAATAGCCAAATATCTGTATGACTTAATTTGCCATTTTTACAGAGTTTTAGTTGCGATTATTTTGACCAACATGGAAGGAATTCGCATTTTAACAGAAAATAGTTGGCTGTATTTACAACCTTTTCGCTGTAGCGACAGCTCTTAGCTCAACAAATTCATTACTTTGGCGATGTCGTGGGTTCAATTACCACTCAACGCATAAATTTTTTTTAAAAATTTTTCAGTTTTAATTGGATTTGAAATATCAATATAAATACTGAACAGTGCGGAATATTTAATAGCAATTAGTTCTGTAGCGATACTTTTCGGTTTAAGAAATTGTTTTCTTTTAAACAAAAATAAAGCTGCGATGTTATTAATTACATATTCATCAAGTGTCTTATATCCCTGTTCAGTGAGACTACCACCTACTCAGGAAAATTAGCAGAGTGCAAATCCGACCAAAAATGATGCTGTACGTCATCCAAAAGTGCGGAAAATCAGCAAAAAACAGAAAAACAAGCAGAAAAATCACCGAGTTTTTTGTTCTAGTTCACCAATATGCACGAGTTGCGTACCCCTGTTCAGGGACTCTACCACCAAGCAGTCGACAACATGCTGTGGGATTCTAGATTTCGTGGTTAAAGTGATATTAGTTATGGATTTAATCCATAAGGCTGTTTTTTTTTATTTATTTATTTATTTATTGAAAAGCGAAGATGAACAGAATATCAATTCCAATAAAACAAATGCGCCAAAAAGAAAAATAATAATAAAGTTCAAGTAAAGAAAATATAATAATAAAGATAAAAATAATAATAAAGAAAAAAGAAAAATAATAATAATAATAAAAATAAATAATTAAAAATAAATTAAAAATTAAAATTAGAGAAAACTAAGTAAGTTAGAAAGTAATTAATAGCAAATATCGATTTTAAATGGATTTTAATAGAGCGCAAGCTGTGACCCTGAAAACTAAGACAATTAGCATGAAATGAGCGAGGTAAACGGAGGAGCGGCGAATTAAAATAGGCATTTATAGATGCAAATGGGATAATGAAAGTGTCTTGTGACCTGGAACGGTGGTTTGGTTCTCTGAATGTACGTTCCACATACAGAGTACAATTGAAGACAAATAAAACTTTGTATAGGAACATAATATCTAAGTATGATCTTCTTTCCTTCAGAAAAGATAGTCCTAGATGTTGTAGTCTCTCATCATACGAAGCCTCATCGAAATTGAGTCTGCGAAAGAGAGATCGAGTGAAACGTCTCTGCACTGATTCCAATACTGCAATAAGGTAAGAATAGTACGGGTTCCATACAGCTGAGCAGTATTCCAGATGACATCTGACAAGACTATTATACAAGTTAATGTAGAGAGCAGAGTTACGAAAAGGATAAGCAGCTCTTAATATAAATCCACATAAACTGTACGCACGTCTACTGATTACCGAAATATGAATATCAAATTTAAGACGGGTGTCAAAAGTAACACCCAGGTCCTTAATATGTGAGATTTCAGTGAGAAAGAAATCATCAATATTATAGTTGAATTGAAGAGAGGAGGGTTTATTAGAGTAAATCATCTTGTAACATTTAAGCTTATTAAGAGATAGCTTATTTGCCGCGCACCATGAGGACAGTTTATTAAGGTCCTCTTGTAGCACCAGACAATCAGACAAAGACTTGACAGGAGTAAAGAGCTTGAGATCATCGGCATACATAAGGTGATCAGAACGAAATTCGAAAAGAAGATCATTCACGAATAAAATAAATAACAACGGACCCAAGGTAGAACCCTGAGGAACGCCAGAAGTCGCCAGATAAGGAGCCGATAAGCAGCCCTGAAAGACAACCATATGCGTGCGATTGCTAAGATAGGAACAAACCCAACCTAACAGGGCACTGCACAGTCCAGACGACTTCAGTTTGCGAACAAGAGTGTAATGGTCAACCGTATCGAACGCTTTCGAGAAATCAGTGTATACCGTGTGAACATCAAGTCGGTTTTCAAGGGCCTTAGATACCGAATTTGTAAATGAAACTAAATTCGTCTCAGTGGAGCGACCTCGAAAAAAGCCATGCTGATTGGGAGAAATAGCGCTGCTGACATGACGAAAAATGACTTCGTGCAGTAGTTTTTCAAATATTTTCGAGAAACAAGAAAGAATACAGATAGGGCGGAAGTTAGCTACATTATGTTTGTCACCTTTCTTAAATATTGGCAAGACATGGGAGTTTTTCCATACGGCTGGAAATACTTTTTCCATGATTGACATATTAAATAATATAGCGAGCGGCTCAGCCAGAATATACCCCAGCCTCTTAACAAATATATTCGGAATGTTGTCAGGTCCTGCCCCACCATTACAGTCTAGTGAATTGATTACTGCAAGAACGTCAAGGCGAGAGAAAACAGGTACAGAGCTATCATCCCCGTCATCAAAATCATCAATCATAGACAGAGAGGCAGTATCAGGAGAATACACAGAGCTAAAGTAAATAGCAAATAGGTCTGCAATAGAGTGCGGCGTCGTAGCCTTATCACTTAGGTGAGTTACGAATGAAGGGATTGTGGTCGTTTTACGTGACGAATTTACATAATTCCAAAATAGTTTGTCATTGCCCAAACTAAGAGATGTATTTAAGCTAGACACATACAATCTAAAGGCAATCTTAATTTCACTCTTAACCAATTTACGGAGATCACTGTAGCGAGCTCCATTAGTCGCAGTGCAACATCTCTTATAAATACGCCTAGCCTTATCCTTATCCTTTAATAGCCTAATGACAGAGGCATCAAACCATGGTGGATAAGAACGACGTTGAGAGCGGGAAAGTGGGACGAGATCAACTATTGCCGAATTGACAATAGAATAAAACTGATCAATGACGTCCAGTTTGCCTTAGCTAGAACAGAAGCAATTTCCTCATAATCACCTTTGAAGAAGTTGCGCTTGACTGAATGATGAGGAGCTGAGTTTAAGGAGGCCAGCAAATTGAGCTCAATCTCAATCGGAGGATGGTGAGAATCAGGTGATACTAGCCCAGAGGGCGACAAAACGAGAGCCACATCTTCAGCACTAAAGTTGGTAAAGATAAGATCGAGTATTCTATTGTTATGATTTGATACAAAATTGTGCTGACTTAGAGCACAGTACTCCATAAATGATTGTATAGAAAAGAGTTGATGAGAGTAGCCATTTGAACTAGACGGGATAGAATTAGCCCATTCCAAGTGGGGCATATTGAAATCGCCACAAATGATGAATTTTGATGATGTATTACATTGATTAATAAACAACGATAAATATTCCAAAAGTTCAGAGAAGAGAGTATGACTAATATTGCACGGAACATAGTACGAAAAAATATATAAAATTGTTCTACCACATGTAACCTTAACAGCAATGCATTCAAAAGGAGAATTGAAATCAGTGCAGAGTTCGGAGAACAAGCTACTACGGACAGCAATCAACACTCCACCACCATCATTCTTGTTAGAGGACAGAAGATCACGATCGCGTCTAAAAACATTATACGAGCACGGAAAAATTTCGGAGTCCAAAATCAACTCATTGAGCCAAGACTCAGAAATACAGATAACGTCGAAGGAATTTGATGACACAGAGTTTTTAAAAGCAATTGTCTTAGTCTTCAGTCCCCTTACATTTTGGTAGAAAATAGAAAAAGAGCTGCGACTGGTCGATGAACGAAGATTGATAGACGTGGCTATTACGTCAGTGGATCTCTGCCCACCGTAGAGCGAAAACTCTTACGCGGCCGCGGTAGAAATTCCTTCACCGCAAGACCCTTCGGCCAAGCAGAGGGCTTAACAACGTCCGAAAATATGCTATGAGGCACACGAACCTTAAAAGACACGAACGAGTACTTCGAAAGCTCCTCGCCAGTCTTAGTTAACTGATGGCAGAGTAGTGACGTTGAAGAAATGTTCACGAAGTTGCGGGAGATATGATTCCGAATCGCATCCGGCGTAGTGTTAACATCACATCGCGATACATAGATCCAGCGTGGAAGTTTGGCAGCAAGTAGGTGTGTAGACGAACCAGCTGCATGTTGAAGATCAGGAGACACGATCGTTGGAACAGGCTGAGTCGCATTAGCCCTGACCAGAATAGACTTAAGGAATCTTAACAACTTTTCGTCAAACGCCTTAAGGCACGTAAAGTTTGTGGCAAAACTTAATGAATCTTATACCCATCCACAATAGCCTTAAGGTTAGAGAAGTTTGACAGCTAAAAAAGTCAAATATCGGCCGTCAAATACTCATCAAGAGAGTGTAAATTAAAATAAATTTTTCTTTTTTAAAGTGGAGTTAACTATAAATCACAAGTCTGAAGTCACAAAGTTCAAAAATTTCGGAAAATCTGTGAATAAATGTCAAACGCATAAGTTTGCTTAAGTTTCTACGCTCAGAACCGTACACTTAAGTTTTAACGAAAGTTTGGAAAAGTCAACGAAAGATGCCTTAAGTCCATTCTGGCTGTCTACGTGCATTTCTATACAGTCGTAGAAAAACTTAAGCTGCCTTAAGGTGCCTTAAGTCTATTCTGGTCAGGGCTATTAGCCCTAACCAGAATTGACTTAAGGCATCTTATCAACTTTTCGTCAAACGCCTTAAGGTACGTAAAGTTTGTGGCAAAACTTAATGAATCTTATACCCAACTACAATAGCCTTAAGGTAAGAGAAGTTTGACAGCTAAAAAAAACAAATATCGGCCGTCAAATACTCATCAAGAGATTGATAATTAAAATAAATCTGTCTTTTTTAAAGTGGAGTTAACTATAAATCACAAGTCTGAAGTCACAAAGTACAAAAACTTCGGAAAACCTGTGAATAAATGTCAAACGCATAAGTTTGCTTAAGTTTCTACGCTCAGAACCGTACACATAAGTTTTAACGAAAGTTTGAAAAAGTCAACGAAAGATGCATTAAGTCTATTCTGGCTGTCTACGTGCATTTCTATACAGTCGTAGAAAAACTTAAGCTGCCTTAAGGTAATTCTGGTCAGGGCTATTAGCAAGTTTGACAGCACATAGGTCAGTAGAACAGCTGGCAGGAACTTGCGATGACGAAGAAGTATACGCAATTTTTTTGTGGGGGGAATATCTTCGGTGTTTGTCAAATAGGCCTTCTGTATGTCTCTCGCTGCTTTTTCTATATGGTATTGAGGGTTGGTATGTCCTCCTTATGAGCATAGACTACAAAGTCGTCTACGTATTATTTAATAAGGGCAATTTTCATAACGAAAAAATCTAAGCAGAATTCATCTAGAATGTGTTCTATGAACAAATCGTCTAAGATAGGCCAGACCATTAACTTGCTTATAAGTTTTGCCTTGTGCTCTGAAATGTGGTGATGTCCTTGTTGTGAATTTGAGTGCGATTCTAAAGATTATATAGAAAGATTGATTTATCGGCGATAATTTTGCCATACTTATCGGCAATGTGTTTGGATATTCGCGAACATGTCTTTGATGTCCATGGTGGTTAATTCCTAGTCTAGTTCCGTGCTCATAGTCGAAAAGAGAATTTTCAATTCGGCAGTGTTTTTGATGTTATACTTGGAATTTTAGAATTCCACCAGGATGCTAGCTAGGAATATTCCCACGAGCTGGCCTGAGGAGTTCGTAACATGCACAATCAATCTTAACAGTTGTAGTATCTTGTGGAGTTTGATGGTACCATATAATTTTGCTCAAATGAAATCGTTGCATTGAAGATTTTCGGACATAGATATATTATTTTCTTTTATTGCAATGCATTGAAGATATTCGGACATAGATATATTATTTTCTTTTATTTTATTTTCTTTTATTTTTCGGTGTCCATTATTATATAGCAGAATCTTACTCCATGCATTTTTAATCTTTGTAAGTAATAATAAAAGGCACTAGTTCAATGGAACCAAGCCTTTGTTCTGTTCTCCTATTGAGAAGCCGCTGGGTGCACAACGAAACTAATACCAGATAATTTCCTCAGTTATGTGAAGGTAAATTCGAAAACTGTGAGATGCAACTTGAGATTAGAGCTAACATCCTAAGAAACAACATGATGTGTTCAAGATGTCAGCTATAGCTGCTTTTGTGACGCCGAAAAAACACGAAAAATGTTGAAAATTTAGAGTAGTAGCTTTACCACGATAAAATGCCATGATCTTTTTTAATACTATATTTGCATTAGAACTTCATTGATCCACGTTGGTACCACCAAGCACATGAATCTGTACACTTTTTGTTGAATTGTATACTTGCCCAGGCGGAAATGGCTGCAGCTTGGGATGTATTTCGGGTTTGCTTTTTCCACCTGTGATATATTTTGATAGTCGAACATTAGGAAGTGGTAGAAAGCCAGCACTTAACGGCAACACATCCAAAGAAATCGAATGACTTTCAACGTCCTGCATCGACACGACACCTGTGACGAATTTAAAAAAGATTAAATAAATAAATGTTGTTTCATGTTCACTCACCAGCTGTCCTTCCGCATACTGCCCACATGTTTTGATCAGCCAGTACTTCGTACATTAGATCAATGAATGGATTCTCTTGAATTTTCGTTATTTTCAAGTGTAAATTGCAAACGGAGCCGACACGACACAGTTCTGATGGTTCGATATTCGCTTGAATTCTGAAAAGAGTCGTGTAGTCCGTAACGTCGAACGAGCATAACAGGCTTCGGAATACTCCAGGTCTTTCGAAATTCGCATATTGTGTTGTGAAGCTTACTTTAATGATGGGCAATTCGTTTTCGGTTTTTAAAGGTTCGACTTGAAGTTCCCATAAATATGAGATTGTAAGATTCTTGTATATTTGCTAAAGGAGAAAATGATTTTTTAAACTGTTCAAATTAAATCAAATTAAAAATTTACTATCTCCTTTTGCGATTTAGGATTCAAGTCGACCAAGTTCACCCCTTTATCTTCACAGGTCATAGCCGCATCCGATAAAATCAGATGACCATCGAGCCCTTTCAAGCAAACATGCAAGTACTTTCGAGTTCCACAAGTATGAAGCCGGCACGATGTCGTCAAGGCTGGCAAAAAATGCAAAGGTATTTCGAGTTCGTTTCGTGACCAGGGACAAATCAAAGAGATTTTATGCTCAATAGGTTTGTCAACGCTCCGACCCGGTAAATCAGTCAAAACCTCCAAGTTAACTTCACGTTTTTCAAATGATTTAAAACCGGGCAATGGAATATTTAATTGGGGTTCGAACGAGCTTTCCGGATTTTCCAGCAATCGTACTCGTATATACTTCGAGCACTTGAGCATAATCTTTGCATCAGACGGAAAGATGAAACTCCCACCTCCTACTATAAGCCCAACAGGCTGTTCAATACCAGCAATAAGATTTTTGAATCTAAGAACCGCCGAAGCGGGTTTTGTAGTAATTTCGAACGGTTCTATTTTCAACAGGATACGATCCGAGAGAAATTCAATCCGATCGATATTAATCAGGAGTTGCTTAAATCGCCAAACCCCAACTCGCGTTGCCTTACATTTTAATTCGACCACATTTAGGCCCGGTTGAAGAGCTAAGGACTCCCCGCCGACATTGTTTGTAAAATCCGTACGCACCGTTGGAGAGAGTTTCCGACGAGTGCTACTCGTCCGACGTACGGGCTGTTTACTTTTCGTACTATCGCAAGCAACTGAAGCACACGAAATTTTATTATCCTGTTTGTAATCGAGATGTAAACTGATGGCGAGTAGAGAACCTTCGACTGCATTCGACGACGGTGAATATTCGTTTATGTGTGAATTCATATCGAAGGAAAGTGAAATCATTTCGGCGAATATTTCACGTGGAAAGAAGCTCTCCAATTTTAATTGGACAGTAAGGATATCATCTTGAATTATAGGATTTTCATTGATAAGTTTGATATTAACTATCTTAAAATGATCTTCTAAGACCGCTAAATTTAAATTGGCTGGTTCGTCTATCAACAAATCGCTCTTCAACGACTTCAAGCTTTTTAAAAACTCATCGAAATAAAACGTACGAACGAGCACTTCCATTTCCAAACAACACGAAATTGTACTACACGTCTTCGTGTAAGCTAACATATCGTCCATTTTACGGTAGCAACTAGCCAGTTCCAAAAGTGTCTGGCTCGCTAAATAATTCCAGTTTTCCGATTTGAGTTCTCGCAGCAAATCAGTGAAAAATACAACAGCTTTGTGCGGTTCATTCAGAGCACAATAGAAATTGCCCAAATCTAGGCCAACAAGTCGAGCAGACCGTAATCGTGAAACGTGCTTATAAGTGCTAATTGCCAGCTCGCTCAACTCCAAATATAACTTTTGGAAGGCTTGATTCGAACCGAGTGCATCCTTTAATCTTTGTGTCGAACTTTTCCTTGGCTTTCGATTGGGCGAGTGCGATTTCTTTTCAATTTGAGGAAGCGGATCAACATACACTTCTTCTGCCGGCTCATCCCCGATTCCAGCGGACATTTGCACGACAATATGCAATTGTTCTGACGTCGGCGTAAAACCCGGTAGTAAGCCACACAACTTGCCCAACTCGTACAGTTTGTCTTTAGCTAAATTCCAAATCGGTGCACAATGTTGAAAACACGATTCTTCCTTTGTTTCCATTGCTCGATCACTAATGTCTAGTACTTCCAGAGCACATACAAACTCCCAGCAACTTAGTGCACCAACGGGAGTTTCGATTTTCATAATCTCTATCTCGCTCAGAGTTGAAAATAAAAAGGGGAGTAACCGTTTGCCAATTTCCGCTGTACGATCGCAAGCCTCCAATAAAGTGCACTGTCTTTCGAAGAGATAGTTTCGAAATTCGAGTAATGTAACAGACGACTCTACAATCGCATCTCGCACAGAAAATTTTTCTTTTTTCTTCAATGATAGACCGTGGAACGAGATGAACGGCTTTTCAAAGACTTCCAACCATTTTTGTTTCTCGCCAAACATCGAATTGGTTATAAATTGCGAAAACATAGCATCCAACTCATCGTACTGTATCAACGCTTCAGAATGCAAGCCCAAATTCTCAAGAATCAACGCCAACTCCTCTTGTAGCAGAAAGTACTTGATAAAGCTCCATCCCTCGTGGTTTCGTTTTTCTCGGTGTGAACGAATTAATTCTTCATATTTGACAATATTCTTATTGTAGCTTGCAAGCATCAAGTGTTTAATTCGTTGAACCAGACATCGGAAAGACTCGGTGGACTTTTGTTCAAATTTAGCCGGATTTAGTACTGAAATACAACGATCCCCGTTCTTCGATGCGAAATCTAAACGGATCTTGTCCAGAACCGTAGTGCGTGGAATTAAATTCTTCGTTTTTCTAACGTCGATTGTTTCGACTAGAAGAATCATCCAATCGTTGATGCTGTACGATTGTAGAGTTTTGATCCACGAATCAATTTCGTCCTTGACGACTGTTTTGTAGGTTTCAATGTCCTGCAGAAGAAAAAGAGTTTGGTTTCGGCAGTACGGTCAAGCTATAAAATTACGCTACATTGCATTCAGTAACGTAAATATGAAGTACTGGATGCTCCTGGATACTCCATTCGCCCTTCTTAAACTTTTCAAGCGGATCCGTGGAAAACTGCTGAAAAGATGCATCCAAACGAACGTTTTTTACTGGTCTACCAAAAGACCGCCTCCACTCGTAGGTGTCCAGCGGAATCGAGGAAACGATGTATGATTCCAGCGAACGGAACAGGGGACCGGCACCAGAATCTGAAATTAAAAGCATTTCATACAGTTTTAAAGATTAATTAGGTTCTCAAATGATGACATTGCTATTCTCATCTCTCAGTAATAAGACTACGAATTGGTTATCACTTGCTGGGTTTTCTTATCTTTATCTTTATTGCCTTGAATTCTATTTTGACTTAACGCTAATATATTATATTTAAGAGATCAGTCTTTTCAATTGACTATACATCTTTTGACAATTATTTCAGTTTGAGAAGTTTAAGTATTAAATTGAAAAGTAGGAAGAGGAAAAATGGCGAAAAAAAAACTATGAATTCAAATTTTTCTTATAACTAAAACTTAACCTAGTGTTTGTGCTGGGGTTTTTTTTTTAAATATTTATCGAAGAACACTTGGATTTTGATATATTAAGCCCCAGGCGGGTGTAAGGAGGTTGCACCCACCCTGTTATTTCTTCTACTCTTTAACATCAATCTTTTTAATTTAGGGAACAAGTGTATCCAAAGTATATAGGTTCAAAGTGCTAGCAATTGGCTTATATATCTTTGTGTTAGACTAATTATATTGTGAGCATTTACAGAGGATCTGGGAAAACAGTGGAATTTCTTTTTAGATTATGTGCTTAAAATATACTTCCCAAGATTTAGACGATAGACAAAATTTGTTACCGTTAAATCCGTTCGTATCCTTGCAGTTTCGATATGGACAATATTTGCAGCAGCAACATTATTATTTGCTGCGTATCGCGACTTATGTATAAGCCCACCCAGAGTCTGTTAGCAATGTTTAGGCAAGCAGTACAGGCTGTGAGTGGAATTCTCTCATCGATACGAGGAGTTCCTGTGTCCTAGTAATTACGATAGCTGAATAAGAAAAAACTTTACTTACATGTTAAGATCGGTTTCGTGTTCATTTTACTTTTATTTTTTAATTAAGAACATTTTGCACAAAGAAAATAACCAAAAGCACCCACTAGTTGGAGAAAGCGGAGGGTCTTGTTGTTGACATCAGTTTGACAGTCTAAACTGCAAAGTGTAGTCTAGAATAACAGCTGGCAATTCTAGTTTTAAGAGGTCTGTTCTATTTGACGGGTGTAGTGTACACCTTCTACACTTTTTGCACTGGCTCTCGAGCTAGTGCAGGAAAGTGTAAAAGGGAGTGGCGAGGAAGGAACAAGAACACTATTTGAGGTTGAGTTTGTGTCATTGTTTTGACGTGAAAGGCTGTTTAGAAAATCGGGTGCAAGAAAGTGCAACTTACACCGGGCAAAAGGAACAAACCTAAGGTCGTGTTCTACTGATTTGGTCCTAGTTTCATTGTACTAATTATTAAGTTTGATTTTAATGTGAAATTATTGTGGAATATGAGTACATTATTAAAGTAATTATAAAAATGCTAGCGGAATATATAATTAGTCTGTTCTTTTTGTCGGTTTCAGTGTACACTTTCTACACTTTTTCCACTGGCTCTCGACCTAGTGCAGGAAAGTGTAAAAGAGAGTGGCGGGGAAGGAACAAGAACACTATTTGAGGTTGAGTTTGTGTCATTGATTTGACGTCAAAGGCTGTTTATAAAATCCAGTGTAAAAAAGTGCAGAAATTTCATGCAAGAAGAACAGACTAAATTTGAAAGAGTTTCATTCGAGTAGGAACGCACCCTAACAAAATCTCCAGGGAAACGCGAATGTCAAAACAAAGAGCAGCTAATTGACATTCTTCGCACTGTCAAGCCAGCTGTCAATTTCGTTCGGAACGACAGGACAAGGCAATGGCCAAAGTTTACAAACCCCGCAATTTTCGCCCGAAATGCTACGTGTGCGATCAACAAATTGAAATTAGCGGGAAGGATGTTTTCACGAGTTACACGGACCACACGAAAACGTCAATTCGCGACTTACTTGGTCAGTTTGTCGGACACGAGCTTATCCGGACGTCGGAAACCAGCTTGGGCTGCGAGCAATGCATAAATCGGATAAACGAGTACGACTTGGCCAGTTACACGGCCAAGCACGCTCAAACAGAGCTTACAGATCTATTAAACGCGACCGAGGAGAAGTATTTTCAAAAAGTTGTGTTCCTGTGCGACGATGTGAAAGAGGAGGACATCATCGACGAAGATGACATTCCACCCGAAGACATCAAGGATGAGATCGATGTTTCCCTGCAGAAGATCCAGTCCTTGGAAGAGGGTAAGTAGCAGCTAGGCGCAGCGTGGAACTGCAGCTGGCGTATTGTGGAACCGTGGATTGGGACTGCTCCCACGTCCAACGTAACTTTAAAAAGTACTTTATTTTTTTTAATCTGGCAGATACCGACGAATATGAACTGCATTTCTTTTCGCCCGAGGCTGGGGCTACCAGTCGCGATTGCGAAAACGACGAACAGGTTGACAATAGCGAGGTGTTTATTTACAAAACGGTCTTTTGCGACATGCAGGATGACGACGTCAAAGAGCATAGTGCTAACGACGACGAGTTGTTTCTTCGGAGCGACACAAGTGAACTCGACTCAAGTGGCGCGAAAGGAACGAAGAAGCGGCCGAACTTTTGTCGGGTGTGTAGTATACAATTCGACTGCAAAGAAGCACTACGCGAGCATCGTAATGCCGTGCACCCGCCGAGCGCAGAACGCCTTATCTGTGACATTTGTGGAATGACCTACAAGACCCGAGCAGCCTTGCAGGTTCACGTCGCAATGCACCAGGGAATTAGTCCACACGAATGCAACATTTGCCACAAGAAGTTCACTCAGAAGGGTGCCCTGAAGCGCCATCAGCCGATCCACACGGGCGTGCGGCCCTATCAATGCGAAAAGTGCGGCAAACAGTTTATCCACTACTCATCATTTCACATGCATAATTTGGCGCACGCCGATGTTCGTGATAAAAAATGTGACATTTGCGGACTGATGCTACGCTCGACCTCTCACCTGAATCGCCACATGCTCGTGCATACTGGAGTCAAGCCGCACACGTGCCCGAAATGCGGCAAAAGCTTTGCTCAGCGTTACAACATGACGTCACACCTCCGATCACACCAAGGAATCCAGCGAAAGCGGAAACATGTCTGTCCCAACTGCCATCGAGGATTTGCCCGGGAATCTCTGCTCCAGTCGCACATAACGTCCAGCATTTGCAGTCCGGACGAGAGTAACATGATCGCAGCATACGAGAAGATCGAGGAAGCTGACGATTAGGCGACGTATTTCGCCATGTTCGATTTAATAATAAAATTTTTAAGAGTTAAAATAATCCTTTCTTTGTCCGTTCCACTACTGTACACGACGTCAGCCCTTCTGGAAGCTCTTAACTCACTGCCTGTGTTTCAAAGTTTGGCTTACTCAGGTCTCGTCTACCTTTGAATTCTTCTGAGCGTTTGTAGTCGCACAACTTCAGGAAACGGAGCCTGAGTCTTTCGTGGTTCATGCTGAAACCGTTGGCGTTGTTTTCTTGCGTGTTGGCTGGTCTGCATGAAGGTTCAAAAACCCACCTAAATATTGAAGTAATAATAATAATAATCAATGGCGCAACAGCCCAAATCGGTCCTAGGTGTTGAAGTAATGCTACAGTTACTTCATTGCGAGACCGACGGAGCACTATAAATGTTTAATTATGGAACATTAACATCAGAAATAGAAAAGAATGGGCTGGAAAATTACAAAGGCAATTTTAATTTTCAGTCTTACACGCCAGATGGCACAGTATTGAGCTTCCGGCTTTTGCATAAACGAAGCGAGGATGTGTTCGGTTCGGACATGGCGAATAAAAACGCAGCGAAACGACAGTTTGACTCTACACAATCTATCATAAAGCAGATGGCGCTCGCCAAAATTTATTACGTTCATTATTTTTTCGTTTAGTTCCGACACTTCACATTGAATTGGAATTTTGACAGATTTTGCACAGGTCGGAAGGAACAGTTTATGAAAATTGAATTGGAACTATTAATAGTTACTCCAAAATCCAAAATTTGTTTTTCGCACCTACAACGTTGTAGCAAAACATGTGATTGCTGTCATCAAAGTGTCAAAAAGCAACATGATTTTGACGTTTCGTATCGGTAAAATTAAAGTTTGATAAATCGCTTTTTATAAATGGAAAATAAATTCGCAATAAGTATTAACCGTAATTTAATTGATTCGATAACCAGAGCGAGCACTGGAAGACTGTTTTAACGCACTTCTTCAAAATTTGATGAACAGAAATAGAAATAATAAAAAATTATATAACGCGAAATAATTATTTTGGCTGCTGGCCGTCTCTTGTGTAATTTGCGAACAATGGACCATCGGAAAGGGAGCAGCTAAACGCAATTGCAGTCCTACGAGAAAATCGCACCGTACACCCTCGAGCCGAGCGGAGTCCCGGAAGTAATGTCATTTAAGGAAAGTGAACGCAGACAATGTCGAATGTGTCAGAGAATCAACAGAATCGATTGCGCCAAAACGCGGGGTTCGCCTTTGAATGGCGTGAGTTCCTATGCGGTTGGGGTGCCGCATTCTTCAATATCGGACTCACGTATCCCATTCATAAGATGATATTCCGGCAAATGTTGCACGGTGTACAATTGTCCTCGGCATTCGAGCAAATTCGAACCGAGGGCATAGGTTACATGTATCGCGGAATATTTCCGCCACTTGCACAAAAAACCATATCACTCTCGATCATGTTTGGAGTGTATGATGGAGCGCGTCGAGCTCTAATCGATGAGTGTAAAATGGGCGAGCACAGTGCCAAAACTGTGGCCGGACTGGTTTCCGGGAGCTTCGAAGCTGTCCTTTTGCCGTTCGAACGAGTACAAACACTTCTTGCAGATAATAAGTATCATACGAGCTTCAGGAACATGCCACAATGTTTCAAGTAAGTCTTCGGTTCCTATTTTCGTTTTATTGTACAACTGTACGACGCCAACTAATTTCAGATATGTCTATACGAATCACGGTGTCCGAGAATTTTTCCGAGGCATGAATCCGGTTCTGTGGCGCAATGGACCTTCCAATGCGCTTTTTTTCCTGTTGCGGGAGGAAGCAACGGTGCAACTACCAAAGCGAGTAAGTAAAATATTGCCAACCTGTAGAGAGTAGAACCTCCAGCTCCAACTTCCAGCAATTCCTTACTACTCACCAGAATAGGATTACAGGCCAAAAGTGCATTCATTATAATCGAGTTCTTACCACCTTCTCTATGCTCATAACTATCTAATCCGAAACGGTAACGTGAATTTCAGCACCGTGTACTGTGTCATGAACCGAGGAATTGACACGGGAACATACTGTGATATGTGGCGCTTAAATCTGCTCTGTTTTTCTTGCACAAATTGAAGGGAAAATCAATAAATCTGAAGCGCTTGAAAGATGGGATTGTATCATTCTAAATCCATATCTCCTGACTGATGTCCGAAGGTTGAGACGTTGAGGTGGTCTTTAGTAAAACTAGAAGAGTAGAAAAGGGTTATAATTTTTTAAGGGGAGTTGGGGTATAGGGGGAAAAAACTTTGGATTGCAATATCTACCAGGTACCAGGCAAATAAAATTTGATGTTTGTATGGAAAATTGCAAGTTAAGTCTACTGTATGTAAAATTTTTGAGGGATGTGAAGCGCGGAAATGAGGTGTTTTTGTAAGGAGTAATGAAGGGAGGGATGGAAATGGGAAACTACTGATTTTTATTTCTCAAAAGTCGCAAAGAATCGAAAACTAAAAATTTACAACTGTATGGAGCTTTATTATAGTGAAATTTTTGATAGAGGTAACAAGGTACGAAGTTGGGGATAGATTAATATCTCATGTGAACATTGTCGGGATCCGTATATTCAAAATTGTTGAAGAAAGTATTGATAGAAGAAGTTTTGAAGTTTTGCTGCAAGCAGGCATTCTCCAAAATTACATTTTCAAATTTATGACTCCAGAAACCGGGTAGTCTCCGAAATTATTCATGTCTGCTTTGAAAAACTATCTAGTTTTACTAATCGGAGGGCAAGAGTTATTGTAAACCGCTGCCATTTATTCTCGGGATGATTTAAAATGATGACTTAGGCTATTATGTTTGTTACTAACTTGCATTCATTATATTACTGCGTTTTCGGTTTAACTTACCCCGATGAGTATCTTGAACCTTGATTTAAACATAGAAAACTCTTAACAGTATTTATATGTGGAGTGTATTTTCGAGTAAGTGCTTATAACAACTATGAACTTTATTTCAGGAAACCGTAACGCTACGCACAATTCAGGAATTCACAGCTGGAGCAATAATAGGTGGAAGTTTAAGTGCCCTCTTTTATCCGTTCAATGTAATTAAAGTATCAATGCAAAGCGATATGGGACATCCGTATGAAGGTATTTTACTGGCGGCAAAACGTATCTACAAGGAGCGTGGATATTCGATACGAAATTTTTATCGTGGATGTGGTTTTAATGCATTACGCGCATTTCTTAGTTGGGGAATTATGAATACAGCTTATGAAAATATTAAGAAAATCATATATATATAATATTTTATAATGTGGTAACTGTTTGTATTCGGCTGTAGACGATTGATTTTAATGGTAATACTTTGATAAACTTAGTTGGAAAGAAGAAATAAACCAATGAATTTGTAAGGTTCTGCCTTAGAAATTCCTATGCAAAATCATAAGTTTATTCCAATTTCCTGTTTAATTGGAAGTGCCCATAAAAGTTTATATCGTTTCCAACTATAAAGAAACATAGTCCTGTTTAAAACGATTTTGTAAATATTATTTGACCTTGGAAAAACATTTAAAACAAAACATTGAATAAGATAAACGTTAAAAAATTACAAAATATAGTCTAGTCCATTGATCATGAGATTGTTAGCTCGTGATCAGCATTTATTTCTAATGATAATAAAATATTTGCGATAAAATAATAATTTGTAATAATTACGTGCGAATTTATGTATTTATTTTTATTGAAAAATGACAATTGTGAAATGTTTTTTTGCAGATGTGTTAATGGTTTATAGCTCTAATTATATTATATTTCTTAGCTTATAACCATGTTTCAATAACAACTAATTACCAGGACTGTACCTACTAAATTTGAGTTTCTTCTCGAAATTAATTTAATACCACCATTAGGTCTGTTTGTATCCAATTTTAACAAATTTGCTTTGGCAATGGTGATCATAAACAGCTGAGTCATTCCAAACCCAACTGGTTGCAAGATAATTCAAAATTGTTAAACTCGTTTGCGTTGTATTTTTCGAGCTTTGTTAGTTTCAAAACGTGAAAAAAACAAAAGTTTAGTGTTGAAAGTTCCTTTGAAATTTTAGATCAAACACAATACTTTATTATTGAAAAAAAAATGAAGTCAAATACATGGAAATACGTTATAGTTCTATGGAGAAGGGGTGAAAGGACAACGTCTGAAGAGTTCGAAATACGTTAAACAATAAATCTCAGGAAATTATAAATATTCGTCTACGGCTCCGCTGTAGGGTTTACAGTGCAACCCATAATTAGTGAAACTTAACAATTTTAACATCTCTGTACTTTAATTGTATTTGATCCCCTGGTTCTAACCCCGTCATTTATGAGCCCATTAAATTACGATTTTGTAAAGTTCAGACGAGGTTATTTTAAATTATCCTCGGAATATATCTTTACCGGGGTACTGACATTTATAATGTGTAAGTTATCGTTGTGTATAAAGTTATTTATTTGTTAACCTTAATTTATATGTTGTAAGTTTAATTTGAAATTATCGGTTGCACATTTCACTGTCAGAACGATCCGAAATTCCGCAGTTTTTTAAATTGAAAACAAGTTTTCCGTTATAAAAATGCTGTTATACTGGAATATAAGAATATTATAATATGTACTTTCTGTTATTCTTATTCGCCTCCAAAGCGACGACATAATCAATCTCATTATTCTCTTCACGAAAATTACACTACTGAAGTACGTTTGGCAAGCTGAGGAAGGTAGTATCATCTATAAAATATTAAAATTCGCAGTTACAGCCTAGCATAAGTGGTTCCTATAGTAATAGACATGTTTCGGCCCCAACCCTTAAAAAATTAGCAATCACTTATACCTTCTATAAAAACTCGGCTTTTGAGGTTGCACAATGAAAAATACTAGTTCTAGAGTGTGGAGATATCATGACTTCACTATTGAGACTTTTGAAAATCATTCCTAATACCTGTTAAAATAATCAAGTGAAATCATACTCGCATGTCATTCAATAAGTTGCTATAGTAGGAACATTACCGTTTCAATTCGCGTTAAAAATTTCGGAAGTGTAGATTATATGTGTTTACTGAATAACATTTACTTTTATTGCAATCTCAAATCTCTCTCTCTCTCTTCGTAATCATCAAAGGCGCAACATCCCAAATTGGGCCAGGTGCTGCAAGATACATAGTCTGAACTAATAGCTCTATTCCTTTCAGTGTGCTTTTGGAAATTTTTCCGTCGGCATAGCTAGAGTGACTCCCTTCTGCAGCCCTATTTTTCAGTGATTTATCTTAAGTTCCAGATACGAAATTTAAAACGGAAGATGTCCTTCTTTTTCGAATAGTGACCAAACGACTGTACTTAAGAAAGAGTAATGCGCACAAATGCGCAATTTTGCTGTTGTATCTTTGATTTTGGTAAACTTAATGCATACCACACAATGGGTTTATTTTTCGAAGTTGATTAGACACCATTTATTTTTTCTTCAACGGCATTATATGTACAAGTACTCAAATACATGTACTTAGTTCGCTTACGTTTCAAGAAGAACTAGTTTCCATATATTTTCTTCCTCATCATGTCGTATAATTATGTAGGAACGTACGCAATATAAATTTAGAAAATAAACATAAATAGTTGGCTGAATATACGTGAAAAAGAATTGTCATGACATGGGCTTGTTTTTTTTAAAGAAACCCCCGTATTCTTGTACACCAAAGTATAATAGTTTCATTAAATATTAATTGTACCACACCACAGTGAAATCATCAGCTTCGAAGTTCGAACAAACATCGACTTCAGTTTCTTACGTTTCTGTAGGGAACGTGGTAGGAAATATCAGATATCACATACTCGTCACGCCGTACATTTAGGTAAATGCAAATTACAGAATTAGTCAACAGATCAGTAAATCTTATACTATGTTCATTCTCATACATGTACTGAAACGGACATTTGTTTTCAATTATCAAGGTTAACTGGAAGTACGAAGTACATACTGGTTTGTGGTCGATGAGTCGAAGGTTCTGGATTATGAAGACTAATGGAAGATATCGTTTATAAGATAAAAAATCAATTCTTATATGTACATATTGTAAATATGATCTTTGTTTGGATTTGGATTTTTCGAATTCGAATAAGACGTTCCTTATATGCTTAGATCATTCGAGTAGGTACCTAATTTATTAACGTAGAGTAAAAGTATTCGCATTAAGTCAAACATCCAGTTAGCGTTATTTAGAACATAAAATGCGCTGGTTTTATTTAAAATTAAAATATTCTTAATTTAACAAAATAAAAGGTTTCAAATGTATACAAAGTAATGCAAGTGTCGATTGTTGTATAGAAAACGAAGTACTAAAGCATAAAGCTACTTCCGTGAGGATTCTTCTATAAAAAAAACACGGTAAATGTGAGATTCAGACAGATCGAAATTTACTGGTTTTCATGAGACACGCATTGACCGCTCCCAAGGTAGAGGATGGGTGAACCTTGTCTATTAAAACATTCATATGTGTATACCAAAAATGTAATTACTTTAATTCACTCGACAGTACTTGATGCGTTTCTTTTTTAAAAAAATTTTTTTTTGCATGCTAGAAACCCAAAATTTTAATAAAATTATAAAAATCCTACAGAAACTATAATTGTTTATCACCAACCAGTAAATAATTCCGAATAGAAAACACAATGATGTAAGAGTACATCTTCCGATACTAAAAATTTACTGCACTAAATCACATGAACAGAAAGTTGGATTGTACATAGAATAGAATCCCCATTTTTAGATTGGAATATTTAAAAACTATAGTGAAGTATGCTAGTGCGTACATACACTAAGGTCAGTAACGTTCTAACTGAAACTTTAACCGACAGATGCTCAAACGAAACTTACAGTCAAAGTTCTGGTTAAATTTTAATTGAAGGTCGTAGTAACGGCTCTTAATATGTTAACCATGCACTTATATCATGTGTGTATTATTAAATGTTTCTAGATAAATATTACATATGAATCCACAAGTCTATTTGCCCCAAAATCGTCGTTATAAGCCACGAATCTGATTGGAATTCTGCTAAATATATTATACGCAACCGAGTCGCGTGGTAAGACTAAGATAATTATTATAAAATGTTACTAAGTACACAGTACCGTATGAGCATTCGACGACTCATCTGAAGTTTCGGTTAAAATTTTCGATTTGCCTAGAATTGCGTAATACCTATGCTAATTCAATATTTACATTTATTCTAAATATTACTTTCAAGGAGATAAATTAAGACTAACTATACAAATTAATTAGCATATATAAGATTTTTTGCTATCAACAATATACGGAAATGCTATCATATAAAAAAAAAATCAATTTACTTGTGTAATAAAATTTGTTATGTCAAGAACTCTGTGGTTTCCGGATGAAATCTTAAGATTTAAGTAAGTATGTAAGTTTATTTTCGTTAATAGAAAATTTAAATTCACAGCAATTAAAGGAGAAATATCATTCCAAAAATCCTTTTCTTCTCATAAAAATGAAAACAGTCATTAAATTAAGTAGCAATATGACGCACGGTCATGCTAATAAAAAATAAAACAAATTGTAATAGTGTGATCCGACAATCGTTAAATCAAAAATAAGTCTCTGAATACATTTAGTTGGTGATCAAAGTTGGATATAAGTTGAAAATAATGGTTGGCATATTTCTAGTGGGTTTTATCGTTAATGGACTAAGACTAAGCCGACATTGACATTGCAATGAACCGTGACGATCTAGGATATGACTCCTTCACTTTAAATGTCCTTAAAAATACGATAATCTATTGATGTGTTCCATTTAACCTTGGCATATCTAAATAAACACACACCGTTATTGTTTCGAAATTTCGTCCAGTTGGTCTTTATACAAACCACAATAAAATTAGTTTTGAATATAAGTAAGGTTGAGTTCGTTATTGAACTAAATTGCTGCATTCAGGTTTTTATTGCACGATTAAAAAAGAATCCGTAAAGTCAGAAAGTTAACATTTTATAAAAATAATACAATGTATACATTGTATTATTTTTCACCTTAGTAATAAGAACAGTTTAAATTAAGATACCACAAACGTTTCTTAAAAAATGAGTTCTGCAGTCGAATAAATTCGCGACATATCGATCGCTACATTTTTTATTTAAGATTCAGTTTGGGACAAACATTTTTATACAATATTTCAACGACAGTTTGTCTTATGTGAATAGTAGTTTTATCTTTACATATTAAAAACATTTGGCTACATAAAATTTTCTTAACAAAATGAGAAAAAAGATAAGAAATCATATGCAATTTTGAATTCTTAATTCGCAGAATTAATGTTATGTTGTTAAAGCACTCTATATGGTGGGAATTCTGCTGCATACATTTCTTTGTAATACATATGTCTCTAACTTCTTTCTTGAACAAACATTCAGTGCAGACTGCAAGGCTTTCACTTTTTTAAGGTTTCCACAGCTAAGAGGATTCATTGTCAAGGTCGAACTTAACTCACAGAAGAAAAAAAATTACCGCGCTTCAGGTAATATCTATGTAGGTAATATATCCACACATTTGAGCACCTGTACACAACAAATTATCTTTTTATTTATTTAAAGATTCATCTTAATGGTATTTAATATTTATGACTTTTTCTGTGAGATGTTTGATAATAAACTTTAAACAAGCCCAAGATCAAGGTCTTCTTTCTGCTGTCAGTTTTTTGAAGAGTACGACTTTCTCAGCCTAGTAGACAGACTAAACATTTTATAGTTGATTTTTGAAAATCAAAAAGTAGCTTCTGCTTCTGTATCTCACAAATTATCTTAATTGTGTTTAAAAGCAGTAAAGTGATATAGAGGAATTATTTAACAGCCTTTACATATTGTTTGTATGACCTTGTCCGACTAAATAATGTATGTATCACGAGTAATTAACTAAAATAAAACTATGTAATCAAATTGATTCTAAATAAAAATTAGCGCAGTCACGATTTTAGTCAGTTATGCTCGAGATGAAGTACTTAATTTTTATTCAAATTTAATCTATTTTCTTTTTATTTACGATTCACTTTATTTAAATGTATTTCGACACTTCCCGAATTTTATTAAATCATACTTCCTTTACTATGACCCTGCTCTTTTCATATGACGTGTTATAATTAAATGGAGAATCGTCACTTCTCCTAGGTCTTATAACAAAATTGACGCTTTTAATTTATTACGGAGACAATTTTGCGACAATATTATCTTTTCTATATGATATAATACCTAAATAACGGCAATGCATTGACTTCTCCTCAGAATATTATCGCCTTTCACAATTGAGGAGCTGAAATTCAAAAGGATCTAAGTGGCAAAAAAAAATTTCTTAGCCTTTCCTTCCAAACTGTAAGCAAGCCCCAATCACATTCCAAAGGGTTTATGAGACAAACCTAGATGCTGTAGTTTCCAAAAGATCTTGAACTTTGCAAAAACAGAATCTCGAGGTACAATTCACGGGTTTGTACACATTTTTCTCATTTTCCTAAGAATCATATTTTTGGCACATCCTTTTGAATTTCCACTCTTCAATTATATATTTTTAATATAATTTATTGGAATATAACTTTATTTTTTTTTTAGATATAAGCCAATAACTGTTATCGTAGGCAAGAAATGTTTACCGGATTTGTCAAATCTGAGCGAGTTTGTTCGGTCAATGCCCCATTCCTATAACAATACTGAATTTTTTTATATTAACATACTTGACAACTTTTTCATCAGTAAGGTTTGATTTTTATTTCCACTATTATTATTCTTCTAAGACCGGATTCTTAATTAAACTTTGATAAACATTTAAAGATTTACTATTGAAGTTATTTGTGACCATAGAGCTATAACTAACGGAGATCGCAAAGCGCCATTTCTGTATAAGGCACTGTGAAGCATTTTGAAGTTTAAGCGACTGTTTTTGTATGGAGCGTTTCATGCACGGTGGCAGTGAAATGCAAATAGTAGCGAAGTATTTAAAGGTTGGGTTTTTTCCTTTTCAATACCGGAGTATAACATACATGTGAGTAAGATGCTGATAGTAGCATAGTGAATATCGCCGGTCCTTTGCGAGGAAACCTCCGGCTTCAAAAAAGTCGGTGCACGCTATCTCCAGTATACATATAGCTCTATGCATGAAACCATCAGAAATGGGCGCAACTTTATTATTTTTCCGGCAAAAGTTCAGAACGCGTTCAATTCGGGGATGCGGTGTATGTTACTATGTGACTGAAAATCTAACAAAAAGTTCGGGAAGCGGTTAGAAAAGGGTGTAACATATGAATTTAATAATTGGGTCATATTCCGGGATGCGGTCCAGAGGTTGAAAAAAACAAAACTTAAAAATAGGTGATTATTAAACAAGCCTGGGGAAGTGAAAAGATATTCGATATCTGATCAGACCTGAGAAACATGGTGGAATTCATGAAAAAGTATACAACCAGTTTACACCCTCCTAGGGGTCGAATTTCAAAAAATCTTGAAAACACATTCTAGGTATTCATATGAAGAATCCGTAGAATAAAAATGAATTCAATATTTGGAAAGACCTAGTAGATATGACGAAAATCGTGAAAATATATGCATTTCATATTAACTGATATATTTTTTTTGCCCCCCCCCCCAATGAATATTCAAATTTTTTTTATCAGAAATACTTTTCCAGTTAATTTACATATACGTACCGAGTTTCAACTTCCTAGCATAAGCCGTTCTAAAGTTAGGAAAAACACCCCCACCACCGTACCATACTACCCCTAAAAAATTTTTATTTTTTCATCATGCCACTACTATAGCTCTATCTAAATACCAAGTTTCAGCTTCCTATCATTATAGATTCTCAAGATATAAGCATCGGAACTTTTTCTTTCTCACCCTTCCCCACCCTCACCCTCTACACCCACACCCCCAAACTTTTTTTCCCTACTAGGGTTTTATTAGGCCTACTTCTGGTAAAAATTTGAAGCATCCATCTTACACTGTTATTGAGATATGAAATGTTTTATTTTTGAAAAATTCTTATCCCCTCCACTTACGTACACCCCCTCCCCCTTCAAAGATTTTACTTTGAGCAATCTTTATTTATCAAGCTTTATACCCAACCCGAATTTTGTTTTTCAGGTGCCATTGGTTTGGGAGATATTGTAATGTTAAGTATTTCAACCCCCACCCCCGTACGCCACTACCCCCACCAAAAAATTTTGTTACAATCTACTCTCCCAGATATTTGTTAAGTTTTAATTGCTTGCTATTAACGGTTTAGGAGATATGGATTTTAGAATGTGTCGATCTCGGCAGTTTTGCGTTTCGGACGCATTGCTTCCCCCTCCACTCCCACACCCCTTCACCCATATCATCAATTTTTTTTGCAAATGGGTCCATTATCAAAGTTCTATAGAAATTCCAAGTTTCAGTCTCCTAACATAAGCGGTTGCTGAGATCTAGGAACCAAAATTTTTCGTCTAAAACGCTTCCCCCACCTTCCCCCTCAAACCCCCTCCCCTGAAAATAATGTCAATTCAAGGGGTCTACCCAGTCTATTCCTAGAAAAAATTTTAATTTAATAGCTCCACTGGTTTGAGAGCTACGAGCCTTCAAAGGATTTTGGCGGTCGACGTACGGCGTACGGCGGACAGACGGAGTGAAAATTTTTATTGCTTTTTTCGTGTCTACTAGTCATGAAATGTACACAAAAAAATTTTGAGGGCAGCAAATTTTTTTTTTTTGAAAATCAATAACAATACTGTATTATAAATAATAAAGTAAAAGGCAATCACAGGGCGATTGATATTAATAAAATTTATTCTGTTCCGTCCGTTATTATTCACTTCCGTCTTAACTTGACAAGTGGTAATATTGTCCAATTAACCCATTGAGAGGATTATTGCCAATGAACTACGACTTAATAATTATTATGTTATCATCCTCCCAATCTTATTTTTCCTAAAACACGGTAATTCTTATTGGCAAATGAAATAAACAAAAACAAGTCTACTGAATCGAAAGCGAAACTCATAATAACCTTTGGGTCTCTAAGGTATTGACATAAACATTATAAGATTTTTAGATTTTTGTGTGGATCTATATATGACATATAACTACTCTATTAACTAACATAATATGTAGATATTCAAATGCAATCTACGAGTGTCACGAATTCGTTCAAGATATCTGAAATTGTCAAATTACCATAAGAAGTACACAGTTCGAATGCATTGCTGGTCATAAATTCGTACGAGTGATAGTCATATATCACATGTAAAAGGGGAAAAACCCAATATCACTTACATACTTTATGAATATATAGAGATACTTTACACCAGTCTTAACCGCCTCGAGAACAACAAGAAGAACAACATTTTTGTGTTCACTAAAAAAAATTTATTGGAATCATGATCATCACCGTCGCGGTCCTCAAAACCTGAAGTTATTCAATGACGCGCTTTGCAATATGAATTTGCGGACTGTCTGAAGAATGAAGACTAGCTAGCATGCGGTTGGCCACAGTTTCTTGAAAGTTCGTATCAGTTCAATTCGTAAGCTTGTGGAAATAAGAAGTAAAACGTAGTACGAAATTACCAGTTTCAACTGTTGAGAGTGTAGACAGTTCCTCCGTCGAATTTGAATTGAATTACTTAAAGCGCAAAGTGTACGAATCACAAAATTACTTTATTTCATAAGTTTATATAAGTGATTAGTGCTATTTACAATAGTAAATCGATAGCTGTAATTAAATTTATAATATATCCAGTGCTTGAGCAAGTGTTTTTTTTTAATAAAAAGTAAGCATAACTATTTGCTCTTAAAACCTGAACAAGACATTCCGAGGGTATGGAAGGATAATAAATAATTTTATGTATAATACATTTTTACTTTTTACCAATTTATACCGGCATTTTAGCATAGTGGAAATATTCATAGATTCAAATCGGATTTCTGGTTTTAATCTTTTTTTTTTATCGAAACTGCTTCCAAAACAACTATGTGTTCAGCACGACCAGTATTCCGGTGTAGAAAGGCAAATTTTGTCTTTATCTCCCTATTGCCGAAAATTTATACATGCAAAATTATTTTTCCTTGCTAGACGAAGTCATAGCTGAGATTTGAAGTCATGAATTTCGGATTGATATACAATAAAACAAAACACAAAACCCCGTATTACGCTCAAAATCCCGTATTACGCTCACCTAATTGAAGGAACAATTCTCTCCCAACTTCTCCATTCGAAAATCCTGCCCTTGCTGAACCTTGCGTACTAGATTTTAAAAGGAGCAAAATTGAGTTTGTTGTTTATAAAAATACTAAGTTCATGAAAGTGCGAAGGCACCATCTTTATAATATTATTACGAGTACGACATTTTATGACACTGAGGGAATATTTTGAAAATCAAATCAATCTTCAAGTGAAACCCACATTATAATATCATTGAACAATGCGAGCGAAATAACGATAACGCGGGGACGTTACTTAACTAGAGAACTTGTAATTTTCTAAAAGGAATGTTTTCATGTTAGATAAATTAGCAGTGTAAAAATTCTGCTATTCCCTTCAAAGCTTAGATAAAAATATCCTTAATATTCTCTTCGGTTGATTACACTATAAATAAAAGCAAATTGAATGTGAAGCTAATAAGTGAAAATTCTTAAGAATGTGTTCTATACTAGAGTCACTGTATAAGAACTAACACAAACATCCATTATCATGAGTACGGACAATGACCACTTTTGGTACATATTTAGTAGTCTAAAAACCTGCGAATTTAAAAAATCGCAGGTTTCTTAAATGGCATAGTTTTAGTGCGTATACGTGTAGCAAATGGATTTTGATTGACGTTTCACGGAATCGAGATATGTCTCATGAAATGTCAACTAAATACAGCGTTTATCCACTTTAGTGGAGAACCTTCAAATGAAAAATCGAAACAACTGCAAAAAAATTTCAAATGTACTGGTTTCAAATGAAACACACATTGTCCGTACTCAAGATAATGGATGTTTGTGAAAACTGATATTACTGCATTAAGATATTTACATTTAACTTAGATTGTTAATCGATGACCGCATGAATCGCAAACATTAAATTGCGGAATTAGATTCGATTTCTAATGCCTTTTACATACTTTACTTATAAAAGGGCATCTTTGAATATTTAATATCCATGGCCGGTCATTTGCGATATCAGGATTCGTGATGGCGTTACGTTCATTTATGCATAGCTGTACCAGATTCATCAGTTCGATTCTTCGATTTGAATGCTCAGCAAAAAAATTTATCTCGACTACAATTTCTGAACTAGTAGCCGGTGCTCTGCAAAGAAAACAGTCTGTCGATCGAAGTTCACCAATTTTTGAGGTGCGACTGTTTGAATAATTTTCGTGATCTGCGGCATTTGATGAACTCGAGATGAAATTCAGTTCGGTAGGATTCCGGAATAATTCTTATTGAAAATGTATTAATCACATGCTAATTTCTGATTCATCAGTTTCTTCTTCTATATCGCGACTGTCCAAATCGGAGTTTGAGCTTTACGATAATATTTTCCCGATCGAATTTTGGAAAATTCGGTCGTCCGAAACAATATCTTCATACAATACAATATCTTCATACAATACAATATCCCTGGCGTCTTGATCAACCGAGAGAGTTCCTTCCAGGACTATCCTTCCACGGATTAGGACCGTGCCTTCCCTGCGCAGTGAATTAACTCCAGGTTTTTCTTATAAAAATTTATGTTCTGGTCGTGTTTGTCGTATAAGCATGTGTGATAAAATTGTTTGACTACTTTTAATTCAAGTTAAACAATATATTGATCGCAATTACATATTTGCTACGAGTTTATCCATTTTCTGAAGAGAAAACAAGTTTCTCGATTTTGTTAATCAATAAGACGGGCCGGGCCGGTCTGATGGGCAAAAGCGGAATGGAAAGCGTATTTACACTTCTTGCGTTATACACTTGACTTCAATTTCATAATACAATTCATATTGTGATCAAGATTAAAATAATTCTGCCAGATAAAGGAAAGATAAATAATTCAAATCGGTCGTTTATTTTTTAGCTAACACTTATATACTTAGGTACCATCTCACTCCACTATGCTAATTTTTGTAAATAATTAATGGAATCGAAAATATATTTCGCATGGTGATCACAACACAACAAAAACTTTTCCTTTTACTCTCAGCACCTGTCTACCGTGAAAGACTGCGGATTTGCTTTAGCTTATATTATGCAACTGGACAGTGCTGCGATGATGCGATTGCATTCAGCCTCTGGGTGAAATTTTCTGCATCCATTGTGTGCTAAATGCACTCACTATACGTATGAAGTGGTATGTATAGAATGCAGTCCAACTTACAACTATGTCATAAACATGTCGAGTGAACAACTTTTCCACTTTGTTTTTGTTTCCATATCCCAAACTTCGTGTATTCGAGGTTTCTGCATTCCCCACAGTAATTTTGTAATATGGTGAGTGATGCCGTGCTCATTAGGTCCGCATATTTTCGAGTCGTTAACAATCTATTATATGGTTTTTGTCAGAAATTTACTTTCGCACAAGTATTTACAATATATTCAGAAAAATATGATCATATAGAATTCTTCTCTATAGAAGGATATTATATACTCGTAAAACGTCCTGATACTGATGTGATGTAACTATTATTAATTTTTTGAACAATTTTCAACGTTCAAAATCAAAATGGTTCCACATAACCGTGCAGCAATTGTCATGACCATGTGGATTTTGTCACAGGTAAAACAAATGTTGGGATTTTTTTTGCTAAAAACTGAAATAAAATTATAAATTTTGTAAATTTCTTGAACCTTCAGCCCAGCGAAAATAGTTTCATCATCATGGGTTTCTTTAATTCGATGCTAACGAATTGTAGTATTGACGACATTCTCTTGTGGCTCTCAGTGGCTTATAAATATGTATACCATATATGTTATATGTAATACATAAATACAAAATAAATAAAAAATATTAAAGTAAAATAAATAGTTCAGGGGGGCAAATGCATTTCGAACTGTTGATATATTAGAATAAAACGTATAATTTGTATCCTTCTACCGTCTATGATAGTCTTCAATTTAACATTTATTATTATTTATTACTTAAACAAAAAAGAGTTTTCATTTAAGTTAAATTTCAACAACTAATGAAGCAAAATGTCCAATATCGAGGAAATACAAAATTCAATCAGCATACCGCAGTGGTATTCTGGTAAGAACATTTTTATAACCGGATCAACAGGATTTATGGGAAAGGTTCTGGTTGAAAAGCTATTGCGAGATTGTCCAGATGTAAAGTGTTTATATCTGCTGATTCGTACAAAGAAAGGTGTTGAACCGATCCAACGCAAAGAAGATTATTTAAACTGTGTGGTAAGTAAAATTAAAATGTAATTAAACAATGGTAATATTTACTAAATTAAATTATTCACTTTACAGATATTCGATAAGATTAGACAATTAAATCCGAAGCAATTTGAAAAAATTCGAGTGATTAAAGGTGATGTTCTGCAAGATGAACTTGGCATTGACGAAAACGAAAAAAAAGAAATAATTTCTAATGTTAATGTGATATTTCATTGTGCTGCAAATGTTCGTTTCGACTTATCGCTGAGGGATGCAGTCGAAATGAATACGGTTGGCACTGAGCGTGTATTAAAATTGGCTCAAAAAATGGTCGATTTAAATGTTTTGATCCATGTGTCAACATGTTATTGTCATTGCAATGAAGACGTCGTTGAGGAACGCGCTTATCCTGCTTCACATAATCCCACTGGAATTATTCATATGATAAGATCCTTGGATGACGAACTTCTGGAGCAAATTACTCCAAGGTGCCTATGTTTAAGATACAATGCAATCCGCTTATTAAGTGCACTTTTATAACGTACTTTGGGTTATAACGTACCTTTTTTTAATCCCTATTCACTAATGTGAAAGGTTTTTGTGTTGGTTATAACGTACTATCGGTTATAACGTTCTACTTTTATGGTCCCCTCGAGGTACGTTATAACCGGGTTGCACTGTAGATATAATTAATAATAAATCGAAGTATAAGACATATTTAATCGTTTTAGACTTTTAAATGGACTACCGAACACATACGCTTACACAAAGGGATTAACCGAAGGATTAATTGCAACATATGGCGATAAAATTCCAATCATTGTCTGCCGACCATCTATTGGTACATTTTTGTGGAAAACTAAATTTGATTGAATAGCACTAATCTCGATTTTTTTAACAATTTTCAGTTACAGCTGTAAGGAAAGAACCTCTTCCTGGATGGGTGGAAGGCTTGAATGGGCCCACCGGGTTAATGATTGGAGCGGCGAGGGGTGTTATACGTACTATGCATTGTAATCCTGATTATCCTTCCGATCTTATACCTGTCGATACGGCCATTAATGCGATGATCGTTGCTGGTTGGGAACGAGCCAACATGAATTCGAATAAAACCGAATTTATAAACGTTTGTCTATCGCACAAAAACCTTCCAACGTGGGGCGAAAATTTGGAAACCGCTAGAAGAATATTTTATAAGAACCCTCTATGCTTTTCGCTTTGGTACCCAGACGGATCTATCAAAAGCAATTACTATCATCATTTGCTTGCAGTCTTGTTCTTCCATTATTTGCCGGCGTATTTTATAGACATGATTTTGGTTGTTATTGGACAAAAGCCATTGTAAGTATGAATTGGTTTTAGACGCTAAAGACTTCAATATGATTTTTTTCTCACAGCCTTGTCAGAGTTCAGAAGAAGGTTTCGGTCGGATTGAAAGTCTTGCAGTACTATACAACAAAAATATGGGTTTTTAATAACGATAAATTAGAGAGCTTACGATTTAAATTAAACCCGTGTGATCAAGTGACATTCGATTTAACCGTGGATCAGATCAATTGGGAAACGTATCTGTATGATATGATAATGGGAATGCGGGTGTACCTTCTTAAGGAGAGCCCCGAAACGATACCAAAAGCCAGAAAAATTTTACGTCGCTTATATATTTTGGATAGGACTATTGTTTTTCTATTTTATGGTTTCCTATTTTGGTTCCTTTGGACGTACCTAGAGATTATATTAAATTCGGTCGGGTCATTTTTGAATATATGTTCATCGTTCTTAGTTCGTTAGGACTTAAAAGCTTGTTCTTTTTTTTTTTAATAAAATGTTGATTCTTAAAACATTACTGTCAAACCTAATTTTTGTTTTTAATTTTATCTTAGTTATAATATACAGGAAATAGGTCCCCACAATCTTGAGTTATTGTCAAGAACAAGCACAGCAATTTTAAGGGAATTGATTTGCAGCAGCTTCTCAAAGAATTTTTGTCTACTTGAAAAAAAAAATGCATACCCTAATATTTAGCATGTGATTGTCTTAGCACTAAACCTATGAGTGCAAAAATAATTTTCAGTCCGTCTATCTGTTGCGCCATACGCAAGCGTTAGTACCACTCCATTTGTTGTTAAAGAGATAATTAAGTGACCTTGAATACATAGAAAACGTCTTACTAATATTTTAAATATTTACTCTGCTAGATACTCTTTATTTGAAGTATTCATAAAAATATACAATAGTATAGTTTAAATAATTCTGCAAATCTTTTCAGAACTTAAATCATTTCAACATTTTACTTTAGTACAATAAATTATAATATTACATTTATCATTATTATCCAATCGAACATTTTATTCTTTTAATAAATTAGATTTAATCTCTTACTAACATTCAAAATTCGATAAGAAGTTAAAAAATTTATTTAGAAGGCAAATTGCTTGCTGAAGGCAAATTGCTTGCTTAAAGTAAATTAAAATCAACTATCAGTAGGTGTCTTAAAACTAAATTGGTGACTGACTTTACAATTTATATGCAATAGTACGACTATGCTCCTCTCTCGATCATAGTAACACTATTTCTCTTTTTTGTCTTCTTTCCGAATAATTCAGCATCTTCGATTGTTTCGGGCAAAGGTTGCCCCAAAGTCTCTGGCAACCAAAGTACCAAAATTGCTCCTAGCAATGGTGTCACACCGAAAATGATTGGCGGCAGGATGTGTGAAGTTGTGCCTAAACCTACAACGAATGGGGCCAACATCGAACCGATACGTGCTACCATGGAAGCTATTCCGATACCAACATTACGTATTACGGTTGGGAACAATTCTCCAGCAAATAGGTAAACGTTAGGAAATGAAATACTCATAGCAACGATTCCAACTGACGAAAGTGCGATCACAGCCCATTCAGACTCTGGTGGCACGAATGCAATGCCCAGCATCGCTATACCGCTTATCGTGTGCGAAATTATTAAAGATTTCTTCCTTCCCAAAAACTTCATAAGAAAAATGCAAATAATAGTTCCGGGAATCTCTAATCCAGCACCAATAGCCACATTTGAAAATATATTACCACTGATATGCCCTATGTACTGGGCTACTCCAAAGAAGAATAAGCCACATACCAACCAGTTGAAGCAAATGAACATTGTTTTCCGACACATATTCGATGTTCGGACCAAGTCCAAAGCATTTCCTCTTGAGACCACGCTTCCGGCGTTTTCTTTTTGTTTCAATGCTGCAGCAAGTTCCAGTTCCATTAGAATATTGTCAGCCGGAAGTTTATTCTGCTTAGCCGCTTTTGTGAGAACTGCAGCAGATTCCTCGATTCGGCCAGTGGTGAAGAGCCAACGTGGTGATTCAGGTACAAGCCAATAGTACGAAACAAGAACAATTGATGGTATTGAAATAGCAAATTGAAATGAATGCCAATCGCGTAAGTAATATCCGAAGGCGGCAAGTGTTAAGTGTCCGACATTGAAAGGAATTTGGTAGAGAACTGATACAAGTTCTCTCCACTTGGTGCCGATAAGTTCCATTACCAGTACAAAACTAAAATGTATTCGATATTATTATAGTATTTTGAATATTTATTAAGTTTTCAGTACCTTGTCACCATTGTGCCTCCAGTTGCAAATCCAGTAATAAATTTCAAGGTACAAAACAACCAAAACCATGGACAAAAGGCAGATCCTACACCACTGATTAGTTGTATTATCACAGCAACTACCAAAGGATTTCTTCGGCCGTATCTAAAAATGATTCACAAATATAAATTAGAATCATTGTACAAAATTACCCCCACGAGGCACAATGATATTAATATGTATCTTGAAAAAAATCCTTTCACTTACTTATCGGACCACGTTCCGAAAAAAACATTTCCTAGCAAAATTCCCAACATGAAAATCGTTTGCGACAAGCTGGCCAAATGTTTCCGATCACATATCAAATCCCATTCAGTTATTATTGTCTCGGTGAAAACGCTACGATCGTAAGCGATTTCTTGACAATCTGCAGAACATTGTGTGGTATTGGCAGGTGATACGCATGTGAAATTTGCCGGTGGTGCCAAAAATATTATCGCCATTTGATGCCATGCTACCGGAAATTTCATCAGAAAGATTACAGCGCATACCCAAATATGCCACAATCCTATCGAGCCCATAGCCTTTTCTATCGTGTCTGCGTTCATTATGAATTGTCCTTTATGATCTGAAATACTGAATAAATAAATTGTTCATAATTCGTTTTTAAATTAGTTGTTATGATAGATAATGTATAATACATATAAACATTTTTTTTTCGTGGAATTAAATTAATTTTTTCTTAAATATGTACATACATATGTCGATGTTCTAAAGTGAACGACAATGCATGAAAGTCGACAACAAAACTAAATTTTATTAAGATCTAATCACTGAATTATTTTTACTTGTTATTATACAACCTAATGAATTTAAATAAATCATCTATCTATCTAAATTTTATAAAAGAGCGTTGTTGAGTATATGTGGTATGTAATTATGGACAACAAATCATTGAAAACCAGCTAACGATCAGATTTTTATGAAGTTCTGAATGAATATCTAAACTATCACAACATTTTCTTAAAAATTATTTATTGCAAATGTTGCAAAAAAGCAATTTGGAAAAAATCCATGAGTATTTTCCAAAAGCGACAACGATTTTGAAAAAGGACATATGCGTCATATTTTTGAGCTGAACTGGTAACTGGTAAAAGGTTATAACCACCTATCCGAAGCTTTTATTGCAATGTAAAAATACATAATATAACTGGCAGCATATCAATTCAACATTTCGTCTAACCGCCGAACTGACAAATTTTGTCTAAGTCAACATCGGTACTTAAAGGTCATCGCATCGAAATTAAACTAGTTTGAGGCAAAGCAAAAAATTCATACGATTTCATTGGTATGTATGTATGTATAACTGAATTTTACAAAATCTGTTTCAAATGTCGATGTGTAGGTATATTTGATCGATTTGTAGACTTCTAAGAGCGAAAAACCATTTTATGGGTAACTGACTACAATATTAATTAATTGATTATACATACCTATATGTTGGACAATTTGAAGAAACTACTTTGTTAATGAAATAGTAAAAAGAAATCTGTCGAAATTGTTTCCTGCTACAGTTAGTACGATATTACATAATAGACCAATTTAAGATGTGTATAGGCGCTAATATTAAATACAATGATTTTAATATTTACGACTTTTATAGTCAACATAATTGCTAATAATCTTACAATAAGATTTCAAGGCATTCAAATGAAATTATGACCGATTATCTTTATTATTACCTGTAAGGCGATAACTGAGATATCAGAGAATGTCGCTTGTGGAATTATCAGAAATTATGTTTACTTGGTTCTAGCCTCATTCCATGGCTACGTCCAATTGATATAACATAAATAGCAATTATTTTATATAAGTATAAATAAATGATTTTTAAAAGAAATAAATAAATAATTTGAACTTTATTAAAATTCATAAAATTACGTAAATTAATTTTCTTCCATTCACTACTATATTAAAACAAGTAGGTATACGAGATTTGCATCGCTACAAAAAATCAAAGCTTCACCCAAATTTGACTAGATCAATATTATCATTAAATTATGTGGAAATGTAAACTACGAGCACTTTGGGGCTGGCCTCGATTTGCATGATTAATTGTATTGTTAGTACTACGAGTATATTGTATTAGTCGCAATACTGTAATATCATCTTCAAACGTATTATTTCGCTTGAGGATATTCTTGTCATTTTCTTCTTATCGCGAACATTGTGTTGAAATTAATTTCATGGTGTTTGTTTTTATTGATTTGGGTGGCAATACAAATTATGCGGAAGAATTGATGTCAGGGACAGGTGTTATGCATTTTATTAGTGGATAGTAATTCTGATCCGAAAAACGCGTAAAAGATTTTGATTTCAAATTAAAGAGCTATCTATTACATGTACCTACATATTATTTAATCGCTGCGTATGAATAATGTCTATACGTAGACTAAAATATAGTTTACATCTGTGAGTTGTTCTCAAATAAAAAACGTAACACATTCACGATCGGCTGCAAGCCAATCGTATGATACTCTAGATGAAATACTTAACTCCGATTTATATTTTGTTTGGAAATATTTGAAAAGAATGAGGAGTGCACAAGCAATTATTACATGACCTTTTACTTACAGGTTGAAATTATTGTATAGTGGCTACTCGATTTTTTGATTTATAAATCCATAAAGTAAGTTTGGACATTTTACAGAATTTTTGTATGGCAACTACATGAAGGACTTATGGGATATTTTTCATATTAATAGTTTCAGCTGCGACTATTATAAAATCCACGTATACAAAATTTCAAAGTCGTAACGCAAAGCGTTCTAAAGTTATCGTTCAATATTGGTGAACACGTGTTTTAAGGACTTTTGTATGACAGCTACCCGAAGGAGTCGACGGATAGCGCTAATTAATGAACTCCGTCTTGGTTCTGGTATAAAACTAATTCCTGTAAAATTTTAAATTCCTGCTTTAACTCGTTCTCGAGTTATAGTGGATTCAGCAACAAGCATTCATTTTTGAAGGACTTTTCCAGGCTGCAACACGAAGGACTCATTCGATTTGCATCATATTTAAAACTTTTGACTCAAACGTTATAAGCCTTAAGTATGCAAAATTTTAAGTTCCTAACTTGAAGCATTCGAGCAATATTTGTGAAAACGTGTTTTAAGGACTCTTGTATGGGAGGTACCCGAAGGAGTGGAAGGATATCGCCCATTAACGAACTTAGCCTTACTTTTTCCATTTTACAAGTTGTGACAAAATTTCAACTTCCTAGGTCAACGCGTTCTTGAGTTATCGTGCAAACGGACGGACGGACGGACGGACAGACGGACAGACGGACGGACGGACAGCAAACGGATTTGGGGGTTTTGGCCAAAAATAAACACAAAATATTATATAACTTTTTTTCGTCCGAGGCTCGGTTCTATGCGTTACAAACTTTTTGGGCTGGATTGAACTTATAATACTCTACTCTAGAGTATAAACATGGTATCACAGATAAACAAGTATCACAGAAAACTTGATGACGAAGACCAATTTTGTGACATATAACTGACATTTTGGACTAAAATTCATTTTAGCAAAAACATTACTTTGTAGCTGCCCATATATTTAGCATCGTAAAATGAAATCCTAGTTACATATTAGTAAGTAATTAAAATAATTGTAATTTGTCAATAAAATACCACTGATGTTTTTCGATTTTCTTGACCTCAATCCCTTCGAGATTATTTGGTTGATGTTTTGGTATGTTTAAGAAAACATACAAATAAAAAATATTGTATAATATGCATTTTGATTATATTCAAGGATAAAGGACAAAATCCTTATTGTTGAAAAAAAATTCAAGGATTATTTTTATTCGAATTTTTTTTATAAGCGCTATTTTATTATTCTATGATAAGAATTGCCAGAGATATGAATTTTCAAAGAGGACTCGGACTCCATTTTTGCAAAATTTTTAACATGCTATAACTAACCAAATACAAATGAAATGGAAACAAAAAATTGAAATTATAGTTTTTCCCCGGAATTCTTCGAGTAAACGAACTTTTGAAAGAATCGGTGATGATAAGGTCACAAATTGTGTAATTTTTTATGATTTTCGATGGAATGACTCTTCAATAACTGAAAGCCAGTTTTAAATTTTATGGAGTTTTTTGCTTCTCCTTTAAAATACACATTTTGTCATTTACGTATTGTTACATATTGTCAGCGTTTAAGGTTCTAGGATTTGAACCATCGACTTCCGCGTTAATACTATTGAACTTGCAACTTGGCTAACGAACTATTAAAATCTTGTCAGATCTCTATTAGTTTCCTTTTCTAGAAGATGATGGGATTTAACCTTCAAAAGCGAGAATGTTTTGCGTGGCTTTTATTATTGTTTAGCGTAGCAACTATACTAATTAGCAAACTACGAGTGTGTATATTACACGGATGTTTAGCATATATTTTCAAGTATTGGTTAATTTTTTAGGATATGGAGTGTTTGGGCGACGTTATCTATAATACTATAAAGAGTTCAGGGTTGAGGATGATGATGATGAATATGAGTAAAATAGTGTAAGATATTGCCGAACAGAAACAGGTTCTGAATGTGATTTAAGAACCTGGTCCGGTGAGTCGAACGCCAGTTTATACTCCGGATGAATTCCTGCAATTAAATAAAACGCTCGCTTATATCAGCTAAATGTGTAAGCTTAGTTTTTACCAATTGTCGGTGATACATTTTTTAAAGAGACCAGTTATGATGATACAACACAAAACGAAATGATTTATCGTTTTTGATATCATTTAGAGACTTATCCGTATTATTTAGAATAATAGTAAGTTATAATTGCATGTCATCAATTATAGTTATTTTGATGGAAATATCATTTTTATATTTCGCATTTAATCGAAGGATAGATCTTGAACACGAAATGATATTTATTTATTTTGTTTTCATTAGCGAATAAGTATATAACGAACTAAATTAAGTTACGAGTTGGGTTTACTGTCCAATTTACTTGGAACGCAATGTTAAGGTGCATTAGCAAAAATAATACATTATTAATTTATGAGGTAATAATAATAATCAATGGCGCAACAGCCCAAATCGGGCCTAGGCCTTGAAGTAATGCTAGAGTTACTTCATTGCGAGACCAACGGAACACTAGGAGGTGAAGTGGTCAACTACACGCTCGTCCGTGATTATTACCCCGATTTTAACTCAGGTACTCATTTACAGCTGAGTGAACTGGTAGTCCGGCACCCAATCACATTTTCGAAAATTACTTGTATGAGGTATGAGAACTAAAATGTATTATTAATAAAAAATGTCAAAATGACGAGAATTTCCCACCAAAAATCAATCATGCAATAGAATAAAACTATTATAATATAATATATGATTCGTATTTTTAAGGCTGTCTTGAAATAATAATACGTAACTATGAATATATTATACATAGCATAGGTACTTGTTAATTTTGGCAATACATATAATCTATTTTGAATCTACTGGAAGAGATTTGTACCTAAGTGTGGTAGGATGGATTAGATTAGATCAGATTATTATAAATATGTATCTACATAAAAATCTGACTCATTGCTCGTATTCATAACGTATAGATAATTTCCACCAGAGAAAGTATGATACAATTTTGTCTAGTGAACAGAGCATATAAATGTAAAAATAGCCTTTTACCATTTCTAAATAACACGTTCAATTATTGCGCGGCTTAAGCTAAAATTCGTACTATAAGCTTTAGACAATGAACTCCGTATGTTAAGTATTGTATATAGTTGAGCACCTGTAATCGTTTTTAGTATGGGAGAGTATCTAAGTGATATTATAGATATTCCAAATGTGATTTGAAGTTACGTAGAGATCGACGAGGACTTTGATTTAACATAAATTTTTGGAGTTTTCAAATTTTTATTTTTTTTATCAAGTAGGTAGGTATGTAAGTATGTATATTTTGGGTCGTTTGAAATTTCCCCAAGTTGGCCTTTTAGGTGTTTAAGTGTTCATGTTATTTATTAATGACCTTAGTTCGGTGGTTTTAAACTCAAGAATACTCTTATGGACATGATGAAGCTTTCCCTTGGTACGAGTATAATCGAAACAGATAACTGCGTATTCGTTGAATGATATGACTTTGAATACTAGTAAACATACAATGATTTCATTTCCATTAATTAATTGTAGAAGAAAACTCATAAGAATCTGATAAGTTACTCGATCTAGGAGTTTATTTTAATTGTTAGTTCGGCGTTATGTTAAATTTTAATTAAATATTGTAAACATATGAATCTATCTGAGACTGCACAAGATGTATGATGTATGTATGTGCTTTCGTACCATAAGTTTTGGAACATGCGTAGCGGGTATGAACTCCTTATTATAAGATCCATGAGAGCAAAATCTGGTTCAGAAGATATTTTCGAGGTTCCAGGCACTTCAGGGCTTACTCCCTTAAAACCGTTATCCGTATTCTGAACGTGTTAATATTATTTCTATTTTATTCTTTTCTATATGTGACGCAAGTTGTATAAATTGACCTTATTGTGTCAGAAGTCACAATTGAGTTTTTGATATCATTGAAGAAATTACAAAATTCTGAAGAGAACGCTGCAAAAATATCAAAAATTGACGAAGCTATGGCATTTTGAATTTTTAAGTACAAAAAGGGTTATTTTAAGATAATCGAAGTTTAAGTCTGACTATTAATTTTGACAAGTTTTTAAACAATACGACTGTCTAGATAACAACACTGGAGACGACTAGACACCGTTGTTGTAGCACTCTGAAGCATTTTGAAGCCAGATTGAACGTTTTTGTATGGAGCGTTCGGGTGTCAGTGAAATGCAAATACATAGTTAGTAGCTTATTAATCAAGTGTTTGGTTTTTTTCGTGTTCAATAACTGGGTATAATATAAGTGTGAGATATAATAGTAGCATAGTGTTAATTGCCGGTCCTTTGCGAGTAATCGTCCGGCTTCAAAGCAATCGCTGCTCGCCATCTCCAGTACATATATCTCTGTGGTTCCACCACATACATATGTTTATTGATCTTTACTTTAATACTGATGGTCAGCAGCAGAATTCTGGTCAGTCAGATCTACAGTCAAACAAACTTTTTATTAATTATAATTTTATTTATTTAGATTAGCCGGAATTATAGGTGAGTTATTCTCGTTTTAAATATACGCACACACGCAGAAACGGAGCATAGATAGTATTAGCAAGTGTTGAAAATTATTTTTGCTGCTCGCTTTATTGTGCTAATAACAGCTTACACTTTTTAATTCGATGATTATGATGAACCTACTTATGTATGTACTAATTTTCATTTAGTTCATTTAGTTACCTCTTACACATTTGCGGAAGATGTATACTGCATGCATGCTAAAATATGCTTAAAATATTACATGACTCGAAACTTTTCATATTTAGCTTAATACCCATTGTTTATTTAATTGAAATGTTGATATTTACCATTCCAAAGTTTTTTGAGAAATGTAAAGAAAGCAATGTTGTAAATACTAAAAAGACATTTTATTGTATACCAAAATTTAGATACAATTAATGATTTGGTATCTCAATATATACTCATACACAATATACAATACTAACTACAATACAATATACAATACTAACTACTTACTAACCCAAAAATTCATTACATAATACAAATACATATGTATTGAAATAGCCATAAAAATTTTATGGTTGAATTAGAATCTGTGGTTGGATTGAAGAATGATAGAATGGTTCGCGGATATATTAGTAACATCGTTGGTGATGGTTATGGAATTAAGCTATTTAACCAGAATCAAGGACATATTTAAACATCTACTTATTTTAGTTACAATATGACCCCATGTGGACCATAGAGTAGTGACAGTGCTCTTTGATGTTCTGTTACTTCTTTAAATTTAAATTTATAAAAAGCTAGGTGTTTTTCAGGGCGGCTTGCATTACATTCGATAATAAATGTAATATATAGTACACAAATAGGCTGTACTTAAAATCATGAATTTCCATTTATTATTTTTTAATAATAAAGTATTTTATTATTTAATAATCAGCGTAAGCTTCTTTCAATGTCGAAACTACATCCTGCACTATATTATCGCGAAAGATCGACTGATATAAATATCAAATTGAGAAGTTTGAACCATTCTAGCTTAATGCGTTATGAAGTTAGTGTGTAATTTGTTGAATAGACGGTTTTTATGGTACTGACAATGTAAAAAAAGTGAAAATAAAGTGTGCACAAGCTGTGATTTTGACAGTTTACAACGCTCTACGCTAATCGCCATCGCCACGGACTGATTAAAGAAGAGCAGACGAGGTTATCAGTAGATACTCAATCCGTTTGTAGTTCGGAAAGTTCCAGAAAAATCAATTTTTTGCAGTGCCTAAGACCGCCAACATAGTAGCATCTGACTCGAGGAAACTACGAATTTTAAAAATTACGAATTAATGTTATCCTAACTAATTGCTGCATTGTTACGACAAGAATTTCAAAATTTACTAAATATGTCGCATAAAATCATCAGTTTAGCTTCTATTTATTTATTATAAAAAAAGTATTTCTAAACCATGCAGTGATTTTTTGTTTTATTTAAACTAAAATGCAATTAAACCAGAATGCGATTATTTTAAGGCTATAAAGTATATTATTGTCTTATAACGATCAGTATTATGTAGAAACGAAAATCTTATCAGAACAAAGAGCCGCTCTCACATAAGCCTCATACGAGTATGTACAACATTTTTTTTTTTTTCATTAATATTTAAAATAGATATTCCTAAAACAAATTAAATACCTTACCAGGGTTCTTAGTCTTAGCTTAAACCTTTAGAACTCTTCAAACACGCACATCAGATGATCAAATAATTTTCGAATGTGCTCCTACTTTTCGAACTAATCAGCATAGAATTATATTTTTAATGCGTGCTCTATTTCTATCTAGTAGAGAAAAAAATCAGAGAAGCATCTGAGCTCCGTCAAGTCGTTGAGCCAATCCACTGCATTTGTCCATATTAAGCACATGAGCGACCGAAGGATTCCTAGGCACGGCAAAAAAATAAAAGCACAGTGCAATCGACTGGCGAGAATAACCTCGTAAATTTGTAGATGTTACTTAACTTACGTAAGACTTGTATGTGAGTTAAGTAACAGGTACACAATACACTCAAATTGCGAATAAATTTGTTTAATAAGAGGATGTGACCCCTGGGTCGAGATATAGACCAGATAGGATTTGAGAAATTGAGCAACTGCCGATGGCGATAAAAACTATACGAATTATTTATAAAATATATTTCATTTTAATAACATCGCAGATAAGTTATAATATTTTTCTAGTAATAAGACATTATGAAAAAATCTGGCCTTCGAGTTGAATTTGACTGGTATATATATAGTACAAGGCTTTTGCCTTCTGACCTAAAACTAAAGATCTCTAGCTTATAATTCAATCAATCTCCATAATTAATTATTTGAACATTTTTTACAATGTTACTACATATAAACTATATTTTATATGATGAAGAACGTACCTGCTTAAAGAAATAGAGAAAAATTCAAATTTTTGAATTTATAACGTAACAATATAAGATTTACATAAAGTTAAAATATATGTCCTCAAAAGGCTCTATTTGAAACTGGATTTGCAAGAACATCAAACTAGTTTTCAAGCTATCGTTTAATTAAGCAAATTTGAAAATTTTTAACATAAAGAACTGTTTTATAGAAGATTCCGAATATTTTCCATACGGACGCAGGTGTCCTTGCATATTACATCACGTAATTGCTGGTGGTCTTACATCTATTTATTTTAGTACGTCGGAAAAGACTGATTTACCAATAGATGGAATCATGAACAAAAATATCAAATATACAATATGTTATTTCTATTTCAACATTTTATGTATTATATACTTTTGGACACTAATAAATAAACACAAATAGAAATTAACTCCATATTATTAAAAATTTAATCAGCAGAGACGGTTATCTCTTTAGATAAAACACACTGTAGCTTTTCACTTACTTGAATTTTACTTGAGTATATCTTGAACTTGCACTTATTATTCACATGCCTTCGAACCGGTGAAATTTAATTTATAAAACACTTTCCGAATTGCAATAAAAAAAATAGAAACAATAGCTGCGAAAACACGATAAGTGTTGAATAATTTTGGCAATTGTTCCAAAGAAAACGATTTATTTCAAAATTGTTTTCAAAAGTTCGCACACGACCTAGAGAAAGCCGACACAAGCCCGAAGTACCCGTTCAGTACTTGGTACCAATCTTCCAATTGACGACAGCTCTTTTGGTTTAATGACCGTAACCGATTAAGTACCGTGTGCTCCGATTCAAATAGTTTTATAAGATGGTGGTCGGTCTTAAGTCTTAACTAAAGTTGAGTCAGGGAGCTTAAACAGCCACTGGCCGAATAAAGCTACTTCAACTTCTCTGAAACGACTTCCAGTTCCAGCTTCCACTTTATGTACTATTAGACTCTTGTTTGTAGGTAAATAATACATTAAGTAGTAGCGGCAGACCAAACGAATAGATTGCCGGACAATATCTTTGCATTTTTATACAGGAGTACTGAATGAAAACTGGTCTAATGATCGCGTGCTTACATACCACAATGGTTGGTTTGGTAGTGTGGTTTAAAGCTCGGCTTAAACTGCAGAAATTTATCGAGCATTGAGTTAGACTTTAGGAAAATCCGTTCTGACGTAGGTACTTGGATAAAAAATATTTCGTTATTTTTGACTGACCGACTTTTACTTTGATTATTTGACGTCAGCAAACTGCATTACAAGTGGGATATTTTACTTTACCTACCTCAGCAATTACGCACGCGCTTGAAAAATTGCAGTTTGTGGGTATTTGGTAGTTCATATTCAAATTAGCGATGCGTTGCATAAATTTCCAATGATTCAATATAAAGAAAATATAAGAGATTGTGATACTCGTAAGCCATATTTCGAATCTGGTTTTATGATATACACAAAAAATTACAATTAACTTTTTTATTTTAATAATGGAGCCTTACAGTTGTTATTGGCCTTATCTGGTGGAATATTTTTGGAGTAATTGTAAGAAACGCTGTAGAATACAAAGTACAAAACCGACTAATTTAATTAATCGGATTTAAATTTTTAATTATGTATTTATAGTACATACATACAAATATTCAAATAACGACACATTGGTTTTCTTTCTAGTGGTACAAAAATATGGTATAGCAATATAAGTGTAGCCGGTGTGCAATTAAGTTTAGATAACTTTTTATTTTTCGGAAAAAAATACCGACTTTTATATTTCAAGAACCACTAATGGTGGAAAGCTGGAACTTAGTAATTATATACATAGAGCTATAATAGGGGCACGTTTTAAAAATTTGTTGTAGGCGTAATATGGTACGGGAGTACGTACAAATAATGTTTTGAGGTAGTTGTACCATCCTATACCAGCAATATTTAAAGAAAACTTTCATTCTAATCACAGTTTTCATAAATTCAATAAATTACAATTTGAAATAGTTTACAGAAAATTATTAAACTTGTACGAGTTCATATATAAATAAATTTGTGTTATTTTGATAACGACCTTTGTCCCATCCCATCTTAACATGCTTATCAATAGACGGTGTCTGTGGTGTATTTAATAAGCATTTCACGTTATCATATTAGTCGCATGTTAGCAATTTTCAAGTCATTGCAGCTCTTATCTTGACCCAATCGGGGATTAATCGCGTATGAAAACAAAAAAAGGACAGCAGTCACGATTGGTCGGAATCCAATGCATGGTGCAAACAAGTTCTGTATAAATTGAAAAATCGTAGATTTAAATTGGGTGATTTAGAGCTTGACTAGAATGACTTTTTAACTTTAGAGAGATTTTCTTGTGGCTGTCTTTTTTCCACATTTTTCACATCTGCTATCATCTCGGGTTTAATATAACTGATATAGCAGCTACTAATGGCACAAGGACGAAAATAATTGCAGAATCCGGTGAGACAATATTTGTAACAAATGAAGGCAAACTGGATCCAACACGTATAATCATAGAACATAAAAAAACGCCTGCACTTCACGGAAAGTATGTTATGTCTGTACGAGTAGGTGTACTGAGTGTATATGCATGATAATAAGGTTGCTTTTCGATGTCGATCATGCAGTACCTATGTCCTATGAACTGTTCAATGGGATGGGAAGAGTTGCAATAAGAAGACGTCAGTTCACAATTAATTTTTATACAATTTTTTATTTGAATGAAGCAATTTACTTTTAATAACATTAATTTTTGGTCTATACATACTTCAATATTTCTAAAACAAAAAATTCTTATAATAACTATTTACCTAATTTTGTATATACTCGTACGGGTATGTAAACGAAAGTTGTTCTAATTGTAGGACGACAAAAATAAAAGCAATAGTATTTTTACCTGTTTTCAATTACAACTTAAAGAAGAAATGTAATACATAGCAGCATTCTTCAATTTCGATCCTACAACTTTAGGTATAGAGGTTAACGTATGAAAAATTTAAAACTATATTTTTTAAGACTCTGAAGTAAATATGGAATTATTATTGAAGAACATTTGTATAGAAAATACTCCAAGAATCACAGTGATTTTACTTTTTGATTTTGAATCTTACAGTTCTAGCTTAACACAATTCCGGCTGCCGCGAGTTAAGCGAATGAAAGCTAACAATATTCTTATCTTACCTTAAACACGTAACATTAAAAAAATTTAAATTGATTAGATTTTTTCCATTTGCCATAATATTTTTGTGATTTCCTTAAGAACAGTGTATTTTATTTTCGTTCTCCAGCCGAAAATGAAAAAAAGATTTTCATGTCGGTGGAAGTTGCAACTTTTTCTTCCAGGGAGTCAATTTAATTGGGAAAGAACAGAGTATTAAATGTTAAGACATTCTATTCTATTTTGTATAACAATAAATTGAAAATGAGCGTAAATTCAGTTTGTTCTATGTTTCGCTCGCTTTTTCCTCGAATATATTGAAAGTATTTATTTGAATTAAACATAAATTGTCACACCGATCTTGGTCCATTTTCATCCAACCGCATAGGAAACGTGTGGGTTGCTGTGTTATTTATATGCAGACATAAAAATATTTATTTATGGGTTAGTATTGAAAACCGTCAATATTATTAAACAATATTAAACCAATTGCTGGGTTAATTTGAGCTAAAATTAAATATTATGCTCTAAGCGACGTGAACGTCGGTTTTGTATAATGTAGGTAGAATATCTTGTTAGGTTAAGCCTGGTTCGCCCATTTAGAGGATTGGTAGGAGATATGCTACAAACCGATTGCAATTTGAAAATTTAACTTAATCTTAAGAAGTAATTTTGACGCTTGGTTGGAAACGATAGAAAATTGCTACCCACTAAACCATTCCTTTCATTCGCCAGCTTTAGACGATACTTGATCTTTCTTCCCAAATTTTTCACCATCTGTAATTGTTTCGGGCAAAGTTGAACCTTTTGTTTCTGGCAAGAAGAATACCAATGCGGCTCCGATCAATGGCGTTAGACCAAAAATAAATGGCGGCAACTGATGATATGAGATAGAAAGTCCTGCAACAAATGGCGCTATCATAGATCCCACTCGAGCGGCCATGGAACAAAGGCCGATTCCTACATTTCGTACAACAGTAGGGAAGAGCTCACCGCCATAGAGATAGACCGTAGGAAACGAAATACTCATACCTACAATACCAGCCGATGATAGCGTTACTATGGCCCACTGCAAGTCCTTAGGAACGAACGCTATGCATAGCATTGCAACACCCGTTAAAGTGTTTGACGTGATGAGTGTGATCTTTCTTCCCAAATACTTCATCATCAAAATACATATAATAGTTCCTGGCAGTTCAAGCGCAGCGCCGATAGCAACATTCACAAAAATATTTCCACCAACTTGTCCCATGTATTGAGCTACTCCGAAAAACGCTAAACCGCAAACAAACCAATTGAATCCCATAATGATGGTCTTCTGGCGCAAATTAGGAGTCCTGAATAGATCGATCATGTTGCCTTTTGACGTCTGACCACTATCAGCCTTTCGCTTTGACGCTTCCTCAAGATCGCTTCTGATATTTTCCGTAGGACGTTTATTTTGCCGTGCAGCTTTCTCCAAAATTTTGGCAGCTTTATCTAAATGTCCTTTAGTGTAGAGCCATCTTGGAGATTCCGGAACTAACCAATAGTATGAAAGCAAAACAATGGATGGAATGGAAATAGCCAATTGAAAATCGTGCCAATTGCGAAGGTAATACGAGAATAGCGGTAGACTTAGGTGTCCCAAATTGAATGGAATCTGATAGAGTACAGAGAATAGTTCACGCCATTTAGCACCAATGATTTCCATTACAATAACAAAACTAGAATGGAGAAAGTATTATAAATCAGAATTCCGATCAATAATAATGTACATACCTGGTACACATGGTTCCACCAGTCGCAATAGCAGTAATGAATTTCAGAACAAGAAATAGCCAAAACCACGGAGTAAAAGCTGTTAGTATACCACTTACTAGCTGAATGATTACTGCAGCTACTAAGGGAATTCTACGACCTTTTCTGAAACAAAAATTAATTTAGTTGTATCCTTCTTGGATTTATTAAGATTTGTTACTTGTAATAACATAAGTACGTCACATTAATTAAATTAAAAATCATAAAACTTGTATTTTCATTTCTACTCTACTACTTCTACATTAAGATTAATAAATAAATGAATGAATTCAATTACATCTATGTACTTACTTATCAGCCCATATACCAAAAAGGATATTTCCTATAAGTATGCCCAACATAAAAATTGTTTGCGATATATTAGCTAAATATTCTTTATTGCAAATCAAATTCCATTGTGTTATTATCGTTTCCTTGAAAACAGTTCGGTTGTATTCGATTTCAGTGCAATCAGATGAGCATTTATCAAGACCTGGTGGCTCTTTGCATTCGAAGGTGGCGGGCGGTGAAGTAAAGATTATGGCCAATTGGTGCCATGCCACCGGGAATTTCAAAAGAAAGATAACGCAGCATACCCATATGTGCCAAATTCCTAATTGACCCATAGCATGTTGAACAGGATCGGTTAAGCGAACTTCATACATCTCCTTTTCTGGAAAAATAGAAGGAAACCTGTTTAAATTAGCTTTAGTTTGAAGTAAGTATTAGTTTTAACGTAAGAACTTTCAATCTTCATTAATTTATAAGGTGTTTTCTTTACTTTTTCCTTTAGACAATAATTTATCCATACTCACTCACGTCTTTCATATATGTAAGGCGCGATAGTTGACATTATAGCAAGATCTAGGCACATCGTTTCTTAGACGTAGTGCCTCTACCCGTTCATCAAAAGTAGGCTTGCACATTTTAGTTCACTATAGTGATCGATCATTTGCAGTTTGCGATCCGTTGTGAACTAGTTCGTTGTTTTAGTTGACTAGTTCGCGAGAATTCAGTGAAAATTGGTGTTGGCAAATGTAATTACTAAAAAAATGTCCCTCTTTGTAATACTGTATCTGGTACACTCTAATGAATTTTAAAAAAAAAGGTCCTCGGCAATGCATAACATCGACTGCCGACTATTTCCTTCATTTCAGTAATGACCTAAAAAAAGGTCCTCACTGTGGAAGTACACGCATTGCATGAATACTAACGAACTAGAAGCGGAACTCACTGCGAACTAGTTCGTTCATTTCACTTATTGGAACGCTCTTCCGAACTAGTTCGCGAACTAAGCAAGTTTAATCAACAGAGCTAAACTAAATCTTTTCTTCTTCATTCCATTTTACTTTTTCTTTATTATTTTAATAATAAAGTATTGTGCACAAACCTTTATTACATGACTTCTTACGTACAGGTAGAAACTAGTGTATAGTGGCTACTCGATTTCTTGATTTATAGAGAGTTCCATAAATTAAGTTAGGACACTTTACAGACTTTTTGTATGGCGACTACATGAAGGACTTATGGGATATTTTTCATATTAATAGTAGTAGCTGCGACTATTATAAAATCAACATATACAAAATTTCAAAGTCGTAACGTAAAGCGTTTTAAAGTTATCGTTCAATATTGGTGAACACGTGTGTTAAGGACTTTTGTATGACAGCTACCCGAAGGAGTCGACGGATGGTGCCAACTAATGAACTCAGTCTTGCTTTTGATATAAAACTAATTCCTGTAAAATTTTGAATCCCTGCTTTAACTCGTACTGGAGCTTTAGTGGATTCTATAACTTGCATACATTTTTGAAGGACTTCTCTAGGCTGCTACACGAAGGACTCATTCGATTTGTATCATATTCTGAACTTTCGCTTCAAACAATGTAAACTTTAAGAATGCAAACTTGCAAGTTCAAATAATGTTTAAAATAAACATTGAATACTTTAAAACTTTTCTTCGTCCGAGGCTCGGTTCTATGCGTTACCAACTTTTCGGGCTGGATTAAACTTATAATACTCTATTGCCCGATTTCACAGTGGTAGCTTAAGCTAAGGCTTAGTTAAGCTAGAATAGGTAGCTTAAGCTATGGATTCGTTTCGACTGATTTCACAGTTTTAAAACAAGCACAATGCGTAGTAGCGTTTCATTTGGCAGCCTACTGTAAGCTTTTGTAATGGATTTGCGTACATTCCATATTTCTTATGTAGTGCAGTAGCTATGCGGCTATATTTTTTTAACTACACAGTCTTGAATACAGAAAAACTCACAAGTTTGACAGTTCGTAGGCTTATTTTATTAACGGAGCTTAAGCTCGCAAAATTGATGGCTTAAGCTAATACCATGGATACATTGCTGGTATACGTACCATGGTATCGTGAATACCATAAATGTATCGCACAATATCACGCTTTTACTAGATAAATAACCTAGTTTAATCGTGGTTTTGACGTCACTTCGTATTTTTTATTTTAATAATTAAGTATTTATTTTAATCACTCAATTTTCACTATTAATTCTTTCAATAAAGATTAATACGAGCGTGTGGCTGACCATTTCACCTCCTAGTGTTCCGTTGGTCTCGTAATGAAGTATCTCTGATTATTAGGATTAAAGATTAATGTACAGCATTTTCTTTCACCGATTCGCGCTTAGAAATCCCGGATAGCTTTTTTTTAAAGTGTTTCTGTAGTCAACACAAGATGAAACATTCCACAGAAAGTAGCTTCGTAAACTTCGAGGGTGCTCTCTAAGTATCGGTAATTCTGCTGTGCTTTTGGATATGATAGTAAGTAGAGACATATGTATAACACTCCATTTGTTGCAATTCTTACGGTCGTCTTTCTTCAGGATAATTAAAAAATTTTAGACCGCCAGCGCATTGACACTCGATATATGTAAGTAGTACAACTCTCACGACTCAGGCCACGTTCTGCGCTACTAGTAGAATCATTTAATCATAGCTATACAATTTTTTGCACTTCCCCTAAACATTCCCATCAACTACATGATTCCTTAAGATTACCCAAAGGTATAATTTAGTTATTAAAAACTATATTTACAGTTCCTGTATAGGACCTCCTGACTGTATATATTACTACAATGTACATAAATTTTTTTATCATAACATATGACACTTGCCATCAAATTTAAATTCCAATGGCAAAAACTGGGTTTACAATAATTGAATAATAGAACTGAAAGAAATCGATTCCTTCCTTTTTAACGACTTATCTTGAGGATGTATTTTCTATGAGAACATCGAAAAATATCTACTGTACTCGTCTCATACACAACGCTATAATAAAAACTAAAAATAACAAGGTATATAAATAGTTGTAAGACTGTTTTCAATCTTCAATGCAAAATAATGTTATATGTGTAATTTGTTAAAAACGAGTTCTCGATATTTCGGAACACGTGATTTTAATTACTATAGCCTTCACTTTTGTCGGTCACACAATGGTATCTATCTGAATACGTGTCTAAAATTACCTTTAATCTTTCTTTCTTTACGCGATAACGTCATTTCGATACCCAACGAATTTTCGGAATCAGTCATCGTAGATAAATTTATAAATCCAGTTTAAAGTGAAGGAAACTGGATACACTTAAAAAACTCTTACAAAGAACGGATTTTCTGAAGTATTGACACATAAACTAAAGCTACACTAGTATCTCTATTAACAGGTGCTGATGCTAATCCATTCAACTATCGAAAGGAACTGAATCGAGAGCAGCCAATCACTGTTTGGTCGGTGTAGTTTTACACAATAGGTCTCCGAGAGTTCTAAGAGATATGTACACTTGAACTCAACTGTAAGACCTCGAAATATGTACTAAAAGTAAGCATCTATGACATTCCCGAATAATTCAGTTATTATTAACTTTTTCGCAATGACATCCCACTACCGTATGCATGTTACTAGTAAACTGGACATAATTGGTTCATCAATTCAAGAAGATAATTTGCGTGACTCTACTAAATACAAAATACAATGCGCTCGATTGCGACCCCATAAACTCCACAAGTAAACTCTACCATATAGACGTTAGCCTTCTGAGATGTCTATCATATCGCGACCTATAAGGTCGACAAGATGATTATGTGGATGTCTACGGTGACATAATTATTTCAAAACTTCAGTCATATAAATTCTGCTAATGCAAGTACTGTAGGTGGTGGGCTAAGATTTTGTTCAGTTTATTTATTGCACTTAGCGCAATTTGATGGTATTATTAGATCAAAAACGCTGAATGTTGTAAAAGTGATCAGTATTTTATACATTTCCTTATCAAACCCAGCAAACACGAATGTCATGAATCAGTTACTTCCGAAGTACAGAGCACTCTTCATGAGTCGTTCACTGAAATTTACTTGATAATATGAACAATTTCATTTATGTACTTTTTGTATATAAGAATACGTGTACGAAATTCTAGCTAGCTTTTTCACATGTGAAAATGGCCTGAGTCTGTTACTTCCGAAGTACAGAGCATTCATAACGATGAAAGAGAATGATATCTACACCGTTCTCTTTCATCGCGATGAACGCTCTGTACTTCGGAAGTAAGAGACTCAGGACATTTTCGTATCTATACAACAAAATAAATTAGAAACATAACGCAGTCACGATCGGCTGCAAGCCAATCGTATGATACTCTAGAAGAAATACTGAACTCCGATTTATATTTTAGTTGGAAATATATCAAAAGAATGACGAGTGCACAAGCAATTATTACATGACCTTTTACTTACAGGTAGAAACTTTTGTATAGTGGTCGATTTTTTGATTTATAGTGAGTTCCATAAAGTAAGTTAGGACATTTTACAGAATTTTTGTATGGCAACTACATAAAGGACTCATGGGATATTTTTCATATTAATAGTTTCAGCTGCGACTATTATAAAATTAATGTGTATAAAATTTCAAAGTCGTAAATTAAAGCGTTCTAAACTTATCGTGCAATATTGGTGAATATGTTTATTAAGGACTTTTGTATGACAGCTACCCGAAGGAGTCAACGGATGGCGCTAATTAATGAACTCCGTCTTGGTTTTGGTATAAAACTAATTCTTGTAAAATTTTAAATTCCTGCCTTAACTCGTTCTGGAGTTATAGTGAATTCAGTAAAAAGCATACATTTTTGAAGGACTTTTCTAGGCTGCTACACGAAGGACTCATTCGATTTGCATCATATTCGGAACATTCGATTTAAACATTTTAAGCCTTATGTATGCAAAATTTCAAGTTCCTTACATGAAGCATTCGAGCAATAACTGGGAAAACGTGTTTCAAGGACTCTTGTATGGGAGGTACCCGAAGGACTGGAAGGATATCGCCCATTAACGAACTTAGCCTTACTTTTTCCATTTTACAAGTTGTGACCAAATTTCAACTTCCTAGATCAACGCGTTCTTGAGTTATCGTGCTAACGGACGGACGGACGGACGGACGGACGGACGGACAGCAAATGGATTTGGGGGTTTTGGCCAAAAATAATCGCAAAATAATATATAACGTTTTTTCGTCCGAGGCTCGGTTCTATGCGTTACAAACTTTTCGGGCTGGATTAAACTTATAATACTCTATATGTTCATCTAGAGTATAAAAAGACGAATATTGACGTTATTATTTTAATTTAATATGGAATTAGAATTTTCATCTATAATGTTACAAAATTGTTAATAGCATAAATTAATTGGAATATTTGTTACCAGTTACAGATAACATTGATTGTTTTTTAATACCTTTTTAAGAAACTACTTATACTAAAACTCTTTTAAACTTCACTTGACACCCAAAACAATAAAATAAATGGTATGTCATATTCCTTAACGCGAGTGTATTGTGTAGGTTGCTACAATACAGTGAACAAAATACAGATGCAGCTTAAGTATATATGCATGATTGATGTATGCACGCAAACCATAAGAAAAATGTTGGTTTAGTATGGGTAACCCCTGAGCCTGAGTTTGCTAATACAGTTCTGTTCATGAATTCGCTTTTAGTTAAGAAAATGGTAGTTAGAGAAATTTTGTTCGAACTTGTGCAGAGGCTCAAGAATCTTCAGAAATTTATCTAACGTCCCACCTGATCTATGGTTAAATTTGAAAATTTGGTTTATAGTGACGGAATTTGGAAGAACAACGAATTTAGTTTTACAAATTGCATCCAGCATTAGGGAATCGAATTTGACCAGACTCACACTCTTCGAAATGCAGGGTTTCGATATTTTCATTTCATTTCTGTAAACTTTGTATCCAGGGCGAAAAGAGTGCAAGAGGGTCTTATAGGAATGACATTTTCTTACAAGTAGGTATATTCAGAAAATATCTACATTTCGACTTTCGTTTCAGGATCGATTTTTTTCAGTGAAACCGTGGGCAGATGGTCTATCAGCTGCCACATTATATCATTAAAGTAACAATTCGTGTGCGAATTAGTTTAAGTGGAGGTAATGAATATTCTCTCTCAATGACAGACTCAGGTTCATATACAATTGGTTCATTCATAGAGTTATATGTGCCATTTTTTGCAAAGCTGGAACAGTTGAATTTCGGCTCAGTCCATAAATAAGTGCTTAACTAAATCTGAGCGCTTTTATCCGGCTAGCTATGCCATTTAAATAATTGAGCGGAGTATCTCGTATAGATACATACATAAAGATTATCTAAGAGGATATTACCAAACCAATACCAAATGATATTTATACTCTAGATGAACATATAGAGTATTATAAGTTTAATCCAGCCCGAAAAGTTTGTAACGCATAGAACCGAGCCCCGGACGAAAAAAAGTTATATATTATTTTGTGTTTATTTTTGGCCAAAACCCCCAAATCCATTTGCTGTCCGTCCGTCCGTCCGTCCGTCAGTCCGTCCGTCCGTCCGTCCGTCCGTTAGCACGATAACTCAAGAACGCGTTGACCTAGGAAGTTGAAATTTTGTCACAACTTGTAAAATGGAAAAAGTAAGGCTAAGTTCGTTAATGGGCGATATCCTTCCACTCCTTCGGGTACCTCCCATACAAGAGTCCTTAAAACACGTTTTCACAATTATTGCTCAAATGCTTCAAGTTAGGAACTTGAAATTTTGCATACTTAAGCTTTACAATGTTTGAATCGAATGTACCGAATATGATGCAAATTGAATGAGTCCTTCATGTAGCAGCCTAGAAAAATCCTTCAAAAATGTGTGTTTGTTACTGAATCGACTCTAACTCCAGAACGAGTTAAAGCAGGAATTTAAAATTTTACAAGAATTAGTTTTATACCAAAACCAAAACGGAGTTCATTAATTAGTGCCATCCGTTGACTCCTTCGGATAGCTGACATACAAAAGTCCTTAAAACACGTGTTCACCAATACCTATTGAACGATAACTTTAGAACGCTTTACGTTACCACTTTGAAATTTTGTATACGTTCATTTTATAATAGTTGCAGTTGAAACTATCAATATGAAAAATATCCCGTAAGTCCCTTATGTAGTCGCCACACAAAAATTCTGTAAAATGTTTAAACTTACTTTATGGAACTCACTATAAATCAAAACATCGAGTAGCCAGCCAGTATACAATAGTTTCTACCTGTAAGTAAAAGGTCATGTAACAATTGCTTGTGCACTCCTCATTCTTTTGATATATTTCCAACTAAAATATAAATCGGAGTTCAGTATTTCATCTAGAGGATTATACGATTGGCTTGCAGCCGATCGTGACTGCGTTATGTTTTTTCTTTATTTTTTTCACGTTTCAGTATCGTGTATAGATGCATAAAGATTATCTAAGAAGACATTACCAAACCAATACCAAATTATATTTTTTCTTCATTTTTTTTTTTAATAACAAAGTAAGTACATACATATTGTGAATCACCTGAAATTTAAAAAAAAAATTATATCTTCACGTTTCAGAACTAGTAAACTCCAAAAAAGCAAAAAAAATTCCGTGACACGCAAAAGCGTTTGAAGACGCATAGCTCACAACCGCGTAAGGCGCCAGGAGTCCGGTACGACCAATTTTGATGATTTATGACTGTTTTCTTACTAATATTTCACGTTAATGGTAACAAAAAAACAGAATAAAATTACACCACTTTATTAGCTGCTAACTAGGACTTGGATAAAAAAAAATCAAAACTTTATTTGGAAAAAGTGCTATTAGAACAACAACCCTTGAAAAAAATTTTAAATGCGTAAATTCGAGTTTTCAAACATATATTACCTATTTCCCTAATAATTAACATGTCATTTTCATTAATGTTATTAATGCTAGAAAAAATCTTAAAGAAGGTTCTGGATAAATAAAATTTAAAAAAAATTCTTTTTTGTTAATAATATATGAAGTCAAACTGAAGCAATTTTTCACGATTTTCATGGCAAGAATTACATAAGAAGACCACATTTCATTGAAAAGTATCATAGGTAGTATAATTAATTGGTATTTTTAGAAGATAAATCAATGAAAAAATTATTGATTTTTTATAGTTATGCGTTTCAAATAATTTGAAAAAAACACTACTATTTTTTTCTGTAAAATCAAAATTAATTCGCTGATAGACACCGAACGATGCAGACGTATTGTCCACGCCAAATTACACGAACGGAAAACGATTTCAATCGATTAAAATCCTCTCAAGAAAGAAAAATCAAACAGGGACAAAAAATGGTCGCACCGGACTCATGGCTCCTTGTTGAAATTTGTTTTGATGGTAGATGGGGTGAACCCCTATGAGTAGTACCCAGACGAAAAATTTTGTTTTAGATCTCAAGAACCGCCTATGCTAGGTGGCTGAAACTTAGAACTTATGTAGAAACCTTTGCCAATAATTTTTATTGTTAACACTTTGCGTGCCACACTTTTTGTCAAAAATTTTGACAATGCGATAAAAAGGGTCAAAATTTGCAAGTATGCATAACTTACTAATATAATTGGGTGTAAATTCTTTGAAAACTGGTCATCTCCAGTATGTTATAGCTCTCAAAAAACTTAAAATGTCTGAATTTCTTAATGATGTGAATACAGAAATGGTGAGGATGAGGGAAATAGCCGAGGGACAAACTTTAGTTATCGTAGGTATAGCTGAATACGTTAGATAAATGATGGTTTTCTTTTTTAATTGACAATAGATTGGCCCTGTGCTTAAATTTTTGTGGACCTATGTTGCACCCATTCCATTACTATTAATCACTATAAAAATCATTGTCTATGTTTGACCACTTGCATTCTGATTTTCTAAGTGAAATGTCAACAAAAATTAGTTGTCATCAAGGACATGGAGGATGTGGCTGAATGATAACCAAATTTTTATGAACGCATGAATGTTTGTCACCTGTCCAAGACGTTTAACGATTGAAGACAAAAGGTGGACACAACGCCAGGGCGGTGGTAGTGATGGTTAGCAGCAATGTTATTGCACTGCGATGTGGCTACCGCGTTCAATCAAGGAGTAAACAATAAGTGAATGCAAATCGCCACATCACCGGACAAATCATATCAACCTTATGACACATGTAGTGGCACTCTAGCTGACAGTCACTATCGTTGGTCACCGTTTGACCACTTTTGTAAGAAAATCATAATTACCGACAGTATATAAGGATTCCGCCGTAGGTGAATTGACTCAAATCGCGATGATGAGTGTAAGGATACAGATGGATAATTTTTCAATGTTATCTTGTCGCGTGTGTGGTGATCGGAGTTCCGGAAAACATTACGGAACGATCTGTTGCGATGGCTGCTCCTGTTTTTTTAAGCGCAGTGTTCGGAAAGGTGCAATATATTCCTGTATAACGGGACGCGGAAGTTGTGTTGTGGATAAAGCTCGTAGGAACTGGTGTCCATATTGTCGTTTACAGCATTGTTTTGCAGCTAGGATGAATGTAACGGCAGTTCAAGAAGAACGTGGTCCTAGAAAGCAGAAAAGATTCACGCAGAAGACTACGGAGAGCATCCAGACAAAAAATGGTTATGCGACCAAATCCCTAACGAACGGTATTCAATTTCAAATCTTAGCGCAAATTCTCGTCACTTGCATAAGCCAGGCGAAATCCAACGAGTCCTTTCGACTTCTAGACAGTCGTCAGCAAGATGTAATTTTGCGAATTGTTTGGAGCGAGTGTTTCGTCCTACGGGCATCGCATTGGTCCTTGGATATAAGTTCTGTAATAGATTGTTGCGGTGATGTCCACTTACAGAATGCCGTCAGGGAAGCGAAATGTCTCAAGGCTGACTTGATGGAGTTAACTTTCTTGGAAACGCTAATATTGTGTCGAAAAGGTGAAAAAGATGCGTTTGGATTAAAAATAATATGATAAAATCGTAATTTTTTCCCACAGAGTACGCTGTTACACCAGAAAATGCTAAACACTTAGAATCGATTGCGGAAAATGCTCTTTTCTCACTAGGCCGGTACACCATGCATCAATCTCATTGGAATCGATTCGGTCGACTACTGCTAGGACTGCGTAATGTAGCACTGAAACAATACGAGACAACGTTACAGAATATGTTTCGGAGCATAGTTCATGATATTCTACTGTGTGAATAATGAAAAAATCTTAAAAGGACATTCTTTTTTGTATTTATTGCTCTGTTCAAAACTTCGTAACAACAAATTAGAGATTTGTATTTTGGTCATTCCTGCAAAAAAATATTTTGTTTTTGAAATAAAAAATTAGTTAACAATATCTTAACATATTTACTAGTAGACTTTTACAATTATTTTGTTCATTTATTCATTTATTCGTGACTGCGTAGTGTCCTGCATTCGGTTTTGATGTAGTACATACAGCAATACATATTTCAAACTGTGCTATCGTCTCCAAAGTTTTCCACTTTGACATGTTAAGTGTGAATAAAAAAAGAATTGTCTAATAAACTCACGATTAAATAGATATTGCAATCATATTTCCATATGTGAAGATTAAGGAAACTACCTTTGGTAGTATCTAACAACATACATATGTATTGGAAGGTTAGACTAATGTCAATAAATGAAGTTAACGAAAGTGGGCAAGTTTTACACCGCCTGCAGGACACTCTAAACTAACGAAAGTTTAATAAATACATAATATAACACATAATAAACATCTAACACATTACATTTATTTGTTGATTTTCTTATAACTTTGTTTAGTTAGTTCTCTTATAATTGTAGCTCCTTATTCAACTCGATAGAGGAGAAGGATAACGATTGTCTGGTAAAGTTCTTAACACTTAATTTGTTTGTAGTTTGCAAAAATCTTAGATTTAAATTAAACTTATTTGTCAGACTCTTATTTTGCCACTTTTTAGTGAATCGATTTCAATTTCATTTGGGTTTGAAACCGAAAGAATCTCTCTCGTTTGTGCGAGCTACCGCACAACAAAAGCTCATCCGAAATCTGGAATACTGACTTAGATTACCCTGATGCTTTACGTCCGGCCTTAAGGGCTTATGTGGGTCTTGACACTTCAAAAAGATCATTTTTTTGAAAAAAATGTGTAGAATAGTACATCATGTCAGGAATGTTGTTTCAAAATTTCAAGTCGATCGGAACAAAACTGTAGGAGTGAGAGAGATTTAAAGCGCCTTGTACCTATTAAACATGTCTTTACCGGCAACCCGAACCCGGCCACCGAGCATTACAGGTATGCCTACAAACAAGCGGAAGCTCAGACCCGAGATTCCAGAATTTGACTCAGACAGGAACAAAAGGATGAATTGGCCCTTGCAGCTGCAGCAGAACCTTCACTTTATGGGCTTTTAATCGATGATTCCATGTATTCAATTTTCTGTTTTATTTCTCTTTAAAACTTTAAACGCGTTTTTCTCAAAACCACTTTTTTTAAGCCGGTAGTCAAAATTTCTCAGAATCTAATATACCGATGGGCTTGAAATTTTGCACACTGCTTTTAGACATGATTGGCTTGTGCTTAAACGAAGAATTTTTTTGACCTTCAATTTAAACTCATTTTATAGGCCAAATATGGCCAAAATTTATGGAAAAAATGACATTTTTCGTAAAAAACGCTACCAAAAATTCAATTTTCAATTTTTAAAAAAATCCTTCGTTCAAGCACAAGCCATATTCACATACCGTGAGGGCACTTTTTTTTGGCATGGTCAACTTCTTGAGACTCTCAATGACAGATTTGTTGATATTTTCGTTTGAAATTTTCACATAATTTTGTTAAACTACTTTTATATATGTACAATAAATTAAAATTGTACAATTCTTGTAGTATCTTTTAAAAAAATTCAAGAAAACATGCTTCTTTTTGGCCTTCTAGACCCGCATAAGCCCTTAAATTGTTTCCTATCTGGTCATTAGAGCTTCAACGTTGAGTTGGATTTCTTGATTTTGGGACTTCTGAGTTGGTTGAGCACCAGGTCCGGGACCTGCCGGAGGACTCCGATTTAAGCTACTGTCCAAACTACTATGATGTTGAGAAGATGCTGGGGATAGGGGAATTTCTTCTATTTTTTCTAAGTCTTGCGCTATTGAAGTCGACGCTTGTTTGTGTAATCGCGTTAGCTGACTCTTATTTAAACTGGTAGGACTGCAACGCGTTTCCTGCAGAATCGGTATGTCTAGAGTTTGTTTTGATAGAAGAGAATTTTGCGAGGATGGTAGGCAATCGTCTTTGTCTAGACTAAATTGCCGGCGCAAAAGTCGACTTGACCCTGGTTTACTGTCGAACTTATTTGCACCATATAGATATTTTCCATCGGCGAATTGCGATAAGTTACTTTCACTCGGACTGAGGCATTTGTACTGATTGTACGGTGAGCTGAGATCCATCATTTCTTCAATTTTTTTATATAGCCGTGATGAAGAACCTCCAGCTGAAGATGGATTCAATCGATTGAAGTTCGACGGATTTAAAAGTCCTTCCTGTGAGAGCTCTGAAAGTTTTCGTTGCTGAGGACTTGTGCCCGGCGTTTTTGTTGGAAACTCACTGTGACCCATCTTACTTGTACTCAGTGTTGTATTTGAATCGAGTGAAAAGGAGTTGGCTAGAAGCGATACTGTTGATTCAATGTTTGGTGGTGGGGTTATTTCTACTTTCACTTCCACTGGTTCTCCGGCAAAAGATGATGATTGACTTAATGATAGATTTGTTGTGCAATTTCGTACCGATTTGTTGAATCCTGCCTTTAGAATTATCGAGTTTCGTATTAATGATTCGTCTAACCTGAAAATTGTGTAAGTATGAAAGTATAGTACATATTTAGCGTTTCATAGTACTATAATAAAAATATTGCCACTACAATACATACCCGTGAGATTCTCTAATGTGGCAGCATAAAAATTAAATTAATTGGTAGTTAAGTGTTGTAGTTAATTAAAAAAAATAATTATTGAATAATTTAAAGTATCTATGTATGTAATGTATGCGAAATAAAATCGAAAAATAAATTAAAATCTGAAATAAATAAAAAAATTAATAAGATGAAGACTGTGTAGAGGAAACAAAATAAAAGTCAAAAAATGGAAAACGTTTTAGTTACCCAATCGGTGGAGGACTTGGGAGTATTTTCTCAAAACCCTTCTTTCCTAAAAGCCAAAATGTGTTCATCATTCCCTTTCCTTTGATATCGATTGGGCCCCGAGATTCAATGTTATATCCACCAGCAGTATCGAGTCTATCACGAGTAGCTTCTGACATGTGGATCCGCCACGAAGAACCTAAATAACATAATTTTTCATATTTTGACTATGTCTTTCTTGCACTTATCACCTGTTGATTCCATTCGAGAAGCGGTATTCACTGTATCGCCAAATAAGCAGTATCTTGGCATGGTCAAACCCACAACTCCCGCACAACATGGTCCCGTATGTAGTCCTATCCGTAATTGTAATGGTACTCCAGGCAAATGTTTCACTTTAAACCGTCCACTTTGGTGTAACAAATCCAATGCCATTGTTGCGATTTGTTCGGCATGATCTGGTATTCGGACCGGCAAACCACTAACGACCATATAAGCGTCACCAATTGTTTCCACCTAATTTTAAAGTTAACCTTGCAATGAACTCCTTAGAAAATAGGAACAAATTATGCTATGATTGAAATTAGATTACAGGGAGGAACCCAAAAATACCATCAGTCACCTAATTCCAAAATTTCTAGAAAATAAAACCATATATACACATATAATCTTGAAATCTTAGTTCAAAATACCATAAAATTAAAATTAAAATTTATTAATTACAAATAAATTCAAAATAAAAAAAAAACCTAGAATGTGATAAATTGTTAATAAAAAAAGCTTCCTTAATAAATTAACTTGAAGGTTATTTGGAACGTCAATTTATGACAAGAAATGCTCCCTGTACATACGATATAAATTTAACATTCATCAGTAGCTATTCAAAGTTGAAACTTTGTGGTATGAACCGCTTTCAAGCTCTTCAGCCACGTTGGTTTGCCTTCACCCTTTTCTCCTGTCGTCGTTGGAATACTACGGTCAAGGGAAAAATTTGTTTTTTTTTAACAAAGTTAAATCCATTTAACATTATTCTACACGCAAAATCTCTCTAAAAAACAAATCCAAGTTCATATGTATCTTCCCTCTTCATATTAGATGGCATGAATTGATCTTAGAGTTAACTTGGTTTTTAATTTTATTTTAAGGTTTTTTTGAGCTCCTAACCGCACAAAAGTGTCAACAGTAAAATCCTTCCATTGTCTTAAGCTGATCTCAAATTTGAAGAAAGCTTGATAGCATTTAAGTTACACATAATAGGTATAATGAAGTGAACTAATACGATTTCTAAAAACATTTAACGAAAAAATTCTCTTAGCTACGAACATACTCACCTTGTAGACGTTATAAGCGTTTATTGTGGCATCAAAAATAGTGTACAAATCATTCAGTAAATCCACGACTTGTACTGGACTGCAATGTGCCGCAATTGTTGTAAAACCAACAATGTCGCTGAAATAAATCGTCACGTCTGAAAACTCTTCCGGATCTACTGCTAGTCCCATTTTCAATTTATCTGCAACCGAGCTAAAAGTTTAAAATCATCCATTAAATACAGTGCCAAACATTAAAATGAATAATTAATATTTTACCTTGGCAACATTCGTATTAAAAGTTGTTCTGTTTTCTTACGCTCAAAGTCCAATTGTTCCGTACGCTCTCGGATTAATTCTTCCAAATTATTCGAATATTTTTCGAGCATTTGAAACATTGTATCTACAAAATTCACTTTCCGTCCATGATTTAAAAGCTTAAAACGTTCGTACACGCTAAGAAATAGATGAGATATAAACGAGCAGAGATTCATAACAATCGTATGTCATATTTCTCCTAAGCTTCGAAATTAAAATAAAATTAAGAACGAAATGCAATGAAGTTTGAATGTTTAGAACTTCAATGGAAAATCAATGATATACGAAAATAAATGGTCAGTCTTACGAATTGAAGTCTGGACGCATATCCGGTGTCTCGGCCCAGCATTGTCGCATTATATTTATTGCTTCAGGTGGTGCAGCTCCCTTTGATACTGACGGTCGAATCAATGGTGGCGGCTTTTTAATTTTCGTTATAATTTCTTCTGGTGACAGTGACAACATACAATATGGTTCACCACGCACAACGACCTCCTGCATAATAATCCCGAAGGAATATACGTCTGCCATTTGGGTTCCGTTTCGACTGGTGCCTTTGGTGTTTCGCAGAGTTTCGGGTGCTGACCACAAGAGTTCTTTTGCGCTCTTATGTGGTCCAGTTAGTCCTTGAGCCTCGTAGAATGCAGGCAGTCCGTAATCGGTAATTTTCAGGACCCATCGGGCATCCACGACACAATTGCGTGACGTCAATGAACCATGGACTCGAATTGCTGTCGAATGTAAATAACGCATTCCGCGGACTAAATCGGTTAAAAGGCTCAGGCGAAAAGACCAATCCAATTTGATTTCATCCATGATAAGCACGTCCTGTAGCGACCCGCGTGAACAATAGTCAAAAACCATAGCAGTACGTGACGGATCACTGAGCCAACCTGCAAATGTATTATCGAAAAAGACCTTAATGGTATAAGTATTTACAAAATTCAATAATTTTTCTCCCACGCATATCTTTTTTTGAAATAATCCCAACGTTTTAAAGTAGACTTTAATTTCTTGGCCATTAAGCCTTCTCTAATGTCTCTAAATGTTGAACAAATTGCTTGAAATTGGGTAGGTTGAGGACTTAATGTCGGGTGGATACAAATTGGGGGAAGTTCATAAATTGAAAGGACCGAGGCTGTTGTTGTTGCTTTCTGTCTTCTGTTGTAAACGAGGCTGGCATCATTAAGGGAAATTCTGTTAAAACCCGTATATCCTGCTACTATCAGCAGAGTAAAAGTGTGTATATGTTGGATGACGATGATCTGTATGTAGTCCTGTAGAAGGTCTAATAATATTTGTAAAACATGATTTCGGTTGAAAGTTACACGAGCAGAGTGGCTCTACCTTAAGGGCGAAATGAAGTTTACGTTATCACATTCCGTTCACAATAAATAAATTATGATTCAGCAATGTCTTATGATGAAATATTATAACTTTAGTGAACATTCGGTTTAGCTTTCTAAATAGCTAGCCACAATTTTTACCAACTAATTTTACCCATTATTCTACAAATAAATATTTAATGTCAAGCTGTAGCTTGGAATTAACTTACCAATAAGTGGATTGATATTTTCATGCCGAAGTCCATGTGAGATGACTAGTAAGTCCATAGCCTTAGATTTCAGCTCCAACGACCCATTCAAAGATATCTCCTTCAACTGCACCATATCGCCGTTATAACGAGCCCGCATATCCAAAAAATTTGTATTGTGTCGGGCCAGACTACCAGATCCCGAATTATTTTTTCCAGCCGCTGCCAAGCCGAGATTTTTTAAAGAACCAATAGATCCTTTCAATAAATCCGGTTTATCCACTTCAGGTCCTCCAAACTCCTGAAGCTGTTGAAGCCAGCAACAAAGCATAGCTTCAATTCCTTCATCCACCTGTTTTTTTTTTCATACCAAAAATGATAATTAGAATAAATGATTAAGGATAAAAGAAACATACCCTTCGAGAGTCTACTGGAAAAACAAAATCATTTGCTGACAAGACTATTTTATTTGGTCCTTTAGATAGACGTTTTCGCAGCAGATAATTTCTAATGAAAAAGAGACGGAAAATGTTATCCTTAATGTCTACCAGGATAAAATCACAGAAGAATCTAATGCAAATTATGAACTTCAAACGAGAAAATTCAAAATAACCACTTAATGTTTGTTGATGTTTGTCGGTTGATGAAAAATGGGATCTCATTTTATAATTAAGAAAAGCTCTTCGCTTGAAGTGAGTGAAACTATTCAAGAATATTCAGGAGTCCTTACCGTTAAAGAGATATGGCGTATTTAAAGGCGAAGGATATGCATGGTAAATTTTGATCTACTTGTCGTAAATAACGAAAGAACAGCTATACGTCATAGAAGAAGGGTTCTTTGGATTATTATTGTTTATACATAAATTACTCTCGATCCAATAAAATTTCAATATGGCTTTGTTGGCCAACAATCGTTCCTGTTTCGCTGTCCGAATGCACCCTTATTTGAAAATGTATGAAATTTGTTAGATGTACCTTTATCAGATGGCGGAATTAGTAAGGCTCCTAAAAATAGTTCGTGACGGATCTTAAAGCGGACGCTCACTATGGTGCACTAAAATGCGCAGGCCTATTATTTTCACTGATTGCATTATAGTATTTTGATTAATTAACTACGATATTATTCACTCTTTGTCATTGAAGTATACAAGCTGTACAGTATTTTATATGTTATATTTAGTTCCGGATGCTCACCCCCAATACAAAGTACATATTTAAAAACATACAAACATTACATATCAAAAAAACTAATAAGAAACATATGCATTAAAAAAAATTAAAAACTATCACACTAAAGCTTGGGACATTGTTTAATATTTCAATTCTGTTTTTAAATAATGGAAACAAAATCAATTTTCAGCTATAACAGCTTACTTACCTAATTCCGATTCCGATTCCAACGCTTCCTATAATGATGCTAATTAACAGTATAGTGGAAATCAAGATTATCGACCAGCAAACTGCTTCACAGATCCACAGTCTACTCCTAGCATCCAACAGCCAATCATTATAGCCCGGTAGAATAGGATGTGACGTGTACATTATTTCATCAATGTGGCTTCGTTCCAAAATCAAAAATGGCCGCCATGTAAAATTATTAAACGATATGTTCCGCTGAAAGTCTAGTACGACAAAATCATAATTTGGTTCCGCAACGCCATCCGAAGTATCAATATTCGATGCAATAAAATCGAATAAATGGAAATAGTCGAGGAGTTGTCTGTTGTCAATATCGCTTATCGCACTTTTAAAAAGGCTACTGCCTTGGTTATTATTATTGTTACTTTTTAAAATTTGTATTGTCGTGTTACAAATGCTTTCTACTTCCATCACTACACGCGGATGTAGTTGGCATCCCTGTAGGCTTGTTACTACACTTCCGCACCAAAGCGAAGCATTACCTTTCGATATCGTTCTGTAGTCGAAAACTGGACATTCTGTAATGTTGTGACCATTTTGTTTTACAACGATTGTTCGATTTCCATTTTTTACATTGTTTGTATTTTTGTCGTATTCCTTCCGTTTCAATCGTCTGAAATTTTGCATCAAATCAATTCCTCTGTCCTTAAAGGCTGTTTGCAGAAATTGTCTATATCTGTCGCTAAGAATTGTTAGAACTAGAAGATTTGCTGCCAGCTTTGATGTTCTACCAATCTCGTTTAATTTCAGATAGAAATTATTACGCGTATTGAAAGACGTTGCGACGGTGTCTATTAGTAGCACTTTTGTGTGATTGAGCGATGTAAGCTTCGCAATTAGAGTTACGGTTGATTGATGTTCTATTGGCGATGTAATAATTATTGCTTAAAAGAAATGGAATTGTATTGTTCACATTTTGTGTTAAAAATGAATACCTAAATTTAATGAGTATTTGAGGTAGGTATGTTGAGCAAACAAGTTTCGAGATGAATTTTCAAATTTCTTTCATAACTAATTAAAATATCTCTACTTCTTTCTGGTAGTGTCTTATGTCGTATAAGATTACATGATGGTTTTGATGTAAATTCAAAATTAATATGTATTCATATTTTATTATTAAAAACTTGAATATGAGTAATAAGTAGATGGATACTTATTTCGTTCCAAAAATTTACACATCTTTTCATCTATAGTAACTCATAATATTTTTTTGCTATAGCTATACATAATATAATTATCAATATTTCTCTGAAAGCCCATTTATGATTGTAGTCGTTGCTTGAAGAGCTTACACTGGTCAACAAAAGGACGAATTCTTATGACTAGGTATTATCTAATTATAATTGTGACTATTTCGCCATCAGCATCAGATGTTATAAGTATCCATATATAATTCATAACTTCATTCTTCCACCTCATGTAGTGCATGTCCAACCCCAAAACTTCGAAAGGACATTCAATTTCACTTAGAACTCTTATAGAGCGATTTCAATAACCATAATAGGCATCCTCATCTCTAGGTCGAGTATATCCGATAACAACATATAAGCGGAGCTATGGTTACATTATGGGATTGAATTTTTAAGGAAATTAATTATCAAAAGACTTCTTTTGATTACACAAGAGAATTTCTAAAATTTGTTTTCCTTTGAACGTAAAGTGGATTTATAATAACTCCATGCATTGATTGTGATTGCGAAGATGTTTTGAAGATTAATACATCCTTGGAATATCGAGTAAAAGTGAAAAACTGTGACATTTTCGTTTAAACAATCTCTCATTACTTTTTATGCTGGGTATTCTTTTCGGATTGTTCAAACCAAAAATAAGGGTGGACCTGTCACTTTCAAACGTTCAAACTTTGTTTATTGTTTTAATCTACTAGAGCCTCGACTAAAGTACGAACTGAAGGAAACCTCTACAGTGCAGGGAAGGCATTTCAAGTTATAAATGTTTGGTGAATAATGTTTTAAAAAGTTGTACCTACCTTTTCCAAATTTATCCTGCAAATTAAGCTCTCTCAAATGAGAAGCATCAATATCCAATCGATATGGAATCTGAAGATTTGCAGCTATTGCCAATGGTAGGCCCCAGTTTTTATCTGCAACCAAAAAGAATAAACTTATATAATTATCCATACATACTTCTATATATGAGCCGTTGATTTTGAAAGTGGAATAAGTCCATTTCGTTTTTAAATCGACATGCTTAACGGTTTACGTTTTAACATGTTTAAAAATATTTATGCCATTTTTCAGAAAAATTTACTTGTATTTGTTAAAAGTGTGATGAAACAATTGCATCAATAGATTCTCAGAAAGTTGCTTCGTGTTGTATAGAATAATGTTACAATGTCACAAAAAATATTTTTTTCAATATGGACTTATTCCACTTTCAAATACAACGGCTCATATTATATTTTCTTTGGCAAACAGAATTCAGTGGTAATGGTCAAATTGTTACTGTTGCTAATAGTAAAAAGGACACATATCAGAAAACAAGTACTTTAATACGACTGTAGCCCTCCTTGACTTGGAATGTAATTCTACAATAGAGATCAATCTTCTCCAATTTTGCCATGGAAACTAAAATTCATATCTCCTGAACGGGTTTCATAATACAGGACTGGATTTTGTTCTTTGTAGGCACACAAACATAATATAATAGAAATAATAATTTTGGGGAATCAGTGGTGTGCGAGGTGATGTTTAAAAAACTTAAACATACGTTATCTCACAAATAAAGGACTCCGAAAAATAAAATTCGATTTGTGTATGGAGGGTAAATTCTTTTCCAGCTCACCTGTGACTATTATATAAGCCTCCGTCCAGTTTAATTTCTTTGATATACTCGTGACAGCAGATGATATGGATTCAAATGAAGGTAGAAGTATTTGCGAGATCTGTAAAATTTTAAAATATTATTTCTATATTAAAATAAGAGTGGAAGTAGTAAGAGTAAAAATATCTGAAGTTTAGTGGCGAAATATATAAGTTGACATCAAATTTACTTAGTGCCGTAGAAAAACGTTTGGGAAAGGGCGATATTCTTTTAAATTCAAACCGTTATGTGACTGTGTGACAGGAAACATTTGACAGTTCTTCGGTCGTATGTAGTCTTGCAATTCACAAATCTAGTACAGTGGCGTCATAATTCAACAAAGGGAAGCAATTGGTAAATATAAAAGTATTATTATTATGCTTTTACAAATTTTATCATAGTTCTAAATAAATTCCAAGTTTAAGCCTCCGAGCGATCTAAAACCCAAATTAAATATAATCAACTATTTACCACACATACCCATACCATATCAATTCAATTCCAAACATTGTTCAGAATTCAATTCTTAACCTACTCTGGTAGCTCTTATCAGATCTCGCTTACTTTGCTGAAAAGTTCTCTGCTGCAGCCAAGAATTTTTTCTACTACCCGTGGAAGTAAACTCTTCATTGTTTCCAACCTCCCGTTTTCGAAAATTAGTTCTCATGATGCCACAGTGGGCTTACTATGGAATGAAATGAATGCTCATAGATGTAACTTTCAAATTGCTTCCATGTGTCTTCTTCTTGATTTCCTTTCGCTTGCCTTTTTCGTGGTGTTACCAATTCGGCTGTGTGAGATATTCGCGAGTAGTTTCATGCCAACATTTATTTAGACTGTGCCAAAGAAATTGTTTGAAACATAATTTTTTTCAAGATTTTCCGCGCGATTTATAAAAAACACATTTTAGATATTTTTCAGTAAAATATAAGGGAAGCAATGCTTCTTTTGTTTCCATAGACACCACGTCATTAATCTAGTAGTTTTTCACATTGCAAACATTTGTCGCCTGAACAATTTAATATACATACTCATATAATAGAAACGTTTTTGACACATTATAACTCGTAAATAGCTTGTAGTCCTTTAACCAGGAACACTCGAAAGACTCCTCTACTTGCTTTTGTTTGAATTAAGTTTGTACTGATAATTTGCCATTTGTCTAAAAGTCGATATTTTTGTGTAGATACTCACAATAAATTTAGGGTCAATTTATTATAGAGAATGTTGGTAGTGATGAGATAAAGTTAATTTAGTTGTCATAAATATTTTTAAACATGTTAACAACACAAATCCTCGAGCATGTCAATTTCAAAACGAAATGGACTTATTCCACTTTCAAAATCAACGCTCTCGCGACATATCAAAATTTTATCAACAAGAGTATTACTGCTTCCCTAAATCTCCATATAGTATACGTAAAGCTTGTATTACACTGTATGACCACGCTGTCAAATTGCAGTAATATGCAATGCGAAGTAGGCGAATACAAAAAATCTCACAGTGAAAATTATTTGTATTCGCCTACTTCGCATTGCATATTACTGCAATTTGACAGCGTGGTCATACAGTGTAATACAAGCTTAACTACAAAATTGTGTTTTAATATTTTTATTTAGATACAATACTAGCACACATTTATAACAAGGACAAGGACTATACTTACTTTCATATTTTGGCATGGCCAAAATACGACTGTTTTATTTAACTCGTTCAAAAACTCCTTCATAAGACAATGGTTTCCATAACCACCATCTATTGTATTGGAAGCTGATGATTCTAAAGATTTCGCTACAGCAGAGTACTTTTCGAATTGCTTAAGAAAACCACTTAAATCTGAAAGAAAAGAAAAAGGAAATGTAAACGTTTTTCTAAATAAATAGTAAAGAAACTGAATGAAAAAAGAAGAAAATGGCAATACCTTTATTTAATATTATCTTTTTATTAGTGTAACTGAAAAGGATTTCCATTATAAAGGGTGTTACAGTAACTCGTTCCGAAGTTTATTGAGAACCACGCACGTCAATTAATTTTTAACATCTGTTTTAACATTTTGGTATCTAATGTTTTTAGCAAATTTTTGTTAAAGTGCATTATGAATACATAGATTATCAATCGCAGAGTGAGTAAAAAATGCAGCTGACAACTCTATCACAGTGTACCGTGCCACGATCACCGACTTGTTGTGGCAAATATTGAATGATTTTGTTTTTAATTCTGATTCAACATCGGAACGAGTTATTATAACACCCTTTATCTATTAGGTATAAATAATTATTATTCGACGACACTAATTGCAGTTTAAGCTAATTTTAATGCATAGTACCCAAAAAAGCCGTCGTTTATGATTAAAGCCCTCCATATACAGGCGAGCATGTTGGCGCAAACATGGGTTTGCGCGAGCCAATTCGCTCGTGTATGGCATTGTTGGCCGTTTGCACAAACATGCTCGCTCAAAAATCAAAATATTTTGATTTTTCTGCGCTAACATGTTGGTGTTGGCGTTGGCGTATGTTCTCACGTGTATGGTGATGTTTGCGCAAACTTCAGTGCTCAGTTGTTCAACGGCAGTCGTTGGAAGACGTCAAATCGGAATAATGTCACGATTTATAGAATCGGAGTTTTGGGTAGAGTAAGCCTGAAACATGGCGAATAAAATCAGAGATATATGTACAAGCATTGTGCAATTAAAAAAATTAAAAACAAGGCATATGATGTGTGCAAGTAGAAATAAAACCAGACAAGCACAAGTTGTTTCCATGGCGGAATCCAATAAGCAAGTGAGGCTCGCCAACATGCTCGCCGGTGTATGCGCTAAGACTAATGTTGGCGCAAACCTATGTTTGCACCAACATGCTCGCCTGTATATGGGGGGCTTTACTTTCGTTTGTTTCTTGTTATATTTTTAATTGAATGTGTATTGAAAATGAAAAGACATTTAGGAAAATTAAAAAAAACCTTCACGGAACCAATGGAACTGATGTTTGGCATTTAATAAAATGTTACTATTATTAAATATATTCTATTTTCTTAGATTGTAGACAGTTCAATTCGTTTCGCTCAGAATACAGTAATAGGCGCTTAAGGACTTGGAAACGAAAAAAAATCGATTTTTTTATATAGTATTATTTTTTTGCATTCAATTCTACTCAAAATAAAACAAACTGCTAATTTTTCCAATTGGTAAAAGTGGTCAAAAAGTTAGTTCAAAGTGAGAAAGTTCGGTTATATTCTGATATTGTGTATACAATTTCATATGTATTTTTTATTATATTTCAAATGAAAAACAACATATAATCAGATAAAAAAACAGAAGAAGGTTTGAAAACAGAACCAATGCCATCTGTGTGATTTGTATTAACAATATAAATAAAAACTAAATTTCAATTTCGAAAGAAAACCATTGAAAAATGATTAAAACGATTTTAGTTTTTTCGCTCTCCTGCACAATTTTTTTTCGCATTTTTCCATAAATGTTCCTTTTTCTCGAAACTGATAACAGATATCAAGATGATTTTTTTTCGTTCAAAGATAGAAACATGGTCTTAATACTGAATGAAGGAATTTTTAAAAAGTTGATGCTTAATACATATTTTATGTATTATTATTATTAGGTTCATGTTCTAGGGTACCCAGTGTGGAATAAATTTGACATACATATGTATTTTTAATCTCGTTTCAGATTGCCAGCAACGATGAACCATCCAGATCTTAATTCTGGCTGCACAGGCGTAATGCTACTAAATTCGATGGTGATAAAACGCGAAAACTTCGAAAACGATATGAGCAGTTCGGTCGAATACGACGAGTCTGGGAGCGAGATCGGCTCCACCAAAGCCGACGTTTCCGACGATCAACAAAGAAAACCGCCGGATGAGAAACTTGCAAGGTAAGTTATGTGCCATCTTTCCAATAAATTCACGTTTCATTCAAAATTCCCTTCTACTACTACCGATTCCCTGCCAATTATTCGATTAGGGATGAATTGGTGGTACAAATAATATGAACATCTGAAAAGGAAACTGTGTCGTAGGATATTTTTTTTTATTTTCATCGTTACGCACATTTGAGGTTAAAGGAGTTGCACCGTCGAAATTTACGGGGCAAAAAATGCAACTTTTCAGGTCAATTCCGCTGTTCTATTCTCAATTTTTTTTTTGACCTGCTAGAAAAAGGGGTTTGAGTCCGTGGTTAAAATTGACCTGAAAAGTTGCATTTTTTGCCCCGTAAATTTCGACGGTGCAACTCCTTTAACCTCAAATGTGCGTAAGAAACGATGAAAATAAGAAAAAAATATCCTACGACAGCAGCGGCAAACGATTTAAAAGCATAAATTAAACTGTCCAACGGGTCATACGGTATTTAGAAATCATACGGAGTGTAGTGTAAATATATTTCAATTTTCATAATAGTGTTTTTAAAAGATGTGGGGTGTTATTGATGATGTCAGGTGTAAATCGATTGAAAAAGAAGAGAAACCAATATTATAACCTATTGTTAGTAAATTCAAAGAATTCATAACATCTATAATGCAGGATAAATAAAATCTAAGAAATTCGCGGGCATGCTAGAAATGTTTAGACTCACCAGTATTATAGAAGAAATCTACTTTACTGTTTTTCATGTTAATTTCGAATAAATTCAAGAATCGGTGAAACCATTGTCGAATATTCTCAAGATCTTGCGATCTATTGGTTATCATAACTCCAATACTGCGTATAGACTTAATATCAGTCATGGATGTTGGTGTCATACCGGGTATAGCAGATCTTTCCATTGAAACGAAATCGAAGAAGTTGAATAGAAGAAAAACAGCCAACAACAGAAGAATATGATGTGAACACAGGAACGGTAGCTGCTTCATTTAGGAAGAGAGTGATGAGTTCTCAAGTTTTTTTCTGGAATGTTTTTAGACTCCTTCTATATTACGCACCCTTGGCTTGTATTTTTATATGATGTGATGCCAATGGGATTACAATTTTGATATTTTGCCATTTTTTCATAGTAGTATGATTGAGTGACATGAAGACTAATGACCTGTTCCATCATTAGTAAATATATTTTTTTAGTTTGCCATTTATGTACGTTCTAAGCCTGTAAAGAAAATTAATAAAAATTCAATAATTGTTGCTGTAAAATTTAAACATTTACAAATATATATACAGATTTCACTAAAACACAGTTTTGTTAAAAAAATACATATAATGTAACTATAATATTTTATTGAAACCTATATAACATGTCACCGAAGTTGCTTTTGAAGTCCACTTTTCCAATCATTGCCATATCTAAATTTAGTTTTAATTCAAATAAGTACTTCCATTATATAATGCTACATATGCCCGAAATAGTTAACACTAAAAAATGATTGCAGGAATATTTACCATACGAGAAATCAAGGCGATGATGCGATAAACCTTATCTCAAACTGCGCCCAATTCCTGAACTTCCTTTAGATTAATTTCCCAATTGGTTAATAAGTAACTACATATGCACATTCATTTATAGTTACAATGATTATATTTTATTTTATTCGAGGAGGATCAGATATGAAATCTTTACAGCCTTGAGTAAGCAGTGGAGTGGTACGAGACCGGTTGAAAGCTAATGATATATTCTTTCTCTTAATACCTAGGCACATTGTATAAAATCATCTTATATACTACTATATATCATTATTTCAATGTAGGCAAACTAGTTATTAAAAATTGAATAAAAATGTAGTGGAAAACTGCATCGACGATCTTTAGAGGATGACTGGGTATGGGCAGACCTAGATTGGCATTCAGATTCAGAGTCGAATGTGGCAATTGAGCAATGATAATCATAGAAGACAGAGCAAGAATTAAGAAGTACCTAAATGCGAGGAGTAAAATTAGTCCTGGTGGTAGGTAACGGTGAATTGTGATTGACCACTATAGCAACCGCTGTAGCTCAACCGGGGTCACACATGAACTGAAAATTTAAAATTTTTTAATTTTATTTAATTTAAAATGCTTTGACTTACGACTTAAATTGATCTTCAGAAAAAACTGTGCATATACATATGTATGTAGTTTACTAGAAACATTTTACGGCAAAATATCCACTACTTTCAGATGGTTTATTTTTCTTCAAAATTTCTTTTGCCGTATGCGTTATTATTATTATTATTTTTTATAAATTAATTATTACTATTAGTTGGGAAGTATTTTTCCTATAGCAGAAATTGCGCATGCTAGAAAGTTGAAACTTGGTGGCTATATGTATAGTTTACTAGAAAATAATTTTAGTAAAAAATTGGTGGGGTAATGAAAGAATGTTCAGTGAAAAGAACAAGCATATATTTTCATGAATTTCATTTTAATATTACTTCTACGAGTTATTCAAACCGAAGGCGAGGTAAAGGCGTGCTACTCATTGTTTTAAACCAACTAAAATTGTTTTCAGTATCTTTTGATATTTTTACTTCTCTATGCCGTTTAAATTTAAAAGCTAAATTTCCAACAAAAAAAAATCCATGTCTGGAATCAACAAGTGTTGTACTATATATCGATTTTGATCGTTTCCCAGACTACGACCAAAATCTAAATTGATGTCAGTAGCGTCACTTTTTTTCTGCATAGCAAAGTGAGCCAGTGATTGTCGTTGTAGTGAGACGTAGCTCTGAGCTAGGATTTAACTTTTAGGGACATAAATCCTTTTATTAAAATCAAACTTATTAAATTTTCTGTTACTATTGGATCTGAGCAATCAGGGACGCCATTTGTGGGGGTAGGGAATGGCGGGCATTTAAACCCTTCCCTTAATTTGGTATTTTCATATATTATATAATGTAACAAATGTATATTTATATATAAAAATATATACATTCATAACATCTGGCCACCCCCTAGAAAAAGCTAAAATGACGGCCATGGGAGCAATGCAGAATGTGTATTAGATATTGAAGATCTATGGGGTCTATCTACAACTCATAAACAAACGGCTTCTACTGTGTAATAGACGAGCTCTGAAAATTAGTTCGTTACATCGAATATCGACTTTATTCGTTCAGTTCACCCGCTCTACATGCCGCCGCTCTGTGTTCAACGGAGTCAAAGTGAATATTTGCAGAAATGTTCGCTTTTGTATATTTGCGACATCGACATGGCACAGAAATGAAATTTGAGCTTATATTTACCGGAGTTCAGGGAGATTATTTCAAGTGAGGCATAAGTAATTTGAGTAGTGCTCGGAAAACTTTGATATCATTTCACCTTCATCGCGACCAGGAGCGTTGGCACTGCTCGGAGGTAGATCGATTTAATGGCCGCGGTTCCAAGCAGTTGCTGTAATTGATTGTCCTACCTGAAATTCAAAAAGTTTTATAAAGGTGCAAATTTTTTTTCCACTTTACTAAATTGCATAACTTCAGGCCGTTTAAACAGAAATCTTTTGATTATATGGTAGCAGGGATATTCGACAGAACCGGTTGGTTGAAGAGCTGCCAGTTCCGGTTTGCTTGAATATTGAGAGCACTCTGTAATTAAAAGTCACATCAAGTTGAAAAGTTTAGTTTCTATTTGCACATTAGTATTTCGATCTATACAACAATCAAGCTATACAAAAAAAAAACTGATCCTTAATCACGACATAATTTCAATTCATAAAAAAATAAAATAAAGAAACAGTTAAAAATTTGTCTTATGATAAGGTACAACGTTGCAGGCGGAACTGTTTTCAGTTCATTTCATTTCAGTAAGTCAGGCGGACTCTATTTTTTGGGTCCATCCGGCGTGACGGAGGCGGTGCTGACGTCTACTCGAAGTGACTTTATGTCAGCCGGAATCAATCCCGATTTTATTTCGTCAGCTATCCGCTGGGGGTCTTTCAGGAAAATCACGAGAACCGTTACATTGTCGGAAGCGCCCAGTACTTTAGCGGTGGATACTAGTCTCTCAGCGGCAGTATGAATTTCCTCGCAATGGTCCCTGATCGTTGTATAGACCACAGATGCGATATTTTCTTCGGTGGTAACATCCCATAGCCCATCACTGGACAAAATAAGAAAATCTTCATCCCCGTCGAGATTGATGAGTTCGGTTTCCGGTTCACTGGTTATATAGGGCTTGTAGCCGTAGTTTCCGATGGCGCGCGAAATTGCTAATGCTCCGTTAACACGAAGGATACCGCCCCAGAACATGATGGAACCACCTTGCTCCTTTATCCGCTGAGATTCTTTCGGGTCGTTGGGTACATGTGGACGAACGATTTGTGTGAGCTCGCCCCGTTTCGAGAGCAGCGCCTTCGAGTCGCCGGCCCAACTTACGTGGATGCGCATTTCATTGGGTTCATAAAGAGCACACACGGCCGTTGTGCCACCGCGAATCTTCTGCTCCTCACACTTTTTCAGGAAGGCGATATCTGTGGCATTGAAAGCATTCGAAATGGCGGCCAAAGTTTTCTCCGTTTTTAAATTCGAGGCGAGTGTGCAAGGCAAATGGGCGGTACTGTAGGAAGCAGCTGAGATACCGCCATGTCCATCAAATACGGCGTAAAATCCAAGAGGATTGGGGCTCATAATTTCATAGATACCATTCAGATCGGGTATATTCACGAACCGATCTTCGTTCGATCGGCGTCGATTCCGGTCGCTGCATTCCGACGTAATGGGTAAGCTATCGACTTGTGCCACGGCCTCATTCAATTCATTTTCCGAATCCAGAAGACGGCTGCAAACTGCTTGAAGCGTTGTCGTTAGTAGCTGAGTCACTTTCGGCGTATCGTAGATTCCATTGCTAAATAGTTCGCTTCCGAGAAAAATTACTTTTTGTTCTGCCGTTTGCCGGACTATAGGAGTCACCAAAAAACGCGGGCACTTTTTAAGGCTAAGATACTGCAATGTCCAGTTCACGACCTCTGCATGCAACTCACATTCCAGAAGCGAGTAGCGCCCAACCTTCAGATTAACGACATCATTTAAGTTTTGATCGGCTACAAAATCCTTGAGAAACTGGTCAGCCTCGGCTCGCGCCTTGCTCGACATTCCTCTCAGCCAACTTCTACTGGCAATTGGAATAGTAAATCTGCGCTAAGAACACAAAAAATTAAAAACTATATGAAATCGATGAAAAACAATGGTCTTTCTTACCTTTCAAGTTAGTTCCCCGCCGATGATTAAGTTTGCGTCTTCGTCTTCGCACAAACAATTAAGACTGCATAATTAGCAGGCGGCGCGCTCAATTTAAAATATTTACTGAAACAAGGAAATGGTTTTTATATGTGAAACACACATCACAAGTCGCGGCGCCAAGTGTCAAGTTAATGTACGTATTACTCACCACTTAACGATGGCTTTTCGATCTCACGTCACCATTAATGCACAAATTTAATTACAATAAAACCCGAATGTTACTCTGGTGTTGGCCAAGTTTGTTCCTTTCGTTTCAGTTTTCCTTTTTGTCGAAATCGCCCTCAGTTTTCTGACATTTCGTTTTACGGCGCAGGACAGCCAAGTTTCTGCCACGAAAAGGCACGCAGAATTTATTGACAATGACATGCGCTCGGGACTTTAGTTCAGTGCCATCTGGTTGTCAGAGTTAAATATATCCGAAAACGGAACTGAAAAATTACGGTTTTTGTTTTAAATATTAAAAGCGCGTCAAAAATGGTTCGCATGGACCTGTAGGCTATAAAATGAAATTTGTGGAGTTTTATAGAATACCACAATGTGTCGTCGAAACGGAAAATTGAACACGTGATACTAAATGGAGCTGAGAGGATGATTGTTTAATGTGCACAACATTCCAAACCCTTGCAGTTAAAAATTCATGCTAAGCCAAAAACTTGTAACGCGCAGAAGTTTATACATACATAGAGAATATTCTCCGGAATCATTACCTTTCATACTTTATATTTCCATGTAACTATTAATATGAACTACTTCAAGGATTGTTTGGTGTCCAACTTCTACCTGTACAATTGGGTACTCTTTACGCATAGCATTTTGATTTAATAGCTCTTTGGAAGCGTCGATCTCGAAAGTTCAAATGCGATGTCCAAATTGGTCAATTTCAACTCTTCGGAAAAATGCTGACTGAACTATCACCGATTAAAAGATTGTTCATTGTGTTCTGGCTGTAAATATACGAGTACTTCTGGATAGAGCCCTCCACAATAGTACGTGGTTAGATAGTTTACGGAAGGTGTTATGTTGGCTACTATACTATATCAAAGAGGCACGAGTCGCAGGCATCAACTCATCATGTCTTCACTATGAAAGAAGGCCGCCAAAGCTTTATAAAAACTTTGGGTGATTAAGTTCACAAAATCATTTCATTCTATCCACAATCCAACCACGGATAACAATCCCTTACTCAAAAAATTATAACAAGTTATACCAAATAGGTATTGAGAGCGCAGAGAATTCCAAAATAGGAGTGCTTACTCCATTTTAATATTCTATTTTGGTCCACCCTAGTTAGCATCAACATCGTAGCGGAAAACATTTTTGTCCTGTTTGGTTACGGAAAGAAGCCACAACTACTACTCAACCACACACTTAACTTTTCGTTTTGCTGGCTCATAATGATCCTCGAACTGAGCACTACACGAAAGGAGGATAGAGTATAAGGAAGGATTCAGGTGACATTGAATCTGAAATTAGTAATCCCGTCGTTACTCTGCTGTCGACGTCGTTGGCGGCTGATTGTATTTTAGGAATTTATTTCGACAACCAGACAAAACACGTGCCGTGCTTATCGTTGAGTATCTTATACTCCTTATCACCATCACCGCCCCAATTCCCATCCGCTTATATTCCTTCTGGTCTTATTGATCTCTTAAGATGTGACTACGAAGCAAAATCAGTACATAACGCTGAGTTTTATAGTCCTTGCACCTACTGTGCGTTTAGTGTTACTTTCGCTATGTTGCGCAAAATAGTTGTTATTATATTTTTAGGCAGTAAATACGAGAAAGAAGGATGCCTATTAGTACCCATCAAAGATTCAAATTGTGTTTAACGGCCATACACTCGAAGGATGTGAATATACGAGTAACCACATTATTTCTGTGTCCTCTCGCTGACCGGTTTATGCGAGGTCCCTGCTGAGAAATAGAACGAACATACAGCATGTGATTGGAAAATCATTTAGCTTCTGTTCGAAGACAAGTTCGCCACAGCGATTGTTGTTAAAAAGCACGAACTTTATTTCATGGTAATTACTTAAGAATAATGCATTTAGCACCACGCGTAAATGACGACATGACAACAGGTATATGTGTAGCTCTTGTAATTGTCCTTTATAGCTTATAGCCTGTGACTTTTAGTGTTTTTTTTTAAAGAGAACAAACCAAATAGGGCAGTTAGAAGAAATTGCATTCTAGCCTATCTCCATGGTTTTTCAGTATTCAGCAGAATCTATTCCCGACAATATTGTTTCGATGGTAAGACCTGATATCATCGACGAAGAATTTGATTTGGGCTGCTCCGTCATAGAAGAAGGTGGCTGCGAACCAACCTTAGTTCATAGATTTGTTAGAGTTAGTGTGTTCGCCACTTATCACGATGATTCTTTTCTTATTTGATAGAGAAACCGCAGAATTTAAATGTTTCCTAAAAAAATTATGCATATAATAAAAGTAGCAAGCAGTTCTTTGTTGTATCGGATTAGATTCTAAATTCGTATCGTAAATGATATAGGCTGACCTGTAATAAAAACGCAACAATTTTATGACGAAGATTTAGATCTTGGCTTTACTTACATAAGTACGAGTATGCCAGACATCGGTCTTGTATTTTATTTCGCAGTGTCGAATATTTTTATTACTCTCGAATTAAATATGTATTCTCAAATAGCTACAACAGGTAGCATTTCGAAAACAGTTTCCAAAAACGATGGTGGATGAATACACTTCCTGATATGTATTTTATTTCAGTTCCTATATGATACCTTCTGAGGTAGTAACAGATTTTTCTGAGGTACTGGTACTACTTCAAATATCATTTGTTATACAGGAGGATAAGTCTATGTCGAGGTGGGATTCGTACTCACGACCTCTGTGTTTGAAGATAAGCACGCTAAGCCAAGGACACCCACAGGGGGGGGGGGGCAAGAAGGGGCACTTGTCCCCCCCCCCTCTGAATTCACAGGGAGGGCAAGAAGGGGCACTTGCCCCACTGGATTTGACCATCGCTTGTTGAGAATAATCATACTTTATATAATAAACTATGTTGCATCTACTTTTACCATTCATTCACTGTACTGTACAATTATTGTACACATCTTTCATGCCTCGACTTTAGTTCTCAGTAATGACACTAAAATTAATATCAAATCAAGCTATAGACTTAGATAATTAGCCCTTTTCCGGACCACGGCCGCGTACTGAAGAAGAATCAGATCAGGCACCACAACACAGCAGACTGCAGTTTATTTCCAAATCGAACGACCAAGCGTGTGTTTTACAAGATTTTTCGTTACTTTTTTGTAACGTTTTTGTACTTTAAGATCTAATGAAAAAAAGAATTGAAACTCAATTTTTTGTTTCTCAATTAATTTTATAGAAAAAAGGTAATTTAATCAAGAATCGACCTTATCATCGCCGATTCTTTTGAAATTTTGTGTACTCGAAGAATTAGTGAAAAAAAAATATGATTTCAATTTTTTGTTTCTATCTCATTATTTTTTGTTAGTTACAGTATGTTAAAAATTTCCCCAAAACGATATCCGAATCCTCTTTGAAAATTCATATCTCTGGTAATTCTTATCCTTGAATAATAAAGTAGGGCTTATTTTAAAGATTGTTATTGTTTTTGTTAGTTAAAAAATGAAATAGAAACAAATCCTTGAATTTCAATTATTTTTTCACTTGTTCTTCAATTACAAAATTTTTCAAAAGAATCAGAAATGATAAGGTCACAACTTTGGCGATTCTTGATGGAATGACCCAAAATAAGATGTAAACAATATGATCCCTTCTTCAGATGACCCTTTTTTTTGCTAAGTGCTGTCGATGTAGCTAAATTCACACAGAACTTTATCAAACAAAATAGCCAAATTAAAAAAAAATCTGACACCCCAACAGTAAGGTCTGGATCTGCAACTGTTTTCAAGTATATTTTACTTTATTATTTTAAAAATAAAGTAATGTTATCGATTTAAAAGTCTGCCAGTAGTCTGGGCGAAACTTTATTATTTTTCGGGTCAAAGTTCGGGAGCAAAATCGGAGTATATCATCAGTTGTTTCGAGATTATGACTTTTCTTGGAAAATTTATTGTGTTCTAAAAATAAAAGTAGTTAAAATAGAAACAACCAATTTCATATCTCATCAGAACTAAAGAATGGAAAAAATTGTGAAACGCTAGGAAGTTGAATATCGAAAAATTGTGAAATGAGTTTGTAGGCGATTATATAAAAAGTCTGTGGAAGTGAAAAGTGATCAAATATCTCATCAATCCGAAGAAGTCGAAGTCAAAGCTTTAAAAAGCATACATGAAATTGACTTTTTGGCGCTTATATGGTAAAGGAAACCATAGGAATTAAATAGAAATTCGATATATCATCAGATTTAAGCAATCTGTGAAAATATATGCAACCTACTTACACCCACTTGGGGGTGGAATATCCAAAAATCCTCAAAACAGTTAGTAGATAAATATAAAGACAGCACGAGAAAGTAAAATTCAATCCAATTTCTTACCACTTCTAAAAGAAATTTCGGAATTCGTGAAAACGTGTTCAACCCTTTCATACCCTCTTAGGGTTAAAAAAGGCAAAAACTTAAAAACTATGATAGTTTTAAGCGATTATTACGCAACCCCATGAAAGTGGAGATATAGTCGATATCATATCAGGGCTGGGGGGGGGGGGGATATGGCAGAATTCATGAAAAAGTAATTTAAGAAAATCATGAAAACACTTTCTACATATTTACGAGTATGTATATGAAAAAGCCGTAGAATAAAAATTAATTCAATATTTGGGAAGACCTAATAGATATGACGAAAATCCTGAAAATATGTGCATTTCATTTTCCCTGATAATATTTTTCGACCTCCTTCCTAACACTAATGGATATTTAAGATTTCTTTTATCTACTTTTCTGGTTGATTTACATATACGAGGGTGAGTCAAATATAAACCGGACTTTTGTCTTTATGAGTCTCATACTCTGCCGAGCGGTTTGGTTGGGTTGGGGGTCTTAGGTTGGTTTGTTAAGAGTGGGGACAGCCACTCCCGAGCTGCTCATTCTTCCAGTTGATCAGTAGCAATCATGAGTGAGCAAGTGGTTCCTTTATCCATTGAGCAACGTATTATTATTCAATTTTTAACAAATGAAGACGTTTCACCATCGAATATTTTGGCTAGGTTGAAGGTGCAGTTTGTTGACAATACGCTTTCACGGACACAAGTGTTTGATTGGGCTAGAAAATTTAAAAATGGACGAGAAAGTGTACAAAATGAAACTCACGATCGACGCCCAAGATCAAGTGTAACTGATGACAATATTCGAGCGGTTTAAAATCTAATCGAGGGTGAACGCCGATTCACTATTGATGAAAACGCTTCAGAAGTAGGTATTAGCCATGGTAGTGCTTATTCCATCATCACAGATCATCTTGGCTTCCGAAACAAAAGAAGGAAAAATCCCATCAGAGAGGTCATTCTCCTCCATGACAATGCCCGACCTCACACAGCTGCATTGACAAAGGATAAATTAATTGAGCTGCATTGGGAGACCCTGGAACACCCTCCCTATAGCCCAGACTTGTCCCCATGCGACTATTTTTTGTTTGGTCCCATGTTTGGGAGGCGAAAAATTTGAAGCGAATGAAGAAGTTGAGGAGCGCGTGCGCAACTGGTTGACAACTCGACCTCAAACTTTCTATGAACAAGGAATTTTTAAGTTGCCAAAACGTTCGGAAAAATGTGTAGAGCGTGCAGGAGACTATGTAGAAAAATGATTAAAGTCATATTTGAATATTATTACTGTTAATAAATGTGTATTAAAAAAAGTCCGGTTTATATTTAACTCACCCTCGTACATACATACCGAGTTTCAACTTTTTAGCAGAAGGCGTTCTATATAGTTAGGAAAAACACCTCCAGAGGGGATGAACAACTTTTGATTACAACATCTCACGAACTAATTGAAATTTAAAAATAAAATTCGATTTCTGTATAAAGTTTGACAAATAAAGTAAATTTTTTTAAGGAGGTGATGAAGCATGGAAGTGGAAGAGATAAATTTTTCTTGCAAATACAGAAACTACGAGTATAAGGCGAGAAATGTATCAGCAATCTATGAAAACATATCCACATTGTCGAAATATTGCCGCCATTCATTAATCACTCCACTAATTTTGGCAATAGTCGTCGGACAATTAATTGTTTGAAAAATTGCTCATGTACAAGCACCTCTACGACTGGGATTTGAGCTATTTAAGTGTTCCGAAGTTATCGGCTAGTATTCTCGAACGCATGTTTTAAGGCCTTTGTATGGACCCGAAAGAGTAGAACGATTGTGTCCGTTAACGAACTTACGTTCAAATTTCAACCATAAGTTCAGATTCTAAATGGAGTGGGTGGTTATTTTATAAACTTTTTGCCTTGCCCCCCCCCCCCCCCCCCCCCCTGGAAGAAGTTCTATGGGCGCCCTTGCGCTAAACTACTGTAGCATCAAGGCTTCTCCTAATATCCTAACATTTCGCAGCAGACACTGACAATTTTAATCAATTTTAGCGTAATTTAATTGCGGAAACCCTTTGCAGCGGTAAGTTTTAACAGCTTTCCCAATATTAGAAACATGTATAGAAAAAAACAGTCTAAAAGTAAAATTCAATATTAAGGTATATCGTAAGTTTGAATCTTTTGATAAAAACACTGTATTAAATTGGAACATATTGAAAATACAAGGTTTTCCGGTGAATACTGTTAAATTTATTTTGTGTGACGTTTCGGACTCGACTGAGTCCTTTATCTGTAGTTTGATATCTGTAGTTTGATAAAGGACTCAGTCGAGGAAAACCTTGTATTTTCAATTCGAAATGTACTGTGAAACCATTCATCAAAAATTGGAACATATTGTTAATGATCTGCCCTTATTTTCTTTCACCCTTTCGAAGCGTAGAATAGATGAAGCTTCCTATACTCCACTATGTATTCAACGAATTAATTAAATCGTCAGCAACTTACAGCTCAATTAAATTTGGCTTGATGGGAAATCTGGACGTTAATCTCAGCAAATGAGCAAATTAGGTAGTCGTAAGGTTGAAAGACTTATAGAAGAAAAAGCTAGTCGCCGCTAAGTCGCAAAGTTTCTATTAGGTGCGGATTTTTTTTTAGCTTTTCCTTTGTACTTATTAGTACATCGTTGTAGAATATTTGTAATTTTTCGCATAAATGATTAATAATTGCGCACTAAACTGTGGTAAATCGTCGTGGAAAAAGGAGGCCTATAGGCCTAAGCTTTGGCGACTCCTACATTTACTGACCGAAGCCAGGGTAATAAATTCTGCTATTTATAGATTATTTTTTATCACTCCCAACATCTTACCGCAGTAAATTGAAGTCTCAAAACACCCATGAATTTGCAATTGAGTGATTTAAAAATATATCAGACAAGAATTTAATCCATTTCTGAAGTTGTGAGAGCATCCTTTAAGATTTTGATACACAAGAAGCAATTAACTTTATCGAGCACTTCGAATATGATTTCCGATTGAAAGTTTAAATTTGGTAATATCCTCAAGTTTTTTCTTTTTTTTTACTAAATTTATGTTTCAAAATTTCAATTATTTCACAAATAGTTAAACAAAGTATGAATGAAAAATTGTCTAGAAAGTTACACAAAAAAATGTATGTAAGATTTATCCGAACGCGCCAAATTTTTCTCGCAAACTAACTTTCATTTGATTATTTTTTGAATTCTCTCCCAGCTAGAGAGGAAATATTTGAGGTTCATTTACCATGCGTGTCCTTAAAGCTCCTCAGCTGTGGAACTTGTGTAGGATGGTACTTTCGAACCAGCTGAGCGTGATATCTTGTAGCAGCAATCCATGCGGCTAATCATCAGGGAAGCAAATCAATCCACAACAGTCAGCGGATCTGTCTGGTCTGATGCAGTAACAATAAAATTGGCAATCATCTGCCATCAAAATTTATATTTTATGTACTATTTTTGTAAAATTTTGAAATAGTAAGCGGAATCAGATCATTATGTTTCGTTCATGGTCGTTTCGAAATACAATGCAGCTCCACTTACTTTAGAAAAAGTTTGGGGCAATAATAATGTTGAGAATGAAATTTAAAATAAAAGGGTAAAGGATAAATCTCTGGTTGGATATTCTAGGACATAAATAATTTCTTAAGCTAGGAATATAAGTTGGTACAATACACGTCGTAAAGTGAATTATTATTCCCTATTTGTTTATACGAATATGATAAACTAGGAAACTAAGCTCTTGGTGTAGCTATCATACATACACCCTTGAAAAGGTGCTAGCACCACTCTAAAAGTTTATAACGCATGCTGTGGAGCCTCGGACGAAAAAATTAAATGTATAATGTTTTTATGTAATGATGATTAAAAACCCAAAAACACGTTGGTAGGAAATTAAAATTTGTGACCGATTCGTTTAAAAGAATTCATAAGACTCAGTGAATGGGCAAAATTTATTCTTCTTCTTCTGCTTTGTATGCTCGCATACAAAGTTTCTTATAAAACAGATCGCCCTGTACATACATAATGACAGAATGCTTCAAATTTGGTATAGTTGTTCGTTCTAATAGTTGCAGTATAAAGAAAAAAAATTAGTAAAATCAAAAGAGTTATTTGTGCCGCTTCTATATTAAAATTATTGAAACTATTGTGTATTCACTAGAAAAATCGTACAATAACTCGAAAAATTGTTTAGCTACGGAAATAGTAAATAGAAATAGTAATTTAGTAACAACAATAAGCTCAAGTTTGTTACTAAGCAAAACTGACAAAGTCTAGGTACACTCTGGATTAGCTTCCGTTCTAATGTTCTTAAAAAAACTGAAGCTTGCACGCGATATCACGAAAATGACAGAGGTACGTATAAATAAATTGATTCCTTAAAATACGCAATTAATAAATTTCTCCGGTAATCTATTTCTTTGGAAAGTATGTTTCTTATCTCTCTCCCTTTTGGTACATATTTATTGATAAGGAGAAGACAGTCCTTGGTTGTAATCCGTATTTTTGTTAAAAGTATTCCTTTTTATTTAATTTTCATTCACATCGCATATGTGCACATAGCTTTAGTCGATGTTTTTATCTTCCACAAATTGCTGTGGACTCTCGTTTCCTTTGCAATAGAAGAAGAAGAGCTTGAAATCCAGAAGTCCTACCCCTGTAAATTATTTCGATAAGCTTTCCTTACACCCGGCTATCGGACCCGGAAAATTATTGGAAGAAATGTTGAGTGCCGGGAGTTTTGCTATGCCCGTGGATATAACCACGTAGCTTCACACATTCCAGAATCATAGAACAAGCTTGGATGTATGTATGTATAGATCTAATTTGATTGTAATCGAAATTGACGGAAATTGAGCGAAGCAAAGCTTCAACCCGTATATTTAATATGTGATTATATTATATCACTAGATACTCTGGAGATGAAAATCGAAAGAGCTCGTAGAATTTATGAATGACAATTAAAGTTTTCTTTCCAGTTGTCCTTTAAAGGTGGTAATATACCAACAGAAATAATTATGCTGATTAGAAAACATATTTATTTATTAATACGAAGATATAACTCTTTTCGATGTACACTATGTATCATTTGTCTTTAAATATACATATGTATATGAATGTCCCTACTTAATAGATTTTTGTAGTATACTATATATATTATATATATATATGTACCTACTTAATTGAATTTTTTTCGCTTCAAGACTACTTTTTTACACGTATTTGAAAGTATGTATTTCAAAACAAAGAAATTTATTGTAAACAATTTGGGTGTTCTAATTGGAAAGATCCTTGATTTAACAACAATGTGAATAATTCAACAATTAATTGTTACGAAAATGAAAGAATTTCGAACGAAACAACTTTCCTCTCGTCATCAGATAATGGGCTCCTCTGGATCCGACAGCACTTTTCGCCGGCTATCTCAGGAGCTTGGGAGTGGGACAAGGAAAACGATCCAGAGGTGATCCCATTCTTGCCGTGCTGTATAAAAATAGTAATAAAAAAAAACACAGAGAAAGGTATGTGGGGAGGGAATAAAGGTGACGGGACTTCCCCGCTAGAATTCGCACTCGATTACGGAAAAATACCGCACATACTGTACAGATCGGTACTTAAGTCCGGTTGACCTGTGGTGCGCAGTGGTGGACCTGCACCACCGAAACTGAACCGTAACCAACTTACGGGAAGAGAAAAGAGGAAAACCGAATTCCGGAGCACCTACCATCTCAAACCGACCGTCTCCTCCCAGGATCCACCAACGAGAATCCCTCACTCGCGCTCCATCTTTACCTAAACTCTAGGCATAAAGAAAACAAAACAAAAAAAATTCAAATCTACCCAGACTTCGTGGGAACCAGATCCACCTGAAAAATGTACATATAGTATACAAAGAAGTAAAAAAAAAGTTTATTTAAATTATCAAAAAAAAATTTATTAAATGATTTAGGAAGCTAAAATTTTATTCCGGGAGTTGTTTTAATAGCAATTTGGGCGAAGACCTTCCGAACTCGAATCGACTGCTTTGGTATCCATATGGTGATTTTTAGTTGGTGAGACGTGCCAAATTATTTTTATTAACGAACTTTTTAGTTTATGATTTATTCGAGAAGGTTAGTGTCCGTTCCTTCAAACAAAAAAACTTGGTGGTGCACTCACCTTTTGTCTATTGGTTTTTTTTTTTTGTTTACACTGCGTTTAACACTCGTTTATATTATATTAGTTCTGAAATCCGGATACTTTTTACGTGAACGAATAATATTTTAGTTTATTTCTATTTGGATAAAACTGATCCTTGGTCCCCGAATTCAACACTTTCCACTTTCTGTTACATTTTCCTTTTCTTCCTCAACGTCCTCTTCGTTTCAAAGCCCAACTCCGACTCCCCGACTCTTAAAAAAAACTACTTTTTCTGGCCGCCTTGCAAATTGGCGCGAACTCAATTTGATTTTTTTCCCACAGAGGGCAATCCAGTGGTTACAAATCAGTAAATGTCAATAAATTACTTACTAATATTTTTGGAGGTGGACTGGTTCTCAATTTTTATTTCTCATACATTTCCATTTTTTCTTTAATATATATAAGAGAACTAATAAAAAAAACGGAAGATAAAGGGCCAAAGTGAGTTCAATTTTTAACTAAAAAGAGCCCACAACAACCTCAAAAAAAAAAAAACCCAAAAAGGAACTGAAAAAGAAAAAAAAATAATTGCAAAAATAACAACCAAATATACAAAAAAAATGAGACGTTTCGTCACACAGTTATGAAAAAGTTGTTGTTCTAATTAGTTTGGAGGAAAAATGAAATTCGAGTTCATTCACCAAAATCCCTTTACCCCTTTGAGTAGCTTGCATTCAAAAAGTCCTTAAAAACCGTTTTCAAAAATATTGGTCGATAACTTCTGAAGAGTTTAAGCTACGACTTTGAAGTGTATGTATTTTCCAATAGTAGGAGCTGAACGTATGATTATGAAGGAAATTCTATTAATTATTCGTAAAACAGTCATACAAATATCATGTAAAAAAGGTCTTCACCCAATTTACGGAACTCTAGTCAAAGTAAATTTTACTTTAGATTGAAAACTTATACTATTTTCTTAATAAAGGACAAACTACATGTGCACTCTTTATTAATACCCGATCGGAGTTCTGTATTTAATCTCGAGTATCATATTAGCTTGCAGCTGATCGTAAATCGTGATTGTAGTATATTTTTGGTTAAACTTTTGTTACAAATAAATGTCGAGATACAGTTTTTAAAAAAAAATTGTTACAGTCTCATTTCATGTTAAATAAATGAAACATATAATGACATCAGACGTCTTTAAACTCCGAGATATGTATGTATAGAATTAAGAGTGAGAAAACGTATTGTTGTCTTCTAGTAAGAGCAGCAATATACTTAGAGAAATATCGCAAATTGCACAAATTTATTTCCTGCCACTGAATTTTTCGAGGAAATTATATTCTGAGTTTTAACCTTTTTTCCATAAAGCCTGAAAGCTTGACGAAATAAAACTGTTAAGCATATAAGCTTAACTATCAATACCTATTTAAAGTACGAGTATACACTGTTTTCTCGCTTTATAATGGTCTAACAAATTCTTGAATCGACAAAAGGTTACACCAACAAGATGACGAAGAGGAAGATAAAAAAATTAAAATGTTGATTTTTTCAAAACATATCTTAAGCTCTACTTTAACCTTCCACAAAAGTAAGGAAACTTAACAAATTATATTTACGTTGTCTTTATTCTATACATACATATATTATTTCGCTAAAAAAAAGCTTTTTTAATTAAAGAACGTGTCAGGTTGTTTTCAAGCTTTCAAATAAAAGAATTTATAAGCTTTAGGTTTCGACGAAGACTTCACACCCGCGATAACTTTGAGAATAGTTGCAGCTGCTCCCAAACTGGGGAATACCTTCTACATAAAAAATTAATATATTTATTTAAGACGTTTTATTTTCATAAACGTTTTTAAAATAGTAATGTGTTATCTTTTTTCTAAAAAAAAAAATAGCAAAATATGTACAAATGTGAGCCGTTGTATTTGAAAGTGGAATAAGTCCATTTTGAAAAAAACATTTTTTGTGACATTGTAACATTATTCTATAAAACACGAAGCAGCTTTCTGAGAATCTGTTGCTGCAATTGTTTCATCACACTTTTAACAAATACCAGTAAATTTTTCTGAAAGATGGCATAAATATTTTTAAACATGTTAAGACGTAAACCGTTAAGCATGTCGATTTAAAAACGAAATGGACTTATTCCACTTTCAAAATCAACGGCTCATGTATGTATATTTAAAACTTGTAATTGTAATGCACCTATTTTTCTCTCAGGAACCGCCTGAGATAGATTATTGCGATTCTCCAGACATGAAAATCACAATGTTTTAGTTTTCATGCTCAAAACATTTCCATAGTAGGGATCCATTGGACCTACCTTCAGTGAAAATTCCAAAATCGTATCTCAAATACAGTAGAGTCTCACTAATCCGGATACCGGCTAATCCGGATCCTTCGGTAGTCCGGATGGGATGAAAAATTTAAAAATTTCCACTATGTTCCTTGTAATCCGGATCGACCACAGTTTCGCTAATCCGGATTGCATGGTAAATAAAGCAATGATCAACAATACAGTGAAGTCAAACAAGTGTAAAACGGGAAATTCCCGAATATTCACATAGACACTTCATATGCATCGTTTTGTATGTATGTATGTACATATTCCATATAGCAATAAGTATTGGTACTCTGTGCAACCAAGCCAACTTTGACTTGTGAGCGTTTTCCGTTCACTAAATTTATGAGTTTATGTATATTTCATTACTTTTTACTTATTTCTAACGTTTATCTTGAAAGTATTGTTTTTGTTTTTTGGAGATACTATATGTTTTATTTGTTGTAATAAATGAATAAGCGTTTGTAAATGTTTATCTTTAATACCTTTTGGTAATCCGAATTCCCGCATAATCCGGATTGGGGTGGTTTTAATTGATCCGGATTAGCGAGACTCCACTGTACTTGTTTAAAGCGAAATTATGTCTTTTGACATTAGAGAAATCTTATGTAAAAATTTCTACCTTAGACCACAAATTATTTTATTCCGGATTCTGCACTTTTACACATATATGTACATATATTTACACAAACCAAATTTCACCTTTCCTTCGTAAATGGTTCGAAAGATAGCATAATCAAAATTAAGTTTTTAATATACTCTCCGGCTATTCCTATAAAAAATAACCAAGTATCAACTTTGTGGCTTAAACGTGGGATGTCTCGTTACCGTTCTCGTTCGTTGTTACATACATTTCATTATCCGCAGTCCAGTACTCCACCCATGTTTATTTTTACGTATGGCACCCCTATCATAGGTCTATGTGAACCACGGTGGTACATACAGGTCTAGAAACTCAATGCAATTTTTGGTGGGGGGGGGGGGGGGGGGGTTAACATCTTTTGTGAAGAAAATTTATGTTGTTGTCACTAGGTTCGTGATGCTCTTAGATTGATGAAAAATGTAAACAAATGTAAACCGTGATCGAAATAATATAATAATATAATAATAAATCGTTCTAATTCTTCGTAGTGACTAACGAAAAAAAAAATTTATAAATAAATAATGCCGAATACGTGTGTAGTGCCGGGATGCGATAAGCTGTAGTTCAGTTTTCGAAATTTACGTTTGACATTTATAGTTCTTGCGCTTACGCAACTAATCACTAGTAGCGACTCCGTTGATAATAACGGGAAGCTGTACCAGTTTAATGCTTCAAAAAGGTTTCTAGCCCCACCGCGGCAGTTTCCAGACTTTGATATAAACATCTCACCTCCACCTCACATATATCATAAGTGTATTAAATAATTATTTAAATTTTTAGGAAAAATTAAGTAATTTAGGAAAAAATTGAGTAATTTTTCTATGAAATAAGAGTAACTCTGAAGAGAGAAAAGATCAGGTGAGCGTTTTAGAAGGAAAAGGTTGGTTTTTAGATCTCAGCAACCGCTTTTGCTAGGAGGTTGTACATTTTAATAATAAATATAAATAATAATAAAGTTATAAAGAGCTGTGACACCTAGAGAGCTGTACAGCTATTTGATAAAAAATTGTCGATATGAGTAGAGGTAGAGTAGAAAAACCGAGCTTCCGAAACGCTAGGACTTTTTTTTCATTTATTTTTTGTGTACCTACACGTAATTTCAAGATAATCAGCGAGGAGGAGGGTACACCTGCAGCCGATTCTTGCTGTATAAATAAATTGGAAATTAATATTTCTATAAACACTATATCTTCTAACAGTCGTAAAATTCACGTGAATAATTTTTACGAAAAGGAGCTACAGGTAATATTACATTAAAGAGAAAAAATACCTATACATTGTACAAAAGATACATATGTAGGTAGGTAGGGGAAGGTGGGGCAAAGTGAGCCCCCTCAGGTTTGTACCGAGATTCTGTGAAATGGGTAATAGTTATAAAATCCTTTTCATGCAAATTCGATAGCTTAGGATGTTAGCTTAGTCATGTATTTGTGAAATTAAATTATTGATGCTGATAAGAAAGTTATCTACTTCTTGCTATACAAACTACAATGGGCCCACTTTGCCCCACTATTGGGCCCTTCCAAGGGGTATAGTATAATTTCATCCAAAACTGGAGCAAAGGAATATGGCAATGGATCAATTAAGACAAACAATATGATTTTCATAAATTGAAATGAAATTAAGTGTGCTGAGAGCGTGCTCTGCTTTGAGGAGTAGCCCTGAGAATACCAAAATATTTACTGGCCTTCTTTAGGTCAATTTTTTTCAGCAACAGAAGCTATTGCATTTTACATCGCAACTTGAGTCCACTGTTGTTGCATTTGCATTTGTTGTATGTTCTAGCCATATTAAAATTGTTATTTTTAATTATCAAATAAAATTATATTGGTATGGGGTAAAATTCGCCCGGGGCTCACTTTACTCCGAATGAACACTAAATAGTAGGGTAGACTAGGTAGAAATGCACCATTTTTCATTAATTACTTCATATCTCCGTAGAAAATTGTGGAACTTGATTAATTTTTTTTTCTCTGTTTGATCAAATACCTTGCGCAAATATTGTATTCGTAATAAAGAGCAAAATATAATCAGATCGAGAGCATAATGAAGAAGAGCACAGGCAGGTCCAAATGGTGCATTTCTCCCATCGTACGGGAGAAATGAACCACTTGCAAGGTATAAATGCACCACATTTTAAATATGTATCAAATTCCAACCAAATTAGTTGAAACAAAAAAATTAAACATATTTACAAAAGTAACAAATAATAACGAACTAAACAGTAAATCTATTAAATATTTTTCGAGTTTTATACTAATAAAAAATAATAGAAAATACCAAATAATAGTAATTTAATGGTTTTATATAAGTTAACGGATATTAAAATTTTAAAAATCGATTTCAAATTTGATACGTTTGTTGTATGCTTGCAGCACGAGCTCGTTCTGATTCCAGCAAAATAATTTGAATTTCTTTATGATTTGTGACCATAAATTCATGCTACTTAGGTATAAGAATCTGGTGCATTTCTCCCTATAAGCTCGTGGTGCAATTCTACCGATTCTGACCAGATGAACATTTTTATTTTTTTTTAAATAAATATTAGCAAATAAAAAACTAGCACTTTACTAAAACACACCTTAGACTACAAGCCATATTTATGCCTACCTAGAAAGGTTCACGATCAATCTTTAAACAAAAATGTTGCATATATACGAAAAGTTACTTTCCTTAGCGTTTTTCTTTTACTCCGAATAACTGTTCGGTATTACTCGGTATTTTAACGATTCCTGAACACAATCGTATGGATAGGAAAGAGAAAGAGAATACTACTTCTGCTTTGTAGATTCTACCCTAAGCATCTGCTAAAATTTATATACTTTTTAAATAATCATCAAATCTTACTTTGCAAGTTTCCCAATCCGTACCCCGATCTCAAGGATACTGTTCCAAAAAATCCTCAGTCACTAACAAGTTTTTTTAATCCAATTATTAAACACTGACATTAACATCAAATAGTGGCAAAATCGTAATTTGAGAAAATTCGAGGAACTGTAATTAAAGTGGATTTCTTTTATAGTGCATTGTAGTCAATGCTTGAAGCTTTATCAAATAATTTTTTTGCGAAGATTTTGCGCTGTTGCAAACTAGAAATTTTAAGGGGGCCCACTTTACCTTGCTGGCCCACTTTGCCCCACCTTCCCCTACATATAAAATAATGACTTTTACCATATAAATTTATCCAGTGTGATGCACAGAACAGTAATTTGATGACTTAATCTATTTTTAGATGCAAAAAATACCGCCGGTGCATATCTGGTTACCCATATGTATTACACACGAGTATTTCGCAAAGGTTTTTTTTTTTTTATTTTAATTTCTCGTTTTTGACTACATTCTCAAGACGTGAAAAACTAAATAGAACATAAACAAATCTTAAAGCACTCATATCAAGAGCGAATATATATTTTAGAACTAGATACTTGTAGTAGGTACTGGCTTTTTTTGTCGTCACTCACTATATTTAAGAAATTATGAGCTGGCATTTGAAGTTTGTTTCCCTTCCATACATAATCTGAATGTGCTTCATTTTCGTCATACAACATAATAATGTGTGACTGCGAAAAGGGTCTGCATGTATAAAATCTGAGAATAAACCTTTTATAATTTGAATAGATAATTATGTACCTGCGAGAAAGATATTCTACATAGCATAAAGAAGAGCTGTTTAGCTTTGCTAGCGTTATTTGCATATAGTTCTCTAATAAGGCAAAGGAGATTATACTGGGTGTTATTATAAAGCGTAGTTAGGAAAGTTTTGTAAGAGCTTTAAATCGGAATGGCTCCGTTCATTTTCAAGGTGATACTTCTAAAGAATTCGAGTGTCTCTGTATTTTATTTTATTTGCCAAATGTTAACTAAAAATTCCCAAAAAATTATTAACACCAAAGTTTGCTAAATACCTTCCGAAGCCGTGTGAATGACAGTCGCAGTATACATAGTGCTCCTATGTACGATGCCATGTATTAAAAAATAAATTTGTAGTTTTATAATACATACTTACAAACGGCCAAGTTGAACTACCTGTTGTACACAAAAGTTACCATTATATTATTTATTATTAAACCGATCATCATCATTGAAAATAAATAATTTATTAATGTATATAAATATTTATATGTAGGTATGTATATATGTAAATATATACCTATATATATCTACCTAATAAAATTTAATGGCACTTAAATTAATAAATTAAAAAATTAGTTAAAGCAATCATTATTCGACAAACAAGTCTATAGAGTTCAATAAGAAATGTGTACTAAAACAAGGTACACGAAAATTTAGGAAGTATAGAAGATCAGGACAGCCAATAATTTTATTTAATAACAATAATTATTATTATTTATTGTCCTCATCATCATCAATTATTGTCCTACCCTTAGTATAATGAAACAAGCTTATGCTATACCTAAAATAATGAAGATCAGACAGTCGTTTTTAAAGAGATAAATTAATCCAGCTTTTCTCTCCGACTCGATAAGGTTGAAAGACACAGGGTATGCAAGGGGTTAGGACACAAAATAAGGATTCCAAATTGGTGAAAATATTCTAGTTGCGAATGGAGCAACCTACAATTGAAATATTTTTATGCGAAAATATAGAAAAAAAATTGGTGATACGTGAGAGAAAAGCGAATATACGCCGAACAGAATTGCATACCTGCATACTTGCAGGTGCTGGGTGGTTTAGTGGCTAGAGCACTTGCCTTCGGCGCACCTGGTACCAGGTTCGAATCTGCTTGGCGACAAGTAATTAGTAAAGTAAAGATGGGATTGGGTGCCGGACTACCAGTTCACTCAGCTGTAAATGAGTACCTGAGTTAAAATCGGTGTAATAATCACGGACGAGCGTGTAGCTGACCACTTCACCTATTATGACCACTTCACCTATTATTATAGTGTTCCGTTGGTCTCGCAATGAAGTAACTCTGGCATTACTTCAAAGCCTAGGCCCAATTTGGGCTGTTGCGCCATTGATTATTATTATATACTTGCATAACACAACTTTAAAGAAATGTAAAAACCAAAACTTAGTAAAAAAACAGCGTGTGCAGTACCGTGCACATGATAGAAGTGAAACTTCTTGAAAAATAAAGTAAAAGAATAAGAGAGATTTAATGTGAGAGACAGAGAGAGAGAGCATTTCAAAATAAATACAATAATACAAAATTAGCAATTTATGAGAATTTCAATGTTAGGTAGGAGGGGGTAGGGGGTAGAGTAGAGGGTGGGGGTGGAGGGTGGGGGGATAGAGAAAGTAGATGAAGGGGAACAATATGTAGGGTGAGGGGTAGAATGATAAGAGTACACAGAGGGGGGGGTATACAGGGGGGGGGTGAAGGGTTGAAGTTAGGAGAAAAGGGTGTAAGAAGAAAAGTAAAGGGCGAGAGAGGGGTGAGGGAAATCAGTTGTTTAAAAAGGGATAGGGGAGAGGGGGAAGAGATAGGAGTAGTATTGCAAATTCTATGGGTGTAGTCAGAAGGGAATACCACTCTCTCGCAGTGTCGCTTTTTCGTTTCATCGTTTCATCGTGTTTTTCATCGTTTATTTTTTTTTTAAATGCCAACAACACGCGGTGTTCCCAAGCGGTCTTCCATCTAAGTACTAACCGCGCCCAATGCTGCTTGACTTCGGTGATCGGACGAGAACCGGTAGGTCCCCAGCATGGTATGGTAGTTTTGTCTCTACATAATATCTTTCTTCTCTATCGTGTAATGAAATGTGCTAAAACGTTACGCGTCCTTGAAATTTCACGCCGCTAAAGAAGTTTCACTTCAAAAATTAGTTCTTGAGATATTCATGGAAAAAACCCGTTATCCTTGAAAAAGATTTGTATGGAAAAAAAAATTGAATTATATGTTTTCTTACTTATTCTTCGCGTACATAATGGTATAAACACAATTGAGACGAACTTTGCCAGCGGCGATGAAGTTTGCTGCCAAAATTTTAAAACTGTACCGCAACACACGACTGTCGCAGAATTACGACGACGAGCGGTTGGCGAACTTTACGTGTGCCGCGGTACAATTCAGCGAACTTCGTCGCCACTGACGAAGTCCGTCTCAATTCCGAACCTAAAAGTCATGAATGTACTATTATTTCTTGCAAAATACTACGGTTTTCCACTTAAATGCACTACTGCCCAAAATAACAAAACGAAAGCACTGATAGTGTTATATAGGGTTATACTTAAAGCTCATTTAGTTACAGACACGTAGTTCTCTTAAAATGTGCTCTTTATTTTTGTAGACACGCGTTGTGGCTTATTGGAGTTACAGGATATTTTTGGTGTGTACCGAATTACACCTAGTCGACCGTGACTTTAAGTTCATAAAAATCCAGTTCCAGCCTGACAAGTTTATAACTCAAAGTACTGAGGCTTGAATCTTAAAAGTTGTTTGCTATTTAATTCTATCCACTAGTGCTATATTAGCCCGTCAGAAAAGTATGCACATTACAGAGCCCACTATAACTTAAGAACACGTTAATCATTCAATAAAAGCAAGTAAAACCCCATATGAAGGAAATCAAACGAGTCCTTTGTCTAACCATGTAAACGTCCCTCAAAACTCCCTCATTAATCTGCCGTAATCCACTATAACTCCAAAACGCATTAATACAGAAAGCATCAATTTTACTGAAATCAATTTTAGTATATTTATGTTATCAATAGGTTCAGCTGGAAAACTGAATATGAAGAAAATCGAGGGAGTCCTTCAAGTACACAATACAAAAGTTTGAAAGTACATAGGTATACATGAATAGGTGTTTCCATTCGACCATACTCCTAACACTTTGGTAGCTCCTTGAAAAAATTCAAATCATGTGCATAATTACTTCAAAACGCGATAACGTATGAGATGTAATCCGAAATTATCGTTTTTCGTCTACTGGATACATACATACTTAATAACTATTACACAATAGTTTTCATCTGTGATAAAGAATGGCACACACTTCTAAAGAGTTATTCAATAGGTACATACAAATTTTGTATTTTAATATAAACAGATCCTTCAAATTTTTATATATCCCCAACTACAATATAAATCACAGTTCAGCATTTCAAATAGATTATCATTCGATTCGCTGCAGTCTATCGTGATTGTGTTATGCGTTTATGCAATTTTCTTTTGAAGTTCTAAAATCTGAAATTCTCCGTCAAGTGGAAGCGTGACTATTGCAAGATAAAACCACATTTATACATTGATTGCTCTTGAATGCTGCAGTACACTTCAGAAATCGATTGCGGAAAGCCAATATGTTTTTTTTGTAGTTTCAAGGGCAATGGCATTGTTTCTTTTTAATCTTTTAAGATCTTAAAAAAAAACACTAAGCCCGAAGAACTATCAGTTTTATAGCAGCCAATAGTTGAGAATTAAGTTATGCCAAAGTAAGCCAATTTATTTCAATGATTTATTAATTTCTCCACTCGTGTTGAACCCCTCTTGTCGAGTGTGCCAATTTGACGAATACCGTTTGAATTAACATTTTTTTTTTTGATATTTGGACACAAAAATATAAGTAAAAGTTAATTTTGTCATTCTAATTTGTGTAATTTGTGTAGCTTAACTGCGTAGGCTTTAAGATATCGGTTTTCATTTCGATGATGAAATTTAAATTTATCATAGATAAAAGAATTAAGCGAAAACGCAAAAAAATATCGGTAGCTGGTAACTCCATTTCGTTAGAATATTTCAGCACTGATGAGAAGTCGAGTATTCTTCGACAAATTTTAAATACAAGTATGTATTTGGGAATATGTGGAACAAATTCATAAGTCATAAGAAACTTAAGACAGAAAAACTGAAATAATTTAATTACTCGTGAGTACATCTACATATGTTACAAGTACGTACTTTCAAAAATTGAATTTTTTTATAACGCCTCTATACAGCTGTACTCTATATAGCTGTAAACTAGCTTACTATACCCTTTGCGGTTTAGAAGAAATAAGAATTTATAGAATTTTCCTTTCACCCCTACACGGTAAACAATTTTGGAGTAAAAGATAGAAAAAGTTATATATTTTCATTTATAAAGTTATTTATGCTCTATAAAATTTAATTAGATAGAACTGTCTAATGCTATTCACTTATTAAATTTATAAAAAATACGAATAAAACTAGAGACTTACACCAACCACGTTCAAAGTAATAGGATTCCGAATAAAAATTACACAATTTTTAGTATAAATTCTATATTATTTGAATAGCTAAAACTGTCTTATACATTTATCTTATTAAAATCATAACAAAATAGGGATACAATTTGAAATTTACTCCAAACGCGATCAAAGTAATAGGACTCCGTATAGAAATTTCGCGATTATTGTTTTGTTTCTGAGTATTTATGGCGTTAGCTCTATGTAAAATATTTTGTATGTATGGTGAAATTCAAATCGGACGCGTGGACAAGTCGGACAAGTGGAGTTCAAAAGTGAAAAAAGCTGTAAAAATAGTATTTTCTTCTGGTCCCGAAACTACGTATGCAGATTTTAAGGAAGAGAGGTAAGATAGTAGTTATATATGTGATACATATTTAAGTGATAAATTTTTATAGAAATTGCAACATGTTTGAAGATACCGCTTGCAGTATTGAGAAGACAAAACACGTGCATTGGATGTAGTGCATATACTCTTACTCCTGCAGCTTCAAGAAAACACAATAGGACAAATTTCATTACTTTTTTTTAAATAATTTTTTTAAGTTTCTAAAATAAAGTTTATACATACAATACACATTCGGACATGTTTTTAATTCTAGGTATAATTTTGATAAGCAATTTTTATAATTTTCAGATACCAAATAGTTGAGGAATATTTCGTACAGGTATACAATATAAATATTTTAATTCCGTTCTTTTTGATTTTATTATATCTAAACCTATGTAGGTTTAAATATGGGAATATACTCGTTTGTACATAATAAAATCAAAAAGAACGGAATTAAGATAATTATTCCAATCTATTTACAAAGCTTATTCAAAATTCGCATATACTAAATGTATAGCGATTCTTATAAGTTAAATAGTCTTTAAGATACATTGGTGCATACCTGTTTCTGATAAAAAGTATACTAAAATAAGTAGACTCTTTCTATATGATGCCAACATATAGATTTTATCTAAGATTTCGTTTGGACCTATATAGATAAGAAAATTTATTGAAATTACACCAAAATTTTTTACCGTGTATCACCCGCATAAGAGGTCTGGGTCCGATTTGGGCAGTCTAACCATAGATTATGATGATCATCACTCTCACTTCTGCTGGGTCTGCTGGGCCTAACTTCTCTAAAAGTTTTAAGATCATATATAGTACAGTGCAACCCGGATATAACGTACCTTGAGGGAACCACAAGAATAGAACGTTATAACCGATAGTACGATACAACCAACATAAGAACCTTTCACTTTGGTTAATGAGGATTTAAAAAAGGTACGTTACAACCGAAAGTACGTTATAAAAGTTCACTTTATAAGCGGGGTGCACTGTACTATCTGGTTCTGTTCTTGAGATATAAAAATTGTGTCGCTTGAATCAAAAAAAAACCACAAAAAAAAAATCACAAAAAAAATAACTGTTTAAGGCCAGAAACACATGTGCATATATCTGCATGCAGCGCGGCAAAACTGATTTAAAACGCTTGAATTTATATGCGACGAAACACACGCTTATTCTGCATGCAGCGGAACGCTGCAAGATGTCTCTACTTCTACTTTTGCGGTGCAGCGGCAGTATTATCACAACTTGAGGTTGAAATTTACCAACACAGAAACATAAAAAAGTGGTTCGACAGTTAATGTTTAGTTGTAATTTTGTACCTGTGGAGTGGAGTATTAATGGAGGAGCGTTTCATCGAACTAAGAACAAATAACAATTTTTTTACTTTATTATTTTCGATAATACCAGTCGAAATTACAAAATATAAGATGATTTTTTGTCAATTAAAACAAATTCAAACTCAAACTCACAACTGGCTATTGGGAAATGCGGTGATTTGGGACAAATACAACCAAAATATCTGTCAAAAAATTCTGCACATCTGTTTCACATGCAGAGATGCCTGCATTGCTGCGTGCATATATTCTGCACATGTATTTCAGGCTTAACATTTTATTTTTATAGAATTTTTTCCTGCATATTTTACATTAAAGCTGACGATGAATATATTTCAATATATATGAGAAATATGAATTCACAAGAGCAATCCTCTGGATATAACAAAATTAAGCAGCTTCTAAATGGCTTTCTGATTAATTTAGTCTCTTTGACGAACGACATATCGATAAATATGACAACATTATAATCTAGCCACTGAACATTTAAAATTACAAAGCAAGCTGTTTTCATTATAAATTGGAATTAATGGGTCTATAGTGGCTGGATCTCAAATGTATTGTGAATGACTCAATAAACTTAAACAAGTATTGGTTCCTTCACATTTTCTTTATTGAATCCCCTTGGTATACCGAATTCTATTCAAGTATATGAAATTTACATTGTCTTTATCCATATACTATATTTAAAATTCATAATCGTACAACAATAAGGCTTAAAGGGCTGCATTATCCCTAACAAAAATCAATAGTTCTACAATTTTGAGTTAGCTTCTTAAATTTTGTTAAGATATGAATGTTAGTTTGTATTCACAGTGTCATATAAATTATACGACACTAACGTCAGCTTTAACTCAAAGCCAACTTTATGACGACTGTGAATAGAACCTATGTAGTTATTGTCTTTTTGTTGCAAATAGAAAATTGTTACTTATGTAAGTAAAAAATTTCATATCTTGATTGTATAGTATATCAGTTTTTAAAAAAGAGTAGTTATATATCCGTGTATGCATGTAGCATGTGCATATTGCATGTATACATGTTTCAAAGTCATACTCTGATTTTGAAGTTCACTAAAACTTACTCCTTTCTATACCAAATAAATGCAATTCAATTGCATGTAGTTTTGTGTTAATATAGTCAAGTGACAAATAAAATCGCCCGACGTTCAATCTCGAGATCCAAATAAGGCTTGAAAGGATAATGTCTCCATGCCATACAATTTTGATGTTTCTTGGCGATTGTTGACCGTTTAACTATAATTACAGAAGTTTTAGCAGTATTACCGATTATTGTGGGATGGGACATGCCCTCCTTGCTTTGAAAATGGCAACTGGGCTCTAATCTCTTATCGCTCGTGATCTAAAGAATTAAATGATAATTGTAACAGAAGCAATGCCTGGTATACGGATGGATTTAATGATACTTGAGATAGAGCATTGCTGTTGCCGTGTGCCGTGGCTACAGAGGCACACAAGAGCTGACTGGAATTAATAGCATCCTATTAACTGAATGACTTACAGAAATTTGGAGCTATTAGAAGTGAAGGTATTAAAAGTTGGCTAATATAGAGTACCAAAATCATGAATAAAAGTTGTTTGTATTATTCAAAGTACGAGTTTCTATTAGCTTCATTTGAAACTTGATGGACAATATATTATATGGTAGTAGATTATAGTCTTCAATGAATAGGAAAATATTAATGTCATGTAATGTGGCATCGATCAGGAACGTCATTTCAGATTTTCACATTATAAGCTTGGATTAAATTTATAATTACTGTTTTAAAACAGTAGGTTGTAGTTTACTTTATAATTTTATCCCCTTCCTCGTATCACTCATAGCGAATGTATACGCTACGCCGTACGCACATTGTAATTATAGTATAAATATACGCTCCATAACACATGTACCTACATACTAAGTTAGAAACGCGTATTATCCTTTTATTAAAAAAAATAATCGCGAGATTAATAAAAGCCTTACAAGCACTATGATCAACACGGATGTAATTAATGTCAAACACAACCCACCATCCACTCTCAGGTAAATTTATTTCAGATTGGTTTCACCTGTTACAATGGACTGTAGGCTGACATCGTATAAAGTTTTGCGATTTGCTCCGTCAATGCTGTAGATGTCTGCACAAACCAATTTATTTCGGTTTGGATGTACCTGTGTAAACCATTAATCTCAGGTGCAATATGGAAACGAATCTATTTTTCACCACCCAAAGCTTTTAATTTATACCTAAAGTTGCCTTTCCGTAATAGTTTATGTGCGCTCAAATTGATTAGCATATCATATGTTAGAAATTGAACCTTTCTCTTTGTTACGCAAATTAAATTCAAGGTATGTCTAGTAATTTTCATTCCTTAATGACCCAATGTGGTTCTCTAGAATGCCAAGAATTATGGATAAAGGAGTTCAGGTAAATTGGAAATAGTTATATAAAAAAATGGGCGAAGGATATAAGCCCAACTAGCAAACTAAGTTCCCGTACTTCGATAAAGCTTCGATATATAAGGCATTATTGATCAAATGTTCAGCCTATAAGGCATTATTGATAATAATGCATTATTGATAAGGCATTATTATAAGGCATTATTGATCAAATGTTCAGCCTCCGACTTATCGAAGTTAAAAGTCACGCACAACAGTCTTATCGAAGTTATAGCATCCGGAAAATCAAAATGCGTATAGTTTGTTTTCTAGTTGGGAAGTAAGTACGTTAATCAATTATGAACTTACATAGTACATCCAGTTTAATCGATGTGATTCGACAATCAGATACAATAACTTTTAGTGTTACAAACACGTTCGGTCTGAACAAATCATGCCCGGTTGAAGATAACTAATATTAAAATTTACTAATTTTATTAATAAAGTATTGCGATCGGTTTTTGTGGAAAAAAAAAGTTTATCACCATGAAATACTTTTTTCATGTTTCATGATACTTGGAAAGAAACAGTGCGTTCAAAATGCTTGGGCCTCAGAAGCGTACTAGAGTGAGCGACGAAAAACTATAGATTACGAAATATCAAAAAATAAATTTCGCCTTACGTATAAAGGTATATGAATGGAGTTTAATACTTACATATAAATTTTCAAAGGAACGGTAAAGCAGTTAGTGTACATTTTCTAGAAAAGTGATTTAGATAAAAAAAAACTTTCAAGTAGTAATTAGTGAAAGGAAAGTGTTCTGAAATATTCAATTAATTTTTCTTCTGGTTTTTCAGATTAAGGGCTAGAAAAGAAAGTCTTTTCGGGATTTGTTGAAATTTGACCGAGCGAGGTGTAAGGTTGGTTGGTTGTACACATTTTTATTTTTATCCCTCAGTTCTGATTAGATATCGAATAACTTTTACTTCCACGTACTTTTTATATAAACGCCTCCAAACTGGGTCCTTATTACTGAATACGATACAAACAAAATCAATCGTAAATTCTATATTTCAGTATGCCAAATTTAGGAACCTACGATTGATTTTGATCGTATCGTATTCAGTAATAAGGCCGCTGATTTTAGGATATCTTGCTTTTCAACCCCTAAGACGATATAAAAACATTTTTCCATATCTCTAATGAATGATAAGGCTTCGAATTTTTTCCGGGCTTTATTTAAGGGGTTACATCTAGTTGGCGGCCGAAAAAGGGGTGTTTTTGTGAATTTTTTGAGGGAAAACGATTGCAGGTTTCGAACTTTTTTTTTATAGTGAAGGGTATATCTTTGACTATGCTTCATAATTCTTTTATTGGAAAAAATTCACAAATGTAGCAGATATAATATATTTCCTTGACCGCTGTTCAAGGAAAGCCTTCCGCGGTGACCACTGTAACTTCCAGATCAATGATGTGAAATAAGAAAACCAAATAAATTAAGTTTTTTTTATCGTATTATCTAGTCTTTAATCAAAGGATTTGATAAAATATTCATTTTTAAAAAAAATGGTCGGCGATCGAAAGTGAAAGTCTAATTTTCGGTGAAAAATTCACTTCATTTTCCTTGATATAAAAAAAAGTATGCATCGAAAAAAAATCCTTCGATTAAGGACTGCCTTTTGATGTAAAAAAAAAGTGTGCAAAATTTCAAGCAAATCGGTCCACTCGTTTTTGAGATATCGTGGTCACCGATTTTGAAAAAGCCGTTTCGAGAAAAATGCGTTTAAAGTTTCGCCGATTCTCTCGAGCCTTTCCCACTATTCATTTTTAAACTTCAAATATTAGAAGAATACGTATAACTGAACGTAGTGAGCGCTCTAAAGTCAACTGCTGTAGTTTCAAAATCCGTCGAAAACGAAAAATCATTTAAAAATGAATTTCTAGATTTTTCGATATCCAGTTCCAAGCTGGTGTACGGGGGTTGCATACGTTTTCACAACTTTCGCTTTCAAATCTGCAAAATTTGTATGTAATCAAACAAACTTATCTTAGAATTTTTTGATATTCAACCCTTAACTGGGTTAAGTTTAATTATTTTTCACGAATTCCAACATATCATATTTCTTAGATCTGATGAGATACCGAATTGATTTTAAAAAAAAAAAAAAAAAAAATTAATTTTGATATTTAAACTCAAGGAGGTGTACGAGAATTCCATAGGTTCTCACAGTATTATTCGTCGAGACTGTTGGCTAATTTTTATATTCTAGTTTATAAATAATGAATTTAACGGATGTTATACTCGTATATAATTATGTATGTCGGTACATTTTAAGACGTCGTCCGTACCATTGCTTCATTTTTTTCCAATACTTTAACTTTAACCTTAACTTTAACACACTTCATAATTGTTCACTACACAAATCTAAACTAATCAATCAACATTCGGATAAACAAAGGAAAAGGAAAGTTTATCTTATATTTTTTATAAATTTTATTCATTCAGTTCATATCATATCTATAAGTACAAATTACATAATGTATCTTTCCTTTATGTTTTTTATATGCAAGTTAAACACTTTCACGTCTTTGTAAATAATTTTTCAACAACGTTTATAATGATTTATAATAAATAAACTTATTACCTAACTATCGAAATGGGAATTAGAATGAAAAGGGTGTGCTTATTTATCGCATGTATCAGAGATGAAATTTGGAATAAGTTCTCAGAACATATCGCTCAATCTTATTCGAAAAACTTTATTTATTTATTGCATTTTCTTTGCATAGAAATATGTTACATGTTTTGTTAACAATCATTGAAATTGATAAAATTCACGTTTATTGCGCAGGTGTAGTATAACACGTGCTTCTTCAGAGATTTTCTCTTCGGTATTTTCTCTTCGTCATGAATTCAGGAAAATTATAAACTTTTAGCTACACTACTCGTACAATGTGGAAATGTGGTCTAGAAAACTAACAACGAACGTTATGCTTTCGCTTCAAGATACATAAATATGAACAGACTGAACTAAGAAGCATACACTTTTTTCCAGGTTTTTCCTCGGTACGTCGGGAAATTAGGTGGTTTTCCGTAAGCCTTATTTCGTACGTGACGTGAGATTTTTTTAGTTCGGTAGAATAACTCTTGCGGATCGCACCTGTTTTGAATCGGAGAAAAACTAGTTTCCAATTATAGTAAATTCGTGAAAATATAGTTTTATTAAAATAAATAATTTAATATAGTGGTGTATAGTCACAGTCAGTGTTTTGTTATTTTGTGTTTTCCATTTAATTGACACTGTAACAAAAATAAAACTTCATCAATTTAGTGAGATACGTTATATTGGAATTTAAGGATATAATCATGCATTAGTTTAACATAGTGGTGAGTTCCGATTTTATTTGCAAAACTAGATGAAATAGCCCATCCTTTGATCTTTAAGTGTACAAAATTTAATTGACCTCGGTTGAGGTGTTTGGAAGTAATGCCGGAGCAGAGATAAATAAGATTACTAAAAAATCATCAATAATAGCTAAGTGTAATGTAAAAACGTTTAGATTGAAATGTTGCCTGTAACAAAGTAACTTTAGAGAAGTACCTTTTTCAGTTTTACTATTAAATGAAACTAGTAAACATTTAAGCTTGTATCTACTTTTGTGGATCTTACTATTTTATCTACTATGTAAGTTAGCTTAGCTTTAATGAATACCAAAATATCACACGTGTTTCAAGAAACTTCGAAGGGATAACGCAAAATACGATCATAAAATTCAGCGAATTATATAATCATACAAATGTAGTTTTCGTTCAGTAATAAAATTTCGATTGATAAATTCTAGGAAGAATTATTAAAAAAAATTTATGAACATTTACAATGGTTCGTTGAATCTGAACTACTACGCATGAAATTTCTTAACCAAAATGTATTATTTATAATAAAATTAAATGTTGTGGAAATTAATTTTTTTACTTAACAAAAAATATACTGCAGTCACGATCGGATATGTTAAGCCCATTATCCAATCAATGCAGCATTGCATTCTTACTGCATTGAAGAACAGTGAAAGTTTTTTTTATCTATAGTTGTTTCATCACATGAATTTATTTGCTGGCTTTTTTTTCCAATTCGTCTTTTTAGTCTTTAGTTTCTATAAGTGCCTTAATTAACAATATTACGGAGACTCATTTTACCAACTTGCAGATATGTACATATATGAAAGATGGTATCAAAGAAAATGAGATTGCGACAGTTAGAGAAGAAAATGCTAAAAGTTCCGCGCATCACGTCATCAAGAGCGTTCATTTTCATATAAATTAAAAAATAACGAACGGGTGCTAAGACGATAGATCTAGTAGAGGGATATAGTGGAGAATGCCACCATAGTCGAACGCTCTTAGAGACGTCACAACAGGTGCGTGTGTTGCAATCTATTATTCTTTGATTCATGTACTACACCTACAGCTACGTGATCAAAGCAAATTTTATAGATTTAATAGATTTTCATGACAGTTTTCCGTCTCGACACAAATAACTGATTCGATTTTTGATGCTCGTCAATAAACTATGCATTTTTTAAGAATATTGAGCAATGTTTAGGAATATTGAGCAAAAATATATTTGAAAGGACAAAACACTATCTTCAAAGAATTGTAAGAGAAGCAATTAAAATAACCAAAATAACTTATAGTTACCGAAACATGGCTAAAACCAAATGATAAATTGTATAATCCAAATTTTAAAATTTTTAGGAACGATAGAGAGAATCAAACCGGCGGCGGTGTGGCTTTCGCCATAAACAAACGTATCAAAAATATTATCCCCCTCCCTATTATTAAAACAAAAGTAATTGAAAATCTCTCAATAAAACTTACAGACAGTAATACTCAGATTACAGCAGTATACTTTCCCGGTTCTAAAGTAAACTCAACCATGCTTAGGGATTTCCAGGACGATCTTAAGACACTGATTCGCAACAACTCCAATTTTATTATCTGCGGCGACCTAAATTCTAAGCATAGCCACTGGAATTGCAACAGGTCCAACAAAGCTGGTAAACTACTATTTGATATCGTATCACATAGCAATTGCGTTATTGAAACTCCTACAGAACACACGTTCTACTCGCCTAACGCACGTGGGTCCACCTTAGACCTAATAATAAATTCCGGAGTTACTCTAACTCAACCCACAACAATCCAAGAACTGTCCTCCCCGCACTTACCTGTTATATTTACAATCACAGGCAAAATTACCCGACACGATAATTCTCCTTTCCACTATTTCAATTTCGCTAAAACGAACTGGAGCAGATTCCATAGACTCCTTACTCGTGACCTTGACCTCAAAAATTTCAATCTCGCCCAAGTTAACCTCGCCGAAGTGAACCATATGATCGCTCGGTTCACCAAATCGGTGATCGAAGAAGGAAAGAAATGTGCCGCTGTGTCCACAATCCCCAACAAAAAAACCGAGTTAAGTTTCCAAATCCTGGAACTTATAGCACAACGAAATATCCTGCGCCGCCAATGGCAAAGAACCGGTAATAGCTCAATCAAAACCAAAATAAACCGACTTCAAAAGCGAATAAATTTTGAAATAGCCACAGCCAGAAACCAGAGCTTTAACCAGAAACTATCTGAATTTGGAAAAGGTTCTGACAAACTCTGGAAACTAAATAAGCTGCTCCGGAGGAAAAGCCAATGCATTCCAGACCTCAAAATGAATGATCTTAGTTATATCACCAACACAGATAAAGCCGAACTCTTAGCTAAACATTTCGAACTAGCCCACAGTCTAACTAAAAAACTTAGCGATTCCTACACAATCCAGCTTGTTCAGAACTCAATTGCAAAAGTGCGCGCTCTGCACTCCAATCTGAATCCAAGCCAATTATGCAAGCCAAAGGAAATAAAAGCCATTCTTCGGAAAATCATAAACAGGAAATGTCCCGGTAAAGACTTGGTTCCGAATATTCTCCTAAAAAATCTTCCAAAAAAAGGCATTGTTTACTTAACAGCCATATTCAACAGCTGTTTCAAGTTAGGATACTTTCCAGAGGTATGGAAACATGCCATAGTTCTTCCAATAGCAAAACCTGGCAAGGATGCATCCAACCCCTGCAATTATAGACCAATAAGCTTATTGTCGTCAACTGGTAAAGTCTTTGAAAGAATTATACATAGCCGTTTACAAACACACGCAAATGATAACTCGTTAATTCCAAACTACCAGTTTGGGTTTCGACAGCGACATTCAACAAACCACCAGCTTTTAAGAGTAACATATTCGATCAGAAATTCCTTTAGATACAAAGAATCGGTTGGATTGATCACACTGGACGTTGAAAAAGCGTTCGACTCGGTTTGGCATGATGGTCTGATTCACAAACTATCACAATTCTCTTTTCCCATTTATCTCATAAAGCTCTTACATAGTCCCTCCATGAAAGATCCTTCCAAACTCGTGTTAAATCTGCGCATTCGAGTAACCACATTATACCAGCAGGCGTCCCACAAGGTTCTTCCCTAAGCCCCCTCCTATATAATATTTACACCTCTGATCTGCCTAAGCAAACAAACTGTGAACTGGCAATTTTTGCAGATGATATAGCTATATACTCAACAAATATATTTCCCCAAAATATAGTGAATAATCTTCAAGAACAACTGGAAAAAATACAAAAATATTTTTACCTATGGAAAATTAAAATCAACGCACGCAAAACCAGCGCTATATACTTCACCAAACGCCGCTCAAGTACCTCCCTAACCCAAACATAAACATACTAGGTGAAAGCATTCCATGGTCAAAGAACATTAAGTATTTAGGCATTCATCTTGATAGCAAACTTACGTTCCAACATCATACCACAGAAGCCGCAAGCAAAACCATGAAAAGTATTCGTATTCTCTACCCACTTATTAATAGGAAGTCAAGGCTTTCCAAGGAGAACAAACTACTTATCTACAAGACGGTAATGCGACCCTTCCTTCATTTGCGCCAAGGTACATAAAAAACGACTCCAGATAATCCAGAACAAGTGTCTCAAGATCATCCTGAATAAACCCTGGGATTTTTCTACTCGATCGTTACACCAATTAGCTGTGATGCCGCTAATCGAACCATTTGCCAAAAAACAAGAAGAAAACTTCATTGCAAAGTGTGCACACTCAGAAAATCCATTGATCGTCTCTTTCATTCCTACATAAAATAATCTTCAGTTTATGAATTCATATCCTAGTCAATTTAGTTTAGTTTAAGCCTAGTTTTAAGTAAGTTTAAGGCACCAATAAGGTTTTTTTTGTTCCAATTTTCCTTATGTAAATTCAATACCAGAAAAAAGTTTTGTAAATTTACGCACAAAGAAAAAACATGAAATACTATGGTTGAAAAGATATGCAATCTGAGCACCAACTCAACAGAAACATTGTCAATTACCTTTATAAATTTTATATGGAACGAAATAAACATCTATCTATCTAAAATAACCAAACATCCACGAAACCGAGACGCTGAATACAACCTCTCTTCACTAAGGTTCCTGTATACGCACTCACACTACTCACCGTACCTAAGGTTTGGCCGATGCATGCTCAGGTCGAAAACCAGTAAATTTAAATTTTTTTGATTTTATTGGGGGAATATCACATATAAATTCGAAATAGTCTAATTTTCGGTACAAAATAGGAAATTTCCATAAAAGAAATAGATAATGTACGTAAATTTACAAAAGAAAACCTTAATTCACGCACACATACTATGCTCGCATACTATGCGCACACATACAATGCACCTATACACCGAAATTTCGTGCAGCCAAACTTAAAAGTTTGGCTGCACGAAAACGACCTTTTTTCAGGTTATGTAGTGGTCTTCTAGTCCAATTTTGGGCTATCGGCCGAACTCCTACTAGAAGGGTGTGTGAGTATACAGTGACTCTACTCTTCACCTTGTCTACGTTTTGGAAAAAACAACGTTTACCAAAAATCTCCGATCCCTAAAACCAAAATTTCAACTTTAATAATTATTTCCCTTCTAACAACCCCCCCCCCCCTTCTCTGTAAAACGGAAAATATATAACTGATTAGAGTTTATTCTTTGTATTTCAAAAAATGTGTTTTATTTATATGAAAAAATCGGCTTTTCCTCACTGTCCAATCCAATATTATTATTTATCTGAGATGTGGTACCAGAAAATGTATTGTTCTGTAAAAGTCAGTAATTAAACTTTTAATTTTCAAGTTCTCCGAAAATTTTATATTATGCCCAAATATAATTGAAAGCAAGTAGATATCGCAATGTGTAAAACTTTTGTCTGAAGTAATTTCAACAAATCGTTACCAGAAAGCTTTGCTTAAAACAAGGGCCATTATCTAAGGTTCAATGGGATCTAAGCGACTTATCAACTTTGTATGGGATCTACTTGAAAGGGTTGAGCGGCGCTTTTCTTTGGAAGTGATGTTCAATGATTGCATTTACTTCATCAATTTTTCCGAAACAAAATTCTAGCCAAAAAATGTAAACTACGACAGACCAATTATATGTAAATATAAATCGAATGTTTATCGAATGACAGACCTTACTACATCACAACATTAATTTGAATGAAGGATGTAAATTGATATTCCAGTAGTTTCTGATGTTCTTAACCAGTATAGTGGTCTTCTTTTTACCATGTCATAAATCCCATTTTCTAGCTTATCACGAGTGTCATACAACCAGAGAAAGCAGTTTCTAGAGGAAATACCATAAAAAAACCTAATTATTATATAGGCAAAGACACCATGCGGCATTGAAATGATATCAACAAAATGAAAAGAAACTTAATGATGAAAAGAAATTCCTTCCGAAGTAGAAATTCTTGCATGTAAACTATGACACATATTTTATAAATGACTTTTTGTTTTCGTGCGCTTTTAAAATCCGTAAAATTTCCTTGTAATAGAAGAAGATACCCATCAACCGTTAAAGAATACTTAGGATAATTTCTACCGTTGAATATTTAACGAAGTCTAGAAAATCGGAAGAAATCCAAATGATAAATGGTTGACAAGAGTTTGATAATTTGGCAAGAAAGAAAGCAATAAGTCTTTTTTAAAGACTTCCTGGAATTTATATAGAAACGAAATTGATTATCGACATGATGGAGTGCAATCGGAATGAAATTTACTGCGAAAATAAATTGACTAAAGAAATCGGAAATAAGTTACATATTTATTTTGATAAAAAAAAACCTATAAGCTATAAGCCTATAAGTGAATAGACATTTATAGATCTAAACTTAAGGTACGTGTTTATTCAAAGTTGGTTTTTATAGGGCAATTAATTGATTCCGTGTAGTTTCACAACGAGTCAATTTTACCCCCTTCTTTTATGTTAACAATTAAACGAAGGTTACGTAATACGAGTATGTTATGTTGAGTATTAACCTATCAAAAGATTTGGAAATATCTTACTTTTCAAATATGTATGTACATACCTAAATCAATTATCGATTTTCACAATTATTATATAATTTATGATGTCTGCAGTCATGGTTTTAAAGAATTATAATTCATACTTGTTCATAACCTATTAAGGATTTTTATAACAAACGTTAATACAGTACGTAGAAAATATTGTAATATTATAAATATCATTGTTACGTCGTAACATAAATTATTCTTACATGGCATAAATCCAGGAACTGATTTATCCTTCTTGGTATTTTGGTTCCTGTGTTTATGACATGATCCATAAAGATGGGAAAAAACCTGCACATCTGTTTCAGACCTCTTTTCTTCTCTAATTAAAAGTGTTTTTACTACTTAATTGAGGTCGAACGGTGTACAGGATTTTCCCTATATGTAGGTAAGGCGACGCCTACTGAATGTACGGGCCAATTATACCGGTTCGGCGTAGTTTACCTTCTTGCAATATTGTCTTTTTAGTTTTTAGTTAAATATAAGAACTCAGCAGGAGCGGTTGTCTTCCAATCAAGAAAAGAAATAAATAAATATCAAAAATACAATTCGTGTCAATTCATACAAATTATCCCACATTATTCAATCATAATTTTGTTTGCCTAAATTACTCGCAGTTGATATAATTTATATAAGGTGTTTCAACAGGAACGCTCGAAATTTGTTAGGTTATAGCGGACATATTGTTAAATAAACATCCGTCGGATTTGTTGTGAAATGTTTAATAGTGAATAGCAATTCACCATGGAATGTTATAGCGTTGAACAACGTGTGCAAATCTTTAAATTTTAATTTCAAAATCAGAACTCTGGTAGAAAATGGCTGTGCGCGCATTTCGTGTTTTTTAACGACGAAATAAACTAGCACCAAAAGCATTCCGAGAAAGTAACTATTTCGATTTTGGTCTGTTCATACCATCGGTCTGTACTTTTCCAAAACGAAACTGGCATTTCTACAACCTTTAAACGATCGATGATAATCCATTTTTTGTGGCCTAAACTGGTTGATATGAACACCGAGGCTGCCGTAAAATATTCTTTTAAATAAAAAAAGAATAGGGTTGATATCTCAAACACAACTTGATCTATTTACATTTAAAAATTGAACGTCCTTGTTGAAAGACCCTATGTTTTCAAAGAGGGTTTTTTCGGGAAAGTTTTTCGATTTTCTGTACTATTCTTTATTATTACATTACAAACTTTTTATTCTATCTAGATACCTATTAATCCAACATTTCCGATACACATCTACACATTGCTATACACCCGAACACCTGAATCGGGTCAGTGGAGTTATTAATGTAAATTCAATGTAGTAATTTCGAATATAGTGCTATGTACTTGCAGCAGATGTATCTGCAGACCATCGGAATTTACAACTGGATCTAAACTATACATGCTATAAACATTATTTCTAGTCGATAGCTCGAAGAGATTCATGCAATGAAGAAAGCAGGGATTTTAAATTAAATTTCTTAGACTGCAAAAAAATTTATTAGGGAGTTTGATTTAATTTCATTTTATTATTTTTCCTAGGTTACAAATACAAATTTAGAGTGTCGATAAAGATATATTTTTGGGGCAGCTATATTTTAAACTAATTTGCGTTGGAAGGTCAACTAAATTCCAGGAAAACGAGATTAACTTCTAGAGTTGCTTAGAAAATATTTGAAAGTCTTATTTATGTTATACTTGAAACTAAATCGTAACAGTTTTCAAACTTTCCATCGGCATAATGGCTTTGATCGAGCCAAGGGCGCCCATAGAACTTCTTCCAGGGGGGAGGGGCAAGCCAAAAGTTTTATAAAATAACGCCCCACTCCATTTAGAATCTGAACTTATGGTTGAAATTTTTAAATTAAGTTCGTTAACGGACATAATCGTTCTACTCCTTCGGGTCCAAACAGAGGCCTTCAAACATGCGTTCAAGAATATGATAACTTCGGAACGCTTAAATCGCTCAAATCCCAGTCATGAAGGTGCTTGTACACGAGCAATTTTTAAAACAATTAATTGTCCGACGAATATTGCCAAAAGTAGTGGAGCGATTAATGGAGCAATACAGGGCAATATCATGCTAGTTGCGGCAATATTTCCACAATGTGGCAATGTTTTTATAGATTGCTGATATTTCTCGCCCTATACTCGTAGTTTCTGTATTTGCGAAAAAATGTTATCCCTTCCACTTCCATGCTTCATCACCTCCTTAAAAAATTTTACTTTATTTGTCAAACTTTATACAAAAACCGAATTTTATTTTTAAAGTGCAATTGGTTCGTGAAATATTGTAATCAAAAGTTGTTAACCCCCCCCCCCCCCTCTCTTGAGGCAAGGAGATATACTTTTCCAGTAATTCTGCCATATCGCCCAGCCCTGATATGATATCGACTTTTTTCTTCACTTTCATGGGCTTGCGTAATAATCGCATAAAACTAGCTTTAAACACGTTTTCACGAATTCCTTAATTTCTATTAGTAGTGGTAAGAAATTGAATTGGTTTTTACTTTCTCGTGCTGTCTTTTTATTTATCTATTAACTCTTTTCAGGATTTTTGAATATTACACCCCCAAGTGGGTGTAAGTAGGTTGCATATGTTTTCACAGATTCTTACATATTGCTTAAATCTGATGATATATTAAATTCCTTTTTAATTTCTTTGGTTTCCTATGTAAGTACCAAAAAGTCAATTTCAGTATTTTTAGATATTCAATCCAAAGGGATGTAAGAGGATTGTTTTTTAAAGCTTCGACGTATTTCTTAATATTGATGAGATATTTGATCGCTTTTCACTTCCACAGACTTTTTATATAATCGCCTACAAACCCATTTCACAATTTTTCGATATTCAAGTTCCTAGGGTTTGTATATGTTTTCACAATTTTTGCCATCCCTTAGTTCTGATCAGATATGAAATTCGTTATATCTATTTTAGCTACCTATGTATTTTTATTTTTAAAATAAAATCAATTTTCCAAGAAGAGTCATAATCTCGAAGCAATTGATGATATACTCCGATTTTGATCGCTCCCGAACTTCGACCTGAAAAATAATAAAGTTTCACCCAGACTAATTACCAGAGGATTCGGACATCGTTTTTGGGAAATTTTTAACATACTATAACTAACAAAAAAAATGAGATAGATACCAAAAAATTGAAATCAAATTTTTTTCACGAATTCTTCGAGTACACAAAATTTAAAAAGAATCGGCGATGATAAGGTCACACTTTTGGTGATTCTTGATTAAATTACCCTTTTTCTATAAAATAATTGAGAATCACTATAATGCTCTTTAATTTTTTTGACCATTGACATTCCAATTTAATTTTTTGGTATGTTTTAAAAAACAGTATAACCTACAAAATATAAAAAAAACGTATTTGGAAATATTTAAGGATAAATGACAAAATCGTTGTCATTGAAAAAATTTTAGTTCTTAAAGTACAAAAACGTTAGAAAAAAGTAACGAAAAATCTTGTAAAACATAGGCTTGGTCGTTCGAAATACACTGCGGTCTGCTATGTTGTGCTAGATTCTTCTTCAGTACGCGGCCTTGGTCAATACCGAAAAAGGGCTAATTATCTAATTCTAAAGCTTTATTTGATATTCATTTTAGTATCATTACTAAGAACTAAAGTCGAGGCATGAAAGATGTGTACAATAATGGTAATGGTAAAATAGTTGCAACAAAGTTTGGTATATAAAATATTTGATTTGTCTCAACTTTAAGTGATGGTCAAAACCCAGGGGGGGCAAGTGCCCCTTCTTGCCCCTACCTGTGGGCGCCCATGGATCGAGCTTCTCGCGGCGAACTGTTACGAGAAACTGAAGAAATTTTCTCGCTCCTTGAAGTACGTTTAAATTTGAGTATTCTAGAATATTCAAAATGCATACATCACTCTCCTAAGTATCACGGTCAAGCCATGAAATAATGAAAAAGTTTAGGCTTAAAAGATCAACAGGTTTTGGTAATAGAAGAAATACAAGGTTCTCAATTAATCTTTATTTAAAATGCACTCATGAAATGGTTTCAGCAAGTGTGTATAACTTTTAAAGTATTTAATGAAAGTATCATTATACTTAAAGGTCATGAAAAGGTTGATAGAAAATAAATTTAGTCAACAATTCTGCTTTTTAGGTAGGTTACCGTAAACGAAATTATTTACTCCTTAACGTTATACGATAAGTTATAAATAGAATATTCCATTTAAGAAAACAATAAACGAGTGTTTTCATAAGGCTTAGTCTATTTTGTATACAATGGAGAAACAATTATTTATGAAGCTAGTTTTATAAATACCAAATTTTTCCAGCACAACATTACACGTCCCGCTCAACTTCATGACAATACTTTCTTGTATATTTTTTTGTTATTAATTATACACCTACTATAAAGGTGAAATGAATAAGAAAATTAATCCTTGAATGTATTCAAGATTAGCTGCCAACCTTAACAAGTTTACTAGGATCGTATTTTGAAAGTTGTTTTAATGAAGTCACCTTTTGTCATATTCATGTAACTATAATACTGCAGTTCTTAACATATTTGATAAACAAATCGTTGCCATTCGGTTCAATTTCACATGCAACTTCGGTTTTAATTAAAAATATAATAATCTAGAAATAAGTAATATAGGTACTAATATATTTTTCATTCCGGATCTTTGGATGGACCTAAGGAAAAATTGTTTCAAGCCGATTATCAATATTGTAACATTGTACTTCAGTATTTTACGTATATTTCGTCTGATCTAGGTAATTCTAGCCGAAAGCCAAGATTAGATTTCATAAGTTATTGTAGTCAAAACATGAAATCCCGGTAATTTTTGATTTTAATTGTATATCTACACCGGATTGAAATCAATTACCAACCTCCAAACTCCGTATAATCTGGCCGCCACTAGTATCGTATAATAACAAATTTCGCCGTAATAATTCATTGCGAGTACGTAGATCATGTCGTGTCCAATTGAAAGATTGCTTCCTCAACGACGAGATTAATCACAAGCGTAATGTTTGTGCTCATTCGAATTTCCTATTTTCTTTCAATAATGTATCGAAAGTGAGCTTTGTGGAGAACATTTAATTTGCTTGTAATTTAGAATCTAGAAGTTTGGATGAGTGAATTTCCGTCCAAAACATAAACTTGAAATAATTTGAAAATTTTTGATGTTTTTTTTCCAGGCATCGAAACAAAACCACAGTTTGAATAATTTTAGCTTTACTTGCAATGGGGCTGGTAACGTAGCATTCACTCGGTTGCCTTCGTTTTCTTCGGAGTCGATTCTCCACTGCTAGTCCATTTTTTTAACTGTTTATATTGTACATATGTACATACATACATATATGGAATTGCAGACCTCACATAAGTGACTAACTTCTTTTTATATTTCAGTTCCCGCCACTAAACTTGGATGGTGGTGCTCCTCCCATATTAATATCCTCTGAAATAAATAATATATAATAAGTAAGTAAGTAAATTTTTAATACAGTGCAACCCGGATATAACGTCCTCGTGGGGACTACAACAAGTAGAACGTTATAACCGATAGTACGTTATAACCTACATATAAAAAAAATTGTTTCCATATATGTATAAGAATAATTTCTTTATTAAGGAATAGAGTCCATAAATCCATCCGCTAAATTTTGTACCTTACCTCGTCTATTCTTTTGAAAATTTTTGTATACTTGAAGAATTAGTAATAAAAAAATTTAACTTAATTTTTTTGTTTCTATCTAATTTTTTTTGTTAGTTATAGTATGTTAGTAAGTTTTCGTCCCGAGTCCTCTTTGAAAATTCATATCTCTTGTAATTTTTATCATAGAATAATGAAGTTGAGCTTATTTTAAAGTAGGAGGCTGTCGCAACTTTATTATTTTTCAGGCAGAAGTTCGGAACGCGCTCAATTCTGAGAAGCGGCGTAGGCTACTATGTGACTGAAAACCAAACAAAAAGTTCTTATTTTAAAAAAGGGGTATAATATGTAAAAGGGGTATAATATAGTTAAACCCCTTAGGGGTCGAATCTCTGAAAATCTTGAAAACATTTTATTTTATTATTTTTCCGGCAGAAGTTCAGAACGCGTTCAATTCGGGGATGCGGTGTATGTTACAATGTGACTGAAAACCTAACAAAAGGTTCGGGAAGCGGTTAGAAAAGGGTGTAACATATGAATTAAATAATTGGGTCATATTTCGGGATGCGGTCTAGAGGTTGAAAAAAACAAAAATTAAAAATAGGTGATTATTAAACAAGCCTGGGGAAGTGAAAAGATATTCGATATCTGATCAGACCTGAGAAACATGGTGGAATTCATGAAAAAGTATACAGCCAGTTTACACCCTCTTAGGGGTCTACCACGTCTATTCATAAAAAAAAATTTAATTTAATAGCTATACTGGTTTGAGAGCTACGAGCCTTCAAACGATTTGGGGCTGTTGACGTACGGCGTACGAAACGTGGAAAAAAAAATTTTGAGGGTAGCAAATTTTTTTTTTTTAAAAATCGATAACAATACTGTATTATAAATAATAAAGTAAAACATAAATAAAAATTATCCCTGAAGTTTTTTCAAATCGACCGTAAACAGATAGAATTAATATTTTGTACGTTATAAAGAACTCAAGTTCTATGAGAAAGGGTACGTTATATCCAATATGTACGTTATAAAAGGGTACGTTAAAAAATACAAAAAATTTTCACATTTGTGCATGGGGATTGAAAAAAAGTACTTTATAACCGAAAGTACGTTATAAAAGTGCACTTTATAAGCGGGTTGCGCTGTAGCTGTATAGTGTGTATGTTTTATTCTTGTGTATTTATTCGTATATTAACATTTAACATCCTCTATAAGCATTTTATTTAATATTCACACCAGAGATGGGTTTCACCTGATTGACTTTTACTATGCGGACATTTCTTATTTCTTATCTTGACACGTATTTACTGGTTACAGAAATTGACCTTGTTTCATTTCATCGATAACAATTTGAAAGGTTTATGCATTCGATATCCTTCGCTTAAATTTTCCGTTAATGCATTCGTTTTCCGACATGTACCTAGGTAGAACAACTATGAAGCGCACTTTCATACAAAAACCTAGTACGGATGAATGGACAACCTTATTATAAACCGATAACGCGTCTATTGCGTCAAAAATTTGTTAAATTTTAATTTTTTGTGCATGGAAACATTCTTGAATTCCATTAGCTTAAGTATTCTTTGTACACTAAAATTGTCTCAATTTTCAGTTTTTATTAATTAAAATTATTAATAGGTATCAAACAATTTCCCGTTAATAATTTTGCGTATCTACATGAAACTAATTTTGCAATACATTAAATGATATTAACAATGGCGAAAAATCCTTACCTTTTTGATGGGTCTCCAATAATCCCAAAAATAATGAACCTAAATAACATTAGCCTGTCATTGCGTAGCAACCGACAAGAGTAGTAATCTGCACACAATTATAGGATTCGAAATTCGAACCACCGAATTTTGAATGAAGAATTCGTGCAATTTTGCGATTACCTCCGGTATCTCCAGGACGTAATCTCTATTTACATTTATAATCGGTTTTCATTAATATCTAAAATTAAATTTCATTAAATTTTCACGAAAGAGTGATGCTTCAAATTTCAAATATCTTTTTGAATTTCACTAATACTTAGATAGTCTAAGTACTCGTACGTAATGAATTGAATTACAAACACCTCGCAACAAAAAAAAATTTAATTTCCTATTTGTAAATAAATATTTGGATTAAAATGGAGAAGAATACAAATAGTATTTAGAGGGTCACGCTGATTAATGTCAAAGCAAACAATGAATTTGCCTGCTATTCGAAAGTCGATACAATAAATTAAAAGTTCTACGTGGAGCTCAATGATTCCGCAGACTTAAAGTTTATAACAAAGTAAACGCAACATGAATTTGTACAAGCGGTAAAATCGTATTTTTTTAAAGAGTTGATTGATTTGTTTTAGCAAATTTGAGTTTTTCGAAGGATTTTGTTTAGATTCACCAATTAGAATTTTTGATATAAACTATTGCGTATTTATTAACTTTAAGTGGATTAGTTAATTAGGTTTTTCATTTACGAATTGTGAATAATACACGTAAAAATATGTGTATTGAATTCTGGTTCTGTGATTGAAGCCCTAGAGAGAAATATATGAGCAGTTTTTTGTATAATTGAAAAAATAGATTACGAAAACATTTATACTCAATTCGTTATTTTCAGGTATTTTCGTTATAATAGTTGGCGGGAAGATTAATCTGTAAATCTGTAAATTAAAAACAACTTAAACATATAAATAAAGGAAATAAATTTAGAATCATCTTGGACGTATATTTATTTGCATAAAATAGTAAGGCAACACTTTTGGTTCAGTATTACTTCCATCAAAATTCATTATTCCAATTTTCTAATAATGGATTTGAAAACTCTTACAGCAATTAGGCAGTACCTATCTTCTTTTTTTATTATTTTTTTAATAATAATATATTGTGATCGAACTTGAATTTCCAAAAAATTTTATTCCCTGAAATGTTGTATTTTCACGTTATAGAACTAGTAAAACTTAAAAAAGCAAAAAAGAAAATATAAACGTTTAAATCTTTTTAGATATCTTAAGGGGGTTAGTGACTTGGAAGCGACCAAATTATCGATTTTTTTACATTCAATTCTACACAAAATAAAAATAACTGCAGATTTTTCCGATCGGTAAAAGTGCTCCAAAAGTTAGTTCTAAGTGGGAAAGTTCGGCAATATTTTGATACCATGTATACATTTTCATATGTATTTTGTATTGTATTTCAAATGAAAAACAACACTTAATCTGATAAGAAACAGAAGAAGATCTGTGTGATTTGTATTAACAATATAAACAAAACAAAACAAAATTCAATTGGGAGAGAAAACCATTGAAAAGTGATTAAAACTAAACGATTTTAGTTTTTTCGCTCTCCTGAACAATTTTTTTCCATAAATGTTCCTTTTTCTCGAAACTGATAACGGATATCAACATACATTTTTTTTTTTTGCTTAAAGATAGAAACATGACATTTATACCGAATGAAGGAATTTTTAAAAAGTTAGTTCTAAATATCTTTTTTTTTAAGTTTAAAAAATATTAAAAAATCAAAAACTTTCAAAGCTTATAAGTCAATTAGTTTTTAATATTTTAAAAATTCCTCCATTCAGTAGCATTAGATTTACTAACATAATGAGTGTAAAAAGTTTGATTAAAATCTGAAAAAAAGGTACATGAATTTGAATGGAAACTCGACAAGTCACTAACCCTCTTAAGAGATACTAGGATATTAAAGAAGGGTTAAAATTGTTAAGGTGGGTGGTGAAGGTCGGGGTGAAAAACTTTAGATTACAATATCTTCTGATTCAATTGTACCAGGAAGATAAAATTTGGTTTATACTATCTATAAAATTAGAAGTGGCGTCCACTGAATATAATATTTTTGAGAGGAGAGCTGGAGCGCGGATGTGGGTATTTAAAAAAAAAAGTATTTTTATATATCAAGAACCGTACCAGATATGTTCATGTAATTTTTACAGGAGTTAGAACTAGTACACTTCTAGCGGAGAACCAGTAGACTTCTTACGGAGATTTTTTTTTCATTAAATAGCATTGAAATAGATGAACGACTGTAGTGTTATGTTGCAATTATCGAAAACAAATTACACAATTTGAACTTTTATCGTGTGAGGTAGAAATTTAATTTATTTATTCATATATTCACCAAAAAACCAATTAAATAATGTAACTACTATAATAAATTAACTAGTGCTTTAGATATTTAGTTGGAATTAGTGTAAATGAGGATTCCATCAGTTTGTACATAATAATAATAATAACGTTTTAGTCTTAGCATTTATATCCAAACTAACCGTTCTATTTTCTCATTTACGTTTCAGATGGCCTAGGCTTGAAAACTCGTATACAGTGGTGTTGGTGAAACTCACCTGTCATCTTTTAGAATGAAATGGATTCGACCAATATCGGCGGTCCCCGGCCCTACAGCAAAAAATATTATACGATCCTTCGATGCCAGCCTTCATCGAACTCAATGTGGACCTCAGGACCGGACTTTATCTGTGGAGACTATTCCACAAACAGTCTAAGCAATCCTTCCGCAATAAATCATTCAGCCAGTAAACACACAGACTTCTTCGATAATAGCAAATTTGAGTGGTTCCGATGCACTATCAATGCCTTAAGAAATGACTTCGATACCAATACAAGTTATCAATGTTCTGCAATCATAGACACTTTAGTCGAAGTCGTTAACGCATGTCCCTTCAATACGTCCTTTTCTATGAATGGCTCAGCAGATGCTGTCAGCGAGTTTAATGTTGCATTGCCACAACCAACATATCAAGGAAATAATACACTCCTGGACATCCACGGTTCGGAAGTATATTGTGATTTGGCCAATCGTGACATTTCGTGTTATAACTTTTGGGCGAATTCCTCATCCTACAATGGTGCTGCTGAATGTTTGGTCAGTTTAAACCTTACCCAAAATGTCGAAATGTTGCCCCAAATTTCGACAGTTACGGAGGGACTTGATGCTAATGCGAGCGGAGAGTTTTACAGGGACGTTATTCGGAATTCGTTTGAAAATTCACCAACAAGTCCTGAATACGATTGGGTCTTCCTGTTTGTTATCATTTTTATTTTTGCTGGCGGTCTGGGTAATATTTTGGTCTGTTTGGCTGTGGCATTGGACAGAAAACTACAAAACGTGACCAACTATTTTTTATTTTCGTTAGCGATTGCAGATCTGCTTGTCAGTCTGTTCGTGATGCCACTTGGAGCGATTCCTGGATTTTTAGGTAAGGTTCGGGGTATGTTTTCATATTTATTGTAATTAGATATGACGATAAAAAGTAATGTCTTAGGTGCTGTCGAATTTGCACTAGACCAAACCGTACAACACATCGGTACTTCAGCAAAATTTGAACTGAATTCTTTTCATCTCCCAATAGAGAAACATGCAGAGCTCCAGCAAAAAATTTCAATAGTACCGAAATTATTTTAGAAAGAATTGATTGAATATCGAATGTTAGTACCCCACCTGTACTGAAATTTAACATTGTATTGAAGCAATTTTGCGATTCCTCTATAGCACCCATTGATTTTTTAACAACAATGATATAACAAAATAATTGATTTTACTGAATTTCTTTTCTTGCCGTCCGTCAGTCTTGAATCAAATTACTATATTTATATTAGTTCCTCAATTTAAGTCTTTATCAAAATGCTTTACTCAAAGTAAATGGTAAATGGCCCAATATTGAATACGTTTTTTTAGGACGAACAGTAAAAATTCCGAATTTGCCAGATTGTCATAGTTTAGATAATTTGACAAATCGAAAAGCGAGGAATTTATTTCTGCTTCTAATATCAATATTTACTTCGAAACTCATTCAGTTCTGATGAAGTACTCATTTCTTACTTCCTACAATTCTTGTTCGCTACTGAAAGACAAAATTGTTTCAGAAAAACAAAAATGTAAATGAAATCGCAAACAATGTTATAGGCGTATAGATCATGCTGATATTTAACACCTTACATTTCACGTTGACTTGGATTGTGTATTCTGGCCGGCACACAAACTAACCACAAAGCATATCTGGTATCTTTAGGTGCAATTTCGTACCCACACTCGATGCGATATGGGCAACGGGAGAGGAAAGCATAAATGGGATTAATTGATCAACAAAAACTCCGGCTGCACGTCACCGTACCCAGACATGTCATAGCTCTATAATTCACCGAAATATTAGTTTCAAATTTTGACAACGATTAGATTGATTACTGAGAATTAGAGTCACTTCATACGAACTAACACAAACATCCATTATCTTGAGTACGGACAATGTGTGTTTCATTTGAAACCAGTACATTAGAAATTTTTTTGCAGTTGTCTCGATTTTTCATTTTAAGGATCTTCACTAAAGTGGATAAACGCTGTTTTTAGTAGACATTTCATGAGACATATTTCGATTCCGTGAAACGTCCATCAAAATCCATCTGCTACACGTATACACACTAAAACTATGCCATTTAAGAAACCTGCGATTTTTTAAATTCGCAGGTTTTTAGTACTAAATATGTACCAAAAGTGGTGATGAGTGACGATTTTGTATGGAGATCGAGCCATGACGTCACCAATCGAGGCAAAATCGAGGCATTTCTCATGACGAACTGTCATATGTGCGCGGCCTGAGTTTAAGTTGGCGGTGACTGTACTCGATTTGACATAAAGCAGCGCCAACTTAAACTCAGGCCGCGCACATATGACAGTTCGTCGTGAGAAATGCCTCGATTTTGCCTCGATTGGTGACGTCATGGCTCGATCTCCATACAAAATCGTCACTCATCGAGGGGAAATCGAGGCATTTTCGCTCTTCGAAAATTCAGTTGCGCGGCTTTTATCCAGAGGCAGCGCCAACTTAAACTCAGGCCGCGCACATATGACAGTTCGTCATGAGAAATGCCTCGATTTTGCCTCGATTGGTGACGTCATGGCTCGATCTCCATACAAAATCTTCACTCATCGAGGTGAAATCGAGGCATTTTCGCTCTTCGAAAATTCAGTTGCGTGGCTTTTATCCAGAGGGCAATGCCAGAGGGCAATGCATAAAGTCGTTCTGGCGTACTTAAGTTTTAAAGGAATCAAAAATACATTCTAATACATGTTAAATACGGTTGTGTCCGCACAATAATAATTTCACATGCTGATGTTCAGTGCATTATGAAAATGTGGTACCAAATCTCTCTGAATAGTATACCAGCTGAAAACGTGAGCTGTGACGGAAATTGATGATCGAAAAGATTTCTGCCATTAATCGCGTTTTAACAATGTTTTATTGTTTGCCTGTGCCTCTTGATTAAGGAGAAATTGTATTAGCTATATTTCTAACACAAATATTTCTTAATTCCTTAATGGTGTTCACCTAGGATGGCACGAAATGCTGTTACTTTTATAGTATTCACGGATTTCGGGGCATTGGTGGATGTAACAAATATCAATAACATTTTCAATTGGCACCTTTGATGTTGATTACATTTGCTTTGCGCTCGATTCAGTGAACAACGAAAAAAGGGGTTTCATAATGTCTGTCAAGTTAATTAAATCGCTTTCATAAAACATAAGAAATCGATATTTCTATAGTACCGGATATACTCGTACTCGTCATATGTAGTTATCAACTTTCCTTTGGTTCGCATGGAAACACATCAGCACTCTGAAAAAAAACCACTTGAGCAACCCTTACCTGCAGATTAAGAGTTTACCAAAAGTTGGTACGGCCATTGAAGTGGGTACACTGCAATGGCAGAATGTTTTGCTTCTTGAGATTTGATATTATGAAGAATGGCTGAAATAATCATCTCTGCAATCGAAATCGAAAGCATATATACATACATAGTAACGTGGTAGTGTACAATGGCCAGGAGTACGTAACTATGACAGAAATTCGGGAATAGTTCAATTCAATTTGAGGTAATTATCCAGGACCTCTTTACGGTGATTAAGCGATTCATGGTTCTGATAGCAGAGTGTCATTAACTGTTCATCGATAGACCGATTCACAGAGGATTGTCAGCTCTCTAGCTATTCTTAGCTTTTACATTAGCATTGGATTATCGCCCGATTCGCTAGTGTACTATGCGGCATATAAATTTGACCTGGAGCGAACTTCACGTTGGTATAGGTCTGTCTTTGCAGACGGAATCAGAAGTACATATGTATTTCACCAATGTTTCGAGAATTTTCATTTATTTAGGTTGGAAGCCACGTAATGACCCATATCGCACTTTTAAACGCCTCCAGGATCTGTTCGCAAAAAAAAAAAAAGATTCCGAAGGTTATGTATTGCTTGCTGTGGTTATTAACAAAGTTATAATAAATAGTTGCCTACACACTAAACTATTTTCGTCTACACTTGAGTAATCATAGTTATCAAACATATTCATCAAAACAAATCGACCGGTGTAAATATTGGCAGTCCATACGCTGTGCATTACAAAATTTACACACTGAGCAAAATTTGAGTGGCCGAATGCAGCAATGCTGGATCATGGGCATAAGTGCATTTTCGATATTTTAACCAAGTCCAAGATTGTAAAGGTTCTCTTTAGTACATAGATGGGTAAAGACTCACATCATACATCAGCGCTGAGTGAGAACTTGTTAACCGCTCCAGAAAAGTTTACTGCAGAGATGTGGTATAGGTCACTATGCGATTGACAGATTTTTTTTAGTTACTTACTAATTTTATTAAAGTTCAGTAAAATAACTTCTCTTCTTACGCCCACGCTCCTACATAGTTTTTCTCTGCTAGAAGTTTACTACTACCTAACTTGTATTTTAGAACTATATCTTATACGGTTTTTGAGATATAAGAATTATTTTTTTTAAGAAAATACCATCGATCCACTTTCATTGTTCACCCTCATCTCCACACCCTATCCTTCCCTATCAACATTTAAAAATGGTGTGTCTAGTCTCCCTATACAATCTCCAAGTTTCAACCTCTTGACATCAACTGAAGACATCGATTTTAGAATGTTTCGATGTCTGCTTTCGAGTGTTTCGGACGCATTGTTTGCCGAGTGTTACAAGACTGGTAACTCGAAGTTTTCGAGGTTTTTCATCTCGTGGTCTTGATAATATTGTCATAAATATATACGAGTACGCAAAATTCTAAGCCCATGTACAAATACATATCTAAACATAGTCTTCTAAATTAGTGCTATATCCACAACATATATTTTACTCAAAAAACACAAAGAATTCTTAGGAGCTGTCCCACATAGGAGATTCTAAGGATATCCTTTATATTATTCTTGAAAAGTCGTGTTCATATGTATCTTCCTTGGCACTTTACGAGAGTAGATACCCACCTATGTTATGCGGAATAGCATAATAATGCTCATACCTACACGTCGCACATGCATTCACTCTCTTAATGTAACATGAGTTTGGTATTATAGTACACACTCATAATTGCAGAATATGTTGATCCTAGGCATATAAAACTCTTGGAAATATCATAATAGGTGTCCAACTCAACTGAAAAAAATCAAAATGTTAATAGGAACTGCAGAGCAGCATTTCTTGTTCTGAAAAGAAAGGGTTATTTATGTATATTTGAGGCAAATTCTCAATTTGAATATTTTTATGAATATAAACTTACATATTACGTAAACATTTCATGTATGGACACAGATTTCTTTATACATATTTTAAAAGTAACATACTCTTCAGGTTACTGGCCGTTCGGATTCACATGGTGCAACATATACGTGACATGTGATGTTCTGGCGTGCTCATCAAGTATCCTCCACATGTGTTTCATAAGTCTAGGACGGTACTTGGGTATACGGAATCCCCTTGGGTCACGACATCGCTCCACAAAACGGCTGGCCGGAATTAAAATAGCGCTTGTCTGGGTTATGGCCATGATGGTGTCAAGTTCAATTACAGTCCTTGGTATGTCATAGAGATGGTGGATGTAATACATCTATGTATATATCAGCATTTCAATTTAATTTCTGAAGTTTTTTTTATCTTTAATTACAGGACTCATTAATAACTCTAACATTATGCCAGAACCACACATTTGTGTTATAAATAACCGTGCATTTTTCGTTTTTGGGTCCCTTGTAACGTTTTATATCCCAATGCTGATGATGGTCACCACGTATGCTCTTACTATTCAACTCTTAAAGAAGAAGGCGCGTTTTGCTGCTGAGCATCCTGAAAGCGAACTTTTTCGAAGGTAAGAGCAGTCTAGTTGCATAAGATTGAAACTGTCCACTTGTTAATAATTGGTGTTTTCTCAACTTTCAGATTAGGGGGACGTTTCGCTATGAAACCCCCACAACACAATCACTTAGAATGCATGCAGCAACAGTCAAGTGCATTGAAAACTACCGGTGATGCTGATAATTGCAGAAAACTTCAGAGTTCTGGTAGGAGCACCTTTAATAACTCAAGTGTTAATTTGAAATCTTCGAATATGTCGCAATCAAGTACTCAGCAGGGGTTGTACTGGAGGACACAAGGAAGTGGGACTGGAAATTGTGAGAGGTAGTTATTCAAGAACTATTAACAATGAGTGACTTTACTTTTCCCATTTTTCTTTAAATTTCTGGTTATAAATAATTCTGTGGTTATAAATAATTCTGTTCAGCATTCTTAAATTTTTTTATACATACCATATATACTACAAATATGCTTTTGTTCATTATTGAAAATTCCATCTTTTAATCCTTAGAACATCATCAGTTCGATTGGGATCCTCCCATTCTCGTTTAGGATATAATAATGGTGGATCGCGTTCTCGAGACAGTGTTTTACATCAGGATACTTGCGACCAGGGTACCCAAACGCCAGAAAATATAAGTCGTGAAACTAGGAACTGTCTTGGTTCATTAAAATTTCCATTCAATAACGTTCCCACATTGAATTTAAATTTGAAGTAAGCAAATTTTTTTTATTGAATACGTGTTCCTAATGTTTTTATTTGATTTTTAAAATTATTCTGTATCTACATACTTCATTTTAAGATATTAATTTAAAAAATCACTAATAAATCAACTTAACATTTTATTATAATGACTGAATGGATTAAAATAATCTTTTTTTTATTTGCTGCTTATTATTCTTCTCAGATTTTTGAATAATCGAATGAAACGAACGAGTCTTTCGGCGAATGCAGTGGCAACTGAACAAAAGGCTACAAAAGTTTTGGGCCTTGTATTTTTTACGTTCGTCTTGTGCTGGTCACCATTTTTCATTTTAAACGTCCTCTTTGCAGCCTGTCCAAACTGTTATGTACCTGAAAATGTAATTGATACCTGCCTCTGGCTGGGTTACGTATCGTCGACGATCAATCCGATTATATATACAATATTTAACCGAACTTTTCGATCGGCATTTATAAGACTACTGAAGTGCAATTGCGAAAAGTACGTCTCTAATCCAAACAAAAGTTGGGAACTTATAAAATAAAATTATTTTCAGATCAGGACGTCCCCTACGATACCGGTCTGTCACGGAAGGACGAGGTGCAGCAAGTTTATGCGCACCAACTGCACTACCTTTGGCCATATCACTTCAAGGAGCGCAACTACTAACTCCATCTACGACAAATGCGACTCCATTGAGTGATTTTCGAGGCAGCTACACTATCACCGACGATGAATGTTAAAAACATCGTGTCTTATCAAATTTGAAATAGGTACAAACAAACGCAATAGTTAACTTAAGTTATGTGAATATGTATAAGTATTTGTAGGAATAATAAAAAAAGCGTAGCATCCCAGCGAAAAATTTCAAAGCGCATTGATTTAAAGCGCACACAAAGCGCTTTGGTAACAAGAAACATTAAAGTGCTTTGAAAGCGCTTTGAAAGAAGCGAGAGCAAAGCAGATGCCAATTTTCATTTCTATATTTGTTAAATATATATTTTCTAGAGTTCTGTGAAAATTGCCATACGGGGATTCGCGACTTATCGAAAGAAGCGCTACATTTGCAGTCTAAGTTTTCAGCATTCGTGAAGTGGTAAATAAGGTTTTAAGTGTTACTTTCTATTAAGAAGTAAAATTAGTGATCACACGTAAGTAGAATATTATTATTATTATTATTTTTATAGTATATTATATGTCTGTGGTAAAAAACAATAACAGCTTATGTCGAAATAATAAAAAATCATTTTCCAAGTTTTCAATTGCATATTGAACATACTTTCCATTACTGGAAAGCAAGCAATCCGGAAATGTATTCCGTTACTTTTATAAAATTTAAGAACTTAATCACCGACTTCAAACCCGTAAACGAAAGACTGTGTGCGATCCGCATAAAAACAAAATTTTTCAATGTATGGCTGGTAAACTGTCACGCTCCAACAGAGGAAAAGGATGATGCAGTGAAGGACATTTTTTACAACACCCTAGAACAAACATTTGACTCTTTGCCATCTAACGACATAAAGATACTTCTAGGAGACTTCAATGCTAAAGTTGGACAAGAGGAGACACATAGAGGAACCACAGGAAGCCACAGTCTCCATAACACCACCAATGACAATGGACAACGTCTAATCGACTTCGCTACCAGCAAAAACTTTGTTGTAAGCTCAACATAACATGCTTCCCCCATCGCAACATTCGTGGTCATCTCCGGATGGTCGCACTTTCAATCAAATTGACCACGTTCTGATCGAGAGAAGGGCTGCGACCAGCATTAGCCCTGACCAGAATAGACTTAAGGCACCTTAAGGCAGCTTAAGTTTTTCTACGACTGTATAGAAATGCACGTAGACTGCCAGAATGGACTTAAGGCATCTTTCGTTGACTTTTCCAAACTTTCGTTAAAACTTAAGTGTACGGTTCTGAGCGTAGAAACTTAAGCAAATTTATGCGTTTGACATTTATTCACAGATTTTCCGAAATTTTTGTACTTTGTGACTTCAGACTTGTGATTTATAGTTAACTCCACTTTAAAAAAGAAAAATTTATTTTAATTTACACTCTCTTGATGAGTATTTGACGGCCGATATTTGACTTTTTTAGCTGTCAAACTTCTCTTACCTTAAGGCTATTGTGGATGGGTATAAGATTCATTAAGTTTTGCCACAAACTTTACGTGCCTTAAGGCGTTTGACGAAAAGTTGTTAAGATTCCTTAAGTCTATTCTGGTCAGGGCTATTAGCCCTGACCAGAATTACCTTAAGGCACCTTAAGGCAGCTTAAGTTTCTCTACGACTGTATAGAAATGCACGTAAACAGCCAGAATAGACTTAATGCATCTTTCGTTGACTTTTTCAAACTTTCGTTAAAACTTTTGTGTACGGTTCTGAGCGTAGAAACTTAAGCAAACTTATGCGTTTGACATCTATTCACATGTTTTCCGAAATTGTTGTACTTTTTGACTTCAGACTTGTGATTTATAGTTAACTCCACTTTAAAAAAGACAAATTTATTTTAATTATCACTCTCTTGATGAGTATTTGACGGCCGATATTTGTCTTTTTTAGCTGTCAAACTTCTCTAACATTAAGGCTATTGTAGTTGGGTATAAGATTCATTAAGTTTTGCCACAAACTTTACGTACCTTAAGGCGTTTGACGAAAAGTTGTTAAGATGCCTTAAGTCAATTCTGGTTAGGGCCATTCTAGACGTAAGATCTTTTCGCGGAGCAAACTGAAATATCGATGTCGAGTGGCATTATGCGGGTACTCCAAAAAGGGCAGGACACCCAAATTTGACATCGATAAACTAAAGGACGAGACTGTCGCGTCAGCCTATAAGTCAGCGCTACAAAATCACTTTGAAACATCACGAACTGACGAAGTGACAACCATCGACCAAGAGTGGACACAGTTGAGAGATGGAATCAGAACGACAGCAGAAAAGATCATTGGATTAAAATCCCAGCAGAAACATAATGACTGGTTCGATGATGAGTGTAGTGACGCAATAACGAAAAAGAATGAAGCTTACAAGGCGTACATTGAAAGACCGACGAGAGCCAAAAAGGAAGGATACGAAATTCATTTTAATGATTGTAAATATATAATTTGTCCTGTAAAATATCCTTTTTATATTGCGCACCGGACATTAAATAAACGTAAACACATTCGAGAAGTGATTTTAAAGCGTTTAATTCGATTTAAACGCGTTAATCTCATAGTATAGCCAGTCTACCCGCAAAAAATTGAAGTTAATACATATGTAGCTCAAATGATTTTGGAGCAACGAGCATTCAAACGATTTTTCGTACGGCAAACGGCGTACAAATCTATTGACTTTTATTTTGTTTTCTTGTGCCTACTAGTCATGAAAAGTAAAAAAAAATTTAAGGTTAACAATTTTTTTTTAAATTGTTTGGAGCGGAAGAGAGATGCCATGGGTTTTCCTGGAGTGCCCAGTGTTAAAAAGTTATGGAATAAGAACAGTTTAGAGTGAATGTGAGGTGAACGCGTGATGCAAGATATGTATGTACCTATATGTTGGGAGCATACTGCCACATTTCCAGTTGCTGATTGGCTTACGCCGTACCAACAGCAAAACAACAAATGACAAAACGAAAAGTCTATTTCTTAGCCATTTCATTATGATTTACTTCCATTGCTTTTTTTGTTACAGCGCTTAATATATTCGACCTAAGCTTCTCCTAAGCACAATATAAGAAAAAAGTACGGCCGAGCTTTTAAATGCTTGAAGTATGCTCTTAGTTCAGGCACTAATTTACGTGCTTTCCGACATAAGCAAAGTTTATATATTTGCCATCTGGCTTTGGATAGAAGTATTATATTATTTCAATCTTAAATTTCTACATTTTCTATCGTGGCTCTTTTTGGAATATACTCACGAAATAAATCATGTCATTGTTTCTAAAATTGAAAACAAAGCTGCATGCTGTAATCCAAGAAAAGCCACAACTTGTTTTTAACATTTTATTATTACTTGGTTATCATGGTAAGCTACCATTGAAGCTATAATGATTAAATGTTAGTTGCTTTCCGGTGTCAGTGGAGTGAAACTCCAACACGAAATACCCTGCCGTTGGTCCGATCCTGTGAAATACTGGGAACGAAGAGGTTATGCAGTCTTTCAAAGATCGGCGCGGAATGCGTTTCGTGTCATTGCTCTCCATAGAATTTCATATGGTGTAGTAGAATCGAGGGTAATTTTTTTATACAAAATGTTATTTATAATTAGATACACACGTATAGCAGCTTAATTATCTTATAATAATATTTAAGCGGAACCGATTTTCTTTCCAAAGACTGTTCAGAATGTGACTGATTTCACACCTTTGTCTCATTGTTGTATTTCGCTGTATTGTTGCTAAAGATTTTTGTTAAATTTAAAAATTAGATTAGTTTGCAAATATTTGAAACCGCTGACATTTACTTGAGAAAAGCAAATACAAATACTTGTGTACATATGTATTCTTATATAAATAATTGAGCAGAAGAAAGGTCCATCCATTAAATAAATAGAAAGTACTTACTTCTACCCAACATAACCCATCCTCAATGACTCCCTGAATTCTCACATTCGGCAGAATGATCTGATACCGAATTTCCAATTTGGCTTTCGAAGAAGAGGTTATGCAGTCTTTCAAAGATCGGCGCGGAATGCGTTTCGTGTCATTGCTCTCCATAGAATTTCATATGGTGTAGTAGAATCGAGGGTAATTTTTTTATACAAAATGTTATTTATAATTAGATACACACGTATAGCAGCTTAATTATCTTATAATAATATTTAAGCGGAACCGATTTTCTTTCCAAAGACTGTTCAGAATGTGACTGATTTCACACCTTTGTCTCATTGTTGTATTTCGCTGTATTGTTGCTAAAGATTTTTGTTAAATTTAAAAATTAGATTAGTTTGCAAATATTTGAAACCGCTGACATTTACTTGAGAAAAGCAAATACAAATACTTGTGTACATATGTATTCTTATATAAATAATTGAGCAGAAGAAAGGTCCATCCATTAAATAAATAGAAAGTACTTACTTCTACCCAACATAACCCATCCTCAATGACTCCCTGAATTCTCACATTCGGCAGAATGATCTGATACCGAATTTCCAATTTGGCTTTCGAAATAGACATTCTACCATACACGCCATAACGAAGGTCACATCCGACATCTGCTGGCATTTAAATAATAAAGAATGCGTATGTGCCTGTTTAACAGACATGGAGAAGGCCTTCGATACAGTTTGGCTTGACGGTCTGATCTTTAAATTAATCCAAAAAAAATTCTCCAAACGCTTGATAAATATCCTTATACACATGATATACAACAAAAACTTTGTGATAACAAACGGAAAAATTGTTACCACACAGACCTTCAATGTTAGGGAAGGGCTCCAACAGGGAACAGTAACTGCACGCACTTTATTCGCGATCTACATTAGCGATCTTTTGGAAACATTTGATTTTAATAAATAACCTAAGAGATCTATTGTAGCCTTCGCAGACGACCTAATAATATACACACCCCATTCTGAAGCGATCAAAGCCCAAGAGGAACTGCAGAAAATGTTTAACGACGTCCAATTCTACACGAACTCTTGGAAAATGAAAATTAATTCACAGAAATGTGAGACTATCCTATTTTGCACCACTTTAGCCCATGCCAATAGAGATTTGAAGCGCAATTGGAAGAAATTCCATATTGTAGCTGGGGAGGGAAGCCACGAAAAAATACCGCACAAAACTTGTGTTAAATATCTAGGAGTAAACTTAGATCAACACTTGTACTTCAACCAAACTCTAATATTCAGATTGTAAAGGCGCGTAACGCATTCATGTCTCTAAAACGCGAAACATTTACACCCTCGCGTTAAAATCATTTGTTACCAAGCTTTGGTGAGACCTATTCTCACTTATGGCTGCCGCATCTGGTTTAATATTAGTCCATCTTATATGAAAAAATTTAGACTTTTCGAAAGAAAATGTCTATGCGCGTGTACTGGCATCTATAGAAAGGCAGAGACAGATTTTCTACATTACATATCGAACGAGGAAATATATGAAACGGCAGAAATCTCCCGGGTTGCTAACCTGGAACCACCTCAGGTCAAGACCTTAACCCCTGGATCCATGGTCGCCCACAGGTAGGGGCAAGAAGGGGCACTTGCCCCCTGAATTTGACCATCACTTAAAGTTGAGACAAATCATATTTTATATACCAAACTTTGTTGCAACTATTGTATTTCACCATTACCATTAGTTCGACTTTAGTTCTTACTAATGACACTAAAATGAATATCAAATCAAGCTATAGAATCACATTCAAAATAAATGTTTAAAAATAAAACTCAATAAACCTTGGCATTTTTCTACACAAGAATTGCACCAAATAGGAAAATGCAAAACATTAATTTTTATGGCAAACCAACTAACGGGCTCATTCACAAATAATTGCCTTCGCTCGGATAACCCACTAATTATGTCGCTATGTCATTAAAATAATATTTAAAATTGGGTACTTAGCTTTAGAATTAGTCAGCTCTAGGATAAGTTAGCTTTAGGATTAGGTTAGGAATTTATAAAGAGGTTTTTAGTCACAACTTTTCCTCATAATTTCAATAATTAATTACCACACTACTACTGCAATTAGCTGAATAATTTAAGTATATAGTTGTAAAAGTTTATCTTGGTCTCTAAAATAAATCATGAATTGTAACACAATTGTAAACGAAACTAGTGAATAAATTTATCTATCTATCTATCTAAGCTATAGAATCAGATAATTAGCCCTTTTTCGGAATTGACCAAGGCCGCGTACTGACGAAGAATCAGATCTGGCACAACATAGCAGACCGCAGTGTATTTCCAAATCGAACGACCAAGCGTATGTTTTACAAGATTTTTCGTTACTTTTTTGTAACATTTATGTACTTTAAGAACTAATTTTTTTTCAATGATAACGATTTTGTCATTTATCCTTAAATATCTCCAAATACGTTTTTTTAATATTTTGTAGGTTATACTGTTTTTCAAAACATACCAAAAAATTAAATTGGAATGTCAATGGTCAAAAAAATCGAAGAGCATTATAGTGATTCTCAATTATTTTATAGATAAAGGGTAATTTAATCAAGAATCACCAAAAGTGTGACCTTAGCATCGCCGATTCTTTTGAAATTTTGTGTACTCGAAGAATTCGTGAAAAAATTTGATTTCAATTTTTTGGTTTCTATCCCATTTTTTTTTGTTAGTTATAGTATGTTAAAAATTTCCCAAAAACGATGTCCGAATCCTCTTTGAAAGTTCATATCTCTGGTAATTTTTATCCTTGAATAATAAAGTCGGGCTTATTTAAAGATTGTTATTGCTTTTGTTAGTTAAAAAATGAGATAGAAACCAAACCTTGAATTTCAATTATTTTTTTCATTTATTCTTCAAGTACAAAATTTTTGAAAAGAATCAGAAATGGTAAGGTCACAGTTTTGGCGATGAAAACAATATGACCCCTTCTTCAGATGACCCTTTTTTTGCTAAGTGCAGCTATGTAACTAAATTTACATAGAACTTTTTCAAATTTCAATGAATGTTATCCATTGAAAATTTTTCCAATAGTCTGGGCGAAACTTTATTATTTTTCCGGTCAAAGTTCGGAAGCGATCAAAATCGGACGATATCATCAATTGCTTCCAGATTATGACTCTTCTTGGAAAATTGATTTTATTTTAAAAATAAAAATACATACATAGGTAGTTAAAACTAGAAATAACCAATTTCATCAGAACTAAGAGATGGCAAAAATTGTGAAAGCATATGCCCTAGGAAGTTGAATATCGAAAAATTGTGAAATGGGTTTGTGGGCGATTATATAAAATGTTTGTGGAAGTGAAAAGCGATCAAATATCTCATCAATATTAAGAAATACGTCGAAGTTTTAAAAATCATACAGCCCTCTTACATCCCTTAGGAAAAAATAAAAATACTGAAATTGACTTTTTGCACTTATATAGGAAACCAAAGGAATTAAAAAGGAATTTAATATATCATCAGATTTAAGCAATATTTAAGAATCTGTGAAAACATATGCAACCTACTTAGACCAACTTGGGGGTGGAGTATTCAAAAATCCAGAAAAGAGTTAATAGATAAATAGAAAGACAGCACGAGAAAGTAAAAACAAATTCAATTTCTTGCCACTTCTAATACAAATTACGGAATTCGTGAAAACGTGTTCAAAACTAGTTTTAGGCGATTATTACTTAAGCCCATGAAAGTGAAGAAAAAATCGATATTGCCCTGTATTGCTCCATTAATCGCTCCACTAGTTTTGGTAATATTCGTCGGACAATTAATTGTTTTAAAAATTGCTCGTGTACAAGCAACCTTCATGACTGCGGTTTGAGCGATTTAAGCGTTCCGAAGTTATCAGCTAATATTCTTGAACGCATGTTTTAAGGCCTTTGTTTGGACCCGAAGGAGTAAAACGATTATGCTCGTTAACGAACGTAATTTAAAAACTTTTGCGTTGCCCCCCCCCCCCCCTGGAAGAAGTTCTATGGGCGCCCTTGCCTGGATCCACCAACCCTTCTTCCCAAACCCACAATATATTGAAAAAACCATGTCAACTGGTTTTATTCCACCTGAAGCCTTCGTCTAAACTGTTTCGTATCCCACCTAAATATTCCCTTCTCGATGCATTCTTAAATGCAATTATTGTATGCTAGACTGAGCTGTCCGCGGCCGGGAACGGTGGTTTCTGCTCTACTATTCTCGAATAGTGGAGCATGATGATGATGCTGCTGGCCCCGGCGGCGGAGAGTTCGGCGCATAGAGCTATATGTATAATGGAGATAGCGAGCAGCGTCTTTTTTGAAGCCGGAGGTTTTCTCGCAGAGGACCGGCGATATTCACTATGCTACTGTCAGCATCTTAATCACATGTACTTATGTTATACTCCGGTATTGAAAAGAAAAAAAGCCCAACCTTTAAATACTTCGCTACTATTTGCATTTCACTTCCACCGGGGATGAAATGCTCCATACAAAAATGTTCAAATTTGCATCAAAATGCTTCAAATTGCTTTATACAGAAACGGCGCTTTGCGATCTCCGTTAGTTATAGCTCTATGGTTCGGCTCAAACCCTAGTTTTAAGTTAGTATATAAGAATTGTATGTAGTTTAAGTTAGAGTAGAGTGAAATTGATGTAATATTGGTTATTTTTTGCCATTTTCCCAATAGTTTATTTTAATGATAAGTATACATTAAGAATGTATGTAATTAAATAAAGAGACTCTAATCCCCCCCAAAAAACATCCCCCGATGAAATTTATATCTTAGAGTGCCATTAAGAACGGTAGCAGCTTAGATATATGTAGACTAATTTCAGCTTTAGGATTAAGAGAAAACCTGTTAGCATTAAGAACTTACGGCAAATAAAGCACTTTTTAAAACTAAAACTAGAAAGTACCTAGTTATGTAAATATGAAATAAATATAATAGGTATATACATACATTTCTATAATTACAGAACGTGTTCATAAATACTTATGTCTAAGTTTTTATCCATTAAGTTTTTATCAATTTAAAGAAGCATAAGTTGCACTTGTCATCTTAATTATTTTAGTATCAGATGTGCAAGTGAAGTGGTGGGCTCTCCTCCGGTTGCAATAGTGCTGCGACATCGACCTCATAACATCGATGTTTTATAACATCGATGTTTGAAATAAACGACATCGATGTCGATAAAACATCGGTGAAAAACATCGATGTTTCTAAACATCGATGTTTTTAGAATTTTAGGTGAGACATTAGAGAAGAAGAAAAAAAATGTTTTTAGCTAAGAGATTGGTGTGAGAAAAAAAATCTGCCAACAGTCTGGGCGCACCTTTATTATTTTTCCGGCAGAAGTTCGGAACGACTGAAAACCTAACAACAATCTAGGGAAGCGGTTAGACTAGGGCGTAACATATGAATAACATTATTGTGTCATATTCCGGGATGCAGTCTAGGGGTTGAGAAAGGAGAAAAACTTGTAAATAGGTGATTATTAAACAAGCCCGTTGAAGTTTAAAGATATCTGATCAGACCTGAGAGACATGAAAGTCCTGAAAAGTATATAATAATCTTACACCCCCTTAGGGGTCGAATTTCAAAAAATCTTGAAAACACACTCTAGGTAGTCATATGGAGAATCCAAAGAATAAAAATGAATTCATTATTTTGGAAGACCTAGTAGATATGACGAAAATCATGGAAAATATGCTTTCTGTTTTCACTGATCATAAATTTTGCCCCTCTTCTGAACGCCAATGGATATTCGAATTTTTTTTTTCATCAAATTTGCTTTTCTAGTTGATTTACATATAAAAATCAAGTTTCAACTTTCTAACATAAGCCGTTCTATGTATAGTTAGGTAAAACACCCCCCACCCTCGTACCATACTACCCCTAAGAAAAACTATATTTTCCAACATGCCAGTACTATACAGCCAAGTGCAAAAGTATTAGGCACCCAAAAATTTTGTATTTTCGTAGTCATAATTCAACAAAAACCAAAGCTAGTTCAATAAAATTTTCAGGATTATATAAAAAATGTATTTTGTATAGTAGTTAATATCGGATTGATCATTGATCCCACGTTGTTCTTCGATTCTTGAAGGCATGCTGAACACGAGAGTCTGGCACACCTCTGGGCTAATATTGCCCCACTCCTCGATTGCCGCTGTCTCCACCTCACGGAGTGACTTGCAGTGCCTCCCCATGATCTTCAGCTTCAAATGAGACCAAAGGTGATCAATGGGATTGAGGTCCGGGCTCTGGGCGGCCACTGAAGTACTCTCACCCCATTGTTCTGGAACCGGCTGCGGGCAGCGGTGTGGCAAGTGGCGTTGTCTTGTTGAAAAATAACTCCCTCGGCCTCTTCACCGAACAATGTAGTTATCGGCGGTAAATAAGTAATGATAGTAAAAGAACAGAAAAAGAGCGTCGCAATCAACGTTTGCGCGAATTTTTTTATTCTGTTAGGGGTGCCTAATACTTTTGCACTTGGCTGTAGCTCTATCTAAATACCAAGTTTAAGGTTTATATCCTTACAGATGTAATTATCGGAACTTTTTCCTTTTCACCCTCCCCTACCCTCACCCTCTACACCCACATCCCCATTAGGGTTCAATTAGCGCTACTTCTGGTAAAAATTCAAAGCATCTATCTTACACTATTCTTGAGATATGAAATGTGCTTTTTTTGAAAAATTCTTATCCCCTCCACTTCTATGCTCCACCACCCGTTTAAAAATTTTTACTTTGATCAGTTTTTATTTGTCGACCTTTATACCCAAACCGAATTTTATTTGTCTAGAGCAATTGGTTTGTGAGATATTGTAATCTAAGGTTTTTCACCCCCCAACCCGATACCCCACTGCCCCTACCCAAAAATTTATTTCAACCTCTTCTCCTTGTATGTCTACAAATATTTCTTAAGTTGGAATAGTGTGCCATTAACGGTTTAGGAGATATGGATTTTAGAATGTGTCTATCTCGGCTATATTGCGTTTCGGACGCATTATATTTCCCCCACTCCCACACCCCTTGATCAATATTGACAATTTTTATGCAAATGGCATTTTTTATACTATCAGAGCTCTATAGAAATTTCAAGTTTCAGCTTCCTATCATAAGCAGTTGCTGAAATCTAGAAACCAAAATTTTCCGTCTTAAACGTCTGAAACATCGATGGCGATGTTTTTATAAAACATCGATGTTTGAAAAACATCGAAGTAAAAACATCGATGTTAAAAGTACCCGATGTTTTTGCAAAACATCGATGTTTCAGAAACATCGATGTCGATGTCGCAGCACTTTGCAAGTAGATACAGCATCTGTATGAAGATTTCTTGGTTTCCTGTTTCTAAACAGAAATTGCGCCCCACACCAAAATAAAGTCAAAACTTTAGAGGTGTTACGTGGAAGAAATTTGCTGCGTAAGCAAAATATAAACATGTACATATGTAGAAGAAAGGGAGCCTTTATCGAACAGCTTTCCAATGAAATTAAGTGTTCCGTTCCCATTAATGATTTAAAAAGCACGTTGCAAGGAGAGATGAAGGAAGATTTAAAATTCTAATGGGGTTTGAAATTACAAAGACGGTAGCTTGTTTTGGAATGTATATGAGATCTAACAGGCGGTTCGTTACGTGTTAATAAATTTCTTCCCACAGGTATTTTAGTGAATTTCCGGTATCATCCCACTCGACCACGCACAAAAAGCTTGCGGGAGCTTTCGACCTCGGTTCTCCTTTTTTTTCCGGAACGCATTCAGTCGAAAAGACAAACAACACCGAATTGACAGGTACCCGCCAGGGATTGAGAGACCGGAAAAATAATTAAAGGAATGTAAACGGGACAATTGCTGCCGGAAAGAAGAAGAATCGAACAAACTAAGATACGAGCGTAAAAGAGACAAAAAAATACTTTGCTTGTGAAAAGGATTCATGGCGAGTCTTGAGTCAATAAGACGATTTCGACATTGCTCATTTCGGTAAATTTTTTTTGAATTGAATTTCCCAGGTTTTTTTTCAATGCGTCATGTTTCCAGGAATTCATGAATGTGAAGAGGATTACTCACAAAGCTTATATTTTTAGAAATTGTTTTTTGGGATGGACTAAATGCGTAAACTAAACATGCAAATACGATACAATGAAATGGTTTAAGCTGAAAAGCTCAATCCCCTTTCGTAATCATATTATATTCCATTTATTTTTAATACATATAATTTATAATTTGTTCTAAATCCTCGGTCAGCTCTTAAAAGCTACCTGACATAATTCACGAAACCTCGAGAAGTTCACCCAACCTTGTGGGATGATGTTCGCTTGAGTTACGTAAACCTAAATTATCACAAAATGAAAATTAATTTACAATTCATATTTTAAATAATGTAGAGTTTTTAAGGATTCCTATAGTATGAATAGCGACGAATGGTTGTTTAATTTTATATTCGTACGTATTTTAGTAATTGGTATCTAATTAGAGTATTAATCGGGCTGAAATTAAAAATTTTGTTTGGTCGAATGTTTTTATTCTACGATCTACAACGGTGAACAGAATTTCATTGTGATCGAAAGTAAAAGTTAATTGATTAATTGCTGTTTTTAAAATTAAATGCAAAAATATGTACTATATTCTCAAATACGTATGTTTGTGCAATGTAAGTACATTATTTGTATGGAATTGATTTTTGCTATGTATTACGTTCACGACATTCCATAATTTTTCACATTTAACGAAAAGAAAACAATTATGACCATTAAATTATAATAGCTATTACAAGCACACAATATACAGACTATATTTAAACAGTTAAATCTTTTACGGAACATAGAGCCTTTTGAACAGACTCAGTTTTCAATGAATTATTTGAAAATTGTTTAAATAATTGTTTTTTTTTCTACAAAATAAAAAAAAACTATGGAACACCTTTTTAATCCTATATGTAAGGAAATACAACAGATCAAGAGGAATGAGTTGAAATAGAATTGCGCTGTTCAAAGACTGGAAAACTATGAATATATTTTAAGTTTAAATTTGACCGTTTTGTTTTATTCTTATAAGTCCTCATGCAAATCAATCATTCTAATATATCGCATATTTTTATGCGAACTATCATAATAATTCACAGACAAAGCTCATTAATGAATTTCAATTTACTTTTCTTTACTTAGCAAATTGAACATACAGGGATAAAGTTTTCAAAGATACACATGTTTGGATGTCACCGAGTTCTTTCGTGCGCTTTAGAAGACATGTTGTGATGAAATAAACTAATAAACATTTTAAATAATTTCGAAGAAAACTCACATAATGTTTAAATTAATTTTTTTTTCTAAGCATTCGTTGTCCTCAGGTTGTTAGTACATTCCTGGAAAATATATTAATTCTACTCTTATGTAAAACTTTAAACATGCATATTCAACATACTCGTACGTACATACATACATATATATAACATGTATTTCATTTTCATCTTCGCATATACTATATGTTGAATACTTCGCATTTCAGGTCCTCTTTCGAAATTGAAATGCGGGCCTCGTTTCATTCCCATGGCTTTTCAACCAGTGTAGTAGAAAAACTTTTCTTTTGGCTCTACAGCCTATATTAATTTAAAGTGCTTAAGGAATTATTTCCTTTTCTCTAGTTGCCTGAATCTTTCGAGCTTATCGTTTTTCAGACCGCGGTATGCCACAATTCGCTGTACAGTTGGGACTAATTTACACTATACATATGTATGTACTTTCTATACAAAAGGGCTAACTAGAAAGAGACTCTAAACTTTCCAACAATTACAATTAGCATATTTCTGCGGAAGTTTTTAACACAGTTATTCACTTAAAACTATTTAATTCACAAAAGAAAATCGTTCTTCGGAGTAATTCTGTCATGCGTGCGGTCTGGACACTTGATGCATATCAAAGAGATTTGAAAGGTTTGGATCATACTGAACAATAAACAAACAAATTAGTTAAATTATAAATGGTAGGATGCTTCATATCTCATTGAGTATGTACGGAATTAATAAATTGATTATTTGTTTGTTGGGTTTATTCAGATTGACGCATTTAACTTACTTAGTGATATAATATGGATCTTGATATCCAATCACAAAGTGATTAGGTCTATCCCAAACGAAATTCCCGATGATATCTAATAAGAACAGTAATTTTTCACAGTCGTTATCTAAATAATGCTGCTGAACTTTGTGCTTATATAGGAGTAAATCGATTGATTGATTAATTCCTGTTCGGCTTAGCTAGTAGTTTTCTACAGAACATCTCGATATTCATTGCTTGTTCGATGCTACGTGATAAATTAGCTTCCACGATTTGTTTATCACCTTCCTATTTTGCGTCTAGTTTCTTTATATTTTGAAAATTGGAATGAGAAGTGGAAGGAACTCCTTCCGTTTTACGAACAAATACAATTGAAAATTAATTATTTGAAGACTTCGAAACGAACGGGGGGACGTTTCATCCGAAGGTCGTAACATTCATGGAGTGAATTACGGTTTACAGAAGATATTTTCTTGCTCTCCTACTTTGTTTATTCCGAAATCACTAGCAGTTGGTTATCTCATTCGCAGACTAATTACTTTTAATCGGCCGATAGTTTAGTTGAGTGGTTAATGGCTATGCAGCTAAATGGAACCGCACATACCTACTGAAATGAATCGCCCAAACTAAAAAGTTGTGTATGTACAAGAGAAATCACATCGAATAGTTAAAAGTCTCGGGCAAGATCTATTAGGATCTTGTTGTTTTCTCGCTGCATTTGGTCATAACTTGTGTGTAAGTTTCACAACTAAGTGCAGTCAATGAGCTGTCTGATCAACGTACAGTGTAAACATTTTCAATACAAAATGTCCCTGGTGTACATCATAATTTTTCGGTAATAATGCCGTGATACCAATATCTGTTTATCATTTAGCTAGCAGATCATTTCAATTTCCTGTAACTATCGAGTGAACTAGACTAGACCGCACGAGCCAAATAAAAAAATCTGCCAACAGTCTGGGCGCAACTTTATTATTTTTCCGGCAGAAGTTCAGAACGCGTTCAATCCGGGGATGCGGCGTAGGCTACTATGTGACTGAAAACCTAAAAAAAAGTTCGGGAAGCGGTTAGAATAGGGTGTAACATATGAATTATATAATTGGGTCATATTCCGGGATGCGGTCTAGAGGTTGAAAAAGAAAAAAACCTTAACTTAGGTGATTATTAAACAACCCTGTGGAAGTGAAAAGATATTCAATATCTGATCAGACCTGAGAGATATTCCGGAATTCATAAAAAAGTATACAACCACTTAACACCCCTTAGGGGTCGAATTTCAAAAAATCTTGAAAACACATTCTAGGTATTCATATGAAGAATCCATAATCAAAAATAATTGGTGATTGTTAAACAAGCCCGTGGATGTGATATCTGATCAGACCTGAGAGATATTCCGGAATTCATAAAAAAGTATACAACCACTTAACTCCCCCTTAGGGGTCGAATTTCAAAAAATCTTGAAAACACATTCTAGATATTCATATGAAGAATCCGTAAAATAAAAATGAATTCCATATTTGGAAAGACCTAGTAGAAATGACGAAAATCGTGAAAATGTAGGCATTTTATTTTCACATACCATTTTTTTAACCTCCCATTCCGAACGCCAATGGATATTTGCATTTTTTTTTATCGGAGTTACTTTTCTAGTTAATTTAAATATACGTCCCGAGTTTCAACTTTCTTGCATAAGCCGTTCTAAAGTTAGGAAAAACACCTCCCACCCCCGTACCATACTATCTAATTGTCAAGTTTCAGCTTTCTATCATTATAGGTTCTTTAGATATAAGCATCGGAACTTTTTCTTTCTCACCCTTCCCCACCCTCACCCTCAACACCCACAACCCCAAATTTTCTTCCCCTACTAGGATTCTATTAGGCCCACTTTTGGTAAAAACTTGAAGCATCTACCTTACACCGTTATTGAGATATGAAACGTGTTATTTTTGAAAAATTCTTATCCCCTCCACTTCCGTGCTTCCCCGCCCCCTTCCAATATTTTACTTTGAGCAATCTTTATTTATCAATATTTATACTCAAACCGAATTTTGTTTTTCTGGTGCCATTAGTTTGTAAGATATCATAATCTAAAGATTTTCGCCCCCCACCCCCGTACGCTACAACCCCCACGCAAAAATTTTGTTTCAATCTACTCTCCTAGTATAACTACAGATATTTGTTAAGTTTTAATTGATTGCCATTAACGGCTTAGGAGATATGGATTTTAGAATGTGTCGATCTCGGCATTTTTGCGTTTCGGACGCATTATTTCCCCCTCCACTCCCACACCCCTTCACCCACATCAGTAATTTTCTTGCAAATGGGTCCACTATCAAAGCTCTATAGAAATTCAAAGTTTCAGCCTCCTAACATAAGCGGTTGCTGAGATCTAGAAACCATAATTTTTCGTCAAAAACGCTTCCCCACCTTCCCCCTCACACCCCCTCCTCGGAGTGAAAATTTTTATTGCTTTTTTCGTGTCTACTAGTCATGAAACGTGGAAAAAAAATTTTGAGGGCAGCAAATTTTTTTTTTTTAAAAATCGATAACAATACTTTATTATTAATAATAAAGTAATATGCTCGACTGAAAATTCCATAGTTATGTGGTAGTATTAAATCTCTTAGTATGGACGACTTCGGGGCGGTTGTAGTGTGCGCTTCCATATCACCACCATATCTACTCGACTTTCTGTGGGTCTATTAAAAGTCGATAGACTGCGGTACTCTTATTTTAAAAGTGTTTACACGTTGTGAAGTCACGAAGTGAAGATTAAACTTATTAAACTTAATAAATTTAAAATATTATTTAAAGTACAAACAATTTTTCATGAATTATTCACTAATATCGTTGTTCCTTTGTTAATACAATATGTCTATAATTCAAACTCAACTGCCGTAAACGAGTATATCTTACAAAGTTGGCCAGAAATCAGCAACTTTTACAACGGTCCGGCGAGTAAGATTTACTACATAGTCCTCTGTTTTGCATATGATTTCGCAATGGTAAACTTCAAATATTGCATGCTATCGTAAAATACACTTTTCTACGTTACAGATACTAAAGATTAATATGTATAATATTTGATTGGAAAATGAAAACTCAACTATCGCAATCAATTACAATTTGCTCCATTTTCGAATAACTCTTAAAATAGTAGCATTGACGCGATCAAAAACTCCTAGTAGAAAGAACATGTAGAGGGGTACCAAAACGGGCATTGTAAAGTAATAAGTTCATTTAATTTATTTTACAAGTCTGATGTCTTACAATCCCCAACGCCAAAAACGAATTAATTTATTTTACCCGTCATAAGACCAGAAGTTAAATTATTTTTACCAGTTGCTCGTAATAACATCATTATTACCTCGTTTATGAGATTTACCTGTTTATGGTAGGAGCAACATTTTCGAATTAAATCTATTTCATTTTCATTCCATTTCGGTTTCACTATCTATGAGTAATTCTGACTTGATAAAATTATGCATGCATTTAATTATCATTCGATGTTTTAATTTTATGTGCTCACTTGTCGAAAAAAAACATACCGGAGTCACGATTGGTAGCAACAATTGAAACGTATGATGCTATGTCATAAAAATTTCAAAGTTTCCATTACCACTTACATAGAACTGTTTTACAAATTTCATACGTAGTGGGCTTACACGGTGCAATGGACGCTGCTGAACTCTATTCATTTCATACTGTTCAAACTTTTCATGTATTTTTACAAAACTACATACAGCCAAGTGTAAAAGTATTAGGCAACCATCATTTTCGTCGTCATAATTCAACCAAACCAAAATCTAATTCAGTAAAATTTTCAGGATTAAATAAAAAATATATTGTGTACAGTAATATGTTAATATCGGGTTGATCCTCCGTTGTTCTTCGATTCTCGAAGGCATGCTGGCCACGAGAGTTTGGCACACCTCTGGGCTAATACTGCGCCACTCCTCGATTGCCGCTGTCTCCAAAGGTTTACAAACCATTCATAAAAAACAATAAATAGTCGAAATAGTTTAACTTTTCCAACTTTAGTCAATTTGAAACTTGGATATCAAGAACATTATAGGTAAATAAAATAGGACCTCATAAATAAATGATTTTTATTCACTTTCACTGTCGAGACGATTATCTAATTAAATTATCGTATACAGGCTTATTCAAAGATTACAAATTGCTTATCACATTAAAAATATGTCAGCTGAAAGTTGTTCATAGCGATGTCTCTCTAAACTCTCGTTAAGGAGCATTTTAACGCTGCTTTCCTGTATAAAGGACGTCTTAATTATTAAGCTTTACACTCGCAGCAACTGTGAGATTATACATATCTCTCATTTGGTTGCTATAAATCTGTGCTATGGTGTGTTGTGATATCCTATAGGTTTTCTGTATCAAATTATGCAAGGGAAAAGTCTATCTAATTGGAAGAATGTCCCTACTACTTTTTAATTGAAACACCTAGTTTATTCAGTTCTCCTAGGATAAAATGGTTGTTCGGTATGGACATAAGGATGGCTGCTGTAGAATTGTTTTTGGTACATTAAGCAAATTACGGAGTTGTTAACTGCTAGTTTAGTTAAATAAACAAAAGACTCAGTTCGAGTATGTTTGTTTAAAACAGACCAGTCCATTTACTAATTAAATTTCTTAAATTGCAAAATACAATATTTTCTAATCACAACAAATTACTATTTCGCTAATACCCTTAAGGCTACCCACCCCCACCCCGACTATCATCTCAGTCGACTTATGATTGAGTAAAGCAATATGTTATCTACTCGGCCTCCAGTTCGATTTACTGCCATATTTGCAGAGCAGAACCTTCTTGAATGCTTGGCGAAATACCTTATTGAAGATTGTATAGAAAATTGGATTGACCATTGAGCTGGCGTAGCCCAGCCACGTGACAAATTCAAAAACCCAATGCGATATGTTTTCTTCGCAGTGTCCACAGACAGTGGGCAAGAGATTTAGAACGAAAAATGGCGCCCAAAGAATGACAAACGTGAAAAATACAACTCCCAGGACCTTAGTTGCCTTTTGTTCGAGACGAATAATTCGGCCGTGTCGCGATGAATTGCGCGATATAACACTCGAGTTCCGTGAGTGGTGTGACCTAACGGTTGCATTGCGTTGCAGTAAGCATGGTGAAGATGGTGTTGTTTTGATAGCCTTCACAGTTCCGTCGCCATTCGGAACGTTAATGTTGTTATGGTTCCTCAGAGTGGCCGACCGTCGGAGAGGAGATGTTTGCAGCGGGACTTTAGTCGGAGTTAACAACAAGGACGTCCGAATACCTCCGAAACTGGATCCCCGTCGCTTATTTCTTCCGGCATCCCATGTTACAACAGAAGCAGTTTTCGAATAGCTTAACTTTCGGATTGGCGTTGGGGGCAATGGAAGAAATATAGTTGCTTCTAAGCCGGACTTTTCACCTGAAAATTTAAGAAAGGATAGAAATCCAGCCCATTAAACTAGCGTCCGTAATACTCGTATATATGTTAAGTATATACCTGATTGGCTGGTGTGACCAGGTAAATACTCGTGCAATTCTTGTGAACTTCTCCTGAAACTCGTAGCGGGCAGAATTTTTACTTCGGCTGGCTTCGGCGTATTTTTCCGAGGACGATCGCCAAAGTAAGGACAGGTGCACGGAGGCGGAAGGTCCAAGTATTCATTTTTTTCAATGCTCATATGCCTATTCCTATCATAGCAAATTTTCTCAGTGTCACGTTCTCTCCTGCAATAATTCTCAACCGTCCGTTCCACTTCACTAGAAAACTCAGGCATGTTTCGCGGGAGGCTATTGTATCGCTTTCGGGACACTTGAAATGGAGTTTCTGGATATTTCTCATAATCGGACACCGTCCAAGCCGATTCAGAAGAACGTCTGTGCCGAACATTTCGGATTCGCTCGACCAACGATGGTGGCGAAGTCGGTGAAGATATCCTGCAACATAACCAAAAATCAATATAAATAGTACTTGTGAGTTCAAGATTAATGTAGATTTTAATGAATTTTATGCATGCTGCAATTGTATTTTCTGAGTGCGTATACCTACTACTCCTACATTTTGCATTGTAATTATCTGCCACAAGTCAACAGCCATGTGTATCAAAGTTTCATTTACATGAGTGGAAAATATGTAAACTTTATACTGTACAGCTCTGACTATATGGCGGATTACAGAGTGGTTGGTATTTCACCAATTCAAACAAATTGAAGCAGTACGCAGCTATGAAACTCCTGCCAATAGACTGGGCGAAAATTTACTCGACTCCACCAAAAAACTCACATTCTGCGACTAACGGTTGAAATCGAGGTGCGACCGAAGTTCCAGCAGCACTAACAGTCTTAAAACTTTAATTACGATTTGATTAGACTATGCAATTCTAGACAGAGACAACCCCTCTCCACAAAAACGCTTTAGTGGACGATGAAAAAACCTTCTATTCCTCTAAAACAAATTATCACTAAAGTAGCTCCATGTAATAACTTACTTCTTTCTATTTTTAGTGGATCTTCAGAGATAAAAATTAGAGTAGGTACAAAAAGAAAAAGGTAACAGTAAAGCAGCATAAAGAATAAAAAAGAAATTCGTATAAGTATTGCAAAATTTGTTAAAACATTTTCAACTCTTTTCTATCCCACCTTTTTATAAAGAACAACAATTTGATATACCCTGTTTTGTCTCTAGCTTCAAAGCACCTTAAACAAAACTGGTGGCTTGGCTTGTCGTCTTCAGTATCTCTTTGGTAATAAGACATCTCATTTGCTCGCTCAGTAATTTCATCTCGAACTTCATACTGGAATTCAAGTAGAGATCGCATGTAATTGGACGACCTCTATTTCTTTCTAATTTAATTTAATTAAATTTCATATTAAACTATATAATTTTGTATAGTTCAATTACTACTCTTGCTACACCTATAAGAATATATGCAAGTCCCTATTCAAGGTTTTTAAGAACAACTTTGTTTTTGTTTCCCCAAAACTTGAATTTCGACTTGTTTCCTTTTCACCGAGGTCGTCCACGTTGTACAATATTTTAATAAAAAGAGATAAAATATCATCAAGAACTACAATTTGAGAGTACCTACCTAATTGTTTGAGGAGTGCTTTTAGCAATTTACATTTTCAGTGAACACTTCAGTTCTAATACAATCATACATACATACATATTTATATAATGTATGTATCTACCTACTACGAAAACAAGCAGAACCTGAGTTAAACAATGTTATCAAAATGTTCACTTGTTACAGCCACCATCGATCTAATGATTGCTTCTATTAGAACAAGAATGGAAAGACAATATACTAAACTTCATTATTGAACAATTTGATGCATGGATAGATACATCGTACATCGTACAGCTTTGTCATATATTTTGTAGATGAGCTCACAGTTTGTCATTCATCAACATATAGTAAACGCTACAAACAAGAGAGAATAGAAAATGGAGATAAAGTGGTGGATTTTGGCTAAATTTTTAATTGACGACAATAAAAAAAATTTGAGAACAGTCTGGGCGCATTATTATTATTACTATTATTTAAGCGGTACCGGTTACTATTCGTTTGAAAAAAATTAGAAAACGTTTCTGTGGGCTTATATAAAAAGTCCGCAGAAGTAAAATTGCAAAATCGCAGAAGTAAAATTGCAAAATCGCAGAATTAAAATTGTAGTTCTACATGTCTAAAATATTTAACGAAATTCGTGAAAATTTGATAAAAACCCCTTTCACGGACAAATCGCAAATGAAAATCATTTTTTTTTAATTAATCTAGTAGCACATCTATTATACATACCATATATGCACTAAGTTTCTTCAACTTTCTCGCATAAGCCGTTTCTAAGATATGAAAAACTTTTGCACCCTAGGAAGATAGGCGAAATTTTTTTTTTGATGTGTCAGATCAAAACTTCAAATCATTATTTATTTATTTCTTTTGTTTTTTACAATTGTATAAATACACTGAACCCGTGTGTGCTTAGCCTTAAAAAAGGACGCCAAATACAACTACTACGAGGAATAAGCATTCACCTTTTTTAAAATAAGGTGAATGTCAGTAAGTCAAGAGAAAGCCCTATAAGCGGTATATACCCTTACGGGGTGTGCGAGACTGGTTTAAAACATCTCTACTGAAATCTAAAATAAATTTATTGAAAACTAGCCCATTTATGAATTTGGGTTCGACATTATGTGGTATGAACATACATACATCGTTTATAATGATGTTGATCCAATTATTCTATGCCATCTTCACAATTTTAGAACTTGTTTGTGATAAACGAAGGTAGAAAAGTTACCCAAAAGTCTTCAATAACATTAAAAAAGGTGAGATATCATTTATTAAGCGATATAATTTCCCAAATTCTGGCCAGAAGGATTGAATCAGTTACATAATAACCCATTTCACTCCAGGGAATAGCAGGAAGGAACCGAGTATTACGTTGTATAGGAAGATATGAGTTTTCATTTGGGACTTTGTTAGTTTTACCTTATAGCACAATGTGAGGATGTATTTCGGTTAATCCCATTTATATTTGCATAGATAGGGGTTTTGGTAAATATGATTCGGATTGAAGTAAGTATTGTTTAGAAATTCGAGATTTGGTAAGATTTTCGTATTTATATTCTGTGTTTTAAGCACGCGGGCTCATACGCGAAATAAATATAATGCACGAAAATTGTTTCATATACTATATATAATTCTTAAACAAAGCAACTAACTGCTATTGATAAAAAGTATTATTTGAATATTTTAATCCTGTTTAAAGTGACGATCATTTTCGAGATGACTAAAATCACTAACTGAATTGGGACGCTATAAGTCATTGTATCTTCGTATATTTCAAATTACACATCTCCACACACATATAAATTTTTCAACTTATTGGCTTACAAGCTGTATGTTGAAACAAATGGCACGAATCTTACGTATATTGTAGGGATTTAGTTGTCAAGTTGTCGAAGGACAAAGTTTTGATTAGAAAAAAAGAAAAACACAGTGGTTTTAATTATATCGCAACAAATTGAAAGCGGAGGGATCAAAAATATGATTTTACCGATTTTTATGATTTTACCATCCATCGAAAGAGCTTCGCCTCCGTTGTGGGGATGTGTTATTTTAAATTCTTTTCTTTTTAAATTCAAGTAACATCATCCTTCTAATGTGAAAAAGAGAGAAGTGGGTTAAATCAAACAATACGAGTATCTATGTAAGCTATGTATAGCTTCAAAGATTTCTACTGATTAACTAACGTTAGAAAAGATTCGACAGATAGACAACGATAGACTACCATATTTTTCTTTCAGGCTTTGTATCGTACCTACTACCTATGCGTACTCGTACTCAAACCAAAAAATCAGATTACGCAGTTGTCTGAATTGAAGGAGAAGTTACTCTAAATTACCACAATTCCGAATCAGAACTTAACATAAATTATACCTATTATATTATAATACCTCGACAGAGTTTTTAGAAAAAAGTTACCTTGTCCTCTGTAAGTTTTGCTCGAACTCTAGCCTTTGCTGGCAACCTATGCTCCGGTTTCCTAGCTCGAGTTTTTGCGGCGTTGACATTCCTGAAGATCCTACGGATTCTAGTCCACGTGAAAGTTTTAACATTTCCGCACCAAACTGATGAAGAGCTGTCATCGTGGAAGGTGTCGGCTCCGGAATACTAATACCAAATGCAAGAAATATTAAAAATCTACCAACCAATTTGTCAACCAATCTCGCTCTACTCTTAATTTTGCACTCTAGAGTACTATCTTTTGTTTTACCTTGAATCTGGTAGCCAAAGTTCATGAGTATCTAAAGTTGACAGCTCAGTATCTGTAGAAGTAGCAGAGTGTCCGTGATTTGGAGTCGGTGGGTGACCTGTTTTCAATAGTCTTCGCCATGTACAACGACGTTCTAAGAAAGTAAAAAGTGCGACACAGTAAATTTTAGTAGCAACAACTTAAAGGTCACCGATTCACGGTTCGCGCATTCTAGGAGATTATGGTCTTGGAAGAAATAAAACCAACCTAGTAAGGAGTCCCAGGGATAATCATAGATAAATATAGTAATAAGTTTAGAACGGATATGCTTTCGACGACAAACGTAATCACATTTAAGGAAGGTGGTCTTCAGGGACTCATTTATTTTATTATACTAACTTCTCACTTGAAATTTTGTATAAATCAAGAGTAGATATCTATCTAATTAAACAAAAGACTCTGATGCCTCGCCATACTGCATCTTTAAATAAAAATAAATCCAACTGAGCTATTAGCGAATCTATGTACTTATATGCAAGTCGAAGTCAATAAGTCCTCCTAATTGGGCATAAGGGGTAAAAAACTATGATAATATATTATAACTATTGAACAGAAGTTATATCTACAATCGTAATTGTTTGAAGAACGGTATCCTTGTTGTCGTGATAAAATTATTTTTTACCCGAAATTCAGTATTTCACATGATTAGTATTTATACTACGGAGACACGTAGTTTATATTCATTTTAAAATAAAATAGTATTTATGGATTCCGACATATTTTTAATCTGAAAAACTAAAATTAAGTGGTAGCTACTCGTATATTACACGGAAAACTTTTTTTCAGTTTCTTAATGTTTTTAAAATTTTGTTGAGTTATCGGACTAGTACAAGCGAACGGACGAACTGAAAAAAAAAACATGCGATTCTTTCTTTTATATTTAGCACTACAAACCAAGGCTCGGAAAACACACCTTCGTTCGATGTCTTATTTAAAAGTTTACATATTACATCTGGAGTTTAAAAATGTACCTAATGCCGGAGCCTGTCCTAGCCATCCGCTCGACCAGCCGCTGGTTTCGTGATTAGTACCTCCTAAATTTTGACGCTGGCGAGCAAGGAGTCTTACGGTTAAGCAGTAGGTAAGCAGCATAACTCCCAAGGGAATGTAAAAGCACACAATCGACCCTACTAACTTATAAACAGGGTCCGGAATCTGACATGTTCCTTTTACTAAAACTGATGCATGATCCTGAATATGAGTTAGTGAAAATAGTTATTTATGTCTTATGTCCAATGTTAGTAATTATTGTTTTTAATTTTGACTTTCTAAATACTCACCTGTGAGTACATTAAACTTAAAGGTAAACTCATCGCAATTGACAAGAGCCAAACGAAAATAATCTTCAAAGTCACTCTCCTCCGGGTCTTGTTTCTTCCGAATTTCATAGGATATCGGAGCGATAAGTATCTATCTACCGATATAGTACACAGGTGCATTATACTTGCCGTGCAGAAGAGCACATCCAAACAAATCCACACTAAGCAATGCTCTGATTGAAGTGGGAAGTATCCTGAAATTAAAAAGTTTTACTTTTTTTAATAAGTTTTAGTTTATGAGATGGTAGTTAAATTCTCATCAGCAAACTGTCAGATATTTGGTATCTGGTAGCGTGACAGCAACAGAACATTAAAGAAAGTTAAAAGAAAGCCTTGTGCCGTGAAACTTCAATCCATCATGTTGAACAAAATGCAATTTATTTCAAGGACAGGCGGAAAAGTATAAAGCAAGATAAGGAAGACTATAATTTGTCTTTTTCAAACACGTATACAACGGAGCTTTGGTATTTAAAAGAAAAAATAACCGTACACCACTTTGGACGTTGTATACATGGCAACACTGCTAAAGATGTTTCCTGAATTGTTTTCTTGATAATTTCATGTAACCATTTTTTCCTGCTGAAATTGTAGTGAAAACAAGTCAAATACATTCTTCTATGCGAATGTTGGAAATAAAATGCTTGAGAATTGAATTTTAAAAACGATGAAGAGGCCGGGATCAACCTTCTTACAATAACAGTTTGGGGTAAACATAGATTTAACATAATTTGGCTGCTATCAATTTCCAGAAAAGTATTTTTTTACCCAACATTAAGTAATTGTAAGACAAAAGAGAAAGGAGCGTAGTATCTACAAAAAAGAGTTACGCCTGCATCCACATTAAGCCCTCAAGCTGCGCACAGATGCCAATAGAAGATAAGCCCATATGGCATTGACAATGATATAGTTTTAATTCGAGTAACTAAAAATAGAAACGACATCTGCAGCACATAAACAACCCCCAACAAAGAAGTAACGGAAAACCGAGTTTACTTCCGACTCTAAACAATAATCAATGTGAGTCCTCATTTAGCCTTAAAGCTGTAACCACTGTAAAAAAATTACTAATTGAAATATGTAAATACATTTACTTAAAAATTACGTGAAAGACTTATTTTAACTCTTCACTTATAACTCATGTATCTAAATATAACTCCCTCAACTAGCTCCGGCATTGAGACACCACGGGTCATATTATATTTATAGTTAGGACTTCTTCATTCCTCAAATTTCCTCCGCGATTGATCAGTACCATGGTTATACGATCAATTGGCAACATTTTTTCGTTGTAACCCTGAGCATGTTAAAAGTTATAATTAGTTATTATAATCTATCATCCTCAAGGTACGACCAATTCATAACTATTGTACCATCACTTTTTGTGCATCTTGAATTTATATTTTTTTAGTCTTTCCTTTCTGTTGTTCAGAAACCTCTTTACATAGAGCAAAGGTCTGGCTGCACCACTGCGTCCACCAATGCCATGTAGATGTCTTACTAATATTTTTGGGACTCGCAATTTTTAGATACTGATAAGTAATTTTTACTGATAAGTAATTTTTAGATACTGATAAGTTATATCCGTTTCGTAAAATCGTTAAATCGGGTACCAAATTAAATTTAAAAATTTTATTGAAGCGAATCATAAAACTTTGGACCGAGTCTTTAAGTACTAAATAATGACATTTATTCCTGTTCTGAAGAGTCCGTGTCCATTATCGTGCTGGTAGAAGGTTAATAATTTTTTAACTTTTATCACGTGTTCGTGTCTATATAAAATTCATTTATCATTAACCTTCCGTCTAGATAGGTTTAAAGTATATACATCAATTATGGAGTAGATAGTACACCGAAGTTTTTCAAAATAGTCAGAAAAAGTTTATACTCGTACATACGCTCATGTCAGCATTATATTCTCAACTTTTTGGAATAGGTTTATCGATCTTTGAACTGACAAGCGTTAAATATGTTCGTAAATATGTACCTACACTCGCTTTACGTTTTTCGTCCTTGTCGAAGTCATTAGATTCAAGATTTCAAAACTCTTGAGTAAGGTCGATAGAGTCATGAAGAGCAAAGCGATAGACTAAAAATAGGTATAATTGCCTGTACTTGAAGGGGTCATGGTGTACCTACATCCCTTCTAGCTCCATGTCAACTTTCGTGATGACAAAAAACTCTCAGCTTTAAGCCACTTACATACATCCGTTCAAGAATCGACCTTTATGAGTTTCCCTAATTAGATAAAACACAACTTTAAGCAGAGTGGGTCGGGTGTAGTCCAGTGGTAGCGTACTAGGCTTGTAAACGCGATGTCGTGGGTTCAATTCCCACTCTATGCATAAATTATTTATAAGAATTTTTTCAGTTCCTATTGGCTTTGAAATTATTAATATAAATAGTGAACAGTGCGGAATGTTTAATAGGATCACTACTAAAGGATTTAACACTGAGCAGATGAGTTCTGTTTACATTCTTATCAGATTCACTAACACCATCAGAGATACCAGACAGTAGTTGATTTGTTATAGGCAACATTGCTGTTCTGGTAGATCACATCAAAGCCAAACAGCACTCAAAATTATTAACACCAACTAGTAAACTGCCATACCCGGCCCGATTTCTGACCTCCCATCCCTAAGCTGACTAGATTGTACACTACAGTGTATTAAAGGCTAACCACCTAAGTTCAGTTCAGTATCCTTAAAAAAAAAAAAAAAAAAAAGTTATTATTTTATTTTTTTAAGGCATTTATAAATAGTTAGTGCAATTGCATCCTGTATTTAACAATTAATCAATTACACGTTAGTATTAGTGTCCCAACTATGTATATGTAAATCAAATCCGTTGCAGAAAATCTGGAGATATGAATTACCATGCGGATTATGTAAAAGTATGCAATGTGTTTGTATGGAAAATGGATTTACTGGCTTGGAATAGTGAACTTGATTTATTTGAATCTTGTATGAGTGATTGTATAAATATCCGCATACAAGTTTGAAATTATGACTGCTAGACATAACGAGATACTAATTTCGTTTTCTCATTTAGTTCACTTCAAATTACAATTTAATATGATTTCATTGGAAAATACTGAAATTGTTTTACAGAAGCACGTAGTTTTTAAATCTTGTAAATCCGGGCTAACCCGTCTGATGGGCAATTATGCGTAGATTGTGATACTACGCGCATAACCAACGCCAAAAAGCTTTTTTTTTTTATTTTCTAAGTAGCAACTTAATTTACTTTCAGTTGGCGTAACACACATTCGGATACCACAGCACAATGATGTCGAAAAATGTTTGTGATGATCCATATTATACTGCAACAACCAACATTATATTCCGGCAATCAAAATTGAGCTACTAGACATTTTTCTGAAATTTTTTCTGTTTTTCAACAGAATCGCCCAAATAACGAAAGATTGCCTTGACAGAATTGCACTCTATTGACAAATATACCATGTGCTCTGGTGGCAAATTTCGGAACTATATATGGTAGATAGAAAGTGGCAGTTGCATGTTATTTTTAGACAAAATTGAGATTGAGCTCAAATAAGAGGGTCCTACTACAAAATATTACTTCAAGTGAACTTAAATATTTGTTATAATTGAATAAGAAGGACATAAGTATGTATTATATCATATCAAAAACAAAATTTTTTTTTTTAAGAAATCAATTTAAAGTACTAAAATAAAGAAAAAAGTATTGAAAAACGGTCTACGTTCTTTTCAAACAATTTAATAATTATTTCATATTTCGTTTTCCTGAAATATTAAACATTTGAGAAAATATTTCGAAGTTTATACCTCCCATTCATATGGAAAAATTGTTCATTTTCTGATTTTGTTGTGCGGGATTGAGCCCATGACTTTCGAAATGTAGAACCGAAAATGAGTATACCTTGTTATCAACCAAACCGTTCGCCATCAATCTTTATCATGTCTTTCATAATGAAATTAAGAGAGAATCGAAAATTCACCGAGCTCCGAATCGTAAAAATACACACGAACTGCCCTACAACAGTCAGCTGATGAAAATGTGTCTACCATATCTGGTAGTTTTTTTCCCCACCAGGTGGAGATTTCCAACTTTACCATTCGTCAATTGAACGTATTGCATTTTTATTTGTTAGTGTCATCTGTGGGGATTTGGTTGAACGAGGTGAATTTCTGTGGATCGGCAAATTTATGCAGTTGGCATTGTTGTGGATCCACACCGGATCCACACGAGATCCACAGGAAAACAGCTGATAGAGGAGAGTTCAGACAGCTCGGAGAAAAATGGAGTAGAAAAATGGAGTAGAAAAATTGGAGAGCGAAAAATGATAAAGAAAAATTAGTTTTTAGAATATAAATAAGAAGGTGTATAAAGGGAATGTCTAGTTAAGTGCACACGGAAGGAAAAAAAAATAAAACATATGAAGTTTCGAGTTTCTAGCGCCGCGCAAAAATATAAAAATTAGAGTTAAAAACATAATGAATCAGCGAAAAATGCTTATCCAGTGCGGCCGACAAAGCCCGTGAATTGCAGTCGTCGAAAAATGAAATGCGAAAGTGGCCAGGTCAATTCGCGGCTTAAAATAAAGTAAAGTGAAGCACATAAGTCTTAGGCCACTAAGAAGAATAAGAAAATAAATAGAAAAAGCAACACCATAAATTAAAAATAAATAAATTAAACTAAAACCAATAACGTAAAAATAAATGGAACAAAAAAAAATATGAAACATGAAACAAATAAATAATTTATTAAGTAAATTTAAATTCTATTAAAAAAAATAAAAAAAATAAATATGAAACGACCAAGACGGAACAGGAACTGACTCGGACAGATAATAAATAACTTTAAAATTGAAATAGATTAAAGTTGTGTTAAAAAATGCAGTGAGCTGGAAATTACCAGGTAATTTTTTTTGTGTTTACCTTATATTTGTTGATTTTTTTTGTGTATGATTTGCTTAGGTTTTGTTATTTTTTTGTTTTGAAACGGCTATAAAAATGGCTGAATAGGAAGCCAGTAGGATAGATCTTCTCGTTTGAAGACCTTCCACCCCACTCATACCTCTCTCTAGGGGCCATATCAGTAGTATTTACTTCAGGACAGATATGGCTATGGTAGGGTGGGCTAGACGGCGCACAATACCAGCGCCTGTCGAGTCGTTAGGCGTTTTCTCGGTCTCTCATGACCGATTGGGAATCTTATCCCAATTTTATCACCCGGGTAAGTCGGCGTGAAATTTTTGTTGTACAGGCCAAGGGTTTTATGGCCTTGAAACGAACAACGTACCCCCCCACAGCCGCAGCTAGCCCGGAAGCCAGCAAGCACGTCGCTCCAGTTTGCGTTTCAGCCACCAGTTCGGACGTAGGCGGAATTGGACCCCTCTTTCCCGATCCTCAACCTTCCCTTCGGTTATTTTGACTTTTTTAAGTCGAAATAACCACTCCAAGGCCTCCGTTCACAACATATTCGCTTAAAGAATATTTGTTAGTACAACCGAATATCTATTGCTCCAAATTAAATCATAATAGCATAAATGAATATCGTTAGCTCCATTAAATTTTTTATTGCCTGCAAATTATTTCTCTCAGTACCCGAATGTCTTATCCAATTCTATAGATACACATTAATATATCTTATAGGTACCTACTCACAAGAATGGAAATGGCAACATCTTTATTTGTGATTTATGTACTGAAGTGAAAATGCTTTAAACTGAGATCCACTGAAAGCACAATCGGAATATCCGGCCAGCGGAAAACGTCCACTCAATTTTAAGTTTCTTGTGAAGTACTTACTCCCTTCCCTCATATTCTATCTTGAAAACCAATTTCCGAATCGTTTAACGATAGAAAGTTTCATATTTTTTTCTTAGCTCCATTTCTTTTTCTACAAATGTAAAGTGGAAATACTATTGCGAGCTAGGAAACCGTTTTAAATCATTACATTCGACTACGTTTATAGATATTTTACAATATTGTACCCAGTCTAATAAAGAATAAGTAGAATACATACACGTTAATTTCAGTCTCGGTACAAACTTTAAAGGCCCTGTACATCAAATTCTAAATTCGTATAACCTCCAGCTTTGACTCTAGTTCCTTAGCTCAAAATTCTTCCTTTATGATCATATTTCTATCTGTCTTGCTAGAAATGAAAAAAAAAATGATTTCAACATCATATCCGAATGAATTTTACTCCTTATCACTCCCGGCTTACGTTTAAACGCCATTATACCTTATTGAACTGCCACCGTGAAAAAATCGAAATGAAATATACTTCAGAAGTTGCAAATGCAAACATAAAATGTTCATTTTGTTGAGATATTGAAGTACGACTATAGTACCAGTAGATACAATACATAGATTGTTTCATCCCAACCCTTTTATGTTTACTGTTCTTTTTTCATTTATTCGATTCAGTTTGAATATGTGCAAAGGTTGTTCAAATTTGAAGCTGAGCTGCGGGTACTATTTGCAACTATTGGAATTGTACATACTTATGTCTATTTCAATATTACCCTTCCATGGCATTTACGTAAATAAAGTAGAAAAAAACTGTATTTAATCATGCACATCGGCCGAATTTCTTTGCCAATCTTTCCACAAGGTTGAAAAATAGAGTTTTGCCCGCTGAATGTATAACTTTGCTGAATGGCAACAGGCTCCATCCTGCATGAACATCTGCAAAGCTCAATACTGTTTCTCGGACAGTTTCCAAAGATTACTAGCAATTTTCAACGGTATAGTATTCACCGTTAACTGCTTTTCACCGATAAGTGCCGCCATGATTTTAAGCTTTTGCTTTAGCCACAGCCCTGGTCCTGACCCTAGGGATATCAGTCCGTTTTTGGAAAAAAAGATCGATCTGTGTTTTATCCCTGAATAAAATTCTTGTTTTACTTCTTTTTGACTAGCTGCCTCATCGATCAACCTTTTGCAAAAAATCCGTCCTATCACGAATATTCTTCTGGATTTCGTCTTACATACGTCAATGCCTGAAGTGCGACTTCTAATGTATAGTCTTTCACCGGTTTTCAACTGACTGTCTTGTGTGCTTGCCGGTATTGAGGTAGCTAATAGTACTTTGGTCACAGCTCTGATTCTTATTTTCTAAAAGATTTTCATGTTTTTTGTATTCGTTTATTTCGCCCTATTATGAAAACTACATAGACAAACATATCTATGGATCTACGGATGCATAGTAAAATAATGTTATTCATTGTTTATGGAGACCAACTTGTTCGAAATTAATTTTCCCACAAATTTGAAGAGAAACGCCAGATGTATACTATTGTAAGAAAAGGGTATTCCATTTTCCTGGAAATTAACACACATGATCATACGTACATATGTAGGACTTCAGAAGAAGGAATTATCTACACATATGAATTCTCATTTGTTCACAAATATATATTGTAGTAATGAATCGAGAAATAAACGGTAAAATATGGCTATAAAATATGGTCAATATTATTAAGAATACTAAAATATAAAAAATGATAAAGAAAGCACTTAATTTGGAAATTAATTAATATATCTAATTTAATTAACGTATAATTTAAATGAAGTAATTTTTTTTCCTTTGTTTTGCCACTTTTTTGGTTGGCAACAATACGATAATGTACCTAATTATATGATTTAGATTTTAAAGTATTTACCCTGTCTGAATACCTAGTCAGAAACTACAAATTATACATATATCTACTGAATATCCGAAGAAAAAGTAATGGAGTCACTGCTAGATATTTTGGAACATCGTATCCATAACAGCGTTCATCTAGGTACCATTGGATTAACGTTGAGACGTACCTATGGTATATCTCCGAAACAGGTAACTACATGTTTTAGATTTGTAAAAAATAACATTTGTGAATGACTTCACAGGCAATGTGATCGAATTCTGAATTACTTTTCAAAATACTCGTTCATAATATGCGAGTTTTCGGTAATTCTTATCAATTGCAGTTTTGAATGTTACGCTTTTTTTTGATCGAATCGTACCATAGATTCGAATCCTTTTCGTGTGTTCAATCCATTTATTCTTTCGCCCTATAATCGCAATGTCAGTATTTTAAAGTTCCAATCGTTCTCGAAAGATTTTTGACTCTGACCATCCTTACATATAAAAAATCTGCCAACAATCTGGGCGTAACTTTATTATTTTTCCGGTAGATGTTAGGAACGCGTTCAATTCTGAAATGCGGTGGAGGCTACTATGTGACTGAAAACCTATCAAAAAGAAAGAACAAGATCGTGGAAGTGAAAATCTGATTGGATCTGAGAGATATGGAATAATTTATGAAAAAGTACACAATCACTTTACACCCCCTTAGGGGTCAATTATGGAGTATACATAGAATAAAATTAAATTCAATATTTGGGACGAGGTAGTAGATATGCCGAAAATCGTGGGAAAATATGCATTCTATTTTCACAGATATTTTTTTCCCCCCTTCTGAACGCCAATAGATATTCGTTTTTTATTTTTTTAGTTGATTTAGATATACACACCGAGTTTCAACATTGTAGCTTAAACCGTTCTATATATAGGAAAAACACCGCTCACTTGTACCACACTACCCTTAGGGGTTGAATTTCAAAAAACCTTGAAAACACTTTCTAGGTATTCATACGAAGAATCCTTAGAATAAAATTAAATTCAATATTTGGGACGAGCTAGTATATATGACGAAAATCGTGAAAAAATATGCATTCTATTTTCACAGATAATTTTTTTGCCCCCCTTCTGAACGCCAATACATATTTGAATTTTTTTTATCACAATAACTTTTCTAGTTGATTTACATATACACACCGAGTTTCAACATTGTAGCTTAAGCCGTTCCATAAATAGGAAAAACATCCCCACTTGTACCACACTACCCTTAGGGGTCGAATTTCAAAAAATCTTGAAAACACTTTCTAGGTATTCATACGAAGAATGCGTAGAATAAGAATGAATTCAATATTTTAAAAGACCTAGTAGATATGACGAAAATCGTGAAAATATATGCATTTTATATTTATTATATTTACAAATAATTTTTTTTGCCCCCCTTTCTGAACGCCAATGAATATTCAAATTTTTTTTTATCACAATTACTTTTCTAGTTGATTTACATATACACACCGAGTTTCAACTTTCTAGCATGAACCGTTTAATAGTTAGGAAAAACACCCTCTACCCCCGTAGCATACTACCCCTAAAAAAAATTATATTTTTCCAACATTTCGCTACTATAGCTCTAACTAAATACCAAGTTTAAGGCTTATATCATTACAGGTTCTCAAGATATAAGCATCGGAACTTTTTCCTTTTCACCCTCCCCCACCCTCCCCCTCTACACCCTCAACCCCAAAACTTTTTTCCCTACTAGAGTTTAATTAGCGCTACTTCTGGTAAAAATTCTAAGCATCTATCTTACACTGTTCTTGAGATATGAAATGTGTTTGATTTGAAAAATTCTCATCCCCTCCACTGCTATGCTCCACCTCCCACTTAAAAAATTTTACGTTGATCAATCTTTATTTGTCAACCTTTATACCCAAACCGAATTTTATTTTTCTAGAGCAATTGGTTCACGAGATATCGTAATCTAAAGTTTCCCCTCCCCCCCCCACCCCTATACACAACTTCCCCCACCCAAAATTTTTCTTGATTCTGTTCTCCTAGTATAACTACAAATATTTTTTAAGTTTGAATAGTGTGCCATTAACGGTTTAGGAGATATGGATTTTAGAATGTGTCTATCTCGCCTTTTTTGGGTTTCGGACGCATTACATTTCCCCCCACTCCCACACCCCTTGATCAATATTGACAATTTTTCTGCAAATATATATAGAAATTCCAAGTTTCAGCTTTCTATCATTAGATCTGGAAACCAAAATTTTCGGCCTAAAACATACCCCCTCCTTCCCCCTCACACCCCCACCCCTAAAAATTTGGTGACTTCAAGGAGCCTACCCCGTCTATTCGTTAAAAAAAATTCAATTTAATATCTCAAATCGTTTGGCAGCTACGAGCCTCCAAACGATCTTGCGTACGGCGGACAGACGGACTGAAAATTTTTATTGCTTTTTTCTCGTCTACTAGTTATGAAACGTGAAAATAAAAATTTTGAGGGTGGCAAATTTTTTTTTTTAAAAATCAATCACAAAACTTAATTATTAAAATAACAAAGTAAAATGAATGCTTGTTTGTTTGCTTGTCTATGCACTCCTAAACCGTCCGATTGCAGTGAAACTTTGGTGATTTGTTAAGTGAACGCCCGCGGTTTCTACAGTAGTAAAATCATTTTATATTTAGTGCTACGCGATATGCCAAAACATTAAACTTTTATGAATTTTATAACAAATTTGAACTGCGTCACTACGGAAACTGGAGCACTACTGTACTGAGTCACTACTACCGATATCTGATGTGTTACCTTGTTCTATGTTTCTGGACAAGTTCCACAGGAACATTTCACTGCTAGTCGCCTGTCGCCTCTTACTACGAGCAGACATTGGCTGTAACAAATATTTAACCGCTCTTTTCAGTGGAGGTTATTAGGACTAGAAAGACTTAAAATCTTTCGTGACACCAATAGACACAACAACAAAAATGCCGTGCTTAGCTTTTCCATTCTCGGGCACCTAAACATATTACACATTAGTTTTCATACCGGGTATAGCGAAACCCGTTGTCGAATACGAGAACAATGAGAATGAGGATTTAATGCTGACACTGTCAACATAATTGAATTTTATGATAAAATTCCTATCTGTCTAATGCAACAGAGATTTATGTACATATTTTCTGCTTTTATTACGTAGAGAGAGCTTAAACCCTTTTCGAAATTTACGTAGCCAACATAACTGGAATAGTGAAAAATTTAGATTAATACATAGCGCTCAGATGAATTCAAAAACCCTGTATTAAAACTTTTCCATTATATTATTTTATATATAGTTTCCATGCTGGCTATAGAGCACTGATTCAGTTGCGACATTCCCGAAATAATGATTGTGATTCTCAGAAAAATATTATGATTTCTATGGAATTCACCAGAATACTATTTGTAAAGGTTTGTTGGTTTTTGAATTCTTATTTTAGGTAACGAATCGATTGTTGTGCAAGTAGGTACACAGTCAAACCAAACATGATTCAGTCGACAATGTCCTACAAGAGAACCCGGTTATTTGAAAGAATAGAATCGATTATGTACTCGTATTAAGGTTCGTTATTAAAGGTATTAAAGCTGAGAAAGTCATTTAACATGTTATGGCGTGTGGGGTGGTTCATTTCGTCATAAGATAAACTTTTGGCTAGATTTGCATCGCGTACTATCTACTCCCTAATGAAAAAAGAGCCATTGCTAGTGTGTGGTTGTCCATTAATTTCCAGTACCTACTTGCTTTTCATAAAATGAAAGAAAAACATATTTGGAGAATTCAATTACCAAATAAAAACCTGCAAAAACACGTAAACCTCTTTTTAGGAGTGTACCCAAGGATAGCGAGAAACCTTTTCAAGAGACATAAAGTACCATAGAGGTTGCAAGCACAAGCACCTATAACTTCAAATATGGGGTCAGTTTCCGTCGCTTACGGGTTCTTGATTCAACCTATCTAATTTTTTACGAACACCAAATTGCATACATGACAATATAAATACTTTATTATTAAAAAATAATAAAGTAAATATTATTGCAATAAAGAATAAATAGTATACATTTCGAATCGACTTATTCCGGATTTTTTCTATATTCGATGGGACCAGAAACATTTTTGATAGGTCAAGATATGAACTTGTCGGAGGATTTATAATTAGTCGTAAATTATATAACATACTTTATTACTAATACATTTTAATAATAAAAGCTCGATAATATATGTATTATTGAAATAATAAAGTAAAATTAATAAATGCCAATGCTTCCATTCCAAGCAAGTAATTATAAAAGTTTTTTTCAAATATGTGACAGTAAACATTGTTGTGAAATGTGAATGCGGTGAAACATAATTTTCAGGGCTGTACAGACCGGTTTCAATAGATTTTGCCATAATTTTTAGGTTTTATTTTACGATTTTAAGAACTTCGCGACCTACGAAGAATTTATTAAAATAATTTTAACTTTTCTTTGAAATAATTCAAAACCACGGATGTTCATTAATTGAGCAGTTTATTCTGAAAGTGGAATAAGTTATAGTTTCGTTTTTAGTTCGACATGCTTCAGGGTTTGCGTTTAAATACATACATATGTTTAAAAATATTCATGCCAACTTTCGGGAAAATTTACTCGTATTTGTTAAAAGTATGTTAAAACATTTGCATCAATAGATTCGCAGAAAGTTGCTTTGTGTTGTAGAAAACATTGTTACAATGTCACAATATTTTTTTTTTAAAAAGTTACTTATTCCACTTTCAAAATCAACGGCTCAATTTTTTTAATCCCATTCGCTTAAAGATCTAAGTAATTACTCGGTAACATTTAAAAAAATAAGGGAGTTGTGAAGCAAATGGTATAAGTTAATTAAGGTACGATTGCAGAAAAAATATTAGTAATTCATTTATTTTTTTCTACTTTCAGTTTCATAAAATAATAAAGAGGAGTAGCGATGGATTGAAACTTCACGTCAACATTTTAGTCGTTTAACCTCGTTTTACCGTGATTAGATACTTACCATATACTAGAGTTAATATGCCCAAAGGCATTACAAGAACAGCCACCATAAGATCGGTTATAGCCAATGACATCAAGAAGTAGTTAGTAACGTTCTGAAGCCGTCGCTCCCACGTAATCGCAAGGCACACTAAAATATTTCCTGCGGCTGTTCCAAAAACTAATACTAAGGCTAAAAGAGCCCAGTAATTGTTCACTTGTTGCTTCGCTAAAAGCCTTATCGTCAGCTGAGAGGAGGATTTGTTCTGAATTTCGTCACTGCTATTCGCAAATAGATGTCGCTCGCTGAAATTAAAATCATTCCAGGTGAAAGCAGTCCCATTAAACGAGATCGTCGTGTAGAGAATGATCGTAGTGTTTTTGAATGTATCCAGTATTTCATTGTCGTCCATTTTGTTTATGAAGTCATGCTTGGCGATGATTGTTCAAATGCTTGCGTTCTCGTTCCGAATCACTTAAGCACAAAATTAATTTACTGGATCTAACTAAACTGAAGAATGTGCTAGTCATATTGACCATATTTGTAGTCGCTTCTGCTTCATTTGCATCCTCTGAATAAGCCAAAACGGCACTTCTAAAACAACTTACTCAAATTTTATCAACTGTAAAATACGAAGCGAGACAAGCATATGAGTAATACTGTCCGATACTCGATTTTTGTTATTATTGATATGCACAGCTGAGTTTTTTCTCATCAGAATCGAACTTTGTTATCACTATTTATTTATGAGGAATATTAAAAATTAGTGTTACTGTTTTCTTCGCGCCTGTATACGGAGCCACAGTATACTCGTTTGCTTTTGTGAAATTACTGCAGTAGAAGTTTTTAATATTTTCAATATAATTTTTTCCCTCAGCCTACACTGCTCTGTTAAAAGTCGCGAAAAACTTAGCTACATCTTATAAATACCAAGTTACTACACTATGAAAAATTTATTATTATGTAATGCTTTTTAAAACCTTTTGTATATTCGAAAATCCTGATTAAAACATACTGAACTCTTTACGTAAAAAGTAATGCTTTAGAGTTTGCTATTATAATTTCTATAACCTATTATAATTTATATAACTGTCAATTCACTCCGAAAATAGTAAAAAAGATTTGCTGAATACAGTATATGGATTACAGCTATACGAAACCAAAAATTCAATTAATTCACGGACCAGAATTATATTTATGTCCTTTATTCTGACTTCTCCAAACAATTTTCCCTTAGGATTTTTTCTTATACCATTCATTCGTAAGAGATTATCCTCATTCTATTTCCAGCTAAGGACACATCCTTACTATTGATTTAGTTAATCGCAAAGCTCTGTTGGATTGATTCTCTTACTCAGATGAAATCTGAAGCGTTTCAGAAGTTTAATCAATCCTCACAATTTTTAACGCATCGAATGAAGAATCGTGCAGTATAAAATGAGTTTCATATTTCTTTATTTTTATTTTAAATTTTTTTTTAGTCTATCTATCTATCTTCTATCTATCTATCTATCTATATATATATAAAAATGGAAAAATGTTTGTCTGTCTGTTTGTCTGGTATAGCCTCCTAAACCACTCAAACGATTGCGATGAAATTTTGGTGGTGTATTGAGGGTAACCCAGCGATGGTTTATGCGTTAGAAAAATCATTTAACAGTTGGTGGTTCGCGAGTTATTTCAACATTTCATTTTTTTGCATATGATTTAGCGGCAGTATATTCGTTTTCGGTGTATTAGTTACTATCGATGGTGGATAGAGGATATTGGATGAAGTATGGAGGATGGTGGATATAGAATGGAGGATGGTTTGTGCGTTAGAAAAATCATTTAACAGTTGGTGGTTCGCGAGTTATTTCAAAATTGCAGTCTTTTCCGTATGATTTAGCGGCAGATTGTTCGTTTTCGGTTCCTATACTTAATGGTAAAGTTGGACTACGGATGCTGGATAGAGGATAGTAGGTGGAAGATGAAGGATGCTGGATAGAGGATGGATGATGGAGCTTGGTTGATGGTAAATGAAGGGTGGTGGATAGAGGATGGTGGATGAAGTATGGAGGATGGTGGATAAAGAATGGAGGATGGTGGATGAAGGATGGTGGATGAAGGATGGTGGATGAAGGATGGTGGATGGATTATGAGGGATGGAGAAAAATGATAAATGTTTGTTTTCGGTGTATTAGTTAGATACTATGGATGGTGGATAGAAGATATTGGATGAAGTATGAAGGATGGTGGATAGAGAATGGAAGATGGTGGATGGAGGATGGGGATGGAGAAAAATGAAAAATGGAAAGTGAAAAATTAAAAATTAAAAATTAAAAGTGAAAAATTAAAAATACAAGCAGTAAATGGTCGATAAAAAACTACACCACTAATGCGATTGTGATGAAATTTTGGTAATTTGATAAGGGTACGCCAGCGATGGTATCTGCGTTAGCGAACTCATGTAACAGTTGGTGGTTCGCGAATTATTTCAACATTTCAGTGTTTTTCATATGATTTAGCGGCAGTTTGTTCGTTTTCGGTGTATTAGTTACGCGTTTCTATTACTAAATGGTAAAGTTGAACTATGGAAGGTGGATAGAAGATAGTGGATGAAGTTTGGAGGATGGTGGATAGAGAATGGGGGATGGTGAATGGTGGGTGGAGATTGTAGATTCTAGATGGAGGATGTTAGATGATGGGGGATGGAAGATAGTGGACGGTAGGTAGAGGTTGGTGGATAGGGGATGGTGGTTAAAGAATGGAGGATGGTGTATGTAGGATGGAGAATGGGGGATGGGGATTGTAGATGGAGGGTGTTAGGATGGAGGATGGAAGATGGAAGATGGAGGATGGTGGATAGAGGTTGGTGGATTGAGGTTGGTGAATAGAAGATGGAGGATGGTGGATAGAGAATGGAGCATGGTGGATGTAGGATTGAGGATGAAGGATTGTAGATGGAGGATGTTAGATGATGGATAGAGGATGGTGGATAGAGGATGGAAAATGGAAGATGGAGAATAGGGAATGGTGGATATGGGATGGAAGATGGACGATGTAGGATAGAGGATGGAGAAATGGGACTAATGGATCAACGGTAGAGGCGGGAGTAACAGGGGCGATAGAACACCGTGAGCGTAGCGAGCGTAGTCGCGGTACGCGGCTTGTAACACAATAACTAATCTTTATTAATTTTTTAATAAATACATTATTTAAATTACTAGTTTCCAATTCTGTTTCTTATTTAAAAATTGGTTTCTAGATCTCATGAACCACTTATGCAAGGGGGCTGAAAACAGGAACTTATGTAGAACAACATGGAAAAAAAAGGAAATGTGCATTGTACATTTATCCAATATAGCTGCAAATATGTGCTGGAAGCACCTAGGAACCTAGGAACATTAAGATTCATTTCCCAAAATACCAACGTAGATAATACACATAAATAGTTTTCTGAAATATCTAATTTGTATGTAACTATTGAAAAGTAATGCAAACTAAAAAAGTGTTGCAGACACTTTTTTTGGGGTGAATGACATCAAATCATGTGCACTGTACAGATAATATGTAACGTTTACCACAAAAATTGTAACAGCTAAAACAATCGCTCTTCTTTGCGGTAGATTTGAATAAATCAGTTTCGACGCGTCTTCTTTCTAAAGCAATTAAGTTAATTTATTAAGTTAAGTTATTATCAAGTTAATTTGTAATAAAGATTAAGTATATTAACTAAAAATAATTATATAAATAGAATTAAGAATAACATGGAAATAAAATAATCTATAAAAAATAAATAAAATTTTGTTATATTTTTAACATGACCCAGTGTAAACTATTTCTTTTTTTCCGTGTAGTGATAGTGGACCCATTCGCAAAAAATGGTCAATAATGGTGGAGGGGTGTGGGAGTGAGGGGAAAACAATGAGTCCGAAACGCTTGAAAATCAATATCTCATGAACGATTCATGTAAGAAGGTTGAAACTTTGCGGTTGGAGATTAGACAAGGGAACAAGGGGAAGCTAAAATTAGTCCATCAGGTTTCACAGATTTGAAAATTTTGAAGCCTCGTAGCGCCCACCGGAAGTTTTTCATATTTTTCATTAAGACATAATGATATTATCGTATTGATTGAGATCAGCTAAATATGCACTTTTCCTCATCATATTTGAGGTTAGAATATAGTGTAGTGCCAACTGGATCCCTTAAATATCTAAAAAAATCACCTTGGACTGTATGTTTGTGAAATTATATCTTTACATAACTTGAAAAAAAACGATATCTTCAAACAAAGTAACTTACAGGAAATTACCACTTAACTAGAGTGGAGATTCCTTTTATTTTAAATTTAAAATAAATGCAAATGTTGCAAATATGCATTAGTCACGAAAAGTGCAAAATCCATATGAAGTACATACTTTCCAGTTTTTCACATGGTCTTACGAGAAAAATGCCGAGTACAACACATCAATTATTACAAAAATAACTCCGATTTCACGTTACACGCAAAATATACCCAACCGAAGGCCGTACTGAATGTAAAGAAAGTTCTTGCTTCCTGTCACGCAAAGAAATTCGAAAAAAGTGCATCAGTAGTATGTTCCAATTTATTACTTGTTTTTGAATTTCTGTGCCCTTTGGAATACTAAGGGCCGTTATTACGACCTTCAGTTAAAATTTAACCAGAACTTTGACTGTAAGTTTCGTATAAGCATCTGTCAGTTAAAGTTTCAGTTAGAACGTTACTGACGATCGTAGGAACGGGCCTAAGAGCTGCCTGCCAATTCCAATGCCTGCCTAGGACATTATTCATTGAAAAAAAAATCGCTTTCATTGCGAATTTTTCTACATAATTGACATATCGCATTCTGTACCGAAGTTCAAAATAAGATGCCAGTAGTTCGTGTATCATTTCAATACATGAATTCTAAGTTCTATCCAAAGCTTTGTATATACGTCAAACTTGGACCGTTGATAACTCGAAGTCTTAAAAAGTCGAACCAACTTGTATGGCAATAGTGTTAAGAGAAGAACGAGCGTGTAGCTGACCACTTCATCTCCTAGTGTTCCGTTGGTCTCGCAATGAAGTAACTCTAGCATTACTTCAAGGCCTAGGCCCGATTTGGGCTGTTGCGCCATTGATTATTATTATTAGTGTTAAGATTAAAATTGTTAGCTCAAACCATTTTTGTGGCAAATAGTTTTTCGTGTTATCGATATGTAGACTGTATCTATTAATTGAGTTCAGAAAGTGATGCTCTTCTTTATCGACAACTCTTTTTATTTATATTTTTATTACAACCGTGTATTTGGATCCTACATGTACCAGGTATACAAGTATGAAACCGGAATTTTTTTATCAAAAATAGACGTTTATTCTACAAAAGTGTTACAACATATATCATTCGAAGTATTGCCCATCGCTAGCTATACATTTTGCCCATCTCTCTGACAATTTATGTATGCCACGCCCAAAAAAAATTTGTTCTTTTGAGGCAAACCAGTCATCGAGCCATTTTCAGACATTTTCGTACGACGTGAAGCGCTGCTCACTAAGTGCGAGTCCCATCGATGCAAACAAGTGAAAATCAGAAGGAGCCAAGTCTGGTGAGTAAGCCGCATGCGGAAGTATTGCACACTGACAAGCCTTAATCGTTTCCTTCACCGGTCTCGCCGTGTGTGATGGTGCATTATCATGCAGCAAAATCACTTTGTGTTGCCTCTTTCCATATTCTGGCCGTTTTTCAAGCAAAGCTTGCTGCAGATCGATCATTTGTTGTCTGTATTAACGGTCAAACGGTCAAAACTACACTGTTGTATGAAACCGGTATTGCTGGCTATTTTATATCTTTATCAGATATCCAAACAACAAAATGGCGTCCATGGTTCGGTTTGATAGTTACTACTTTGACAGCTAGAGCCATCTATGAGTGAATTCCCGTTTCACACGTGTATTCCTAATACAAGGTGAAAGCATCAAATTATATTATGATAAGGACACTAATCATTCTCCAAAATACTTAATGCTCATAGATAAAAATCTGCAAAAGAAAATATTAAGGGTACTGCCTCAATTTTTTCTGTACAACTTATGACAAGTTCTACCCCACCGAGTTTCTCAGATGCTAGATCATCGAGTGATAACTGACATTGGACGAATCATTTAATGCTCTTTTTGCAACATCAACTATTTTCTGATTCTGAATCTACGTTACCATTTTTTTAATATTCAATTGGGGTAGACAGACATAGTCTATTTTGATCGGCTCGTCCTATACTTACTTAAAAAAATATTTTAATATGCAATATTCTTAAGTAATTTATTGTGAGCATAATAAAAGTTCGTCTAAAATAGATCAGATAGACGTTATTTCGGGGTGTTGCTTGACACCGGGATATGGATAATAAATGGATAGCATCAACACTAAGCGCAAGTATGCAGAATGTGTAACGGTAAATGGAAACATTCTCGTATACCTTATGCCCATTAGATCAAAGAAATTTTGATATTTTACCAAAATCCCAGAGACTATGACGGCATCTCAAAGGCTAAAATGCCCAAGTACATAAATCTGCGTACGTGCGGTTTATGATGAAGAGTACCGATTAAGTCCTTTCTATATTAATTATGTACTACATTATTTGGGTTTCTCGTCATGTTGCCTCATCATGTCTGTGATCCAGCTATCTTATAATAACTATAAAATATTGCCAAATATCATGGGACGAATAGCCGATACTGGGGTCCTTATACCCGAGTACCTATAACTCACGACATGCCACTACATCCAACGAAAATTTCTGTTTGATGTGGAATTGTAGCAGTGAAGGTGTGTGTCAACAGCGTATTTTTATGTGCGGATATTACTGGTTAATGGCTTGTCCCAGATTTCGTAGCCCGGCCAACATGTAGCTTTATCTGGGATGGCACTCCGATGCTAATATGATGTCGAAATTATCCCTTAAAATTTGCGATGAACAATTTTGACATAATTAGCCATGACCCTTTAGGAAAATATATAAATATACACTTGGGTCTAGTCCACAGGAAAGCAGAAACCCATGTCCATTTTACCATAAAAATTAGTCACATTTGAAATGATAAAAATTCAATCTTTTCAAATATTTATTTTTGTATCAATTGTTTAAAATGTTGCAAATTTATATTTCACAGGGAAACCGATTAATAACCAGAAGAATAGTGCTGAAGTTTTTTTTTAGCGTGTGTGTGTACATTAGTAAACTGAAACAGTGGATGAACTAAATTAGCTATTTCATGGGAGCCAGAGGCGGACATACTTTAACGATATTAGCAAACATTCATTTTCTATATTTGGTTTGAGAGTTCATTCCGTTTTGCTCGGATCATACTACATACTAGGCTTTATCCTCCGAATTCTCCATTGTTATATAAATACTTTGTCGCAGGGAACCCAAAAGCCGGCTACGGATTTATAGCAGGTTGAAATTGCAAACCACGAAAACGTGCAACTTTTTCTAGTACTCTGCCAACAATCTGGGCGCAACTTTATTATTTTTTGGCTATAAGTCCGGAACGTGTTTAATGCAGTCCACTCTACACAACATAAACATTTCAACTTAATACCTTAACGGGTTTGTGAGCGCCTTCAAACGGTTGTACGGCAGGCGGCGTCCATTGCGGACAGACGGACATTTATTTGGCGTTCCTAGTACTAAAACGTAAAAATACAAACTTTCAGGATAAGCAAATTTTGTTCAAAATTAAGATCGATCAGAATACTTTATTATTAAAAAATAATAAAGTTAAATGGAAACACCCTGAGGTATCAGTATGCACATATGAACTGATTCCCGATTACTGTTCTGCCCGATTATTTTCGGCCGCGTTTAGAAATCTACTATCCGAAAGATAAAAAAGTATTTAGTATACAACGCTATACAACGCACTTACAAGAATATTCATGCAAATCACCAGGAGTGCGAGAAGGCAAGTAAACAAGGGCGCCCATAGAACTTCTTCCAGGGGGGGGGGGGGGGGGGGGCAAGGCAAAAAGTTTATAAAATAACCACCCACTCCATTTAGAATCTGAACTTATGGTTGAAATTTGAACGTAAGTTCGGAAACGGACACAATCGTTCTACCCTTTTGGGTCCATACAAAGGCCTTAAAAATGCGTTCAAGAATACTAGCCGATAACTTCGGAACACTTAAATAGCTCAAGTCCCAGTCGTAGAGGTGCTTGTACATGAGCAATTTTTCAAACAATTAATTGTCCGACGACTATTGCCAAAATTAGTGGAGTGATTAATGAATGGCGGCAATATTTCGACAATGTGGATATGTTTTCATAGATTGCTGATATTTCTCTATACTCGTAGTTTCTGTATTTGCAAGAAAAATTTATCTCTTCCGCTTCCATGCTTCATCACCTCCTTAAAAAAATTTACTTTATTTCTCAAACTTTATACAGAAACCGAATTTCATTTTTAAATTGCAATTGTTGTGCAAAAGTTATTCATCCACTCTGGAGGTGTTTTTCCTAACTATATAGAACGCCTTCTGCTACAAAGTTGAAACTTGGTATGTATGTATATGTAAATCAACCAGAAAAGTAGATAAAAAAAATCTTAAATATCCATTAGTGTTTGGAAGGAGGTCGAAAAATATGCCTACTTCTGGTAAAAGTTTGAGGCATCCATCTTACACTGTTATCGAGATATGAAACGTGTTATTTTTGAAAAATTCTTATCCCCTCCACTTCCGTGCTCCGATTTTACTTTGAGCAATCTTTATTTATCAAGCCTTATACTCAAACCGAATTTTGTTTTTCTGGTGCAATTGGCTTGTACCCCCTCTCCTAGTATAACTACAGATATTTGTTAAGTTTTAATTGGTTGCCATTAACGGTTTAGGAGATATGAATTTTAGAATGTGTCGATCTCGACTTTTTTGCGCTTCGGACGTATTGTTTCCCCCTCCACTCCCACACCCCTTCACCCATATCATAAATTTTGTTGCAAATGGATCCACCATCAAAGCTCTATAGAAATTCCAAATTTCAGTCTCCTAACATAAGCGGTTGCTGAGATCTAGAAACCAAAATTGTTCGTTTAAAACGCTTTCCCCACCTTCCCCCTCACACCCCGTCCCCTGAAAATAATGTCAATTCTAGGGGTCTACCCAGTCTATTCATAGAAAACATTTTAATTTAATAGCTCCACTGGTTTGAGACCTACGACCCTTCAAACGATTTTGCGTGGGGCGGTCGACGTACGGCGTACGGCGGACAGACAGGTTTGAAAATTTTTATTGCTTTTTCGTGTCTACTAGTCATGAAACGTGTAAAAAAAATTTTGAGGGCAGCAAATTTTTTTTTTAAAAAATCGGTAACAATACTGTATTATAAATAATAAAGTAAAATTAAAAAAAATCGTATTGAGAGATAGGTATTTAAGGATAAATGACAAAATCGTTATCATTGAAAAAAAAAAATGTCAAGGATAGTTTTGCGACAACCTCACCCTTTAAAATAAGCCCTATTTTATTATTCCAGGATAGAAATTACCAGAGATATGAATTTTGAAAGAGGACTCGAATACCATTTTCAAAAAAACTAACAAAAAAGTAACGAAAAATCTTGTAAAACACACGCTTGTTCGTTCAATTTGGAAATAAACTGCAGTCTGCTGTGTTGTAGTGCCTGATCTGATTCTTCTTCAGTTCGCGGCCTTGGCAGTTCCGGAAAAGGGCTAATTATCTAAGTCTATAGCTTGATTTGATATTCATTTTAGTGTCATTACTGAGAACTAAAGTCGAGGCATGAAAGATGTGTACAATAATTGTACAGTGAATGAATGGTAAAAGTAGATGCAACATAGTTTGGTATATAAAGTATGATTTTTCTCAACTTTTAGCGATAGTCAAATCCAGGGGGGGGGGGGGGCAAGTGCCCCTTCTTGCACCCCCCTGTGGGCGCCCATGCAAGTAAATAAATTATTAATGGAGTGAAATGCTTGCTACTTTTATATCAAGAATACAGTGTTATTGATCGAGGTTCTTACGAATAATTTTTAAGAATTTGATAAAAAAATACGCTCAGTAAATTGGCAAAGAAATAATCAGATTTTGGGTGATATGAACCATATTTCGCACGCTTTATACTTAATGAAGCCCTAGTTACAGCTATCAAATTTTAAAAATTCGAATTTACCTGTCGCCAGGCCTTATTCACTTCTTGAATTTCAGTTCCAATTGTTCGTCACCATGTCTTTCTTCGACGATCTACCACACTCATTCCTTGCGAATTCCAATTGTAAATTTATGGGAATTGTTTGTTCTAAGTTTGAGCTTTGAAGCCATAGCCTTTCTTGAGATATTTTAATCAGAGCACAGCTTCTCCCTTACAATATATACAAACATACTAAGTTTCAACCGTATTTATGACATTAAATAAATCAAAAATTTCGGCATCCTATCCTATATCTTTTGGGAAAAATACATTTGGAAAAGTTGCCATAACTTCCGATTTTGTTTCAACCCCTGAAAGTTAACCAATTAAAGCCCAACACCACTGTAAAAATTTGGATAAATCAATTTTTTTTTTATTTGCTTAAAAAATTCTTTGAACCTTGGAGAATATGGGGAAAAAATTTTAAATCATGAAAATGAATTTTAATCTGGAATTTGGAGCTCTTTAGAGAGCGCGTCAGGCTGCTTCGAAACGACTACCTGTGTCGCATCAGGTATCCATCTGAGAAGATACTGCCTAATGATTTACCTGTTGGTTTCTAACTTCTGGATAATACTAATAGATATCGCTAAAAAGGTTTTTTGTGCCATTGGATGTATTTTCACACAGAATTTCGTTAGTATACATAGCGTCAGTTCATGTACAAAAAGGTAAAAATCCTATATATAGCAACGGATATCGCTGTATGCAATTTTAATGATGGAATGACTAACATACCACGGATTACGAAGGTTCTGGATGTGGATATTGGCGTCCAATGCTACACTTTTTGTGTCAAGTCCGATGCTAAGCGGGTCCAGTACGCTGAGAATACATTGACAGTTGCTGCAAAAAAGGCGCGCTCCACCATTAAATCGTCGAGAAAAGGGATTGAAGAGGAATATTTCAACTTAGAAGGACAGCTTTATGGTCCTGGAATTGCAGATTAATGGTAAAAAAATTTAAAACTAGAATTATTTACTTGTTCATGTCTGTAACACATTTCAAAACTTTGAACGCGTTTTTCTCAAAACACGATTTTCGAACTTATCTCGAACAATTATCATTCTTTTCATTTGAATTTTTTACCATATCTTCAAAATAACATTCCTAAGAGAATGACGTACGGAATTTTTGATACGTTGATTTAAAAAATAGTTATTAGCAAATAACTGTCCTGTTTTTGGTCGAAAATTGAAAAAAATTATTCAAATACTCGCCAACCGCACAAAACTCAATATTTCTAAATTCCCGTACGTCATTCTTTAGCTATACTCATGAAGATTCAGTGATTTTTTTTCGTTATGCTAGATTCAAATTTACGCAATCAAAACTGCAGGCCGCAGAGCGCCTAAAATTTAACATGCCTCGGGAGAATGGCTGTAGTGCCGCCATTTTGTAAATTTATGAACTAATTATTTTTTTATTATATATTTAAATATATGGTTATTCAGTTACCAAAATATTATTTATCTATTTCCTTTTCTTCCATTTAAAAAAAATTTTCGAAAAAGAGCATTTTTTTAGACTGTTATAGTGGTGTTGCCCCTTAATATTCAGAGCCAAAGACTATTTAAAATTAGAGTAAACTAATAAATTTTACTTCTACATTTTTAAATTGATTATTGTACTGTCTTTGCTTTTCTCCGTTTTTTTAATTTTAACTAACACTAACTATTAACTGCATGGCATGCATATTGCAACAGTTACTAAATATTTTTTACACTTTACACACAACACATTGAAAGAACCATTTCATTATTGTAATTAATTATTTTTTTAAGTAATTCAATTTTCAATCTCATAAAAAACACCAACGATTAGCACACTTTTCACTGAAACTTAATTATCGAACATAGCCACTTTTCCACAGTTTCCGATGCACAACTTCTGTGACAGAATACCGGAAAATCGAAAGAATGTCAAGTTTCAGAGTGTCCCGAATTCGATAAAATCCCGAAAAATAGTCCATAGGTTTCGCGCTCAGGCTTCAAGGTTGCCTACTATCGACGAGACTCTGTATTCTATTGTCAGCTGTTAAAATGATTTTGAAATTTTCCTCGCCAAGGATTCTGGCTAGAAAAGCTTTTCGGTTGAACGCATGACCCACGAGGAAAACTGAGTGTTTGCATAGGAAAGCTTTGTGGATGCACTGTTGCGCTTTTCCAGCTCGAGCGCAAATGTATCCTTTAAAAAGAAGTGCATTTTTTTTTTCATTTTCTTCAACTCCTGATTCTGTTGAACTTAAAGAGCTAATTTTGGAGATGATAGCTTCCATTCCAGCTTTCTGTGTCGGGATTTCATCGTTGTGACAAACTATATGAAATCGTGGTGAAATCCAAGGCCATGCAAGAATTACCAATTTAGCATATCTTGTAAAACTTAAAGTTCACGGTATACTAGTAATTATTATATGTATTTAAAATTATTATTTAAAATGTTCGACCATGTTCGGAATATCTCAGTATTTTAAACCATTATTTTCTGGGCTTAACAAACGCCAACCGGCATCATATAAAAAGAAAACAAACAAAGCGATTTTAAGAATTTTAGACTACCGTTCGCATTAATTCTTATTCATAGCCACAATTAAAGAATTTCCAGCTGGCCTAAACTGAAAATAAATTTTCTTAATCCCCGATAATTCGCTTGACTCCGGACATACCACTATGGACAAGATGTGGAAGAGGCTCAAGCATTTTTCTACATTGAAGCTATTATAAGCAACGTAGTAATGATGATGAGATTAAAAATATGTAGAGGTTTGCATCAATTAAACTCGCCATGTCTTGACATTCTTTCACCCTGCGTGAGCATTAATCTTATCGCCCCTCACACAAACCTTCTAGTATTCGAAATTTTTGGCAGGACATCCAGCATTAGAATGTACGAGCAGACCAAGAAACAGTTGGAGACGAATAATACAGGAAAAATACAAAGGTTGAATAAGTCCTGGTAAGAGTTTTTGACGAAGATTTAGTCTTGCTGACTGAGGTGTTACGGTGTTCAAAGCCCCCAGATATCTCTAATTCCTCCAAATTACTCAGTTCATGTCAAATAATTTTGGAACTCTTGTTTTCATTCTATAGACGAACTTCTTCTCCATGTCCGGTTCAATTATAATGAATACATACCTACATGTATCACAAATCAATAAATGGACAGTCTCCGTTAACTAATAACTCTTCTGAAAGAAACTGTCATCCATTACTTCTATAATTGCCTGTTAGCCACTTTTATGTAGTTGGATAACACACGAAGAACGTGTACAGATTACTCCACACCACACCTTACGTATTTTGGTCCTTTCGCTTATTTTACGGGACATTGTGACATATTCGTATTATACTACAGGGAATCGAATTTATTAGAAAAAATTGGAAAAGTTAAGATGGAAACTCTACGTTTTATGCTTTCGTCATCAAAGTCCTGTTTTCAATAGCTATCTAGTTTTTTCTTCAGTTCAGTTGAATGAAAATGAAATACAAAAAAATACATAAAACTTATTCCAAGTGTTAGTATCTTTTACAGTTTTCTATGACACGTAGGCATGACGATTTGATTTTATTAGGCTTCATGCATTATGTATTTATTTTCGTAGAGAATATTACCCAGGTTTCAATTAATCGAATAAGCTTACATGTTCTTAAAACATATATGTTTCAAACTACAGTAGGATTTTGTGGAAATTGGTTGATTTTCCTCAATTCATACCTTCAACTTCTTCTTAGGCGCGACAGCCAATCGACCAGAACATAGTTTTTCCAGAGATAGGTGGTTAGCGTATATGTAGTCCAACAATGGCGTGAACTACAATTAAAAACAGTAACAATTGTTGCTGAGATAGCTAGAATTCGAATTGGGGTTGATTTGGTTTCCTCTGCATCTGAATACTCGTACTTAATAGAGCATGTTCTGACTTCTCCCTAGACTATCCATAACTACTCTTTAAGGGGTATTTAGGTACATCTAGCTAACGCTAACAAAAAAATAAGATAATTTACTTACAGTATTTTTTTTCAAAGATGGTTTTTTCGCAACATATTTATTAATATTTAGGTACAAAAACAATTTTTTTTTATTGAAAATGATGCCATAGTGGCCAGTTATATGGCGAGCGCCGTCGTAATTTTCAAAACAAGGGACTACTTTGCGGAATTTGTACAAGTTGTAAATTTAATCCGAAATCAAAAATTAAAAAATGTTTTTGAACTATATTTCTGTAGTTGGAGCTTATTCCAATAAAATCAATTTATGTTCGAACAAAAAAACGGAGGGCATATAAATTTTTAGTCTCGATTTTTCAAGATTTGTTAACTTAAAAGTGTTAAGAAAGTATAAAAAATATTGTTTTTATCTATTTTATTGGTATAAGCTCCAACGAATTTCATTCACTTTAAAATAAAAATAAAATTAAGTCGACGCCTTATTGGGTTCAAGCTCTAGAACTTACGCCAGTTCGCAAAAAGTAGTTTCGATAAAAACACATTTAAAGTTTTTCTTTAGTATTTTTGTAATTAGAAATCCATAAAGTGGGTTCCTAAATGATCCGATAGCTCATAGTATTAAGTTAATTAAAGTATTATAGAAGAGTAACTTCGGGTAATATGGCATACCCATAACTTTTTCATATTGCTCGTAAAGTTTCATAAAAAAATCAACTATTATTAGCCACAAATACTTATTAATTAGTTGGCTGTCATTTTCCATCTAATTTAAACTATTTTTCAAATTCATTGAGAATTTATTTTGAAAAATATGTCACTATGCCTATAATTGGATTTAGAAAACTTGGCGGGTTATGTGGTATACATTGGATGGGTAATGTGGTATACTGTAGCATATTAACCGAAATCTATTTCAAATAATATGTATTGCCTTAACTTTATATTAAATTATTAATAAATCTATAGTATAACAGTATTATTATATTTATTTCTATTTTTATTAAACAAAATGAGTTATTGAGCATTTTTGCGTACAAAAATAACAAATATGAAAAACCAATTTTATAGAAGTATCTAATAATTTTAGTAAAAATTTAAAAAAAAAAATAAGAAAATATGACTTCTTAGCAAGAGTATACAAGTATACGTAAATGTTAGACATAGTAAATCCAAATTTATAATATCAATTTCATAATTTAAATTTATGTATGGCGAAAGCATAAGAAAAGGTATACCACAATAGCCGCCATACGGTGTACCACATTGTCCAACGGCAACTTGTAACATTAATTCTATCGTAAAAAATTAAAATGATAAAAAATCCGAAAACTAGCCCCATAAAATATGTAACAACACAAGTCACTATGTATATAATAAAAATAATCTTTTTTACCGTCGATTTCGGCTTTAAAATTACAGTTTATTAATCGAGAAAAAAAATTGGTGATTTGGTATTCGAGCTTCTTTATCCAACTGCTCAAAACAGCTTAACTTATCATGTAATGATATAATATGTTAATAACACTCCTGATCACAAAAACAGTGCTATCATAACATCATGAATAACTAATGGAAATATCACACTATCCCACTTTACACGCATATACCATATTAGTTACCCGAAGTTACTCTATAGTATTAAGTTAATTTTAAAAAAAACCGTTGAAGAACCATATTCTTCACATATTTATCTACTGTTTTTCAAAAATGTTTTATGTAAATTCCCCCTTAATCTATAGGTTTAGATAACTGCGTCTACACTACAATATAAATAATACAGTAAAACCTCCAAAAGACGGAACCTTAGGGGACTAAATTTTTTTCCGGCAAGCAAGTTTTCCGCCTTTCAGAGAACTGAATATAAAATATACTAATGATGTCCCCGAAATGATTAGATTAGAATAAAAAAGTAGTATGATTTACATTATGTTTATTCCATTTTTTTTTACAAGTTCAGTTACTTACATGCATTTATGTATATATCAAAAAGAAAGAAAATTAAGAAAAGAAAATTTACTTTTTAATAAAAATATCCAGAGTTAATTGTTTGGTTTGTTTAGATTTTTTTACAGAGTTATTAAAACATATTTCTAAATCTGCAGCTTTATCATAGAATTCTTGGTCCCCATTCGCTTTTCCGAATTCTTTTAAAGCATGTATATAATCTGCAACCTGTTTTTTGTTTAGAGTTTCAACTCCATCTGTTTCCATGTCAAAATCATCATGATCAGTATCATCGGAATATTCGGTACTCAAATCCACAATATCGCCAAGATTAATTTCACTATTTTCCGTGACAGTTTCGTTATCACAGTCGATGCATGATGCAGCACTTACCTTATCGTCATCACTATAAATTACCTATATCAATCATATTCTGAATCTCCGTGCTTTCAGGGTTATTCACAATTTCAATTTCCGTATTTTCCTCATTTTCAAATATAAATCCACAATTTTTAAAACATTTTTTTACGGTTTTTTGTCTGACCATTTTCAATGATCGGTTAACAAACGTGATTGCATCAAGAACGTCAATTTTCACAGCAATATCAGATGCCATCTTGTACGAGTCAATATTTGCGATTACTTTTTGAAGCGAAAGCTTTCTGTAATTTACTTTGATAATTTGAATAATGCCGTTATCTAAGGGTTGTAAAACTGATGTAGTGCGTGGTGGTAGAAATATTAACTTAATGTTTGGTAAGTGATGTATCCGATGACAAGCAGTTGTCAACGAATAAAAGAATTTTGCGGTTTTGTTTTCTCATAGTATTGTTGAGCATGTTTAAAAATTCTTCAAAAATAGCTCACGTCATCCAAGCTTTTTTGTTGCATTTCCATTCTACAGAAAGTTGATTAATTTTAATTGCCTTGAAGCACCGTGGTTTTTAGCTCTTTCGAATGACCCATGGCATCCAAAATGTACCGTCTGCAAAAGTAGTGAAAAGGATGGAAAGTTTTTCTTTCGAAAAAAATTCTTTTCTTTTCAAAAATTTAATCTCAATATGAGAAAAACCTCGGTCGACTTGTTCGAAATCCGATTTAAGACATACTGTTAGGCCTTCACATTCGCTTTCCTCGGACTAGAGTACTTAAAGCAAAAAGAACAACAGAAGAACCAGAAAATTTAGAAAACTGCGACTAGGCGTATGATTCTTGGAATATATTCCGGCCTCGCGTCTGCATTTTATTATTATTATTATTATTATCAGCCTATTCCGCGTATTTGAGTTTCACTGTTCATATTTTTTCTTTTCCGTTTCGCAGGTTTTGGGCTTTCGGAGGTTTTACTGTATACCGAAAAAACCGTTTTGCCGGGAACATTGCCGCTATTGGAAGGTTTTCGCCTTATGCAGGTTCCGCCTTTCGGAGGTTTTACTGTAATTCAGTTCTATGTGTATCACATGAGTTATGGTCAGGGAACGGATTTCTCTACTTCTAAGTGCTTTGTTATTTATTAAATTGCATATATTTTCAAATAAATGCTTTATTTGCCATTTTATGGAGCTTTTGCCTTTTATCAATTTCTTCTTTGCTTTTTTCAGTTTGGATACCACAAAACCCATTCCTTGGGTATGAATTATCGTGACTTGGTTATGGATTTTCTTCTGTGACTAGTCAATATTTCACGCAATGTATTGTAACAGTATCTTTGTTAAGTACAAAAACCAAAACTCTGCATTACTATAAAAAGGCCATTACAGAAATTAACAACTTGTTTCTAATACAAGTTTCTACAGACTGTTTTGGCACCTTACTTTATACGTACAAGCTACGAATGTACACTCAAATTTGATTAATGATGATGCCCTGATGAATTTCATTTTCCATTCGATTAATTCGAGCTAATCGATATGTTCGCATTTAATTTGGACAGTAGGCCAGACCAATATTAGCACTACCCGATGCTAAGTAAATAAAACTATGTAGTTTGAAAGTTTAAAATTTCACACAAAAACATGAGGGAGTTCGACTTTTTCATGCTTCATATTGTAATACATTGGCTTATTTACCTGTGATATTCATATTATACTGTCGTCAATATCAACAGTGTAGTTGGATAGACAAGAAAATCGAATAGAATTAACCTGTGTATGAAAAAAACTAAAAATTTGTTAAATGGAATTTGTTGGTTGAGTATACATTTGTGAATAATATGTTTACTCACAGTATTTCACAGTAATTGATGAATTTTCGGGTAAAAAGTGCACTTTTCCTGGTAACACCCTAAACATTAATTTCTATAAAATGTTTCTAGTCGGATGAACATCGATTTTTTTATTTCAAGAAATGTTACTAGCTTAAAAATTAATTTTTAATTCGACTATTTTTGATATGGTTTTCTGTTCTTAAAAGCTGTTAAGGAATTTTCGTTGATGTTTCCCATTGTATGTTTTTTGAATAAAGTTTGAGTATCGTGCGAGCTTTTTTTGTGTCTTCACTGCAAGTGATTTCTAATATGTGTAGTACCTACGGACGGTGCTTTTGCTATAATAACTAAGCTCTCGTTAGTATTCAAGAAACAGATGTTTTATGTCAAAAACTGCACCTTGTACCTACAATCATTACTTCTTCGCATTTTGTGGTAATTTTGAGTTAATGTATGAGAAGTCTGTTAACGTTTCGTAAAATGTCATCCAACTTGCATTGTAAGTAGGTCATTTCTACATGTTATAAGATCGTATAGTAAGTCCATATCGAACCCAAACTACTAATATATTCTGTATTTATTATTTAGCTATACGCATGAAATATCGAGATTGCAATCAGCTCTTTTTGGAAAATGATGTAAAATTGAAAGATCCGTATGCTGTTTTTAAGGAGTGGATTGAGTTAGCTGTTTCTGCACCAGAAATCCATGAACCCAATGCCGCAGCTTTAGCTACAGTAGACAAGTATATAATCCAACTTCTATATGACTTATACCACATGATCTACACCAATTTAATAGTATTGGGAGATTTATAAAATTTTCCCTTTTCACTTCCGACCCGGCTAGGAAATATTTAACAATAAGGTTACCTTGGCATATCCATGTTGGCGACTAGTCGCTCAACTAAGTGTAGTACTAGCCACGTGACTTATTGTTTGTCATATGCACTCTGTTGCGATTGTGAACTCACAGGACAAGAAAATTCGATAATTTCAATGTGTTGACCATGTTAAAAATGTAGTAGAAGACTGAAGAAATTATTGTCAGATGCATTTCGAAAAGACAACGTATCAGCTCGAAATTTATTGAAGAACCCACCCAACACATCGATAGCACAATGCAATAGGAGTAACAATTTGAAAAAATATAACACTGCGTCCGAAACGTTACAGAGAGTGGAGGGAAAACAATAGTTTTAAATTCTCGATACCCGCTCAGAATTTGAAGCTATATGAATTGATGTCTCTATAGAAAAATACATCTACCTAAGTAAATTGAAGATACCTTACTTATTAATCCACTTATAAAGCTAATAACGGCCTATTCTATCTTATGTAATTCAATTTTTTGTGTTCATTTTGTTTTTTTTAGGGACGGAAGACCTTCAAATCGTTTTGTTTTGCTCAAAGACTACTCCGATAAAGGATTCACTTTCTTTACAAATTATGAAAGCAGAAAAGCCAAAGATATTGAACAAAATTCAAACGTCGCCATGACTATTTATTGGTACCAGTTACACAGATCTGTTCGAATCGAAGGCAAGGCTGAAAAAGTTCCTGTTACAGAATCGGTAAATTATTTCCGCGAAAGACCACTGGATAGTCAAATAAGTGCCAGTGCTAGCCCACAAAGTCAACCGATTCCTAGTAGAGACACTCTAACAATGGCAGAGGTGATAATAAAGCAGAATTTAAGTAACATCGGTGAAGTTCCAATGCCTAATTGGGGTGGATATATCATTATTCCTTGTGCTATAGAATTTTGGCAAGGCCAAAGCAATCGGATGCATGATCGAATACGATTTAGGAAAGGCAGCGGTGTCGAAAAGGTAGGGAAATTAATGTATTATAATTTCTTATGATTTTTAAAATTTCTTCCAATATTATTTGTAAAAATAAATATTATTTCCGTTTCAGGAAGTTGACGGTTCTGTTGTACATCAAGGAGAAAACGGATGGGTCTATGAAAGACTAGCGCCATAAATTAGATATCCAGTAAATTGCAAGCCTATTATACCGATACAAAGGAATCTGCACTTAGTGCCGCATTTATTTCGTATTTTTAACGGGATCACTCGTACATATTAATAAATAAATAACTTTCGAATGAAGCATACAGAAGCAGTATTTTATTGCCATTGGAAATTGGATTGGTATAATTTATTCATTTTTGGTATAATTTATTAATTTTTTATTGTCACAAAATTGTTAAAGAATCAGACATTATAGGTAAGGTTAGGTATTATGTATAACGTATGTATGTACCATATATTAAAATATGTGGTGGTTAAGTTTTGTCTTTTCATACTCTAGACGAAATCACATAGTATTATAAGTAACATATAATCCATTCCTAAAGTTTAAGTATTATAAGTTATTTATTTGGGCTAAGACTCTAAAACCGCTGGATGTCCGTCCGTCCATCCATCAGTCTCTCCGTCCGTCTATCCGTTAGCACGATAACTCAAGAATGCCTTCACCTAGAATCTCGAAATTTTGAATCTGGATGTGTGGTCGAATTGGTAAGGCTAAGTTCGTTAACGAGCAAAATCGTAATACTGCCATACAAAATGTCCTTAAAACACGTGTTAAATAATATTGACTGATAACTTTATTAGTCCTTCGTGTAGCAGCCATACAAATATCCTGTCAAAATGTCTTCACTTGATTTACGGAACTCATGCTATGAATTCGGAATTTTGTGCAAATTAGTTTTGAATGAAAGCAAAGTTGGAGTTTACTAGTCAGCTAAATCCTTTTACTCCTTTTGGTAGCTTCCATAGAAAAAATCCTTAAGACACGCGTTCAACAATATTTTTCGATAACTTTTGAAAACTGCAAGTCCTTCCTACACCTTCAAAAAGAAAAAAATGTTTTTCGGCGACTCACACAGTTCAAGATATGAAATTAAATACGGACGATATTGTCTCTTAGCTTCGAATAGCAACCAAATGGGGGTCGTTAATAAAGGACATACTACACATACGATTCTATTTTATCCTCAACTACAATATAAATCGGAGTTCAGTGTATTTCATCTAGAATATCATACGATTGGCTTGCAGCCGATCCTGACTACAGTATGTTTTTTTTTTACTTTGAATTGCCAAATCCTTCACAACAAAATTTTTGAAACCCCAAGAAAATTACATTCAGTTAGTCCTTGCTTAACGACAAACTACTGTTTTATCTTTATCGCTTTTAAGAACTTGAACGTGAAAATTTATTAAATTAATAAAACCGCATTCATTGTAAGGCGTTAAAAGCTTTCGTAAATACTTACTGTTGTGATGTGACTTCAATCGACATTTCTGTATACGAAATACGACCTCGAGTTTAATGGGATGATTGAATTAACCGCCACGGGGACTTTAAAGTAACAAACGAAATGTATTACTTTCGAAAACAAATTCAATTATGTGGTAAATTTTGCGATAAATACAAGAGATGTAAAGAAAATCTGCCAACAGTCTGGGCGCAACTGTATTATTTTTCCGGCAGAAGTTCAGAACGCGTTCAATACGGGGATGCGGTGTTTGTTACTATGTGACTGAAAACCTAACAAAAAGTTCAGGAAGCGGTTAGAAAAGGGTGTAACATATGAATTAAATAATTGGGTCATAACAAAACTTAAAAATAAGTGATTATTAATCAAACCTGGGGAAGTGAAAAGATATTCGATATCTGATCAGACCTGAGAAACATGGTGGAATTCATGAAAAAGTATACAACCAGTTTACACCCTCTTAGGGGTCGAATTTCAAAAAATCTTGAAAACACATTCTAGGTATTCACATGAAGAATCCGTAGAATAAAAATGAATTCAATATTTCGAAAGACCTAGTAGATATGACTAAAACCGTGAAAATATATGCATTTTATATTAACTGATATTTCCCCCCCCCCCTTCTGAACGCCAATGAATATTCAATTTTTTTTTTATCAGAATTACTTTTCTAGTTAATTTACATATACGTACCGAGTTTCAACTTCAACAACCCCCCACCCAAAAATTTTGTTTCAATCTACTCTCCTAGTATAACTACAGATATTTGTCAAGTTTTAATTGCTTGCTATTAATGGTTTAGGAGATATGGATTTTAGAATTTATCGATCTCGGCATTTTTGCGTTTCGTACGCATTATTTCCCCCTCCACTCCCACACCCCTTCACCCATATCTGTTTTTTTTTTTTGCAAATGGGTCCATTATCAAAGCTCTATAGAAATTCTAAGTTTCAGCCTCCTTACACAAGCGGTTCTTGAGATCTAGAAACCTAAATTTTTCGTCTAAAACGCTTACCCCGCCTTCCCCCTTACACCTCCTCCTCTGAAAATAATGTCAATTCAAGGGGTCCACCAAGTTTATTCTTAGAAAAAATTTTAATTTAATACCTCTACTGGTTTGAGAGCCTTCAAAGATTTTGGGGCGGTCGACGTACGGCGTACGGGGTACGGCGTACAGACGGAGTGAAAATGTTTATTGCTTTTTTCGCGTCTACTAGTCATGAAACGTGGAAAAAAATTTTGAGGGTAGCAATTTTTTTTTTTTTAAAGTCGATAACAATACTGTATTATAAATAATACAGTAAAACAGGATTCTATAGTATTATTAAATTATAATGATGTAGTTTGTTCTTTTGTAAGTTTTGTAAGCAGGAAAAGGACGAAATCTTCCCTTTTAATATACCTACATAGTTCTGTACCACTTTATGTAATTCAGCATATGAACAGTTTTTGTTTTTGGAGGAACTTATCAGAATTTCAATATATTTTATTATAATAAAGGTATATTAGGTATAAGGTATGCGTTTGATTCCAATTATTTGATCTTGTTTTAATGGTTCAGTGCAAAATAAAAACCATCTTGTTGTTCTTTTTTAGTTGACGTTAAAAAACTACGTTTCGTCGTGAAATTCCAATAGATTATTAGTCGTCTAGGAAACTTAAATTTAATTAAGTAAAAATCGCATTATAAATACAATTTTTTAACACAGTGTAGAATTGATATCTACGATCCTACTTGGGACCTCTATGTTAACAATTTGAGTGCCAAACTTTATGTTCAATGTTTCGACAATGCTAAAACGTATAAAAATTTTCGTTGAACGTGTAATTTGATATAATATGGGCCGTATTATTCACGTCGGGTTATTTATAAAGTCTGGGTAGTTCCAGTTTTCCCCGAGATTTGGTATTATTCACGTCGGGTTATAGTTTTTCGCTGAGTTTATAATCAAGTGATCAGAGTTACCCAGGGAAAAATTTAACCTGTCAACAACTTCCAGTTTTCTACGATATCCAGGGATTTAAACGACGATTTGACAAATTTTGTATTATTCACGATTGAAGTTATGGCGAAAATTCATTTGTGGGGAAATTGGAGTGATTCTGATGAAGATGACGACAAAATAGAAAATGGAACAACGAATCGACATCGACATATGGGACGACAAATACAGTTGCTGCTGTTTCCAATGTAGGCCAATTTAATTATTTCCTTTTCACAATTTTACACCCCTTACACACGCTCCCTACAATTTTCAGCTAGGTGTTTAACAGGTCAAACTCTCGTATTAATTGTAAGATCCTATCTTATACAGTTCTTGAGATATGAGATATGATTTTTAGGAGATAAATGGTTATCCATCTTCTCGCTGAAAAATACTTTCAGTCAAGTACTATTGTCCATCTTTAAACATCCTTTCACTTATATAAAAATTTTCAGTTAAAGGGGTCCACTCAATCTATACCATATCAATAAACTTAAATGCAATAGCTTCAAGGATTTGGGAGATGCAAGCCTTCAATCGACTGTTCGCACTGCCGAAATCCAATCACTCGGTAGCACACACTCAGAAAACTATCGGGATCAAATGGGATGATTCTTGTTGAACGTGTAAACCCTGCACCACACATAACGTTTGTACTGCTCCCAGGTCCGCAACCATGGAAAAATTGCAGCCATTAATTGATATTTTTCCTGAAATACACAAATTTTTTATATTCAAAAAAAGAAATGTCACATTCTGTAAATAATTAATAAAATTTTTGACGTTTGATTGGAAAAATAATGGAAAAATGGAAAACCAACCGATATGATTACCCGACCTTTTAAATTGCTAACCAGAGGTGAATAGTAATACAATTTTTCATCCAGAGAAATTAATCAGTGATTTAATTTAATACCCCAGATAAGTTATCAGCTAGATAAGGCGAAAATAACCCGAGGTGAATAATACGGCCCTAAAAATAGCAGTAATTAATTAAGCAAAGATACACGTATGTATATAAAAGAAAAATTATTCAACTGAATTAAGTGGACATATGTAGATGGGTGGTTTTATTAGTTATAACTTCTTAATTTGGGTACGGGAGGTTGAATTTAAGATTTTAGATACTTTCATCAAGAGTAAAATACCACAGATTCATTAATTGGAAAACAGGGAAAAGGAATAGACTTACTTCATAAAAATCGTTGAATTGCGAATATACACATACATATGTCATCCTGACTTGAAAGGAAAATACACACAAAATATAAATTTTCATTCCAAGGCTTTCTTCATTACTCACCCTTTTTATTTAGGTTCTTGTGCTATGAACCCAAATGATTCAAAGAAGTGCAAGATAAGAGGAAAACGATTTCCTGGACATGCGTTCAACAATAACACGTGCTTGTTTGCTTTTGTACTCTCCACTTTCAATCGAAACAGCTACAGTATCCTTATGGGTAGGAACTCAAGCTTTTCAATTTTCGAATTACGAACTCAAGCTTTTCAATTTCCAGGAATCTGAACTTCACTCTCTCCGCTTTAATTATACTTTCAAAGTGAACGCGCTAATTTTTTTCACAAGATTCATGGTGTATCTTCAAAATACAAATCCACATTCTAATGTTTCTAATAATTATATTTCTAATCGCCTTTATTACTCGTATTTACTAAAGTAGGAGAAATTCTCGGAGAGGAGAGAAAAGCTTACTATTTTCTATCGACTCTCCCAGTGCTGTACTTATTAAAATAATATATTTTTTAGGTTATTTTATGTTCCGTTTAGTTTAGTTTTTATGTTGTAGTGTAGTGGACTCCGCAATGAGTTTTCTTAATTAAGGATATGTGGATACTAAACTGCTAGAAATAATAAAAAGACTCCATTGTTCTTTTTTTTCTGGATCCTAATCAAACAAAATATGAACGAGGTGTGTCCTTGTTCGCCAGTCAACACTGCAAACGAATCATCTAATTCAGAAAATGAGACAGAACCGGCGAAAATTTTTCATCAGCGTTTATCAACGAAACGTGATTTAAACAATTCGGTAATTATAATCTTCTTATTAAAATATTATTATTATTACTATAAAAATATCCTAAGCATTTTGTATGCAACTCTGAGAGGATATTTCACTATAAGACGGCACAGTGAACACACCTTCACTTGGCTGCCTAGCAACAAGGCTGTTGCCATGTAAACAATGAAAATTTAATGAGAGATATTATATTCTAGGTAAAAAGAAGATATTTACTGGCTTATTTTATTATTATTATTGAGTATTTTTTAATGCAGTTAGTGATTAATTATTGATTAGTACTGGACGTACATATAGATATAATTTAAAATTCTGATCCAAAATTATATACATACATACATATTATACATATACCTATAAATAAACACATATAAATTTATTGTGTTTGACATTTCTTGTACATCTAGTAATGTAAAAAGTTCTTTAACGCTAAATAAAATTCAGTAAAAAGAATAATTTTTGAAAGTTTGTAGGTATGTAGTGTAATACAAGTGCAAAATGTGAAACTTGTTGGAAACACTTAACTGGTTTAACAGGAAGGGCGTTAACCGTACACTCTGAAGCAGTAGAACTTATTAAGTTATTACTTATACAGGTGCCATAGGTTATCATTGAAACAAAAATATGTAGATGCTTACACAGGGTACCCACCACTACCCACGATAGTGGGTAAAACACAGTGTCTGGCGAGCTCTAGTGAAAATAAATGGGAACATTCTCGAAATTATCACACTTACGAGTATTCTGGAAAAATTACCATGCGATCATTGAAAATGTTCGGAATTTACTTTATCGATATGCTATACAAACGTCTTTTCCAGGTGTTTGAAACCATATTTCCAGGAAAAAAAGTTCAAAATTACAATATAATACTGTAAATGTGAGAGATGAGCCATCTCAAAATTTTCTTTATTTCTCTTTCACTTTCTGAAAAACGCTACTATTGATGTGGATTCGAAATGTCAAATTTCCGAGAAGGTGTTCCTATTTCATACCCTTCTGGGTCATTTGGAGGCACTTGCTACAAATATAGTTTTTGTGCTTAGACCTTGTCAAGCAGTATTTTGAAAGTGTTACATACGGTGACCCACCTTGACCCGTTTTCTAAAATTTTACTATTTCTGTATAACTGATACTGATACATATAACCGCTTATTGATATTCATCAAACGTACATATTTATAACGCGCGACGCGTTGTATGTAATTAACAATTTAAAAATAATAAATTTTCTAATAAAATCTAGCTCTCGAAAGGACTGAAAACCCCGCATTAGTAGGGTAGTGTAAATATATGTACCTTTTAAGGGGTTACATCTAGTTGGCGGCCGAAAAAAGGCGTGTTTTTATGAATTTTTTTTGGAAAAATTATTGCAGGTTTCGAACTGTTTTTTTTCATAGTGAAGGGTATATCTTTGACTATATTTCATAATTTTTTTGTTGGAAATAATTCCCAAATGTAGCAGATATAATATATTTCCCGGACCGCTGTTCAAAAAAAAGCCTTCCGCGGTGACCACTGTGACACTTCCACACCAATGATCTCAAATAAAAAAACCAAATGAATTAAGTTTTTTAATCGTATTATCTAGTCTTTAATCGAAGGATTTAATAAAATATTCATTTTTGAAAAAATGGTCGGCGATCGAAAGTGAAAGTCCAATTTTCGGTGAAAAATTCACTTAATTTTCCTTGATATAAAAAAAAGTATGCATCGAAAAAAAAATCCTTCGCTTAAGGACTGCCTTTTGATGTAAGAAAAAAGTGTGCAAAATTTCAAGTAAATCGATCAACTCGTTTTTGAGATATCGTGGTCACCGATTTTGAAAAAGCCGTTTCGAGAAAAACGCGTTTAAAGTTTGAAGTCGGGTCTATACCTACATAGATAAAGTGTAAAGTGTAATTCTTTCGAGCCTTTCGCACGATTCATTTTAAAACTTCAAATATTAGAAAGAACACGTTTAACTGAACGTCGTGAGCGCTTCGAAGTCAACTGCTGTACTGTGACGGTTTTCGATTTCAAATATACAGTCAAACCTGGATGAGTGAGAACATAACTGTAAAAACGGCCGTAATTCGCTCAATTTTGAACAGATCGACTTGAAATTTTCAGACAATATTTTTTAAAGGTTAGATATACTTTAAGAATCCGTCGAAAACGAAAAATAGATTTTTCGAAAATTCTAACTAGATGTAACCCCTTAAACTCAACTTTAAATTCGTGTGTCTTATATCTTTTGATCACCACTGTCGTCTCTAAAGAAAATAAAAAATTCTTCTAAATTAGAGTAGAGTAGAGTAGCTAGAGTCGATAGAAACTATTTGACAGCTTCGAATACAGTTTCACGAAATCTTCTGTTCATCTTATAGAACTATAAAACTACATTTTTATTGAATACTGTTTTAAGTACTCGTAAGTAATATTATCACTTAATTAAAAGACCACGATACAAATTTATTTGATTTAACCAGATAGCGCTAAAGGAAGGATTTCTCTTGAAGCAAACGTGGTCTTTTCAAAGATGGAGTAGACGCTTTTTCCGTCTAAAAGCCCATAAATTGTATTATGCGAAAGAAGTAAGTACCAATCTTATTTTATTCTTAATCAAAAATATTTCCTATGAATATTCAGATTCATCATTCTTCAATTTTACTAGAATATAAGTGTGGAAATTCAATAAAATCCAATTGGGCGAGGTATTGGTATCGTTACTATTGTGGTACTGATTAAGGTTTTGATTTTCATTAATTTGAAACGGTGCAGTAGGTATGGTATGGTATATTTGGCTCATAAAGTTTCTTTCCAACTTTTGATAACTGAATTTCATTGTTTCATGAGTTGACGTTGTACTGAGAGACTGAATTTAAAAAAAAAACTAATTAGGACTTCCCGCCTTATTTCGGTAATAATACTTCATTATAAAAAGCTCACCGCTGCATAAAACTTTTCTTTCACAAATAACTTTGAGATGAGATTGTTCTTAATCTCATTAAAATTTGTCTTAGAATTCAAATTGGGCGAGATTGTAACAAATTAAAATTTAAGTAATATTTCATTTACTTTGTGAAATATTAAGACACAAAAGAAAAGAAAATTTCATATTTGACGTGAATATTGAGAAAAGAGATAATTATTTTATTGACAATTTTTTGTTTCTACTGTTTTTTTATCATTTCAACAGCATTTTCATGTACCTACAATGAAAACTTTTTTCGGGACACTATAATCAAGCCACCTGCCATATGTACATATGGCGCCGTATCCGTACTTTTTAACAAAAATGTTACTGGATACTTTTCCCGACTTTATGGAAGTACGCAGGACGCAGCTATCATTCGAGTCTACAAGGAAGTAAATCGATCAAAAATTATAGTCAAATATCAATGTTATTATGGCTACCATATTCGTTCTACATTGCTTTCATAAGTAGCGAACAGGTTGGATTCTTCAAATATTTTCTACTGCTTCTACCTATTTACTGCAGTCCAAAGCGTTGATATTGACATTAAGAAACAGTTGCAGTTCACTTTTACTGACTTCCCTAAGGTCTTTGATGAGTTTATAGTGTGGTGACTAAACTGCCAACCTTTGCATTTACAACCTTCAACTGCCGAGCAGTCGCAAACAGAAATGACAGCTGATTTTTACCTTAAGCAGTAGTCTACTACCGGCAGTCACTGCTGAGCGCGATGGTCGGCAGTACCAGTAAGACTAAACCTTTAGAACGATTTCTTCAATGGTTTATGTCTTACTTTTACAACCCGCACTACGTTCGATGGTTGCATTTCCACTGAATTTCCTCCCACTCTCTGATGCTCTGGTCCAAGTTAAATATTTGGAAAGGCCTGGTAGATATGACGAAAATGGTGAAAATATATGCATTTTATATTTATTGATAATATTTTTTGCCCCCCCCCCCCCCCCTTCTGAACGCCAATGAATATTTGATTTTTTTTTTATCAGAACTACTTTTCTAGTTGAATTACATATACGTACCGAGTTTCAACTTTCTAGCATAAGCCGTTCTAAGGTTAGGAAAAACACCCCCACCCTCGTACCATGCTACCCTTAAAAAAAAATTATTTTTCCACCATGCCACTATTATAGTTCTATCTAAATATGAAGTTTAATGTTTATATCATTACAGGCTCTTAAGATATAAGCATCGGAACTTTTTCCTTCTCATCCTTCCCAACCCTCACGCTCTACACCCCACCTTTATTATTTTTTTCCCTACTAGGGTTCTTTTGGGCCTACTTCTGGTAAAAATACACTGTTATTGAGATATGAAAAGTGACATTTCTGAAAAATTCTTATCCCACTCCAAAAAAATTTTTCAGGGTAGCAAATTTTTTTTTCTTTAAAATCGATAACATAACTTTATTATTAAAATAATAAAGTAAAAATTAGAACGTGTATATAGGGTAAAAGCTAAAATGATTGACACCCCCGAAATATGTACCAGTAGTTGACACCTATAAGTTAAATAGAATTTTAAAGAATATAAATGAAATATTAATACACTGAGGATTTAATTTTTATAAAAGTTATTATATTTATGGTCATATGTTACCACCTGCAAGAACAATTTCCATTGTCAATTCTCTAGAAAACTTGAAGATTGAACACCTGCCAAAAGAACGTTTTTTTTCTAGGTGTGGTTGGATTTTTGGAGAGAATTTTACGGAGCCTCGATGCCTCGATGCCTCGGAAGAACCTTCTATCTCACTACAGAAGACTCTCCAGGAATTACGTTGCGCCTTTCTCAGTTCGTATTTGTATTTGCGAAGTGATCCTTTGTAGGAGTCCCAGTCGCAAACGTCTTTGGTGCTCTTGGCTTTGTTGAACCATTGCCTGCAGCACTTCCTAAGAGCCCCGAGTTCTGCGTTCCACCATGGCGGCTTATGTCTCCCTCTTGGCCTGCTCTCAGGACAAGAGTTCGACATTGCCTTACCCTATGTATAATTGTCAGTGAAAAGTGTAGAAGACATTTTAACGAATTTTGTCAGATCTCTGTTGAGATACTGAATTAATTTAACATCTGCGCACTCATTATATCAGCGTTCATCGTTTTCCAGATTTTTTGATAATCAACCCATAAATATGTAAAGTGGTTGTACGTTTTCATTTTTTGAGTAAAACTCCGAAACGTGTTTATTGCTTAGAAGCCGTACCATGTGATTGACAGCCTAAAGAATAATAAAGCTGCTTTTTGATTTTACTGATTTTCAGGAGGCCAGAGTCCGACTTGGGCTCTCGCGCCATTGATGATGTTAAACTAATTGCACCACCTTCTTTCCTTATGCCTATAATTTTTTATCAGCTTGACATTTAGTTCAGCGTACAAAGTTAAATCGAGCTGGTGACCTGGACCGACTAAGTAGAGACTTAATAATATATAGAAAAACAATGGCTATTGATTATTATTTCATTAATCATTTATTAATTCTGCCAGATTTTAAAAAAACTGAACGTGTTACGTTTAGGCTCTTTTAATCTACAGGTACATGCTGGTGCGGAAGAAATATAAAAACACAAATACGAAATAATAGATATTCATCATTGGCAAACGCCACTTTTCCGCTACATATTTTAGATTAATAGAATTTTGTTATGGTAACAAGCCGTATGTAATTTGTTACCGACCTACTGACCCATCTTTCATTATATCGCTACATGAAATATGCGACCGAGACCTTTGGCTTTTAACATTTTTACATCTGCGCTTTTCCTTTCATTTATTCTTTATTTTTAATTTTTTTTTTCAAAGCCCTTCAATACACCATGTGAAAATGTTTTCTACCTTTTGCAAGGATACGATTTTCCAGAGGAAAATGTTCATTTCACGCAAATAAAAAGGGAGCATGGAGCTTTTATTTTTGGTGTTGCCGCAGTGACTATGTTCTCTCCTGGGATATTATCTGCATGAAAGCAACGAAAATATATAGAAATGTGGAAGTATTTGCCAAAAGTAGTTAAGCCTGACGAAGGTGAACCCGACCTGTCTTGTCGAAAGGTAGAAGGGATACCTTTAAGTACGGTATCCGTTGTACCTTTCCGTGCATAACCTGTGATCTGATATATCTACCAGAGCAGATAGCACAAATAAATACGTTTCATAGTGTAACAAATACATAGTTCATAATAAGACCCATGCCACCAATTCTCGGAACTAATGTCTCTTCTCATCAGAGATGACATTAGTATACATATAACGGTATTTTTAATAATTTGAACAAAATGGTTTGAGTTTTAATTGAGGATATGTAAATATATCAATTTATAATGTCATCTGTTTATCATCAGTTTCCCCATTTGTAGTTATCGTCTCACTCATTATTGTAAATGATAAATCGATAATTTTTAGTTAAATACTGGAAATCTGGATACACTATACAGTGTCCATTTCTCGATTGCGCTCGCATTCTATAGGACAATGTTAAGGCTTTTGTTCTCCTTCCTTAGCACGCAGGATAAGCTTTTTCTGGAGCAACTATAAAAAAACATGTCGAGGCAAAAGTATACCAGTGTACTATATTAAAACCTCACATAATCACTACTTTCTGAGCAATATTACAAATTTCTAAGGATAATTTTAAGTGTTAAATGTTGTGTATTTGTCAAAATAAGCAATATATTATCTATCTTTAATAAGACTGTGCAATTTTCGAAATAAAGACAATCTAAAAGATAATATCATCTGTGATCTACTTTTTAATTTTCTCTGTTATAAATTTTGGTGTTTCAAAAGTAATTCAGGTAAGCGTAATGAAATGTATAAATAGTAAAATGAGTATCATAAAGCTTCAAGTGCGGATGCTCAGTTCCGTAAACAGTTAAACCTAAACCCATTGCGTTTTCATAGGTTTGTAAGATTTTCTAATTAAATCCAGCCGCATATTATCTACACGTGCAACTGTATGTGTAATCTCTCGAATATGTAAAATCCATTCGTCCCATTTTATCATGAATAAAGAGTTCCTTAATTCCATGTACTCTTCTAGAAATTCATTAATTTTTAGTATTTTTATTCTGAAAAAGAATCCATCCACTATTTTCATGGATGAAATCAGAGTGATTTTGACTGCAAAAAATCATCGAATTTTGTGTATGGTGATTATTTAGCGGCTTCCTGTCTACTTCAAAAATTGTGAGAAATTAATGGATAAATCAGGAAACTTAATGCTATAAGAATGGTCAAATAAAGACAGTATGAAATAAAGTCCACTATGAAGTGAATTACATTAGATTCGATATAAACTTTTAGTGCTAAATTGTCGATTTACACGTATGTATATTGCACAAGTAAAAGTTAAAAAAAAAATCAAAAAATTACCGAATTGTAAAACAATAATTTTAAAATCATTGTGTTTATACTCTAGATGAGCATATAGAGTATTATAAGTTTAATCCAGCCCGAAAAGTTTGTAACGCATAGAACCGAGCCTCGGTTATATATTATTTTGTGTTTATTTGGGTCCAAAACTCCCAAATCCGTATGATGTCCGTCCGTCCGCTTGCACGATAACTCAAGAACACGTTGATTTAGGAAGTAGAAATTTTGTCACAACTTGTAAAATGGAAAATGTAAGGCTAAGTTCGTTAATGGGCGATATCCTTCCACTCCTTCGGGTACCTCCCATACAAGAGTTCTTAAAACACGTATTCACAATTATTGATCCAATGCTTCAAGCTAGGAACCTTAAATTTTGCATACTTAAGGCTTACAATATTTGAATCTAAAGGTCCGACTATGATGCAAATCGAATAAGTCCTTCGTGTAGCAGCCTAGAAAAGTCCTTCAAAAATGTATGCTTGTTACTGAATCCACTACAAATTCAGTTAAAGCAGGAATTAGTTGTATACCAAAACCAAGGCTGAGTTCATTAATTAGCGCCATCCGTCGTCTCCTTCGGGTAGCTGTCATACAAAAGTCCGTGTTCACCAATATTGAACGATAACTTTAGAACGCTTTAAGTTACGACTTTGATATTTTGTACACTTCAATTTTATAATAGTCGCAGCTGAGACTATTGATATGAAAAATATTCCGTAAGTTCTAGTTGCCATACAAAAATTCTGTAAAATGTCCTAACTAACTTTCACTATAAATCAAAAAATCGAGTAGCCACTATACAATAGTTTCTACCTGTAAGTAAAAGGTCATGTAATAATTGACAGTGCACTCCTCATTCTTTTGATATAGTTCCAACTAAAATATAAATCGGAGTTCACTATTTCATCTAGAGTATCATACGATTGGCTTGTAGCCGATCGTGACTGCGTTATGTTTTTTTTCTGCATTGTTCGCATCGAGGTAAAATGCTAATATTACCATTTCCTTGAGATTCGTTCTAGTCTTTCTTTATTATTATTACAATTAAATATTTTATAAGATGTTTAGGTATTATTACGGTAAAAAAGGAAAAAAATTATTCATTTATCATTGATTTTAAATTTGTAAAATAATATCAACATTTACCAATTACTTTCGGTTTTAAAATACCCCATTCGAATGTGAATACGTTTTGTACCTACAGAACAAAAGAACTGGTCAAATTAGAACCACATTTTTATGCATGTTCTAACAGGATTTTCGAAATTAAAGGGAAATAACTCCGCTTTAAGAGATATCTATTTAACTCAATTAAAAATCTATCCGAAGTAATAAAATAAAGCGTTTTACTGTTAATTCAATAAGATAGTCAATTTAAATCAAAACAATATCGCAATAAATAGTATGTATTATACATACCTTTATAACGATTCTTAACTTTGAGCAGAATTCCAATTATTTTTATAATGCGAAATCTTTCTGAGTGTATATACTAATTCATTCGCGAATGTTATTAATGAAACTTTTTTTAACTAATGAAACTCTTAATTCATGTTATTTTTTGTTGTCCCTTTTTATTTATACAGTTTAAGTGAAATTTACATTTACAAATCATACAGAATCTCATAATTAACTCTACAATCTAAATATGATTTAAAAAAAACTCTTTCAGTCAAATATTTATATCTTTTGCAGTGTGATGTTTTTGATGAAATCGACTTATATGGGTTCTGTTTCGCAGAATGCAGTATAAAAAACGTTAATCATAGTTTTCAAGTAAGTTTTTATTTAATAAAAAAAATATCTTTTTAAAATAATTTAGACGAATTTCAACGCTATGCTCCATAGTTTTATGCTTATTAGTATTTTAATTGCCAAAACTTTATTACGATATTTTCGCGTCACAGAGAGAGACGTGTTGAAGGCGCTTATATAAAAATCCGTAGAAGGAAATTTTTTTTGACAATTCGATGTAGAAAAAATCCTTTTCACGGACTTTGAAAATCTAAACTTTTTTGCAATTTCTCAGAACTATATGGACTCTATATGGACTATATGGATTCTGTTCTGTGGTTGGTACCATATATGCACCACTTCAACACAAATGAACTTTTTTTGCTTAAATTTTTTTCTTGTATGAACCATTCCAAACATTGAAAAATATCTCCACCCTTTTTACAAATTTATATTCTTAAAACACGTCGATATTAAACTTCTATGCAAATATAAAGTTTCACTTATCTATCGTCACCCAGCAAACACGAATGTCATGAACCAGTTACTTCCGAAGTACAGAGCACTCTTCATGAGTCGTTCACTGAAATTTACTTGATAATATGAAAAATCTCAGTTATGTACTTTTTGTATATAAGAATACGTGTACGAATTTCTATCTAGCTTTTTCACATGTGAAAATGGCCTGAGTCTGTTACTTCCGAAGTACAGAGCATTCATAACGATGAAAGAGAATGATATCTATACCGTTCTCTTTCATCGTGATGAACGCTCTGTACTTCGGAAGTAACAGACTCAGGACATTTTCGTATCTATACAACAAAATAAGTTAGAAAGAGACGAATATTGATGTTATTATTTTAATTTAATATGGAATTAGAATTTTCATCTATAATGTTACAAAATTTTTAATAGCATAAATTAGTTGGAATATTTGTTACCAGTTACAGATAACATTGATTGTTTTTTAATTCCTTTTTAAGAAACTACTTATACTAAAACTCTTTTAAACTTCACTTGACACCCAAAACAATAAAGTAAATGGTATGTCATATTCCTTAACGCGAGTGTATTGTGTAGGTTGCTACAATACAGTGAACAAAATACAGATGCAGCTTAAGTATATATGCATGATTGATGTATGCACGCATACCATAAGAAAAATGTTGGTTTAGTATGGATAACCCCTGAGCCTGAGTTTGCTGGGCAGCGCCCCTCGAGACATTAAACTATGAATGTTTTCCTTTTAAACCTCACTGGTGCTAACCGAACTTACATTTTTTCCTGTAACAAGTATCCATTAGGTCTACTTGCTTATGCCAAGATCGTCTCTCAAATAGTTCTTGGGACTCGAGTATGAAAGAGGATTTTCATCAAAATAGTTTAGGCCCGCCCCCCTAACTTCCGTGCTCCAGCCCCTAAACAATTTCATATTCGGCATACTCCGTGCACATACATGTATACCAAACCAAATTTCAGTTTTAATGCATAATTGGTTTGAAAGATATGTTAATCTCAACTTTTCACCTCTTCCCCACACGCTACTACCCTCCCTAAAAAATTATTTCTAATTTTCACAGCTATCGCTATAAATGTTCCAAGTTTCAACTTGCGGGCTTAAACACGTCCCGAGATACAGAAACCAAATAATTCGTTTAAAGCAGGGAATACACGATACAACGGTTGTACCGACGTGTGTTGTTGCGATATCTGTCCAACGGTTGTATGCACTGATCACACGATGCGATTTGCTTACAATTTTCTTCCAACAATATTTCATAGTTATTCCCAGTACAGTATTTGATAACACAGAAGCACTAAAAGTTTACGAATGAAATCGCTACAACATTTGTATTCATGATAATACACATAAATACAATATAATTACGACCTATCGCATGCGACCGCCGCACAGTGGGGTATTTGTGCTAAAAAGCTGGCCAAAAGTCCAAATTAAAAATTTAAACTGAAGATAAAATCGATCCTTTTTCCAAGGAGTCAACTAGTTATGACGTCATGTAGCAGTATTTTTTTTTTCATACCGTTCTATTAACGGTAAAGCCTGTCGAAAGTTACTCGCTGTGAACGCCGGATATTTTTTTTCCGGTGCTTTCTTGAGAAGGCTTTTTTCTTTTGCGTAGTAATTGCTTAGTGAGTGGACAATTTTAATCAATTGTGATGGATTTTCAAGTTCAAGGTATGTACTATATTTTTGATCGAAAAATATTTATTTAAAACTATTATTATTGCATCTGTTAGACGTTTGAAGAAACACGTCTAAGAATCCAAATTTTTACTTACATTTTGCAAAACATTAGTGGTTAAGTTATATTCTCGTGTCAGATCGCGCGAAAATAATGATTACAAGTTATGATCAAGTTCATTAGCTAACTGATAAAAAAAAAGAAATCTTGCACAAAGTTGCACCATTTTGTTTTATGACTCTTTCTTTTGAATAAGTCGTGATTAAGGAAATTTAAGAAAGGGGTGTAAAAAGGATTCCAAAAGGACTTAATGTAGAGTTTTTAGTTTATAACATGAAAAGGAGCCTAAAGAACATCTGGAAAAGAAAGAATTCAAATCGCCTTGTTGTCGGTCAGGTAGTGGAAAAAGATAAGCTAAATTTGGTCTAAGAATAGAACAAATGATAGAAATTGCCTTGAAAAAAAATTTAATATATATGAGCATCTAGAACCAAAATGCAAAATTACGCATAGGAAACGTTTATCACATCATTTTAAGTCGATAAAAATGAAAAAATTATTTAGCCACATTTTTCGTATAAATACCACACTGTGCGCCGGTTTTCAGTCCAGAGCATACAACCGTGCGATATTGGCCCAACCGTTGTTCATAAACGCATACACGATGCAATCGTCGTATACAACGGCAAATTAGGCCAACAGTTGGTACAACCGTTGTATAGTGTATTCCCTGCAGACTGCATACAATCTCACTCTCCGTCCTCTAAAGGAATTAGAGGGGTCCAGTGTAGTGCTGCGACATCGACATCGATGTTTCTAAAACATCGATGTTTTTCAAAAACATCGGGTACTTTTAACATCGATGTTCTTACTTCGATGTTTTTCAAACATCGATGTTTCTTAAAAACATCGACATCGATGTTTCAGGCACATCGAAAATTTTTTTTTTTTGCTTCTCACACCAATCTCGTAGCATAAATTCTACCGAGGTTTTATAAAAGCATCGGACTTTGTAAGAAAAAGGTAAAAGAAAGTGGTAAAATATCGATGGGACCAAATGAAACGAAACTATTCAGCAGACAAAGTTTCTGAAAATACATGTGATGAAATTCGTATGCGTCGCAATCAATTTTATTAGACTTGATGCTTGAAAATTTTCTTGCTTCTTGCATTTGTTTGGCTACGTAGATGATATCCTTTTATTACGTATTGTGATACCTACATAGATGTGTGTCGAAAATTTATTGGATTTTCCTTACATTAGAAAAGTAGAATTTGTTGTTCTTAGCATTACTGGGAGACTTAAATCATGACCCACTGCTGCAATGGAAGCCATGACAAACTTGGCCCCATTACACTTAGAGATAAAGAAGAAGGCTCTGAGAGAGGCCATAAGGTTACAGCAGTACAATAAGTTCAAAGCAGGAGACCTTGTCGGTCACTTTAAAATTCTACAGGAATTTGATCAGAAGGACCTGACCGACTCAGTAACCGATAACATGCCAAAGGTATAAAATATGATTTTGAGAGACCATATATTGTGACTCTGGGAGATCGTGTATCACGGCAATCTGTTCTACTAGCTTTTGCGGAAGGTGCTTCAGTCTGGTACAAGGACGGCTCTAAGACCTATAGTGGAACTTGAGCGGGCGTATTTGGACCCAATTGTAAAATATGGATGGCAATGGGACAAACAGCCACTGTATTTCAAGCTGAGGTACATACCATAGAGCTGTGCGCAGGTAAACTTCTACAGAATAAACCAAAAGGCGCTACAGTTATTATTTTATCTGACAGCCAGGCGGCACTACTAGCGCTGAAATTTTATTGTTTCCGCTCTAAGCTTGTGTGGGACTGTCATACTCTTCTTAAAGAGCTGGCACATCATAAAAGTCTAACCCTGATGTGGGTGCCAGGACATGAGGGTATTCCGGGTAACGAATCGGCTGACCAGCTAGCCAAGTGGGGAGCCAACTCGCCATCGATAGGCCCGGAACCATTCTGTGGAGTAGGTAAAGGCTTCATTAAGGATGGCATTATAAAGTGGGTAAATCTTCAGGGGGAGGATTATTGAAACTCCCTTTCAGGACTTAGACAGTCAAACAAATGTCTGACCTTCTCAATTAGGAGAGCTTCGGAATTCCTTTCCTTAAGTAGGTATAACGCACGGGTTATAATGGGATATTTTTCAGGACATTATTTCCTTAATTATCATCATAAGATCATCGGTGAGGTATCACTAGATGCATGTCCATTCTGTGATATCACATCTGAAACTACGGCAAACATTCTGTGTGATTGTGATGCAGTGGCCAGATCAAGGATGCAGATTCTCGGTGGATTCACCCTCACCTATGAAGACCTGTCGAAGACTCCCCTGAGTGGCCTAGGGAGTAGTTTAGAGCCAGGAACAAACGACCTCTCAGGTCGTGGTTCGAGAAGCAGTAAGGCTTCTATAGGCTCTACTGAACTTAATAATAATGTCTCACATAAAATTCTAAAAACATCGATGTTGAGAAACATCGATGTTTTTCACCGATGTTTTATCGACATCGATGTCGTTTATTTCAAACATCGATGTAATATAACATCGATGTTTTGAGGTCGATGTCGCAGCACTAGTCCAGTGTACCCTTCAAAGAGCTCAAAGAGTTTGAGATCTACGAGCGGATTTTGTTTTTAATGGTTTCGAGAATTATGCTTAGAATAAATTCTCCCTTCTTCGCACGTTCCTATTGAAACTGGAATCTGAACTTCGACAATTTATAAAGATTTGTAGCTCTCGAGATAAGCATCCTACACGTAAGATTTTGTTAAGTTCCACTTACTTTCCAAAAATAACGTGCTATACACTTGTAGCAGCTTTTCCACAAAGCAAAATTTATTTGCGAGTCCAACAGTAATGTATGTCACAGATACCATAAAATGGACATATAAGCGAGTATAGCTGGTGTGCTATGTGCGTTTTCCCATCCATTTACGAGTATAAGTCCTTTTGTGTTATATGTTGCCATAATTTAGGCATGCGCCACAAATGGGAAAAAGAATTGATCCAGATCCAGGTGTATTAATTATTTGGACTTTAAATTTGAATATTTTCCAAAAAGTCCACAGCTTATCTCAAATTTCCAATATGCCATACCTCTCATTTCATCTCATATAGTAACTTTAAACATACAATCAGTTAAATTCAATCCTTCAGAAGAGCAAGCAAAAAATTAGAATTAAGGCACTGAAACAGAATCTACAGTTTAAAGGGATGGGAACAGTTACTCTAATTGAGACAAAACATGAAAACACAAGAAACCATAAACGAAGCTTTATAAAAATGTATGAAGTATGATTTTAATATGTGAAATTTCCCTTATTTACCGCAGGCGCATGCCACGAGTTGGACAAACACAAGGACTTTCCCACAATTTTATGCTTTTGATTTATAATTTGCGTAAGCAGAAATATTCCTTTCGGAGAATCAACCGCTACTGAAAATATGAGATAGAAAAATATCCATCGGAAGAGAGGAAGTGTTTCATAATATCGTCGTATTAAAAAAAGTTTAATGAAATTACGACCGAAAAATAAATAATCAGGTAAACCGATCAAATGGCTTTTTCTGGAGGAGTTTTTAACGACTTCGTAATTACTTTCAATTGATATCGAAAGAAATCAACATCAACATTTACCAGACGAAATTAGAAGTTCGTTTTTGATATTAATTACAATTATAATAGTAGTCACGATTCCCACGACGCCATTCCTTTCAACTTTTTCTTAAGGTTATAGAACGGAATCTAGTGCGTTAAGCACATAGTAGCGTAAAATTCCGTAGTCCAGCTTAGGAATGGGAAGGTTGAAGAATTGAGCCGGGTTTGACAACGCTTCTTAGGTACATGTGATGATATTGGTGATCTCGGTAAAAATGTAAACAGAACCTCCTTAATCCTCCATTCTACTAGAATGCGTTCGAAGACGAATCAATTCTGCAGTCTCATCATGCTTTGACATAATTTGCATTACCGAAACCTGGCTTTATAGTAATTTTAAAGATGCCGAACACTTCGGCATATGTGATGTGATATGTTTTGCTACGCATTTTCTCTCTTGCCTTATGTTCAGAAATTTGACGACTTGATCTGTACCAGAATAAATTCAATTTAAAAAAAAAAAAAAAAAAACAAGTACCGAATCGTTCTGAACCCGAGTTTTTTCTTCAAATGTTGCTGGTGAAAAATTAACGAATTATGAACTTTCTTCAGGTTATAACTCCAACTAGATCTCTGGTTCTATGTGCGGAGTCGCGACGAGAAATGGAAGACTGGCTAACGGCTCTCAAAACAGCTTCAGCAACTGAATACTATGAATCTGGTCTGGATCATCACGACTTTCTATCAAATCGTCACCACTGGTATGCAACATCGCACGCAAGGCCTACGTACTGCAATGTTTGCCGTGAAGCCCTTTCCGGTGTCACATCGCATGGACTTTCCTGCGAAGTGTGCAAATGTAAAGTGCATAAGCGATGTGCTGCCAAGGCCATTGCCAATTGCAAATGGACAACCTTAGCGTCAGTCGGCAAGGATATTATAGAAGAAAAGGATGGTAGTATTGTTATGCCACACCAATGGATGGAAGGAAACTTACCTGTTGCGTCTACTTGTACAATCTGCAATAAGACGTGTGGCTCCGTGTTGCGCCTACAAGATTGGCGATGCCTTTGGTGTCGGGCTACAGTTCATACAGCATGCCGACCACAGATGTTTGTCGCTTGCCCGCTAGGACCTGCGAAAGTTTCGGTTGTACCGCCGACATCAGTGCATTCCATCGGAACCGATGAAGCCTGGGACGTAGTCAAACCGCAAGGAAATTTCTCGCCACTTCTAGTATTCATTAATTCTAAGTCTGGAGACAATCAAGGCGTGAAATTTCTTCGGCGTTTTAAGCAGCTTCTCAATCCTGCCCAAGTATTCGATTTAATTTCAACTGGACCAAGTTTAGGCTTAAGACTATTCCGACATTTCGACCCTTTCCGAATTTTGGTATGTTCGGGAGATGGCTCCGTAGGATGGGTTCTCAGCGAAATAGATCGGTTCGAAATGCATGTAAGCACCTTTTTAATTATTTAACGCTTTCATAGTACTCAATTTTTTTATTTTACTCGTAGAAACAATGCCAAGTTGCGGTGTTGCCCTTAGGCACTGGCAATGACTTGGCGCGGGTGCTCGGATGGGGTTCATCTTGTGATGATGATGCACATTTACCCCAAATTCTGGAACGTTATGAAACGGCTAGTACGAAAATGCTAGATCGGTGGAGCATTATGGTTTTCGAAAAAGCAATTCCTGTAAAGGCTCCTAAGATGTCTATTACAAACGCACAGGATGTTATGATGACGAACTTCGTCGAGTCTGCCAACTGGCATCTTAAGAGTATTGTAGAAGCGGATGACTTTCTCGTTGTAGTCACGTCTACGAAAATCTTGTGTGAAACTATTGACGAATTGCTGGAGAGGATGTCAGCAAACAAGAAAGAAGACGAGCAATTGAACGTGAAGTGCGATATCGTAAGACAGAAGTTGTCGATGCTGCTCGATGCGTTAAAGGAAGAAGAGAGCGGAGAACATGGTGGTGACGAGTTATTCCAGACTCTTCGCAATATCATTGATAGTGCGAAACAGAAACATGATAATGAAGTGTAAGTAAGACTTTGTAGTGTAATCCTGTATCTGAGAGGCAAAATGTCGTAACTGATTTCACAAACTTTAGAGAAGTCCTGATTAATTAATTTTTAATCATTTTTATCTCTAGACGTATGCGATAAATTAATGTTTGGTTTTGGTATTATGTTTTCCACTTATTACAGAATACCAGAATTTAGCAATGTAAAAAGAATAATTGGGTAAGGAAAGAGCCTTACCTTACTTACGACAGTTTTCCTCTCAAGCACAGACTTTTGAACGGGTGGAGGTTGTGCAGGAAGTACAACTTCCTTCAAATCCCTGTACTTCCATTTTATTTATTGAGGATAGATGCATATTCCGCCTTTGTAAAAAGAAACCCCCGGGCTCTTTATAGTCCTATGCAATCAAATTATATTTAAATTGGTATAATTTTAGAACACCAGCAAAGAAGAAAACTGAAAAAGAGGAATTGAATTTGAAGGAGCGCAGAAATAGCCGCATCCTTCGATCGACCGAAAAAGAAGCTCTACAATGTCGGGCAAATAGTGTAAAACGGGCGATGTACAACGTCATGGAACATTCGGAGCCAGGTCGGCCGAAACGATACCAGAGAAAGTTTTCTCTAACACCTTTTGAGGCTCTAAAAATTCCAATCTCTTCCATAGAAACGTCACCCTGTACATCTCCGCTTCCGCTTCCGATTCCTCCCATAAATATAATATCCCCGTCGGTGTCAACGACTCGACTTACGTGCATCTCTCCATTCCCCGATATGCGACGTGACTCGACAGATGAAACATATCTAACGACAATCAATCTGCCGGTTCCTAGACAATTTGCAGACGGTGGTGCTAGTCGAAGAAGCTCAGCTGCTCCGGAAAGTATTAAGGAAATTGAGGAAAATGAAAGCAATCTTGAATTAAGCGGATCATCTCAGATGTCTAACTTGGGACCTACTCAAACGACTAAAACGACGGAATCGCAGGATTTTCTATCAGTTCCACTTTGTCGTTTAGACCAATTACACGATCCGTTAACCGAATTTCGGCCAATGGAAGTATACGAGCGCGACCTCTTGCGGCAACTAGCAGTAAGGGCTTTAAATAAAATGAAGCCTGACGAAAAAACAATGGACCCAGAAACGACAATTCCTGAGATCGTAACACCGAAACACGAGCGGGAAGCCAACGTCTACACCAGTGACAATATGACTATCATAGATACAGATCCAATTGTAATAGTATCTTCACAGTTGACCCGATAATAATTTACAAGAACTCTTAACTGCATTTCAGGAGCAATCATCATCGGAAGAAGCGCCTGGAGAAGCAAGTGATATCTTATCAGCGATAAGCAACGAGGAGTGTAGTGTTGCTTCTGAAATACTGGACAAGCCTACAGAATCCTATCCACATTTTCATGTGGCGGACATCATTCAGGTATTTATGAGAAAGCAGTGTTGGTGATGGTTTCCGTTGGCTCTAAGCTACAATTCAGGCAGCTAGGAGAAAGGTGTTCTGAAATACACTCATACCTCGCTTGATGAAAGCATTTCTCGTTTCTTTTCAGCATTTTTAACAAAGCATTAATGCGAACAAAATTAAAAGTTCCTACCTTCAAGAGTTTTGAAGCTATCGACTAGTATTGATTAACACGTGATTTGAGGTCTTTTGTAAATGTCAGGTCAGGTGCCCCTAGAAGTGGAGAAATTTCGCTGAGTAATGACCTCCACCTTAGTTTTAACTCAAAACAAATTTGTATAAAACTTCGACTTCACTACTAAGCAATTTTTTAAGTTATAGATAGTAAGTCGGGGATTTTGTGTTGGGATTTCACTCCACTGACGCCGGAAAACGACAAACATTTCTTCAAGTTTGCTTTTATGGTAGCTTTTATGGTAGCTTTTATGGTAGCTTTTATGGTAGCTTAGATTTTTGTATGTGGCAGCTGGCAGCTACAGGAAAGAGTCATCAGACTATTTCATAGTTAATACCTTTACCCGCAATAGATAGAAAAGGCATAATTTAAATGGTTCTGAAGTCAAAGGCCAATATTCGTGAACACGTATTTTAAGGGAGGGGTACGGTATTTACATTTTTTTGGCATGTTTTTTTAAATGAATGTATAACATTTCAAGAATGTTGTGTCAAAATTTCAAGTCGATCGGAGCAAAATTAACGGAGCTATGAGCAGTTTAGAGGTGTACGTTATCGTATGGTCCGCCTAGTGTGCAAAACTTTAAAGCGTTTTTCTGAAACTCGTCATTTTTGAAGTCGGTGTGCACTGTAACTCAAAATCTAATGCACCGATTCTTTTGAAATTTTTTACACTATTTCTACACATATGTTAGTCAGCAGATAGTGACGAAGAGTTTTTTTTATTTTTACAATTATTTTTAATTTTACAATAAAAAACTTAACGATTTTTTTTAGCAAAAATCGAGTTTTTGACTTCCAAGTGCTACCCAAAATGGAAAAAATTGGTTAAAAAAAAAACTCGACGTCATTACCTCGAGAAACATTTCACCTAATAAATGCAATTATATTTTTTTTGATTCGGATGATCCAGTCTCGAGTTGTAGTGCACACCACAAAACAACTTTTTTTTGAGGCGCCTGCGGGGATTTGCTACCAACGGCTTATTTATAAATATTTTGAAATGGAATGAATTTTGATTATAGTTCAGACGTTGTATTAAAATATAAAAATGAAATGAAATTAACCAGCATTACGTTTGCATTGAAAAAAAAGTCTTGAATATTTTTTGACCGAATCAACCATACCCCCCCCCCCCTCGCTTAAGACTTTTGTTGAGTAGACTTTTGTAAGAGTAGTACGATTTTGTCAGTTATCGAACTTAGTCTTAAAAGTACTATTGAATAAATGAGTACCCGTTTCCTGGGAAGACTCTTCCGGACGGACGGAAAATAAAAACGGACAGATAGACAGGCAGAGAGACAGAAAAGCACCTCTGTGAACTTAGCACCCCACTTTAACCCAATTCAATAAGAAAATTGTTTTCGGGTGGAGCTTTGTTTGTACTTGATTGTACCGAAGAAAATTTCGTTTGTACCTCCAAGGGAACGGAGAAAAAAATGCTCCGTGTGAACTTAGCACCCGACTTGCACCAAATTAACTGAAATTTTTTATACAGATAGTACCCCGTCTGTAAATGATTGTACCGAAAATGATTTTTTTTTTTTAATAAAAAAATAAAAAAAAATAATTAGAATTTTTTTTTTTTAAAAAAAAAAAAAAGGACGGCAAACTATTGTAAATTGCTTCTATTTGATTGTACCTTCAATCGATTTTAAAATACTTTAAAATTTACATCAAAAACTAGCTATCTAAACCAACCAATCCTTCACACAAAGAGTAAAATACTTAGAACGACAACACTATATAAATCGATGACCGGAGTATGATCGATTTTCAAAATTTGAAAAACCAAAGATGCAAATATATGCTATAGATACCGTAGTTGATTGTACCTCCAAGAAATTTTAATAAATATTAATTTTTCCATCACAAAATAACATTCTAAATCAGCCAATAATTCACACTCAGAGAGAAATAATTCGAAAGACGATTCTTCGACAACACATTATAAGTCGGCATAGTATAGACCGATTTTCAAAATTCGAAAAATCAAAGATGCAAATATATGCTATAGATACCGTAGTTGATTGTACCTCCAAGAAATTTTAAGAAATATTAATTTTTCCATCAAAAAATAACAATCTAAATCAGCCAATAATTCACACTCAGAAATAAATAATTCGAAAGACGATCCTTCGACAACACATTATAAGTCGGCATAGTATAGACCGATTCTCAAAATTCGAAAAACCAAAGATGCAAATATATGCTATAGATACCGTAGTTGATTGTACCTCCAAGAAATTTTAAGAAATATTAATTTTTCCATCAAAAAATAACAATCTAAATCAGCCAATAGTTCACACTCAGAAATAAATAATTCGAGAGACGATCCTTCGACAACACATTATTAAACGATAAGCATAGTACATACGCTTTCAAAATTCGAAAAACCAAAGATGCAAATATATGCTATAGATACCGCAATTGATTGTACCTCCAAGAAATTTTAAGAAATATTAATTTTTCCATCAAAAAATAACATTCTAAATCTGCCAATAATTCACACTCAGAGTGAAATAATTCGAAAGACGATTCTTCGACAACACATTATAAGTCGGCATAGTATAGACCGATTTTCAAAATTCGAAAAACCAAAGATGCAAATATATGCTATAGATACCGAAGTTGATTGTACTTCCAAGAAATTTTAAGAAATATTAATTTTTCCATCAAAAAATAACATTCTAAATCAGCCAATAATTCACACTCAGAAAAAATTAATTTGAAAAACGATTCTTCGACAACACATTATAAGTCGGCATAGTATAGACCGATTTTCAAAATTCGAAAAACCAAAGATGCAAATATATGCTATAGATACCGTAGTTGATTGTACCTCCAAGAAATTTTAAGAAATATTAATTTTTCCATCAAAAAATAACATTCTAAATCAGCCAATAATTCACACTCAGAGAGAAATAATTCGAAAGACGATCCTTCGACAACACATTATAAGTCGGCATAGTATAGACCGATTTTCAAAATTCGAAAAACCAAAGATGCAAATATATGCTATAGGAACCGTAGTTGATTGTACCTCCAAGAAATTTTAAGAAATATTAATTTTTCCATCAAAAAATAACATTCTAAATCAGCCAATAATTCACACTCAGAGTGAAATAATTCGAAAGACGATCCTCCGACAACAATTTGTGAATCGATGGCCGGACTCCCTTCGATTTTCAAAATTCGAAAAACCAAAGATGCAAATATATGCTATAGATACCGCAATTGATTGTACCTCCAAGAAATTTTAAGAAATATGAATTTTTCCATCAAAAAATAACAGTCTACTAAATCAGCCAATAATTCACACTCAGAGAAAAATAGTTCGAAAGCCTATCCTCCGACAACACATTATAAATCGATAAGCGGAGTATTCTAGATTTCAAAATTGGAAAAACTAAAGATGCTAACATATTCTATAGGAACCAAATTTGATTGTACCTTCAAGAAATTTTAGGAAATATTAATTTTTCGGTCGAAACATAACAATATAAATCATCCAATTATTCACCCTCAGAGAAAAAAAAATTCGAAAGATGATCCTTCGACAACACATTATAAATCGATGAGGGATATCATTATTTAAAAACTGTAATATTTTTAGAATAATAATCCGAAATTGGAACATAAAATTTTTGGTTTTCCACCTTTTTACCTATGACTGAATTCCATTTGTCTTTCTAAAGGAGTAATTCCTGAGTTTCAAGAATGAAATGTGTACCTACGGACCGTGTCTATTTATTTTAATTAGACCCTTTTTTAAACAAGGTATTGTTCATTTCTTAAATATAAGTTTCTGTGAATGGAAATGTCGGATCTTAAAATCGAATCCTATACAGAAAATATATACCTCTTTCAAGAAAGTTTAAGGGCCCACATTTTAGACGGTACCTGAATGGAACACGTTTTTGTTATTTCGTCCCGACTACACTTGCTTTATTGGGGGTCAAAAAGTTGCAGAGTAAAATTAGGCTGAAGTGAAATTGAAGCCTAACTCTTTAAGCATAGGGGTTTACTTTTCATTTGCATAAAATATGATTCAAATTTCATACAAATATGAATGATTTTTCTCTGAGGGCTAATTATTGGCTGATTTATATTGTTATGTTTTGATGGAGAAATTAATATTTCTTAAAATTTCTTGGAGGTACAATCAATTGCGGTATCTATAGCATATATTTGAATCTTTGGTTTTTCGAATTTTGAAAATCGGTCTATACTATGCTGACTTATAATGTGTTGTCGAAGGATCGTCTCTCGAATTATTTATTTCTGAGTGTGAACTATTGGCTGATTTAGATTGTTATTTTTTGATGGAAAAATTAATATTTCTTAAAATTTCTTGGAGGTACAATCAACTACGGTATCTATAGCATATATTTGCATCTTTGGTTTTTCGAATTTTGAGAATCGGTCTATACTATGCCGACTTATAATGTGTTGTCGAAGGATCGTCTTTCGAATTATTTATTTCTGAGTGTGAATTATTGGCTGATTTAGATTGTTATTTTTTGATGGAAAAATTAATATTTCTTAAAATTTCTTGGAGGTACAATCAACTACGGTATCTATAGCATATATTTGCATCTTTGATTTTTCGAATTTTGAAAATCGGTCTATACTATGCCGACTTATAATGTGGTGTCGAAGAATCGTCTTTCGAATTATTTCTCTCTGAGTGTGAATTATTGGCTGATTTAGAATGTTATTTTTTGATGGAAAAATTAATATTTCTTAAAATTTCTTGTAGGTACAATCAACTACGGTACCTATAGCATATATTTGCATCTTTGGTTTTTCGAATTTTGAAAATCGAAGGGAGTCCGGCCATCGATTCACAAATTGTTGTCGGAGGATCGTCTTTCGAATTATTTCACTCTGAGTGTGAATTATTGGCTGATTTAGAATGTTATTTTTTGATGGAAAAATTAATATTTCTTAAAATTTCTTGGAGGTACAATCAACTACGGTTCCTATAGCATATATTTGCATCTTTGGTTTTTCGAATTTTGAAAATCGGTCTATACTATGCCGACTTATAATGTGTTGTCGAAGAATCGTCTTTCGAATTATTTCTCTCTGAGTGTGAATTATTGGCTGATTTAGAATGTTATTTTTTGATGGAAAAATTAATATTTCTTAAAATTTCTTGGAGGTACAATCAACTACGGTATCTATAGCATATATTTGCATCTTTGGTTTTTCAAATTTTGAAAATCGATCATACTCCGGTCATCGATTTATATAGTGTTGTCGTTCTAAGTATTTTACTCTTTGTGTGAAGGATTGGTTGGTTTAGATAGCTAGTTTTTGATGTAAATTTTAAAGTATTTTAAAATCGATTGAAGGTACAATCAAATAGAAGCAATTTACAATAGTTTGCCGTCCTTTTTTTTTTAAAAAAAAAAAAAATTTAATTATTTTTTTTTATTTTTTTATTAAAAAAAAAAAATCATTTTCGGTACAATCATTTACAGACGGGGTACTATCTGAATAAAAAATTTCAGTTAATTTGGTGCAAGTCGGGTGCTAAGTTCACACGGAGCATTTTTTTCTCCGTTCCCTTGGAGGTACAAACGAAATTTTTTTCGGTACAATCAAGTACAAACAAAGCTCCACCCGAAAACAATTTTTTTATTCAATTGGGTTAAAGTGGGGTGCTAAGTTCACAGAGGTCAGAAAAGCAGACGGTCAGAAATCTGATTTCGGGCGTTTCCCCGTTTACAAAAATTTTATTTCACTATTTTTTTAAATTTCTGCAGTAGATATAGGTATATGTACCTACATCCGAGGAAACCGTCCGACACTGCTAAGTAGTTATCTTAAAGTTCTGTATATATTTACATTTTTTGTACAACACTAGGACTTAACGTCGGATCGTCTCACGCACATTGATTCTCCCGAAACTAGCGATACAACTGAAGCTATGCCTGGCGAAAGTCTCATGGATGACATAAGTTCGGTTCTGGGTCACGACCTATTGGGAGCACTCCAGGACAATACAATTACAGAAGATACCTTGACTTTGTGCTCGGAGAACAACAAACCACAGAGGAAATCTCTGAAGCGTCGATCATCACCTCCTTCACTCCAGAAAACCGATAGCCTTGACGAGAACTCGCAATTCGGGTTTGAAAATATCGTTTTTGAAATCGACAATCGATGTGATGACCAAAAAGCTAAGGAACCAATTCGCTATTGTAGCTTAGCACAGTTTGTCGAAGGAAACGATATCGCCCGTAAAAGTTTTAAGGTTGGTATGTTTCTGTTCCAAATTCGTTTCTTACAATTATATTTTCTAGCGCACGAGTCGGACCAAAGCGACCTGCAAGACAGCTTCAAATGTCGTGAGTTCGGGTCAGATTGATCAAATCAGTAGCTTGAAAATCGCAACCAAAGAAGCGCCTGGATGGATTGATCACTTGGGCTCGGGAAAACGCATAAGTTTCGATGTATCATGTAAAAAGGAATCTTTCGATGACGATCAGAAACATCCGCAAATAAGTGTAGTAGTGGAGCCACCATCACCATTACGAGCAGACGAAATAAGAATCCAAAGATTAAATGAAATTCGTCGTCATTCAAGTCATTCCCCTAGTCTTACGGTTCGGGAATATGATAAGGAAAAGGATCGTAGGCATTCCGGATTTAATCCGAATTTACTGAGTTTAGAACACGTCAAATTCTTAAGCAGTTCACCCGCAGCTAGTAGACGAATTAGCTGTGGAAGTTTATTCAAGGTATTTTAATTTATATTGTTAGCATGTGTTAGTAGTTCTTTAAAATTTGTTGTTCTTAAAGCCGAATGAAGGAATGGGCGGTTCTAAAACAAGCCTTTTCATGGGATCAACTCTTTTCAACTTTGATCAATCAGATCAAAAAGATGAAAAACCTAATAAACTCAATAAGGTAGACGGAAGTAGCAAAAAGCTTCCAATAATAAATCCCTTGGTGCGGCTACCAACATGGCCTAGTAAGTAGCTATTCTTTACAAATTTATTGAATTGAAATAAAACTTATTTCAGATGTGTCCGTGGGCACTGGGTTCATTTCAAAATGTTTGTTAGCTAATGCCGACACCCTATGTGCTGCTGTAAGTCCCCTAATGGATCCCGATGAAACCCTTTTGGAAGGTTACCATGAGAAATGCGTGATGAACAATTACTTTGGAATCGGAATTGATGCAAAAATTTCTTTGGATTTCCACAACAAACGAGAGGAGCATCCCGAAAAGTGCAGATCTCGTGCCAAAAACTATATGTGGTATGGAGTTCTAGGTTCGAAGCAATGGCTTCAAAAAACGTATAAGAACCTGGAACAACGGGTTCAACTGGAATGTGATGGCCAAAGAATTCCTCTGCCGTCTTTGCAAGGAATTGTTGTTCTTAATATCCCTAGGTACATATGTACATATATATATTTTTTTGAATAACCATTATTACACTTCGTCTCTTGTTTAGTTTCATGGGTGGAACGAATTTTTGGGGTGGTAGTAAAGAAGATGATTGCTTCCTTGCACAAAGTTTCGATGATCGCATTCTGGAAGTTGTTGCAGTTTTTGGCTCCGTTCAAATGGCTGCGTCACGTCTACTAAATATCCAACACCATAGAATAGCACAATGCCAAAGTGTTCAAATAAATATTCTGGGTGATGAGGAAGTACCAATTCAAGTTGATGGCGAGGCTTGGCTTCAACCGCCGGGTATGATTCGTATTATTCATAAGAATCGGGTCCAAATGCTCTGTCGTAATCGTCATTTGGAAGTTACATTGAAGAGCTGGCAGGAAAAGCAGCGACAACATAGTATTTGCATACAGCGAGAACAAACCTCAACCATTTTCGAAAGCGTCACTGCTGCTTCGGAAGATCTATTTTCCGATCAAGAAAGTTACATCATTCTTAACTTCATTGAGTCAGTCAGTTCACTGGTTAAGTGGGTTAAATTCCTAATAATATCCCACCCATCATTGGAACATGACCTATATGCCGTAGCATGTCGAACACAGGATGCTTTGGAAGACACACATCCAAATGGTAAGATCATCGAAGGACCGATGCTGCGAATCAAATTGGCCGACGTTGAGAACTCCTCCAGACAATTATACGAGGATTCTTGTGCTCTACTTCGCGACCGTTGCCATAGTTTGGTCCTTCGTGAAGATCTCGAATCGAAACTGAGCACATCTCTAGCAAACATGGAAATGGAACTCCGAAAGTGTATCGTACAAAAATATCCCGATGGTCAAAAACGTGCTTTCTTCAATGTATTAGCTCCTCTCGAAGAGGTAAGGTGTCTTATATATTTCCTCTTTTACGTATTCCCATCTTAAATTCAAATTAATTCTTTGTAGCCTGATTCGCGTAAGAAGTCGAAACCGTTTTGGTTACGTTTTCGAAGTGGTAGTACAATTCCACTAAACAAAATGCCATCAACTAATTCTAGAGACGCTGTCAATAACTGGGGAGTCAATGAAGTGGTTACTTGGCTGGAAACAATGCAGCTTTCTGAATATGTCGATTCTTTCGTTAAGAACGACATTCGCGGAAGAGAGTTATTAACTCTTGGCCGTCGAGACTTAAAGGACTTGGGCGTAATTAAAGTTGGACACATTAAACGCATCTTACAAACAATTAAAGATCTCGGTGGTAACTAATAATTAAAAAATATACAACAGAAACATCGATTATACTCGACGAAACCGAATTCAAATTATACAACTATTATGCAAGTATGCCCTTAAAATCACCCTATATGCCTTCATTGTAAATCTTTTTATACTACTCTCGAATTTGATTATTTTCTGCGTTGATCGTTCATTCCGAGTATGTGTAAGTAAAAATTTCTATAAATCTTTGTAGAGATTAATTATGTATGTTGTATTATGGAAAACAGTACCTCAAGTTACCTACTGTCGATAACACTGTTCGACCTATGTATATCCCGTGTATGATGATTAATTCAAATTCAAAACAGGTGGTCACCAGCAGGCTGGTTCATAAGCACTACACCTGTTCGTATATAATAACGTATTTTGAATTGAGTCGGAAATATGTAAGGCTTGCACCCGAATATACGATTTCTTCGACACTGTTTTAAATTGTTTCATTATTAAAATGGAATTTTGTGGAACGAAACTCTGCCATGATTGATTTAATTATGTGCGTTTCATTCTTTTTATTTTTCTGAATTCCGAAAAGTATGAAAAGTTGTGTTGAAAAGGCTGTAGCTTCGTATGCGATGTACACTACGATTTATGAACGTATGGTACATTATATATAAAAAGAAGTAGAAAATAGCAGAAACAGCACTAAGGAAAATGAGTCGTGCAACGATATCCATGTCTTATTCATCGAGCATCGAATTCCCGGCTTAATTAATTAAAAAGAATTCAAAGAATTCGTTAGACACGTTTTCGTCACGTTTATAGTAATAAGTCAGCACTTTTAAATCGATAGGTAATAATTCCATTAACAATTAGAGAACAATTATGTAATCTTTAACAGAAAGAACAATCATTACATTTAAATAAAAATTTACAAAATTCAAATTAATTGTAAATATTATGTTGAAAATTCAAGGATATTGCCTAAAATTCTTTATTATACGTAATTTTTCTTTTTCCAAATATTTACGAAACGATGTTATAATGTATTTTTCAAATTGTAATATTCTAAGAAATTTTTACATGATCCATCAAAATATCTTAATCGTGCGAACAATGTAAGGACCACTATGCGCTCCAAACAAACGGTCGAACCCTCCTTCATATTTTAATGCCCAAATATCGTACAAAAGAAGAAAAGGTGGAATGACTTAGTTTTCCTATTTCTAATTAAAATTTACGAATATTATTTCACAGTTATATTATAATAAATAACTCGAGCCAGTTTATTATTTTTGAGGACAGTTATGTGGAGCTACTCGGTTTTGGTCATATCGTACCTTTTACCTTTCGTAAAAATGCTGTGTAGTTTTTAATTTCATAATTAAATGTATTCTGTATGAGATCTACTATACAAAATAAGTGTGGCGAACTTAACTTATAGGTCCTATAGAAATAGCATCTATATAATAATAAACACATTTTTAAGAAACTGTATCTTTGAAAATCTGTGATATCTGACCAGTCAAAATTCTTCTTTTCATCAAAATGAATTAAACTCACAACATTCATGGATTAATGGGTGATTTTGCCTGAATTTGGGTCAATTTTTTATTTTCCTTTATTTTCGGGTTTAATGGTGATTTTTACATAATCGCGGTAGTTAAGTTGTTATACTATTATTAAATTAACATTTTGGTCTTACTTTCAAACCATAGAGCTACTGGAGACGACAAGCCACCGTTTTTGTATACAGTGCTTTGAAGCCAAAAGCACGGTGAAAAGTGAGACCAAACAGAGTCGTTATATCAAATTGTTGTTGTTTCTGCGTGTGAGTGAGTGAGACAGAACAGGAGCGTTATGTCATTTTATTGTGGTTTTGCGTGGAAGTGAATGCGACGACGACGTCTACCTTCAACTCAATCGCTGATTGTCATCTCCAGTGTATATATCTCTATGCTTGAAACAGTCTTTGTCATTTATGTATTAGGTGCTGGCCCGGTGGTGGGATTTTCTCATGAGGGAATTACCTTTTTTTTAGGGTGAGCGTAACTCGGTATTTTGTTATTTTGTGCCTAAGAACCGCAGAGTTGATGACTATTTGTTACTCTTGTTACTTGCTATGAACAGTAAGTAGTAATCCAGATCTCATGAATTCAAACCCCAGTCGGGAGCCACTATCTAGAAAATATGATTCCCCAGGAGTGGTTTATTCTGTTCCATTAGTGGTCGATATGTCATTCCAGCGAGGAGCAATAATTTTTCAAGTATAAACGTTCAATCGCCCATAATAAACCGGCCAGGATTTGGGCGTCAATGATCTAAAATAATTCAATCGACCTACTTAACCTAACTTTTCCTTCTCCCAACTTCATTTTCCACCTTCAATGCCTTGAAAAAACTTAATTAAAATTAAAATTATAAATGCAATTATTTCATTGAATGTAAATTTAATTAATTTCAATATTTTAATTATAAAACCTTTTAATTGTAATTGTATAACAAGCAATATTGAGTTATTATTCTAACAGTTGTAATTGTGTACCTATACCTAATTTAATATTCATTATAGTACGATTTTTTAACTGTAAAATAAATGGCCAGTTTATCGTTGAAGATTATGTTTCACATAAAATATTTGTTAGAATTATCAAAACTATAAATTATTAAAAATAATTTAACTTGTTTCATTTGTATGAGTATAAGATTTCTGTAGGTTGGATTATGCGAGGTAAAGCGAATCTCTATATCATACTTACCAACATTTGGATGACAGATTTTTTTGTGATATGTCTAAAATATCCTCTAGAAAAAATTGAAGCGAAAATATTTTTCCCTGTATTGTATAGGCCAAAGTTAAATGATATTGAATAAAAAAGAATTGCAGTCGAAAGAGAAAAAAACGATAGTTTTCTCGTATTTGTGATCTTTAAGGAACTCGGACGAGACGAGAAGAAACAACTTCGTTTCTCAACACGTGTTAACTCCAGGGTCACAGTTTTTTCTTGATGGAAGTGGAGAATGCGATCCATACAAATATGATACCTTATGCGAAAAATACTATTTTAGAATCTTTTTAAGATCGCCATATTAGCGGAGTATAGTATGGTCTTCTATACTATATCACAACATAGTTTTGGTACTAACTTTCATTAAAGAGAAAAGACACATCTTTAATATGCTTTTTTATTTATATCAACACAACACGTTTATTAAACTTAAACACTTGGTTTATATAATGCTTTATAAGCCCAAAATCAAATATGCGTTGACAAAATTATTTTTTAACAAAATATTCATAGTTAGTTTGTTTAATAATATGCAGTAATTAATGCTTTTATCATCTATTTAATTTATAACAATTACTACTCATTTCCCTCAATTATATGCATTTTGTACTTAAAATATCTTTCCAACTACAAAATTTTTGTTTTTATTTTTAATGAATATGTTTATAGTTTTTTGTTTTGCACAATAATTTTGACTAATAATTCATTATGTATATTATTTATTTTAACGTAACAATATTTTATTTAACTGGTTTTTTTTTCAAATGACAATATAATTAAATTTCTAACATGTTGAAGACCTGCCATGCTACTACGGAAGTGTAATACACCTGCGCTGTGCAAAAGTAAGATTGCATTTAATTAATTGCATACCTGTCAGATTTGCTGTAGGTATAAAAAATATGTATTGGAAGGGATATACTAACTGCCAGCTCATACATACGTCGCTGGGAACTGAAACTATGAAGGCATCAAGCTACAAAGACTATAAGGACGATCACCGTTGTAATATTTATAAAACAGACGAAAGTATTTTTATTGCTGAAGCAGCGAAAGTCCTCTTAGGCGAGAAAAAGCCATAATGTATAATTTACTTGTTTAATGATTTGGATAGAATTTTCGGCACCGTATGATTTGGGAATGATCTCACCGCCCACCATACCTAAATAAATCTCAATCTACCATATTCTTAAGCACCACAGGACATGTTAAAACCTTTTTCTTATCAATTCCTTTAATTATACTTTAGACTAGAAGGTATCACCAGAAAGGAATACAATAGTTTTCGTGAAACAGTAAGTTCAAGTTAGTGATAAAAATCTTCTGATTCTATCAATTGAGAAGCCGTTCAAGAAAATGGTTTTCATATTATAGCTCGACGGTCCTGAATACAACCATCTTATCTTTAAACAATAAAATTTATTATAGCGATCCAATTATAAAAATGTCTTATGATACGCAATTTTTTATTTAATTAATAAATTCGAGTTATTTAGCACTTCTTTAACCACAGTTAATAAATTCAATACGAAATTTAAAAATGTATATTAAAGCTACTTAAACGGTAGTTAGGATAACTTTAGTATATTCAATTTAAATAGAAATATTCTAAAAAAGATACGTTAAGCATATTAAAAAAAATTAAATGCAGATAAGGTAGTTGTTAAGTGAGTTTTCTCACCAATTTTTCTCTCTTAGGTTTGTTTAAATGTGTAGATTTATTGTTATTATACAGGTTGTTTCTTAATTCAATAGACAAAGAAATAAGGTTGATTTTGGGGTCCGAACCCTTTCGAACCAACCCGGGCTACGTGTTTGATTTCTCAGTGAAATTGTAATTAATAAAATTAAATTTATATGAAAGATTTTTATTTTCTTAAGAACCAAAGTGTTTTATAAATCCAAGAAATTATTAACAAAAATTTAATTCAACGGAAAAAATAAATAAATATGTTTGTGTTGCCAAGTTATTAGTGTCAGTATGGATTTTGTTCATTTAAGTTTCTTTTAGGGTTGAAAAGGTTTAATGTCTTCTATATAGTTACTATATAGGTAGATGATATAATTATTATAGTATGAAGCCTTTTAGGAGGCGCAAGCACTATCAGCTGCTGAGCATAAAGGTGGGCATAACAAGAATAACTGACACATGATTATGATCTTAACTAATCCACAAGGAAACTGCTTTGTTCTGTTGTCGGCAAAATGACAATAAGGCAAGATTCATTCAAATGCATTGCATCGATAATCAACTTTTACCTATAATCTCACTGCTATATTCCCCACCAGTATTTTGTAACGGTAGTCAATTTCCCAGTTAAAATTCATGGAAAACCTATGGAAATCAACAAAAAGATATATGAGAAAGGACGTGATTATGGAAAAATAGGATGTTAGCTTATCTCTCCCACCCGGAAGAAAAGAATTTTAAATTTATAGATTAAACACACAAACGAGCCTAATTAAAACGAATATTCGAGTTAAGCTAACCAATTCATAAAATAACTACCCATTAGCTCGTTACAATAGGATTTCACTGTATGTTGAAAATAAAACAAAAACATATAGTAATATTCAGAAGTTAATTTAAGTTTAACGAAGAAATTCCCGACCCATTGCTTCCTAATTACAACTAGGAATACACGTAAGAATGTATAAGAGCCAAATACTTTATTGCAGCTTCAAAATACCTTCCAACAAAGAAAGTTCCAACATTCGATCAGCCCATTCGGAGTCAAAAATTTGGAAGATAAGTTAATAGGAAAACCATGAATTAATTTTAGGTTAAAATTTCATTAGTGGACCAAAAAATTAAATTAGTAATTTGGATTTACAATTTAAATATTACACTAACCGTATTTTGACAGTCATTAAAACCAAGGTATATTTTTAGCCAGGTTTCACATTTATACAACTATATTTCCATGCATTTTTTCGCTTAGCATATATCATTTTTCGTATTAGATCGAATGAAATATTTCCAAAATTTGCGTTGTTTCAGCAGAGATTTATATGATGTTGAGTGTTTTTCATGTAAGCGTATGGTTTTCAATAAAAGTTATCAAAATAAGTTTGAATACTAGCAACATTGTTTGTTTTTTTTGTTTACAACTCTCAAATTTATTATTTATTTTTTATTTTTTATTTTAATTAATAAATTTTGGGAAATTCCAGTCTACTTTCGTAATTGACAGAAGTTACATTGTTTTTTTTTTATTTTTTTTATTTTATTTTTTTCGAATTAATATTTCCTAATAGTAATAAATACAAATTTTAATTTTAGTGTTTAATTTAATTACAAATTTAATTTTATTTAATTGGTAAATTTATCCTCTAAACACTAACATTCAACAAACGGCATGTTTTAATTATTTTATCGTAAATTTTCACATAAATTTGCTAACCCCTGAGACAAGTTTAACACTGACGCTCATCAATAAGAAATAAGGGAAATAAATTTGATTTCGATATCGCTACATAGAATTATCCTCAACATTTTCACCAGCTGTATGAGTGTTTCGGATAGTAGGCATGATACACCCTCTGAAGAGTCTATATCATCTGATGACAAAACAGCTCCTTCGGACCTAGTCCAACACAGCCTATCCAGTGAAGGTTTACCAATTGTTATGTCCTTAAGGACAGCGAATAATCAACAGTTGGGGATTTCGTGTTATGGTTTCACTCCACTGACGCCGGAAAACAACTAACATTTAATTAAGCAAAATAATTTAAAAATGCACTCTTTGAGCGTAGTGACTTCCATTTGATTTTATACGGTTAGATGAGTGTTTATAACCTGAATTAAAATACATATAGGCAATTTCCTACTAGCAGCACTCACACCCTCTACTGTTAACAAAAATCTCTACACGGAAAAGTGATTAATAAGAACAACTTTCAATTGATTTTAATGGTTAAAAAAAGGAAAATTATTTTCATTCATTGATTCCATATTGTATTTATTTCTTTTTACTGACCGTAGTAATTATTTTTGTTTAGCGTAATGTGTTTATAAAACATATTTGACATTTTATTAGAATCAAATAAGGTCATTAAACATTGGATCCTTCTCAAAAAATTAAGAAAAATATTTTCATTGCCATTTAAATAAATATTAAATAAGTATTAAGTATGAGGTGAGTACCAACCTTTAAGAAAAAGATAATCAATGCTTTTTTAATGTTCTTATATCAAAGAAGGAAATTGAAATTGGGAAATTATCAACTATCATCTGTGCTTACGACATTTAAATATTATGATTCAAGATTATTATTTTTATTTAGTTTTTTAAACTCGAACCAGATAATGTTCTTGAATCATAATACTGATACACCAATGTTCAATTGCGTAATGATAAATGAATGTAAATTTATTCTCAGGGCATAACTTTTGAATCAGAGTAGATCAAATGGAGTTTGTCACCAACATTTTAGCTAGGATTATGGTTTACTACCGGAAGGAATCTTCGAAATGCGTCTTAATGTATTCGATTATTGGATTACAACTACATAGTATGGATGAAAGGAAAGCCAACTGCAGACATAAAACTTATAAGAAAATTTATTAATGAAACCAATACTCTACTGTAAGAGCAGACTTGTTATTATTTAATAACTTACTTTTACATCCTTATTATTTCCAATGGCAATAGTGCATTGCGTTAAGCTTGTCTCATCGTTAGCCGAAATATCAAATTCAACATTTTCCTTACTCAAAATAATTTTTTGGGTATCTTGAATTCGCTTTTTACAATCAAGCGACTGTGAGGTTTGCCAATTATTTTCCATCTACTTAGTTTTTTTATATCAAATTTGTATTAAATAACAACCTAATTCGTATAATACATGCTCTACAATAATATGTACTATGTATGGCACTTTCAAATTCCAACGAATTGTTGAACAAAAGTTTTTTAAAGTGTGTACCTGAAAAAAAATTCGGTGAGTTTAGTAAATTAGTTGAATCCATGCCGTCTGATATGCCATAAATTCAAATCGTCAGCAGTTCTATTTTTGAATTTGAATGCCCCTATTGTTAAACTCCTTTGAAATTTCCGGTTAGTAGTTTTGCACAAATTGTTATTTTTCTTTATAAAAGTGTAAACGGGACGATATAAAGAGTTAAATAGACTTAAGCTAGTTGCACTAGAAATATAACTATTTCTTCTTTTGGTCTATGGATGCAGCAAACTATATTAAATTAATTGTATACCCACAAACATATAGATGTAATTAATGTAAGTATGTTTTACTGTAATGTTTTGGTACAAGATGTCATCTGTAAAAATATATGTTACGATAAAATACCGTTGTAAGAATAATAAGTTCATTTTTTTGTATTTTATTTATTTCTGATGCTGTAAAACAAATTCATACGAAAAATGTTCTAATCAGGCGACATTACTGGTAGTAGCGGTAACAGTAGCACAAAATCCAGGAGGTCTACTTTTCCTATTTGATATTGGAACATATTGGAAATCTGGAACGCATTTGAATGTGTAAGAAATACCTCTAAATACCGAACGGCTTTTCTTTTGCTATTATTGCAAAACAACTGAAAGCAAAGAATTGAATTTGTGAAGTGATACATGGTAAAAATTATTAATAAACGAGAAAGTATTAATTAGTATTTAGTGCCTCCTCCTCAGCTATAAATAGAATGGTGTTATTTTAATAAAGTTTGGACATGATTGCCGCTCCAAAAGGAGCAAATCGCATTTGTCTACCACTGCCACTACCAGTAAGGTTCAAGGCTTCTATCATTACGATGAACGTTTTATTTCTGCATTTGATTAAAAATATAATGGTAAACTACACCAAAAAAGAATTATTTGTTGTTTTTGGACCCTTGAAAAAAACTGCATCACCCTTAATACAACAAAACTTTTTAGACATCATCGCCATATTTTATCGTTTACGTTAGTATGTAGATGTACTTTTATAAAAATTTACTACCCTTTCCTTCATAAAAAAGCTTAAAGTAAATAAATTTAGATCATGTTTTAAAACACCGATTTTCAATCGTATATTTACATAAAGTTTGAACAGTTATCCAATCTGTGCAAATGAGAGACGGTTTCATAATACTAGCGAAGATTAGTTTACAGGATGTCCACTGCCAAATTTATGCCGATATTATTTATGTACAAATGTACCAAAATATAATATTCTTTTCTATACATATTGTTCCGGATAACAAACGAACCATTTTACCGAATTCCATTTGACCTTAGAAACCAATTTTCAATATGGGACATTGCTATTTATGGATAAATTGAAAATATTTAATGCTAAACTTAAATCGTGCAAAGCGGGCTTTAAAACAGCACGAAATCAGAATTTTTCGATAACAAGCTATGCTTATGAACCGCGCACACAGATAACTGCTAACATGAATATTCCATGTTCTGAGGCAATGATCGAACGAAATTCGGCTTCTTTCGTTACAAGTTTGATTCAGCCTGATGCGAAGGTCCGCCAAAGAACAGACTATTTTAGTAACTCTGCGAATCTAAGATTTATATTACAGCAAACATATATCATCAAAACGATACTCGTTAACTAAGTTCAGCTAGAATTTAAAATTAAGTTTAAAAATGAAAATCCAGGATAAAAGTAAATTTGGTAAGATGAGCAAATTAACGTTATTTAAAAAAAAATTTGGTTTTGGGATTCTGAGTTATTGTTTTTGAAATTTTTGTACAAAACCTGTAACCTAAGCTCATTTATGTACTACATTCCTTACTGGAAAAATAGTAATGTGCAAACTGCTCTGAACACTTAATCTAAGATCAACTTTAATTCACACTTCACTCAGGCCATCAGACCATATCTATTATGTTACGTGGTTTTCCTTGGTATATTCCAACCTGTTTGGTGATATTTCGATCTGATTTCTACATGATAGTTTATTCATCCAATTACAAACATTAATAGCTGGAAGACCAACTTGGCAGTCAAACCAGTCGCATGGAAAATCAATAAAACATTGAAAATAAATTCAAATGTATGCAGATCTCAGCTCCAAGTTTACTGGCCTTACTTTTCACGTTCAATGTGCTTTTGCGGGAAAGATATGTCTATTTAATGAATAAGACAAAGAATTCTACACCTTGTGTATGATTTTTTTCTGATTAGACTCGAGGCATATCTAATACAAAATTCTGAAATGTGTTCTTCTTTTTAAATATTGAGGATTCGATTGTTATCTGTTTGATATGGTTTGCAATGAACTTCCTACTATTCATTTATGATCTCAGAAAACTGAAAATGTTGCAAAAACTGATATAAATTTGGTTTTGTGATATTTGAAATTACTAGTTTTCCGGGTAAGATATTATTTTAATTTTTTACACAAAAAATAGAATAAACTGTATTTCACCCGGAAATCTAATATTTTCAATTAAAAATGAACTGTGAAAACATTCACCAAAACTTTGTGATATTTCTTTACTGATTATAACATTGTGCATTTTCAAAAAATAACTACGTATTTCTTATGATGATTCAAAGTCTTCTCGTAACTAAAAGCAGAAAGAGAGCCAAATGAAATGAAACAAAAAATAAATCCAAACAAAATTTATTTATTTTTTAATTTTTTTTTTTTTTTTCACTTATTTTTCAGTGATTAGATCAACGGGTATAATCTACAGCAAGAAATGAAACATCACAAAAAGAAAACAATAAAATTGAAATGCAACTGAAAACAAAATATAGTTGGAATGCATATTTCGCGAAACGGAGTATTGAAAAAGTGCAATTAAAATTATAAAAATAAACAAGAAGGGACTCTCTTTTGCTCATCAGAACAAAACACTTATCTTTTTTTTTTCTTTTACAAGAATTATTAATTTACTTCACTAATACTAATAACATTAACAATATGTATTCATTTCTCTTTTTTGGTTACAAATATATTCCAATCAGGATTTTTTTTCGTATTAAAAAATAAAATATATCTCTTTTTCTCTGGGCTTAAAATAATATTAGTTTTAATAAATATATATGTATATAGAATATTTTGCTTTGTAAACAAATAAAAAATTGTAATCATAAAATTAATAAAAACAATTTGTTTTAAACAAAAGCCCAACATTCCATCGTTTTCAAAACGAAATCTTCTTGCGGCGATAGCGGTTCGTTAGCATATGTACTGCATTGTTGCGATCTCCCTTGATTAAAGTCACCATCAAGCCAAAGACCAAATTTGCCGCTGTAAATAAAATTATATTTATTTAATTTGGATAAATATTTTTCAAAAAATCTAGGACCATTAGATCTCTATTCTTGAAACCATGAAATCACCATTAGGAAAATGAAGATATAAGCTAAGTTGAGCCGATTCAGTAATATCCGGCAAACAGGAGTAATATATTCGTTTAACTTGAAAACACGGACAAGTTTTTGGAAGCTATCCACGACTTACATACTATAAAATATTTCAACCGCCTCGGATTACAATTTGAAATCAGATATATTTTTTATCAATGATATATGGTATTCTCTTTGTATCAGCTGCATTACTACTAGTCAACTTTCACTAAGCATTAAGACAAACAACCCTACGATTTAATATAACTAATTTTTGAATATTATTCAAGCATTATGCTTTTGTAATTTGTTTATATCTTTGGGTTCATTTGTGAAAAATAGACCCGCTCTCCCTTATATTTTGTACGTAGAAAAAAAAACGCTTACTCTCCAGCTCCAATTGATAAACTTTCAGGATTTCCTTTAATAAAGTATAAATTTTCTCCGGTCCAATGGAACACTTTAAAGCTTGGGTTAAACTTATATAAAAGTGATTCACCAGTTCCATAAAAGTGATCAGAAACATGAAGGGAGCAGGATGTCAATGCACCAAACACCTGAAATTAAAAACAAAATTGAAAAATATTACCAGTTCTTATCTCGACATCAAGTTCAATTAAAAGTACTAACATTGTGTTCTGTATCTTCAATTACAATTAAAATAGGACTCTCCAACTTTTGCATTTTCCTATAGAGTGAATTCAATGAAAATCCATGTTGCGATGTACTAAATACTAATGACCATGAGTATCCTTCCGCACGAGCTGGTAAATGAGCACATAGCTTCTCACTACATTGAAAAATAAATCAGATTAATTTCTTATAGAATTATAAGTGTAATAAAAAGTGATATACCGATGTTCCTCCGTTAAAATTTCAGTTTGTCCAATTAAATCCGGAATGGGAAAGTCTAAATCAAACGATCCAGATGCAAAAAGTGACGCCTTTCTATATTCATCTGTGCTCATAGACAGAACCTGAATTGAAATGCATTTATAAAAAAAATTATGATAGGTATCAAAAATATTATTTTTAATTTGCATCCAGCTACCAACGACAAATAAAAAATCTAACTCTAACAACTCTGTATTAGGTGTACGAAAAAAGTTTTATGTTGTTTTTGTTCTGAAAAATGTAAATGCTGAACTGTAAATTCTACAGAACAGTGGTTTAAATAAGTTTACTTAAGTAATTTCCTTTTAAAAAGAAAATAACGAATAAGTATAGGACAAAAGTTCCCGCAATTAGCAATTAATGCTGAACTTTTGTTCAATGTCAGGGAGTTCCCAGCCGTAACATATTGGATAGAAACAGCATCAATTAATATTTCTCTGACAAACGAAATTAATTAAATTATTGTTAAATATTTTTATTGTTCTTTATTTGAATTAAAGAATTTATTTTGAATCAAGTTTTATTAAATAAATTTCGAATTATGACAAAGAACATTATTAATCAAGAAGTTCAAAGGGTCTACTTAATTAATGCACATAAAGATACATATGTTAAAAGTAGGTATAGGTCGTAAGAATTACATGCAATAAAAGAAATGTTTTCGGTGATGTCGGCGAAATAGTTCAAGAGATCAAAGGATACTACTCGCAGAAATTACACAAAATGTACTAACAGTTTGAAAGCAACTTCATGACATTATCGTTTATAGCGATTTTTACGCATGGCTCGTGAATTCAGATAAAGTACAGTACTTATTCTAATTGAACTATTAGAATGTGTCTTTTTCGCATTCAGAAAAATATATAAAGTATCATTCCTGCAGCATTGCAGGAAAATATGAATAGTATGGTAATGCTTTCATCCATTTATGCATTCTTTTTTCCCGCTGGAGTAGTGTTTTTTCTGAGGCGAATGTGGTAGCGCTGCATTCGAGTTCAATGTGAATCGCTTTGATATGCGTCCAAAAACTGCCACCGGCGTCCCACCGCTACGCGATTCTCGACTAGAGTTGAGAACTAACTCGAATGTACTGTTTCCACATACGCGCTAGTTCGCACAGGTTCGCGAATTAGTGGAATCGCAGCATAATATCGTCATCTCGTTTCAATGGCCCTATCATAGCATAAAATGAGGGAAAATATTATACATTCACGAGATATGTACATTTTTAGTAAATATAATTTACTTTAATCTTGTAGAATAACTGTAATAATTAAATAAAGAAGTACGTAAGTACTATAAGTTACTTTCGAGGGTTAAAATACTGTAACAAGGGCGTAAAATATTATAAGTATGAAAAAGTTTTTTAGCACATCTACATATTAAAAGAAACACTTGAATTACTCGATTGCACGAATCCAAACTATCTGACATACTATAATACAACTAAAATAACTTCTTTGAAATTAGAAAAATCACAGCTCTCAATAAAAATTAACAAAAAATGCTTTGCACGTATGCGAAAATATGTAAATAATTGTTCAAGATCATAACAATATAACCTAAATGTATAATGCAGTTGCAGTAAAAGAGTACAAATCTGAACTACCTGTCTGAACAACGCAGAGCGTAAAAGTTGGCACATAATAATTTCACACACTACAAAATTCCGGTTCTAAAGTATTTTATATATTTCGAGCGCTGCGAAAATAAACCCTCAAACCAGGTTTAAAACAAAATTCAATTTATCACAAAGCCACCGAGAAACAGACTTCGTTCGCAGAGCAAAACAATTTTATAAAGCACTAAATCGAAGGATGGGGAGAAACCAGACCCCAGAAAAACGGCTGATATACAGTGCAGACTGCTCGATCACAAATTAATAACTAACAATGTACCAAAAAAATGTTTAATGTCGCTTATTTTCGACACACCACAGTAAACTTCAAATATTTGTATTCCAAAACTATAATTTCCACATTTAAACAACGTTCATATGCAGGTACATCGTACGTCTGTATGTATTTCTTATTATCGTAAGTGAAAGTATTCTACGTCTACAGTTCAGGTTGATATTATTTTCTCTCTTACTGTTGCATAAGAAATCACCAAAGTCATTACTAAAACTATTCACTTATATTCGTACATTATTTGTTGCGAACACTACTGGATAAAAGCATCAACACACAATAGATTTTTGCATCATGTTCTATCGGGTAAAGTATTTTGAACAAGGCCGATGATTTTTGTCATCTAGTAGTCGTATATTTATACTGTTCTGTTTAATAAGCAAATTACTTTTGAAAACGTCGTGAAAAAAGAAATTATCCATGACAAAACCAATAAGTACATAAAATACATACAACGGGATTTTGGATCTCCATAATCACGCACTTTTCGAGAAGAAACACAATAGACTACGATTGAGAAGCAGTTAATTTAAGGAAATTAAATTGGTTAGAGAAAAAGCAGTCGCACGTCAAAAAAAAATCATTTGGAAAAATCACAATAAGTTTTCTTGTGTTAAAAACCCAACTTTACTTTTAATACATTATATCAAAAGTGGTGTTGGGTTTTCAATTATGAGCCCTTTTAAAGTTTGTTCTTTAAATTCAAATGAATGATGCTTTACACTTGATAGCCTATTGAACTTTTATTGGACTATTGGTGCTACTGTGTACCAAAGAATATTGATATATTCAACTGTGTAAATCACCTTAGCTATTTCCAAAGGACATTGCAAATGAAAAACCAGTTTGAAAACTACTTCGTCACAAAGTGTATTATGCGTTAACGTGTAATAATAAGCCATGTGTTTCATAAACTTTTGTATGTGAGCTACTCCATGAGAAGTTATCTTGCCGAATTATTTTGACTTCGGCCGGATACAGAAATCATTTTCCCGTCTGATCTCTACAAAAATGTTATAAAACTGTAGAAAAATTGCGATAAATAAGTATGTAAATAATAACTTAATTCAAATTGAAATATACAGTGCAACCCGCTTATAAAGTGCACTTTTATAACGTACTTTCGGTTATAACGTACCTTTTTTGAGTCCCCATTCACAAATGTGAAAGGATCTTCTGTTAGTTATAACGTACTATCATCTATAACGTTCTACTTTTGTGGTCCCCTCAAGGTAAATTATAACCGGGTTGCACTGTATAGGGATTTTCAAAAACTTCGAACTTGCCTAAATTTCAGCTAAAAGAGCTATAGGCGATTCACAATGCTAGATTTTGGTATAGAATTGGCAAAATCTCGAAAAGCGTTTATATTAGAGTAGAGATGTTCCGAATACCTAAAATCTATATTTGCGAATACAAATACATACGAATACGAATATTCATTCATTGTATTCGAAAATACGAATACGAATAGTATACAATTGATTCTCGGCAGTCCGGTGTTACACGGTTACGCATGATAAATTGATAAAACTTGTATCAGTCGAGCGACTTGTACCCACTAAACACGTGCATTTAATTCATTTTGTCATCCTACATGTAGCAGAAACGTTTTCGCGTTAACATTATGCATAGCAGCATCTTCTTTAGTTACGGTTCCGTACAATGGTTGTTTTCACTGGCCTCGTATACACCGGTATTAACTTAGTCCGTATTTAAGCCTCAGCTATAATGGTTCCGATCCGATCCGATCCGGAAAACGGAGAGTGTTGAGTTTCTCCATCCGACACACATATAAAGGGAATTTCGAAAAGCCCAGTCTTATCATTCCGGTAATTAGCCGAGACACAAAACGGAGGGCTAAAGTTGACCAACTTTCAACTTCTATCCGTTCCGACGCTAAGAGGTGAATTATTGAATTTCACCACCTCCTTCGCCACACTAAAAATCGAAATTACACCTCGATAGTGAAATTACACCTCGACGTTGCCGGATCGGATCGGAACCATTATACCAACCAACCAATTCCGTTCCGACTTGCATCAAAATGACACTATCGAGGTGTAATTTCGATTTTTAGTGTGGCGAAGGAGGTGGTGAAATTCAATGATTCACCTCTTAGCGTCGGAACGGATAGAAGTTGAAAGTTGGTCAACTTTAGCCCTCCGTTTTGTGTCTCGGCTAATTACCGGAATGATAAGACTGGGCTTTTCGAAATTCCCTTTATATGTGTGTCGGATGGAGAAACTCAACACTCTCCGTTTTCCGGATCGGATCGGATCGGAGCCATTGTAACTGAGGCTTTAAGAGTAAAGCCTTATTAAGAAGCGGTGTAAACGTGCGGTATTAAGTTAGTCCAGTTCCGCATGTTGACTAGAACTAGACTAAATTAAACCGAGCACAGTTGAAATGACATTATGGCAATACTAAGCTTCCATGTTCACAGATGACGCCCTTCAATTTGTAGCAGGTATTTGCACCCAATAGTCAGAGAAAGCAATTTTAAGTCTGTGTAACAGCCTTGGTATTTCTGTGCATTTTCCATAGAGTTTCATCGCTACATGCAGTCAAGGAAAACTACGCGTATCCGAGACATTTACTTGCATGTCAACTTCACAAATGACGTTTAAAGCAAATGGATGAACTTAGTACGTTCAGGCGGTATAAACAGCAATCGTACTAACGTAATGGCCACCATACACTATCATTCTTGCATGCCATGCATGCATGAATATTTGAATTTTTCTCGAAAATCTCTCGTGTATGGGGCTGCATGATGGCATAATGGAATGAATTAATATTCATGCATGCATGACATGCAAGAATGATCGTGTATTTTGGCCTTAATACCGAGAACAGTTTAAACCGTATTAACGATTGCGGTATATACGAGGTCACTGACTGATCTGATATACCAACAACAAAACCTGTTAAGAGTTATAAGGAAGCTCTCCCATACAAAGTTGGCATCTTTAGTAAGTAAGTACATATGTATATCTATCACCCAATTAACGTACATACCTACAAATTTTAGTTAATTATTTACCGTCATGTGCGATTTTTCCGTCTCGTCCAACAGGCTCTCAACATTTTCATCTAAAGTTAGTGGCGGAGTAGATGGCCGGCTTCTATTTGGTTTCCAGCTGTACGGCAAGATCTTCCGGCCCCAGCGTATATACAAAACGCGACCCCATTTCGTAGCCACGAAATAGGCTACAGCCATAACAACTAACGCATACAAAGGCCACATGTTCCACCGTTCAGCTCCAGTCCAACCTCCAACACCGAATGCGTTAGCACAACGAAGCTTTAAGCTCTGGCTCTGCGCAAGTCCACTAATCACATGGGCGTTGGGTCTTCAATTGGGTGTGTATTGCAAAAAGCTTATTCCTCGATGAAAGCGCGATGTGTGATAAATGTCAACAAGTTTCTTGTCATTAAATTCCACATTATATAAAAAGAAAAAAGTCTTGGATATCACATGACCAGTCGAAACGAATTTAAATATGTACCAGCACCGCGAAATTACAATTTCCTGTAAACTATAATTTTATTAAGGAAACCTATACGCTTTTCACAGTTTTTACAATTTAGGCGAACAATTTTACACCGGTCTGAAAAATCGATGATACCCAACTGAAGTGAGATGTTTGTGCGTTAATAAAATTTCTGTACAGAAAAGAGAAACAGAAACAGAACTTATTAGCTCTTCTTAGAAAGCTTTGCATAGTGTTCAAACGGCACGGCAGCTAAGCAAGAAGATACATCCCTACTCCTCCCTACATAAACATAACTGTCATTAGTTGGTAAGTGTAGCGGGCGACGATTACCAGTAACCAGTGTCGCCGAAAAAAATTACACACAACTAATTAAGTTGAACAATTATAGCGAACTGTCTTTTTATCAAAGTTTTTTGTGCCCAACATTTTCTATGTCGCAATTGCTCAAGATTAAAAAGACTTTTATGTTGCATAGTACAGTGTTTACAGAAAGTGTTTGCACAGCTTCACTAGTACAAAAAATTAGTTCATATAAAATAACCTAGCATAACATATCGCTGCAAGGACTGAGGAATTAGCGGGTACTCGTATCACTGCTGATTCTTAAATGAAAGTTGGTGACTGGTTAACTACTGTTCAAACTCAACATTTATTGAAGGATAAAATATTTGGAATCTAGTATAGTCTTGGTGTTGATAATATGATTTTGGAAACCAATTCCTATCTCCAGTATGTTGAACTGAATCCGTACTATGTCGAGAATTTTATTGCAACATGAAACAAGTTGAAGCGTCTTTACCTGCAGCTTATCATTAATTCATTCATTGACTTTGAAAGGCTCTTTTTTTATCTCTAATTACTCTCGGAAGCTGTCCCATCAAGGTCTGTCTGACACGGAATTTGAACATATTTCACAATAGAACTACATACATATTATATAATTCGAACACACGACCTCTGTGAGCGTTTTGTTTCAGTATCTGCTAATTGCAACAAATTTAAAACTATTTCATTTTAAATAAAAGGATTATTGCATCAGGCTACTTTTTACAGAATGTATTCAACATAAAATCAAGGTCAAGGGAACCTCAAAATTAAAGATGTATTACATCGAAATGAAGAAAGATTGTCAATTCCAGGACGTATCTATACGTTCCAAGCGAGGATCTCACAAGAATTGAGGAGCTAAGGGCCGGTTTCACAGTGCGAGCTTAAGTTTTAATTTCAACTTAAGCCTTTGCTCAAATGGAATCACTGTTTCACAGTAATGTTTTAAGGCTTGAGTAGAGTTCAACTCGAAACTCAACTTAAGCCAAGGGATACGAGAGCTTAAGTTTGAGTTCGGATTTTAAGCAGGCGAAGTGTCAAATGGCAAGTGTAATTTTCCTGTTGGAATTTTTATTCAATTTTGAATTTATATTTCAATACAAGACTGACGAGAATGTTCACCTCAAAAGCCATAAAATTGTGACTCCTTTTTAATTATAATCGTTTTCTAGTTTTTAACGGTATTTTTAAAAAATTTAATATCATTTTGACATAACTTTTCAAAACAGTGGCCTACACAATTCATTAAGCAGTGTGAAACAGTATTGTCTTGAGCTAAAGCTTAAGTTACTGGCTCAGGTTCAACTGAGCCAAGGCTTAAGTTAGTACTGTGAAACCATGCATCTCTATGAATACTTAAGTGATGTTGCAATTACATGGTTCATTAGTTTCTGTAGTGAACTCCGACTACTTGATACTATGATTGTCGTCTTTTGATAAGAAAGAATGGGATAATGGATTTAACGCCCTTCGTCCAGTTTGTTCAGGAAGGGATAAATCATTTGGTTGGCACACAGATTCAATTTGGCATATTTTAAATCAAAAATAAAGCACTACAATAAAACAATAAAATGTGTACAACATTCAATTTGCTTGCTGTTTCAATCACGATTGCCTAAAGCAATGACTGGTTGCAATACATTTTAAGTTGTGGTACAGACTCAAACAATTGAAGCTTTAAGGAATAAAAAACTAAGAGGATATAAAATTAAAACTGTTGAGAAAACTTGAACACGACACATCACAACATCATTTTACATTTGAAAAAGATTTTGCAGATCTGAAGTTCCTTGCGTTTCTTGGAAAAATTTCATAACATTCCATTCCAGTTTATAATTTAATATTGATTGTATTTATCACTAATCAAAATTGTAGTTGTTCGAACAGGTTTTGGTTGCATTAGTTTGTAAGATACGCTACAATTCGAAATGCAATTCTAGACTAAATTATATATTTTGAATAAAATATTTTAACCTTGGTTTTAATGTACTTCGATATTTTGGTTATTCGAGAAGATTTTGCAGCCATCACACAAAAAACACTTATCGATTGTATAATTATTTTCTGGCAACTTGAAAATCTAAACTGATTCTCTTTACTAAAACTACACACCACTTGAAATGAATTTTATTCCCGATATTTTAGTCCATAAGTATCAATAAAATAGTCACTTCCGTTTAAACAATTGTATTGGATTTTTAACGAGCTCATTCTCTACAATAAAACGAATCGGGATCTCATTAGATTAGTGCGACGTATTTACACGAATATTTAATGGGATATTATTTTAATTTTACTGCTTCGCGATTTAATTCAAATCTACATCACAGATCACACTCAAAACCAAATTTCAAACGTAAATAGAAACGAATTACGTCTGCGAACAGTTCGCAAAGAACTATACCCAATCAACTGTGACTTCAAGTATACAACTCGAGCCAGATAAAAATATATATGCAGGTTTAATTTGTAGGCCATTATTTAAAATATTTTATATTTTGGAACAAAACTCGTTTGGACAAAATGTTTGGAATTGTTATGATAATATTCGGTATAAAAATGACAGATTCGATTTGCATACAATTAGAAAAGATGTATACGAAAATAAAACAACGAAAAGAGGAAATGTAGCAAAGAGGGCAACGAAAAAGCAACGACTTGATCATTAGATACATGTATGTAAATATACGTGACTATCGCCTGTCGCTCTAAGTTCATTTCATTTGAAATTTACAGATCATTTATGCTTAATTTGTTTCACGTTGACCTTATTCATTCAGAAATGCATTTTACATTTGTTTTGTGTGTCTCGAATTATCCACTTTGAAAGACATATTTTTTATATAACGGGCAAATAATATCATACACATACCAGGTTAAATTATTAAAATTGGCATACTGCCGAATCTGGCGGTAGATAGATTTATTTTTAGTGTAGTGCGAGGATTTCCGACAAAAGCGAAAAAATTTGAATAAGCATTTAATGGAAATAACTTTTGTCATCAAATAATCGAATTTTATTGAAAGTTCTTCCTTGCTCATTCTAAAAGAATAAATTTCTCGTTTTCTCATATTAATTACCGCAATCACTGATCGTCGAGCCTTCATTTCATGCGCTATAAACTTTTTGGCCTAGATTAATAAACGTATAATTCGCATCAATACATTTAGTTTTATTTAGAAATAATACGCAACTATCCAGCCAGAACCTTAAGTCATAAGGACGTTAGGAATTACGTAACCGTAAAGCTAATTACATTGACATATGAGCCGTTGTATTTCAAAGTGGTAAAGTCCATTTATTCATACATTGAGATATTGAAGGTTTTACGTTTGAAATAATTTAAAAATACTTTATTATTAAAATAATAAAGTAATATGTATACGTTAACATAATTCGGTTGATCGTTTAACACTATAAACCTGTTAAACTTTATTATACAGTAATAAATATTAAAATTGTTAAAGAAAAAAAAAGATTTTTTTAGCTCCAAATGGACTTATAACACTTTCAAAAATAACATATTATAAGGAAAAAAACAAGAAGAAATTCTATATTTTTATTGATAATTATAAAACAATTTTTTTTATCCGGTGGGCTTATAGAACTTTCAAAAAAAACGGCTTGTATTCTGGTTTTATAGTACGATGGGCGCAATTAGTATTAGTACTTAGTTATGAAAAAAGGGCAAAATAGATAGTTCGAATTTTCATCTCAATATTCTTAGAGTAGTTTCGCTGCGATTTGTACATTATTTACAGTTTGCGCATTGTGGTACCATTTACAATTAAGTCGATTATTCGAAAAAGTTTGGATTAATGGTAAATTGAAGATTTGTCTTTGAGCAAGAACGTGACAATAAATTGGCATTTGACTTAATTTTCTTGTGTAGTGGGTTACAAATGATCAAAACTGCTCTTCAGCCAAGTTGACCATCGTAATTATCCTTAAAACGGATAATTCGTGCATGATTTTTTACAGATGATGTTAGAGTGTTTCTTCATAAAATGCAATTACAGCTTTCAGATTTTACCTGTCGCCATAACTTTATAGCATCGCTGTTCGATCTTTAATAGCTTCGGTATGGAGCGAACTACTTCGGATACTCTGATCAATTAGTGATCAAATATTCTTATCAATAATTGGCCATCGTACCAAATAACAAAAGTCAATACCGTAAATCTATTTTTAGTGTACTGTTTTCGTTTCAAGTATCATTTTCTCTCAGTATGATAATACTAGCAGCACAGTCTTTTCCTAGTGCAATTCAACATCGTCATCGAATATGTAAGTCATACGCAAACTACCCCGTGGCGTATATAACCTTCACCACTGCAGCAATCATTTTAACGACACGAAAGGACACAGTATCTAACTTTTATTTGTTGCATAAACAAATAACCATTTTTCAAAATATAATCAGATCCTCAGCTCGCGAAGTTAGTTAAATTTCAAGCAATCTTCCTTCAGTACTTACATAGTGAACGAAATCCAGGTTACGAGTTCAATTTATTGTCATACAATGCTGCGCGGCTAAATTACAGCGGACGAGAGAAAATGAGCCAGGGCATACATTTGATACGAACTTGAAATCAAGGTAGATTAAACCAAATCATGCATTCACCAAATTTACGTAAATTTGTTGGACAAAAAAACGACAAATTAAAATCCCTTAATGCAACAATCGGTAATGGCATTACCAATAATAATTTAGAGAACTCACCAAAGAATTTTGCGAAAAAATTATTGTATGCGATATATGTATGTATGTAAGTGTTGAAAACTGATTTATTACACACTTCATTGCAGAAATGTAGTGTATATTTGTTTTTGTTGCCATCTGCAGTGTCCGTACAATATGAAAAATAATTTTACAATAAAAGCAAAGTTCCGAAATTAAAATGTGAAATTATGCGATAATTTCCACTACGATACGGTGCTCTTCTAAACAAATATTAAATAATATTATTTACTGTTACTTAAAAATGTTAATTAAAAATAATAGAAACCAAACCATCAAACTATACCCAAAAAAAAAATAAAAATACATCATAAAATTGGTTATCCAAAAATTTTTAATACACTTGGATAGTCTAAACATGATCCTAACCTCGCCACCCAATAAATCCAAATCGTGAGAACCGGCAGTTTTGATTATGTTGTAGATTTTAACATACGGTGCCTTAAGCAGCTGCAATTTTTCGTAAAATTTTGCAAAAACAATTTTATTGAATTACAAAAACTTTTTTTTAAACAATAAACCCGCGACAATATGATAAATGTGATTTTCGTCAAAAGAACTGAATGAAATAATGGATTTCTGAATTACAAAAACAAAAAAAAAGTGGCAGTTTGCTTTTCTACGAAGCAAGTATCCATTCTCATTCATTTCCCTTGATATGTAAATCTCATGTCGCAGTATAGTATAGCACCACCAAGCTTTTAAAAGCTAGAACTTACCTCCCATGATTCTCGAGTTAATTCAGTAATATCTTCATCATCACCGCTTTGTCTTGGTCCCTGTTAAGAAAAAGGAGTTTAGAAAACAAATACAGATTTAAAATTGGTATTGTCTTACCTGTACTATTTGACCTTTAGTCCATTCAGTATCGTGTTCAATAAGTTCAAAACCTCTCAAATTAATCTGCTCTTCATTCAATTCGCCATAAAGATGAGGTACCCAGTTATGTATAAATCTGTACAGTTCGTCGACTCTAGAGAATGAAATAAAAATTAATTCTAACATAATTTGATATGGATAGGAAGTAAATTTTACCTATTCTTTGGAACACTAAACCAATATTCAGGTCTTAGTTTATTTTTGCCGTACGACATTACTGATGTGGGCAGTGGAATAGCTTTCCCAATGGGCCTGCCCATTCGTAGCCGTAAATACAACGGCGGATCTGGACAAGCTCTGGCAGGTCGCGGTATTAATTCTAAATTGAATAAAAATTGCCAATCAGTACAATATGAAATTGTTTTATAATAGTTAAAGATAGCCGCACATAATCAATGAACAAACTTCCGAAGAAAGTTTAGAACAAAATCAAAATCACAAAATCAAATTAAATTACTTATTCGAACAAATTGACAGAGTCTGTATATGGTACTTATCCTCAAACTGTAGTTATAGACAGATATATAATCTTAAGCAAGTTTAAATGATAAATTATATAAATAACTGTACTGAACTAGATTAAAAAAAGAATGTGCAAACGGTTTCTATGCAGTTGTCCGAAGAACTCGTTGAAGTAAAATTAATTTAATATTTTAGAAGAGATGAGGATTTCGTGAAAATCAAAATATATTAACCCAATTTTCAATGACGTTTTCTTTACTCCGCCTACAGCTGAGTTTCATTTCCATCATTACGAATTCTCGAGATATAACATCAGATAATATAATCGGAATATTTTCCTTTTCAAACTACTTTTTTCTTCTTTTTTTCGCATATCTCTCGTTATAGATGCGATAATCTGTTTACGAGCCTGAATCTTATATTCACGATTCAATGGGATGCGACAAAACAACTTCTAACAAAGTCGAAGTTTTTTTAAATTATACCTTACTGTAAAATTTTCATTAGTTTATCTATGTACATTTCGTATTTGTTTTGAGCCTTTATAAACATATGTAAAAAAGTACATTGGTCACATTTTGGTTTTGTTTGGCAAGTTTTTAAGGTGGCTACAACTGTATTTGAATGAAAGGGCTGGCTTATATCGTACCTTTTATTCACTGTGTGCCAATGTTTTAGGAGTTTTACGATTCGAAATAAGAAATTATAAAATGTTGATTCGTGTATAACTAAGCATCACTTCAAGCAATGGGTTTTGTTCGCGGTACCTTTTATAAAAGGTCAGATTCGATATTGCGCACCTTGCTATTCAGTAAAACCTAGAGTCAGACAATTAAAACCTACGCTACGATCCGTGCTCTGGAATGGAGTGCGAAAGACTTAAACGCATATTATGCATATTTCTATCATTGTTTACAAATAAGATAAATGATAAATGAAGTACATTTCTGTAGTACATTAAATAAATGTACTTTATTTATCTCTTAACTAAGTGTAGGCGCTACAAAAATTTTGTTCATTAGGTAATAGTTCTTAGTACATTAAAATTAAATATAAACTAAAAATGTATAACATGCTAGTACAAACACACATAAACGTAAAGCATTGAAGTAGAAATAATCAGAGTTCGGAATACACAACCGCATGTTCGGAGGAACATGTCCATATCTATTAAATATATATAAATACAAGACACAGTGGATTTCACGCACATGATGCTTTTCATATGTGATCCATTTTTAACGCCGGCATATCACATGTGGATTAAATGCTTCCTTTTTCCAAACGCACTTCATCCGCTTTATGATAAATTTTTTTTAGCAAAAAACATTTTGTTTTGTAATAAAAATTTAAAAAGTTTAGCATTATCAAATTCTTTTGTTTTTCTAAATACAAAACATATGGACAAATAAGAGAGTAAGCTTGTAAGCCCTAACATGACGCGACAGTTTCCCATGTGATTTTAGAATGTCCAATGCGTTGGTTACTCCGTGAATTTTGCAGATACAGTAGAATCCCGATTAACCGATGTCCGTTTATCCGATGTTTCGGTTAACCGAGGTAGTCTAGGCTTCCGATGTTTTCGGTTAACTAAGCTTATTACCTCGAATAGTATTTCTTTATCCGATTTTCTTATGTTTCACAGAATTTTCATAGATTTTCATGTGTTTTGTAGCATTTTATTGCCCTGTATAAAATTTCAGCATTACGCACATTTCGATGTTCACAAAAAATTGCGTTCTACTAAGGCTTTGGGAGAATATTTAATTATCCGAGTTTTTAGGTTAACCGATGTGGGTCTACTCTCGATTACATCCGATGTGGGTCTACTCTCGATTACATCGGTTAATCGGGATTCTACTGTATTCAGTTTTCCCTTACAATTTCTAATTAATATATGTCACTATTAAAAACAAACTGTCTCAATTCCAATTTAAAAGTTTTCAACAGACACTACTGATTTTTTGTGTGAATCTTCTTTTTGATGAAGAGTTATGAGCTCTTTCTATGGTGTAAAGTGGGGTAAATCGATTGGAAAATACCTCGTAAGCCGTACGTGATTGACTTGCTATATTCTCTAAAAATTTATCTCGTATCCAAAACTGATACAATTCTGGAGTTAAGAAATATTTCTAGATGAATTAAAGAAACTCCTCCTCAAAACAATTAAAGTTTTTCGACGATTTTTTGTTTGTTTTTCCTGGAAAATTTTGGGGATTACGAGGTATTAGAATTACACAGTCGATACATTTTAGATGAAAAAAGTACACACACATAAGGCGAGTTGGTCATGAGGCTGAGGCTATAATATTTTTTTGGACGTGATACTACTGTGTAATATCCAAACTCTGACAGTAAATAAAAGAATTCATATTTTTATTTTTGTATTATATTTACAAACTAATGTTAGAGGAAGAAGAGAGAAGAAAAAGAAAAAGAGACATACAGAGTGTGACGAGATATTGAATTGTTGAAGAAGCGTGCATAAGTAGAACCTACCAAGATTTTCAAACTGCGGATATAACGGAGCCCGCACTAAAAAAATTTTTTTTTTTGTTTTGTGACGTGAGTAATGAGTTTTGATAAAAAAAAAGTAAATAGAATAAAGAAAAGTATTAAATTATTGTTTTAATGCATCTAAATGTTATGATTTTCTAGCAAATTTAGTCACAGCATATAATAATGTATCGATTACTTACTATCGAAGCTTACGAAAAGTTCGGGCATATCATCAATTGATACCATAGAACGATAGTCCAATTTTGGTTGTACTTTCATCGGTTTCGAAGAAGACGAATGTGACCCTTCTGATGAATGTGGCCGCATGAATGTTCCAATTGAAGAGCGTCTAGAAAAAAGTAATAATCAGTTTCATGCTACACAGATTAGCTTATAGAAGAGTCGTCATTGCAAAATTACATTAATTAGTTATTCACATAAGTGATAAGTTTATTCTCTATACAATTTTTAACGAGCACCATGAGATCAAAAACATCGATATTGGCTAAAAAACGTAACACAAAAACTAAAAAATAAAATATCATTACTACATGTAAGGAAAAGCATATTGAGAGATTCACTAATAAATCAACTCATGAAATGGATCAAGGGAAAAGCATACCAGTAGTACTAATGAAATCGTCATCAGGAACGCCACGCAGCAAATAATAAATTATGTATAGAGTAAAACATAAAATAAGTGTCCCTCCAAGAACTGTAATGGATCATTACAATGGACACGAAAATGCTCCGAAAATCAAGAGTCACAAAAAAAGGAAGAGAAATATGCACTGCTGGTCAAACTTAAATGTCAAAAAGCTGACTCTAAATCCTTTAATGAAAGATTGTAAACAATGACAGGTGATTTACATTTCTCCAATCGAGTAATACAAATCTTCAATTCAATTCAATTCCAGCAGTGGGAGCAGCTGTTATAGGCTAAGAAAATACTTATCCCCTGAATCAATCAGTTGAGAATTATTTGCTCTAAGAACAATTTTATAATTTTTTAAAGTGCAGATTTTTGCGCTCGTAAGATGAACAACATTTAATAAATAAACTTCTGTTACACAAATACTTTTAGTTTTCATAAGGTCAACTATATTTTTCATAGCGATTAACACAAAAAACGTGCCCGATCTTATTTCATTATATATGTACAGAAGTTTGAAAACTAAGAATTTACGCATTTATCTTTCTAACAAGTGGTGTACGTAATATTTTTTATTGATATTACCTTTTTACGTGTATACAATGACGACTCTACTATCAAATCTACCACATATATATTCACATTACAATATATATGCATACAACAACATATTATAGGTAAACTAGCAAAACATAAAAATTGAGTCTAATTTATTAAAAAAAAAAATAAGCTTGTCAAATCGAACAATACACCCATAAAAATATCGAATTTTTCACGAAAGTTACAAGCAAACAAGACCCTTACCCAGCAGGGGTACTATGCCCTTCCGAATGTGGAGTCAATGGAGGCACCGGTGAGCCTCCAGAATCTTCAGAAGGCGTCTTTGATAAAAACAAATTCCCGCCTAATTCTGACACCAATGTTATTGGCGAACTTTATCATGTTAATTTTTAAGTGAAGAGTATGAACAATTTTATTTAATTTAATCATGTGTGTTTGAATTATAGAATTCCAAAAATTAAGGAATTGTTTTGAAAAAGAAAAAATGTCCATGGTCAGCGTAGAATTTAGTAAGAAAAAAAAGAATTTTTTTGAATATGATAAAGTCTAATTTTATATTATCACATTTTAATGAAATAAAATTTTACCTGGAAAAAACTTTTGAGAAAACACTTTGGTTTGAGTCACCAGTGTTAGGTGCGGACTCCGTGTCGGCAGGCCTGCTGCCTTCACTTGTTAAGCCTTCAACCCATGTAAGTGGATATGACAATCTTTTCAACATCTGAAAGTTGAACACAAAATGAAAGGAGCGGACTAGATTTTTACCAATACTATATACATATAATACTACTACTACTTACTTTTGTTTTTTTAGTCTGATCTGAATTTGACTTTTCGCTGCTGCTTTGGCTTTGATCATTATCATCAACGCTAAAACTCACACTCGATGTTTTTTTGCGCCCTCCAGAAGCCGTATCTAAACTCTGTGTTTGAGATAAAACATTTCCTGTTTGACACGCAATTAGCGGACTTTCATTAACTTGAGTCGGAGAAACGGTACGTGGCGGTATCCAATCGGAACTAAGAACTATATCGGCATCACTATAGACTTTTTTCGCGTGAGCTTGCACGATCGGCATAACATTCGGATCACGTATATCTATACCAGAATCATAACACGATTGTTTTGATAAGTCACTATCATTCTCGTTTGTATTATTATCGGATATGCTAGATGGTTGGCGGCTTTGCGAGTTTCGCGCTGCTTCGTCGGCATGAATACTCAACCGTTCAACAGCTGCTGAAATATTTGCTTCCGGATTTACGCCATCATTTTCGTTTTCTCCTTCTTCGTCTGAAGACCTTTGGAAATTATATAAACACATTCTAGTTGTCGGTGCGTTTCTTTTTCGATGTTTAAGATATTTTGATGAAATATAAAAATAATTTGAATATTGAAAAAATCTTATCATGTTGAATTCGTTCATGCAAAACCATGCTGGTTAGTAGCTTCTTGGTACTACAAGTATTACAGGTTGTCTGCCAATGAGGAAATAAACGGCAAGTCCAGGGAATTCATTTTCGGGCAATTGCATAAATAAGACTGAGCTTATAAAGAGGAGTTGAGAGCTTTTAGTGTTATCGCCACTGGCGAGAATATCTATTACGGATTGAATAAAATTTTGAACTTCGAAACGTTAAATAACACTATGGTTTCGCTATCCTATTAGCAAAATAGGCAAAAAAAAATCTCCTTAGTTTAGGTAATCGATAATGAATTACTTGTTACAGTTCACGTATGCCCAAGACTGGTGGCCATTAATATCACAGATCAACCAAAAAACAAATCGTTAATAGCTTATTACTATTAATTAAATATTCAAATTTTTACTCTAACTTCGATTACCTGTCTTTGCTAGGAATGGCCCAATGATGATCCAAGAGACTTTGCCTTCTCTCTTCCAATGATGTTGGTTTTTTTGCCGATTCTTCAGAATCGAAGCTTTTCGTAAAATCAGTATCAGACTTAGTAGATTCTAGAACACAAATACCTTTGCTTTATATTTACTTGCACATTTTAAAAATAACCAACCTTTGGTATCTAGCTCCGAAATATTCTTTTCACTATCTCCCATGTCAGTTTGCTCTTTCTAAACAAATTGAAAATTCTTTAAAACATTTATTCATTAACAAATTTTTTTTTAATAAATACTGATAAATTAGTGGGTGTGACACGATCTCGTTCAAATGCTTTAGGAAAGGCATCGCCATCACGTTCATTGCTGGAACAGACAGAATCTTGGTCGTCACAAGTTTCAACCGATCCCAATCCCAATTCCGGAAAAGTTTCATCTTTCACAAGTAGCGAGTCTTTCCCGGGCGAATGTGTGCCAGCATAGCTTCGGCATGATTTCGGATAGTAAATTTCCACCTTTTCTGTACAACTAAATTAACGGACAATGTACATTACCATATTACAAAATTCTTAAAAAAAAGTATTCACTTTGATTCTCCTCCAGCCACTCGCATATGTGCAATATCATGAAAAATTGCAGCATTAACGACCAACTCCATTGGAGCTATAACGCCATAACTTTCCGGGCCATGTTCAATCACAAGTGGATCAGATACGTTTGGATCGAACATAACAGCATTAGGAGTTACGAGTAGCACTCCACCCACAACACCCTGTCCGTCAGTGATATGTCGCACATTAATTTTAAGAAATCGTTGTGTTATAACCGGATCATCAATAGATTCTGCTCCTGCTCCTTTCGGTAAATTGACACGTTCAATATGACCCGGTCTTGGCGATGTCGGACGAAGTCCTTCCAAGAAGTCTAAGGTAAAGAATAAGATATAATGAATACTTTTTCTACTATAATTTTTATTACTGCAATTTTTTTATTACTGAATTTGAAACAGTGTAATACTAGCTTCACAGATAGCTTTATATCTCGTCAAGCTAGGAATTTGAAATTTTATTCCCACTTTGGTTCCAGGTAAACGATAAGATAAGCATGTACTAAATCGAGTGAGTCATTTCTGCAACCCTTGTAAAATTCCTTGAAAAACAACAATCGTTCCTTCGGTGATTCAGCTATAGTTCTAGAAATTGAACTGGAAAAGGTAGAGGATAATAATCCTTCACCTTCTAGTAGTAACCAAACAAAACTTATTAAAAAGGACATTTCACACGCGCCGTCCTTGTTCTGCTTTATCCTTAACTACAATATAAACCGAAGTTCAGTATTTCATCTACAGGATAATACGACTGGCTGTCGCTTGCAACCTATCGTCACTGCAGTATGGTTTTTTTTCAGTTTATTTTCACTGAAAATAAACAGTTTTTTATTATTTGCGAACTCGAAAGAGAAAAAAGGATATAGTAAACTGTAGTATTGGTGAAGATGTCCAAAGAAGTTCCATAAACGACAGGTCGATCATTCAGTTTTATCTAATAGATTAGTTTCTGGTAAGCCAGAAATCGGTGAACATAACAGTCCTATGCTTATCGAAGGTCCTTGAAATCACATAACAATAAACTAGGAGATATTGTAATGGGTGCGGTCGAAAACTTGTGTGTATTTGCGAAGTTAATAAATTTCTCAACGCAATTTATCACGACGTCACCCTCGTCATCAAAACAATGAAAAAGTCGCCACCTTCTTTGGGTGAGCGATTAGCGCAGGTTTAGATTTTGGCGTTTCTTCGACTCATGAACAATTACGATTTTAAATCAGTAGAGTAGAAGATTCAATTCGAGCGATGCCAACTAAGCAGTACCGAAAATAAATTCTATAATTGGCTTTATGGATAAACTACTGTCGAATGAATAATTCAATGGCATTAAGATTATAACTTTGTACGTGACATGGAGTCAAAATTCAATTTCAAATTCCATGTTGAGTTTTCATAGACTTTATTACGTTTCCTGATTTAATTCTATCATATCGTCAAGTTTTTTTTTTTTTTTTACTAATTAAAGTTTTGTATGCATCAGCATTTCGTTATTAATTAATTTGCGTTCCATGTTACTGCAAAAATAAAACACTATCTCTCGACGGCAATTGTTTGGTTTGGGTATCTGTAGATTGGTATCTTCTATTTTTAAATTTTGTCAAGTTATTAGACAATAAGTATGATTGTGTGTATCATCACTTATAAAACAATGGTTTTGTTTTCTGTGACCTTTTTCCGGTTCTTTGAATTCCAGATCTTACAAATTATCGGCAATAGTCGACTCGCCTGGTGGTGTCTGCATTGCGTGGATGCAGAAGTGAGCCCCGGGCTTATTCTTTTCTCATTTGAGCACTCATGCTAAATCCGCAATTAGCCTAGTCCTTTAAGAGCCACTAACAATAAGCATCGAGTTACATACAATATTAACATTTACAATATTTAGCTATGTATTTAAAATAAAATAGAAACACGTTTACCGCCATCTCTCCAAAACACCGCCGTATGCATTTTTTATGTAGCAATAGAACACTCGGCCAATAGTCTCTTTTTATGTTATGACTGAGAATCAAACGTTTGTAAAATTATTTTCACTACAAAAGTGGAACTAGAGAACAAGTTTCCTTGGACTTTCGCCAATAATTTCAACAACGAACTCATATGACATTAACATATGTGATAATGTCATCCGTATGACAGGATTTTGACGTAGCACCATATTCTCTTATCAACCACAAATGTAAACAAGAGCCATATCGGTAAATGTGTATGTTAGTACCAAGGCGGGAATGGGTTTAAACTCGAAACTTAGTACAATCTAACTCGAGAAATGTAGCACTGGCTTTGGGTCGTGTTTATCTTCAGCTTCCATTAACGAAAGTATCTATTAAATTAATTACTACGGCGGCAATAATATAATCATAGTGACGGAACTATGAATATAAGAATCGAGCGTTTTTTTTTTTTCAAAAGAAATATGCAAAAAATAAAAATGAATTATTACGCGAGAAAAATTTAGTTTCGGTAAAAATGTATGTTGAGTATGTAGTTGGTAGTTATGTTCGATAGACTCCAGGTTATATCTATTCTAAAACACGGTGCCGCATTCACAGAGAGAAAAAGAGAGATGTACGATCATACCAAGCTGAGCGAGTAATAAATAAATACGGATTTTTATCGACCTGGTTGATGTGAAGTATTTATTATTTTGTATTTGCGAACGAAGCTTCGGTGCTTGGATGCATCAAGAAAACCAATCGGTTTTTTCAATCATTTTCATTCCATATGTTTTTACTGACAATTACAAATTTCGAAACAACATATTTCTGTTTCTTCATCTACTATTTTTCAAGTGAATACTAGAAAAAGTAGGAGCTTAAGATATCAACGAGTAGTTCTTGTTAAGAAGGACACTTGTTCACCCAGCGCAGAACTGGATATCATATTTTAACTGTACTGAAATATTTCTTATTTGGGGCTATTTGGTTTACTACTGAGAATATGCTGAACTGTGTAATACCATGGATACACTGCTTGTATATAAATCATAATATCGTCAATATCACCAGTGTAAATACCCAATAATGTGCTTATAGTACATCAACGTACTTACAGTGGGTCAAAAAAGAAGTCGGACAAACAGGTAACCAAACATTAAGTATGAAAGAAAATTTGAAGGAAACAAAATATTGCTTTGGTTTATTTTTTATTTATTATGTATTTATATATACTATTAAAAACAATAACAACATAATTTAAATTAGCTTCATTTTATAAAAAAAAAAATAAAAATTGAATTCGTGAACAAAATTCATGTCAAAAAAGAACTCGGACATTCATACTAAATTTTAAGTATAAATAAAATTAAAAAAAAAATACTTTTATTTAGTATTTTGTTGGCAAGCCTTTGCCTTTTTTAACAGCTTTTAGCCGCTTTGGCATTGATTCTACCAATTTTCTGCAGACGGAGGGATCTATTTTAGCCCATTCTTCCATTAAAGCATTTTCCAAGTCCTTTTTGTTTTTAATGGAGTGATTTTTTAATTGAATTTCCAAGTGGGCCCATAAATGTTCAATGACATTAATGTCAGGTGATTGTGGAGGAGTTTCCAGTACTTTTGAACAGTTATACAATAACCACAAACGCACATTTTGCGCCTTGTGTTTGGGGTCGTTATCTTGGTAGAAGTGAAAACTATTTTTTATCCCCAATTTTTCAGCACTATTAACCAAGTTTTCCTTTAAAATGGCTAGGTATTGCTTTTGGTCCATATTGCCATCAACAAAACACAAATTTCCGGGCCCAGCTGCAGACATACAGCCCCAGACCATTACGGAACCACCTCCGTGTTTAACAGTTGGGCGTAAATTTTTCTCCTTCAGCTCTTCGTTTGGCTTCCTCCATACATATGATTGCCCATCTGATCTGAAAATGTTGAATTTACTCTCATCAGAGAATAAAACATGACTCCAGTACTCAAAATCTTTATTTTCATGGCTTTTTGCAAAATTAATTCTTTTTTTTTCTATTGATTTCACTTACGAAGGGTTTTTTCCTTGCAACCCTTCCATGAAAATTGTTTTTCCGCAGTACTAACCTTACAGTTTCTGGGCAGCAGGTGATGTTAAGATGTTTTGCCACCTCCGTTGTTAGCTTTGGTGCACTGAGGATAGGTTGTTTTTTTATTTGGCTTACTATCCAGCGTTCATCATGACTCGAGAACAATTTAGGCCATCCAGAATTTGTCTTATGTTCCACTGATTTATTAATTTTAAAACGTTTTATAACGTCGTGAACTGTAGAACGGGCCTGTCAACTATTTCACTGATCTGCCGAACCGTTTTTCCTTCTTCATAGTGCCTGATAATAAGTTCTCGAACTTCGATTGAGCTTTGTCCACGTTGTCTACCCATTTTCACTTTTATTTTGGAAAATTGTTTGCTCCGAAGCTTCAAAATACACAAAAACTGCTTTAGTTTATTGCATCTACTACAAACAAAGCAAAAACTGTCATTCCCCTTTTTCAAAATGTTTAGTACCAACCAGCGTTGCCACATGTCCGAGTTCTTTTTTGATGTTAACTTTGTTCACGAATTATATTTTTATTTTTTTTTTGTAAAATGAAAGTTAATTTAATTTTAATTAATATCGTTTTTAATAGTAAATATAAATACCTAATAAAGGAAAAAAAAACCAAAAGAAAAAATGTTTCGTTGAAATTTTTTTTCTTACTTAAGTTTGATTACGTGTCTGTCCGACTTCTTTATTGACCCACTGTACATCGCCTATCATGATTTCAATAAAGTAATTTGTATACAAGCAGTGTATCCAAGGTGTTAGATTGCTGATTAGTAAGGTAACTGATTTATTACCCGCTTATTTTACTATACTCGAGTTTAATAGCACCACACCATTACATTTTTTCAATTACAAAGTTTCTAGAAGATATGGATTTTATGCGAGAAAAAGTAAAGCATTGTAAGCACTACTTAATAAAGTAGTGCTGATTTGAAGTTTAACTCGGCGCCGCCGGGTCAACTCAGTGCAATTGCACATAGTAGTGCTAGTCTCACTTACAGCGCTAATGAAATAGTGCACAGTTGTTTGATAACAATTGTTTAGCTATTTAAAAAAAAAGCAACCCAAATCAAATTTAAACATGGGTTGGTTGATAAGCGCCTCAACAGTATCAACCGCAACTACACCAATTTCTATTTCACACAGTTTTCTATAACACGAAATTATGACTGCATGCATGGTCCGTAAATGAAATCAAATAAAATAAAAACACCTTTACATAGTATTTCAATCACAAACCTTTTTCTTCTCGTGGAGGTTCCTCGCTGGAAGACTTTCTTTCCACTGGACTAGATTTCCCTGATAATGTTGATATTTTCTCATCGTAAGCCTTTCCTGTTGTATCACTGGCGTTCGGTTTATCAGGAACTAATAATTGCTGTCCCGGAAAAATGAAGGAACTATTCAAACGATTCAAATGTGTTAATTCCGATGGTGTTGTATCGAACCGCGCTGCGACTGAAGTTAGTGTGTCTCGATTTCCGACTGTATAATTTATAGTCGGGATTAACGGCAAAGATGACTTTTTCTTATCGCCATCTAAAAATAAAACACGTGGCATTAAAAAACACTTCATCCAATTTGTTTAATGTTTATTACAATCATTTTCATATGGTCTTTCTGTTTGCCTTAATATTTCGTAATCACCTACAATACTATTTAATACGATATTTCTTTTTGATGCTAGCACTAAATAATCGTTTGATAGCTTTAATCTAAAGATTTGTATAAACTCCATTTGGCCTGCGCGAAGGGAAAGTTGAATTATACTGAATTTATTCATCGTTCACATTAAGGTATGGCTTGATTGTAAATGGTCACGAGTAAATGTGCAGATCGAGCATATCTCGATGTTTATGCACAATGTGTTTATTAGAATTTTTCGCCATTTCCAACATATGGTCAATAATATAAAGTGATAGAGGACGATCGAAAATATTAAGAAATTGATAACATGATAACGTGTAGACGAAACCACAAATTGTTTCCTTTACGTTTTCTTCAAAGAAACTACACGAATTAAAATCAATTGATAGTTAACTGGGGCAAGTGATTTGTCTTTGGAATTGACTCAGATATACATGTAATAGTATTAATTTCGCATTCAATTGATGCAATTCAATATTTCAGTTCCATTATGAATCCATCTAATAGGATTCATAATTCGAGCAAAATAAATATCTCAAACACATATGGTCTACACATCCCAATGGTAAATATTTTGGACGAAACTTTTTGTTTTATAAGTAGGTACCTATGTATGTAAGTACAGGCTACTCGATGATAAAATTGCCGTAGTGTTGTGTGTTCTGCAGATGTGAAAATTGTAGCTTAAAAAGAATTCAATTAACTACATCTTTTATGAAACTGGAATCGCAATTGTTTCTTATACAATGCATTTAGATTAATAATCTTACAAAACATTTTAAAATGTTTTAAACTTTTTATAAAAGACAGGACGGAAATGCACAATATCTAAAACGATTTCGAATCGGCATTTTTTCTATGAAAAATAAATTGCATATGTGTACATATATAATAAATACTTTAATTTATGCTATTAAAACAATTATTAATAATGGATTGTTAAATTTTGCTTTGCATGAAGTCAGAAGCGTTATTTTCGTTCCGGTGACTTTTTATTTTAACTAATGATGCATTTTTCATTTGACTATTGAATGCGTTTCTAACATCATTTTCTTTTTATTAATGTCATAATTATATCACATAACTCACCTTTTGACAACCGATCTATACTTTCAAATCGACCTTCGACTTTTGATCGTAGCGAATCAAGATCAAAAGGAGCCGCGAGTCCGTGATCAACGCTTCGAGACTTGCTCCTAAAAATAATACAACAATTTTATAAATATGGATTTAAAGTAAGATTGACGAAACTATTCAGCCTACTCCATGCCCTATTATTGCGAATATTATAATATCATTTACTCTTTTATTTATTTATTTTCTTCAAATATGTACGTAGTATCTTTATGTTCTGAGCCATCGCAACTAAGCAGACAACAAGATATTTAATTAACACTGTCTATTTTAAAAGCAGGACTGAAAATAAATGTATTGAGAACCCGAATTATGAAATAATTAAATAACGTAATTGAAAATATTGAAGTCTTTCAATCAAGATAATTCGCATTAACATGTCAAGGTTTGGTATAAATAAAATATTATTAAAAATGTACGCACAAATAAAAAAACATCAACATTTTTACTTATTAAGAATAGCGCGGTGCTTGTCAAAACATTGAATAAACAAATGCATAGAGAAAATGCTTTAAAATTGAACTGAACTTAAAAAATATAACAAAATTTTACTCATGCCAAAAAATTATTATCTTTAGAAAATTAATAAAATATGCGTTGTGGGTCACTAGTAAGCATTCTCGTTAATAATTATCGCTATTTTTTTTATATATACGTACCGATATTTTTGAAATATGATTTTCTAAACTATGTATGTAAAATATTATATTTTTACACACATGATAATTTTTGCACTTACCTACGAGTTGGTGGAGCAATGCAATCAGCGCTTCGTGACATTTGTCCAACATCTTGACTTGCTCTACGTGACCTGAGATAGTTTATTTACAAAAATAAAAAAATGCAAAGAAAACAACTCGAACAAAATATGTATTATAAATATGAGTAAATGTATAAGAAAATATAAAATTGTTACCATTAACAACACAAAACCAAAGTAAAAGGACTACACATTTTTTACTTTATTTGAGAAATCAAAATTTTGAATAATATTAGCGACCTTCGCAGGAGACGTTTTATTGCATGACAACCAACAATCAGTTACTTCCCAATAAAAATTCCAAGACTATTACATATTAAATTGGTTGCAATATCCCACAGCAGGCAGACCATAGCCATTGAAATCTCCACACATTTTCAACGGATATAAGATCATATCTACAATAGATAAGGCATAGAAGGGTGCCATATTTGGCAGCTGGTTCATCGTCAGGACTTCTTAGGGCGAATTTCTTACGTATCGTATACGAAACTTTACATGCTATATTCAATTATCAACCCCCATTAGCGGAAATATTAAAGAGTGAACGGTTCCAAATAAAAAAAAAAAACTTTTTGTTCAAACAACAATAGGAGTTGCTATTTTTTGAAATGCTTAAAGTTGTGGGCATACCGAAACTTTCGCATTTCTATTGTTTTTAACACATTTCACAATTGCATTAATTAATTAATTGAGCACGTTTTGATAATTATAAAGAATCTTACGATTGATTCTATGTCGAGGATAGCTGCCAGAATATAAATTACAATTAAAATTTCTGCAGATAATCAAACAAGATTTTTTAAATCAATAATTTGTCCATGCACATATTTTTCAAGAATAAATATTTTCGTAAAACCTATTTTATATATTATGGATAATATGAAAGGATCCTCGTTATGTTTTAGAAAGATACTATGTATAAAACAAATATAAAAATTAGAAAAACAATGATCATTGTATACATACGAATAGGTAAACGTTCGACAATCATACGAACTCAAACCATATTGATAAGTTCATTAATTTCCTGTTAGTTTATAACCTTCAAAATGATGCTAAAAAAATTATTGATATAGCATTTACTACCTGTTTGTGATAAAAGACATATGTGTAATTTGTAATATAGCATATATAGATGTACTTTTAGTAACTTTTTCGCATAAGATCCAACAAATTTTGCTCTTCCGAGTGATTCCCCGAACTTATTTCGACGTATTGGACGCATAAAAACTCAATTAATCAGATAGTTGATTAGTGATCTGTTCCCAAGTGTTCTCACAATAATAAGCTCATAGAAAATGATTTATTCTCATTGATCTGTCATTATTACTTACAATATTTAAGATTGCAATTGCACAATTATTTATCGATAAGATATTGGTTGAGAGCTTACCGATAAATAAATTGCTCTTAATCTTATCTTTTCACGCTCCAAAAAACTTACTTTAAGATTAAAAACACTTTAAATATAGTCATTTAATGCAATCATCATTTTCTAATCGATCCATAAAAAAATAAGATCAAATACAAACATTGAAATTAAATTAATTTTTCTCATAACTAAACAATTTCGCTACAATTTCGCTCAATATTTTACGGTTGCAGCAATCAATTTCATATTTTACAATGCTCTGAAATAATTTAAATTACATTTTCCACTGGAACATATGAAGTACACGGAATATCTTGATAAGCGAATCACGAGATTTTGTTAAGATTGTTATAGTATTTTAAAATGCGTCACATTTCTACTTTTGTATTGTACACAATTTTCCAATTTAGAGCTCAACACATAAAAAAACCTCAACCGTGAATTAATTGTTTAATTGAAAATATTAAGCAAATTGAACAACATTGAACACTTTAAGAAATACGACTAGATCACAGAGATCTGATATAAAATTTCTCGATTCATACCTGTATCTTCCGCAATATTTTTTTAAACATTACTTTGTTTGAAGAGCGGTATTTGCAGAGAATTTAATTATTAAGATAAAAAATGATGCAAAATTCCACAGCATTGAAATAAACTTAGGAGTATAGTATGAGACAGTCTAAAGCTGGTATTTATTTGTCTAATTAGCCAATTCATTCGTTTTTTTAAGATTCTGAGCTCTTCCAGCATAGATAATTGGAAAATGGTAATTTTAAGAATATGCTTTACCAGTTTCTTGCTAGGGGAACTCGTTAAGCAAATATAAAATGCTGCACAGGTATAAGGAGCAATCGCGTTATCGTATTTCAATTACGCGCACAGTTTATCTTATAACTTAGTTGAATCAAAACATTAGTTGTGCAAATAAAGTTATCGACCACTTTATTGTATTACGTCAAGGCATTTCAACAATCGCTACAAGTATTTCAACTATCATATTAAATCATATTAAAAACGAAATAAATGTATGCCCGAAGAGTTAGTTGAAAGCGAAAAATTGCACCATTACATTATTCATCTTTGACAGCTACGACTGACTACGAGTATGTTATGATCGTAAGCGAAATTTCCGAAGGCTAAATGTCGAATTTTATTGCGTTTATGGTTATGGTTCTAAGAAAATGTTTTACAATTGCCTAATAGCCCTGTAAGTAAGCCGGACGGACAGTCGGTACAAATGAGCCATCATATACCTTAAACATAAAGTTGGCACATTGTTACATTTAAAACAGATTATAGTAGTAATCATCATTGGCATATGTATAATACAAACTGTAATAATGCTACCATATTTGAAAAGGCCGCGGTATCTAACAAACATTGCGTTAAGTTTCCAACAGTCGGAGGTTGAATTTTAAAGTTGCGTCGTTCGTCGTACTCTTACGATTATTTAGCTGTTATGAGTTTAATTTTTGAAACATTTAACTCTTCGAGAATCTATTTTAACATTTCGTAATGCTGGAAAATTTGTGAAACAGATTTCGTCTCTACACGAAGGCATGGGAAAGACAAATTATAAAAGAATATGTACTCTTTCCAATTAGTTACTGCAGAATTAAATAATCTTTTTTCCTAATATAATATTTGACAGCCTGGCATACAGGATAATGCAAATTGCAAGTTGCATTTTCATTATCTTATCACTTCAGATTATTATGTAAGTAGAGCTTGAGCAAACCTTTCCGATTGTCTCAGTATTTCTAAATTTCAAACCGTTTTTATACACCGCGTGAAAACCGTGACCGACTGGTTTAATATTATTATATGTCAATTTCAACCAATCAATAAAAATAAGATACGGTCTCAATAATTTTATTTTTTAATCTTTGTGTTTTACAATTTTAGTAATTTACAAAATGTAGAGTTTTTTAGAATTACGTACTGACATTTTCTGAGAAAACTTATATATTTTTCAATTCAACAATTTGTTTATAACATTTATTAGTATTGATTTAAATAAAATTTGATTTAGATTTAAGGTAGTATTTTAATATGCCGGTAAAAATATTATATATATTATATTTATTAATAAGAAATAAAAATAATATTTTTCTAAATAAATTCCTTAAAATTTTTAATTGCCTGGTGCGGCACGATCATCATATAGGTAAGGGCTAAGGACTTAAATATGAGAGCTACAAAAACAAGTGGCAGGATTCTGCTTGCTAATCTTTCTTTAGAAAAATACACTCTAAAAAAGGGAGTTGTTTGGCTCCGAAACAGAGTTCAATAGCGTCCATCACTTTTCGGTGTAAAATTACACTTTCCCGAATTCTTAGAAGTAAGCTTCATTTCAGTGTGGGAACTTAACTCAAGTTTTGTGTTAAATCCTACACTGTAAGTGGACTAAATACACCAAGAGAAATTGACGAAGATGTAATCGCTCCGAAAGTAAAATAAACACTAAATCCAGGGTCTTCTTACAACTCTCCGGTGTTTTATTGTATGAGGATATGCAAGATCAATGGATGTTGATATTTTGCACTACGATTTAACCTTTTTGTTTAGTTAGACTGTTCTGTACTTAACTTGATTAGTCAGTATAGAACGTAAAAAAATTATATTCATCATTCTGTTCGGCACAATTAATCACGTTCTTAAAAAAAGAAATGAATGTAGAGCATGGTGTCGAAATATACATACACAACTACTTAATATACAGTACCCTATACCTGACTAAACTACCTTCATGCTGGATTTACACCGAACGTTTGCGCGTCTTTACCCACTCATGTCCATTACAAACCGTTTTTCTTCCGAGAAGTCGATCACTGTTTCAGTTGGACTTTTTCGCCGCCTGATTGGTTGATTTTTATGGTGTGGGTACAGTCGCGGCTCAACGTATTCGGTGTAGATCCAGCATAAACGGAAAAATATAAAATTGTGTCGACTGCTTATTAAAAGAATATTTTTTTCGACATTAAAAACCAATGCGATTCTTTGCAAAGAAAGATTGTTGGTAACACAATCACATACCTCACTCTATTTCATATCATACTCTTTCTTCTTTTCTTTAGTTTCAATTTACGCTATTTTATGCAACAGTAGGGCCTGCACATGTAGATTACATATTTGAACCTCAAAAGCTTTATTCCATAGAAAAAGATACTCTAATGAATAAACTCTATAACGCTGGCCGCATTATATTCTTCAGACCCAACTTAAAATGTCTAACGATCAATTTACAGTGATACACTAATTTTTCCGGACTTGTAATACAGTTGCAAGAAAATATAAAAAAGTGATAGAATTTTTTTGATTTATCAATTTTGAAAGGAAACCATTTCATTTAATCAAAACTCGATTGAGCGATTGAAAAACAATTCTTTACATTTTTTACTGACCAATGCGTTTAGACAACATAAAAATAAAACTTTACAACTGAAGTCGTAGCCGAGCGGGTAAGGCGTCTGACTAGAAATCTGGGAGCTTAGGTTCGAATCCAGCCGACCCCGAACATGTCTGATTTTGATGAAAAATGAAAACTAAAAAATGAAAAGTGAAAAATGAAAAGTGAAAAATGAGAAATGAAAAATGAAAAATGAAAAGTGGAAAATGAAAAATGAAAAATAAAAAATTAAAACTTAAAAATGAATAGTAAAAAGTGAAAAAAGAAAAATGGCTTTAATGTCTCCAGTTTCTTGAGCTGAAAAAGTGTATTCGAAACGGGAGTAATGTATCAACGGGGGAAACAGGACCAATAGATAAACGGGAGTAACAGGGGCGATGAAACAACGTGAGCGTAGCCGCGGCATATTACAGGGGGCGATGGAACAACGTGAGCATAGCGAGCAGAGTCGCGGTACGCGGCTAGTATATAATATTAAAATAGACGTACGTGTGTCACCCTTTAATTTCCAATTCAAGCTTCTGATGTGATATAATATATTAAATTTTGCCCTGTGTCTAGAGCATAATACTAATTGCGACATTATTAAATATTTATTAGTTTAAAGTTATTATAAGCTATTAGTTTGATTACGAAACAATTCCTACACATAGCTTCATATTACCTTTGTTTGTTAAGTTGGTCAGGGAGGAATATGTTCCACCACGAGTGTCGTTTCTGCTTGCTAAATAGTAATTCATCCATAGAATTTTCGTACACTTTTAATGAAATTTCACCGGTCGAGCGTTTGCGTTCTAGCTCAGCTTCCGAACAAATTTGGGAGGGATCTTCGAAATTTTTTTGACGCCGACGATCGAGTTTAAGTTGCCAAGATGAACTACGGCGTCTTCGGCGATCCTTGTCCGCCGGGACATAGACAACTCTGGCATTGTTCTCGTACAAGTTGGGATTTAATTGCGGAATATAGTCATCATGCGAATGATTGAATTCGCTATGAGCATATGACATGACGTCAGATGTCCTAGTTTGGTGTTCTAATCCATCGAACTTTTCACTTTTCACAGCCAACTCATATGTCGATGGATTTTCTTTGCTGATCTGTATCGATTATTCAATATATTTGATAAGTGACTATAACTCGTGATTTCGTAAAAGAGAGACGTGAATTTTTGTCAACAAAAGTGCGATCTAACCCAATAAACATTAGTTGGTAGTAGCAACGGTAGGACGGAATGGATTTCGCTTATTTTTCTTGATAAAAATCACAAAAAAGTCTATGAAGTTTGGAGTACCTTTGTATTATCACGACGACCTAAGAAAGTTGAGAGCGAACTTCTTCGCTTATTTATTTTATCACCTGACCCGCGGCCTGCTAATAATCCAATTGCTAAGGAGCTTCTTCGTGGTGGTTTTGCTGCAATCGCTATGGAAGATGGGCTTTGTAGTTTATTATCGTTATCAACAGCTGCATTTGCTGCTTCTTCTTCCTCCAAACTGACTAAAGTCGGTATAGAGTTTGTACTCCAATCTTTTCGCTGCCGATATTTACCAGATGACAATAAAGTCGCCATTGTGTAATAAATGGTTGTCGTCTAATTAAGAATAATTGATTTTTGGGTTTGATTCGCGCTTATCATGTGATTAACGAAATTGTAATCTTGTTTTTTCTTTTCAAATAAAAAATTTATTTGTTTATTTAATTAAAGTCGCGACATTGCTCACACCATTTGAAATTGAGACCACATTTGAGTGATTTGTTTGCTCAGATACTGCTTACCAATAAGTATTTTACGACTCGATTTTAGTAAATATACATTAAAATTAAAAAGCCTCTCGTTAATGTGTGAACAACCCCATAAAATGGTGCTAAATGAACAGATTGAATATTCGCAAGCATGAAAACAAACGAATTTTAGCTTTAGAGGGATAGAATTTCTCATAAATCCAAGATAGTATTTTCTTGGTGTGTCGAATTCTGATTGGAAATGTTCAGAAGTCACTTGTGACACAAGCGACGCTTCCCCCAATTTGTTTAATTCATATAATAATTAACTGTCCAAAGGAAGATTAGATGAAAAAAGTCTAAAGCCTGGGAAAAACAAAAGGTGGTACTTCTTATAAAAATATCACGACCAGCAAAACTATCAGAGCCACTTTTTGTCTTTCGTCCCGATTGTCCAAACAGAAATCAATATATGTACCTACATATAGCTATATATTATTTAAGAATATAAACGATTGGTCGATAAATATTAAACGTATGTGATGTTTTGCAGGATTCTACGTTAGAGCCTCTGCTCTTTTTTATTTACGTAGGAGATGCAAAAAACTGATTGCTGATTGATATTTTACTGTAATCTAAACAAAAGTGAGACCATCGTGTAGAGGAAGGATCAGTAGCCGTTGTCTAGCTGGACCAATTACTGCAGTATTACAGTCGACACATCCAGTCAGCCCTACCTAAACATAGTATTCACGAAATTTGCGGAAAATATGGTTGACCGATGGATTTTTCTGGTCCACATACTATACCAATTGCCACAACATTAATCTTCCGTAACTGGAAAGTAAATTGAACGACAAAACTACAACCACAGAAAATATGCATAAACATAGAATAACAAAAGTCATAGAAACTCAAAAATTTAAAAACTGACAAAAAGTGTAGATATACTTAGTACAAAAAGATTTTTAGAGTGTCAATTGGTCAAAGAGACACAACTTATCTCGTAAATTATGTGTGTCCAAAAGTTAAGAAAAGTATGAAAACCATGCAAAAGAGTGTCGTTTTGAAACATCATTTTATACTCTTCACAACTTGTATAAGGTCGTGGTAATCTAGTGACAAGGTACACAAATGTTTGAAATCTTAAAATGTAATGTGCACATCGCGCTCTGAATTTTGTTTCTTTAAGAACACAAAACACAATTATGTATACATACATATATCTATCAAACTACATATGTCTATTTTGTAAGGCTCATTATTATTATTATTTTCTTAAGCTTGTTATTAGAGATATTGAAATAATTTTCAATGTCATTGCATCGCATTTGAAAATTTCATTCCGCGTGAATATGTAGATAGACTGTCAAAGCAATACTAAGTCAAAATATACATGCGGTGTCGATTATGAATAATTAATTTTGTCTCCTTGTAAAATTTTGATAATGTACAATAACCGAGTGAATTGTCACATGCAAAACGGTTTACACATTTGTCTCATAAAACAATAACTCTAAATCATGGCCCAATATAAATTATCCAATAACCGTATCTGAATGTCTTTAATTTTTCCATTAACTTTCTTGATTATTCAACTTTACATAAGCCTTTAGAAATGATTTATAAATCCACATTATACATTAATTGCAAGTCTGTATATCGTAGTTAAGATTTCCTACATACACTGCAACGGATTTACAATAAAGACGGACAGCAAATAGTTTGTTTCATTACGCACCAATTCTTAATTTCATATGCATTTGTTATACGGACCGATGTATTTGTACATACAATGTAAAATTCTTCATATTTCTACCTATTTACAGCGTAGTTAAGGTTATCGCAGTTATGACAACAGGGAAACATTTAAAATTCATACATATGTGTACGAACACTTGTAGAGCAAATTTTTAATAGGTACCTTGGATGTTGAATGATGTTCGTAAATATTGTAGAAACACAATCGGTTTTATTTATTATTTTCTTTGCATATATATAATGTTAGAAAATTGGATAAGAATGAACATACATATACTTATAATGTTTTGCTGCTCGAAAAACATATTAGACAATTTTTGTATGGAAATTGATTTTCTTCGGATGTTTGAGAGATTAACTACCTTCGCCAACGATTTATATTATAATATTAAGTTAATACCATTGCCGTTTATATCGACTGAGGGTACTAAACTAATTAACTTTACTTCAAACGTCATATGTGAAGTAGACATGGAGAAGAAATGTTAAATGCCAAAAAAGATATTATAATTGAAACATAAATTTTTGTCATCTCTATAAACAAGAGTGATTTAAATAAAATGATAAATCGCAGAAAATAAATTAGTCTCCATAACTTTTTATCAAAAATTAGTGCATCCAATATAAAGTTGTTACTGTTCTCGGTTTAATTTAGTATAGATCTAATTCATGTACCGATCTACTCGTATACTAAGTTAGTCTCCTTTGTTTATATCGATAATTGGACTTATATCGATAATTGGACCTTAATACGGACTATAATACGAGTACCGGTGTATTCGATACCTATGGTGCTACAGCTCAAATCGGCACCGGCCTCTTCGATATTTCTCCGATCGAATTTGTGGCATTTTGATCAATCCCTTCAACCGATCTGAGTGTTGTACTTAATATATTTTTTCCTGAGAAAATGGTGTTTAGCATATCTCTATAAGTTCTTGTTGTGGCCTGCCTAGTCACGGTCAAAAAAGAGCTGTTAAGTGAATAGGTGATGAATCAATAGGTCTGTTTTTTTTTTGTCGGATTTAGTGTAGTGTAGTTTGCACTAACTTTTCTAAATAATATTTGACGTCAAATCAATGACACAAACTCAAACTCAAACAGTAAGCTTGTCCCCTCCCCACCACTCCCTTTTACACTTTTCTGCACTAGCTCTCGAGCCAGTGCAGAAAAGTGTACACTAAACCTGACAAAAAGAACAGACTAAATGACTGTTGTCTTTCGAACATTGACGTAATGTATCGTTACTTCAATGGCGGCTGCTTTGAGGATCTTATAAATTCAATTTCGGCGCGATATGAATTAAACAGAGTTACTCGTAGTGGAACGCATGGTCATGAGTACGTCCTCAAACAACCCATCCGCCATACACTCAAATTTCCCATCCAAAGTCTGTCAATTCTCAAAATCTTTATTTTATTGCGCATATAGCTAAATGAGTTTTAACCGAAATGTTCATTGTATAGTGTTGATTCAGATATTTCGAACCGACATCAGGCTTGTGCAAGAAAGTTTAAGATTCTGTGATGTTCCTTTTTGATCTATCCTTGTGTCCTTCCTAAAGTTAGAGCATTCATTCCTTCAATAGTAGTGCGATCTAGGTTTTGTGCACTACAGTGATTATTTTTTCAAGACAATAAAGACTAGTGAATTTTACTTTATTATTTTTTAATAATAAAGTATTGTGATCGAACTGAAAATTCAAAAAAATTTGCTACCCTGAAATTTTGAATTTTCACGTTTTAGGACTAGTAGATGTGATTGTATACTTTTTCATGAATTCTTCCATCTCTCAGGTCTGATCAGATATCGAATATCTTTTCACTTCCACGGGCTTGTTTAATAGTCACCTATTTTTAAGTTTTTACCATTTTCAACCCATAGACCGCATCCCGGAGTATGACCCAATTATGGTATTCATATATAACGCCCTATTCACCGCTTCCCGAACTTTTTGTTAGGTTTTCAGTCACATAGTAACCTACACCGCATCTTAGAATTGAACGCGTTCCGAACTTCTATCGGAAAAATAATAAAGTTGCGCCCAGATTATTGGAACATTTTTTTAATTAATTTCATATTAACAATAAAGACATCAAGGGAACTGCAATATAGCAAAAATTTTTAAAAAATTTTCCATACATTTTAATAAAGAGGTAGCCATTTTAATGTATCGGGAGTATAGAAATCTCCTTGAGATTCGTCCAAAAACTTGGATGAATTGAAATACATATGTTCGCATTCTACGTTCTTAGTTTTTTAGATTTTCGTTGTAGGTCGTCGGAATGAACTCTCCGCTACCGCTCCGAAATACAATATAATTCTTTTTGCTTATTTCAATCTATTTCTCCTTAGGGAAAAATTACATCAAATTTCTTTAAAAAAAATTGTGACCGTAAGCAAACCATTGCATTGAAACTGATGCAGTGTCATTCGTAATATCTAACTACTGAGTTAGGGCATTTGTGGCAAAAACAGTTACAGTGCCTTAAAGTTTAAAATACAAGCTGAGTGTCATTCTAAAATCATAATTATATATTCCTCTGTGTATCATTATTCAAGCCATTTAAATTTTATTGATTGTGGTGTTTTTGTTATTATATTTTTCTTTTTATATTATCTTACAGACATATATTTTCTTCAAGTCAGATGGGAAATTGTACTCAATGTTTTCATGAATTAAACGATTATACTTATTTATGCAGAAACAAAATAAATGTAGAGTATAATTACGACACCAGACAATCTTATCATGAAAATTATAATATGAAAAATTCAAATTATAGAAATTAGCCTGTATGTAGCCAAACTGCGCACTATTTGTCAAGCCGCTAAGAGTCCGAAAATAGCATTCGACATTTTTATACCTATACATGTTTTGGCTATCTCAATCACCCTGTGTAATGTGGTTTGTTGTATATTTTTATATAAAAATTGGATTTATGAGGCAAAAGACATTGTCAGACGGAATCTGTAACACTATTCTGAAACTATTGGAATCGGCGCGATAGAACAAACAGTTATTTTTTTAGTTTAAAAAAAAGAAAAGAAATAAAATGTTATGATATTTGACTTAACTCAGACTTGATCGAGATATTTTTTATGGCAATTGAAAATTGGTAATTAGAGCAGTTTCACGATCTCACTTTTCACGGCGTGAGCAATATCACTCTTCTGACAAGAAAAATACAAATAGTATTTATTACCTCAGTTTTTTTTAGATCTCTTTACGTTTTACCACAAAATTTCTTGGCTTCTGTTCAAAAAACCGATTTTTAAACATTTTTATTTTTATTTTACGAAAATATCGTCACTCGACCAGCATAGTTGGTGTTTTAAGTAATGTATAAAAATTTGCAGCGGAAACACTTGAAAATGCACAGCGGAAACAAGAACACGATGAAGTTTACTCTGGTAGACACAAAATTGCACAATTTATAAAATTAGCACAATGCGTGCGTACGATTAATTTTTCGCGCAAAGTTACAACTACGGCCCGTTAGTTGTTTCACAAAACCAGTGTTGGGAAAAAATTATTACAAATAAATTTAACGCGCAAGAACTTCCTTTTGGCTCTTTAGCCCAAATGGTAAATGTGAAAGGTAATTACTTTTCCACTCGAAAATTTCTATTTCGTTTAGGTTTGCTCAAAAATAAAATAACTACTTCGAAACGAGAGTGCTATGAGTATTAACGTTCCGTCTCCGACTGAAGACTGATTGAAATTTCTCCACGGGGCCACAGACACAACTCGCGGTAAGTGGACGACCTACGACGATATGTTGCAGCTGCTTGCTATTCGCTCTGCTCTGGCTGCTTGTAATTTGTAAATCGTCTACTCCTCGAGATCATAGTGGAGCCGGAGCGTCCGGGAGTGGGAATCTATAAAAATTATTAATTTAATCAAACTGTTTGCTTATAGTTAAGATTACTTGGCTTCCAATATGTACGAACCGGAACTACCCAAACGTGATAAAAATTCTTCTTTTAACCTCATTTTTTATTCCCGGGCTGATTATTCGATAAAGGTGACAAACAAATCTCATAATTATAATATTTACGCCTTTAAGATAAACCTCCATTTCAGCCTGTTCACTGTTACTTAACTTCCTTATTCTCAAGTGTTAAGACTACTATGATATTCAAACATTATTTACGTAGAATATATACAGCATTAGTTCAGAGATCGAATTTGGAATGATCCTAGATAATCTACTGTCAATTATCATATTTTATAAATATTTTTCGAGGTAGGTACATATTATATATTTTACAAGTTATGTCATCTTTTTGGCGATATGGCGTGATTTAGGTAAAATGTTATAACTCATATTTATAATTGTTTCGTTTACGGTGTAGAGTAGCTTTAAGGGATGTACTGTAATGTGCAATACTCCAACAAGCCGCTAATTCTACAACGCGGATCCACACACATTCAGAGAATACAGTTTCCCGCCAAAGCCAATAACGTGATTCATTACAATGTGATTCAAAAAATACATCAATCCTCCTCTTCGATTAAAACGAATTCTACCATTCAAAATTGTTCTAAGAAAACCATTATTTTTACGATCAATTATTTATTTATTTATTATTCGGTTATTCTTTGTGATCTATTCATGTTAGGATTACAAGTACTATAATAGAATAGACATGCTTTTTTATTTTTTAAATCATCAGTGAGATCCAGCTTTGTAATGTGCATTTCATATACCATATACATATGTATACCTATATATAACAAGATCAGTGCCTTCATTGCTTACAGAGGAGGTACTCACATGGAGGTTTAAAATAAAATTTGTAGATTATAGGCACCGTAGACAATTTCAATTCAATAATTGTCGATTTAAAAAACAAGAACCAATTGATCATAAGAAAGTAAAAACAAAACTCTAGGTTGTATACATATGAATGAAATTGCATAAATATTAATTTTAGAATATTTTTATATTCCACCTCTCTAGGGGTTTGTAAGGGTATGTGTTTTCACAAGTTCCGTCAGAGGTCTCACGCTTTTTTGACATTCAACCAAGTGTCTTAACACAATTTTAGGTAGGCAGATAACTAACTTAGGCCAGTTCCTACGATCGTCAGTTTCGTTCTAACTGCAACTTTAAACTACAATTTTTGTTTGAAAATCTGTCAGTTAAAGTTCCAGTTAGAACGTAACTGACGATCGTAGGAACGGGCCTATCACTTTCAATCGACTATCACTATCGGCCGAGTAGTTTGAATGGTGTGCGAATGGACAACGACTAAATAGTTTAGTCAATCAGAAAAGAATATGTACCATTCAACTTTAAAGTTGTCTGGCTGAACAGTCCGTTAGTCTGCGCTAGCCCTTAATAAGATTTTTTCAAGGCCACTTGGGGTTACTTCTCTAATGTTCGTACGGTTCGTAGCTATCGCATATGAAAGTAATTTTATGGTTTCTTTTCTTATTCTATTTTGATTGTACAGAAGATATTTATTAAGAATAGTGTTTTTCTATTCATTTAGGATATTCTCATTTCATCGTATTCTCGATTTTAGTATTATTTTAAATATTTTTCTCGCTCTACGTAAAATTATATTTCTCGCTTACTATTGTTGAAACGATTTTTTTTTAACAAAAAATTTGTACATGTATGTACGTACCTATTAATGAACAAAAATTCCACGTTAATATATCGTAGTTGAAGTCAATGAAATGCAACAAAATGAACGACTAGCGAAAGACTGAGAATACTACATTGCGTTTAAATTAGGTCAGTGTCACATTGAATTCTTTCTCAGATGAAATTTTTGCTATGCACTTGCATACAGCGTTGCAAGTCAATGCATTGAAGAGTTTTGTAGGTTTATTTTCTGTAATAAACATTGTTTGTTATTACCCATATTATAATAAGTGTAGAATAGTAAATAGAATAGATTAGTGTCATTATACGAGTATCGCTAGAACGATAATTTCATTTCCAGAAAATATAAGGACAGGATGGATGCCCAAGTTGGCAGATTAATTGTAACGATTTCAAGGTAATGAATGTATCTTTAGTGCACTGTAGAAAGACCTTTCGGCTTATTTTTTGCTTGCTACCTTCATAATCAAAGACAAAGACATTCGCACCTGGTACATTATCCAAAGGTAAAATATTATTGATGGTTTGCAAAATAAGTTATAATTATATTAATTTATCACAGTTTGCACTGATTGGGTTCAATGAATGACCTCAGTGGGCTTACCTTACATTCAGCACAATTACGTTCAATAGTGAAGTCAGTCACCTCATGCCGTGCAAATCCCACACTATACCTAAAGTACTATCGAAGAAATTAAATCTACGCATATACACATCCGATGTATGGATCGAATGATAAGGAAGTTGTGCACCTTCATAAGAATAAGACCTTCTGTCCACTACTGAATGCCGCCGAATCAACCAACTTTTACTTTTTGTCTGGTACAATTCAAGGCTAACATCTACATAATCTGTCCACAATTACCATTACGAATCAGAATTCTTTGTAATAAAATGTAGTGCAAACCTATTTCACTTTAACATATTAAATAAATATACTTACATACATAAATTAAATTTATTTCATAAAATTATTCCGTCACAGGCGAGTAAGTAATAAATAATGTAATGATATTGTGATATTATCCTTTATGTTATGAATTGGTGACAAATTTGATCTTGTTATGCAAATGTAGACAATGAGCTATTATAAAATACGGCAAATGTTAGATTCTCTCTATTTTAAAATATGACATACTTATAGAAATAGTGAGAGTGCAAAGTACACGATAGTCAAACATCAAATTCTTAGCAGTCAAACATCAAATCCTTAGCCCATCCAGTTCTCTATGCGTTCTGACAGATGGAGAAAAGGATTCCACTGAATCTAAACTTGTTAGAAATTAACTTCATCCCTTAGTCGAAGGCACAACTAACGAGCACATAATTGGACGGAGGCAATCCATTTTTTTTCAACTCATTAGCACTATAAAAATCTGGGTATAAATTTATGGACTAACACATTGGACTGGGGAAGATATCTTCTTATCGCTGGTTATAACCACAACCTGTACCAATGTGAAACTTAATCGCGTCCCGGAGTTTTCTAAAAAATTGATAAAATTGCACTTAAAACTGTTGGTAGACCCTTTTATACTGCAGATGAAATTTGGAATTCGGATGTCGGGTCAACTTTGTAAGTATGTATGTACTAAGTTAGTTAACTGATGGAATTAACCATACAAAAGTCGTTACAAAAAAAGTATTCACAAATGTTAACCAGTAAAATCAAAAGGCTTCTAACTACGAAAATATCCTAATAGGCGTTAAGACACGAATTCAGCCAATATTGGGCGATAAGAGAATTTGAAATTTAGCCAAATTTAATAGCAAGGTTTTTGAAATTTATTCCAATTAAATATTTTAATGGTTGCAGATAAGGAAGAAATCGAGTGAGTCCTTTATGTAGCTGCTATATAAAGATCCCTGAAAATTATATGCGTTCATCTTTCGGAACCAAAAGTCGAAATTTTACAGAAATTAGTTTTGCAACAAAAGTAAAATCGAGTATGCTATTGAGGAGAATCCCTTCACTTCTTCGACTACCTCCCATACAGAAGTCGTTAATGTATCGACTAAAATTGGTCGATAAGAGTCTAAAAGAAGATATCGAACATGTTCCTGAAACGAAACGAAAAAATAATCCTAGTAAATTGTAATATTGAGTAATCTAGAATTAATCTTGAAGTGATTCCGTTTCCTGGTAAGTAGGTAATAATACCAGTAGCATACTTTAACGAGGAATACAGGCAAAATATAGAAACCATTTAGTGCATGTGGACATTAATCGGATATGGATGTTTGTATTTTTCCCAGAGTTTTAGGGGCTTTACAGAGCTTTATTATCATAAGACTGCTAATAATCTACAACTTGCTTCTTACGTATAAATATACATACTTAAATACCGCTAAGCTAAGTTTCTCAGAAATATGTATATAAAATGACCTACATCTAATTTTCCTGACTTCACTAAACCGAAAACATAATTCAAGGTTACAACAGGTACCTACCTGCACCTGCTTGTAAAATGTTTTAAGAGAGACTTAGTGGTAAGACTATTTATATACGAGTATGTGCAGTATTATGCTAATATTTACGCTTAAGCATAAGTTCCGTAAAACTTTCTTACTTCCGAACATGCAAGAAATATGCAACTCTCGTTGTGACAAAGAAATATACAGAAGGTGTATATTTCACTTTATTGAATGAAATTCAATTTGATTTATTTGGAATTGCCTTGAAAACGATATCCGAAAACGTTTTCAATGTGAAAGGAATACAAATATAAATTTTGTATATTCCGCAAAGTGAAGTGCAGTAGTTTCTTACTTCTACTAAACTATATGGTTAGATAGGTTCATTATTCATTGGTATTTTCAGTTTCAGAATCCCATTATTCTTACAGAATACCTATTACATCTTTACTCCATTTAAGTCTAAAAAGTCTAAATCCGTGTGTTAGCTCAAGATGACATTTTTTTTAGTTTGGGGAAAAAGGTTAAGTCAATTTTGTTGATGAGAAAAATTCCTCTTTTTTTTTTGTAGCCCCCATATTATGTTGTGTTTTGCAATTCACGAATCTACTCGTCAAAATAAAATCCTTCGTTTAAAAAAAAAATGTTTTTAAAATCTCTTGAATACAAAATCCATTGCTTCCGAAATCTCGGGGTATTTCATGATCTTCACGTGGAAGAAAATTTTGTATGGTGTTTCCTTTATTTTAAAACAATATCCATAATGTAGTAATTTATACACTCCTTATCACTTGAATAGCCCACTTGGAAAATCCGTAATAACTCTTCCATTGTTTTTCCGAGAATATTGGCATAAAAATCGTAAGCACATTTTAGACCATAATGAACATCTACCTGGTATTGGGATTTAATTTTCGAAAACTGTGGCGATAAAAAATCACTAACGAAAAAAAGGCATTTTTCAGCGCGTCAATAGAATAGCCCAGGTGGCAAAAACAGCCGAAAAGGATAAAACAAAAACAAAATTTGCATTTCTTAATAATGGGTGTGTCCCCCTTTCACTTTTATTACTTCAAAAATTCTATTTTTTAAACTTTTGTATAGAGTTTGCAGGTACTTTATTGGAATTTTTGTCAAATTGTCTTCCGCCTTCGTAAACTTTTCGAGTTAAGTATCCCCATACGTTTTCAATAATATTCAAGTCTAAACTTTTTAAAGGACAAGGATAATTATGGTAAAAATTATGTGGGACGCGTTAATAAAGTGACAACAGAGCAAGAACGGCGAATAACTTTGAGGGAAGCATCTAATTCGAAGGACTCTGTGAGCAAAATCCGTGCAAAAGTTGGAGTTACTGCAACTGTTTCAACGGTTCGTCGAATTATTAAAGGATCTCCGAATATGAAACGCAGGAAACTGAAGCGCAAACCGGTGCTACAGGAGCGTCATAAGGTAGCGCGCCTGGCATTCGCAAAGAAGGATATGACTCGGACCAGAAAATGGCAAAGTCATATTTAGCGACGAAAAAAAGTTTAATTTACACGGACCCGATGGCTTTTCATATTATTTTCACGATTTACGAAAGGAGGAATTGGTATTGTGTCGACGTCACGCAGCGGTTGGTGTGGGGAGGAATTTCCTTCAATGGGGTCGTGGATTTGGTTGTTTTGTCCGGTCGTGAGAATGCTGCAAATTACCTAGAATTAATGAAAAACGAAGCAATAAGATGTCGCGAGGTTTTGGAAATCCAGGATGTCATTCTTCAGCAGGATAATGCCCCAATTCAGCAGGATAATGCCCAACTCACACCGCGCGTATAGTGAAAAATTGGTTCGAGTCGGTAAATTTAAACGTTTTAGACTTGCCTGCGATGTCACCCGACTTGAATATTATTGAAAACGTATGGGGATACTTAACTCGAAAAGTTTACGAAGGCGGAAGACCACCGGGAAGAGCTAATAGCCGCCATTCAAGATGAGTGGACAAAAATTCCAATAAAGTACCTGCAAACTCTATACAAAAGTTTAAAAAATAGAATTTTTGAAGTAATAAAAGTGAAAGGGGGGGGGGGGGCGCACCCATTATTAAGAAAAGCAAATTTTGTTTTTATTTTATCCTTTTCGGCTGTTTTTGCCACCTGGGCTATTCTATTGACGCGCTGAAAAATGCCTTTTTTTCGTTAGTGATTTTTTATCGCCACAGTTTTCGAAAATTAAATCCCAATACCAGGTAAATAAATGTTCATTATGGTCTAAAATGTGCTTACGATTTTTATGCCAATATTCTCGGAAAAAACAATGGAAGAGTTATTACGGATTTTCCAAGTGGGCTATTCAAGTGATAAGGAGTGTATGTATGTACAGTACATTTGTTACTTTTGACAATCTGTAATAAATGTTCTAATTTTAACGGTGTGTCCGGAAATACAGACAGATAGAGCCCAAAAAGAACATAACATTTTAAGAAATGTGTACTCATTAAAGTGAATATTATATTATTGCTACATTTTTACGAAATTTCATTAGATTAAATAAAGTGATTAAAAAAGTGTTCCAAAATATTCATCTATTTATGGAGCATAGCTGGACCTCTCGAACGAGAGAGTGTGTGAAGCCAACATTTGAAACGTTAGGTTTTTGAATTCGAAAGTAAAAGTGGTTTAACAATCATTTAAAACTAAAATTTTTTAAAGAAAAACTCCAATTTTAGTTTTTGTCTACCTCTATTTAGTGCATTTTGAAAGCTAGAATACTCGGAGATGTGAAAATACAAAAAAAAATCAAATGCCGGTTTCAAAAATCTACAATACTACACTTTGTACTTTCTAGAGTGCGTAAAATTAAAAATTAAAAAGCTTTAAAAAAAATATAATAATTAATCAAGAGAAAAAATACTCACTGCCACGTAAAGCTGCCTGTTATACCGTCTTTCAAGCGATCACGAAGAGACCGTTGCCTACTAGGCCCCGGTCCGATGAATGGTGGAAGTGTAGGACTACCTCCACACTGCACTGGGCTGGATGTTGACGTTCTTGTAGGACTCTCCAATCCACAAGACGAAGCGCTAGCGGTGGGCTTTTCTGTGGACTGGCATTTACCTCCAGAACTATTGTTATCGTTGCTTAATTTCGTTATGACATTATTATTTGGTGTGTTCGGCATATTTTAAATTCAAACTAAAATTTCACGTATGTAAATTACTCCAAAAACGATAATTTGATGGCACACTAGCTCGCTCTAGACAAATAATATAATCCTATTGCATTTTCTGTCCTACGACAGGTTAATCCTTCTTCTTTTCAACAAGTTTAGAGGACCTTTTCGATCTAAACCTTTCTATCATCAATGCAAAGGATAGAACTTTAGTTATGAAAAGCTTTGAAAATGAAAAAAAGGAAACATGTAATAGTACTTAGATAAGAATAATTTAAAAGCGGGGATTTGGATTGATTTCACAAACAATATTCAGAACTTCAAGCTTGAAGCAACATTTCAAACTTTTGAGAGAGTATTCAAAATATTTTAATATTAATAAAGTAATATTTTCACCAACCTGAAAAAAGAGAAAAGAAAAGTTAATATTTTGTGACTCTTAAGTACATATACAGAGACATAATCAATTCATATCAATTTTCTCATTGTGATCAGTAATGTACAATATGCAAATCTAAATTAAGATGAGTTATACAATCAAAACTTATTCTATTAAGCTAAGTGGATTAGATTAACCATTAGATTAGCGACATGAGTCCAGTTTCTACTACATATCAACACTCGTCAAACAAACTGTGTATAGTCTCTCATACCTTTTCGGCTTAACAATTAGCTCTACAATATTATGGCTTCTTCTCTATCGGACTATTATAGTTATCAACACATTGCATTTTTATGCATTCTAAACTTAGCCGAGCTAAACATTTGTAAATACAAAACATAAGTACCTAATCGATTGTTTTTGTGATATGATCAAGAATTAACACTTTGATTCACACAAAATCAGGTTTCCAATCACAAAATTAATGTTTGGAAGTTAATCACTGTAATATAATATCGTCTTGATTCACCATCTCCTTACACAACCTCAGGCGGCTTATCGCGGTTCAAATAATCATTAAAAATGGAGTAACGTGGCAACACTTTAACTCTATATGCATTGAGTTTAGCCAATGCATCAAAATTAAACCAGGTAGTATACCATATAGTATAATCTATAAAATCACATATTTTGAATAGGTGGTAAAGTAAATCGGTACATTCCGTAGACTAACTTCAAATCGAAGTTGCAAGAAAATAATAATGGTAGCTTCATAATGAAGTGCTCATTCAACTCCGTCCAAGAGTTAATAATTTAATTTAGTATTAAAGAATCAGCCGGATGTAATTATTCAGGAATATTGCTCCCTTTTTAATAACCTATTAAACAACTCTCACTACCCCGGAAAATGGAAACGCGCGAAAACATTCTCTACCCTTAAGAAAGGGTAAGATCCTTCAGATCCAAAAAGCTACAGACCCATAAGTCTTCTACCCAACAAAAGCAGACTTTGAATCCATCCTCAATGGCTCCCTGAATTCTCACATTCGGCAGAATGATCTGATACCGAATTGCCAATTTGGGTTTGGAAATAGACATTCTACCATACACGCCATACCGAAGGTCACATCCGACATCTGCTGGCATTTGAATAATAAAGAATGCGTAGGTGCCTGTCTTCGACACAGTTTGGCTTGACGGTCTGATCTTTATATTAATCCAAAAAAAACACTTGATAAATATCCTTGTACATATGATATGCAATAAAAACTTTGTGATAACAAACGGGAAAATTGTTACCACACAGACCTTTAATGTTAGGGAAGGGCTCCAACAGGGAACAGTAACTGCACCCACTTTATTCGCGATCTACATTAGCGATCTTTTGGAAACATTTGTTTTTTATAAATCACCTAAGAGATCTATTGTAGCCTTCGCAGACGACCTAATAATATACACACCTTATTCTAAAGCGACCAAAGCTCAAGAGGAACTGCAGAAAATGTTTAACGACGTCCAATTCTACACAACTCTTGGAAGATGAAAATTAATTCACAGAGATGTGAGACTATTCTATTTCGCACCACTTTATAGCCCATGCCAATAGAGATTTTAAGCGCAATTGGAAGAAATTCCATATTGTAGCTGGGGAGGGAAGCCACGAAAAAATACCGCACAAAACTTGTGTTATATATCTAGGAGTAAACTAAGATCAACACTTGTACTTCAACCAACACTCTAATATTCAGATTGTAAAGGCGCGTAACGCATTCATGTCTCTAAAACTGCTTTTTTACGCGAAACATGTATATCCTCGTGTTAAAATCATTTGTTACCAAGCTTTGGTGAGACCTATTCTCACTTATGGCTGCCCCATTTGGTTCAATATTAGTCCATCTTATAAGGAAAAATTTAAAATTTTCGAAAGTAAATGTCTACGCGCGTGTACTGACATCTATAGAAAGGCAGAGACAGATTTTCTGCATTACATATCGAACGAGGAAATATATGAAACGGCAGAAATCTCCCGGTTTGATACGACAATCATAAAATTAATTAGAAACCATATAGCTGGAACCACCTCAGATCAAGACCTTAACTCCTGGATCCACCAACCCTTCTTCCCAAGCCCACAATATGTATATTGAAAAAACCATGTCAACTGGTTTTATTGCACCTGAAGCCTTCGTCTAGCTTGACGAAAACGGCTACATCTTAGATTCCGACTACGTACCAATCATTTATCACGCATATAGGCGCGCGACCGATAAAAAAAAAGAATACGACCCCAATCTCGAAACCAGCGACACCCTGCCCTTATGGCGTTACTCCACCGCGAACTATGTTGACATTGACAGACATGAGCGTGAGGCTACGAGATACTGGTGGCTTAATCAACAAGACATTTAGTTAGTTTTTCAAGTATAAGTTAATTAAGTAATTAAGCTAACCAAAAAAAATTAACGAAACTAGAATAAGTACTAACCTTGTTAGCAGCTTCCCTAGTTATAAGGCATGCCGGACCGAGACAATCGCTACAGGAACTGATGGCCTTCAGCTATCGGTCCAGGTGACGAATGGCTCGGCCCGGAATAGTTATAAGGAAAAATTATGTATGACAAATTGTTATATTTAAGGAACATTGTAATAAATTAAATAAAGTGATTCGTATCCCACCTACATATTCCCTTCTCGATGCATTCTTAAATGCAATTATTGTACACTGGACTAAGCTGTCCGCGGCCGGGAACGGTGGTTTCTGCTCTACTATTCTCGAATAGTGGAGCATGATGCTGCTGGCCCCGGCGGCGGAGAGTTCGGCTCAAACCCTAGTTTTAAGTTAGTATGTAAGAATTGTATATAGAGTAGAGTGAAATTGATGTAATATTGGGTTTTTTTGCCATTTTCCCAATAGTTTATTTTATTGATAAGTATACATTAAGAATGTAATTAAATAAAGATACTCTGATCCCCCCAAAAGCATCCCCCCGATGAAATTTATATCTTAGAGTGCCCATTGAGGCTAGATATAGCTTAGATATAGACTAATTTTAGCTTTAGGATTAAGATAGAAAACCTGTTAGCATTAAGAACTTACGGCAAATAAAGCACTTTTTAAAACTTAAAAAAAAAAGAGTTAATAAATTTTAACGCCAAGCGATATATAACAGTTATTTCTGAATCGAAGGTGTTAAATGTGCGCTATGTTTTGAAGACGGTGACTAGGAATCAGCTGCAGAAATTAGCTACGGCCAAAATCAAATTCAAAAACTCTGTTAACAGTCTGGGTCGCAACATTATTCTTTTTTGGGTAGAAGTCCGAAAAGTGTTTAATACTGAGATGCGGTGACTGACAACCTAAAAAATAACGTTCCAAATAGCCTATTCTTTAGGTTATTAGTCGCGTAGTAGCCCACAATTCTTTTAGAATGATCATAATTCATAAATTTAGCATTGCAAGTAGCACAACGAAGAGCTTGAGATTCCTTTACAGATGTAAAATATATTTCTACCTATCTGATTTAGTTATTATCATAGAGATCATATATACTGGAGATGACAAGCAGCGATTAAGTTGAAGGCGGACGTCGTCGCATTCACTGGCACGCAAAACAACAACAAATTGAAATAACGCTCCTGTTTTGTCTCACTCACCCACACGCTAAAACAACAACAATTTGATATAACGGACCTGTTTTGTCTCACTTTTTACTGTGTTTTTGGCTTCAAAGCGCTTTATACAAGACCGGTGAAGAATAACAAGATTAAAAAAAAAGAATTAAATGAATAATCTAAGAAAATAAAAAAAGCTAATGAAGAACACCCCAAAAAGAAGAGATGTATAACATATAATTAAAATTAAAGAATATAACTGAGTTCAAGTAAAAATCAAAAATAATAATATGTATGTAATTACTCAAAAATCAGGCACAGCAACAAAATGAACCTTCACCACTCTCTCGCTTTTCCTTCCTCCTACCTTAAGTATATAAATATGCCGTGAAAAAAACTAATATGTATCTATTATATTTATTAGTCCCGACTAGGCAGACTGGCATCAAGAATTTTATTTTTTTGGTGGCATCCACCGCATAAAAATCAGATTGGTGAAGTTAACTCAAAATACATAATTGGCTCTTCGACTAAAATGCTGCGTTTCAACCAAAATTTGATTTAACCACTCGAGTACGTGTGACGTATTTTCTACGAAATTCTTCTTTGTGTAGTAAACGCGTTGCATTATAGACTTAAGGGGGTATTTGCCTCTAGCTGACCTAAAAATAGGGCAATTTACATGATTTTTTTTTCATAGAAGATGTAAATAGAATGCTGTTTTTTTTTTTTTTTAAATGATATCATGGTGGCTAGTTATATGGCGAGCGCCGTCATCACTTTCATAACAGATGACCACTTGGCGTAACCTGTACAAGTCGTAAATTTTATTCGAATTTAAAAATTCAAAAATTTTTCAGAAATATATAGTAGTAGCTTATACCTATAAAATCAATAAAAACTCAATCAAACAAAAAACGGTGGGCGAAGTTAAAGTTTCGATTTTTCAGGGTTTTTTTATCTTAAAGGTGTTAAAAAAAATAGAAACAATTTTTTTTTCACAATTTTGTTGGTATAAGCTCCAATGACTTTAGTTTACTTTAAACTAAAAAAAAAATAAGTTGTTGGCTTATTGGGTTCAAGCTATAGAACTTACGCCAGTTCGCAAAACGTACTTTCGAGAAAACAACGTTTAAAGCTTTCCTTGAGTACTTTTTCATATGGGAAATCCATAAAGTAGATGCCTAAATGATACGACACGTATATAGTTGATTTCGAAAAATCCGTTTGAGTACCATATTCTACACATGTTAATCTATGAAAATATTAAAAAAAAAAATCGATTTTTGGATTGAGCCAAAGGCAAATACCCCCTTAACTTTGTTGAAAATGTGGAGAATTTTAACGACATTTCCACGTATAAGTTCTCCATAGTGGGTGTATTTGCGTTAACACATATCAAAGCAGTAAATTTCACTCTGTTTGAATCTCCTTATGATTTCCGTGGGTTATGGGGCTTTGTATAAGCCAATCATAACAGAAGTAGTTTTAGCACACCTGACTTCTAAGGTGCTGATGTGAACTAGTAAATATTGACTGCCAAAACTTCTTCTTGGGCGTCGTTATTACCATATAAACTAATATACAGCCATCTCTTACATCAGCTCGCCAGTAGATACTCTGTAACAACACTTTTTGCACAATATGGCGATTTCAAATTACACACAAAAATGAAAACAATCAGCTGGTACCTCTAAAATTTTAATAAAAAATCCGCAAAACAGGTAATACGAAACGAATAAAACCGAATATGAAAATCACAATGACTTGTATCCTCTGTATTTTATAGGGCAATTCTTTTGAGTTCGTCCTTGAAACACGTCAAGTGAATAGATAGATACCCCGATCACATCCTAGTGGTGTAACCATGTTGAGAAATTTTCCATCCAAGCCGAACCCTGACAATGAGCTAGTGAACAGAATACACAACGTGTAAAAGTGGATTCGTTATTGATTTTTACTCGGGGTTGGGTGGAAAAAAAAGTATTTTCTGTTCTACGTCGAAGGCTTCTATTATGTAGCAAGTAGCATATAGATCATTTATGGGGTATGTGTGTATATGATTATGAAATGAATAGTCTGGATGTAAGTATATATACTGTTACTAAGGAGCATGTACTTCTGTGTTTGCATCGAAGAAGATGCAATTAAAGTGCTTCAAGGTTGACAAACAGAAAAAAGCCTCCACCACTCCCAGAGATGTCAGGTGTCTTGCGTATGAAGGAAAAGGAACATCTCGATTCACGAGATAGTACGCTTCCAAGTCCCAACCACCAGCTGTACAATTTTTAACTGCGTTCATACGTATCAATACACTTACATTAACATATGGGGGTGGATATATTTTATTTTTTTCCTCGTTTTTCATAGACAGCGTCAAGTTCTTACGTAGTAGAAAATCAAGAACAGATTGATAACGTGGAAAAGGTCAATTTCGTGATTATATTGGCAATTTTTCTTAACTTACATTGTTCGACTTTGCTAGGTCAATCAGCGATACCCAGTCGTCGGATCTCGAAGCGTGCAGGCCTCCAGTCGGAATTCGGAAAACGCACTCGCACGGGTATTATAAATGCGGTAATTAACCTATAATTGGAAATGGGGATCCTTCTTGGTGATGATCCTTCGGTTCGACTGTCCGAGCACGGAAAATCAATCGCGCACCGCACCGACAAGATTTGTTTTTAAATTTTCAGTACCGTACTGCGTGACACGAAACTCACAAAAAGTCTACGCGAATACCGAACACTAGGCAATAGCAACACTAGAAAACAACGAAGAAACCCCATAAACTTCCGTCATCACACTTCACTGTTCTGTGTACTGTGTTCGTTCATTCGACGTCGTCACTCCGCGGCACGGCGCAGCCTCTGCGCAATCAAACCATACAAAACAATACACAGAACAGAACACAGAACCGAGCAAGTTTTCTCTTCTGTTCTGTTCTGGTCTTTCGGCTTCAGTAATGTTGTTGTTGCCTTCCGTGTGTTCTCCACTTACACAAATTTTTGCTATTTTTTGTTCAACTTAAACTCGAATAATTTAGGGGCGACCAAACCAAAGCTAAGCTATTCTTGCCTTGGAATTTTAATGCAAAACGCGATTAGGTCAACCTTAGCTCGTATCGTACTCGAACTCGTTTCTAACTGCACTTGGATGGATAATCGATAAACTTTATTCTAATTGGAATTTAAATTTGGGTAATTGAGAATTGCGATTGGTGCAATACGACGGGCTCGAACTCAGAACACAAGAACACAACATATGACAGACAGACCACAGCACAAGAATTCCACTGTTCTGTTCCGACGATTTTGATTTGATAGCGGAATTTCTCTTGTAGCTCGGGTCGGGTGTCTGATGTCTGGTCGCTACGCTTAATGAACCAAAACCAAGTTTGGAATTTCGATACCGAACGAACCGATTCGAATGACGTACACTAGAGACTCCGCTAGTCTAGTCAGTACACACCTGTTATGTTTTAACTTAATTTACATAAATTTTAATGATGATATGGCGCAACACGCTACTAGCAGTAGGTACGTTGCGACTCTATCATATGCTATGCAGAAGCAGACCATAGTAGGTTGACGCCTTGACGGTGAATGTTCAAAATGTTTAAATGAAAAGAAAATACTGCATGCATTTTCATTGTTTTATTTTGCTTAAATTATTAAACAAAAAACCTTACATGGTTTAACAATAATAATAAATTTAGTTCCTACATGCAAAATGGACGGTTCCTTCCCAACTCGAGAGTAGTAGAAGAAATCCCCATTTTGGGCGAACATTCTCAGCTTAGAGAACTGGTGAAAATGCTGTCACTCAGCTCAATGAACTGGAAAAATTTTCACCGTATCAACATACTTGATAGAGTCGGAAAAAAGAGTTTAGAATTTATAGAACACAATATGCTCGAGTATATTTTTGTTGCAATTATAAGTAACAATGCAGTAAATTTATCGGTTAAGACACAGAATCCTTAATTCGAGCTGAAATCTTTTTTCGGTTAAGTTTGAAAGCAGATCGTTTTTATTGCCGCCTTCAATACTACCCTACTAAAATTAAATTGGCTATTTCTTTTTTAGTATTTTGAATACTTCCATTTGTGCGGCTTTTGTGGAGCCCCGTTGATTGTAAAGGGTTTTCCAATAAGGACTTGACAACTTTGAATTCAATTTGTGAACGCACTCTTTCACTAATCATCAAACTGTCACTGTCAATTTATTCAGTAAACTTAACATTTTTATCATGGTAAAGTACACGAAGGAACAACGTCTGCAAATTAAATTATATTATTTTGAAAAAAAGTTGTCAAGTCCTTATTGGAAAACCCTGGGTTTTCCAATAGGGACTTGACAACTTTGAATTCAATTTGTGAACGCACCCTTTCACTAATCATCGAACTGTCACTGTCAATTTATTCAGTAAACTTAACATTTTTATCATGGTAAAGTACACGAAGGAACAACGTCTGCAAATTAAATTATATTATTTTGAAAAAAAGTTGTCAAGTCATTATTGGAAAACCCCTTCCAATAGGGACTTGACAACTTTGAATTCAATTTGTAAACGCACCCTTTCACTAATCATCGAACTGTCACTGTCAATTTATTCAGTAAACTTAACATTTTTATCATGGTAAAGTACACGAAGGAACAACGTCTGCAAATTAAATTATATTATTTTGAAAAAAAGTTGTCAAGTCCTTATTGGAAAACCCTTTATATCTTTGTACCCAGACCTTTAACAAGGAATTAAAAACGGCATTAAGAATTGTTACAATTACAAACGACCTGGAAACCTGTTTATTTTTTTTTTTCTTTTTAAAAACTTTTCATAATCCCCACCCCTCTCCATTTACATTTGTTTATATTTATTAATAAAAACGATATTTCTCGGTACGACCCCTTATACCAGTGAGTTGCACTGACTGGGGAGTACCTGTGGGTTACGGTAATTCGATTGGACTCTGAGCCTAATAACAGCATACATGCATGAGTATGTTGAAAAATTTTCCAGTTCATTGAGCTGAGTGACAGCATTTTCACCAGTTCTCTAAGCTGAGAAAGTGCGCCCAAATGGGGATTTCTTCTACAACTCTCGAGTTGGGAAAGAATCGCCCATTTTGCATAAAATGACTAAATCTATTATTAATCCTAGAATAAACAGACATCGAGATCAAAATGACAAATGAAATAAAGAAGATATGATATTAAGATTGTGTCCTAAATTATCAATAAAACTCGCACCATTATAATTTAAAAAAAAAAAATTTATTTTAATACCACAAAATTGAAGGAAAACGTTAGCTAAAGCTCAGTATGTGCATATTCAGTTTTTTGTTCTTTTGGCATAATAAAGAGGCCCTCTGCCGAATTCCAATTTGTTCCTTGTTGGGGATTGGTCTGGCCTATAACTTCCATTTGTCCATTGATTGGTCGTCCGAACGTTCTACCCGAAATTCCCAAATATGCGCCAGTATCAGTATGTCGAAATTTTATGGCTGATTCTCGCGGCCACGAATCGCCAGTACAAATAACCTCCCAGTGATCACCGCTATCGCCAACTCCATCGTTTCCATAGCACGAAATTTCCTGATTTCCCGATAAAGGAGACGAAAAATAGTGAGAATGAAGGTTCTTCTTGGTGGACAAGTGTTCCAGGCGTATCGTATCGCCACAACCAATTGGCGCACCCCTCTCACATTCCTTCCCCGTAGCTGCTTTAACAATCCAATGGCTATTGACGTCCTCTTTAATTTCCGTGCCGGTTACCGATTGTTGTCCAGATCCCGACCCATATTTTACATCGTGCGAGTGCAGTCTCACGTCGTAGTCGACATTTAGCAGTTTAAGAACAGTTCCACAGGTCACATATTTGCTTTTCGAACCTGAAATCAATTTGATCTGTATTTAATCTTTCGGCCAATGGCAGTTCAACACATCAATCTCATATCCAAGTGTTTGCGATTACTCGTGAAACTCTAAACTTACCATCAACTTCAATAAATTGAACTAGTAGACTAAGTTTTACTATAATAAACGCAACTTCTTTTATCGTTTTCATTTTAAATAACTATTTTTAATTTAAATACAGTGAACGAGCCTCGATACGAATCATCAAACTCCACGCCATCCACACGCAGCTGTCAAACGATTCAACATTCAAAACAGACTTTTCAGAAGCTACGGGTGGCAGCATTGCAACTGATTTTGCGTTGCGTGATTTTTACTTTTATACCTCGTTCACCTGGTCAACGACGTATCGCTACGGAGCACTTCGATGTACCAGGTGAACACACTAAATTTTGATACGGAGTGCCAAAACCGCGTAGTGTAGTGTAGTGGATTAGCTAATCCTCCCACGAGAACACTTGTCGTTGCGTTGCGTAGCAGTTTTCTTGTCAAATGTCAAAAAACTAGATTGGATTTTTTATACGATTTTAGTTGTAGCCCCTTTAATGATTCCATTTCGCTGAATAATAAAAGGAAAAATTATATTTAAGACATAAAACGGCGACTGTAACAGTTTTTTATAATAAAATAAATACCTCCTGTGACAGTTGCCAACAAAAAATAAGAGTGCGAAACGTCCATTCACTTCTCGTGAACACTCATATATCAACCGGATTTCATAATACGCTACACTACACTACGCTACCACGTGAACGAGGTATAAGAAGAAGTTTTTGTATAACGACAAACTAGTCTAGTTGATAAGATCTACAGTTTCAGTTATTTTGCTTTGTTGTATTATTTAATAGAGTATACAAGAACAAGACAGAAATTACTTTCAGAATTGACAAATATACCATGTGCTCTGGTGGCAAATTTCGGAACTATATATAGTAGACAGAAAGTGGCAGTTGCATGTTAATTTCAGACAAAATTGAGATTGAGCTCAAATAAGAGGGTCCTACTACAAAATATTACTTCAAGTGAACTTAAATTATTGTTATAATTGAATAAGAAGGACATATTTAAAGTACTAAAATAAAAGAAAAAAGTATTGAAAAAACGGTCTACGTTCTTTTCAAATAATTTAATAATTATTTCATATTTCTTTTTCCTGGAATATTAAACATTTGAGAAGTTATTTCGAAGTTTATACCTCCCATTCATATGGAAAAATTGTTAATTTTCTGACTTCGTTGTGCTGGATTGAGCCCATGATTTTCGAAATGTAGAACCGGAAATGACCACCTTATTATCAACCAAACCGAACGCCATCAATCTTTATCATATCTTTCATAATGAAATTAAGAGAATCGAAAATTCACCGAGCTCCGAATCGTAAAAATACACACGAACCGCCATATAACAGTCAGCTGACGAAAATGTGTCTATCATATCTGGTAGTTTTTTTCCTCACCAGGTGGAGATTTCAAACTTTACCATTCGTCAATTGTTTCAGGTTCTTTGGGGTTACCCCAAGGTCCGGTATTTCAATATAAAGTTAACTCGAGTGGTTTTGGTTAACTGGTAATTTTCCGTATTTCAATATCACATAACCTACAAAGTGTGTAAATAGTTCAGGTATCAGTTAACTTCTGCTTATATTTTACTGACAGTTGTCAGTTTATACCCTACATTTTTTTAAGTAATTTCTAAATTTAATGTAAATGTTTCTGTTTATTGAATTTATTTATTATCGATAAACTGTTAAGTATACTTACTTACTTAAACTGTTAAGTATACTCACTTACTTACAATTTGTAAACTTGAAACCAAAGATTTTAGAAATAGGCTTACAACTTAACTGCCAGTTAACTGTGAGTTAACTTTTTGGTATTAATTACGAAACTAGAAGTTAACTTTACATTGAAATAACTTAGGCTGGTTTAATTTTAGATAGTTTAGGTTAAGTTATATATATGTAGTAGGTTAAGAATTCAGGCAATAAAAAAAAATGGCGAAAAAAAGTAAAATACATGTGTAATGCTTGAGTCACATACAAAGTAGAATCAAGCAGCACGGCGCAGCCTTACGCACTCAGTAAAACATCAAGTCACATAACTATTCACTCACTGCGTTAGTTTGAGTTTTAAATAAATTACAAATTTTCCAAAAAGCGTTCGTATTCGAGCATACGACGCAGGGAACAACTAAAAAAGCTTTTTAAACTAATTTTAATTCACTCCGGTCAGATCAAGTAACCATTCGATGTTGTAAAGATAAAAAAAGTCACTTCTCGATTTTGAGGTTAGCTATGGGCAAAGAAAAAGTTCAAAGTTGGCGAACATTTCTTGATGATTGCGTTATGATGTTTAAGGGTACGTTCGTTGTGACTACCACAGTGCCCAGTTAGTCGCGTCTGCGAGAATCTCGCAGATATCTCGAAGATATGGCGGCCTGTCTGAGAGATTCTTCGAGACGTCTTATGTGAAAAATACACGGTATCGAGACAAATGCTCCCCGAATCTCGAAGACATGTCTGCGAATGTCTCGATAAAAAAATTGCATTGGCAATAGAGCCATCTGTTTGATGATAGCGTGTTGTGATAAAAGCTCGTACTCGTATGAATATTTCGCGGAGATTGCCATCGGCTGGAAATAAGAAAGGGGGTTATGAAATGAAACGTGCAGGCAAGGGCGAAGTTACCTTACTGCAATATAATATATATAAAAAACTAATAACGTAGTGACACATTTCCAATCACTTCACATCGCACTTGTGTCGTTTTATTGTAACCGCACTTGAACTGTAACTTTTCGCGTATATAATTTTTATTGTGTAAGTCGCGGATGACATTTGCTGCGCTCGGAGTGATGCGGCTGTTTTTTGCATTACAAATAGATCGTGGTGGGAGCACATGTTTATATTGCTATTTCTTTCTATCTAGTGATGAAGAAAGATAAGCAATATGATTCCTAGGCTCAAACCATCGAGATTATGTCTCTTAAGAGACCAACTGGGTGGAAATACACTGTGCTCAACTTTTTGACACCTAGGCTGCGACGGCTTGCGTTGCCGTTGTGACTTACGAGTAAAGCATTCTCGGCTGTGTAGTCGGAATTTATCTATTCATTGCTTTTTGACAATAGATCGCTGTCAAACTTATTTCCTCATTTCATTTATATAATGTACTTTAAAAAAGAATCAATAAAAATTTTCTGAATTATTTTCTTAGGGAAATGTAGAAAAAAAAACCTTGCTATATCTGTTAGTGCCTGCTTAATTCCAAATCCATCCGTTGTTAGTATCGTACTAACTTTATGCCAGAAATCTTGTTGGATCCCAAAGACGTGGAAAGTTGGTAATCTTCAACCAATGACAAAGAAATGGAGCAAAGCGAATCACACTCTCGCCCCTTAATCATACGACCGTGTTTGGACTATCCAATTACAAAATTGATGCAGTTCCGTTTAATATTCATTTTGGTCTTGAGAAACGGCGTTTATACCTTATTTCTCGGTCTCTCACGAATAGGGGTCGTATCTCAAGTTCCTTCTTAGGATAAGCCACTGCGATTATTTTGTTAACCATATATGCATGATAATACTTAAGGCAAAATGAGTCGCTACAACACAGAATAGAACAACTTCGAACGTAGGACGAATTAGAGCAACCTTTCGTTTACCTTTTTGTTTTCAAACAAAAACAAATAAAAATATTAATAATAGGAAAGAAAACTTTTTTTTGGTTCGGTAGTTTATATTGAAAATGAATGGCTTCTCCAATGAAGGTTTTTCTGCTGGCATGTACTCGATGGCAGTGCCCGTTCTTGACTTCACTATGATGCCGAATTAATCTAAAGAAGATCATAGGTACTTGGCTAATATTAAAGCGCCATTTTAAAGCATAGCGAGGTGAAACACGCTTTAGTAACGGTTGTTGTAACTGAATTAATTCAATTTTTTTTTATTTTATAATACTGTAATGATTTCGTAGAACTACTTTAATAAAAAAAGGCATTTTTGAAAAATTGTAATATTTATTTTAATATCTGGGATATAATAAACATAAAAAAAGTAAAAAAAACTATCAATGTATAAATTTTTATTCGACAAATTTATAAAGTGAACACAAAATTTGTCTTTGTCTTCTGAAGGTAGAACAAATTTTGTATAAATATTCTAGATACCCATGTAAAAATTATTTATTTTTGTAAACTTCGGTATTTATAATATGTACTCGTATAGTACATAAATACAGGGATTGAATAAAAATATGCTTTTAACCCGGCGAGAATGTGGTGAGAAAAAGTTACATGGACTATGTGGCAGGGTATGACATACCCGCGTGTATAACCGCTTACTCTAAAGCTTAAATAACAGATTACAATAAATTAAATGTGTTTTTATTGTAAAATGAAATGTTATAGTTTAATTTAAATGAAACCCCTGTGGCAGTTGAACACATTTCTTTTATTATAATTGAAAATACAAAATAATTGAACTTTTTAAACAAAAATATTTAATCTTACAAAAAAGTTACAAATTAATTAAAAAAAACAGTCTTCATGAAAAAAAGCTTCAAGATCCTTTAGTATCATATTTAGAATAAAATAAACGAGAAAAAACTTAAAATCTTTTTTTTTATATATAAAATTTATATGGAAATGTATTTATAACGCCAGCTATGTGGCAGGGTATTACGTACCCAAGCGTTGCTACCAAGCGTGTAACTCGGGGGCAGGCGACTGGAATACTGCGATCACGCCATTATCGTGATCCATGACTCTTTAACTCCAGCTACTAAAAGCTAGAAACCATTTGAGTATCTGAATAAAAAAATATACGCATAAATGCAATACACAGGGTATGTCATACCCTGCCACATTCTCGCCGGGTTAAGATAATAACAAAAATATCAAATATTAAAAATGCAATGAAATGTTTATTGAACAAATGCAATGTATTCAGTTCATAATAATGTATAACATATTTTTAATTTTTTTACTTCTTAATTGAGATAGGCGACGTGGCTAATTAATTTGTCATTATTGAATTAAATAAGTTTAAGCGCAATAACAAAATAATCATACACCCTCATGCGCCATGAACTAAGAACAAGTACTGAAAGTACGTGTAAAGCCTGCCTTTTGCGCGTGACCTTCAAGTATAAAATACATATAGCTCTTGACTGTAAGCTTAAGACATATCGTTCACCTTTGGGTCCAGCACCCATACCTCATGCTCATACGTACGTAATATGCAACTCATATTCTAAATCATTTTTCCATGGCTGTCTCAATGACAATGGTAGCTTATGATACTCCCAATCACAGTACATTTAGATATACTTTTAAAAATATCAAATAAAATATGAGCCAAATTGCAAAATAGGAAGGAAAAGTTGTAATAGTTCGCATACCAACAATTGACTAATACTATGTTTATGGTGAACAATAATATTCTAGTCGAATAGAAAAACGAAATCGTCTGAAGCTTAGAGTATAGTCTGAAGTCAAGACAAGATACCACACCACACACCTTAAGATGTAGTTTTTTACTCTGTTCAGCACAGGCCAACGACAGCAGAAGCTCTCTTTTCTGGCTGCACCAATTGCCGTCTTGACTTGAAGAAGTCATACCTGAGCCTGGTACCAGAATACCATATGCACGTATACAGTTATACAACGGAATGAGAAAAGTGAAACTAGTTTTAGTAATTTATTGTGTTGGTGTAAAGTAAAAGAAAACACTCACCTTCCGAGATACCGTTCATTTTAAGACGGTATGAGTTCCACAAGACGTTCAGTTCAGGTCCAATAAGAAACGAAAGACTTGGGTTTTTAGTTGGCCAATGAAGGAACTCGATTACGGTGGTACGAACAGAAAGTGTAACAAGCGTGTATTGCGTGCCCAAAACTAACTACATTTCGGTTTAGCAAAATCTCAGTTCGGTATTTAAATACTTCAAGTTAATTTTTGTGTATTCTGACATTGAAGTGATGAAGGCCTATGCCCTCTGTTTTTATTGAAAAGTTTAACTCAAAGGAAAATGTGCTTCAGACAACTATTGTGAATTGTTTAATAGAAATCGCAGTAATGTTGTAGTATCAGTGCCTATTTTAGTTTTTAGGAACTAGTTTTAAGAGGATTACCTGCAGACAAGAGACTCCAAGAACACGAATTGTGTAAGTAAGACCAGTTACTAGCTTTGGGATTTTATATGAGTGCAATCAAGATCCGGTTTCGAATGGTTTTTTAGCAAGGACACATCGGGTTTGCTCACCTAGTACCTATTTATTTCACTTTCACTTTTTTCAACGAGCTACGCTGATGGCTGTGGTTTGATACCCTTTGTCGATTAGTAAAAGCGACCGAGTGGAAACAATGTTAATAAGAAGCTCAAAATTTTATTTAATGACATCATGACTCTGAACTCTGGTTTTTCATCTTATTCACGCACAAAGATCCAATGAGTCAACCGCATTCAATTCCGGAATAACTTTGCCTTCCTAGTTTCGTATCCAATCGTTTATAAAAATGAGAATTCTGAATTGCATTCGCATAGCTTGTGTCTCTTTAAAAACTCAAATCAAATACAAGTTTCATTTCTACCAGCGTACACTGTTTCTGTGGCGGGTTGCTACTATTACAAATTCTATTGTATGAAGAAATCTGCCAATCTACCAACGAACTTTGTACATATCTGGATCACCTTGGTAGAACTGGACTGTAACATAGCTCGAAAACATACGATACGGTTAGCATAATACGTATACTGTAAAATGTTGGAGTTACTCATATTATAAATTATGGATAATTTTCTTAAATAGTATATAAGACTTATGTATTACTAAATATAAGCTAAAAAGATTGGCCGATAGACAGCAAAGATTATCAATAAAAGTCGCTGAAAAGCTCGATTATATCAAAAATATTCGAAGGTACAAAAAAAAATTTTGCGTGAGAATGGAAAGTGTTCCGGTTATTAATACTTTCCATTTCTACGAGTCTGCCAAGCTTGGTGAATTTTTTTCTAGCCTATTATAATGTGGGCTTGACCACAAATTCGTTTCTCTCATTTTAATATTACCTCTAATTTGGATATGCGGATCTGAAGATTATAAATTCTCTAGTGTTTTTTAGGAACCACGTGTGTTCATTTGACTTTTCTTCCCTTAGCAGTTCCCGAAATTTGAAAGACTTTTGCCTTTGGCCTCTTCCATTCTTCTCTTAAATATTGTTTTTTCCTCAATCAACCCATCATCAAACACCCCGAGGAGACAGGACGAGGGGTATATGAACGGATAGTTGGGAGTGGGAATTGTTAATATTGTCGAAAAATGGAAAACTGGGCATAAGGAGAAGCCCATGACCGTAAGGCGGCCCTGGATGTATTGCACTATAAGAATAAGAAGTGAGTACACACCGAAATATTTTTGGTTTAGGCTCGAATAAAAAACTGTTTCCGATTAAATAATATAAAATAATTAGTTGTTAACAATAATATTTAACAAAATCAATTGAATATATTTAGTAACAAGAAAAATTACAGAAGGGAATAAAAAGAAAAACAAAATATGAATCAAAGCAAAAATGAAAAAAATATTCAGTTTTAATGCAATGGTTAGTTGGGATATAAGAACTTCAGAAATTTATTGAGAAGTTTGATTTTGAAGGTGCTAGAAGAAGGTTGTAAAATGAGAAAAGAAATAGAGAAAAAATTTACGAGAAATAGGGAAAATTATAAAAATACAACACTGTACAGTGAAGAAAATTATTGATAAACATCAGAAATTAAAACTTTAAACAATTTTTAAAACAGTTGGACGTCTAAGAAACTAAAGTTAAAACTTCAGTAAAATTTAAAAGGCTAAAAAAGCTTAAACGGAATATTTATTTTTATTCTTTACGAAGATTATAAAATGTATTCTCATTATTCAAATTGCTTCTATGAGATTTGTGCACATGGATGCTGTACCGACATAAGAGAAGAAACAGTACTCCATCCTCGCAGTTCCTGTCCGGCTCTCTCAATTGGTAACATCATTGTAAACATCATCTAGGAGTCATACAACGCTTCATACAAAGTTCCACGTAGGACTGGTAAAAGTTAACCTAAACGTATATTTGATAGATTCATAGATACCGTCTACAATAAGTATTTAAGATGGAAAATTATGGTCTTCAGTAGTATCGAACTAAAAATTCTTAACCTAAGACTATTTTTGGCTTGGAACATTTTAAAATGATGAGGACTAACAATATCAGTCATCTATTTAAGAAAGCACAAATTCCAACCGAAAGCTCTTAAAAAACATTTTGATCGACCCCAATTTGAATTATTAAATGCCAAACGATACGATTCGTCTATCAAATGCCGAAACTACACACACATTTATCAGAAATCGATCCGTATTGCCAAATCAGCGATGGTGCAAAAATAGATACAACTTATGAATAAAGAAAGGGTCAAGGAGATGTGATTTTTGACCTATACCTATGTGGGTGGGAGTACACACCAAATTTTTCTTACTATAACACCTTGATTGATTCATATTCATATAGCTGGAGTGATTAAGTCAAGTATTATGAAATATTAATAAACATAATATCTATATACGGAATATGTACATATCTAAAGATTAAAGTTGTGAAGTGTACGGTCCCCTGGTATTGCATATTCTTTTTATAAATTAATTAATATCAATGTATTGAAACTATTAAATCTATTCAACTAATGAATAGTTATATTTATTTTATTTTATTTTTAAAATAAAATTTATTCGTGTAATAAAGCTCTATTCGTACTACGGACCAAGAAGTAATTTCAGGATATTGATATTCACGAATACCTCAATATCTCTCAAGATATTTGCATGACTTTTAATGTTTTTACTAATTATGTAATGGATTTTCCTACAGTTTTTAAAATATAAACTTCTTTTAGTCATGTCTTCGCAACGAAAGTGATTGAGAACACTAGAAAATGAATAGATAACCAAATAATCTTCGGTTTGATTTGGCATGTCATGACAACAATGAGAGTGAGAAACCCATTCAGCGTGCCACAAAAAAAGACTAATTTTCTTCTGATTGAAAGATTTAGAAGAAAATTAATAATTTATTCAGAAATACGACTCATATCGGAAGCTTATAAGAACGAAAAAAATTTCATTCAACTTAAAAATGGTTGAGAATGAAATTTTTTCGTGGTAAAGCACCATAGAAGCTTATGATAAGCAGTTTTTTGTTGACGCAGACGCCGGAAAACAACAAAAAAGGTTGTTGTTAGAGAAAAGTGTTTAATTCGACCAAAGTGAAAACATAGAAATTCATTACATTCATTTTTCATTTAAATATATTATTACCAGTTAATAAAAAAAAACAAACAGTACACCTTACACCAGCTAGCTGATAAGATGACCAGGTCTACCAATGATACTGAAATTCGATTAAAGAAAAATGTAGCTATGGTCGATACGCGGCTCATCGAAATGAGAACGATACATTTAAATATGAGTATGAGTATAGGGGCTTAACTAACTAATGCATGCCATGAACTAATGTTTTGCGTGACATTTTAAACCGGCTTCAAGCGTTTTATATAAAATGTTAAAACGTACGAGTAAAGCTACGGCATTAAATAGATTTTAGTTTTTTAATACGCTTTCACGGCTCAGATAAGAAATTTCATAACGAATGAATTTTATATTATGAACATAGAAACAGTCATGATACAGTCATGATAAACTCATCTAATTGTGAGATACTATAGACATGTATAATAATTCTAGTTGGGAATCAAGATTCGATAAGTATTAGAAGTACCGATGATTATATAGGTAAATACTCGTATGCAGTAATTTTTAAGTCCGCTGATGTATTGCTTCTCAAAACAATTTATTCAACCTTCATTTATGTTATCAGTATCATCAATACAGCCTAAATTGGGATCGGTCCTCAGATAGTTCGAGGTCTATGCTAGTCACTATAGTATCAGATGGTAGTCAAAAGAATGATGATATCTAAAAACGGCGTCCTTGCTCAGAATCTTTGAGGTACAAAAATTGAAAAACTTATTTTTGCACATTAAAACGCGGTATCATTAGTATGCATTCTGATTGGTTAAATTCTATAATACATCAGAAGACTCGATATCTATGTTACTAAGGTTTTAATACTTGATAGTTTCTGAAAAAAAAAAAATTAAGAGTCGAGCTTAAAACTCTTGACCATATTAACCATGTGTACTCCTGAGTAAATTTAACGTTCTCTTTAGTCTTATTGTCCATTTTCCCTTGTTTGTTTTAATACCAAGTAAGCATTATTTTAAACACACAGTATTATTATAGTATAATATATTATTGTATACATTATCTAATAATATTAATAATAGAATACATAGTTGTTTTTAATTATAGTATTTTAACTCCAACAGGTTATGTCTGCTATAAGGCATCGACCATTGGGCCCAGGTGGGGCTGGTGATAGTGATGAAAATTTCACGGATGATGAAAGTGCACCGCTCACGCAGGACATATACGGTGGAAGGTATCAATCGATAACTATTAACTATTATAAACCATTATTTATATTTTGAATCAACTCTTTGTAACATCAATAGCCAACGCACAATACAGGAAACAAAAGGTTGGGATGTATTCCGAGACCCACCCATCAAACTTGAAAGCGGTTCTACAGCCAATCAAGCTTGTCTAGAAGTCACTGTTAAAACATTAAAAGTGTTTGCGTACCTCATAACGTTTATCATAGTTTTAGCAGCAGGGGTTGTGTCCAAAGGCTGTGTTTTATTTATGACATCACAACTTCGAAGTAATAGGAAAATTGCATATTGCAATCGAGATTTAGTAAGTATAAATTCATACATAATCGTATGTGTGTAGTACTAAATATTAATGTTCCGAGTACCATTGCTTGACGTCCATTTATCTACCCGTAAATTCAACAGGCTAGCACAAAATTATCATTGTCTTATTGTCTCGTTTTGTCCTTTTCTTAACGAATTAGTCTCACATACAGGAACTGAACACACTCCAGTTATACCACTACTTCCATGACTATAACTCAAGTTATCGTTCAGTCACGAATTCAAAATTTTGTCCAAATTAGTTTTGAGTGCAAACAAAGTTCAAGTGTATTAGTCAGCGAAATCCTTCTACTTCTTTCCATAGCTCCCATAGAAAAAGTCTTTAACGCATGAGTTCAGCAATATTTTCCGATAACTTATATACGTAGTATGTCAATAATAAAGTTAATATTGGCCTTGGAACAAGAGAACTAATGAACTATTAAAAATGTTATTAATTTATTATTATTTATTTTACTGCTACTGTATTCTCTCTTTACTTTAGGGACGAGATAAACAATTCGTAGTTACGTTGCCGGAAGAGGAACGTATAGCATGGCTTTGGGGTATAATAATCGCATTCGCAATTCCTGAAGTAGGGGCATGGATACGAGCAGCACGTATTTGTTTTTTTAAAACATGCAAATTACCAGTATCGTCGCACTTTTTATTTTGTGCCCTTATGGATACATTGCATACATTTGGAATGGTATTGCTTATGGTAGTTGTCCTGCCCGAAATCGACGCTATTCAGGGGGCAATGCTGACAAACTGTCTATGCTTTATACCAGGATTATTCGGATTACTTGCACGGACATCGAAGGAACGACAGAGAGCTGTAAAAGCAATTGTGGATATTGCAGCAGTAGCGGCACAAGTTACAGGATTCGTTGTTTGGCCGTTATTGGAAAATCGTCCTGTACTCTGGCTAATTCCTGTTTCAGCTATTATGACATCGTGCGGCTGGTGGGAGAATTATGTTTGCACACAATCGTCCTTTGGAATTGTACGATCAATGGGACGCGTTAAAGAAGAATTGAGATACACCAGATATTTTAATTGTATGTTTCTATCCGTGTGGAAGGTTTTGTTTTTCATTGGAGCGACTTTGCTCTGTCTATGGTTTAGAGGTGACGATCCTTCCAGCCTCTTTGGGTTATATGGAGCGGGCTTCGGTGAACATAAAATTACTATTGACGAAGTTTCAGCGACCATTACGCAAAACCTGCCTGACCTAGTTGATGCATCACAAGTTGGTGATTCCGTCGATATTGATGCAGCTTACAAGACTACCATCTACGTTATTCTGATACAAGCTTTGGCGTCTTACTGCTGTTACATATTTGGAAAATTCGCATGCAAAATCTTGATTCAAGGATTCAGCTATGCTTTTCCAGTTAATTTAACGATACCAGTTGCCGTCTCGTTTCTTATTGCGGCTTGCGGTATTCGCAATGGCGATCCGTGCTTTTTCCATGGCATTATTCCAGACTATTTGTTCTTTGAAAGTCCTCCAGTGTTCCGATTAAGCGACTTTGCATCGAAACAAATGGCCTGGGCTTGGCTACTCTGGCTCCTGTCTCAAACTTGGATAACGTTGCATATTTGGGCGCCGAAATGCGAACGTTTAGCGACGACTGAGAAATTATTTGTAAGCCCTATGTACACTGGTCTATTAATTGATCAATCAATGGCTTTAAATCGGCGCCGAGATGATCAGGCTGATGTTAAAACTGAGGTAAAAAATTCCCTATTACATCTAAATATATATAATTATTTCTCGGAAATTGTTTTATAGGATTTGACTGAAATCGAAAAGGAAAAGGGCGATGAATACTACGAGACTATTTCCGTTCATACTGATGGATCCGCAATCCAAAAGCCAACCGTAAAATCTTCAGATCATATCACCAGAATTTATTCCTGCGCAACGATGTGGCATGAAACTAAAGATGAAATGGTGGAGTTTTTGAAGAGTATTGTTCGTTTGGACGAAGATCAGTGCGCACGTCGTGTGGCACAGAAGTATTTGCGAATTGTTGATCCAGATTATTACGAATTCGAAAGTAAGTTCGAATCTTTACAACATGTCTAGAGTAAAGCTAATTCTGCGAATTTTTTCATCTTTCAGCACATATATTTTTTGACGATGCTTTTGAAATATCCGATCACAGTGATGCCGATATTCAAGTAAATCGATTCGTAAAACTATTGGTGGTCACAATTGACGAAGCAGCATCAGATATTCATCAAACCACTATTCGTTTAAGGCCACCGAAAAAGTACCCCACACCATATGGCGGTCGACTTGTTTGGACCCTTCCCGGTAAAACAAAGATGATTGCTCATCTAAAAGATAAGGATCGAATTCGTCATCGTAAACGTTGGTCACAAGTCATGTACATGTACTATTTGCTCGGACATCGATTGATGGAGCTTCCGATATCTGTTGACCGAAAAGATGTAATCGCTGAAAACACCTACTTGCTTACTCTCGATGGAGATATTGATTTCAAACCGAACGCTGTTACTCTGCTTATCGATTTGATGAAGAAAAATAAGAATTTAGGAGCAGCTTGTGGAAGAATTCATCCAGTTGGTTCAGGACCTATGGTATGGTATCAGATGTTCGAATACGCAATCGGACATTGGCTACAAAAAGCAACGGAACATATGATCGGATGTGTATTATGTAGTCCAGGATGTTTTTCACTTTTCCGTGGAAAAGCCCTTATGGACGATAACGTTATGAAAAAGTATACTACTCGATCTGACGAAGCAAGGCATTATGTGCAATACGATCAAGGTGAAGATCGGTGGCTGTGTACATTATTACTTCAAAGAGGTTATCGCGTAGAATACTCAGCTGCTTCCGATGCATACACCCATTGCCCTGAAGGTTTTAATGAGTTTTACAATCAACGCAGACGATGGGTTCCGTCCACACTGGCTAATATTATGGATCTATTGTCCGACTATAAACGAACAATTAAAATCAACGACAACATTTCGCTCCTCTACATATTTTATCAAATGATGTTAATGGGTGGTACAATTCTGGGACCTGGAACCATTTTCCTTATGTTGTGTGGTGCTTTCGTCGCTGCATTCCGGATTGATAATTGGACAGCCTTCCACTACAATATCGTTCCAATCCTTTTCTTCATGTTCATATGTTTCACGTGCAAGGCAAATATTCAGCTTTTAGTCGCTCAAATACTGTCCACAGCGTATGCATTGATCATGATGGCTGTTATTGTGGGTACCGCTCTTCAATTAGGCGAGGACGGAATAGGCAGTCCGTCGGCTATATTCTTGATAGCACTTTCTGGATCATTTTTCGTGGCAGCGTGCTTACATCCGCAAGAGTTTTGGTGCATCACAGCTGGTCTAATTTATCTACTCTCGATCCCGTCTATGTACTTGTTGCTCATTTTGTATTCAGTTATTAATTTGAATGTAGTATCGTGGGGAACTCGAGAAGTAGTCGCTAAGAAAACGAAAAAGGAAATCGAAGCAGAAAAAAAGGCTCTTGAAGAAGCTTCTAAGCGAGTAAAACAAAAAAGCCTACTCAGCTTCTTGCAAGGAGGTATTGGTGACAATGGCGACGATGAAGGTTCTGTTGAGATATCACTTGCCGGTTTATTCAGATGTATTTTGTGTACACACGGGAAAACCAGCGACGAGAAGGCTCAGCTCACGCACATCGCCGATTCGTTAGGATCTATACAAAAAAGACTCGAGAACTTAGAACGGTCTCTAAATCCGCACGGTAGCAGTCATACTGGCCATCATAGACGTCGTACTACTTCTGGAGGCTCAAAGGAACATTTCTTAGGATCAGTAGCAGAGGATGAATCTGAATCGGAATCGGGCTCGTCAACTGAACAACACGAAGAACGCGACTTTCTTACAAACCCCTTCTGGATTGAGGATCCAGAGCTGCGAAAAGGCGAAGTTGATTTCTTATCAAGTGCTGAAATTACATTCTGGAAGGACATGTTGGATAAATATCTATATCCAATTGATCAAGATAAGGAGGAGCAGGTAAATTATTCTAACCATTCCATTAAATAGATACGGAAAAATATTATTAAAGTTATTGAACTCTTTATCGACACTTAGTCACTCTTAAAATACCGAAATATGTAGTTGTTATTCTAGTGGCCTGGTAAGTTGAAGTAGTAATTACTTTATATACTTGTCTTAGAGTGGCTACAACATAAACAATTATAAATAGACATCAGTATTATTATTAATGAAATATTTTAGGCAAGAATTGCACACGATTTAAAAGAGCTTCGAAATTCTTCAGTATTTGCATTCTTTATGATCAATGCATTGTTCGTATTGATCGTGTTCCTTTTGCAACTTAATAAGGATAATTTGCACGTGAAATGGCCACTGGGTGTTAAGACGAATATTACCTATGATGAAGCAACGCAAGAGGTAAATATTACTGGGGATCTCAAGAGTCGATCGTCAATCGTATATAAGTGCAATTGCGTAATAAATTAGGCCATACAAAATAATTATTTTTTTCTGAATGCTTTCTAGTAGAATCGGTTTGGCGACACTTTTTCGAGATCCCTTTTAACTGATTTACTAACATGATTTTTTTCTTCTTTTTTTAATTGCTTATTTGTATACGCCGCTACGGTGCCTTTTTAACAATGCTGGCAACATTTCAACTCAATTTACACGTATAGGATCGTATCGCACGCGATTTAATCGAATTAAGGAACAAATCGGTGTTTGCATTTTTCATGTTCAACGCACTCTTCGTATTGATCGTGTTTTTGTTGCAGCTCAACAAAGATAAATTACACGTCGAATGGCCTTTGGGCGTTAAGACGAACGTAACATATGTCGAAGAAACGGCTGAGGTTGACTACAAATTCTTTTTATCAAATTGTTTTTAAGTGTTTTGTTTTGTAACATTTCCATCCCTCTTTGAATCCGTTCTAACTGGTTTACCACCTATTTCAATATTTAATTCGTGATAGTTGTACTCGTATGCTATCCTCTTTTGTGTCAACTCAAATTATCTAACAACAGTTACTGTGAGAAATAAACAGCAGTCTATGTCCAATCTCCAAAAAGGACATGGTTTTGGTTTATGACAAATTTCAAGTTACTTTTGATATAATCAATTTGTTATTAACTTTATCTTTCTAAACGTTACTGAAAAAGTCGAAATCCTCTAAAGAAAATATCTGAAAATTCCCATAAGGCTCTCATAATTCTGTTCGTGTTCATATGGTGGATCTCGAATTTTCTACGTAACGTTCATCGTATATTCGTAACTCCTATTAATCTTCGCACTACCCTTTTCAAACGGTGGAGTATATATGTACGTGTTTCCTATTCACCCATTTTAATTGACTTTACTTTGGTTGATACAATCCCTGGTGTAAAGTACCTTAAACAAGTGCACGTACTGGTATTTTACACCCATTACATTTTATTTAAAAAATCATGATAAACAACATTAATTAATTTTTTTAACCATAAATTTTCCAAGTGTCCACTTTTCACGAAATTTATCATTTTTATCAATAACATAAAAAAATCCTAATAAAATTATTAACAGGCTTGGCGGATAATTTATTCTAAGGCAAACATAACAATAACTACTCTATTCTTTACGGAACTAATGAAATGGGAAAGCAAGTGAAAAATTAATGTAAACTGAATCATTGATTTATTTGATCTTAGGTTCACATCTCCAAGGAATATTTGCAATTGGAGCCGATTGGTCTAGTATTTGTCTTCTTCTTTGCATTAATTCTAATTATTCAGTTTTCTGCTATGTTGTTCCATCGGTTCGGTACAATATCACACATTCTTTCATCGACCGAATTGAATTTGTGTTTCAATAAGAAATCGGAGGAACTTTCGCAAGATGCTCTTATAGACAAGGTAACGTAGAAGAAACATCTCATAAGGCTTATGCCTTTTATTGAGCCTATTTATTCCGTACTTGCAGCATGCAGTAGAGATAGTTAAAAATTTACAACGATTACAAGGTATTGATGGCGATTATGACAATGATTCCGGAAGTGGTCCGGATCGAATAGCCAGAAGAAAAACAATCCAAAATTTGGAGAAGGCAAGGCAACCACGCAGACAAATAGGAACACTGGATGTAGCTTTTAAAAAACGATTTTTGAAGCTTACAGCGGATGAGAATAACCCAGGTAATTAGAATTTTTAAGAAGACGAGTTATAGGCTAAATCTTTACTTTAGGCAAACATGTCTATATGTAGGTATGTTAGTATATGCATACAAAATTTAATTAAAATCTGTTTAGCGATCTTATACCATGTTCTTTAGTTTATTTTGCTTATTTCGCACTAATCTTCCTACGTTTAATCTATCTTACTGAAACTAGGTCTGTTAACGATCATTAGGCAAGTTAGGTTTCCATTGAAAGGTATTTTTGTTTCTTAGTTTCAATTTAGAACTTCGACAACATATCTACTTGTTAGGTCTAGTAGGATACAGTACGCATACTTAGCTTCTAGCAACTACTTCTGATTCTATTTTTGATTTCCAATAGCCACGCCGATACTAACGAGACGGTTAACGATGAGGAGAGAAACAATTCGTGCTCTAGAAGTTCGAAAAAACTCTGTGATGGCTGAACGACGAAAATCTCAAATGCAAACACTTGGTGCCAATAACGAATATGGCGTAACAACAGCGAGCGTGGTAATAAATAATTGAATATGCTTAATTATTCCAATTCTTTGATGATCTTTTTTATAGCTCAATAACAATGTCAATGCACAACCGCGTAATCCCCGTATATCAAATGCCGGCATAAATATCAAAGACGTATTTAGTACGAATGGTGGTCCTGGCGAGGTATTTTTTTTTTTTTATTTCTGTAAGTCTTTCCATAAGAAATAATTTTTTTGTTCTGCAGACATACGGCACAACTGCACAAGTGAATCAAGGCTACGAGCATGTAGCAGAGGATGATGATAGAAACTCCCTACGTTTAACACCTAGAAATCCGCAAGTATCCTGGGGAAACAACACAAACCGACTGTAAACCGTTTCATATTAAAATTAAAATTTAATTTAATTCGAATAGCTTAATTAAAAAAAAACCATGCAATACTCAAAAAATATATTTCCATACTATTTATACTCTAGATGAACATATAGAGTATTATAAGTTTAATCCAGCCCGAAAAGTTTGTAACGCATAGAACCGAGCCTCGGACGAAAAAAAGTTATATAATATTTTGTGTTTATTTTTGGCCAAAACCCCCAAATCCGTTTGCTGTCCGTCCGTCCGTTAGCACGATAACTCAAGAACGCGTTGACCTAGGAAGTTGAAATTTTGTCACAACTTGTAAAATGGAAAAAGTAAGGCTAAGTTCGTTAATGGGCGATATCCGTCTATTCCTTCGGGTACCTCCCATACAAGAGTCCCTAAAACACGTTTTCACAATTATTGCTCGATTGCTTCAAGTTAGGAACTTGAAATTTTGCATACTTAAGATTTACAATGTTTGAATCGAAAGTTCCGAATATGATGCAAACCGAATGAGTCCTTCGTGTAGCAGCCTCGAAAAGTCATTCAAAAATGTATACTTGTTACTGAATCCACTATAACTCCAGAACGAGTTAAAGCAGGGATTTAAAATTTCACATGAATTAGTTTTATACTAATACCAAAACGGAGTTCATTAGTTAGCGCCACCTGTTGACTCCTTCGGGTAGCTGTCATACAAAAGTCCTTAGTAAACATGTTCACCAATATTGAACGATAACTTTAGAACACTTTAAGTTACGACTTTGAAATTTTATACACATTAATTTTATGATAGTCACAGCTGAAACTATTAATATGAAAAATATCCCATAAGTCTTTCATGTAGTTGCCATACAAAAATTCTGTAAAATGTCCTAACTTACTTTATGGAACTCACTATAAATCAAAAAATCGAGTAGCCACTATACAATAATTTCTACCTGTAAGTAAAAGGTCATGTAATAATTGCTTGTGCTCTCCTCATTCTTTTGATATATTTCCAACTAAAATATAAATCGGAGTTCAGTATTTCATCTAGAGTATCATACGATTGGCTTGCAGCCGATCGTGACTGCGTTATGTTTTTAATATAAATATTATCCCACCATAGATATTGAACAACACAAATTTTTAAAGAACATCCCACTGTTTCAGATTCTCTGCATTTCCCTTACAACCCTGCGTTGATGTTGAACAATAGAAATTATTGGATGTCATTCATACTGATTACTATTAGACCTTATGTTAGCAACCGTAAAACTGTGTCGTTTTGGATGGTGGCATGTCCTCTGAGTTTACTTACATCTATTGAGTTTACTCACATCTCTGAATGGCCGAAGATCAGTCAGACCTTGATGCTTTTAACCTATGGTGCTATGGACTTCCTTTAAATGTAGCCAAATGCCACAAAATTACTTTTGTCCCTTTAACGTAATTTGAATATGTCCATGTCCGTTATATAGTTGAAGTATTGTTCATTCGTGATCTTGCAGTAATTAGTGATAACGATTTAAACTTTATTAGTGTCCAATATATAGGTTTTATTTGCGACTGTGTTATGTTTTCCGTTGTTAAAATTTGTACTGTACTGAATTCATTAAACTGCAGTGGAATTGACTGTACTGTTCCATTGTTTAATAACGGGATAGTTGCCTTATAACTGATTCCAGGGCATTCAGAAAAAATATTTTTGTTCACAGTCAATTATCTAAAAGAAATGAGATTCGTTAGCCAAAATTTATTTCTTTATATTAAAAAGCCTCTCTTACTCACATATCAGGGAGGGTTCATTCATGTTTGACGAATTTCTGCAGTATTTTCCAGCCCGAGTTTGTGCTAATCATTCATGATTTTAAACAGTTCCATTTGAAATTGAATTGGTCCGGCTGGGAATCCATTTCGTTAGTTTCTTTTTTATTGTCGTCGTAACTGCCGTTTTTACCAATTGATTCTTCCATTACCGTCCATGGCTTCTTTGGATTGTTTTTTTGCGTCGTTGTAAATCGGTAATTATATTCCTGCTATTTAGCCATTCGTATCATTTTTGTTGTATAAGTTTTGTATCCGCTTTCGAGAACTTTACAAGTTTTTTTTTCGATTTTTTCAAACAACCCGTCTTCACATTGCCACAAAACTTTAGCTTTTAACTTTTGTAAAATAGAGTAATCAATATCACTACTTTTAATATACTTAATGTGAATCCACTCCTTAAAAACCCATCACATCGTATTGCACAATCGCAAACTTTCACTCTTTTACATTTCTGTACTTATCACTTGTGTCCCCATACGAGAATCTAGTTTTGATGATATATTGCTTTGCTGCTTATTCTTGGCTACTAAACTCTTTAACTCTGGAACCATAATTATAGACTGGAGACAGTGCCAATTTGCTGCTATTTTGCGTGTCCAAAATCGGGTCATGATACAAATATGGATGAGATAGAGTAGTGAACAGTGTTTTGCGTAGGAGTGAGTCTACTTGACCCGCATCAAACCATTCGCTAATGGTCAACTCCATACCATAACTGCAAGCATGACAACCAATTCATCTAAGTTATACAAGTGCCTACAAGTCGCATAATTTTGAAACCCATTAACGGACTAACGGATACCCATCCTTTGCGTCGAGTAGTGGATATGAATCCGTTTCACTATATGTAGGTATAAGATATAAAGTATAAGTAATGTAGTATGTATTTAAATTAAAAAAAAAAACCTTTTACAAAAAAGTAGTTCGTTGATAATAAAAAAAAACTACTTGACTATTTGAAACCTTAACTACATAGTTGAACAGAATACATATTCTGTTAGTTTCAACACTTCAATTCTTCAAGTCTACATACTTTAAACTGGATGCTCTATCAGAATTAGTATTTAAGGTATTTAATTCGGATAGGAGCATTTTCGTGAGTCAGTCGTAGTTGAACTTTATACTGGAATTAATATATTTCGAACATAAGACTCTCTCTCATTTTCAATTCCGTAGAAACGAGGACCTATCGTATAGTCTAATATAATTGAAATGCTGGAAAGCAGATTTACTCACTGCTTTTTACAGTTTACAATTTTTATTTCCGCGTGTTCACGATTGCTGAAATCAAAAACCGTTTGGATCGTGTTTGAAAGAGCACATAATAGAAGCAGGGTCAACACAAGACTTGGAAGCCGTATTGCACACACTGCTTTTTACATATGTGAAATTTACACTTAATTCTGCAATAAGAAAAAGAAATCAAAAAATAATTTGATCGCGAACAATACTACTGAAAACTCATTAAAAAAACACACCACAATAAGATCTCAAAGCTCGCGCCGACGTTTGATGACAACGAAGCATTTTTGACAGTTCGGCTTTTCTACTTCGACGGAAATCCGAAATGGAACACATCATTCATTTTCTACTAAACTGTGCGTTGCCAGTGTCCAGTGCTAGCAAGCAAGTGCCCCAACCTAACGAAGAAAACGAATATGACACTTACACTAGCTGTGAACAGTCACACAGTATTTTTTCGAAATAACTTTGTTAATGCCTGTATAAATTAAAATATCAGCTCGATTCGCGTTCACACAGGATCCCTGAACTACTATGCTTCTATAGAAGTTTTCCAGCCTGAAATTTCGTCCGGTTTTGAAAGGGTTTGGACTTAATTAGCTGAAATTCATGCCTGGCTACTTGGTCGGAGCTACAGTGATAATGGGATCATGCATTGGGATCCAAAGCAACGACAACGAGACGATTAGCGTATCATCTACAAATGCTACTAGGCCTCCATCAGGTACAGTGTACGGCCGCCACATTGAACAATTCAAGCAAACTGTTTCTCTTCCAGGTACGAGTGCGGGAATCCCTCGGAAAAACCATCCGCTATGCCATGAAACCATACGCTGGCGCTCCGATGTTCCACTTACAGAAGGTCAGTTAACCCACTCAGCACTCACCCCAAAATGGAGGAGCAAAGAATATCGACCTTGCGCGTTTTGATTTGCCCCGATTTGGGTTAACGAAACAGTACCACAAGCCATAATTTTGAAGCACTTCATACAACACTCGAAATTCGTCGCTTATTTTAATTGCAATCAATTTGTTTGTCACCACAGGTCAGTTAAGGTCGAAACGTGATGAGTTCTGGGATACCGCTCCGGCCTTCGACGGAAGAAAAGAGATTTGGGACGCTCTTCGGGCAGCGACAGTTGCTGCGGAAACGTTAGACTTTCAATTAGCGCAGGTCATATTGAACGGCGCTAGCATTTCAGTGCCCAATGGGTAAGTCGCATCCCTACTGCAATTGAGCATAAACTCTTAAACATGGCCTTGACTTCAGGTATCTAACCGAATGCTACGACGAGTTCGGTACACAATACAAAGTTCCAATCTACTGCTTATCGTATCCCATAAATATTGTAAAGGAGGAAACCGATTCGCCTGCTGAGTATTCGGAACCGGTGGACGGAGGAGTTGAGGTCATCCTGAAGCTAAGACTTTCATCGACATGCACCGATATCAAAATTCGTGTCTACTCGAAAGACACCATAGGGCAGTGCAAGAAAAAATTACAGGTGAGGATCAACTGCAAAAGAAAAAACTGGCTAAAAGCAAAGGCTTACTTCTTTTGAATAGGCTACCGAGGGAATAAACGCCTGCTGTCAGCGGTGGTTCTACGGCGGCAAACTATTGGGTGATAAAATGTTTATCGAAGATGCTCATATACAGAACGGCTACATAGTACAAGTCATTGTCAACACCGAACACTATAGTCACGACCATGATCATCACACCATCATGGACAGCTAACCAACATTATCGTCCTTAAGTAATTTATTGTATAGATTAAGCATTCTAAACAAACACAAAAGAAAAACATTACGTTCCTGATTGTCATGCAAAGAACAAAAATTTCCTTTTTTCTTACAGTGCTGTGCACTAATGCAATGTAAAGTTGCTGTATGCGTGTGTTATTCACCCACGCTCCCACCTGCAGGACAGTTTGGCCATTGTGCTGCTAACTGCCTTTACTAACAGCAGAGCTGTGTTTGTAAGCGTGGTTGTATTATTTCCAAATCAATTTTCTTGTTCTAATATTAATAATGAAAAAATTTCATATCAAACCGTTTTCCACGCTAAGTGCACAAAAGGAAACGGATAAAATTGAGTGATTTATGCACAAACTGTAAGCACGCTTTGGCCAGACTTCGCATCGACGAGTGTGTGTGCGCGTGTTTGTATAGAATAACTAATGCAACATACATCCTAAGCCGTGAGGACTAACAATTTCACAAAAAATATAAATAAATCTGTATAATCGCATTAATGAACATTGCATTGTTTTTATTTTAGAATTCCCTTCTGCGGAGGCTATCTAAATTGTTCGCTTCATGGGACCACAACAGCTTTTAAGTTTGATTATTCTGTTAGCCTAAGAAAACTTGATTAACTTATTTCAATCTATTTGAATTTACGTACTGTATTCATCTAATTGTGTTTAATTTATATGTAAACATGCAACAAGCTCTTTAGCTACAGACTTCTCCTGCTTTTCTTGTTTTTCACATTTCGCGAGTTTTTCGTCTTGCTTTACGAAACACATGAAACTCGCGAGAAAGTCAGATAAAAATTGTCTCGCACATTTTTCATCTTGTGTCTTGTCAAGCAAAACCCTTTGATGTTACCAAAAAACCGCCTCCAGTAAGAAAACTCACGAATCACGAAAAACCCACGAAAAACCTCTTCTGACTATTCACGGGAGAAACGCGAATGACATGAAATAGGCGAAACGCTATAAGTCTGTAGCCGGCTTTGTGGTTTTTTGAATTTCTGTCGTATCTGGAATCATGTCGCAGAATCTGTGTTTCCAAATTCATGCAGCAAACTGAGCTTTAAACAAAATGTACATCGGTATTTGTTGTCCAAGTAACTTCATAAAGCTTTCAATCTCTTCCTCTTTCATTCACGGTTTTAAACTCCCTTTGTAATGAAGGATGTAATGAAATCAAATATACACACATTTTATAGCTTAATATATAATCAAGGTTCACAGAGTACGTGATATACATACAAATCATCAATTTAACTATTGTGAGGACGCAAAGTTGGGACAAATTTCCGCACACAAATCTTGACATAGAAACATAGAAAGACGCTTAAAACTAAGACAATAGCAATTAAGACTTAGAACTAAGACAATACGAAGTAAAACCTAGAACATTGAATTACAAACACAACACAAAACTGAGAAACGAGGATTAAACCGTGATACGGAACATTAAACAGAGAACACGGAACACAGAATCTGGAAAACTCCACAAGAATTGGAAATAACCTGGAAAATGGTCGACGGGACCACACCACAACAACGCGATCTCGGTCTGTACTATATACGAGGGAGAACATGCACCGTCCGCGAATTATATCAAAGTTAAAATTACGGTGAGAATAATTCATGCCTGTGAAATGTTTGCCGCTGTATATTAGGCAAAACGAATCGAGGACGAGGAGGAGGGAGCCAGTCGGCGGTTCCCATACTGGGACGAAGATAGTGGAGTTGTACTTCCTTTTTTCTAACAGTCTTGGGGAAACCGAGCTCGATCAATTCAACTTGCGATGTTGGTCTTGTGGGGTTGTACTTCCACCAAATAAGCAAGTCTGAAGCGAACGAAGAACTGAGCCAAGATAAACAACGAAGACGAAAGCCGGAAATACATGTGCATATATCTGCATGCAGCGCGGCAAAACTGATTTAGAACGCTTGAGTTTAAGTGCGACGAAACACACGCTTATTCTGCATGCAGCGGAGCGCTGCAAGATGTCTCTACTTCTACTTTTGCGGTGCAGCGGCAGTATTATCACAACTTGAGGTTGAAATTTAACAATACAGAAACATAAAAAAGTGGTTCGACAGTTAATGTTTGGTAGTAATTTTGTACCTGTGGAGAGGAGTATTAATGAAGGAGCGTTTCATGGAACTAAGGAAAAATAACAAATTTTTATTCGATAAAACCAGTCGAAATTGATAATTTTTGTGTCAATTAAAACAAATTCAAACTCAAACTCACAATTAGCTATTGGAAAATGCGGTGATTTGGGACACATCCAAACAAAAGATCTGTCAAAAAATTCTGCACATCTGTTTCACATGCAGGGATGCCTGCATTGCTGCATGCATATATTCTTCACATGTATTTCAGGCTGAAGCATCGCAGACAACGCAGCATAGACGAAACTACAACAAGACGACCAGCAAGTAGCACCATCATACAGCACAGACGAAGCCCCAACAACGAAGACGAAGCCCCAACAACGAAGACGAAGCCCCAACAACGAAGACGAAGCCCCAACAACGAAGACGAAGCCCCGGACATCGAATGCAAACTTACAAGGACGTAGTAGCGATATGGAACGGCAGCCAGGACCCTAAACTAAAGGAAGCTCCCGGAACCGAACTAACACTAACCGTACGAACACAAGGAATACCACTAGATAGTGAAAGTGACTCTAGGCAGGACTACCTGCCTGGGCGCATCTTTATTATAGTGTAGTGTCTTACTTAGCGGCAGAAAATTCGAAATAGCCGCAAAACTACACCGCAACAAAACTTCAAACGTTGCCCTGACTCTCATCCAGAAAATATTAATATTAAGAACAGGCGGTTAGAAGTCGCTTTCGTAAAATATTTCATTTAATTAGCAATGAATGAATTCCGAAGTTTCACATTTGTAGGATTTCTTTTTCTCGATATAGTATATACCTACATCACACCCTCCATTAACGTCGTAATCTAAGTAATATAAATTTAATTAAAGATATCAAGTTCATACCATGCACAGTTCTTTGAATTTATGGAGATATCTATTTATATTATTCACACTCGTATGCTTCGGCGCTGTCAAGCAAATATATTTTTTTAGAATAAATTTTTTAGAATGAGCCGTTACTGTCGTATTAAACTCTACAGTATGTATATCTCTATGGCATAGCCCAACTCTTAAATGGATATTTAGACCCTTAAAGGCTTGACATTGATCCGCATCCTTGTGCTGTCAACTTCATCTATGCAAGATTGCAACGAAAACAACTTACGGACCAAGTGAAACATTGTTGTTCTGCAACGACCTAATACTTGTATAATACGTAGAGCTATTGCTAAAATATTTCAATTTGTAAATAATCTAATAAATATCCCCACGTTTATCCATCTGATACTAAGGTGTTTCAGATGGATAAACCTGAAAATAAATACATATTAACAATTGTCTTATGGGTCTGGCTCTAACAATTCCCATTCATAATTATCATCTATGTTCTAGCGGCTTCTTCCTAAACTCCTAGTTGGAAAATCTAAGAACGGAAGCGCAGATCTTAATCGCGCAATGTTAAAGGAACATACCTTCCTAACTCTGCATAGTCGTAGCTCGTATAACATACAGAATGAAGGCACATTCCGTTCCAATCCTATACTAAGCTATTCACCTGTCCCGTCTTATAATATCAGTATATGCTCAGCTAAGGTTTTGTACCAAGTTTTTGTTTTCCGATATAGGTAAGTAATGCATTTCCCAGCCCATAGTTAACCAGTATTTTTTCCAGGTAGAGAATGCGATTGCATCAGGCCCAGCTTTTCGTAGGTTTCAATAAGCGTTTCGTATTTTTGAAGGTGCGGGCTATGTCACCCCTGAGGCAGCTTGTTCCTTGTTTGCATTTAACAACAACATTTTACAAGTCATTGACAAATATTGCATATTGCTCCGGAGCGGTACTCGTTATGTAAGTACATAGGTGCATTTGGTTGTTATAAATCACCGCAGAACGGTTATTCTTGCGGAGCATTGGAGAGTATGCCGTCGTATGGTCATTGGTGTGGTGTGGTCACTTATCAAGCCGTCGCTAGAGCAACTCAACACCATGTAGCCATTCCCCAGTGCCTAAGGTTCCCATCAGTGCCAACGGTCACTTGACTAGTACAAACTGAAAACTTACATATCACTTGTATGGTTGTGGGTTTGGGGACTGTACAGAGCTGGGGAGGCCCATTCACATACAGTCATACGGAATTCGTTATTCAACTGTGACCAGCAAGGAGCTAACGACCATTCTTAATGTGGTTAGCGCTAGTGTAGAGCGTTGGTTCAAATCAAATCATTCAATTTGGTTTTTAGCACTTTGCAGAGACCACAATCCGTAACTTTTTCGCGTGGTCGCGTTATTATTATTATTAGTTGAACGTCACCGCTATCACGGATCATCTTTCGGTTATTTTTATTAGAAGTTTAATTGATGATAAATGTGTGTCGCGATTGGTGTTTACTCTGTCTAAATTACAACACTCGATATGGTTATCGATTTTACCGGCTCATTCCCAAAAGTGATCAGATAGTGTTGAACGATTTTCGACTTCTGCACCTGACAATTTTTAACGACGGTTTTCAAAACCTGTGTTTTTGTAAAACATAATAATGTATCGGAAATGTCGAGAGTTCCGGTCAAATTCAAAACTTTTATGTGCGTGTGTGTGATAAAAACATTGTGAAGCTAATAAATAATTGAAAATAAAGGGGAACGCGATTTAGTTGCAATTTAGCTTTAATAGGAATTGTGAAGTGTTACGCTATGTGCGTTCATATCTGCTGTTCAAAATGTTAAACCTGCCTAAATTGTGCCAATGACCTATGCAATATAAATCTTGTAATATGATTTTGTGATGCCGTATAAGAAATTAATAAAAATCCTGTTAAAGTCTTATGGGTTTAGCTATCTTATTTTTGTAATTAATCTGTATAAATTGCATCTTCGTCAATTTATAGGTAATCTTAAGAGCTGAAAAATTTATTAGATACTAATAGAAAAATTGGTGACCTGTATGTACATATATCACGTACTCTATGAATCTTGATTATATATTCAACTATAAAATGTGTGTATAGCAATTAGTCGAAGTGATATGATTTTATTCCTTAATTGGAAATTTCCACTGTCATAAAATTTTTTTTTTCCAAAAACTTGACTGCGAATCTGAAATTGAGACATTCAAAGTTTTTTTACATTTATTTATTATTTTCTTCGATCAAGACACAAACTTAAAAGGTACTCAAATGACCCAAATAAGGTATACCCATGTATGCATGTAGCAATATTTTGTAGTAAATTTTTTATGGATTAGATAATTGGCTGCTATTTCTTAAAAACACAGTTTATGGACCAATTAGGAAAGACAAGTCACTTGATCAATTACATTTCAGACAGTTTAGTATTATGTATTTTCGGAGAATACTAACTCATATAGCTCAAGCATAAAGTCACCGAGATATCCCGGTATTAAAATCCACATCATTCGAAGCGAACGAGACAGTGTACAAAATTTGTTATACAACTCATGAACTATTTATTATGTATAGTAAGTAGTACATATATAAAAAATATCACAATTTTAAAAGGGTGAGGATGAGGTACTTACGACATATTTGGTATATATGTATGTATCGGAAAAAAAAATTGCGATGAGACGCGATGCGATGAAACTCAACAGTTGGGGAGAGCTAATCATTTAGGTGGACAATCGAGTTTCATACCTCGAGAACTATTTAAGATTGGAACTCATAGCTTATAAATCAGGTAGGACAATAAACTATTACGACAGGAAAATTTTCATATTATTTTACTTCTACAGACTTTTCAAATGTTCAACCCCTAAGTAAGTGTAAAACTGTTGCATACCTTTTCATGAATTTCTTTATACCACTTAGTTCTGATGAGATATCGATTAGGTGTTTACTTCAACCGACTTTCTGTAGAATTTCGTAATAGCTGATTTCAGGATTTTGCAATATTCAACCCCAAAGGGGTTGTATATACTTTCATGTATTCCTTCAAATGATTTTCCTGTCCTTTTTTCAGCTAAAGAATTGCCAGTGCCATAAAGGTATTAGTTAAATCTGTACTCTGCAGTACCCTGATTATATGGTATTTACGGAGATTTAAGATACATTTCGAAGGAATCAGCCTGTCATCTCACTGTTTTATCTCCAAAAATATATTCATACATACATGGCGAATAATTTTTATCAGTTAATATGTCCTCTATGCTCAGGACAGCGTCAGTTCTTCGCAAACTTGCTTTTGTTAAACTCTTTTCTTTTTACTTAAATTTGAACTTAAAGATCTAGCCAGGAATGTACTGATCGGCGAAGCTCATAGCTCGCGGTAACTTTCTCACGTTAGTTAACCCATTTTCTCCCGTTGGCCGTTAACGCAAATGTAGTCGCAGCACAAAGAACATAATTTGAAATACTCAAATACATATGAATAATCGAAATTATTTAAAACGAGCATATTTCAAGCCTTGCGTAAATGTATGGGTCACAACTATAAAATGGATCGACGGGATAGTAAAGAGATTGTGGGCCTTTTGGCTTATAAGGATGAAAAACGTGAATTAAATGGCGCAACAGTAGAATGCGAAGAGATACAAATCCATGGTAAGTATCAAAATTTCACTAATAAATTAAATGATAATCGACAATTTTCATGATCATCTTAGGCATCATGCATGCATATATCTACAGATATTAAACTACTAAATTATAAAGAGATATATTTGAAATTGGCAAATAACTACTGAGCCATCACAAGCTTGGTGTAAATTGCTTTCAATTGTAGACGATTAGTGTTAATTAACGTTGTTGGAAGCGCCATTGAAATAGAGATGAATGCAATATTTATTTAATCTTAATCTTGCATAAAGTGTGAAGTATAGCGTTGTATCGGAACAGGAAGAAATAATAATAATAAAGTCGTTAATCATAAAAATCTATTTATCACATTTAATGTCGTAGATATTCAAATCGGGACGTTATTTGGGTCAAGTGCGAGTTATGCTTTGTCTTATGATTTGCAATCGGTTGTTGTACTTTATTCCTACGACTCGTACGGTAGCGGCTCCTCTGGGTTCTGGGATCGCTCTACGTTACGTATTTCCGTTCGTAAAGAGAAAATAACAAGGTTATGGCTGTCTCCCGCCATTAAAATGCTATTTCATGTAATTGAAATTGTTTTTGGTTTCGATTGCGACATAACAGTGGTTGTAGAGGTGACAACTGGCACTGCGTGTAGTAAGCGATTACTTAGCAGAGCAAAGATTAATGTATTTTGTAGTGTGGTATCTCGAATCTCGTATATGATAGCGATGATCTTCACATTTTCTAATAAGCTACTGTATACCGTACCGTTCCAGGAAAAGAATAGCTAATGGCGCCCTAATTGGATAATGTTGCTAATGTTTAATGTGATATGTGAAACAATTGCTTTACGTTGTAGCTTGTGAGCTGAGTGGTTGGTGCGATTTGATTCAAGTGAGTGGTGCGACAATTGCCAGCTTAGTCATTGATTGAAACCACCTCATCTACGTTTACTGACTTACTTTAGGTACTGTAGTACTAAGGAGATATGATGATAAGTTTTATGTATCATAGTGAATTTTTCACAATTCCATCAGAAAATCGTAAGGTAAATTATGTTATAGTGAAATGCTAATGTATTTAAGTAAATATTTAGTACATGTGTATATCGCGCGTGGTAAAATAGTAGTAGTTTGTAAAAAAATCGTTCCCTATTACGGATCTATTAAACCTACTTCCTGTTAAAATTTAAAGCATCTGTCTTAAACTATTCTTGAGATACGAGATGTGATGTGAAAAATTTGTCCTTTCATTCCATGCTCCATCAACCTCATTAATTTGCTTACTTTTATCAAACTCCATTTGTCAACTTGTATATGTACAAACCAAATTTAATTTTTCTAGCGCAACTTGTAATCTAAAGTTTTTCCCCATACGCGCACGATGCTGTCTCCCCTCAAAATTTGTCTTTTCTTATCTCCTAGTAATAAACATGTGTAATCATTAAGTTTTAATTTGGTGCCACTATCCGTTTCCTCACACTGCCACAACCCTCAACCCTTTGCGAGTTTTTTTTTGCAAATGGGTCCACTTTCATAGTTCTACATAAATTCCAAGTTTCAGCCTTTTAGTCTAAGCGGTTGCTGAGATCTAAAAACCAATATTTTCCATGATAAATGTCCCCCCTCCCTCCCTTCACATGATTTTTGTTTTTTTTTCTGTTTTTTTGCTGCCTACTAGTCATGAAAAGTGAAATTTTTTTTTTCAAAAATCGATCACAATACCGCATTACAGTATAATCTTGATAATGTGAACCTTCGATATTGTGGTTTTACCAGTAAAGTGAACAAGCATTTTTTTTAAATGTCTCTGTAATGTGCACGATGGTACTTTTAGCGCCTTTATAATGTGAACATGGTTATCTATAAAGTAACACTCTGTTTATACAGTTATGGGCGTAATGTAGCTCTATAGTCGTCGAAAAAGCTATCAACACTCAGTGGCGTAGCTAGACATGATTTTGGGGGGGGGGGGGGGGGGGTGTCATCAACATTTTTTTTAATATTGATCAATTTGAACTTGAAATTGGCCAGTAAGGTTCGATATTATCTACAAAAAGTTATTAGTAGTAGTAGAAGTAGATTTTATATACTACAATAAAAGAAAGAGAAATTTGTAAGTAATGGAGCTCTCTTTCGAGCTCTAATGAAGCAATTCTCGAGATAACAAACTCGGAAGCCCTACATATTTTTCCCGTATAAATTCTATCTATCTATCATTATATCTCGAGCAATTCGGAGGTATTGTTTTTTCTCAGTCCCACACTCTTCACCAATATCGAAAACTTTTTGCGAACTATTCAAGTTTTATATTGTATTAAATTCAAGTTTCAGCTTTCTATGTAATATAAACGATTGAGAATATCTAACATCTCCGCTTACAATTGACCACAGTTACTTTAAGAAAGCCCACCTGGTTTACACACTGAAAAAATTTCAGCTTACAAGGAATACAAAACGATTCCACAACCAGTTTTTGAACTGAGTGTGACTTAAGGGGGATCATCTGAGTAGAAAGCAGAAAAAATAGGTGAATTTTAGAAATCATTATCTCAAAAACTATAAAACCTATCCAAAAATAATGTGTGAAATTTTTGAAGAAATCGGTTCAGCCGTTTTCCGAAGATTTTGGGAACGGTCTTTGAAAAGTATGTTTCGAGATAATCGCGTTTGAATCACGAAGAATCCACGAAGGGCCCATCCCGGTTAATTGCCCATAGCTTCCACAATTATTGAAATTTAAGGTAGGGAGATGGTCTAGCATCCATGCTTTTCAACTTGGCACTAGAGAATGTCATCCGAAAAACCCTGGTCGACACTAATGGGACACTACTATTCAAGTCCACCCAACACCTCCTGTACAACTGCCCAGCTCTCGCTAGAAGACGGCTAAAAGCTCTGGGTGCTTCGACCTTCGCAAACCTTAAAGAAGTCTCTTTTAACAGCATGCAGAGTCTAATCAACTTTGCTATTGTTACAGGGACTTTTAAATTAAACGAGGAACTCTCAACGAAGATCGAAACGCAAGCGCACCTACCTACATTCACATTGGGTCTCCTATTTTTTATGTGGTATCACTATGGTCCCTCGTGGGTCTATGTGAGGCCTTTGGCCGCCACTGAAACCTACACCTAAACCTAACCATCCAATAGCATAGGCTAACGATATATGTATGTAAACATCCTCGCAACATCCTTCCCTAGTGGATGAATTTGTCAATCTTGACTCTGCCATATAGTATGTATACAAATTTTAGAGTATAATTTGGAGAGTATATATAATTTCATATATCTTGAGACTAATCTAGAAAAAAATGGCCACGAAACGGACAAAATCAATCGACGATGATTCATCGATATCAAATAAAACGTATTATACTCGGTTGAGGAAGATAGCAAAGCTATCTTAAAACTAAGCTACTGAAGGACGAGGTCTTTAAATCTAGACGGTTTGAGGTGAAGAATTTAGGAGACCATGATTTAGGATCTCAAGGGGATTGGGGTCAAAAAAATTAATATTATTATTAAGAACTACACTAACCTTAATTGAGAATCACAGATTTTCTTAAATTTTTTTTACCACGATCCCCTAGTTGAGATTGAGATATTCAAGGGAAAGACAAAGTCGTTATCCTTAAAAAAAACTTGCAAGAATAAGTTGTATTCGTATTATTTTTATATTGCGACAACCTTGAACTTTAAAATAAGTCCTACTTCATTATTCTACGGTAAAGACTAAGTACCAGAGATATGCATTTTCGAAGAGGACTCGGACATCATTTTTGTGAAATCTTTAACATACTATAACTAACAAAAAAATGAGATTGAAAAAAAATTGAAATCATATTTTTTTCTTCACTAATTCTTCGAGTACATAAATTTTCAAAAGAATCGGCGATGGTAAGTCACAAATTTTGTCATTTTTGGCGATTCTTGATGGAATAACCCAAACGTTTGAATTCATAAACTTTGATTGTTAAAACCATAGAGATATACCTACATATGTAGGTAGTGGAGATGACGAGCAGCGACTGTTTTGAAGCTGGAGGATTTATCGCAAAGGACCGGCAATAAACAATATAGTCTAGTAATCAGAGACAAAATTTCTGTATATAACGGAAAAAAATAAAAGTCAAAATGTTTTGACGTAGTTAGGTTCCAATGATGGAGTAGAATAGGGAATCACAGTTTTACACCAAAATTTGAAATGGCGTGTGCACGAAATTTTGATTTTTCTGTTTTGTCGATTTGTAGCCGTATTTTGCATTTATCGCTAAAAATAGTAAGAACCAAGTTTATAGAGGATTGAATTCTCTATCTTTTTTATCGATCGTTTTTTATCGATCACCGGTCCATAATTGATGGTGATCAGTAGATAATATCTGTTATTTTGAAGTCATATTCACAAAATCACTATACATCACATATATGGTACACTGTAGTACATATATTGGAGACTAACAATAATCAAGCAGTATTAAAATGGCTTCACAAACATTCGCTCTACGCTACTACATTCTACCTTTTTCGTGCTGATGATTAAAAAAAAAAATATAGCTTACTAGGTGAGCTAATCATTGGGGGGGGGGGGTTTTGTCCCCCCCCCCGTTCCTACGCCAGTGTCAACACTATCCGACAATCCAAAATAACAATTTTTTTGAAACCTACCTATCCAGAATAAATTTTTCTTTATGATTTTCAGAATTTTTAAAAATAGCTTTGTTTTTCGAAAAATATGAATGAATTATTGTTTTATGCTTAATGTAGTACATGAAATTTGAAATTTTATTTTTTTCAATAAAATACATACATTTATAAAGTCATCTACAGCATGTATTTTTCGTCTCCAATAAAGTGAACACCTCCAAAATGTGAAATCAGTCGGTTTCAATAAAGTTCACATTATCTAAATTATACTGTATTAAATTAATTAAGTAAAATGTATCGAAAATGTATCCCCTTATAATTTACGGAACAAGTTCGGAAGCTTTAGCGAATTGCATCTAATAAATCCAAACAGATCCACAAGAAATAATGGACTACATGCTCGTGCTATATGGACGTCCGCCGGGGGTGGTTTATCAAAGATCTTGTTATGGAGTATAAGGGGTCTACTCGGCTCGAGCTGGAAGACCGATTTTGATTTGAATAATAAACTTACTTCCCTCAAGGAATTGTCTTGAACTCGGCACACAAATTTATGGAGTGATGAGCTTTATTGGGATGGAAATTGCTCCGCTTGGGGGTTACAAAACAGGCGCGTGATAAATACTCGAATAGGTGCCAACAAACATACTGTGCACAAGGGTTCACATATCCTGCCCCAAACAAATGTCTGTCTGTTAATTTTTGAGCAGTTCGTTAGGTATGTTATTCATTCCGTTTGTCGTCAAGTGAGTCAGATTTCGTCTCATTCACGTTCAATATCTAAGTAAATTCTCAAAGAACAAATCTTTTTTCATAATTGTACTAATTGTAAGTAATTTTTTTGTGTACTTGAGCAAAACTTTTTTACTGAGTTAGTTTTTCTTGTTTCCATGTATTTTATATAGATTCACATTATGAAACGTGAAATAAATGATCATTGAGAGGTTATACTCGTAGCTCTTTTCTGCCAATTTATCAACCTGTTATCAAACATAAAAGTAGTAACTGAAAGTTTTAATCAGAGTTTCTAACACCTGTAAATAGGCAGTCGACGCTTTTCTAAAAGCTTCAGTATAAAATTAAAAGCGACAATGATATTTAGTAATACAGGGTGAACTGAAATAGTACATTAAATTTTATTGGTAACTTATTGTATTCATAGCGTATAAAGCTGAACGCACAGTTTTATAAAAGAAGCGTGTGCTCTCAATTTGCCTCTTATCTATTTTCCACATTTTTGTTTTTTGTTGTTGTTGTTGTCAATTTTACTCCTCTTTTTTTTCAAACTATAGAACCATCACAGAAACTTGTCCAACCTCGCCTACATCCCTTCCAAAGTGATCTAAAGGCTTCGATGTGTACACTATCTGCCAAATTGCAGCAAATTTACTCTAGCAAGTAGCTCTACAAAAATCTTTGCAAGTAAAACTTGCTCTTCCGTGTACACTTCATCATCAAAGTTTCGTTGAACTGTCAAAACAAAAATCAAAAATACCACAACTCTATAAAGTTCCACATTGGTAATGAGCAAAAACGTGTCCTCGGAACTCTACTTGGATGTTCCATTCACATTTCGCACATAAACTATACCTAGAACTATCACACCTAAAACTGAACTTAACCTCACTTCCAATGCAACTGTATTTACTGACTTGCTGAAAAATTTCGATCGGAACTTTCTTGCGAGATTTCAACTCTCGCAAGCGTGTACATTTACAACTTGCTTGAAAAGACAAGCATTTGCTGGCTAGAGCAAAAACTTGGGCAAATGCGCTCTCGGAACCGTGTACACATGCAGCAATAAATGTCATAGAGCAACTCTAACAAGTTTTGCTTGCTAGTGTACACGAGCCTTAAGAATCTCACTTAAAAGAAAATTTAATAGTCTGTCGGTTCGGATAAGTGAACTAAACATGAATCATAAGATTCTCTAGCTCATAAAGAATAAATAAATAATTATTCAAGAATAGATTATTATTATACCTATAGTTTAGTCAATATGTTGTATATGCATATGCAAGTTACGTCACCATTAGGTATCGGCACTTACAATGCTAAAGAGACTCAATTTGCTTCATTAACAAATTTATAGTCGCATCTGCACTGGATTTTTTAACTCCTTTATCAGCATTAAGCATAGATGCTTCGAAACGTGTTATCTTTCCCCGAGATGGCTAAGCTTCTTGGTGGAGCGTAAATTTTGACTTGGGTCTACAAATCCTACATTCATGGGAAGAAAACTAAAAATATCTGCAGATGAGACCTACCCCCCAACCCAACTCTTTTTGTTTAAATTCATACTTTGATAGAGCTCTAATTTAAGGTCCCTACCCTTCGAATAGGCATGCACATTGCTACCGGGTAATATTTCCCTTCTAAAACCATCTCATCATTTAAGGAGTCCTTTCAAATTCTCCAGGCCTATCCGACTTCTTTAAAAAATTTACCATCTACATACTTACATATATACTATATATCCACAAAAAAATTGTTCCGCTGACTTCACAGCATATGGTAGAACAGAAGGGTCGCATCGAAGGGCATCTATCATAATTGCAGCTATTTTAGCAAGATTCCGTTGATTAAGTTCTAAAAGTAACATGGATGTTCTAGAATCTGCTACAGTCAGAAGCTGCATAGATTATCTGCAGTGGCCCAGATTTTTTAAGCGGTGCCAGTTTTTTGTAAATGTCTAGTTTTATACCCTCCTCCTACAGTAGCTTTAGGACCATAGAATGATATTCCCAACCCTTTTAATTTAATTGAATTTAGTAAATTATTTGTTTAAACTCTATCTCACTCTACAAAGATTTTTTTAATATCTTTTTATTTTTGTCATTTTATTATAGTCTTACGTTTCATACTAATCCAATATAAACGAATTAAAAATGGTTTATGAAATTTTATTTTATCCACGTTCTTGATGGATTTCATATTATTCGAGCAGTTTCGGATTGAATCTCAAATGAGTTTTTTCTGTCGTTTATAATATAATACTTTAAAATAGTTGAGCTTTTCTTCTCCTCTCAGTATACGTGTCACAGCTTAAAATTGCAACTGTTTAGTTTACACATGAGATTTTCCTACTTGAGGTATCTTACTCCACTATACAAAATTTCAGAGTATCACACAACTTTGTTTTCCAAAGGTACTAAGATCTGGCTCTTTGTAATGCAGACGCGAAAGCAACCATACGAAAACATATGTTTGGAAGCTTTTGCTTCCTGGCACGAGCACGTTGTTTGGCCTTCCGACTGAGTCGGAACTGGTTAGGTTACTAGCAATCGGGATTCGGGAGCGCCCAAGAAGAAAATACACCCGAAAAATGCTTCCATATCCCATTCCTAACTCCCAGCATCCGTTCCGATACGACGAGCTGTAGCCATCTCATATAAAATGATTGTAACATATTTGCGAAAATTTAGTTGTTCTCGTGTTCTGGTGAAGCTAACATGCTCGCCTTCTGTCGTGCTTTCTGCGTGTTGATAACAGCTTGTGTGCCACTCTTCTATACTGAATCGTATGTGTAATATGTGACTATCGAATTCGAATTGTTTCATTATTCCGAGGACTATCCTCTGTAATGTTGTTGGTGTCTTGTTGATCCAACTTAATCCTTCGTTGCGCCGCGCGATAATAGACGAAACAGTTGTTATGAATCTATGTGAACGTGACCGGTTTAGAAGCGCAATTATGATCAATTGATTGGAAGAGAATCGTGATAATTCAAAGGAACATAATTCATAAATCGATAAACCTATTAGTCCTTAAGTGCAATTTAATTGACAAACTAATGACTGCTTCACTATTTATCTAAATCAAATGCAAGCTGCGAATATCGGCATCTTGTTGCTGGCGATTGAAAATTTCTATGATTTGTACGTCCTTGATACTGAATACTCAATTAAGCATCGCGCGCGATTCTATAAATCGCTGTTATCGGATCCAGCAAACCACCCTCAAAACATATTGAAACTGTCGTCTATTAAAGCTGTCGTTCTATGATTGCCATCGTCAGACGAAGGATATTCCGAGAAAGAATAAAAAGATTGCTGCTATAGAGTGCACAGTCGATAGATGCTCCGTAAATTGTAATGGGACGGTAAAAGGACGAAAGAGGAGTGTAATTTGAAGCGATCTCCTATACATCTATTAGTTACCGCTATTAAAATCCTCAAAGTGATTTTGTCGGAGAAAGGAATATAATTGAAAAATAATGGGAATCACAGGAAGTTGCTAGGAAGAAAAGTGAACTCTCTATGCAGTGTGCTATGGATTGTTGTGGTTAAAATAACGAAGCAAAGCTCTTGGACAAGAGGAAGTTGATGGTTTTTCGAAGTCCATCAGGTGAAAAAAGTGTACTATTGATGTGTGTCCTTGGAAGCATTTGCCGTTAAACATTCCCGCTGATGTCGTAAAAAGCGTCCTTCAACCTCATCTCCTGTCCTGATTGGAATCGGATTTTATCTTAGTGCAATTTTTTTTTGCTCCAGAACGGAGCTCTCATCAGTGCCTCCTTCAACTTCATTGCGACTCCTTATTTGACTTTAGGGATATAAGGTAAATACTTGTTGTTGTTTTTTTTTTTGTTTTCTTGCGGAGTGTAGATACATGTTTTTACTTTTCCTTGTACCTTTTTCATATTCAAATGCGCCTCGAGTAAAGTTATTGCTTTAAGTACAGCCGACTTCAAAGAAGCTAAGCCGAAAGCCGTTTAAAGAAATACAATTTCACAGTCTTTTTGGGGGTTCTTCTTTCACAATTTCTTTTGCGGATTTTAATGTTTGTTTGGGAGGGAAAACCTCTATTATGGTATTTATATGCTCGTAAATATTTTATGTAAAGCAAAATCAACTATTTAAATTTCAATCACATATTCAGACAACGGGTAAACGATATGTAATAAAATAAAAAGAAAAATCGGAAAAAGGCTGGATATCGACCGATTGAGAGCGAGAGCTATCCAAAACCACAATTTCAGTTGGTTGGCATTTACTTGAATTTCAGTGCCTTCCGCAATGTTACAGCTATCCATCCATTCCTAAATAGTGTGAGAGCTTTTGTGCTTATACAGCGTATAAAATAACAATTTGGCATTTTCATGTTAGCAAATTGTGATGTGCATGTTTTGAGAGAACAGAAGCAGTTTTAGATACCTACCCGGGGAAAAATTAGTGTAATCGTTGTTTTTATCAATTTATATATACTATATATAACTAGATAGGTATTACTGCGTGGCATATAGGAGTATGGAAAAAAAATTATACCATTAATTTGAACCTTGACCCTGCAGTGTATACGCTAGTCCAGTTTCATTTACATTCTATACACATTATTAGTAAATTTGGTGTACCTTCTTAAAATTAGATGCATTATACATATGTAGGTAACTAAACCAAAAACAACAAAAATTTTAATTTTGCATGGACAGAAAAAGGCGGCATTTTTGCAATAACTGCATACTTTTATGTGTTTACAACAAAATAGAGTTATTTGGGATCCGAAACTGAGTTCAATAGCATCCAGCAGTTTTCTGTGTCAAGTTATACTTTTCCGAATATGTAGTTTTGGAAGTGAACTACATTTCGGTTTGGGAGCTTCTGATAAATTTTGTGTTAAATCCTACGCTGCAAACAGAAGTTAAAACTATTATTTTTACTTACTTGGTTAATAAAATCCATGACTGTAAGTAGGAATCGAACCTGCGATCAAAGCTACTGCGCAACCGAATATCTTTTATTTCATTTAACTTAACTTAGTGCAGATTTCGTTTTTAAATATTTATTAAATTCATAATTTGGTATAAAACCATTTATTTATTTATTTGGAAAGCGAAAATATGAACAGAATATAAACTCCAATAAAACAATGCGCCATAAATAAAAAAGAAATAAAAATAACATGAAAATAAGAATATTAAAAAAAAAAAAAAAAAAAATACCTAGTTAAAATTAAATTAAAAATTAAAATAAATATTAAGGTAACTAAGTGAGTAATTAGAAATAATGTATTTAATATCAAATATGGATTTCAAATGAATTTTTATTGTGCGCAAACTGTGGCCCTGAAAACTAAGACAATTTTCATGATAAGATCGAGGTAAACGGAGGAGCGGCGAATTCAAATAGGCATTTATAGATGCAAATGGGATGATAAAAGTGTCTTGTGATCTGGAACGGTGATTAGTTGCCCTGAATGTAAGTTCAACATAAAGAGTACAATTAAAGATAACACCAGGACGATAGTTTGTTTAGGTCATTTTGAAGAATGAGACAGTCAGCCAAAGATTTAACTGGTCTAAATAACTTCAGATCATCTGCATAAATTAAGTAATCAGAATGAAGTTCTGAGAGAAGATCATTAACGAATAAAATGAAAAGCAGTGAACCCAAGGTTGAACTTTGTGGAGCACCGCTTGTCGCAAGATAAGGAGCAGATAAGTATCCTTGGAATGTAACCATTTGCTTGCGATTAACAAGATAGGATGAAAGCCAGCGCAGTAGAGCACTACTTAGATGAAATGACTTCAATTTCTGAATAAGTGTATGGTGGTCAACTCTATCAAACGCTTTCGGAAAGTCAGTAACCATCAACATATGTATAACACTAAATTCAGAATCTATTAGAGATACTGGAGATCACAAGCAGCGGTTGAGTTGAAGGCGGACGTCGTCGCATTCACTTACACGCAAAACAATAACAAATTGACATTAGAGTCACTGTATAAGAACTAACACAAACATCCATTATCTTGAGTACGGACAATGTGTGTTTCATTTGAAACCAGTACATTTGAAATTTTTTTGCAGTTGTCCGATTTTTCATTTTTATCTCCACTAAAGTGGATAAACGCTGTATTTAGTTGACATTTCATGAGACATATGTATCTCGGCTCCGTGAAGCGTTAATCAAAATCCATCTGCTACACGTATACACACTGAAACTATGCCATTTAAGAAACCTGCGAACTTTGGAGTTCGCAGGGTTTAAGAGTACTAAAAAGGTACCAAAAGCGGTCATTGTCCGTACTCAAGATAGTGGATGTTTGTGTTAGTTCTTATACAGTGACTCTAATTGACATAAGGTACCTGTTCCATCCCACTCACTCACACGCTAAGACAACAACAATTTCATGCAACGACCATGTTTTGTCTCAATTCTCATCGTGTTTTTGGCTTCAAAGCGCTTTATACAAAACCGGTGGCTTGTCGTCTGCATTAGAGTCACTGTATAAGAACTAACACAAACATCCACTATCTTGAGTACGGACAATGACCGCTTTTGGTACCTTTTTAGTAGTCTTGAACCCTGCGAACTCCAAAGTTCGCAGGTTTCTTAAATGGCATAGTTTCAGTGTGTATACGTGTAGCAGATGGATTTTGATTAACGTTTCACGGAGCCGAGATACATATGTCTCATGAAATGTCAACTAAATACAGCGTTTATCCACTTTAGTGGAGATAAAAATGAAAAATCGGACAACTGCAAAAAAATTTCAAATGTACTGGTTTCAAATGAAACACACATTGTCCGTACTCAAGATAATGGATGTTTGTGTTAGTTCTTATACAGTGACTCTAGTCTGCATTAGCTCTTTGGTTCTTACCTAGATATTTTGTTTGAATGGCTCTGTCAACCAGTATCCCGTCTATGTGTATCTGCATGTTGATGTCTGCCTTGTTTGTTTGGCTGAATAACATGTAGTACGTTGTTTTTGCTATGTTCAGAGATAAACCACCCATATCGAAGTTGCAAGAAAATAATAATGATAGCTTCATAATGAAGTGCTCATTGAACTCCGTCCAATACCTCGTTCACGTGGTCAACGACGTACCGCTATGTAGCACTTCATAGTCCCACGTGAACACACCAAATTGATTGATCCCACGAGTACACATGCCGTTTCGTTAGGTATCAATTTTCGAGTGAAATATCTAAAAAACTGTGTTGACAGAAAATTTTATTTATTTGACTGTTCGACTTTTTGTGTTCGCGTGTTTTTAAAATTAAGTTAAAACTTATTTCAATGTATTCTATATTGAATGACGCTCGTGAAAAATTTGTGTGGCAAGTGTATTTAATAAAATAAATACCACTTATGACAACTGTCAAATAATAATAAAGAGTGCGAAACGTCAATTCACTTCACGTGAACACTCATATATCAACCGGATTTTTTAATACTACAGTACCCCACCACGGACACGAGGTACGAGTATAACAGTTGATAAATTTTAACGCCAAGTGATGTAGTTATATGTACATATTTGCAATCGAAGGTGTTAAACGTGCGCTATGCTTTGAAGACGGTGTAAAAGGAAATTGGATTTTTTGGAAAGTATGGAGAACTAATCGTGTTTTAATTTCGAGAAGCAACCTAACGAGAGTTTTTAAGAAAGATCAAATTCCATCTACACTCCTCATTGTGCTCTATTCCCAACTACAATATAAATCGGAGTATAGAATTTTCTATCATGTTTCAATATGTACTTATGTGGTACAAGCTCACAATTTTCGAAAGTTTTTATTTTGCACATACCTAGTATCAAAATCTTTACGTTTAAAAATACAAACTGTGTAGATTACGAAGTACAAAGTACTGACATATCTATGTATCTAAAATTGAATTAATTAACATAAGAACTTCTTGCATTAATTTCGTGATAAATCAAATCCAATAACAAATTGGTTCACGAACAGCTGAAATAACAGAAATTAATTCCGGAAATCGTATAGAAGTAGTAAATCGATACCTACCAACATTATCTACATACTCTGCAGCATTTCTAGAACGTACCTATACCGTGTGACCAGTTCCTGTTACGTATCTATCAGACAGCTGATTGAATAATTTAATTAATTAAACGTGAGTTCACTTTTCACGTCCCACAATTGCACGTGTCTTCCACCTCATAGAGATCGGTATACTGTACTGTACTCGTATTTTGTACAACCTTGACTTTTTTAATTACTTTTTACAAATTTTGTCCAAACAGCGGTTTATTGTAAAGGTCTTTCTGATACGTTGCAGTACCACACCTAAACAATTTTTTAAGGGAGAAAAGCAATAAACTAGTTTCTACAAGAACAAATAGTGTAATATCATCAGCAATTTAAATAGGTATCATGAAAGACAAAATTGATACAATATTTCTAACATCTTTCTAACTTCTAACTATTGTACCGCAATACACGTAAAGTTTGCCAACCGCTCGCCGTCGTAATTCTGCGTCAGAACGTGTGTTGCGGTACAGTTTTAAAATTTTGACAGCGAACTTCGTCGCCGCTGGCGAATTTCGTCTCAATTGTGTTTATACCATTAGGCTAGTTCGAACTTATAAAGTGAATTAATCAATGAACGCCCGTTTGATTAGAAAGCATAATAAATTCGCCCAAATTTCTGTAATTACAAGCACGCAGCAAACGACTCGCAGAAAGTAGTACACAGGGAGACAATGAACTAATAATATACTCTTCCAACACCGAACTAATTTTTGAAGCTACTCCCAGTCATTAAACAGGCATAGCAGAAGGACTACTGAGTAATTGCATGTCCACCTTTCCTTTAGAATGTGAGCTCCTAATCTTGAATCGGAAATAAATAAAAATATAATATATAGGTATTTTATCGTGGACTGATCTCTTTTAAATTAGTGAAACAATTTCTATGAGTTATGAGCGTTTTTGTAAATTCAGATAATTTTCAAATTTTAATGTAGGTATCTATAGATAGATGTGATGTAAATATGAATGAACGGATAAAATGATAAAAGTTTTTTATTTCATTACAAATATACCATTCTTAAGTTGAATATGAAAAAAAAACTTTAACCGACGATTTTGTGGTTGTAGTTATTTTTATATGTATATAGTTCATATGAATGGTTGATGGAAAAAGCTTTGTTTATTATACCATAGTTGCATTATACCATAGTTGCATTGAAAACAAGATACTCTGAATTCTCCATTGTAAGCCAAATAATTATTTTCTGTGGATGCATTCTGTTATGTACCTAGTACCTTGCTAGATGATGCGCGTTGCATCAACGGAAGTCCGTTCATCCTTTAACCTTGAATATGCAGTGCTTTTTTAATTTAAGGACCTTCAAGAAGAAAAAGTTTTGATCAATTTTCACATAACACCACAAATATAATTTTTTGTCAAATCCTCTTCTCAATTGCATATTATTTCTTTTCTGAAACAAAAAAAATTTCTATACTGGCTCCGCCTCAATATGTATTCCGAACTACAATTGAAATAAGTGTTCAGCTTTGGCTGCTGCCTATTGTGACTGTGCTATATTTCAAGTCAAAATAGCTCCAACTAAAAAAGAGTTAAGTGCTAAATGTTTTTATCTGCTATAACCATGGAGCTTTATATAACGGAGATGGCAACACTCCGTTTCTGTATAAAGCACTGTGAAACATTTTGAAGTTTAAGCGAACGTTTTTGTATGGAGCGTTTCATGCCCGATGGCAGTGAAATGCAAATATTAGCCTAGTATTTAAAGGTTGGGCTTTTTTTCTTTTCAATACCGGAGTTTAACATATATGTGAGTAAGATGCTGATAGTAGCATAGTGAATATCGCCGGTCCTTTGCGAGAAAACCTCCGGCTTCAAAACAGTCGGTGCACGCCATCTCCATTATATATATATATAGCTATGGCTATAACCAACATCAGATTTAAATATTGGCATAGCTGTTTTTAACTATAGAAGTTCAGTCATGAGAATATAGCGATAGTTGCATAACTAAGTGGCCATTCCTTTTACAAAATCTTTAATGTACGTATTTATTTATTTACTCATATAAATTTTCACTATTCCTTTCCACCCTTTAGTACGAGAAATCCAGTTTGTGCAATTCAAAACTTATGATCCAATTTAAGAGTTCGCAATCGTAGTTCACCTTAATAAAATTATAAAAATAATTGATTTCCTTGTTGTTTTTCGACACTTACATGTTTGAACCACACCACGTGAACAAATATGTGATTTGAATCTTTTTCATTAGTTTTGGTTATTGACTACGCAGTTTAAATTGTCATATTCGAAGAGACATCAATATAGCCAAAATAAACCCACGTCAGAATATGTGTCAAGTACATTGGTGAGTCTGCTATTAATTTTAATTATTCCAATAGTCCCATTTGCTATTAGCAGAACAAATTTTAGTCATCAAAACTTTTGTGTATGAAACTAAGAAATTCACGTTCAATTTTTCCATCCTCTATATTGTGAACATTGTCATATTATTCCAAACTACAATAGAAATATACAATTTAATCAAAATTACCTCAAGAAGGTTGAAGCTTATCCTGACGCATATATGTTATTTTCTTCAACGAAGCAATAGTGTAGTCCTTGACAATAGTACTTAAATAAAATGGAGTGGAAATGGCTCAATTTTTCATTTACAAACTTTGATGCTATTTAACTATCATTGCCAAGAATGAGCAATGACATGAAGTTCTTAAATGCATTTCATATTTTATAAAAAGGAAAGTGAGTACAATTAAAGTTGTCACCAAATATAAATTGAGGCAAATCGAACTGTCATCCGTTTGAAATTAAATTGTCAAAAGCATTTTAAAAGAAATAGAATACGCACATGTCTTACAGATAAGCAAAACACAAAAAGATGCCGAATTGTATCGTAGGCGAAAAGTTTCATAAAGGCTATTAATTAGTTTTTCTTAATTTGTTAGTGCCAAGGGTCAATTTTGATCGTTATAGACGTACAGTTGTACATCTTTGATGTTAACTAATTGTTGCGACGATAGTTTTTAAAAATTATATTTATTTTATCGTTTATTTGCTAGCATATTTTAGAATGCGTGTGGACAATTATAAAATCAATTAATAATACAATAAACAATAATTAATGCTCTTTTTATAAATATTACAGAATTTTAACTAATTTCCAGTTACTGGGTCGTATAATTATTTAATTAGCTGGGCATTTAGTTTTATCAAAAAATATTTTTTTATTATAAGAAATCTGTATCTACTAAATTAATGATAAATTTTTTAAAATAAAAGTTTTGAATTATGTCAAGAGCTCATCAAAAAAAATTTGTATTAGTTATATCAAGCATTGTAGTAAACTGGTAGTCGACAAGTTCGTGAATCTTTCAAGTACCAACAATAACAGCATCATAAGCGTGGTTTTCTCAGCAAGAGGACGAAAGGGTCCCTACCAAACCAACTATCCTAATTAGTATACCAAGCCATTTTAGTATTTAGCTTGGCGGATCCATAAAATACAATTTTCCTAATCGATTTTGATGCTTAGTATTCCTATTACTAAGTAATTACATCGACACAAACAGACATATTAACATTGCGCAAATTAGCTTCCGTCTATCTTCTGAAATGAATAAAACATACTATTACTCTTGATAAATTTTTAGTCACGTAAAGCATCACCTAATGCATAAAGAATGAGTATTTTACAAGATATTGTTTTTTTGGACTAGCGCCAACTATGTACCTATGTGCAGGGCCGGTCCTACCATATGTGCAAATGGCGCATTGAATCCGGGCGCCAAATTAAGGAAGGCGCTAGTTCATATTATCTCTCCAAATATTTTGCTATAAATTTAAAACATACTTAAAAATTAATAGAAAGGATTTCTTGAATACATTTGCCACACTTTTTCCGATGCATATTCTAGATTTTGCAGGGTTTTTCCATTTTTCCATTTTTCCATTTTCTAAAAACACTCTTTCAATTCTCGTTCAAGAACCAAAACATTGAATCTTTTCCCTTAAAGATATTCTCACTCTTCGATACCGACTAGTACAGCTTTTCGTTTGTGCGATCATCTGCTATTCCAATTTTGCATTCATACGTTCATCAGCTAGTACAATTTTGCGTTCGTACGATTCATTTGGAGCAAGCGCTCCACGGCGCCGCAGCACCTGGTGCTGATTTGATTGTTTGCTGAAAGAGCTCAGAACATGATTTCCATACAATAGAAAAAGATAGATATGGAGCGAATGCGCCTCGGTGAATTATGTGGGGAAATGGGAAACACGACATTTTTTGCTAGAGGGGAATGAATGTTTTGGATGAATGATAAAGAGAAGTAATGGTATAAACACAATTGAGACGAACTTCGCTAGCGGCGGTGAAGTTCGCTGTAAAAATTTTTAAATTGTACCGCAACACACGGATGGACACAGAATTACGACGGCGAGCGGTTGGGCAAACTTTTCGGTATTTTTCGGTACAATTTTAAAATTTTGACACCGACCTTCCGCCGCTAGTGAACTTCGTCTCAATTTTATTTATACCATTAATTGGTTTAAATCAAACGAGCAAATGGCATAATCTGATAAAAAATAGAGGAAAGTTGAATTTGAATGAATTCTATATTTGGAAAGACCTAGTAGATATGACCAAAATAAAACAGAGCCAATGACATCTGTGAGATTTGTATTAACAATATGTATATATAAAAAAATTCAATTTGGAGAGATTTTAGTTTTTTCGCTCTCCAGAACAATTTTTTTTAATTTTTTTTCCATAAATGTTTCTTTTCTCGAAACTGATAAGAGACATCAAGATGACTTTTTTTGGTTATATATAGAATAGTATTGGTATTTATACTGAATGAAACAATTTTTAAAAAGTTGATTCTAAATACTTTTTTTAGGTTTAAGAAACATCAAAAATGTTTAAATTTTCAAACATTATAAGTAAAGTTTTTAATATTTTTGAAATTCCTTCATTCATTAGCATTCGATTTACTAAAATAATAAGTGTACAAAGTTTGATTCCAATCGGTTGAGCGGGTCCTGAGAAAAAGTTACATGAATTTGTATGAAAAATCGTCAAGTGAAGTATAATATTTTTGTTTTTTTAGTGAAAAATTTGTTATATAAATTGATTAGGGCGACGAAGTGTATACTGCACCGGGCGCCGAAAAGTCTAGGGCCGGGCCTGCCTATGTGCACTCGTATAACGATACTTTTGTAAACAAAAAGATGAGTGTGTAAACTCTGCAAGTACATATTGTAGCTATAGGTAGGTACTATAGGTACTGTAAAAAATTATTCTGTCTAGTCAAAACTTTTGGAAATTTCTCTACTGAACTAGAAATTCTTGAGAAAACTTTTACGGTTCTAAAATTAAAGTGAAAGTTTCGCATGAGAATTGCTGTTAATGTGGAACTTGTAGGTATAATGAGATAGAACAAACTATCACGCCAATTCTAAAGTCATACATTGTATATTCCGTCCAATTTATTAGGTTTGACGGTAAGACCGCTAGTAAAAGCGCCACTTGAATCTAAAATAACATAAACAAACAGCCATGCGTGGTTAGTTTTAAATTTTGATTCTAAATCCGAATTATAGTCTCAATAAACATTTTCTGATTCGCACTACTCAAGCCACCGAAAGCTTACGAAATTATCGAATCTGACCGACATTCGATGTTATGGTTGCGTGATATGAATGCTTTTGAATCAATCGCTCAATCCATTCAGTTGTCGCCAACCCACGTCACCACATTATAGTTGTATGTACCTTCAAAATTTTAAGCAAAGCCTATAGGCAATAATAAATAATAAATGGATTAGGATCGCAGTAAAAAGAAAATAGATTTGAGTCGTGTTTCGCTGGTCTACTTGATTAAACTGCAACAATGCTCAAGTATAAAAAATTATTATGTGTTAGTTAACACAAGATTAAAAACGTGTGCCGAAATCTCACCCCACAAAAAAATAATGCTTTTATAGGAAACCACAAACAATAAACTGATTTTATTATATCTCTAAAATGCTTGTGGCCACAGTGCGTCATTTGATTGTCAAATGTGGAATTTTATTGGCATCATTATTTTTCGTAATTTTCGTATGTTTTTCGCCAATTGCATGGGGCTGTGTTAGCTTACCACAATTTTATTTATTTCTTTGAAAACCTGGCAATTGTCATGAACCAAATTTTTTCTGTTATTTCTGGATATATGAGCAATAATTTTTTTAGTCTGTTTATTTGAGTTTTGTCTAATTTCACAAATGAACATATAATTGAAATGTGGTCGAAAATCGTTTATTTAATTTTATTCTTTAGCTAAATTATGCGTGAAGTGACGGATTTTTGTTAAAACAATGTAATTGGGTAGCTGATTTAAACAAATTATAAGAAAATTCATAGAAAAGAAATAATACTTTTTTTTATAATTATAATTTCATCTGATGCTAATTCGTAGAATTATGCAAAAATTGCAATCTTTTTTGTCGTTAATAAGAACTGTGGCACTTAGTGAAGTGTTTTTATTTGTTTTAAGTATTCAAAAGTAATTTTCGTATGAAATACCGCCGATCGTATGAAATATTGTGAATGACATAAGCCTTACTGTAATGTTATTTTTCAGTATTTTGATCAAATAAGAAATCTTTCCTGAATTGGATATACGGTAATATTTATCATCGTCACCCACAAATATTTTTCATAGCTAATCGGTTCATTATCATTACATACATCCGTTCCAAACTTTAATGTAATTTAAACGACATGACTGTCTTCTCTAAATGTTTCATTTCTAAAAGGAATCAACCGAATCGTTATCACATCAGTGTACAGAGATTTGAAATGTACTTAGTGTATACAATTTTGTTAGGTTGCAATGTAATTGATAATAAATTAGCCCGAAATTTGTGATTGATAAGCCACGATTACATTTCGGCCTTTCAAACTGATTTGAATTGGTCAGTGTGAAGTATTTTTTTTTTCGCATCACCATTAATATGAGTGATCGTTTTTTTTTATTCGACTTATGTTCGTATTGTAAACATTTGCTTAATAAAAATCGAATTACGTCCTTGGGGTCTTAATGTGTAAAAATACCTACGACTTTTTTTATATCATGACTTGCAAATGTACTTCACTAGACAATGACTAAGATTTTCAAGAGTTGAAAAGAAAATGCTGGCAGGTATTTTGTGTGTAAATACATGTTGGCAGTTAGGACATTCTAAGAAGATGGTGAATTATAAATAATTAGATATTGAAGTTAAAAGGCACAAGGCAATGTAGATAACTAATATGTGCATAACCCACGTATTTATAGTGGTTTTAAAATAATGACTATAGTTGTCATTAAAGAGGATAATTCGAAAAACATCAGAATGTATGTACATACATATTTGCTTCACATTTTCGTGCCATTCACACTTTTTTGGGTAGAAACTTTTTCCGAAATTGGAATTTAACAATTCTGATCTTTGTATAAATGAAAAAATTATGTTACATGAAATTAAAGCGATTACACTGATCACTAACGATTACTCGAAAATGAGTTTAAAGAGTCTCTGTATAGTGTCCACTCTGCAGAATCCATCGCAATTTTGAAAATGTTGTATGTACATAGTATGAACGATTTAGATCTATCAAGCGAATGAAGACATGCAGTTTTCTCTATCTCAAAGTCTTTAGTTCATAGTTCATAGTTCATTTATTTCAGAATACTTAATTTATATATAGACACAGTTGGTAATTATTTAGAGAGTAGGCTGGAGCCTTTGCAACTATAATGTTGTGCTTAATATACTAGACAAGAGTAATAGTGTGAAACTTTTTAAAGTTACGTAATATTATTAGCATAAGGAAAAATTCAATTAGCTAAAAAACCTTACATGCAACTTAACCTACTTAACCTAACTTATAGTACCTAAAACTAAATAACAAGAAAAAACAAATAAATGCATTCGCAGTTGTAATAGAGGGAACTTAGTGGATAGATGCAACCAGTGGATGGGTGACATATCTACACCTGCTCAAAAATAAAGATTGGGCTTTAAGAGCCATAACATTGATCAGTGAAACATTAGCTTCGCGGTGAAGACGATGAGTCGAGTAAAAGAATGGCTTATCCATTATAATTTTAAGGCATTTGTTTTGGATTATGTGCAACTTTTTCTTATGGACGTTTGCACAGTCGTTCCATACGGGCGAACCATATAAAATGATAGCCAGCATTACCATTTTATATATTAGAATTTTATTTTCAAGTGATAGCCTAGATTTCCTATTGATGAGTGGATATAGGGCATGTATGCAGCGAGAAACTTTCGAGATTGTATTTTCGATGTGAGCGTGGTAGGTTAGTTTTTTATCTAACGTAAGGCCAAGATATGTGATAGAGTCAGACCATTCAATGGGCTCAGCACCGAAGCGTAAAGGTCGGCATGGCAAGTTCCTGGTGGAACGTTTCTTTGTAAAGAAAATCGATTTCGTTTTGGAAGGGTTAATTTTGATTCTCCATTTGTTGTAGTATTCACCGAATACATTTAGTTGGTCTTCAAGACATTTAATTATATTGGACGGATTGTCGGAGCTGCAATAAATGTTTGTGTCGTCAGCGAAAATTGCCACTTGACAGTTGGCATTTATTGGTATATCCGCAGTGAATATGTTGAACAATGTTGGACTCAGGCAAGAACCCTGGGGGACACCAGCAGGAATTTGACGAAAGTTGGAAGAGGAAGATCTCAATTTGACGGTAAAGGTTCTTCCTTCGAGAAAAGACTTAATCAGCTCACAAATGTACAGTGGAAAAGAGAACTTGTATAGTTTGTATACTAAAGCATCGTGCCACACAGAGTCGAAGGCTTTCTCAATATCAAGAGCCACCATACCTATAGAGTTTTTCTGGTGCAGGGAGTTTCTGATGTATTTCGTTACCCGCACTAACTGGTGGCTTGTGGAAATCCCTGCCCTGAAGCCAAACTGTACGTCAGGTAAGATATTTAACTCATTTAATAATGTCTGGATCCGATTTAGTGCAACGCGTTCGAATACCTTTCCCAAAATAGGAAGTAGGCTAATCGGACGATAGCTCTGGGGAGACTTTGGATCTTTGCTCGGTTTTAGGATGGGAATAATGATGGCAGTTTTCCATTGGTTCGGGAAGACACTTAATTTGAGACATGCATTGAAAATGAAATTAAGAACAATTATGCACTTCTTGGGTAAGTTCTTAATTACTACACTTGGCAGATTGTCAATGCCAGGAGCTTTTTTAGCCTTCATTCGCTTATGGATTTGGTAAATTTCACGTGGAGTGCAATAATTTATAGTACCTCTGTCATTTGATGATCTCATGGAATTCAAAAGAATTTCAACCGCTTCGATGGTACTAGGATCTCCAGATTTTCTGTAGCGCAATGGGCAGAATGGAAATTATCCGCCAGTATTTCAGATTTGTCCAAATCAGAAAATATGAGTTGGTTACTAGAGTCTAAAAGTGCTGGGATTTGTTGACTTTTTTTCTTAAAAATTTTATTGAGCTGCCACACTTTTCTCGAGTTTTTGTCCAGTTCTGAGAGCATATCGTTCCATCTTTTGTTGCGTTGCTCGAAGATACGTAGCCTGATTTCCTTGGTTAGCCGGTTGATAGAGGTTTTGGTGGCAGGATTTCTAGTCCACTACCATTCTCTGCGGAGATCATTACGAATTTTGATGATTTGCTTAGTCTCACGATCGATTGGCTGAGAGTATGAACGATTCGCTGTAACTTTTGGGGTACTGCACTCTATGGCACTCCAGATGATATTGTTAAGCTCCGCAATTAATTGGTCAATTTGTTCAATGCTAGTTATCGTGCTTAAGTCGAGGTCGTTAAGTGTAATACGGCGATTCAAAGTCTTTAAATTATAGTCTAGAAGTGTCCTTGTTTTTACATATTTTTTAAAGAAGCGAGTTCAAGTTTATTTATTAATTTTTATTTTTTTTTATTTTCAAAAATAATTAAATATATCTATATATATATTCATATACAAAAATTATTATTATTAATAGCGCTAGTGACTAGGACCTACGGCTTAGATTTGTTACAAGTAAAATTAAATTTATTTAAATTTTCTCTCCATATAACGATAGACAATTTCCCTGTTGGCTTCCAAATCAAACTGTATATTGCCAGATCTTCCATATTATTTTTCTGCCTGAGTAACTCCTTTCCAGTTCTTCTCTTGAGTCATATAATCTTAAAGAAGTAAAATATTCTAATACCGGAAAAAAGACCTTATAGTGACTCCATAGTCCGAATCGAATGTATACGGCAAATACACGATACAATAGTTGTACCGACTTACATATGTTGTTGCGATATCTTTACTCGCATTTTACAATAATCTAATAACATTTATCGCTGAACAATTTACAACTAAAAATACTTTAAAATTTCTCCCATTGACTTGGCATTTATATATTAACGACCGATAGAGTTGTCAGCGCTAATTTAATCATGAGAAAGTGTGCAGCGACTAATTGCCATTAATTATTGTTGCAATTCTAATTAGTGTCATCGTGACGCAGAGTCATTGACTAACAATTCAAAACATTTCAATTGTACGAAACAAACATAGGCGTTAAGGAAAGTACCAAATAGCCACATAAAAAAATAGTGTCAAATGTAAATGTACAAAATTGTGTTGGCATCACCAACATCTGTGATCTGTCTGCTACTAACTAGGCTAGACAACGAAACAGTATGAATTGAGAATGTACTGTACAGCTGGAACGCTATCGCTAAGCGTCCGTACTAATTCAATAATAACTTTGATGCCACCCGCGTTACAATAATGGCTAGAATCTTTTGAACTCTGCTCGAATTGGCATTTAGCATTTGACCATGCGACCAAGTAATTTCTATCCATTACCACCATGTATGTGAAGGTCTTTCTAACAATTATTAGTTTTCATTCCAATAATCCATCATGATCTGGCCAACACAAATTACTATTGCACACATATGGCCAAAATATGTGAAGAATAAGTTCTCTAATGTTATTCTCTCAAATTTATTTTAGTGGGTTTTTCTTGTAGATTTAATAAGTTCACTAATTAATAGGCGTGAGTTTTAATTGATGTGATGAGTTCGTGTGGGGATGTTGGTACAGGCTGTAGATATTTTATTTCGAAAATGCATCAGGATTATCAACAACCTACTAGGTAACACGCAAAAAAATAATGTTAGTCCTCCTGGTTTGTTCGGCATCATTCATGAATCGAAATCATCAACTTAAAATTCTTTAATACGCTGAACAATCCATTATGTTAATGAAAAGTACAAAAAATAATTTTAATAATTTTAATGAAGAGTTCAGTAATGCGATAAATCAACTTTTGCAAATTTGAATTTTGTGAAGGAAGTGTTTATTAAAGAATAAATTTCTTCTTAGTACCATAAGAAGAAAGTTCTACTTAATTTTTTTTGCAGTATTCTGCAGCTACTATAATGAACTAGATGAGGCAGTATTAATCTACTGTAACCGAATATCCATTTTATTCATCACATAATATGAATTTATTTCAATTTTAAAAAGTGTTCATACAATTGTCTATAATTTCAGAGATCAGATTTAACACCTTTGCATCTGTAATTTGTAAAAAAAAAAATTATTTGGAAAAATTCAATCAAATTTTTCGAGTAAAAAAGCCGCAGTACTTGGGAAACAAAATTTTACTGAATTTGCCAGCGATAATAGTTAAATGTTTGGCATAGTATTGACATAAGCGTTTCTGACAAAAAGGATTTCGATTGAGGCTTCCATATGAAACTAGGTATATGGCATTTTGAATAAATTAATTTTAATCCCATGAAAGCTACATGTGCATTAACAATTGTTGCTAAATGGTAGCCAACTCCTGAGCTATCGTTTCACATTAAAATTCGAAAAACAGGAACACCTATCGACAACAATTATTTCTTTTTAACTATACGAACAAAAAATTCATGAATAATTCCCATTGTTAAATAAATTCAGATCACTCCAGGATTGCTCCACATCAATAACTGCATATGGAATAGAGCTTTAAGGTAAAACAAGACATAGTTGTCATAATCGATTGAGTTCCACGATTTGCATATTGTTAAGTTAAGCTTCATACATATTCGCATCGGAGTGAATAGTTGGTTACTAAACGCTTTGATATATGGTACATATGTACGAGTATAATTGAACTATAGCGTACTTTTTTATCTTTGTTAAATAAGTACAGAATTATGTGAATAATGGTCTTGGGTAGTATCTAGTAGCTATAGAAAGAAAATTACGAATATAATATATACAAAAATTATTAATAATTTTATAGTCGAACAATTTATTATGGATTATTTTGTTTAATACCTGCTAAAGTTAGAACAATTCATTTTGCATATATTTTGAACTTCATTAAAAATTTTTGGAATTATGCATTCAACAGAGAATACTAGATTGTATCTTACTGATGCAGATCCAACGTTATTGATATTAGTCCCCTCGATAATTCTCCTCCAATCTATCATTTCTTTATGAAAAATTTCCATTCCTTTATTAGATCTGAATTTTTGCGATCGAAGTTTCGCAGCAAGACTAATAAATTTTTTTACTACTTTTCGTGACTCTATGTTTTTTGCTTTAGATTTTTGGCTGGAAGCAACATTTTCCACAGATATAATCTCGAGTATTAATATATTTTTTAGTAGGTACCTACTACCTGTATATGTGTGTTAATGAGATTTAGCTTATTACCATAACATTTTAAAATTTCCAGATCTACTAGCGAGTATGAATAAGATACTTTAAAAAGAAATCAATCTAAAAATATTTAATTAAATTTTATTGCTCAAGAACTCGTTAATTTTGAAGTTTCTACATCGAAGATAATAAAATCATAGTACATACACACTTGTAGTTCGATTGGCAAAATTCATGTAGCAGATATTTCCCAAGCATACTTGCCACTCACATATCATCTGTCGGAATTCACTGGAGCAAATTCTATCCCGAAATTAAATCTCGTAGCCAACCGAATGTGAAACTGCTCCTTTATCCTGTACATTGTATCTCATATATCCACTGCTTATCCTTATGAGAATTGAGCACATCACTGGAGCGAAACATTGAAGTGCAATAATCATTTCAAGTTTCAATACAACTGTTTGCCCGATTATTCGTTCAGTACCATCAGCCATCATCACTAATCTTTGAACCTTTGATTTCATTCCAGGCAACAGCATGTTCACATCGAAATCCTCACCTGATGTCGACACAATACCACCGGTTCCGGCCAAAAGGAAGTCACGCGAATCGACCGACGAGACCGATGTCATTGGTGATCTGGTCGGACACTTTGGAAAATGGCAATTTCTCATGACCATACTGCTATCGTTATTTCAAATACCCAACACTTTTCACATATCATCGCCCGTTTACCAGGTGAGTTGGCAGGTCGGTAGAGATTAGAGAATTTTCGCACGGGCTGACTGAGTAGCGTTCTCAGAAATTCCATGGGTTTTCGATGGATTTAATGGATACAGGGTAGGATGGGTAGAGATCGAGGAATGATAGCGAAGCCTCCACCCAATAGGACCTTCCACTTGTATTGTGATATTCGCAATTCGTTAAAAGCCCTCGCAAAGGAGATTATCCTCTGGACCATTCGTTGAATTTATTGCATGTTACTTCCACCTTGTTAAGCGGTAAAACTTCTTTGGGATTTCCCGTTGACTGGCTCAGTGTTATTGAGACGTTTTCGGACTTTCGGGTGGTAGCCGCTTTTCATCTTCCCGATCTCTAATTTTCTTGAACCGTTCGTGGGTGCACTTCTGCAAATGAACTTCTAACGTGACTAATGGATTGTGATCGGAAAAGGAATAAAATGGCGATTTATTTCTCTGTATTTGAAGCGACACATGTTTTTGCTTAATTGAAATTGATTGCAGAATGATGGATTAGGATCCTATATGCTTGACTAGGCGTTTTGGGAACGATTAAGGAGGGGTGTGTGTATAGTTTGCGAAAGTTCAGTAAACAGGAATCAGGCTATGTTCAGGGTGGTTGGGCAATCCGGTTTGTTGTATTGGGATTATAATGGTAGAGCGAACGTACTATTTTATAGTTGAACACGCAATTTCACTCAAAGGAGTGAGGTGATGAGAGTTCGAATACTGTTTTTTTACATTACATATAGCATGGCTATAATATCGAATGTATAATTTACTAAGGATAAGCGAGTAGTTAGCTATGGGATTCCCAGTATTCCTCGTGGACTCCAATACAGAGCAGCGGAAAAATTAAATTGACCAGTTCACATTATAATTTTTTTGAATCGTATCGCTTGCCAAACCCTAGGTAGAGAGTGTGTAAATTAATGTACAATACTAAGTAAACCAAAAACTGAACTCTTCTTTATACACCATTCGGAAAGATTAACGAATTTCACAGTTCAATGTGTCCATCACGAATAAAATATTTCATTATTTCAATCATAGAGTAAAATATCCACTAGATGAATTATCTGTGAGGTAGTAACGTTATTAAACTCATTACAGGCAGCACACAAGGCGTTCTGGTGTACACGACCGAGCCAATTGAACTCAACGCCAGTAGATGTCTGGCGTAACATAAGTAGATCAGAGGACAACTGCCATGTTATAGATATTAACTGGAGCAAGATAACCCCTGATAGCATTCAAGTAAGTTCAATCCAAAACTTTTGCAATAAACCGATCCTTCTCATTGCTTAAATAATGTTTGATGCTAAGATTATACTGTAATTAGCTTCTAATAATAGGGAATTCTCGTAATTTCCGTAGGGTGGTATATTGGACATTCCACTGAATACGACATCGACAAAGTGCACGGCATGGGAATTCGACCATAACGATAATTTGGGCAACACGTGGACTTCCGAATGGAATCTGGTCTGTGATAAGGAGTACCTCAAAAATGTGGCAGAAATGTTTTTTCTCCTTGGGGTTGCAACCGGTGGCATTATAAGTGGCTTCTTATCGGACAAATTCGGTAGGAAGACTATGCTCTTCATATCAGCAGTTTTGCAGACGATATTTGGTTAGTGGGGGTGTAGAAAATTTATTCGAGTGTCCTTCATTGATAAAAGTTTTCCTATCTTTTGGGATGTCTATCGTTCGTTTCAGGAATTGCTCTCTATTTCGCAAACTCATTTGAGCTGTACTTAGCATTAAGGACACTCTTGGGATTGGTGTCAGTGTCGGTCACCTATGCTGGACTGATTTTAGCCATCGAATATGTCGATGGAAAATGGCGAACTATTGCTGGAATGTACAATTTATTTCCACTGCCAGTTTCGTATATGATGATTTCGGGTATTGCCTATTTAACGCAGGATTATAAAACGCTGCAGTTGTGTATAGGAATCCCTGGAATATTTTTATGCTTCTTGTGGTAAGTTTTCAGACGTGAAACAATCAATACAACAATATAATTTCGCATTTTTCTCCCTTAGGTTTGTCGTACCAGAATCTCCACGGTGGCTTTTAGTAAAGGGACGCATTCCAGAGGTGAAGGAAATAATTAAAAAGGCTGCCGCGTTCAATGGACGCGAACTACCGGAAAACTACGAGAAAATCTTGAAACCACCAATGCAGGAAGATTCATCCCAGGGATTTGTTAGCCTGTTCCGATCGAAATATTTGCGACTTATTACTATCTGTTTTCTGTGCATTTGGTTCACGATGAATCTAGTTTATTATGGGCTTATCCTTAACATGAACACTTTTGGTGGAAATGTTTATTTGAATTCGGTAAGATGTTGTTACTATTTATAATATTTGGCGGTTGATTAATATAGCAAAATTAATTTGGGACCACATATCAGCGGGAAAAATGTCATGGTTAATAAAATCTCCTATACAGTTTACTTGCATTATCATCTACTAAACTGAGTAAATGGATGAAGAATATAATTTTGGTGGCTTATCATGAAACCGATTACAGACCCTACATTACTGCGGGGTGTCCTTGCCCGCACGACAATTTCATTTTGTTATACTTTTTTATAGTATGATTTACCAAGAAATTGCTGACATTCGCGTCGGTCACCTATGCGAACTAATGTACGACGTAGTTTTTCGGTATTCTGACCCGACATTTTCACCTACGACGATCGACGAATTTTATCAGTATTTTATTAAGTACATATTCGATCTGAATAATTCCTAGCGGCAGATAAGGGTGCGGCGCCGTGTGTGCTCAAGTGATTTACACCTAGATAAGAACATTTAGAAGAACGTATGAATAGCTAGAAAATAAATTTAATGACAATGTTTTCAGATGAGTTTTTTGCTAGACATAGCAAATGGAAAATATGCAACTGATACGCAACTCGTTTCACTAATGCCTTGCATATCAACTTTGAAAAGAGAAATCATTAGAATAGCGACGTAATCCAGATTAGTTGATGTTTATGTTATCGCACTTGTTCTAAATAACGTATACGCGTATATAAATAAGCGACCTTTCGGAAGCTTTGATTTTGATATGTGATTTTTCACGTCTTAGAGGTTTTTTCGCATAGCGCTTGTATCTCATAAATGCTCCGGCATAAAACAACGACATTAAAAAACGTTTCAAAAAAACGAGAAAAATTTGAAAAGAAAAGAAAACCCCAATTCACCTTCAGCTTGAGGAAAAAATCAAATTAAGTGTGATCAGATTTGTTTATAGAGATTTCTCACATCGCCAATCGACCAGTCCAACCACCACATGTTTGGCAAACATCCAGCAAACCGAATAGTTTTCACATCTCAGCGTCTTTAGCATGACATGCCGTCATCATGTCCTGATTTATTCACCATTTGGACACGGAACATTGCATTGGCCCCGTAAATTAGTCGGGAAGCCTACCACAAATCAGATCTGAAACGCAACTGACTTCGTCATGTATAAGATTTACGAGTAGCGAAGAAATAACGAGTGTAATCAAAGGACAAACGAAAGAAAATTACTCATAAACTTTTGGTTTCTATTCTTCATTCTGCTCATATCAGCTATAACTCGAGTAATGGAGCATGAAGAAATCTTTATTAAAGATTTGTATGCACTGTCGATGTTATTATTAACATCATGTAGTTGAATGAACAGAAATAGTAAAGATTGGAAGAATCACTGAATTACTGCACCTGATAAAAGAAGCTAACTGCATCTCGAGTTTATGAAGCATGGTGTAAATCATTGTGATTCCAATTATTATCAAGGGGTCATTCTCTGATTGCCTCTGCGGTATAGACATTAGAATACACCCGCAGCATTTTCTGTTTGCTCAAGATGGTAAGACGACTCAAAATTATGAGCGTCCCTAATACCCAACGAAGCAAGTGATATTACCAATCTTTTTGGACATGGACAACCAATGTGAGTCCTGGCGACAGATAAAGAATGAATCCCTGGAACGCATCTTGTAAAGCACCGTTTCTACCCTATCAAAATTATGTTTTCCTAAATATGCTATTACGATTGTTATAATTTTATTTTTATTATTGATGTAAAAATAAGTATTTATTTATCTTTCATATATTTCACATTTACTGAATATTGGTTAAGAACTACATATATGTATAATAAATTCTTTTTACTCCAGGCTTTAGCTGGTCTAGTCGAAATTCCTGCCATTGGTATTGCCATGTACATTATAATGAAAGTCGGAAAGAAATGGCTTTTCTGCGCAACATTAGTAGGTGCTGGTTTGGCATGTCTATGCGCGGCCATAACTGAGGGAAAGGACGATATATTATGGCTAAAAATAACGTTTTTAATGCTCGGTAGCTAAAAGAGATTCACTGTCCACATGAACATATCATTTAAACTACTTATTATATGTATATAGGAAAATTTACAATTAGTGCTGGCAATACTATCATGCCCGTCTATACCGCTGAATTATATCCGACAGCAATTCGTAATGCTGGAGTTGGAGCATGTAATGTAGCTGCTGGCTTAGCTCTGATTATAACACCGTATTTATCAATGTTGGTAGGGTCAAAAATCATGAATTTCAGCAGCTATTGGCTCAATAACTATCAAAAAATTTCCCATATATTTTACAGACTAAAATCGAGGATCATCTCTTAATGTCTCTGCTAACAGCTTGGAGTCTTTTCGGTGGTATGGTAGTTATATTTTTGCCCGAATCTATGAAAATTCCCGCGAAAAAGGTGGATACAGACGAAAGGTAAGTGAGGTGAACTCTCATAAGATAAACAATCTGCAAACTTTAGAAATGCTCTAAGCAAACTTCCTATAATTATGGCTTCTACAGGAGTATGCAAAATTAATATAATACTATTTAAGGCTTTAAAATTGCAGGAAATTATTATTCGGGTTCAAAGAATAGTATTATATCTAGTAATAATAAATTATTAGAAACAACAATAAAGCCCCAGAAGAGTTCAGTGCTACTACTGTTCTAAATGCCTACGCGTGATAGATTTCAGTTATGAGCTACTAACCCTAAATTTACAAAGCTTAAACGTGTTTATTGCTTGTTAAATTATTAAAAAAAAATTCTATCAATGTTGTTTTATATGAACAAATTTTTCGTTGACATAAAATTGTTGTTATATTAAGTTTTTCGATAGGACTCAAACTACAGATATTTAAAAAACCATCAATCCCTTGGTGATAATCAAAAAACAAATCCAATTTACAACTTTATTCAAATTCTAAGATATTCCCGAGATTTTTGCGCAGCCATAATTTTTGTAGTTTATTTATATATATATTAAATTACCACATCTCACTTAAGATTTTGCGAATATTTTTCAGACGTTAGATTTAATTTCAATGGGAATTAAAGAAAGAAATCACTGTCTTCAAAAAATTGTTTCTGGAATAAGCCGTTTTGTGCCAAATGAGAAAGACTTCCAATTCTGGCGAAAAAAAGTGTCATCATATTTGGACAAGAATTCAATAATTTCGATCATAAAAATGTAAGATTCAAAATGCTTCAAATTTACATTTTACTAATGATCGCCACTTACGAGCAGACACAACATCATTATATATTATAAAAAAGAACTCCATGCATTTTTCGAATCATCTTTTGCGAAATGATCAACGTCACACATCATTTCTATACACACGCCTACACCTTAGAGACATTTTCAGATCAATGCCACGGATACAGGTGGGACCAACCCTGAATTATATTTATTATCATCTGTTTTATTTTATTTTTCGTCAGTATTTCATAGCTATTATTATATTTTTCATTCGTATACAACACAGACAACAACAAAAATAATTCAATATATTACCATATAATTTTTTTTAATATTTTTTTTCACCGGCTTGGCCAAATATCTTAAGATCAAAAATAATTTTTCTTTCAAACTAAATCAAAATAAGTAAGAGCATGCCATTTACTACATTAAATACCATTTACATGTTAATTAAATTTAGACTTTAGGAATATTATAGACATGAAACTAGTAATTCATTATTTACTGTCATTAATAGATTTTTAAATAATTATTTTGGCTGGTCCAAAGAAAATACATTAAAAAAAATCATATATTGGAGTTTAAAGAAGAAAATACGCGATGACCGGTTGGTTGCAATTGTTTTTATATCGAGCATTTATTTTTAGGGTTTTTTTATATAAATCTGTTTTGTAAAAACTGAAAAGATATTTTTAGTTCGAGTTTTCCTTTTTGATAAATTAGATGATTATTAAATAAAATATTTGTGAAAGTAATTAATGAAACTTACAGGCAGGTCCTTGAAAAAAAAATAATTTGAATGGGAGTAGATTTATTGGTGTTTTATATAAAATGTTGGTCAATTAATATTTACGTCAATTAAGAGAAACTACATTAATTATTGTGCATAGAGCTTTAAGTTTAAAAACTAAGAAAAAAAAATTTGAAAATTTGGAGTTCACACAGATAAACGAATTTATTACCAATACGATTTCATCAAAGTGGTATCAATTTATTTGAATTGCTGTGAATGCAAATGTTAGTTGATTTTCAATTGAAGGCACAGATTAGCCTATTTAATAAATTTGAAATAAAATAAAAATAAATAATTCGTAAAAAATAAACTATATATATTATAAAATAAATAAATTAGGTATTTAGGTATCGTAAATCAAAAAATCGTGAAGAAATTGCAATTTAAGTACTTATTCATTTTAATAAATCCAACTTTTAGTACCTATTTATGTATATTATATTTAGAAAATTACGATAGACCAATACATATACATATTTCATTTAGTTTTAACATTGATTGCTCTTAATAATCTCAAACATCATTTCATCACTCTGGTATTATAATTTAATACGCAAAATTTATCAGCAAAGTACCTCACTCAACTACGAATTGTATAATTTAAAAGTTAAATCTTACTTTTGTACTTAAATGTGTTTAGTTTACGCAATAGGTATATGTATTGAAAAAGCCAAATTTGTGTAATTATTTTCTTTCTTTTTAAAATTGATATCTGCTTTATATTGTAAAGCAAATATAGAAAAAATGTAATGAGCAATTAAACACCGTTAAAGTTATTATTGTTAAATAAATCAAATCTTTAACTAAAATCCTAACTATTGTAAACTATTTATAGCTCAAAACGTTGTTTGAAAGTAGTAAACTGTCAGTGAATAAGAGATTGTATTGCGAGTTGATGTTAGTAATAAAAAAGTAATAAAAAATGAAATTGGGTTTATTGTATGAAACTTTCTAAAACACGATATCGTAAATTTCACAGGAAAAGACAAATCACAGCATTCATGATGTCGAAAACTAAAGCAAACGTGGTTATTTAGAATATCTACTGAATTGCTATTTTGAATTATGTCTTCAGAGTAACGACGAATTAAAATTAGGTATGTAGACCAACTAAGATGTCATGAAAAGAATATGATAGTGCACAATAAAAATTCATATTTTCTGGAAGCAAGTATTTAGACACTAGGGATGTGCAAGGCAAAAGCCAAGTGTTAATTTCATATCGAAGATAAACCCTATCGTTGTTAATCAAAGCTGCAAAAAGAGTTTGCCGATGTGATTATCAAACTGAATTATGGAAATTTGTTTGTTGACAGATACCTGACTCAATAGGACAAGATAGTGCACAAAAGGTTAATTAAATAAACTCCAGCTATAGATTGAACTTCCTTATGTTATATTTCATCCGAAGCTAACATCAGAGAATATGAATATATCACCCTCCGTCCAAAAACACCAACAGAATCAAAACGCTTAAGATGTACTACACCGTTTTATAAATTTGTCGCTGATTGCATACTTATTTCTATAGGCTTCACCAATAAAAAACCTGTAGACATAAATCACAAATTTCAATGAAATGTAACTCCAAATCGCTGATACTGATATATATATACATATGTACGTACGAGTACTTTAACGACATGCCACTACTAATTTGAATCTCAATAACACAAATATACACTTAGGGCTTACTAGCATTTGGTTATATCTCGTGAAGCTAAAAGCATATAAAATTGAAAGACCACTTTACGGTTAAGTGAACAGAGTAAAAAAAGAGTCCTGCAAAAATGTCGAAGGCAATTGATTTATAAGAGGATTGAGAACAATTACAAATTGACTTGACAAACAACGTAAAATCTTAATAAAGTTGCCATTGCCTATCTTCTTATTCCCTTTCGTTCAGCTTGTCCGAATTTTGTTGGTACTACGCGAGAAATACGTAATCGTAGGTAAACGTTTCATTTTTTATGTACCTTAAAGGAAACTAAATCAAGTACACATTACGTGAGATATGTATAAGATATAAATAATATAATACAGCTCAAATACCGCTCGAAGCAATATACAGAAGTATCAAGAACATCCGTAGTTCAGAGGATTAAGGTGTATCCCTAGTACCAAATAACATCATTGAAAAGGAGGAAAATGTCGCCGGGTTCCAATAACTTCATTCCTTCCAGTTTTATTTGCACGTGCAAAATTCTACTTGTAAATGCCATTGAATGTCAGTACGTATAAGATTGTGACTACGTACAGACGTCTATACAAAGTACCTACGCCTGAGCTGAGAAACTCAATTCTTGGAACATTAAAAGAAAATATCTATTAAACTTTAAATTTCACCAAATAACTCTGGAGATCGATAAAGGCAATCGAATTATCGTATAGATGGAACGTGTTTGTATATTTGTAAGAGATCCTTTCCAAATAAACGTTCGGTTTTTTTTTCGGTTGGCAGCCGCGTAACAACCTACTCGCATGTATGAATTTTTCGTGCGTGAGAACATCCAAGTCATAGAGCTATAACTAACGGAGATCGCAAAGCGCCGTTTCTGTATAAAGCACTTTGAAGCATTTTGATGCAAAATTGAACATTTTTGTATGGAGCGTTTCATGTCCGGTGGCAGTGAAATGCAAATAGTAGCGAAGTATTTAAAGGTTGGGCTTTTTTTCTTTTCAATACCGGAGTATAACATACATGTGAGTAAGATGCTGATAGTAGCATAGTGAATATCGCCGCTCCTTTGCGAGAAAACCTCCGGCTTCAAAAAAGTCGCTGCACGCTATTTCCATTATACATATAGCTCTATGATCCAAGTACATATAGCTCATTGCTGTACTATAATACCCTTGACACTTCCAAAACAATAATTTTGTAACACAATTGACTTTGTAAATTAAAACAGGTAGTAAAAAGCTTTAAACCACTCAGAAGCTATAGTTAAAAAAGCAAATAGAACTGAAATTGGAGGGATCGCTCAGAAATTGGAGGGATCGCTCAGAAATTGTTTGCAATCTTGGCAGTGACACCGATAATATATATGTATATTTAATTTCCCTCAACTCCGACAATTAGCTTACCTCCAGAAAAGTGTCTACAATTAATTTTACTACCAATAATTTTGTATATTTTATTATTAAACGTATTGTGATATATTGTATATATATATTAATAGTACATAGTTTTAAAAAAAAACGGTTAGATGACGATGCAAATTAATATATTTTTACATTCAATAATGTTGTTGCTGGCTAGGGGTTGCCGGAATTTGAAAAACACAAATTATCTTATATGTATGCATTAAATTATCACACTCTTGATAACTCTTCCCGATTTCATTTATTACTTGATCGCTGTTATCATTGAAAATCACTTTACAAATACACTTTCGCGTAGAATTAATCTTCGTCATATTTTCGCAATAGAAAAACTGATCAAGTGTATAACCTTTCTTGCACGTTCAGTTGTGGGGAATGAGCATGCAAGAAGTTTTAATAACATGCGATAAGTGTCTAGAACATGCAATATTAGTGTATACTTCTCCACGCTATTCTAAGTGAAAGTTCCTATTTTACTTGTAAATGCTGATGATTGATAAGTGCTATCTTAGGTTGCCCGGGTTTTGTTTTTAAGGTCTACTATACGTAGTCCTAGAAATTATAATATAAAATTTCAATGTAGCATTATTTTTTTAAATTTCAGGTTGATCACAATAATTTATTATTAAAAAGTAATACAGTTAAATAATAAATGTGTACCAGTTTTTAAAATATTTTCCTAGAGCTCTTTTTAAAACTAGTTTCACAAAAAGTAGGTATTGGATAGAAAATAAAAAGCTTTGATCTCGTTGTTTCGTCAGCTAAACAGTTTCTTTATTGAACTTATTTTATAATTTTTATGATAGCAACACTTCGCATACAAGTTAACAAAACTGTGATAATAAAGTTATTGTGTAAATATAACAAATGTAATGCAAATCCTTGGCCTAATACTTATTGGAAATAACAATGATCAATATCTATATAACTGAGTTTTTCGATAAGATAACGTACTATTAGTTTCAAAAATTGCCATCTAATATTATCACCTGCAGATATAACCTTCCCTTCTGAACCAAATGTTAACAAGCTTTCTTTGTCGCCAATAACAAGAATATTATATACATGATTGTTGGGCTTCAAAGTTCAAAGTAATGAGCGACTCTTAAGACCACTAAAACCACATAAGCAGATCAGTTTCACTCTTAATCAGAATAACCAAAATACACATGATGCCTTGACCTATCTCAATATCAGTAATGAATAAACGAATTAAAAAAAAAAAAAATAACTAAGAGCAGCAGCGTTACAGCGTTGATCGCCTACAAAATCATCCTCGATCGTGTTGAAAGTACATTATCTCCAGTAATCGCTAGATCGTCGGAAAAAAGCGTTCAGCTCCTCCCGTTCATCGTTCAACTCAGATGGGGTTTTCTTTGCGGTGCTTCTGGGCCATAAATTTTTGCATCTTAATACAATTATCGTCAGTCGCGCAAAGTGCTGCGAACTAATAACTAAATTCTATAATGACGTTAAATAGTGCGGATACGAAAAGCGGTATAACCGCGCGGTTTGAATTGCCCATCAGTGGTTCCACTAAGGAACAGTGCAATGTGTCCAAGGCGCTGGACTTGGACGTAAAGGATACTGTAGTGCAAGACCAGGACGACGATAATGTTATATCTGACTTGATCGGTGAAGGTGGAAGATGGCAGTTTAAATGGGCCTTTTTAGTTTTCTTTTTTCAAATACCAACTACTATGCATATGTTTGCGTTCGTTTTTCAGGTGAGTAGAGATTTTTTTATAATATTGTTAAAACGTCGCTACAATGCTATGTGAAGTGCAACCTTATCAACGTCATTAACGAGTTAATTAAAATGATAAATGAACTGTGATACGTAATGTTATTTTATTTACATTTACTTATTAGATTGTTGAAGTATAAGAAATATAGTGATTTAGCTCGGTAGTTATCTGGTGTTGACACAAGTTACTGATATATTCAGATTTTTAGATTGCATCATCAATTGAAAAACTGTTAGAATATACCGAGCGCATTTTATGTTTTGCTCAACTAGTTCCAAGAACTAAATTTTTTAACAGTTAAATAGGACAAATAGACAGAAATCCGAAAAAATTTTCGGATTATATATTATATATATATATATATATTTGTTACACAATAATATTTTTGTTATAATTACCAACACATATTATGTTTCTTTCGTATAATAATTCGTATATTTTCCTGTAGGTTTTACATTTTAAAGTAAAGTAAACTTAATTATGTTTTATACTATTATATTATATTTATATTTATGCATCTCTATTTCTAAGTTCATTTCCTAAGGCGTTTTGCTCTTTTACATATTTTTCTGATTCTGCGGGGGTCTCAAAATTCGAAACAAATCAGTCGTCCCAGTCCCATCGATTCTTAGTTCCAGTTTATTTATCTTTTTGATCCTATAATACAACCAACTCACCACTTTTCTTCGGTACTATTGCTTCAAATATCACCTTCACCTTCATCCCATACTCATTGTAATCAATACGCCAAGACCCTTTTTGTATTTTCTAAAACATACCTATTTATTATACGATAACTGGAAGTTCTTAGCCTTATAAAATTTTAGTTGAAGTTCTTAGAACTTTGTTTTAGAGACATAATCCATTTGTACCGTTTGCGACTTACACGTATATGGTTTCTTATTTTCATATTTACATTAAATAATATTTTATTATTTTTTCTGTAACATAGTTTAATTGTGTAGTTAATCGATACTCAGATTATGTGATTTATTCTGTTCAGCTCATAATACCAATTGTTTTTAGGCCAAAAACATTTAAATTATTTCTTCAGCTTAATATTAGCTTATATAAAGAAAGTCGTGTAGCGTCCTTAAATAGTTAAATTCACCAGTGCCCGTATGTACCTATATATTTCGATAGTTTTAATACTGAATAACATCGCAAACAATGTACAAATCCACTGCATGACTCGCAATACAGAAGAATCTCAAATTTAATAAGTACATGTGTACCTACATTCCCCAATGTAAGGCATATACATATTCGTATGTATATACATAAATTAATTTGAAATACGTTTATGGATGTAATGTAGCTATGTATAACGTAAATTTTCATCAGTTTATTCTTGCACACTTATCGATGCATGATCTAACGGCTAGTGTGCTACGCTGCGATAAACCTCATCATTTTACACCTAGTCAATATATTGCACATAGGAGTTTTTGCAGCGTATACCTATATGTCGAGTTAAATCTGTTCGCAATAGATTATTACAATCAATTGTTTGGAAATATTGATTACGAAGGCGCAATTTTAAATTTATACATCCAATAAAAACACCATGGTGTTTTCAAAACAATTTTTCGTTGAGGCAAATTGAACCTATGTTAAATTTAGTTTTGTTCGAGTAACTAATGGGTGTAAGATTGAAAGATGGGCCCAAAATCAGCGGTCGCACACGCTGAGTTAAGTAAAAAAAACTCTTTGCGCAAACACAATGATAATTAAATTACAGCATACTGTTGTTAAAAGATTATAACAACCGTGTTTACTCGCAGATTTAACTTTCTTGGAAATGAAAAAAACGTTTTACTAGATATCTGTGGTATTATATACTATTATATTAAGCTAATTAAATTTGTATTTATTCGATTTTTTTCTTATGTTATACAACTTGTGGTTGGTTGATGCGATATTTTAGGGTAACGATTTTCGATTCTTTAACCAAAATGTAGTGAAAACTGAAGGTATGAAGTTTTTCACTTCCGTTACTTTCATAACATGCTGTCTTACGAGAATCCAAGAAATTTAAATTTGTGTTTCTTTTAGCCGACAACTAAAAAAAGTTATTCGTTGTTATTCTATGTAATAAAATTGTTCAATAGGTATCCAGAGTGATTTATTTACCAACTATCGGGTATAATCACTTATTATTCTGGGTAATTGAATGGTCAACTATCGTATCGGATTTCGGGTCTCGTTCACGGGAAGTGGAAAACACCACTAAATTATGAGAATTAGAAAATCACACAAATGTACACCGATACGAGATATGATAGATTTACCATTCACCGTGAATGACCGGAACTACCGTGAAGGTTACTGCTTGCTGGTGTATTAGCCAAACATTGTCCTTTTGTGGAGACAGTGCAAGTCAGGCAGCCTATAAGATCTGCCAGGCGAATACCAAATTCTACCTAATCTAACGATTTATCTCGACTTATTTATAAGAATACCAGTCGTGAAACATTAAAAGGTGACCTATTAAATTATTTTGACGGTTGTAAATTTTTAAACCATACAACCAAAGAGCTATATGTATAATGGAGATAGCGTGCGGCGACTTTTTTGAAGCCGGAGGTTTTCTCGCAAAGGACCGGCGATATTCACTATGCTACTATCAGCATTTTACTCACATGTATGTTATACTCCGGTATTGAAAAGAAAAAAAGCCCAACCTTTAAATACTTCGCTACTATTTGCATTTCACTGCCACCGGGTATGAAACGCTCCATACAAAAATGTTCAATTTTGCATCAAAATGCTTCAAAGTGCTTCATACAACAACGGTGCTTTGCGATCTCCGTTATAGCTCTATGCATACAACTAACGGAATTTTCATAACATCGCTAATTTCTTATTCATCTTTCGGTTAATTGCGACAAAATGAATTCATAAATTTGATTAGTAATGTACACACCATCAAATATACAATAAAAATTTAAGATCCAATTGAACATGGAAATTCACAATGAATTAATATTTTATGATCATTGTTTTACTATGCTATAAACATTTAACAAAACTTCAATTATACTTCAATTTTATTTACTTTCGCATTAAAATTCTATTGAACGGCAAAAATAGAATAATTTCTTCTTCTCTTCTTCTCTGGCTTGAATTTCTTAATATGCGACTGTGGGTACATTTCAGACATTGACTGAAATGCTGATGCTGATATAATTTTTTTCGACTGAACTTATACTGTGTTAATTGATATGACACGATCAGTTTACTATTACAAGATTTTCAAGCTTCCGTTGATGTACAGACAGTTTCCTTTGACTTGATCCCGCTAATGTTATGATGTATGTGGGCACATTAATAACGTTATGATTATTTATAAATAATATGGCACATCAAATAAACAGATATATGAAATGTACAGTGATATCTGGTTTAAATGCGTGTAACTGAATATGTTTCGGACGGTTAAAAAAACTTTTTTCTACATGGAGATATGTACACATGTACCTAACATAATATTATATTCTGTAGTAATTACACATGTCGAATATATGACGTGACCTAAATCAATTTTTTATATCTCTTGTTTCTCGTGAAGCCACACATTACTTTGTCTAATAATTCATCTGATACTAAATTATAAAGAAAAAATTAATTTGTCCCTATATACATTTACCATATTGCATATGCTCCATTACATTTTCAATCATATTGAGATAAAATTCAATTAAAAGCAATAATACAATTCTTTCCAAAGATAAAGAATTGTATTGTTGCTATTTTCAAATTTTGTATTTGTGGCCTATGTAGCCTTAATTATGTCTAGCACACTAGTCTCCTTGTATTGCAGAAGTCGAGGGATCGAATCTAATTTCAAACTTATCTGTGAATGTGTCTACTGAAACAGAAAATTAGTTCTGAATTAGATCGAAAAAAAAATGTCAATGAAGTATTTTATCTATTTTTTCCTCTTGTCGTATTAACTTTTTCGGTTTTCGTGGTCTTTCGTTTCGAGATTTTGATATGTTATGTTTGTGTGTTATTTATTAACCATAATTAAAATACATATTTTTAATAAAATACACATGTTTAAGCTAAAATTAAATTATTTAGATGATGTTTAGATGAATGTTCTTTCTGAATCCGAAATTTCATTTTGAATTGAAGTTCCATGCTTCATGATTTCAGTTAAAGTTCGGGTTAGAGTTTGACTGAAGATCGTAATAATGGCCCTTATGCTTTTCAATTTAACTTAATTTTTTAAACTGTTTTAATTGTTTTCATTCCATTGAAAAAAAATCGAGACAAAATCGTAAATGCAACAAAACACTGTCGGTTTGAATGAATATAGCAAAACATAAATTCAACCAACATAAAGAAAAAGATTTCCAACGCGTTAGTTAGCCAGGTAAAACCCCTTGATACCCATACGCATTTGGTCATATAAAAAACTATTTTCAATAGTTATTACGAGGGTATAAATACTGTATAAAATTCTCACACAATATATCATGACTGTGCGTATTTGAAATTAATTAATTAGAAAAAGCTATTATTGTAACAATGTTAGAAAATTTGCGGTCTGAAATTACTTAACAATCTTGTTCAAGTCAACTTTTCAGTAGGTCGTAATATCAAATACATCTTATTACAATAATTTAAAAAAATTCATTTTACCTACACGATCGTATACCTATGATTTCTGTTTTGTTGGAGACGAAAATTTGACCTTTAACACCAGCATTGATCTTGATATGTTTAATGTCGTATACTTGCTTTGAAATATTGTATTTTATTTTTTTAAGACTTACACCTTGCCATTAATTCATTTATTCTTTACGATTAATTGCCAAAGGTATAAGACACTTATACATACATTTCTCGATAATTTCTATGTTGAGTAGATCAAGCTCGGATTAGATATGAAAGTAAATTGATACATTCAAGTACATACTGGACTGCCATTACAATATTGCTTAAATGGAGGATAACATGTATAATTCTGATACATGGATACGTGGATCATTTTAAGTTTCTTCAGTTTCTGCACCCATGATTTTCGTAAGAATGTCAGCTAATTGCTTTGCATTTCGTTCATGTTTCATGCATGAATTTCACTCAGATCTTTAGTTCCAATTATTAAATCTGTAGTGCATTGGATATTGTACTGACTGTTGATTCATATAGTATAATAAGCCGTTAAGAAGCAACATAATACGTTTGAACTATATATAAATATGTGAAAAAATTTTAACGGTCTATATGTGCTAATATTGTTAATATTAAGTAAGTAAAATAGAAAAACTTCTTAAAAAACGCATCACCAATTTCAACTTATTTCAACTACATATAGTAGTGTTTAATTGATGCTACTATGAGAATCAAGTGTGTATATTATTTTTTCCCGGATTCTTCATCCTCGAAACTATCTTCATATATACGAGTATGTATAATAAAAGAAATAATTGTTAATGGAGATTTGCCGTTTTCAGTGTATATTTGTTTAATTTAACAGTATTAGATCAAATACTATAAAGCTGAAAATAGTTGCAGTGAAATGAGATTTACGTTTGTGCGATGGATTCAGTCATCAATAAATAGCCAGTTCAAGTAATTCTAACAGACGATGTTACTGTTAGCGTAAACAAAGACTCGGTGAACGAATTGAAGCCATCAATATTAAGTAAGGACTTACTAATGGAAACTTTTAACATTTAGCTTTCAATAAGTCCATTTAATTGAAAAATGTATTGTAGAAAATCATTCCAACACTCAGAAAAAAAATATGTAAAAATGAATAAAAATATATGTAGAAATAAGAAAAAACGTTTATAGATTTTAGTCAAAATGCATTCTTGTCATTATTAAATGGAACTAAATTTCATTTTGTTTTAAAATGGTTGTATTTAAATTAAGTATGAATTCATTTTATTTTTAAATAGTGCTCTATGTTGATTTAAAATGTTAATAATTTATTCTAACATGCGGATTTTTTGTTTCTGACCTATAAAAAGTTGTTATTTATACATAGTTTCCTTTAATTTTGACAATCCATGTATGTTATTTTTTAAATGAAACAATTTAAAACTGATATGAATATCATTTTAATCAATTTCAAAATAAATAGGCTGAACAGGGTGACTCGTTTGATTGGTATATAATTTTGCAATAAATTGCTTGTTTGGTAATAATCATAAATAGGTACTTACATAATTATATTGACAATTGTGACTGAAAAAGAAAGGTCTAATATTTTCAATTCAAATTCGAAAGATTTACGAAAAAAAATTATTTCATAGTATGTAATATAAGAACTAAAACAAATTTCTTATAATTAGAATTTGCTTCGAACTAGGAATTAAAGTATATTTATATTTTTAATGATAATATGAGGATTATTATTGGTTAAGACGACGAATCAGTGATTGAATTTTTGGACAGTTTGATTCGATGTTGAAAAAGTAATCCTCGAGAAATATCCAAACTAGCTTACTGATAGTTGAGTAATTGACATTCAGTACATGTATTAATTTAAGCTCATATTTTACCGTGTCGTAGAATACATAAAAATTTTCGAGTTGCTGAAGATCTAGTCCAACTACTAAAACCTTGGGTTGCAATGTCAAGCCTCTAGATGTGTAGTCAGCTTTGATTTTTTCAATCTGAGGATGTACGTCACTTTCTGCTCCATCACTATCTTGAATCACATACCATAGTGTTGCAAATTTCCTATATTTTCTTCTGCCATTGTGCGAATCAGTACTTCGCTATTTATGTATTCTAAAGAAAAAGTAGGAGAACATTCAATAAATCAGACACTCACTAATGATATTAGATGCAATTACGGTACATACCTGAGAATTTTATTTGGTAAATGTCGTCCAGGAATTTAGAATAGTCGCTTTGTTATGCAAAGAAAACAGGATCTGTTTTTTATGATAATTTGAGCTGTTTATATTAATGTTTTTTATCACTAATTTTATTTATCACACAATTAAGTACCAGTACTTCATTATATTTCGGGAAATATGGCCCGAAAACTCTATATAAGATAAACTTGAGCAATGTTCTTGCACAAATGCACTTTAATTACTGCCAAGATACAAAACATAAAACTCAAATATGTAAACAGAGCTACGCAACTATTTGATTTGAAGTAAAACATGCTTGCTATTCCGATCAATTCTAAGGGAAAAGTTTCGTTTTTACAGATTATTTTTTATTTCTACATACCTAGCATATAATTACGTTTTAAAATGAAATTTTTTATTGTAGAAATGAATATAAAGACTTTTTGAAAAATAAAATTATTTGCTATGTAGAAATAAAATGGTGTAATTTTTTTGATAGCCCAATTATTAAATGGTTTCCTTTTGTTTTAAAAGTTTTCTAAGTAACTTTAAGTACTTGTTATGTATAATTGAAATATTTTTGCCATATGTTGAACTGAGAACGCAATCCTTTTGAAATGAAATGTAGTTTTTCTCTGAGTGAAATCATTTCATTAAGCGTTAAGAAGTTAATCTAAACTTAAGCTACATATAAAATCACGTACATACTCAAATACTTCTCATTAAAGAAAACATTAAACTATTTATTTATATTTATTTATATTTAAGTTTAGTTCCGTTCCCGCAGTGTGTTTAAGCAAATTTAGCATAGCACCTAATGTGCTAAAAAAATTGATAGTACCAATTTAAAAAAAAAAATCAAAAGTACAAATATTTACACTTATTAGATGTAAGCATTTCAATTCACTCGGCTGGCTATCAATTATTTGTAATTTTATTCAATAAAAAGCACATCAGGTGACTATTGCACACTTATGTTTCGCATTATGTGCATTTTGAACATGGTAGTCTTTAAAATTAGTATGAAAACAAAAAATGGGTTATCTGCTAAATGAGCAATTAATTTTCTAAAAAAAATCCGTTTTACTTATTTATTGTGATTTGAATGCTATTAAATGGCAAGAGACCAGATGGTAAAATGAGTTTGATGAAATGCTCTAAAAGGTGTAATTGTCGGTAATAAAGAGTTTTATTGGGGGTAGTTATTGTGGTAGTAAAAAGAAGCGCTGGTTATTTGAAAAATGAATTTTAAAAAGCATTATGTACATTGAGCAGTCGAAAAACATAGTCACAAACATGTACAAGAGCATACGTACATTTCGCAGATAACATAGGTTTGATAGATAACCAAAGGGGTGTAGGGGTTTCGTTTATTACAAAAAGTGAATCATAAATCTCCCCAATATTTAGCTAAATTATGTTTTAAAACAATTATCACTTAAATCAAATATTTTAATCCAGATAACCATCGACATTGTGCTTAATTTGAACACAAATATGTACACCCAAGTGATTTCAAATTTCTTATCTAAAAGGCATACAATTTCTATACCCATTCTCGTATGAAAAACTCGTTCATATTCGACAAGATGGCAATAACTAATTGCGATAGCAGTTTTTAGAAAACTGAAAAATACTTGTTGAATTTTTTTTCCAATATTTAATGAAGTTATAAATATGAAGAAAATATGATGTTTCCATCGTAACTACCATTCAAAAATCTTGCGAAAGTCTTTTCACTGAATTTATGATACTAACTACATATGTATATAACTCAATAAATTGTTTAGTCAAAAAGGAAAAAAAATATACAAATTAGATAGATAGCATCATTTTTTTTTTATTATTTTTTTTCACCTTTTTTTTATTATATTTTAGACATAAGTTAGTATGTATTTAAGTAGTTATAATAGTACAATAAGTCTGGGTGGCTTAGTGGCTAGAGCACTTGCCTTCGGTGCGCCTGGTACCAGGCTCGAATCTGCTTGGGTGCCGGACTACCAGTTCACTCAGTTGTAAATGAGTACCTGAGTTAAAATCGGGGTAATAATCACGGACGAGCATGTAGCTGACCACTTCACCTCCTAGTGTTCCGTTGGTCTCGCAATGAAGTAACTCTAGCTTTTCTTCAAGGCCTAGGCCCGGTTTGGGCTGTTGCGCCATTGATTATTAATAGTACAATAAACAAATAAAAACACGTATCGAATTATAAATAGCATATCAAAGTTGTAAAAGCGGTAGCTTGATCTCTTAACACTAAATATCACATATTGTAAATAATTGTAGATATAGAATATACCTTTATTTATATTTAACATGACGTGCAAGTACTTGCACTAAACTAAACGTTCTTATGAGAATTTTATATTTATTTACACCAATTACTCGTATATATGATAAAACCATCGTCAATATCATCATTCATAACGTGAAAATATAATTTGTATATCAAAATAGTGACATTATTTGTAGAAAGAATTCGGGTAGTACATAAATATATTTCAGATTACTGAATTGCATTTCGGGAAACGTTAATTCTGTAAATGTGAATTGGAACTCAAAAACGAAGTGGCAACCTTTTCTCACCTTGATTTGAACCATTTAAAATCGTTAAAATGAATTTTCGTGGTACGACAAACATAATTTGTGTAAATATTATTGTAAGTAACTATAACTAATTAATTCAATTAATATTGTTTCCACAACAAGCGGTGAAATTAAAAGTCACTTCAAAGGAATTTCTCGTTTGTACATGGGTTGTAAACTACGACTTAAACTTAAGGCATAAAATTGAATTAGAACTTGCTGAAAAATTGACAGTAATTTCAAGATAAACACAAAATAATTAGTACATACAGTTAAGTACGCCACTTCGTGTTTAATTAATGATCATCAATAGTTTATTATTAGTTCGAAACTGAATAAGATAATAATGTTATGTGTTTGATTTATGATTTCAGTCAATGGAAAAGACCTTTTGGTGTGCGCGTCCAGATCATCTTAGAGAAATAAGCATAGACATATGGAAGAATCTTACTCAACCGCAAGGTGCATGTACAATTTTAGATATTGACTTTGGACGATTGACCGCAACTAATGTCCAACAGTATCTTTCGAATGTATCGATCACTAATATTAATCTTACGAAATGTATTCGATTCGAATACGATAGTAGCGACATGGGTCCAACGATATCGTCCGATTGGAATTTAATATGCGATCGAAAAGATTTATTTAGTGTGGTAGAGACGTGCTTCCTAGCAGGAGCGGCTGTTGGAAGTATCACCAGTGGATGGATATCGGACAAATATGGTCGAAAACACATTCTAATGGTATTTGTTTCGATGCAAGTCTTAATTGGTAAGTTTCGTAAGAATACATCGGTTTTAGTAAATTTCGTATTGGTTGGTATGTAGTCACGGGCTCAAAACATTCTAAATTTTATATCGCGTAAGCTAGAAACATGGATGTCACTTAGGTCGTTGTATGCAGAGAAGAAGTATATATCGAAAATAGAATTTTTGAGCATTGAAGTTAAGTTCGGGCCAGGGATTGCGATATTTTTTCTAAGATAACTTGCATAGTGCAGTTACCTTGGACACTATGTTTTATATCTCCAGAATTTTGAATCTAAGCCCGGCACCTGGTTAAAATTGAAGTGAGGCAAAGAAGTTATTCCTAATAAATAATAATAATATATTTAGTAATTTGTTTTCCGGTGCTATTGGCGGATAAGGAATAAATGTTATTCGCGAGATTTAAAATACAAAATGTGTTATTATTATATGTTGAATTATAGAGTCTCTTTGTTTTGTTGTGTCGTAAGAATACAACGAATTAACACTAGAATAATGTAATCAGCTGATGTTACACATATTTATGTGAGTGGCATTCAAGACCGCACTGCTCTTTATCAATAACGGTCTTACAATACAAACAAAAACCTTGTCTGGCTTTCTCCTCTAATGGTTTTCTTATGTTATTATTGTGAATTAAATGTACTTTCAATCAAAGTTAGTGTTCTCTGCCATTTGCCAATAATCGAGAGCACAAAGCTTACTACCAACGTGACTACAGGCTTGTCACGGACATTAAATTGAATAAAGCAATCAATGCCCGTCTATGTAGTGGATGACTTGTATCCTGTAAAGATACCATATCGTCCAGAAAGGACATTACGAGAAGACAAGCCAGCGGCGATCTTATCATGATTAAATCAACTTCGATTCTTCGATTCTCCATATATCAGGTTCCTCTTTGGATTGAAAATCCAAGGATATGTCCTATATATTTTCTACGTACAGTATCCGCAAACTACAGGAATTTTCTGGAAGGATCTATCAATAAATCGCTTCCCTCTATCTATATTGTGTTTCTGTTCTGTTTCATTCCAGGTACCCTGATAAGCTTCTCCACGTCCTTGCAAATGTACATGTTCCTAAGGGTTATAATTGGATTTGCATCAATGACTGTCACAGTTGTTAGTTTTGTTTTGGTTGTCGAGTATGTCAGTGGTAAATGGCGAACAATAATTGGCATATTGAATATTCTTCCAGTTCCCTTGAGCTACATATTAACTGCCGTTATCGCTTATTTAACACGAGAATGGCGACTAATGCAACTCCTTACTTCGACGCCGTGGGTTGTACTACTGCTGATGTGGTAAGACCGATAAAATTTGTTTATTATTTATATGTGTATGAAAATATAAGATGTTTAATTTCTGCAATCTCTTTAGGTATTGGCTCCCTGAATCTCCAAGATGGCTATTATCGCACGGGAAAATCGATCAACTAAAGAAAATCCTTGAAATTGCGGCACGTACCAACGGGCAATCATTGCCGTTAAATTTTGAAAAATCTCTGGAAGTTTATTCGAAAAAGAATCATATCACAGAGAAGATAACTACCAAGGAACCTATCCTGATGGTATTTAATAGCGAATTCCGTCAAACTACCCTTCTAGTCTTTGTCATTTGGTACTCGATGGTTTTGATATACTTCGGATTGACGTTACATTTGAATAATTTAGGAGGAAACATCTACATCAATACGGTTAGTAGTTGGTCTGTTTTTAATTATAATAATTCACAATGTTTGTATATCTCCAGGTTGTAGGTGGACTACTCGAAGCTTTCACGATATGCATCAGTATTCCCATCGTACTAAAGATGGGTATTCGTGTTAGCCTCGTAAGCTACATGCTTATAGCTGGAGTTGCATGTCTTTTGGTTAATTTCATTCCGGATGGCAATTTATGGATCATAATTATGTTAGCTATGATAGGTGAGAAAATGTTAGACATATGCACTTAGCTGTTAGAAAGAAGAAGCTAAGCCACAGCAATAACAGGAGCTGTACGGGATTTTCGCATAGTAGGTATGATACACAGCCTGATAAGTCATTGCCACACGATGACGAAACAGCTCCTTCGATCCTAGTTCAACTGTCCTGTCGTCAATGGTCATAGCCAGGGATACTAAGAGGGACGATTTTGCCAATATATCCAGATTCAAAGTTTCAAGATCTCAGGTCAAGGTGTTCTTGAGTTATTCTGGAATAAACTTATAATATACTCAAGATTTAATATAGAGTATAATAGGAATATGGCAGAAGGTAATAGAGAAAATCTATAAAGATTTTGTATTCAACGCCATAAACTACGATATAAAAGTGTATGCATTTTATTTTGGTGTTATACGCAGTGTTATTATATTTTGGAATAATTTTTATCAAATTTTTTTATTTTTGACGAATGTTTTCACAGTACATTTCGAATTGAAAATACAAGGTTTTCCGGTGAATACTGTTAAATTTATTTTGTGTGACGTTGCGGACTCGACTGAGTCCTTTAACAAACAGTGTTTGAAGTTTGATAAAGGACTCAGTCGTGTCCGAAACGTCACACAAAATAAATTTAACAGTATTAACCGGAAAACCTTGTATTTTCAATATCTTATCAAATTCAGTTTATTCTTTGGAATGCTACTTCAGATTTTATTACTGCAGTGATGGATAGATAATAGACAGACGAACAAGTTGGTCCATTACCGTTGTAAACCGGCTGATCGTCAAGATTGTCCTCTCCCTCCTGGTTGTTGTTATTTCGAATTTTCAATTATGTTCCTCCGTCACTCTTTAAACTATGAGAGAGCATGCAATATTATCTATCCTTGAACCTTGCTCTTCGGCCACGTAATAAACGAACGTACGTCATGTACCTACATGTGTAACATATAGAAATACCAAACCAGAACCTTCTACCATAAACACAGCTACATTATATAGAACTGGGTTAAAGGCAACATGTTGATCTCCAACAGAGCTTTAATTAATTACCAACCAAAATATTACGTACTTAAAATTTATAATAATGCGATACTATCGATATCCTTACGCTCAGTGCTTTTTCGATTAGTAGCGGTATAATATAATAAGATTTGTTAAATTTCACAGGTAAATGCGTAATTGGAGCGAATAATGCGATGGTCTCGACATATACGGCACAGCAGTACCCCACTATCATCCGGAACATAGCTGTTGGTGTCGGAAACTTTGCAGCCGGACTGGCGCTAATAACGATACCATACATGTGGCTTCTGGTACGTTAACTTACATAACGCTTCGGATAATGAATTTCATAAGCGTTTGCTTGGTGTTTTTGCAGGAACGAGTTCAAATTTACCTCCCAATGACTGTGATGGGATGTGCAGGAATTGTTGCAGCCGTTGGATTATTTTTGATGAAAAACCGCCATAATTAGTACACCATTTTGTATCAAGAGCAACCAAGTTTTCTGCGCTAGGAAATCTTTTGCAGAATTGTACATTTCTTTATTCTTTCTGCTGAAACAAACGTTTGCATTCGAACTGCAATGCTTCCAACCAATTCCAGTTGAGTATTATCATGGCATCTAAATTCCAATCATCAATTATTCAAAATTCAAAGCAACAACAATGCTTTCCTATGCACTTATACCTCGCTTGGTGACGTAGCTACTTTCCGGGAAAGCTGACCGTAAAGTGAAATCAATTACTTTAAGTAATAAATCAACTAAATGATACCGATATCAGATGTACATATAACGAAACAATTTGGGCCGTAAAACGAAAAAGTGCCATAATTGAAAAAGGACGTTATAGCGAAAAGCCGTACAAAGGACGGCGGGGTATAGCGAGGTATGAGTGGTTTTTTTTTAAATTGCTTTATTTACCAAAAACCAACTCAATAAAAAATTATAACATGCAAGATATACTTAAGATTTTCTATCAGGAGCAATTTGAAAGCAATTTCTGCTCACAGAAATCTTTTACAGAATTGTAAGTCTCTGTTAAGACAAACGTTTGTTTTATTTATCACTTTTTTATATATACCAAAAATCTATGCAATGAAAATTATATGCCAATACCACTGTAATTATTAGTGATTTTATGCTGCGTTCATTAGACACGAAATGCAATTATTCGAAGCTATGAAAACTTTGAAAGCGTAAAAACCGGAAAACTACTTAGGAGAAATATGCGTATCGGAGCAGAGTGAAGTTCTGTTCCAAACTATGCGGCATCTATCGGAGAAGTTCGAATCAGCTATCCATTGAAATGGCAATCAAATCTGCTGGTAGAAAATAAATTTAAATGAGTTCTGGCTAATTACGTAGTAGTATAAAATATAGTTATTAATGCCCTACAGTAGTTACCATGATATATAAAAAAATAATAACTAAATTTTCTTCAAAGCTTAACACTTCATTTCATGAAATTAGTACACTTTAGGTACATATATACTGAAATATAATTTCCCATATACGGTTTATTTAACTACACACTACTTGAAATCGATATTAAACTAGTCTTGATTAATTTACATTCGCGATGTTGGTATTGACCAGTCGAAATTATTTGACATATACCTATGTATATATTTATATGTATTTTTTAAACACTTATAAACACTGTATATTATGCACTTGTGATTTTATTTAACAATTTGTAATAGTAGTAAACCTTGTAATAATATCTATATAATTTCAGCTTTCTTTATAATTAAAAAAATTGTAATTGATTATAATTAATTTTTGATGAATGTTTTCACAGTAGATTTAATGCTAATATACACTATGTTCTGTAGCTATTACATATTACCATACTAACCGTCATTTCGATTGCCCTATAAAATTAGTATTAATACTGAAGAATATTGGATATATCAAGCATGTCGAACCAAAACTTATGAACGATGCGAACAGAAGAGGAAAATATGAACAAAATAGATTAGGACATCATACCTATATATTAATCTTAATCGTAAACGTTACATCCAAACTATGCTTACTTCGAGTTTCGAAAAGTTTAATGTCTTAGGGCCGGTTTCACAGTGCGTACTTAAGCTTTGGCTCAGTTGAACCTGAGCCAGTAACTTGCCTTAGCTCAAAACAATACTGTTTCAAACTGCTTAATGAATTGTGTAGGCCACTGTTTTGAAGAGTTATGTCAAAATGCTACTAAAATTTTTGAAAATACCGTTAAAAACTAGAAAGCAATTCCATTTAAAATTGATTCAACATTTTATGGCTTTTGAGGTGAACATTCTCGTCAGTCTTGTATTGAAATACATATTTAAAATTGAATAAAAATTCCAACAGGAAAATTACACTTGCCATTTGACAATTCGCAAGCCTTAAAACATTAGTGTGAAACAGTGATTCAATTTGAGCAAAGGAAAGGCTAAAGTTGAAATTGAAACTTAAGCTCGCGCTGTGAAACCGGCCCTTAATGATTAATTGATATTTTGTATGATTTGGTTTGCTGTAAAATGCAAGTTGTAGGGGTCCTACAGTTTTTCACTAGTACGTCCAAGACTTAGCCTTATCCGTTCTTTTCGATTTCCATCTTAAATTCGATCTTATAGTGTTGTTAGATACCGCATTCTTTGGGATTGAATAGACTACGAATAGAATCCTTTAGCAGGGCCGACCATAGAGGGATGCGACTGCCCGTGCGCGGACTGTGATGGCCTATTGCAAGAAGGGCCATACTAAGAAAAAGTTTAATTCGATATGATTTTCAATTTTAAGTATTAATTTTAAGACTATTAACTAAATCCACGTAATATTGATAAATATATAAGAAAATGTATACTTAGTAACTTGGATATATTTTGTATAGGGACCCAAGCATTTATTTTAACAGATTGTGACTAGCTCGAATACATTTGTTTTTGGGTCCTGAAGAATAAACTAATTCAAAATCATTGGTTTACAATTTATTAATCCTTTTGTGATTTTCTACCTCGAGGAAGGACCCAATTGGGACCATCAAAGGGGACAACGAAACTTTCTAGAAAATTAGTGTCAGAACATTTGTCGTCAAAGCTATTGTGTAACTTAACTTCTACGACCTTTTGAGTTTGTAATATGAACTCAGATTGTATTTCTAAGACTCATAGCAAAGGGTAAATATTTGCACGATTTTGTAGAGCTGCCTCCAACCAAACTTGTTTTTAGTTTTTTGTTTTTTTTTTAAGACCTGAGAGACTTCTTTTTTGGTTGAGGTAGACTTCTTAAAAAATATCAATTATCCATACATGTCCGTAAATAGAACCAGCCTGTGCAGGTGATAGCATGGTAAACGGAAACGAGACGCCTCTTTTCTTCTTTTTTTTTATACATATTAGTACTACCAGTGCTAAATAATTATTAGTATCAACCAGTGTAACAAACCATATAACTTTTGTTGTAAATTTATTTATTTATTCATAATTATATACATATAAATCCCTTTAAAACATAGACAGAAAAAACAATGCAGTTCAATACAATTGGCAGTGATAGTTCAATATTTAAGATTGAAATAATGCTTTAATGGAACCAATGCAAGTATCAAACAATTCAATAAAGTTGCCAAATTTATTACACTACTCTCATCAATAGTTTTGGATTTCCATGCAGCACATATAACTTTCATATTTTCTAAACGATTTACAATTTTTTACAAATATCAACAGCTCTTATATAAAAAAACTGGTTTTGGAGGATTAAACTTGTGATAAATATTAATTTTTAAATTATATGTCTTCAATTGAAAGAAATAACAAAATATATTTTAAATATAAAAGGTTTTAATTTAATTTAATTATAAATACAATAGAAAGTTACTATTGTTTTTAAATTCAATAAGATTTGAGTAATGTGCACATTTGTGTTAAATAAATCAATAATAATAATAATATTTCTTTATTGCTAGGAATAATTTTTATGTGAGACATGTATGGCTTATTTTAGAGATTAGACAATGTCTGTACAGCTACGTTATATTTTTAGCACTTGGCTGTAGAATTGTAATTTTATAACTTTAGTGTGAGTTTATACAAGGAAAATTGCAAAAAAAAAAACCTTAACTATTTAAACTTAAACTATTTTCGAACATACAGCTAAAAAAAACAAATCCACTGAAGTGCTTGTTGCGAATAAATAATAGAAAGGAACGTAAGGAAACATGTTGGCTACGATCATTGACTCAAGAGTACGTCGGAATGTTAGAAGGATGCTACGAGAGGGTTGTCCAGATGAATTGATTTCATCAAGAAGGAGCTGAGTCTAGTTTCAGCAAGAGCCGCGATTTCAAGCACATAAGCTGTTTTGTGCAGCCGTTTAGTTGAGAAATGAAATGGTAGGTCAAGTATTATTTTCAAGCATTTATTTTGAACTATTTGTAGCGTCTTTTTGTGGATAGTTGAAGTCTGATTTCATACGGGAGCAGCATAGGAAATTATGGGCTGGATCACCTGTTTGAAGATAAGGAGCTTGATTTGGATACCTTGGAGCATAACTTCTCGATATGGTCTTTTAGTATCAGCTTCTTGTCAAGAGTACGTATAAGCCCAAGGTAGTTGATATGGTTAGCCCATGCGATGGGCTGTCCTAAGAAATTGATAGGCCTGTTCGGAAGATTTTGACTTTTCCGTTTTTTGGTGAAATATATTGCCTGAGTTTTCGTGGGATTAATTTTGATCTTCCATCTGTTGTAGTATTGGTATAGCCTGTCCAGATATAGCTCTAGTTCCATTATTATTGAGGCAGGGTATTTTGAGTGAGAGTATATGCTGGTATCATCCGCAAAGATTGCTAATTCACAATTTGCACTGGTAGATACGTCTGCAGTATAAATATTGTATAGTGTCGGACTTAAGCATGAACCCTGTGGTAAATAAATCAAGTTTTATCGCTTTTTAAAACAATGTTTTTTGTTTTAAAAAAAAATAAATGTATGGCAGCACTGTTATCCATCCGAATATGTACTACGCAATTTTTCCTTGACTGTAGTTTTACACGCGTTGTCAAGTTGACATTTATTTGACCAAGTGTGGTTATTATTTTTTATTTTATCCATAATAAAACAATACTATAACATAATGTTAAACAAATTGTTACTGAATAATCAAGTAAGTTAACATTATTTTAAGATTTTATTGAAGTTTATAAGTGTTATCTTTTATTTCGGTAGATATTGGCAAACAAAAAGTCGGTGAAAAAGGTTAAAGTGAATCTTGTTAACAAAATGGTACAAAAACTGCGAAAACTTAATAAATTAACCGACAAATACCCGGAGAATGATAAACTGAAAACAAAACTAATGAAAGCTAACGAGACATTAGTGTTTCTCAAGGTAGGTTCAATAAAATTTGATCAAAAAACCATTTAAAAAACACTTGCCTTGAATTATAGAAAGCTAAAAATGTAGAAATTCTAAAGCAATCTCTGCTCAACGATACAAATCCTTACACTGTTATTACCAATGGTCGATCTACTCCAGAAGAAGTTGCTCATGCTATGTTCTTTTCCCACAAAATTATTAGCGAAATCAAAAAGAAACTCAAGGAACTACTTCATCTGGGCGAGTCGGATACTACTTGGAAAGAAGAAGTCAACGAGCTTAGCAAACGCAAAAAGAAACACATACGAACTGAAAAAAAGCAAAGGATTCGGCAGGAACGAAAGGCTCGAAATGAATTAAACGTAAAACGAAATAAATGGCTCGTCGAGAACATACCCAAATCAGCAGATACGGAAAACATAGATCAAGACACCGTTCAATCAGATCGTGTCAATCTAAATGACGTTGAATCAGAACACTGCGATGATACCATCAAACTTGACTTGACCCCACCTAAAGCCAAAAAGAACAAGGAAAGTCTGCCACCAAAAAGAAAATTCTCTCCGAATCCCCAAAAAGTCGTCGAATCCGATGCGGAAGACCACCGAGCAGTCGATCCGTTTTTCATCACTGGAACCGGCACAAATTACTTGTCGACAGCTGTAGTCAACCGTTTTCAACCAGACGGACCGAACGACGGCCTTGTCCGGAAAGAGAGACGGGCGGCTCAAATGAATCGTGGTTACGGTGCGCACAAACGTAGACAACCAATGCAAAAAGCATGGGAAAAAACGAAACCACGAACTAATATTTTACAAGCCAATAATGTGACCAGGCTTGAGTCAACGCCGACCGAGAATTTCGCCGTAAAATTACATAAGGGCGGCAAAACGGAAAAATTACATCCGTCGTGGGCAGCCAAGCAAAAACAGAAGGGAATTCAATCATTTCAGGGCACAAAAGTAACCTTTGACGATGATTTGAAACCGGGTGCGACTGGACCTGGTAAGAAATCGGACGACAACGCAGAAAAGTTGCATCCTTCGTGGGCGGCAAAACAAAAATTAAAGCCATGCATAGCAGAATTCAAAGGACAGAAGATTGTGTTCGGAGAGGTCTGATCTTTAATAAAAAAAATGAACTTGTTAAAACCGCTTTATTTATTTCACTTTTGTCTACCCTCACACTAATCAGTTGTGAGTTATTGGGCGGTACTGTCCACTCACCACAACAAAGTCCTGTAAATACCCTAGCTGAATATTAGAAAAAAAGCAAACAAAAGTCTTTTACTTATATTTATTTATTTTCAAGCTAAAGAACTTATTTGACTAAAGTTTCGGCACATAATGTCCCTTACATTTATCGTCCCTGATCAGTTTGTCGATATCGACGGACGGATACCTTTCCTGGAGCAGATTGACATTGATATTCTGATTCCGTCGCATCAACATCATAACGTGGTTTCTATCGCGACTGTAAGAAAAACCAAAATGGAATAAATGGTATTTCAATTAAGACAGGTTAAAAACATACTTTTTGGCCTTCCTCTTGACATTGTACAATTTCTCACGGTATAACAGTAAAAATTTTCGTACTGCGTGACCGCCATAAGTGAATTTTCGAGTCTTGAACCACCTGGTGTTCATGTAGGGGGGAATGACATGCTCGCTCGCCCTGGAAAAGGTAGACATTTCTTTTGTATTGAATTATATTGATAATAACTCCATACCTGTAGTAATATCGAATGCCAAGTTGGTTGTAGACAAGTTTACCGGGGCGCTCACCCGTTTCACCTGTTTCCAGCATATGATAGGCCTCGTTGCGCTCTCGAACAACATTCTCTAAATTTTTCATGGATTCTTTGACCTGTGATGCGACAAAATAAAAGCAGTAACAGACATTTTCCTCTTGCAAAAATAGATCTGCAAACCTTATCCAATCGTTCGGGACTTGGAAAACACTCCATCTTATCATTGCATTCGTGCTCCATTGTCAGTAACATATTCTGCTCCCTTAGCAAAACATACCACAATTTATGAAGGTCCGAGTTGGACTTAATGCGAAGTTCATCTGCACGCCAGGCACGTCCCACTTTCACTTCATTCTCACCCCAGTTCTTTTTATCATCAAAGAACTCCATGAGATCTCTCCTGGATGACGTTGTGTGTATTGCACTGGTCAAGGCATAGTTATTTCTATAAATGCGAATTTATCAATAATAATTTATTTTTATTACAATAGAATCATGCGGATATTACCTGAGAAATGGCACTGTACTGACGGAGCCTATGTGAATTGTTTGCAATTGATTACATAAAGTACCCAGCGATCTGGAAAAGCTCACTATTCTCGATATCGAACTCATTCCTAAAATTCAAAATTTGGACTCCTGATGAGCCTTTTCGGTTCCGTAACTCCTTAACCTCAAAATATTAGGGAATAAAAATTTGACGTTTATGTCGTCACTGCATGAATTTGACAGTGGAACGCTGTTTAGCGAACGATAGCTGCAGATGGCATTGCAATAGGTAAATTGATTTCGCTAATGGTGATTTCTTTTCTGAAAAAAATGTGACCTGTAAAGATGCAAAATTTGTTGCAGTTCTGCCCTCTTTTTTGACAGTTCCGTCCGACAGGTCAATTTACAATAGAACGCTTTTAGGTCAAAAAGCTATTATTAAAATTGAAATAAATTTTCACTACACTCCGTATGATTTCTAATTACCGTATGACCCGTTGAACAGTTTAATTTATGCTTTTAAATCGTTTGCCGCTGTTGTCGTAGGATATTTTTTTCTTATTTTCATCGTTTCTTACGCACATTTGAGGTTAAAGGAGTTGCACCGCCGAAATTTTCGGGGCAAGAAATGCGAGTTTTCAAGTCAATTTTAGCCACGGACTCAAACCCCTTTTTCTAGCAGGTCAAAAAAAAATTGAGAATAGAACAGCGGAACTGCTAAATTGAGGGCAGAAACGGGTCACATTTTTTTGCAGAAAAGAAATCACCATAAGAAACGGGTCACATCCGTTAACTTCGGTTGATTCAAGCGGTGCGTGCCTGTCCATCAGTACTGTTTAAAATTAACAATGTGTACGGGGCTAGACTACGCGATTTAATAAAACTAAAAAAAAAACATAAGATAGACCCATGGAAGAAATATTGTCCTTCCAGAGTGGATTCTGATAAGATTACACTATTTTCAGTTACGTGACTTATTTTTTTAAATTTTTTATAGAGGTTCAGAGGCTGTAGGTATATTGGAGCCGTGGAGATCTTTATTTTAAAAAATATTATATAATTTCAATAAATGCTTTGGCGAAGTTAAGCATCACAGCAACAACTTAATCATGTATTATTATAAAAGTAGTGCTAGTTTTACTTAGCAGTGGAGATTTGACCTTTAATCTGCGGCTATTTGACTTGATAGCGGTTTCCAAACTATCGGAAATTTGAAGAACACTCGCGAACCGCGTCTTCCCCTCAAAGGAATGTCCCCTGCAGCATCTATTCAAAATGTCACTCACATTTTCGGCATCGACTTTGATTTAACTTATTATCAGACAATTTCAGCTTCACTGAATAATTTGAGATAATCAATAGTAAAAAAATAAATGCAACGATATAATTTAGTGTAATTTTTCACTTTTCAGCTTCAACAATATTTTTTCTTCTCATACGATATTACCATGGTCGAAAACAAGCGTAGAGTTGAAATCTGTTTTAAATTGACATCACCTAAATATCCTTTTGACTCTAATCTCAATGGATGACTCCAAGGGAAAAGATACACAAAAGAACGGCGCCAAACTTCCCACCTCAACCACAGTAAGCAAAATACTTTACAAATAGCTTAGTTTCATTTTCTTCTTATTTATTTCAGTTTATATCAAATAGTTAAACATAAATATCTAATTTTTATTTAATTTTTTAAGTTTCGTTTTTAATTTTTTTACGAATCATAATCAATGAAATATTATAGCAAAGCAATAAATGTGGTTATCCTTTATTTATTTATACTTTTGGTTTCTCTTGTTTAAAAGTTTTAATTTCGAAAAAATTACAAAAGGTAGTATGTCTGTATGTGTAATGAAAAACAACATAATGTATGCTATTATATAAATCAAATTGTTCGTGCCACTGAAAATAATGCATACCTAATTTTCGTCAAAAGATCGTTTTTAAAGCTTTTTTGTTTAATATTTCTGTTGTTATTCACAATTTTGTAATGTTGTCCTGTGCAACAATGAGTAAAACAGATTAGTTTTTTTTACATTACATTTGAAATTCTTTTTTCGCTTTATATACTTTATACCTATATACATGTCAAACATATTTTTAAAGGAATTTAAAATAAACTTAATTTGTGCAGTCAGTTTATTTGAAGTATGTAAGTATATTATTTTGTGATCGGTGTATTGTTATTTAATAAATAAGCAAAAATATGGTTGAAAAATTCATACAAAAATTTAAACGGTAGATAAACAGCAACAATGTATTTTATGCAAAACTTTTATCATTTTAAATAAACATAATAAAAAAAATTCACTGACTCGTTTTGAGAATAAATTTGTGCATTGACTTTTTAGATATTTCTATTGAAATGAAAAATAATAGATGAAAACCGGGTACTCTTCGTAAGAAAATTAAATAAATGCTATACAATTCATCTATTCGATTAAAATCGTTGTTAATAACGTCAGTATATAAAATCCTGTCCTTTGATTTGCTTAAAATGTAATTTATTCACGAATTAATCGAAAACTAAACCAAGTTTGTTTTAAAAGTGCGCTTATGTGCGAAATAAACCTGTCCACATGGAATGGCGTAGTGGAACAAGAATAGAAGTAGTAAATGTACATGATACGTGTCTTAAAATGGAAGTGCGTATACATTGTTTTTTGATAAATTTGAGTTTTTGGTATAGCCTAAAGATATGTATTTCCTCTACATTCTTATTAAATTGATTTCATCCAAAAATCTTTTAAACCACTTAAAACTGACGTTGAAAAGAAAACCCGTCTCTTTTCATGGAATCAAAAACATCGTCCCAAAAAAAACCTAATTTGCACGGATAATAAGGTTTAGTATTTTACTACGGCAAAAATATAACATCAAGAAAAGATAAGTCACACAAAAACCTTTTTTTACTAGAATTCTGTAAATGTACTCAAAACTGAGAAAGGTAAAATATACGCACTTTGTTTCTAATAGACACATATACAATTTCAATATATCGTATAATTTCAACAGCAAGGCAACAGTGTAAACAAGACACGTTCCCAAACAATCTTCAGACAAGCTTTCGTCAAGAATTCTGACTTAAGACTTGGTCGAGAATGTTACCACCGGACTTCTCAAGTTGTGGCCAATACCTAAAACTCCTTCATCTTTTCTTCGACTGCCTAGTCGCAGTCTAAATCATCATTGGGGGAAAGTCATGTCAAATATTGATTCACGTAAGTCTATAGTTTTACTCTAAGGTATGTTGGTCTCACTAACATTAATTGATCGAATTTATAACATCCAGCAGAGTAAAAGTATATCAAGGTATTTGTGAGATGATAATAATACTCATGTTTGCAATTGGCAGGTTAATAATAAATAGCAAACATACTTTTTCAATAGGCACTGATCACAAGCTTTGAAGAAGATTTAATATAACAGAACAGCAACATTAGAAAGTGTATTTTTTAAAAACCAAGTTTGAAATTATAAGTAAATTCGGCTTCAAACTCTCAATTCGCCACAACAAATAAATTTTTATGTTGAACCCATTATTAACCCAGAGATTAGTACCCATTTTGTGCATATGAACTTCGAGTTCGTCATTCCAATTATTCACTTTACACGTGTTTATACATATAAAAAAGGCCTTTTGTAAAAATTATACAATTAAAATATATTTTAAAAAAAAGACAAAAATTGAAATGTAATATATATCATAAATATATGATGAAAAAATCGATTTGTTACAACCTTTCGATAGGTGCGATTCTGAATGTCCACATGCATATTATTTTTTATCATATCATTTACATTTTTCAATATAATTTGTCTATCATAATTATATTTATTCTGCGACATTGTTGTTGTTTTTTAATAAATGTAATGAAACGTAATAAACAATTATTTATTATATTTTTTTTCTATTATTTCTTTAGTTTATTTTATGAATGAGGATGTGTTCTCTCTTTTTTGTGGTCTCCCCTATGTTTTTATTTATAGTATTTCACATTTTATTTTACGACGTGGAACTTTATTATGTTTACGATTCTTCTTCCCCCGTTGATCTTTGTCCTTTCGAATTTCGCGGACAAGAGTGTAAAACGCATCGTCCACGCCCATTCGCGTTTTAGCTGAGGTCTCTACAAATGGAATACCGTATTGTTTTGCAATCTGAAATTGAAGGGGTTGAGAATAGTTTTAAAATCTCGTAATGAGATCGAAATTTTTTCCATTGTTTTTTTAAATTATCCATTCACTTTAATTCAAATTAAATTCACATTCATCCACCTATGTTAAGGGCTTATGCGGGTCTTGACACTTCAAAAAAATAATTTTTTTGAAAAAAATGTGTAGAATAGTACATCACGTCAGGAATATTGTTTCAAAATTTCAAGTCGATCGGAGTGAAACCGTAGGAGTGAGAGAGATTTAAAGCGCCTTGTACCTATTAAACATGTCTTTACCGGCAACTCGAACTCGGCCACCTAGCATTTCAGGAAGCGGAAGCTCAGACCCGAGATTCCAGAATTTGACTCAGACAGGAACAAAAGGATGCATTAGTCCTTGCAGCTGCAGCAGAACCTTCGCTTTATGGGCTTGGAATCGATGATTGTTTGATTTCTCTTTAAAACTTTAAACGCGTTTTTCTCAAAACCACTTTTTTGACGCCGGTAGTCAAAATTTCTCAGAATCTAATATACTGATCGGCTTGAAATTTTGCACACTGCTTTTAGACATGATTGGCTTGTGCTTGAACGAAGGATTTTTTTACCTTCAATTACAACTCATTTTATAAGCCAAATATGGCCAAAATTTATGGAAAAAATGACATTTTTCGTAAAAAACGCTACCAAAAATTCAATTTTCATTTTTTAAAAAAATGCTTCGTTCAAGCACAAGCCATATTCATTCAACAGGAAAATTTTAGTTTTTTGATTTCTGATGAAAATTACTCGATTTACGGTGACTACCGAGAGGGAACTTTTTTTGACATGGTCAACTTCACGATGGCAGATTTGTTGATATTTTCATTTGAAATTTTCACAGAATGTTGTTTAACTATAGTACTTTTATATGCAATAAATTAAAATTGTACAATTCTTGTAATTTCTTTTAAAAAAATTCAAGGAAACATGCTTCTTTTTCGCCTTCTAGACCCGCATAAGCCCTTAAGTATGGCTATTTTTTTACTATAAGGAGCAATTTTATAATTTTTATCACTAAACAGTATTTTCAACCGGAAACATGTTTTTCAACTGTTCATATTATACCAAAATATAAATCACAATTTAATTAAATGATGAACCAAGACGGAAACATACTAGAAATGTTGTTAAAAGCCATTACCAAATAAAATGAAACCTTATTTGAATTCTGTTCTCTGATATTCAAAAATACAAATTTATTCTGGCTATCAATGCTTCCACTACTGGTGTACATTAAATATATGACTTGAATATTAGTCATCGTCATTATTGCCATCTAACAGTACTAAACTACTAATTCCAAAAGGCTAACTTTTACAGAGAGCAAGAGCTACAGTTTATCAAATTTTAATTAATTTTATGTCCCAAGATTAATTTTTTTATCAAAACTGAAAATCCGACTCCTAAAAACAAAAAAAATTCTTTAAAAAGAATAATTTTATATAATCAGGTCGAAAAGCTTAAAAACAGTTTAAATTTTGTTAAATTTAAGGGGCAACACCACTGTAACTGTCTAAAGAAATGCTCTTTTTCGACAATTTTTTTTAAATGGAAGGAAAGGAAAAGATAAATAATATTTTGGGAAGTGAATAACCATATATTTAAGTATAGCGCTCTGTGGCCTGCAGTTTAGCTTGCGTAAATTTGAACCTAGCATAAGGGAAAAAAATCACTGAATCTTCATGAGTATAGCTAGAGAATTACGTACGGGAATTTATAAATATTGAGTTTTGTGCGGTTGACGAGTATTTGAATATTTTTTTTCAATTTTCGACCAAAAACAGGACAGTTATTTGCTAAAATTTTTTTTTTAAATCAACGTATCAAAAATTCCGTACGTGATTCTCTTGGGAATATTATTTTGAAATCGAATGAAAATTGTTCGAGTTAAGTTGCAGGCCGAATTCGAAAATCGTGTTTCGAGAAAAACGCTTTCAAAGTTTTGAAATGTGTTACAGACATGAACAAGTAAATAATTTTAGTTTTAGACGCCAATATCCACATCCAGAACCTTCGTATTCCGTGGTATGTTAGTCAGTCAATCATTAAAATTGCATACAGCGATATCCGTTGCTATATATAGGATTTTTACCTTTTTGTACATGAACTGACGCTATACTAACGAAATTCTGTGTGAAAATACATCCAATGCAACACAAAAACTTTCTAGCGATATCTATTAGTTATTAGTTATCCAGAAGTTAGAAACCAGCGGGTAAATCATTAGGCAGGATCTTCTCAAATGGATACCTGATGCGACACAGGTAGTCGTTTCGAAGCAGCCTGATGCGTTCGGTAAAAAGCTCCAAATTCCAGGATAAAATTCATTTTCATGTTCTCCAAGGTTCAAAAAAAAGTTTAAGCAAATAAAAAAAAATCGATTTTTCCATATTTTTATAGTGGTGTTGGGCCTTAAGCTTGGTTAATTCATTTCTCATTTTTAGCTCCAGCATAGATTTATGATTTTGTGCAATCCGGCAGATCGCAAACATTTCAACATTTATACACTGACAAAAAAACCACTGCCACTTCGTTGTTAACATATTTTGATGGTAATACAAACAATAATTGATAAAAATTACTTCCCTCAACACCTTGCAGTATATGAGCGGCCATCGCCCGTACCCCAACTTTACACCATCCTCTCTCCACGAATATAAAAAAAAAAAACAATTTAATCAAGAAACAACTTAGTTATAAACTCCCGCTATTCGCAAATTCTTTACAATACATAATAAAACCAAGTCGTGTCTTTTTGAAAAACCTTATAAAAAGAATAGATAGAACACGCATATGTAGCATATCGTCAAACACACATTTTTTTATGCCCCGTCACATAATTTCACTTTAAATGCATGATTCAATGCCTTGCAATTAATTTAACTCACTTCAAACAAAACCAATCAACAGCGTAAACTATTTTAGCATAGTTTTCCGCAATGATTCATATCACAATATGAGTATACAGGTCAACTTACTTCTCGTGCTTGGGTCATATCAACAGCCCATGCTTGAAGATCACATTTATTGCCTACAAGAACCATTGGAACTTCTTCTGCATCTTTCACACGTTTAATCTGTTCACGATATGTCGCTAAGAAATAACAAATTTATTTTTGTTTACGGTAAATTAGTAAGAGTTAAAAAAATCAGTTCCTCTTACCAATATCTTCAAAACTTTTGGCACTATTAACAGCAAATACTAGTAAAAATCCTTCACCGGTTCGCATATACTGATCTCGCATGGCCGAATATTCTTCTTGACCGGCTGTGTCCAAAATATCTAATAAACAAGTTTCACCATCTGAAAGAGAAATTATTATATCTATGAATGTTTGTTTATTTGTACCATATTTTTCCAATTGCGATGAAACATTGTAGATTTTTTGAGTGCAAGCTCGCAGTATCAGTTTATAATAGGTGACGCGCGAGTCACTTCAACAAATGAGTGTATTTCAGAAGAAGAGAAGAGAACTGTTGAACTGATGTTCTTCGATTTTTTCGGCCCCGATCCCTTTAAGATCCCAAGCTGATTTTAACAGTATAAAAATAGTATAATATAAAAAATAGAGAGAATAAAAAAAAATATGTTTTTTATGATATAACGATTTTGATTGTTATCCTTGAAAAAAAAAAAAAATTAAAGTATAACTTTTAAATTCGCATTTCTTTACATAGCGACAACTTTCCCCTTTAAAATAAGCCATATTTTATTAGTCTATGATAAAAATTAACAGAGATTGAATTTTCAAAGAGGACTCGGACACCATTTTTGCGAAGTCTTTAACATATGTACTATAAGGTCCCACCTGTGATCGATTCTTGATAGAACGACCGCACTAGACATTATGCTCTATTGCACTCAAGTCTCTTAGGTTGTAAGTGAAAAATACAGATTGGAAACGAGAATGAAGCTGCTCCGTACTTCATAGACGAAGACTTATAATATAGATTTTAGCAAAGCCAATCGGCTAGAACTATAGCAAGAATGGAACTGCCGAACTGAAGCTTAAATAAGAAAGCCATTGCCAAATACAACTTACTTCATGCGTTGCGTTAAGAACGTCGGTAAATTCGTGTGTTTCGCGAATGATTCAACCAATATTAATTAATCCCTTTTCTTCTCATGTAATGTAAAAACCAAACAAAACTTCACAAACTTCCTCGAAATAAAACAATATTAATTCATTTTATGAGAATGGTGTCAGTATACGTACTATAAGTACTTGTTTTTAATATTTCAATGACGAGTATAGAGATGTGCATATTCTTCATGGAACACATCGTTATTTTTTAATTGAACTAAAACGAATACAAAAAGAACAAACAATTTAAAAAAATCTTAACATAACTTCTCATAGAAAACTTGAACCAAAAAAATTTATATGTAGTATTGTAAACATAATGTATGTTAGCCAGGCGGCAGTATAACAGAGAAATTTGCCGGCGATAAAATGATTCAGATAAATATAAATTCTGCGTTACATATTTTATAGTCGGTAATAATTACGGAACAGTATAAAAATAGTTAATCTAGATTAAGACGAATCTACTGAGATAAATTAAATGAATTATGCACTTTTCTGGAAGCAATTTATCATGGCTGGCCAATCGTTAATACATTATAACATTATCTATAATTCATTAGGAAGGCTTGCAGAAAATTTTCAATCTTTCAGCGCCACCTATTCGTTTTTCTGACAACAGATGGCCCAACTCAGAGAAAAGACGAAATATTTACAGAAAACCTGGCCTATGTACGAAGAAATTTATACGCTTTTTTATATACAGGGTTAGGCGATTGAACTGTTACCTATTCAAACGGCCATATTTTTTTTGTGTTAAATTATTTTTTATTAATTCAAATTACAAAAGTGTGAAAATAATCAAAATTTCAGAATTTACTCGTTTTAGCTCGATGTGGCCACCTTTTGCCTTGAATATGGCCTTCAATCGGTTGAAAAATGCGTTGCATGCTGCACGAATGTGATCTTGCGGTATTTTCGCCCATTCCCGTACAATGGCTTTCTTCAGCGCATCCAAACTGGCATATTTTTTAGTCCTCACCTTGCTCTCCAAAATGGCCCAGATGGAATAGTCCATCGGATTTGCATCTGGCGAATTCGAAAGCCATTGTGTGAACGAAATGAAGTGTGGAACATGGTTTTTTAATCATTCTTGGTTCATACGAGGTTTATGAGACGATGCCGAATCTTGTTGGAACGTCCATGATCTACGACCGAATTGTTTGCGTCCCCACGGCTCTAAAGCAGCTTCCAAAAAATTTTCCCGATAATAAGTCGCATTGACTTTGACACCAGGCTCGATGAAAACGATTGGACAGCGTCCATCGGCGGTCACAGATGCCCATACCAAAATTACTTCGGGTGGCCATTCGAAGGCTCAAATTTTCGTAAGTGCGTTCAGTTAAGTAAACACAATCATTTTTAGAGTTTATGAACTGCTCAATGGGGAAATTTTTCTCATCAGAGAACACAATGTTTGGAAATTTGCCACGTTCGTGCAAGCGTAACAACTCCTTTGCTCTTTCGAGTCTAACTTTTTTTTGCTTTGGTGTAAGATCGTGAGCCTTTTGAAACTTGTAATGCTTTACCTGGAGCTCATTTTTGAAAATGCGTCGGATGCTTCGCTGGGATATTTTTAGTTCTTTGGCAATTTGATTGCTACTACGACGCGGATTTCGTTCAAGTCGAGCCTTCACTTTCCTAACCATTTCAGGTGATGTTGCTGTTTTTTTTCGTCCACCACCATAGCGTTTGGCAATGCTGCCTGTATCATTATAACGTTTTATGGTGCGATACACAAACATTTTATTCACTTTGAGATGGACGAACAATAGCTGGTTGTGATTTTCCAGCCAAATATAACGCGATCACACTGTTACGTTTCACTTCCATTTCGAATAACTTTTGTTCTATAAAGCTTAGACGCTTAGGCTTGTGGTAGCTTGTAAGCAATATAAAGAGCTGTCAGTAGTATGAATTTGACATAGCTGTCATAGCTGTAAAAGTTGTGAATATGGCATACCCTAAATGGAAAGTCCCACCCTTCTACCCGTCTTAAAGGTGAGTGCTTTTTACCTGCCCCTCCCTTTACGTGTTGAAGGCGGTAGACCTGTTTCTATATAAAATAGTGAAACTATCCCGAATTTCTCATTCTTCTTCAAATATTTAGAAAGAATTTGTCAAGTGGTGAAGAAAATATTGTACTTAAGGGCTCATATAACTTTGAAAATCGATTTATTTTTTCTTACAAATTTTTATATCTTATACTTTCAAGAATTATAAAAAAAATGGAATTTAGAAAATTCCACTCTATTACAAAGTTATAGCACTAAATGTGACCATACATCGGTTTAAAGCGGCTTCCTGGCTATTTGCCGCTCCACTCTTAACAGCAGCGTTTAAAATATATTTTTTCGCAAAAGCCGAGTATCATTCATAGGACCATCTGTGAAAAACACGAAGATAAAAGAGCAAGAAAGCGTACAGTACGAAGAATGGGAGACTAAGTTAACATTTTACCTATCAAAAACTTTAAACGCATTTTTCTCGAAACTATGTTTTTTGACCTGGTCGGCACGATAACTCAGTCAGTTTTCAAAATTTTTCAACTTTTTTTTTTTAAATTTTGATAACTGTTTTTTCTATAGTCTATCGAGAGCTTTTTTCAATTTTTTGCTTGGAAATTTTTTTATGAATTATTGAACGCAAATTTTTCTTAAAAAAACTGATTACTAAAGTTTGAAATACTGTAACTTATTTATTTTTGAAAAAATTAAAAATTCCCTCCGAGAGACTATAACTACTACAATCTCGTACAAGATTCTTTTTCATTTTTGCAAATTGAATTATTTTTAGTGAAGTTATGATGCCGACCAGCAGGCGCCGTCGTTTTCATAAGTAGTCAATTTATACCAGTAAAAAACAATGTTAATATTAAAAAACAAAAAAATTCTTTTTTTTTCTATAGTTGAATATATAATAAGAAATGTGAACCCAACAATAAATTTTTTTTTTTCACTATACCTTTATAATAATTTTTCAAATTTTTCAATTATATCTTTATTGAAGACCACAAAAAGTTTTCCTTGAGAGAAATTGCAAGAAAAGAGGATGTTTCTCATCAAACTGTGATGAGAATCAATAATTGACCGCAGGAAAATCAAGACCTAGTCAGCAGCAAACGGCGGAATTGTCGCGGAATAAGGAAGACAACGCCTCAAACGGATCGTAGAATTGTTCAAAAGGCCTGCGAAAACCGACGAGAAGCCTGCGTCAAGATCTATTGGGCGAAGGGATAGAGATATCCGCTATGACTTTAAGAAGGCGTTTCTATGAAGCCAACCTTAAGTCATCGTGCCCATACTATCAGAAACCTGTTCTCTTCCGCAAATATCCCAATTCTTCCTTGGCCAGGCAATTCTCCCGACCTTAACCCTATGGAGAATGTCTGGAGTCTCCTGAAATCTGAAGTTTACTCCTCCCCTAATCCTACCGTTACTATCTTAAAAGAAAATATTGGAAATATCTGGCAAAACAGAAAAGGAATCAAGAATATTATACATTAAGGCTGTAATTAGTGCTAAGGGTGGCCCTACCAAATATTAACACCAAATTAAATTTTTAACACATAAAATATCATAAAACGAATAAAGAATTTTGAAAACAAAAAATGTATTTTTTATTTCCTTTCTGCAAAAAGTTATAGCATAAAGAAAGAGAAAATTTTAAAAAAAACCTTAGTGGTCCTAATTCGTTGAACAGGGACTGTATAAAATGGAAAAAGGTAAATTAAAACTTAAACAAATTTCAGTTTATATAAAAATTTTAGCCCAAAAATTTTTATTAAAATTATGAAACTTTCTTGTTTAAGGAACATTCTCAGCTAGAACTGATCAATGTCCCACACTAGATTACAAATCACCGCAACTGAACCGAAAAGATTGGAGCAGGATCATCTATCGAGGTGGACAAACTAGTTCAGTAGCGTCTTAAAAAAAGAAGATCGGAAATTCACATCCAACCACGTACTATTTTTTTATGTGACTCGTTGTATGCCAGTTAATTAAACTACGAAACTGATTTCCAAGATAAAGCGACGTAATCATTTTTACAGTGCTCAACTCCACTTCAATCTACCTAGTATTTACAACTCTATTATAACAATTCAAATTGGAAGAATAATATACCAATACTCCTTGTGCTACATTTTCTAGTGAAATGCAATCATTTCAACGGAAATCTTCAACTCGAGTACCATACGGGATTGATGATTAATTCATATTGAAAAAAAGAGGCCACTAGATTAATTGATTAAAATTTCGCGAATTAAATAATCCGAAAAGAAATTTATCGAAGAATAGAATTTTTTCAAGTTGCTATTAAAGTCAAATGAAATGTTATGTACTAAAAAAAGAAAAAGAAAGAATTACTGATTTCAAATTTTACAATAAATAAACTAAACCCAGCCCTGCCTATTACAATATCCCAATGGACTTGTGTTGCTTGAAATGGCCGTCAAATTGCAGCTCCTTAAATTCTAAAAGCCATGAAGGTAAAAAACGAAAAACCCGATATAATGGACAGTAGAACAACGAAAATTTTAAATGGGTAAAATGTAGAAAAGACGAAAGCATTATGTACCTTGAAATCATTATCAATTTTCAGCATAGATGGTGGTGCTGAAAAGATAGGAGACTCGACAGGTATATAAAAAATAACTAATATCAAACATATTTTAATTGCGTAATAGGTGTAGTGTTGTTACACTAAACAAATGTTTTTAATTGCACTAATGACTTTCTTTATGTATTTGGTGGCAAATAAGCAAAATACTAAAAATACACCTGAAAAAATATAAACCCAATCGTTATTAGTAAAATAAATACATATGTATGTAGGTGGGTATTTTAATCGTAGAAAAACGATAGACATGCAAAAGAAGAAGATTATCTTCTTATCTAATCTTGTTTTTTACAAAGATATATTTAAACTGTGGCTATCAAAAGTTTTTTCGAAAGTAGAAATTAATGTACGCATAGATAATAGTGAACTTTGCTATTTGGGGCTTTAAAAGTGCGAATAGAACAAATACGTTTAGCGTATCAACGTTAAGTTAGAATTGAATATTAACAACCCGCAGGTAAAGTGGTTGTAAATACACATTTGTTTCTAACTCATTATAGAGGTAAAATAATGGCAAAAATATCTCACTTAAAGGCGTCGAAAGAGGTTCTATGATGAAAAACGCTTTCACACATAAAAGCGTACTTTCCGAGTCAACATTTTCATATGTACTGGGACAAGCAAGTTATTAATTATCGGTTTGTCAAACGATATACTCCTGTCTTCAAAGAAATAAACTTGACTGCATATGATGCAATATTACGAGTAAGTATGCAGAAAATGTTAAAAAGTATATTGCATTGATTCGAGTAATCAAAGAAGTTTGGCGCCTGAGAAAGGTTTACAGTGCAACTCGGATATAACGTACCATGAGGGGACTACAAAAGTAGAACGTTATAACCGATAGTACGTTATAACCAACATAAGAACCTTTCACTTTTGTGAATGGGGATTGAAAAGGGTACGGTTTAACAGAAAGTACGTTATAAAAGTGCACTTTATAAGCAGGTTGCACTGTATATAATTCCTAGAGTAGAGGCGGCAACTTGGGAAATACGAAATTACTACCTAGCTCGATCCGTATCTGCTCACTTTAAAATACACTTGACAATCATAAGACTATCTACTAAAACAATAAAAAAATCAATTAAAATAAATTCAGAATGTAAAATTATGCTAATAAATAAAAAGTGGCGGATCGTCGGCGAAATTTCAAGTTAGATTTATTAATAATCGATTCCGGAGTTTATAAAATAAGATCTCAACGAGATTGAAGGTTCGTGGAAATAACACTCCCAAAACAATCAACAGTGACTTGAAAAGAAAACTGTATCCACACTCCTGCCTGGTACAGGTAATAAAATAAAAATAATATAATAAATAATAATAATATAATAAAAATAAGTGTTAATATAAATTAATCGCACCATCCAATCACTGTGTCGAACGGCGACGATTAAATTTCAAAACGCTACAACTTTTCATTTCAGGGCTTGCGAGATTTGAAACGCTCAATCTGTTTCAAAATATCGACAGATTTAATTTTTTCTTTTTTTTCAGGTTGTGGTCGCAACAGTAGTACCTTCGCGCCCTTTCGCCTCATAGAGTCAGTCTTCCCCTCTTCTAAGTTTTTGTAAAATCGGCAAAAGCCCGCATGCCCCCCCCCCCAATTTTACCGGACGCCGATGGGGAATCGGCAATTTTCCAGCGGCCCCCCTTCGCATTCGATCGGACGCCGATGGAATTGCCACTTTGCTCCTCTGGTTCAACTCTTCAGACGCCCTTGAAAATATATCTATCTCCCTCCCCCCTCTCAATTTTCTCTCGATGGACATTAGGCGAGGGAGACTCGCGTACTTAGTATATGCGAATCCACCTGCCGCTCGTTCACATGTCAACTTGACAACTGAACCACCACTCCCCAAAATAGACGCGAAATTTTTTTTTCGCCCGACTTTCAATCCGATTTTATTCGGTCGGCACGAAGAGAGTTTTACCGAAACAAATTCCAATCCATGACAAAATTACGCACCGATTACAACTTGTTTCCTATACGAGTCCTCAATGGTTGGATCGTATTCGTCCACGAAATGATTCTGGATGAGTTGAATTGTGAGCGCCGATTTACCAACACCGCCGGCACCGACCACCACCAGTTTGTATTCCGTCATTTTCTCACGCCTTTTCGTTCGAATCCTCGGATCGCAAATGTCGCGGCTTGTTTCCTACTTTCTCGAATTTCGAAATTAAATTCGGCCGACCAAACAAGACACCACACTAAACAAAAACACCCTTGTTCTGTGGCCGTCGTCGTCGCGCTTTTCTTTCACAAAAACGTTCACACCGCGCGGCCAAGACAACCGACAAAAAAAATCGCCGCGCGCGGTAAAAATTCTTCCACACGTACTACGAATACGAACGGGTGCGGAACAAAGGATAATTTCTGCTGCGCTGTTTTTTTTTTTTTTTTGTTCGCTAGACTTTGCTATGCGTACCGCTCGATGTTTCTTCGTTTACCCGACGTCTCAAAGAAAAAAGCAAAACACAAAAACTGAGCTGGGATCTCGTCGTCCCGACGTTTTCACTGTGAAACTGTGCGTCGTGTCGTGTATGTCTGCCTGCTCGATTATTTCTCGTGACTCATTCGACTCACTTACGAATCCATTGCTCGACAATTTCGTCGTCTGTTCGTTCGGCAGATTTTTTTCGCAATAAAATCTCGTCGTATCGAAGTCACTACACACCGAAAAAACACGCAGTTTGTTCGGTCGCCGACGTGAACCCGTGAACGGTGAACAGTGAACGTGAAATATCCACTCACTAGTCACTGGGGAAAGACAGTAATGCCAGATGGATGATATGATAATCCCCAAAGTTTGCTTAAATTTCCCCAAAATTCCACTGCTCGTAAAATGATCCCAACAAAATAATTACAACTGTTCGTGATCGCAATAAGTTGATATAGTGCTGTTTATAATTTTTGGCTTCGAGGTGTAAGTGAGACAGTATAACGTTTGCCATATATGTATATAAAAAGAATACTCGACACTAGAAAGCAAAAAAATATATTCAAAAAAACCAAAAATGGGGGAAAAAAAAACCAACCTGGTATTACTGACTAAAGGCTAGACTCGTACTCGTCTGGTCTGGAACTGGCTTTGAGTCCGGTACCTTGACGATGGGTGCGAAGAGTGCGTGCGACAGCGGTTGCCGTTTGCTTTCTCTCATTTTCGCTGATGAAGCGCACGTTCAATGAACGCCCAACCCCGGTTGCGTTTCGATATGTTTTTGCGACATGACGATTGGTATCACTGTACATTGCTCGCGCATAAAACTGTCAGCTGTCATCCTCATCATCCACCGCAGGGTGACACTTCTGGTGAAACAATAAAAATATAAAAAATAGTGAAAAAATTAATTTTAGAGTGATTGATAAAATTTCCAAATATAAAAAAATTTAAGTTCTCCTTAAAAGACGGTGTAATGGTCGTGTCGAAAGGAAACAGGTAAATACGCCCGATTTGTGGGTGCTTCGAGTTGTTGTTACGTCTTGGGGAGATCCGAATTTTTTTCGTGTTAATTTCACACTTGATTCGATTTTAATAAGTTTTACTTTGATAATTCAATTAAAACTTATTACTGAGTCATTTCAATTGCTCTTCGTACTTAGGCTGATAGGTGGACTCTATCTTTATGGAGTGACTGGAAACAAGGTGCGTACGAAGTGAAAGTCGGAAATTGTTTCATCTGTTCAACTCGTCTTGGCACGTTGATTCCTTGTTGCCTCCACTAAAGATGACCTAAACATTTATAAATCATGCTAAGATAACTATCCTCCATTCCTGTTTCATATAGTCACAAATGGGCGAAAAAAATAAAGCGTCGCAAAAACTGTCACCACCAAATCATGCAGTGCTTTTTTCGATTAGTGAAAGAATCTTGTTTAAGCCGTCCGTGCCAATGAGGTATTCCTCAGAGCCGGTTCAACTTCTAGAAACTTCCTCTCAACCTTTTTTCTTCCTATCTCAAAATGTTTAACGCCGTAAAGATTTTCCCTTAATCCCACATAAACAAACATTTCCGTATTTGCAATTGCAATATGTCGAGACCAAACAAAGTTTGTTAGAAATTAAGTACAAGGGAAAGATTGATGAAGTTAGCTGACTAAATGTAAAGGGAGACAAAGACGGTGAAATATTGTAAGCTAGAAGGCAAAATTTGTTTTCGTATAATTCCGATAAGGTCTTAGGACAGTAATAATATTGTACCTGTATCTTGGGTACAGGGACCCGTGATGTGTTCATAAAAAAATTATTTCTTCTCCATGAAAAATAAATAAAACTGCATCTCTCTTCCTTTCTGCAGGATTCATTTCTTTCTAGTTAATAATGTCGCAAAGTCCCCCAAATTACATGGAAAATATTCCAGTGAAAATATCCGAACAATATAAGCCACCGCCGAAAGTATCCCTGCCACAGAGCGTATGCCAGCGACTTAATGCCGATGAATTACCCAGCCTTCTGCTTGACTATGATTTCAGTCTCGAGAAAAATGTTCTACGTCAAATCGACGAATGGAAAAAAGTTCGAGAAACGGATCGCGATACGCGTCGCGAACGAATCCGAAAACGTGAAACCGATCGCGTAAAACAAATCGAAGAGAAACAAAAACAATTACTAACTGCTGTTTCGTATCCGAGCGCTGAGGATCTTTCGTCGGACGATGACGATGGAAGTTCGGAACCATCGAACAACCCAGTGACCGCAATTCATCCGCATCTGCAACGGCCTGTCGCTAGTGGTGCGTCAGCTTCGGTTCAATGTAGTCCATCACAGCAACGCTTCGATACGATCCTTACGCCAACAATAGTGCCTGATGCCTATAATCACGTCGCATATAACAATTCACTATTAAAAACAAATCTTAGCAAAATAAATTACTCGGACTTTGAGAACGACACGTCGTCACCGTTCGATAATATCGAATTGAAAACAATTAACGATTTAGATATTTTAGCTCAGGTATTAAATGTTACTCAATTGCATTCCACTTGTATCACTAATCAGGATGAGGACGAATCGCGTTCTATCGAAATAATTCATACGGCGGCCCTGCCGTGTTCAAATACGAACGCCAATAACCACCAACCGCACCAGCAAGATTTGTATCTGTCAACAAACAATGACAACTGTAATACAGCAGCCGGATTAGAGCAGTCGGTGGGGAACGTCTACGGTCCGGCGGCTTGTTCGCAAAACGCTAATCATTTCTATTCAGCCTATAACAATCAGAATATCCACAATAATGTAAATATGAACGGAATGGCGACAGGCAATGATTTTTACTACTATCAAAACCACCACCCAAACTACGATAATTACATGTACAGTAACGTTAACTACTCGATCAATCCAATATCGAATCAAAGCCCGAACAGTGTGACGGGGAATACAGCAGCTACAATTGGAGCCCATTTACAGGATTGCGGTGCGACCGCAATAGGCTGTACTACGGATTCGGCCGTTGCGGTGCAGCCCAAAAGCAAATCGAAAAGTGTCCCCGATATCCTCAAGGAATTAAACGCCGAAATACGCGATTCCGAAATCCGCAGAACTAGAAATCATAGTCAAAATATTGACAAGTGTGAAAGTGAGTTAAATTCGCGCATGGCTTACGAGGATTCCTTTAAAGCTTGCTTTCTTCTCTCTTCGCAGGCAAATCAGTTAACAATACAGTTGTGGTGGCCAAGAGAACAACGCCAATGAACGAGGCATTTATGAAATTGTCACCATCATCGCAGTCATTAGCTAAAAACATCAGCTACATGGGGTTCCCGTTGGAAAGAGTATCCCGTATTGCCGAACGGTTCGGAAACGATGACAAGAAGGTAAGTTTCACTCAGCCTGTAACTTCTCACGCACACATTTTACTTATTTTTTTCCCCCAGATTGTCGAGCATCTTATACCTCTCAGTGAACTGTTAGATTTAGGATTTGACGAGACCAGAATATCCGATGCGCTCCTAAAATTTGATAACAATAAGGAAAAGGCTTTGGACTTTTTGATTTCGTAGTATTTAATCAATGAATAGAATCTTCAAGAAAAAAGCATTCACTCTTTGCATTTTATTAATTATTATAAAGAAATTTAGCACTCCATTAATTATTTATTGCTTGAACTTTCCGATTTTATTTTAACTCGAATGAAGCTGCGGCCCAAGCCGATCGGTAAGCTTGCTTATGACAAGTCTCGCTATAATATATATAAATTATATGATGTGCCTATTAAAATATTTAAAATAAAACTTACCAACTATGTAACCCACATATAAACAAAATTAATAGCAGCTTCGACGTCGCCGTTCGATAGAATCAACGCTTGCAAATTGATGGCGTCGTCGGTTAGACCGACTTCGCGCATCGTTAATAGCTCGCTTTCGTATGAACGTAGTGGTGCTGTTGTCTGATCTATGTTTTGAGTTTCAGAAGTATCCATCATACCTTCGGATGAATCGGAAGCGGATCGCGTTGCTGATGACGTTTGCGTCGACGACGACGATAGTAGTGCCTGGCTTAGCGCATTGTTGAAAATGGATGAAGTTATACGAAGAGGTGCCGATAGCGTGGCAGACGTCGACGTTGTTGGAAAGTCATCTGTTAAATTCGTATTTCGTTGGGCGATGTTTGAAAGCGAATTAGACGACGCCGAACCGGCTTGCATTAGAGCAGCAATTAATTGATCGCGACTAATTCGTCGTATACGTGCTTGTTCGGCATTCGATTGTCCCGATGTTTCCTCTTCCGAGCCCGACGTTAGATCCGAAAAGAGTTCTTCACCTGCTAGGCCGGAAACTGTCGACATAAATTTTGATTTACGGGAAAACAACAGTAACAATAAGTTGGCACTTACCCGACGAATCGGTGTAGTTCTTTGTGATTTCTTTTTTCGTAGTTTTCACAATGAATTCGGCTGCGTCGCAAATGATGCTGTAGTTCTGCGCCACTTTCTTGATCACTTCGGCTTTGTCGAGCGAATTAAAAAGAACCGAGTCGCGTATTAACGCCTGTGCACCCAAATTTTTACGGAATTCTGGGTATTCGTCGAGAATCTTTTGCAGAATATTCATACGCGATTGCACGTTGATTTGAGTGCCTGTTACTTCGACGAAGACCTCGGCGATTTTTTGACAGTCTTGATCCGAATAGGATGTGTTTGATACGTACGGTTGGGCCTTGATAGTCTTCTTTAGAACATGAACCGTTGTGTTCGGTGATATGCACATTTTGCTCATTTTTTCGTTATCCTCTAGGACATTGCCGCCGTATAGAAGTTCTGAAATGAAGATTGTAAACCATATAGAGCGCAGTAACTGTTTTCTCCCAAAAAACAGAAGGCATCTTATTGTTATTGCCATGCAATATGGAATAAGTGATGAACGAAAACCAAGAAGCAAACACAAGAAATTTTGTGAAAGATTCATATGAGGCTTTGATACTAGTAGGCACAAAATAGTTTACAAAATATGCCACTTACCGATTTCTTCAATGGGATACTCAATCTTTTTCGAAATTTGTTCACGAAAGATGCTTATGTTCTGCTCCAGATCAACATTTTCCAGCGGTACACGTTCATACGTACGATTTGGAATCCGTATCCCCAGAAATAGTTTCGCCATTATTAGAGCAATATTAATTTGTACGTCTTCGCACGTCCTTTGTTTCAACATTCACAAACTTACACTTTTCTTTTCAGAACAAAAGCTTGACATGTGAGAAATGATTTCGATAATTTTTGTTTTGACAGTTTTTAAGTAGAAGGATTCTGTGTGCGGATGCAGGTTGAGTAACAGTGAGGTACGAAAATCACTGCTTGCATATGTTTAAAGATATTAGTTTCGCATATTTAACACTTTCAAACTGTACAATTTTCTTTACCCAGTCTGATTTAATCAGAGTCAAAATTGCTTGCTAGATACCTACATACTTTTATTCATTTGACAAATTAAATAGTTAACAACTCCAACGAGCATTGAGCGCACCCGTTTCGCGGCATAGGTCAGCAACTACACTTTTTGTGTTTTCTGCAAGAAAAGAACTGTCAAGTGTGCGGTGTCGTTGGTCGCGCGAAATAATTTTCTTCCTATATTTCCACACCAATATTCTCACTTAGAGTTGTTATAATTGTAATTGTAATTAGATTAAAACAAAAGCTATATAGTATCAAATTAAAAGCAGACGAAAGGAAAAAGCAAGAAAATGTCTCGGCCGTCGTTGTCTCGAAACGAGCGTGTTGCTCAAATGACCAAACAAGAAGAGTTAATTGCTAAAAAACGGCAGGAAATATTGGAAAAGCAAAAAACTTGGGAATTGGGCCAAGCGGTGGCCGCCGCTCAAAGTGGCAAAACTAAAAAGAAAGAGGTTGCAAGGTAAACAACATGACCGGCGAGGCTCACAAAGTTTTTTTTGTCATGGTACGATTGACCTAATTCTTTTTTGTTTCCAGTAAACCAATTGGGGCGGCGACAACCACAAAGCCGACTGTTGTTCCCGGCACTATTATAGATCCCCTAGATCTAAAAGGAAAACTACAAAACACTTTTTGTAATGATGGCTCGTTTCTGACGCACTTCAAAAAGATTTTAGACGCTGCGAAAAAGGAGGATGTCGTTGAAAAGATCGAAAAAACGTAAGTACGAATAGATTTTCAGCCGATAGTTCTGGTCTGACAATCAAGGGGCTTTATTTAGCACTTAGCGGTATTTTGTGTGGGTCGTGTTAATACGTTGAAATCTCTCACATCCGTCTAAATTGGGATGAACAATGGTTAAACTAAAGTAGGTGTAGGGTGTCGATACATAAATATGTCTGTCCTTCGTAGAATTAGTCGATATGTACCTGGTTTGTTCCAGGCAACTTTGCGGTTCTCGTAGAATCAATAAGCCGGTAGCACCGGCAGCAGATATAACGCCAGCAAGGCGCTGAGATCACTCGTCTTCAACGTCATTTGGAAAATCAGAAATCAAAGTTAATTACAACTATTGTCTTCGAAAAATGTTACTAACCCATGAAAATGTCCAAGAAACAGTATTCAATATCCAGCAGGAGTTGCAATACATCATTGTTAGACGGTTAGAGGACAAAACATAATTTTGCGAACCGTGTGGATAGAGTGGCCCGATCTAAATTCCATTGAAAATTTATTGCAACAATTAAAAGAGGCTGTATTTAAGCAACTATTATAAAAAAATCAAGAGCCGCTGATGGGAGCGATGGAACCTTTGCTAAAGTTTCAGATGTGAGGTACTCGCGTGCTTCGAGACACGTGAACTTCACTCAAAAATTTTTTATTACTTTATATGTCTACGCCTGTGCAGATTCTCTACAGATATCATACCTTACTTTCCGACAACCCTGCATATAATAGATTTAAATTTAATTTTTTCCAATTGTTTCTTGTCATGTAGTATTGACATTAAATTTACGATAGTTTATAATTGGAAATTAATTACTATAAGTTATTTAATAAATTGTATTACGCTGCATATGTATGTTCTCTATTTTAGAGTCGAACCTGAAAAAACAACTCCTATTCCCGAAGTGAAGCTAGAAAACAAGGAACCGCCTCAACCAGAGCCAATAGCAGCAGCTGTAGTACCACAATACCCAATTTCACTACAACCACCGCCATCAGCAGCAGCTCTTACTTACAACGGCGTTTCGATTCCAAATATCCAGCCATTCGTTTCGCAACTGCCCCATCTTCAACCACAGTCAACGTGTAATCGTTCCGCTACGCCACCATATTTCAATCCGCCACCCAATTTTCAGACTCTTGCATATACCTCAATAACTACACCGCCGCCACCACCACCCCCGTCAACACCACTCTATCTTATTCCGCCACCCAGAGAGCTCGATTTGAATGCAATACCAAAGCCCGAGCTGAACTTAGATGCGATAAAGATTCCCGATCTTGAATTCCAAGGTTTGTATATATTTTTTAAGTTTTCTAATTTCGTTGAACTACTCCCGATTCGAAATACAAAAAGAGTTTTCTTTTAAATTTTAAAATTACACAGGCATAATTTGTTGTGATAGAAGCAGTATAGAGAGCGTTGATAACAAAAGTTTTTAATTAGTTGAGTACTGCTTGTGTCACAAAGCAAATCAAATTTAAATGCAAAATAACCGAAATCAAATTCCCTAAAAAATCAAAAAAAAATCAACCAACCTTAGTATAATTTTCTTGTTTTGGTAAAACGATTTTGTATAGTTTTTTCAGACAACAATGAACAATTGTTACCAACAACATTAGAATCGTTAGTCGAATTGGTAGCCGAAAATGGCGATGCATACGAAGATCAAATTCGATCACGAAAAAATGATATACACTCATCACTGTGGTAATAAAATTGAAGATTAATGACTATTAAACAAATTTCTATTCTCTCCTACTTTTCTGATTATCTTTATTTTAGTAAGTTTAAATGTTAAATAATTTTTTGTCCGAATTGAAATCGATTTCCTTTATTTGTTTTCCTTTTCGTGGTTAGAAATTACGAGAAAAATATCTAAACTAATTTCTTAAATTTTATTTGTTTATCGTATAATTTTTGTAGAGTTGCAATGGAAATATTTCGCACTACATTGAATAAAATCATGCTGAAATAAAAGTAAAGTAAATACATTGGACCAAAAATTTGAATCATTTGCATGTCTATAAAAGTGTCAACAATTTCTAAATTGAATCTCCAACCGATGGATGAATGACTTTTTCAATACTTCCGCGACGCTTGCACTTAATTGAGTTATATTCCGCGCATTTCGATTTAGTTATCTTGAAATTATTAATTTGTTCCAAATAGTTCTGGATTGATCAGGTGCATGACTCTGCAGATTCTAATTTGATTTATACGCAACTCTTTCGCGCTAATGGAACTTGGGCGTAGATGTGCTGATCATGAAATTGTTAATGCATTTAGTATGACCGAGTACATGATTATCTTTCACGTACGCAAATAATTTTCCATTGCATATCGTTTATATTGTATATTGTTTTTACTTTTAAACTTACTTAAAAACTTCCCAAAAGCAGGAAAAGTAGCACAAGAACCGGAACGAGCAACAGCATCGCTTTCGTCGAAAACATTTATAAAACCTCGTCCTTAAATGCAATAAAATTCTAAACAAAAACAAAAATATTTTCTTAATTTTTCCGTACAGGTTTCTTTTTGATCCGGACTCCATGATGTACATGAACTACAGAAAATTAGTTGAGTCCTATCGCCAAACCAGAGTTAAAAATGAAATATCTCAGAATCAAAATGTCACGCAATATCAAGAAGAAATTCCGGGTCATAATCGAATAAAGTCGGAGCCAAGTGATGACAAATATGATCCAGAATCAGTAATTGAATATCGCGAAGATTCAGATGATGAATACATGAAAGATATGATGGGAAAAAATTTAAACAATCTGAAGCGTAAAATGGAAATCAAACCCGAAAGTGATTATAGTGACGACGAACAAGAATCTGATAATAATAAAGAGCAGTTAATGCAACAAAGGAAACGCAAAAGCCGATGGGGTGGCAAGGTTGAATCGGTCTCACCGTCAGCATCTGTTGTAATTTCTACGCCAATTACAGCCATAGTCCAAACGAATTTCGCGAATCAAAATAAGCCTTTACTATCGATTATTCAACGAACTGATCCCGCCTTACTTCAATATGCGCGACAAAATTACGGCACTACAAATCTCACAGAAGACGATTGGTGCAAATGCGAAGAGCATTTTAAAGTCAATCTTCTTTATCAGGACATGATGAAAAAGCGTAAAGAAATAGATCAATTAGCTAAGAATGGTAAATTCAAATATGAATACGATTCTGACGAAGATGTTCGCGGCGGAACATGGGAACATAAATTGCGAACGGCCGAAATGGAAGCAACACAAGCCTGGGCAGATGCTCTAACCGAACAATCGGAAGGAAAACATCATATAGGCGATTTTTTGCCTCCCGAAGAATTAAAAAAGTTTATGGAAAAATACGATGCCAAAAAGAGTAATCGACTTCCCGACTTAAGCGACTATAAAGAGTATAAATTACGAGAGGATAACATTGGCTTTCAAATGCTTCAAAAGTTAGGATGGAAAGAAGGCCAGGGCCTGGGAGCGGGTGGTGCCGGCATAATCGATCCAGTCAATAAGTAAGTAACAATTTCTAAAATACCACCTATATACTGCTTTCAACATATAACGTAGAGCTCCGCAACGTGATGCTAATCAAGGACTTGGAGCTGGAACTCCATCTATCGAGGACTGTGATAATGAATATGAAGCCTATAGAAAACGAATGATGTTAGCGTATCGCTTTAGACCCAATCCATTGGTACATAGTTTTTTGTATACTCAATTAAATAGTTAGTTAATTTTCTCATTGCAGAATAATCCTCGACGTGCTTATTACTAAATGGAATTTTTTTTAATATTGCTGTTTTTAAGATTGTTATGAAACTTGTCAATTTTATTAGGCGATTATTAAATGGTTTTGTAACTCTTGAAGCTAAGAGATTAAATTATTTGGTTATGCATTTGTATTGCGATGATAATATTCGGTGCCGTCGACTTTTGTCGCCTCCCATTTGAGACCCTTACTATTTTGATGTGATGTATTCCGTGATAGAAATTGTGCAATATGAGAGCACTATATAACCTTTGTACAACTAATTCTATTATTAAATTCAGTTACAATTTAAATAGATCGCCCTTATCTAATATTAATGTTATTAAAGATTTTGGTATTTATTATGCAAGCATATGTAATTCTGCTAGTTAATGAAGAAGTATTTTTCCTTTTTTTTCTTTTCCGGCGTCAGTGGAGAAACTCCACAACAAAAAAACCTTTTTCAAATTTGCTTATATGGTAGCTTAAAATGGAAAAATTCCATTCTTGATTTGGTGAATCCTTTCACAGTTCATTGTTAAACTGAAAACACTAATTTTCCGGGTAAAATACTGTTTATTTCTATTCTGTGTGTTTGGGACTCGACTGATTCTTTTATCAAAACCATTTTTAGATAAAGGACTCAGTTGAGTTCCAAACGCCACACAAAATAGACAATATTTTAACCATAAAGCTAGAATTTTCAACTTTTTTAATATTTTCACACTATCTTCTAGCACCTGGAATCCTTATTTTGAAGTTCATAGTAGTCTAGTCGGAACAATCCAACCATTTTAAAGGCGTTATGGCTTTTGAACTTAACATAAGTGTTGAAAATATGTATTATCAAAATCTATTGTCTGCTTTCAATCTTGTCTAGCCGTAGAGACTAATTTGAATTAATTTTTCTTTTTAACACACTAATAAGTAAATACTGTCCTAATTTCTAAACCTACTGATTTTACGTTCCTTTGGGATTCGCGTTGTTTATGTGGTGTGTGTAGATTCACCGAACGATTAATGAGAATTGATAAGAAATTTTGTCACTTGATTGATTAGTTTGAAACCCACATTGCTTCCATTAAATCTTTATTTAATAAAAGATTTTTTTTGTAAACTGCCATCACCATTATTTTTTTAAAAGGCTTTATCCGTGAATAAATAAATGTTTCTGTCCTCCGTGCCATGAGTAAGCAATTCAAACTAAAAATAGAGTCTTAATATTATTAACAATGTATTGAGCAGATATTTCCATAGATTGACTATTGATGATAGTCCACTGAGAATATAAGATTTGAACGAACATTTGCAGTGCGAAATTGAAGACAGTATTTTATTGCACAGTTTCTTATTGCATATAAAAAGATCAGTTCTACTTTTTCACGTTGCTTATCCAAAAAAAAAGACATTCGTAGGGTAGTGAGAATAATCATAATTTATGACATCATACTAAAGTCGCGTCCCTACTGGCTATAATAATAAAAACCACTCGCAATCGATGAAAAAAATCCGACCAATTTATCTGTTTGTACGTTTGTGCTTTGACCCTCCTCTGCCGCACCCAAACATTGTCTACAACTTGTATTTGATCAAAATGAAGTTGCGCCCAGACTTATTTGCAACTTTTTTTACATCTAACTCGTTTGCTTTGATTTATCACTTTAACGAAACTTACTACCAGTTTTTTTTTTTGTTTAACAATTTTTTTCTCCAGTACCAATAAAAATAATCATTAATATTAAATATAATTTAATGTTGGGTAGTAATTGCTTACATCAATTTCGTCCCAACAAAAGGTCATAGTGATTGATCTCTGATCGAGAATAAGTAAATTTTAGTAGATAAGTATATCTTGTTGTTCACAGAACCGTACGTTATACGTTAATTACATCTTTGTTTCTTGATGTGTCGGTACTATGAGTTAGTTTACTCATTGCTCGACTAGTTAGCTAAGACGCCAAGAGTATCAATGGATCCATGTCCAAATGGAGGCGTTCGCTAATAATTTTTCTATTTTCGTTTCGAAAATATTTCCATGAGTTTCGTAAATTAGTGCAGCTGCCAAATATGCAGTATACCTACTACCACTAAATATTTTGAATAGCGTTCGGGAATTACGGATTTCTGTTTTTTTACACTAGTGGAGATACTGCAATATATTTCGGGGTGTATCTGGAAACGAGGGTAAACAAGGAATGAATGTATTTTGTATATGAATGCTTCATGACACGTCGCGATTAATTGCTGGAGAATCATTCGTTTAAATAATTTTATTATTCTGCGTTGAACCAGTTTAGGCCACTCGGATCGAGATTGCTTTGCTAGAAGAAGAGAGTCTTGATCTTTGGGTGCGTATAACATAGAAGTTCGCCCGGTATTCGTTATATATCTCGTAATTAGCTTAACTGGAGTTCTATTAATTGTTTTGGATCTAATGAGTATTCCATCTGATCATGCGGTATTCGTTTTTATTCGCCCTCCACGGGGTCGCATTAAAACGAACAATAAGTGAATTAATAAATTAGTGGGATATGTACCTAATGTGATGAATAAATAAATACCCAAACGGCATTGTTATTCGAATGTCCGTCGTTTTACCTGTATTAGCGAATTCTACTATCGGTATTAACCGCATTGCACCGACAATTGTTGTTCCGGGTTTCGGTACTAGTGCTTGCCATTAGTCAGCAAGCTATTAACGTTCATACAGTGTTTGTTTTAAGATTTGTGTGATCTAATTATGCCAGCTTTTATAGACAATTGATTGAATTATGCATATGTCAAATCCAAATATTTTTTTAAAGAAGAAAATAAGAATTAATGTCTTTGTGTACTGTAGATACCGGCCCAAAGTAAAAACTTTGGCATAGAATGCTCTTCGAGAATGCATGATAACTTAAGGCAGTCATCCGTGTGACGGTTTCCAAAAATCGATTTTTTTGCATAAATTACATCCAAATATAGTGTAGAATATGTGGGCGGAGTGATATTCCGATATTCGAAGCCATTCGGAAGTTACAGGCCGTTATATTCTCTAAACTCCAATGTTGTTTCGAATATAATGAAAAGTTAAGTCGCGTTCTTCTCAAAACTATGTTTGTCAAATCGGTAGACACGATATCTCAAAATCGATTGAAAGAATTTCTTTGAAATTTAGTAAACTTATTCAGTACTAATATATACAGTCTCCAAACTAGGATAATTGAGATTCATCAAGCAGTTTTTTTTTGTCGACCTGAAGAAGCCGTAAAAATACATCAAAATTGACGACAAAAAGTTCAATAAGCTGCCAAAAATTAACTGTTCAATATTTTTTGATAATCCTAGTTCCTAAAACTTCACAGAATAAAATGCCGTTTGATTTTTTTATATGACATAAGCAGAACGCCCGCAATCGTGTCTACCGAAAACAAAGTTTTTTTTGAAAATGGGTGGCTAAGTTGCCATATACCTCAGCAATGACCGACAATTTGGGGCTGAAAAAATTATTAAGTGTGTTCAACATGTGCATAAATATATAGTAAAAATTTCACAGCTCTATCATTCTTAAGTTCGCCAGAACAAAATCCCAAAAATGGCGTAAAAAAAGTGCCAACACATGACCCCCTTAATAACGTTGACCTCAAAATAGTAATAGGCAAAATAAGAACCTTTCTTGTAGCATCCATACGAAGTCCTTGAAAAATGTTGCCAACTACCTCACGGAATTCGCCGATCAGTGAAGAAAAAGCTTTTGGTAAAAAGCAAGTTTGCTAATGAACAAAGTCAACTGACTCGTTCGTCCTTAAATCAAATTTTCACACTTATTGCTCAATTATTTATTTATTTCCTCATAGTTTAAATTATACGATTACTATACTTTTCCAACTCTTCTGTATTAAATTCTTTTTAGGGTATATAAGCATTCATATACATGTGATATGAAGCCAAGTCCCAACCTCCCTTTTAAACAATAGCATTGCCCGTGGTGTATCTTCGCCTCTTACGTGAACACAACTAGCTTTTGGTAATGACTCAAAATCATCCATATTAAAGCTCTTAAGAAAAATTCGTTTGGTGAGAATTTATCTAGGAGGTCAAGACTCAAGACCTAATTTGGACTGTCGAAGAACCTTAACTGTTCTTTCTATAGAGATAAAAAAATGATCTTGATATCTCTGATAACTGATATTGTAATAAGATGACAAATTTGTGTATAAGCCATTATTAAACTTTAGAAGAATAAACTAAAATTATATCACGTAAAGAGAACTTCCATTCTTCTCGTACTTTTTCATATACATATAAACAAACACTCCTTCAATTTATCTATTCAGTTCCGACTCTTTTAAATATCCTAAAACTACCAGCGATATGTTTGAACCTCGCTCTCACCGTAAGACTGTGCTGTTGTGTTTTTGTTCTAAAATAAGGCCATACTGTGTGCATTTTGTACATTTTAACGTATTCTTTGTAGTTTGAACGGATTTTATTTGGCCAATGGCCAAGTTCTCCAATGATCAATTTTTCTCGTAAGAGGTTTTTTGATCTTAGCCCGAACTCAATCATATAATATGGCAGAGTATTTTGTTTATTTTTCTTCCAATATCGTATACTGCAGAATGTGAGTGGTGAAATTCTTGATTATTTTTAATTAGAATAATTCCTACATAGGTACATGAAATGAGAGTTAATCTAATACTAAGAAATATTAACATTATTATCTATCAATCGAACAAAATTTGTATTCCGTCTCCATCTGTTTTGAGAATAAGAGAAATGAAATTTTTTAAAAACGGTAATCTTAAAATATGTTGGGACGAATTATACCTTTCGAAGCTTTGCATTATTTATTATTATTATTATTTATTAATAAGAAGTATATAAATATACATGATTATTATAAAGCATTAGTAGCTAAGACCATCAGCTGTGCATTATTTAGATATTAATTATTGTTAGGTTTATTAGTTTTTCGATAAATCCTCGACTCCACAGACAGAGCCAGATACTTGCGTACGTCGATTTATATTATTTAGAAACGACGCAAACTTTGCTTAGTATCTGCGTACCGAAATTAAGTAGTTTTTTAATAAATCTTGGTTCCCCATTTATTATTATAAAAATCGCGATTTTATTAGGTACACAAGCTTATCTCAATCCGAACACAACTTGGGAAATTTATTGTGACAACAATTTCCGTCACAATCTAGAAATATTTGTTAATATGCTAATGAAACGTGTTATCAGGTGTATATCTTGTTAAAAATTGACAAAACAGCCTTGTCTGGAATTAGTACTTTTGAACAACGGGCGATTATAATTGAACACCCGGTTAAAACCAATAGAAACCGTTACATAAAAGCGTGAATTAAAAAAGTAAATGTATTGTATTACATTCCCATACTGGAATTACCTGCAATAGTCTTGCGATAAACGTGTTAGTCTACTAAACCAGAGTTTATAACTAGATGATATATGTACACGTAGATGGTAGATATGGACCTTTCACCCTAAGGCTAATAAAATGTAAATACTGGAAATAACAACCTAGAGGACTCTCTCTGCTTAAGAGAGATTAGACCAGGAACTAAAAACAAAGTTACATTATTATCAATAATTTAGTAAAAATTTGATTACATCTGAGATCATAGAGATATATGTACTGGATATGACGAGCAGCGACTGTTTTGCAGCCGGACGGTTCCTCATAAAGGGCCGGCAATAAACACTATGCTACTATTAGCATCTTACTCATATTTATGTTATACTCCGGTCTTGAAGACATAAAACGCAACTCGGAATCACCTATACTCGTACTTAAGAATTTGAAAAATAGTTCCACCAATTACTCGTACTAAAGAAATTAACATTTAGTTTAATTTTTAAAAATTTATGTAGTTTTAAGTTGATGCTCGTATGAGGTGTGTTGACTGAAAGTTATTTTTTTCCGAAAGCTGAAATGCAAGTTTGTTACAAAAGCAACAAGCCCAGTAACATTGGTGAGGAATACGAGTTGAACACAAATAAAAGCAGAACTCGATTTTTCTTTTTATTAACTACCTTTTCCTGTATATCTCTTCTGAACACATTGCCTTTTTTCCTTATGAGAGAGATTAAATAAGATCATGGTGACCTCCTATGTAGAGCTATAAACAAATTGTCAATATTATATGTTTTTATTTTAACCTCACTCACTGAACACCTTCATGGATCATCCAGACTACCATAAACCTGCTCAGATTACAATGAATAATCATTTAGCTAGAGAAATTATTGTTTATTGATTGTGATAACGTGCAATAATTTTTTTTATAATAAGCTAACTCTCGTTTTCGTCATACATTTTACTGAGTATTTTAACGAAAACCTCTTATACAGTAGAAAATATCCAGGAGGATCTGGATAAATGCAGTTTCGCCTATCTTCAAATTTTATTCATTTATAATTGTGAAATTTTCCGAAGCCCAGAGTGTTTCGTTGAGACTAAGAAGCGATGTGCTGCTCCCAAAATTGCTTTCGATCAGGTAATCTCGAAGAAGTATGTTAGACATCATATCAGAACAGTTTCAGTTTTTGGAAGTTTAACACGCGTCAAAGTGATGAAGAAGAACTTACTCTGAGAACCTTTCATCTACGAGCACAATTTGAAAAAATAACATCGATATCGTAGAATCTACTGTAATCGCGTCGTGTACAAAGTGCTATTCGAACTAAGTTTTTATTATTATTTAACAATTTATCAATACAAATAAAAAGGTATAAAAGCTTCATTGCGAAGCTTAGTCCATCCAAAACCGCGACTGTTATAAGTTCTGTGTAGTGTCCGAGACGGCACGATCATAATAAACTTAAACTTATAAGAACTATTAATTACTACTTAGTTAGTACATTGTGCTCTAAAAAAGTTTCTTCTCTTGCTTATAGTTTAAAAAATAATTAAGAAGTGATTTATCCCATTATTTATGTACATATTAATGAACCCCAAGTGAATTCGATTAATAAGAGAGAAAAAACAAAGCGCTATATTTTAATAATCATGGAGCGATTTAAGGTAACCAAAGTGGAAAATGAAGACGATTCATCGCGTCATTCTGGGATCACATTCAAGGCTTATAACTTGATGAGAAAGGCATCTAGGCTTAGTACAGGGGAACACGATCATCAAAGGAAATTCAGTTTCGCCCAATTGACAAGGTTAGTTCAAGAAATTCAAGTCACATTTTTGAACTCTCACTAAAGAAAATCAGTATCGACTTCAGTAAAGTGTATTTTCTTAATTTTTTTTTTGTACATTTTCAAAATTTATTATTACAAATAAAAATTCTAAAGCGATACTTGTATACCTCCACGTAATTATTAGCCATAAAAAATATTTCAGCCACAAACAAAAATAAAAAAAAAAAACATTCCGAATGAATGAAATTTCAGTTGCTCACTCAATTAAGATTTCACCTGAGTGTTATCTTCACCGCAATGGTTATTTGATAAGAAATTCAAATTTTGTGTGACTCTTTTCCTTCACTATGTGACCTTTAGAAAATCCCTGACATTAATTTGAGATTAAAGATCATAATGCATTTTGCGCAAAAAAGTATAAAAATTATTATTACATATTATTTTATGGGCCTCTTATTAATTAATTTGGAAACCATTTAAATAAATCAAAAATGTATTGTGAGTTGGGAAAGATCGTAGGTTTGTACTTTGTACTACCCGTAATTTTATGAAATATAGGGAATATAAATAAAATTAGTGCCACAGATCTTCGGGATACTTTGCTCATTTCAAATTGCTCAACTTCTTCTGAAGCATCAGGAAGCGACTGCACTTATAGCATAAACGAAAATCCACTCTGCGTCTGTTTTCAATATAAATATTTTGCCATCGGCAATCAGTCTATTCTTTGATAAATAGCAAATCTGATAAGACAGTGTCCAAAATGCCAAATAAAAAATACATGACAAACTTCTGATTCAAGTCGAATTAATTTGATAGCAATATGTAATTAATTTTTACCCCAAAAATTTGTTTTTCAATTTAAAAATATACTATGAAAACAGTCACTAAACTTTAAGATGCACTATATAAGGAATGTTTTTGCGAGCGAATAAAAGTGTTTTACTACAAGGTATCGTTTAAAATTAGTTTAAATTAATCTTTTAAATAAATACGTACGTCAAACGTTTCATAAACCAAATTTACGTTTTAAGACGCCAATTTCAAGTAATGAATTTAAAGAAAATTGTAACGTTGTGTAATATTCTTCCTAAATAATTTAATAATTTTGCCAATTTTTTTTAGAATATTATACGTTTTTGAAGCTATTTCGAAGTTTAAACCACCAATTCATAAAGAAAAATTATCCATTTTCTCAATTAACTCCGAAATATAAAATTATTAGTAAAATTACTTAGCCCCGTTCCTACGACCGTTAAATCTGTCAGTTAAAGTTCCAGTTAGAACATTACTGACGATCGTAGGAATGGGCCTTAGTGGCTAACTTGTCGAGTTTCAGTTGTTAATAATTCATAAAAATTTAATTCACGATTATGATCAAAAAATGATTTCAAAAATATGAACTGTAGTATCGGTTTTGTTTGTAACATTTTTTATATTTCTCAAGCGATCAAAGAAATCAGTACTAATCTTCCAATCCGTCATTCCAATTTATTGTGAAGTAAAATGACAGAGTACTTTAAAAATAATTTTTAATTTTCATAATTTAAGAAAATTTACTCTAAAGTGTTTTCTTAAAAATATCAACTCAAACGTTCTGAAATTATCTTCTTTCATTGTTTTTTTTTTTAGAAATGAAATTAGTTTGTTTTTGTATATGAATATGATCATTACATAGAAATGGTGCTAGATTCTACATATTCTAGTCTAGCGATGATGTCTTTAGTTATTACTTAAACGGCCTGAGTGTAAATATTTTGTTTGACTCTCAAATATTAGATACGGAACTCACCTGAAGGTCGAGAGCATAAGAGATAAATGTACTGGATATGATGAGCAGCGATTGAAGCCGGACGATTCCACGGAAAGGAACGGTAATTTACACTATGCTAGCATCTTACTCACATTTGTATTATACCCCGGGCTGAACACGAAAACACCAACCATTTGTATACTAGGCTACTATTTGCAATTTCACTGCCACCTGGCTTCAAACGCTCCATACAAAGTTCTTCTTACAAAAACGGAGTCTTCGGTATTTATATCTCTATGGTCGAGAGCAACTGTCCGAGTCACATCCATTGTACACATTATAATTTTTTTATACCACAAATAATAAAACTGGATATTGGTTCGATGGTACCTTAAGATCTCTGGATAGAAGATAGAAAACATGCGCGCTTACCACGCTAGGCTGGATGAAATGATCTATTATACATACTATGTACGTATAAGTTTGTGGAAATAGGTACTCACTCAATAATAGAAAAAAAAAACAAGTTTACGGGTGAAATAAATTTTTTTTTATTTCTAAGGCGGAGTCCTTTATATAACTGATCAACAATAGGCACAACCATGCTTGACTTCGACTGAAAGATTATTTTGTTCGCTCATGACGCGAATTCCATTGCAAAGCGTTTTCCAAGGCTTTTGGCGACTAGTGTATTTGAAATTATATGCCCCTTAATGTTACTATAACTTTTTCTAGAAAAATATCTTCTATTCAGTATAATTATTCGACGTTAAACATTTCTTATGGAACTGACTAGGTATCCGGTTTTGATCTTTCCATTAAAAGTTCAATCCACACATTGTCGACAATGCTAACTCCGCCCGGGGTTTTGTGGGGAGAGGGTGTAAGGATTTCGATGATCCTTAAGTATATTACATAGACTTCATCCCTCTATGCACTCTGTTCTTGAATATAGGCTTGTGCAATTTGGGTACCATACTATGATATTCATAAGAACAGTATTGAATCATTTCAATGAAGGTTTGAAAGGTTTGCACTCAGAGATCTTCCCATGTCCGATCCTTCACGTCTTCTCGGTTTTAATGAACGACTTAACCTACTTTCTTTCGTCGTTCTTGCTTGGGTCCTAAGCTTTTAATTTTAATACAGTTGGTTCTTGAGAGATTATGAGATTCTCAGTATTCCTTTCCATCGTACCAACTAAGGCGTGCACGATCACTTTCATTTCGCAAAGTTTAATGATAAATCTACGAACATCGATTGTTAACTTAAGGACGCTCAGAAAAAAAAAGTTTTTATTGAAAATAATATAAAATAATAGTTGTTATGAATAATAATCGTAATCTAGTTCTTGGATAATAACAATACAAAACAGGAAAATAGTTTATGCAAGGAAAGAATTTTCCAACTCTTACGACAATTCAAAATAAACACAAAATACAAACTAATTAGCACCAGCATCAAGCTAATGGTTGTCGTAAAATTATTTAAAACATTTTTCGTGATTCAAACAAAAGTTTTCCAACAAAACCTGGAAATTCATTAAATTTTAATTAGTATATTTTTGTTTCTAATAATTTACAGAGAAGCCCTTCCGCGTTTGGACAATTATCGGATTTCGAAGCGAGCTTTGAAGCGACCATCACTAGGTGAACTACACGGTGAAGCTCTGGATTCCCCACAGGTACATAAAATGCAAATCTAATTTTATTAAATAACACTCTAATTGATAGTATTTCTCTCTTGAAAAAATATGTCTAGAATTTATTAGTCGTCGCACTAGTCAGTGAGAGTGATTCATGTCACTCTTCGCACAACATCTCAACTTAGGCTTGAATTGCTCGCTAACGAGATAATTGATGATGCCTCTAGGTGTTAAGTGAATTTCGTGTTATTTGCGAATGAAAAAAGTCATAATTCGATCAATTATTGGCGCCCGGGCGTCAATCACCATGTTATATTTTACACTATGGGATACAAAGAAGTTGTAAAAATTAGTAAATACCTATATAATGGTGAATTTTTATGCTCGCACCTCATTCTACCTTTAACCCCGCGTACAATATAAATAGCAATTCAGTATTTCATCCAGAGTATCGTACGATTTCAATCGATCGTGACATCAATATGTTTGATATGCGATTTTTTTCAACCTTGGAGTTGACCTATATCAGCTTCTTTCGTGCTCTAAAGTTAATAATGAATGAATTCTAGGTTTGAGATTACTTATAAATCAGACACTGAGTTTATGTAGATGTGTTTTAATAATAATTAAATCTTATCAATTTTGATTGTTTATTGTTCAAAAATATGTTTTATCTATAATCTCTTAAGCCATCACCTTTTTAATAACAATTTATTTATGAAAGACACAAGGAATACTTAAAATACCTATCTTTATCTATTACATATGAGAATCAAATACCAGTTGTATATCTAATACATAATGTTCAATTACTACAGATCGAATTATATAAGTGCATAAGTGGCTTATGTAGAATAGCTCTCCGATATAGGGTAAAGGTTGTCTAATTCGGAATATAGTGATAATTGCAGTCCAAATTAGAAAATAAATTATATTAAAGCGACGCGATAAGGGTGATCCGTTTCGTAGCCGGTAAAGAGTTTCTCCTTTGAGATTTGCGGGCAATACTTGAACTAGAATTGAGATAAGATTACCAGTCGGTCATGAGAGATCAAAAAAACATTGTCATCTTACCAAGTCATAGATGGTGAGAGAGACGGACCACCAGAGGCCTCTATTAACTTTAAGAAGAATGAATTTTTCTGTCTATTTGGATTTAACTTCTACTTTTTCCGTGTAGTCTAAAATTTGTTTACATTTTATTTATTTTCGTCCCAATCAATACGCTTAAAGACCAACTTCCGTTTTTTATCCCATCCATTCATTGTGCTCTGTTTAAACTTCAAATTTCGTTGCCGGTGTATAGACCAAGATACCACCAAAAACGTACAGTTTTTAATTGGATAGATTCTACATGGATAGATTCTACACTTTTTATGAAGCTATTCGGGTAAAAAATATAGTAGAAAAAAAACATAAAAGAGAAAAAAAGTTTTTGCTATATTCAAAATTAATTTCACGCAGAAGAATTCAGTGGCCATGGGCCACCATGTGTACCTACACCTGATTTGCAATATAATGAACGACTTTCCACAGGCAGTGAGCTGATGAGATGAACTTCAAATTAGTCATCAGCAGGTGAATGAAATTAACATAACTAGATCCACCTTACCTTTACAATTGACGCAGAAATTAAGAAAAAAACAATTCCATTCAACTTAGTATAGATCAATTTATTACGTACCTACCACCAAAATATCATATTTGTTTTTGCTACACATCATTTTTTACTCGTCTTCTCATAAAATACTTGTAGGAGCGGGTTTTTACCTGGAAAGTTTACGTTTTTCATATAGAAAATATTGCACTAGCTTAGTCGGTTTGAGTAGGATTGGTCGGGATATAACCGCATTGGTCTCGATTCTTGAATCACTTGGGCTTTGCTTGTTATTCTTCGTGTAAAGATGCCAATCACTGTAACGTGTAATCATGTATAGTAGACAGGAAGATATATTTTTTTATCGTAAAGGCATAATTTATTAATTAGAATTAATATTCTATAGTAATACATTAGATATGAACCAAATGGAACCTAAGATTTGTTCTGTGAATCATTATCATTATTCAATGATATACGAGTTGGCAAATATGCTCTATCTATCAGAACAGCAAGATGCAGTTGAGTGCAAATCGATTACTGACTTCTATTGCGGTTACTGGCTATCGATTGATTTGGTAGTAAACTGTGATAGACAATAAAATGCAATGAATAATGATTGAAGTGAAAATCTGGGACTACAGTGTACTTGTATGCATAAATAAAAATACATAGGTATGTACAATATACCAGACATCGTGTGTCTTATGCACTGAAAACTAGAAACTTCAAAGCTCTAAAACGTTATTATTAATTTTACATGACATTTTTTATACATCTGGAGGTTTACACAAGTGTTTAGAATATACTCGTGAAATCCATAAACAAAATTCTATTGAAGGTGTCTTTTTTACAACAAATTGTTTCAAATTGGACTTTCTGTAATATTATCTTTTTATGAAATGAATTGATGTTTTCATGGTAAGCTACCATAGAAGCCATTATGATTAATGTTTGTAGTTTTCCGGTGTCAGTGGAGTGAACTCTAACACGATCTTCCCCGACTGTTGATAATTCGCTGTTCTAGGGGATTCTAATAATAAAGTATTGCGATCGCCTGAAAATTTAAAAAAAAATTGACATCTTAATCTTTAGTATTTTTGTCGATTCAGGACTAAAAGCGTTAAAATATCTATGATATACATACGTATGTGCTTTTGGTATCTTCATGAAATTTCCGCAGTAGGTAAGTTAACACTAAAACTAAAATTCAAATTCAACTTTATTTCGTGGTCTCTTTGTATAAACACAGAACTTCTTATTTTTAGAGAACAGATAATGATGTCTTAACAAAACTAAGACTAAAGAGTGAGAGTTTTATACGAGATTGTTGGTTTTTATATCTCATCTACCGGTTAAGCTAGGAAGTTGAAACTTGAAATTCATATAGAGCTATGGTAGCAGACGTAAAAAACAATAAAAATAGTGGACATGAGTAGAGAGATAGGGTAAGGCGATACAAAGCAATGTGCGATAAGTTGTCGAATGCTAGTAGAGAAATATTTCGAAAAACATATCTCCTGAATTGTTCACGTCACAAAGCTTAAGCTGATTTAGAAACGAGTAATAATAATTAATTTCTTTTGCATACTGCGATTCCTATCTGTAGCTAGTGTGAGTATTATGGTTTTATATTTCTTTATAAATCGCAGTCAACCGCTAACTGGAAATGAAACAATACAATCAATACTATTGCACCTAGATGCGAATACATACGAATACTTCTTTTATTCCAGATATCATCACAAGATCCAGAAATACCCAATAGTGCTCATTCATCGATTAAACTAGGATGGATCGAAGGTGTCGTAATACCTGTCCTGCTCAACATATGGGGTGTAATGCTATTCTTACGTCTGAGTTGGGTCGTAGCTCAATCAGGAATAATTCAAAGTTTAGTTATCATCGGGATATCTACAGTGGTGTGTGTGATAACAACTCTATCGCTGTCCGCTATAAGCACCAATGGAGAGGTTAAAGGTGGTGGTGTTTATTTCATCATATCACGATCATTGGGTCCCGAATTCGGCGCATCAGTTGGGGTCGTGTTTGCGTTTGCTAATGCGGTCGCAGCGTCTATGAACACTATAGGTTTTTGCAACTCACTGAACGATTTGCTAGGTAAAGTTTATAATGTAATATTTAAGTTACAATTCCAAAATATGTTTTTTTACAGGAAGCTATGGCTTGAAAATAGTCGATGGAGCCAACAACGATGTTAGAATCGTCGGAGTCGTCACAATTCTAGTTCTAATTCTTGTGTGCTGTGTCGGCATGGAATGGGAGGCAAAGGCTCAAAATTTTCTCATAGTTACCATTGTAGTGGCAATTATAAATTTTCTTATTGGAACCGCAATAGGTCCTCAAGACGATGAGGAACGCATAGCAAAAGGATTCGTTGGATTCAAAACGGAAACGTTCTTAGAGAATATGGGACCGGACTACCGATACAGTGAAAATATGTATCAAGACTTTTTCAGTGTATTTGCGATATTTTTTCCAAGTGTAACGGGTATCCAAGCGGGAGCGAATATATCGGGAGATCTTAAAAATCCGGCAACGTCGATTCCGAAGGGAACACTATTAGCTCTACTAATTTCGATGATGTCGTATGCTATTTTCGTAATATTTGCTGGCGGAGCTGCAGTCCGCGATGCCACTGGTAATGTTGCTGACTTGGTTAATGGAACTTTAGTTGGAGTAGATTTGGCCTGCAAATATAATAATGTAAGGTCACGTAACTACTGATTTTTTATATTCATTAAAACAAATCTTTTTTATAGACCTGTCCTTACGGCCTTCAAACCTCTTATTCAGTTATGCAACTCATGTCTCTCTGGGGACCGTTGATCTATGCCGGATGTTTTGCAGCAACACTAAGCACCGCTCTAACTAATTTGTTATCAGTACCTCGTTTGATTCAAGCTCTCGGAACTGATAAAATCTACCCAGGTTTGATTTTCTTCTCAAAACCATATGGCAAACACGGTGAACCATATCGTGGCTACGTTCTAACATTCGTAGTATCAGCAGCTTTCGTTTTAATTGCCGAATTGAATGTAATCGCGCCACTAATTTCCAATTTCTATTTAGCATCGTATGCACTTATAAATTTCTGTACCTTTCATGCAGCGTTTATTAAACCCTTGGGATGGAGACCCACATTCAAGGTAACTACATAATTTGTAACTAGAAGTGCATGAGTGATGAAAATAATATCAAACTCGATTTCAGTTCTACAATGCATGGGTTAGTTTGTTCGGATTCATTTTGTGTGTGACAATTATGTTCCTAATTGAGTGGCGATCGTCGTTGATCGCTTTCATAGTGATATTCACGTTGTATTTGATTGTGGTCTATCGGAAGCCTGGTAGGACTTGGATTATATTTTTAAAATGTTTCCTTGAACTAAAAATAAGCGTTTAATTTTCAGATGTTAACTGGGGCTCTTCAACACAAGCTCAAATGTATAAGACTGCTCTAAGTTCAGCCCAACGACTTCAAGCTGTTTCAGAACATGTTAAGAATTACCGGCCGCAAGTTTTAGTATTGGCTGGAGATCCAAAAACACGTCCACCACTCGTTGACTTGGGCCACTTAATAACAAAACGAAGTTCGCTAATGATTGTGGGACGAGTGCTACCTGTAAGTTCCTGTCAATAAATTTAAAATATATTTAGTAATGAACTCGAAATATAATTCGAAAAAATACTAATCTTAAGTAGCACTATACAACTTAATTACGAAACTAAGTATCATAATATAATACTTCTCTTGTAGAATCGAATCGGCTATAAAACTCGCATGGCATTAATGAAGGATGGTCAAAAATACTTAAATGCGCGAAAAATTAAATCATTCTATTCGATAGTTGATGGTTTTTCGTTTGTCGATGGTGTTAACGCTTTGATCAAGGCTTCCGGATTCGGTAAAATGGCACCGAACATAGTACTTATGGGGTACAAACCAGATTGGAATACGTGTACGAAAGATGACCTTGTTGCATATTTCAATGTTCTGCAGTAATTAAGATGCAATATATTGTACAGTTAAGTCAATAATTATTCTTTCTTTTAGTATTTCTTTCGCCAGTCGAATGGCTGTAGCACTACTTCGTCTACCGAACGGCTTAGACTTTTCTGATGTCAATCAGGAATTCAAAATTTCCAATGGCGCAATGTCCGACAGTTATGATGCTCTAAACACCAACACAATTTATGCAAATGGAATGAGTGATAATACTGGATTGAAGGTACCAAAGACTTCCGAGATTTTCCATATAGACTCGAATTTAAATTTGGCCGGCATGGTAAATTCAGCATCGGCCGGTGTACTATCGGAACCGAGTCCGAACAACACAACTACTAGAGCAAATATCACTCAGGAATCGTCGAATTTGTCACAAACACCTTCGGATTCAGAAAATATAATCTATTCGACAAAAGGAGGCTCGGAATTGCCAAAGCCTATTTTGGACGCACTAACTTTCTTTACTCGCAAACAACCTAAGGGCACAATTGATATTTGGTGGCTGTATGATGATGGCGGTAGGGTTTATTGTTTGTACCATTTGTAATTTTGTTAGTTCCTTATGGTTCTATTTATGCAGGATTGACTATGCTTTTACCATATATTATATCGTTGAGATCAACTTGGGCCAATTGTAAATTACGAGTATTCGCTCTTGCGAATCCCAAATTGGAACTGGAAATGGAAGAAAGAAAGTTAGTATCCAATAAAAGTTCGCTATTAAAAACCATTTGAACAATAATTTCATTTCTTTTTATTCAATCAAAAATACTCAGTGTAGCCAATTTGCTTTCGAAACTACGAATACAATTCTCATCCTTGATCATGTTGCAAGGAGTCACTGAACGACCACAGCAGGCAACTATTAATGCCCACGAACAACTTTTATTCGATTTTCGGGAAGGCTTCAACGAAGAATGTTACGTTCCCGACGTTGAAAAATCAACGCTAAAAGAGAAAACCTACCGACAGTTAAGATTACATGAAATGGTACAACAACATTCCACTAATGCAGCTCTAATTGTTATGTCCTTGCCAATGCCACGACAAGTAAGTCAATAAAAATTTCCAGTATTGTTTAAATCGATAGTAAACATAAAAATTCATATTTAATTTTTAGGAAGCAGTTTCAGCTCCTCTCTACATGTCATGGTTAGAAATGTTATCGAAAGATGTGCCATGTCCATTTATTCTTGTGAGAGGAAATCAAACGCCAGTTTTAACGTTCTATTCGTAGTTATTTTTAACTTAAATTTAAACCTATTTTTCAAGATGCGATGACTAAAATTTTATTATTTCAATTAGTGCTCATCGAAATATAAAATTGATGTTTTTATCGAAAGGTATTATGATTATGTATCATTTTCATATTAAAGAATACGATTTTAAAAATCCGAGAGAAATATAATAATTTTATGTTATTGACTTTACTGCATCTGTATGAAAATGAAAGAGTATTAACTATAATTTGAGAATCGTGTAAAAGATCTCCGTCTAGTTGACGCATGCTTAGACAAATTTTTAAACCTCTATATCCTTAATTTAAATCACACACATTCCAAGTTAGATCATGGTTACAATTTTTTTTATACAATATTTAACTTATTTAAAAAATTAATAAATAATATACTATAAATCAAATAAATTAAGATTAAAATATTGGCTATGTGTTTTTATTCTACAAGATGCAATATTTACAGTACCTGTATCTCCGACGGTGAGAATTCATCAATCATTTTGTTTCTATTTTACTTTATTGTTTTAATAATATTGTATACAATATAATAAAGTATTCGACCGTATTGTGATTGTCACGTCGCGTCACTTCGATGCCGATCTGATATCGACGCATGAAAAGACGATTGTGAATGTCGATTGCAATCGACAGTTGTCACTTTGATCGTCATTTTTCGTCGATGGCATTACGAGTCCGTGACGCCTGAAGAAAATTAACGTTGATGCAAAAATGTAAGTATAGATTTGACAAAAAGATGTTTCTTTCCTTATTTTGATGGATTCGCAACAAGTAATCGTCATTAAAAGTGGTGTAGATCGACACACATTAAAGAAATACGGCTCCAATTTTCGGTACTGTAAAATTCTTTGGGACTACCGTCACGAGATGCAAGCAGAAGTGAGAGCCAAAAATGGGCCGAACAAGATGTATAGCTTTTCCATTTTAGAAAAAAGCATTATCCGCATCTTAAATTTGAATGTAGGATTTGATATTGCATAAAAATAACGTCATAGTTGTAAACGAAGACATACATGAACTTAAATTCCCAATTTACAGCTGATACATACATATCAATATGGCAATGCCATTGAGTCACGTCGATGGAGTTACACAATCGCCTTTTTCGATCGACTTGACACTTCGCATCGGCATCGAAGTGACGTGACCGCGACATTCGCAATACGGGTGAATGCTTGGAATGACGATTGCGATCAACAACATAAATGGCGCAACCAACCAAATTGAAACCTGGCCGAAGACGATTGTGGATTGATAAAATAAATATGTGTCAATAGCACTGCGAAAGTTGTTTGCAAAACCCCGAATAAATACGTCATTAAATTAGAATCAATGTTTCCAACTGACAATCGTCGAGATATTCACATTACACATTTTATCACATACAAATCTTAAAAGGAGAGTCCACCATAAAGATTAATCAGGTATTTTCATTGTCCATGAAATAATATAGATATTCAGTATAATTTATACACGTGTGTATTATTAATTTATTAAAAACAAAAACTTTTATATTTCTAAATTTCAGTAGCCTAAAATACTTATTCATTATAACTTACAAAAAGTAAAATTAGCTACATTGTAATTTTTATTTGTATTTTGTTCTGTTCATTTCAAGCGAATATTTTCCGCATGAATTTCGTTTATATCAATATAGAAATAAAATCTACATTAAGAAACTTTAACTCAAAAGTATTAAAAATACACGGCGAAAATATAAATTTGTTAGGTTCCTTCCCTACACGATGTCGCCATCATACCCGCAAAGATTTTTTTTCTGACATGTAACACTAACATTGCATTTTAGTATTAAATATATGACAAAGCATTGTTCTAGGACATAGTAAAAAATTGTAATACATAGTAGAAAATTGTGTGAATGTTAAGGTCATATTAATAAATTTAACATTGACTTTCTTGCTGGGTGGTGTGATACAGTTCACTGTAGGTCTGAAAAATCTCAACCGACTGGCCCGAGAGTAGAGAATAGTGTTGTAGCGTACTTATTGCTATATAGCTTAGGTACTTATACAATCTAAAATCTGTGATACACTGCTGGTAATTCATATCACAATATAGTCAACACCAGCACAGCACAAAACCATGCATTTGCCTTGAATAGTATACAAATCCAATAATTACTAGTATACCATTGCTAGTACTTTACGGTTAGCAACGCCATTTTGAAAGCTTGTGGTGACTAGATAAACTAAATCTATATTTTTCATTTATGTCAGATGCTTTCAATCAATAAATAAGGACACCGCACTTAAAGCAAAAGCAATTGTACCATAATGTTCTGTGACGCCCACCTTGGTTTGTGTACTACGTACATTTATTAGCTGTGTGTCAATGGCATAAGAACGATTTGTTTTATAACAGAACTTGATAAAAGTTGAAAAAGAGATAAAAATTAATATAAGAATTAAAATAGAGAGCGGCATAAATATTTTATATACTTTCTTCATAACACAGTTAGTATTATTTGGTGTATTTTCTTTAACCTATTTAATTTAATGTTAAATATTTTACATATGTATGATCATTCGTAGAAAAATTAATATAATAATATATTGTCTTATGATGGAATTACACAGTTGTCCCGTATGCACTGAAAACTACACGAGAACTATCAGTGTCGAGGGAAATATCCTCTGGACTAGCTAAATCGACACGAACAATACTCGAATTATTACGCCTTCGTGCCGATTGTACAGCTCCCCAATTGCTCAACGTCCAATGGAAGCCGTTCGATTGTGGTTGCTCTTGTTCCATCTTAAGGAGGTTAAAGGATTTTGAAGTCCCCATGAGAAGGCAACCCGTTTCTGTTGGCTCCTCTTTGAAAGTTATGTGAAGCTAAAAGTAGAGGAAAAGAAATGAATAGAATGAAACACGGTTGATCTTATTTCATGTTTGAAATTTTACCTCTCGATTTCCGCACGGTAACGTTTCCGTGCCACCAGCGGCTGCAACAGACTCTCGTGTTCCGGCACTACTGTCCGAATCAATCGAGTCTATACTCGAATCTCCGGCACCACCTCGATACAACTCGGAATCGAGAGTAATGGGCAGTTCCGAGTCCCGATTATGAATGGCGCGTAATATTTCCCAACAAAGCTCGGAATCGAGATTAATGGGCTGTTCAGAGTCCCGATTATGAATAGATATAGCGATATGTACAGGATGTGGAATGGGCAAAGGAATTAATAATTTCTCAGCAACACCCCGATTATTATTTTTTCGTTTCCAAGGACGCCATGGTTTTTTCGAATCGTTCGATTGTTGTGTACGATGTGCACGGACTCTTGGTGTCGTTAAACCTGTAGTTGCGTCCCTAACAAAACAATCCAATAATTTTACAAGTTCGCCATGCGGATTTTGAGAAAACAGTCTACCTTTTTTCTGGCTTCCGAGGGTTAAATGCTGAAACTTCTAGAAACGGTAAATGCACTTGAACATTACCACGCGGTGCGTAAACATTGCCGAGCAAGTCGGGACCATTCGAGCCAATAACGTCGGTTGAATTTTGTACCATTTCAGTGTAACGGGTCAAGTCTAATTGGCAATGTGGCTCGAGCTTGAAATGCGTATCTGTATCACTAAGAGGCGTTAGAAAATCTAAGCTAAATATCTCAGAATAAATTAGGCCTGCCAATCCGGGCCAATCGCCAACCGATAAACCCTAAATTAAATAATAAATAATTAATTATATGAGACTATATGATTAATTATGGTACGCATATTATACCTTATTATCCCAAAATTCATCTTCAGTTAACGATAATCTACCAAACACATGTGCTGGATAGAATTTTTCCAACATGTGAGCCGCCAATTGAATAGCAATCTATTGGACAAAAACAAATTAACGAGACTTAGCATCATGTTTTAATAATTACGTACCTTTAATTCCACCGTACTTAACTTAACGCGGGATTTTACCGCCGTCGTCAGCCCAGTTTGCAAGTCTCTTCTTCGTTTTTCTAATTTATCATGTAATGATATCATCAAGTCCTGCGCCTCTCGATCCAATGCACGATACGGCCCAGATTTAGAAAGTTGTGCCGAAAATGGGCCAAAACAGGCCTCAACGAATTGACTGAAATCCTTTTGAGGTTGTAAAATCACTCGTTCCATGGAATGTTGGTAAGCTTGTAGCTCATCGAGTTCCATTTTTGATTCGAAAGCAGCCAATGCTTGTTCCGGTTTTATAATGAAATAATAATCTAACGCTAGTCCGGGGCCAGCAATACGACGCACAGCCAAACTATCGCTTGCTGGAACTCGCCCACACTTCTTAATAAACAAATGGAATGTAAGCGAGTCCCAAAGTAATCGAAGCCAGTATCTTCCGACACCAACTGAGAAGAAATATTGTTAAATTACTGATTACCAATAAAATTGCTCATATCTGACCTATTAAAATAATAACAGAAGCCATCGGACATATAAATGTGGCTACAATTACCGCTGCGATAGGCTGCAGACATCCTTGTATGAAGATATTCCAAACTAAAGCCTCCAAGAACACACAATATCGATTTCGTGACTCATCCGGACAATCCAAGTCGTACACTAGCATCATATAAACATGCAACAGAATTGTAAAGGCTGGCACCCATAACGGTGCAAGTAATGCTAGGATTATGCTCGATATGCTCGCAGAAAGACAAATTATGGGAAATATGAAAAGTATAACAACAGTCCCGAGGAATCCTTTAATGAAATAATTCCAAGCACGATTCACGGTTCGCGTAAATCCCTTTCCAATAAATCCTACAATATTAAAAACAGTCAGTGGCATTTCATCCTATTAATTCACTTATTTTCCTATACTCTCATCTTTACATAACAACGAAAGAGGAGCAAACAGAAAAACCAAGTGTTTTAAGTTCCTAGTTTGAGCGATTACCTGTGTCTGGTTCCGATTCAAAATGCGTCCTTGCCTTTGATATATGCCGCCATAACTCAATTAGCCGCGACGCCATAGTTTGTGTTATACTTGTTTTTCGCGGAAACAAAGTCCCATTTATTTGGGATAGTTCCCAATCAGGCATGAATGGTTTTGTACAACATAACGCTCGAAATCCAATCGGACTGCACCATGGTACGAGAATGCCCAATAAGAACATCATGTTCCACGTCCAACACCATGTTCTTTGTACTAAATTTAAGAGACGCCAAAACGGCCACCGAGTACTAGTCGTTCGGACCGTTTCTTTTTCGATTAAAAATACTGGCTGACTTGGATCCGATCGGGGTGTTACAATGGAAGTGGCTTGCTGGCAAATTACGGTTTGAATGACTTCCGATTGCCCTTGGAAATTACGACGAATTATCCAAGATTTTGGCGACCATATGCGACACACCCATTGAAAACTGCGGGTTGGAGTTTTTGCGTTGAAAAGTTCTTTTAAAAGCACTGGTTCGCGCTGAAATTATGAATAGTTTTTATTTATAGTTTTCTTCTGAAATTAACTCCGGAACAAACCTCTTTCATAAAAGCCAAATCTCGGCTCAAGAAATACGATGTCTGCTGAAGATTATGGCGAGCACACATCTGAATAGCTTCTTCGTGTGCTGCCCATGTTGATGTCTTCATTTTAGATACTTCAGCTGTTTGTAACTTCGAACGTAACCAAGGTGCGACTCGAGATAGAACCGAATGATCATTGGCTAAACATTTCTGATGATCTTCGCGCGATCGTTTCAATTCCCGTTGAATTTTCTCAACAGATTTGTGCATGATTACCACAGATTGAGCTTGTTGTACTAGAAGCTGTGGTATTCCGTCACCCAAGTCCTCGAGGTTGGAATTAGACAGAATCGATGAGTAAACCCGTTGAAGGTATTCTCGCATGACAGCTTCATTTACTTCTTCTTCGATTTCCTTGTCAGTTAGCTTCTTTTCGCGCAATTCCGTTATAAGTCTTTCGCGAAAGTGCAGAAACCATCCCCTAGTCTCACGTTCCAAAATTCCAATCAGAATTGGTAAAGCTTTACGTATTATATCTCGAGAAAATAGTCGAAGATCGATTTCTTGACCTTTCGGCGTTAAAAATAAATAGGGAATAGGTTGCGCAGATTCGCATTCAACATCGAACTTTTCCATAGTAGCTCGACGAAGTTGTTTTCGTACATACGAGCACAAAGAATGGAGACAATCCTCATATTCCGGCTATTTTAAATAGATACATTTAATATAGTAGAGGTTCTTAATTATTTTCTATCGTATCGTACCCTACAAACAAGTTCAGCTACTAAAAATCGGCAGCGTTCTTCTTTAATTTTATATTCTAAGTTTGCGGCAAGTAGAGACGGTACGCCTAAAAACAAAATCTCTCAATAGAAATAAATGAAGTCAATTCGACTCAAAAAACACTTACCAACAATCATATCAATAAGTTTTAAAAAACCAATCGCTAGCGTTTTTATGGCATGAGAAACCGAAAAGAAATGTGAGAAAATTCTTGCTCGTCCCGTCACAACAATAAATCGAGCGGCCAACGCTAAGTCACTGAGAAATGAGTCGTGTGCACGAAATGTTCCTTTTTGAAGAAATTGCGATAACCGCCATTTATGTACTTGTCCAGGAAAGTTAAGGCTCGGAACATCAAATTCCCTAAATAAGAACAAAATCATAATTGGCTTTAAGTTTTTTTAACAATATTTGCAACATTATTTTTTTAAGTACTACAACATTGCATTAGTATTAAAAAAATATATATACGTAATAGAAATTAAAATAATCTTTAAATATAAATAAATTTTTAGCCATACAAAAAATACTAAGCAACACGCATTTTGTGTACAACAACATACTCGGAGCAAAGCAACAACTTCGATCCAGTATAGCTAACTAGCATGACAATATTTCGCAATTGCAGAAAAACTCAATATTTCAGAAAATAAAAGAAAACAGTTTCCAATGTGGAAACTACATGAAATAAAAATTTTTCTGATTTTATTTTTATTGACTCTTGGACGCGGACGAAGATACGATATAGTTGAAATGCCAAATGAAAAGTTTGTAGTGTGTCGGGTCTCTAGCAATTATCACAAGAAAAATTATAGAATTTAAGAACTACCAAAAGTAATTTAAAATGTGATTGTGTGGAAATTTGAAGTAAATTAAAAATAATGTATGAATATGTTGGTTTTTTGAGTTGTATAATTTGCTATCGATCTCATTTTGGGTTCTTCATGTTCGCAACGTTTATAAAAAATCGGAAACAAATCTGATCACAGATTAATACTGTAATGAACGACAATTTGTGACTTGTAAAACCAAAAACATTTAATACATATATAAAATTAAATGAAAATCAAATATACAAATCACACTGCTTAGCACTGAATCCATTAATTGATTATAACGATATTTATTCATGTATAAAAAAAACAACAGAACATCAAACAACTTATTCTTTCTGTAAGTCTAATTTTTTTAATTGTGATTTTATTTACCCATTTTGTCGAATAGTTTCCAATTGTTCCAAACTTAACTTCTTCGGTTTGCCATATTTATCCTTTTGCAAGCTTTACAGAAATAGTTACGTACGTGTAAATTGCCGTTTTGTTTGTTTTGTTTGTATAATTTTATGTATATAGATTTGAAAGAAAAAAAATTCTAAAAAGTTACTATTAATAACTTTGACAGATCTAACAAGCAAGCAAACCTCGGAATTGTTAATCCGAATATTTCATTACATTTACCTTCATACGACTTCTAAATTTTGTTGTCGCCATTGCTGAGTGCAATGCTGTACGACTCCACTACCTAAGATTAAACCCAGACCTAGTGTTTCACTTATGCACAAAAACGAACATCATAAAGCCAGACTTGCAGCAGATTACCCAATGCAAAACTAACGGAGGTACGATTTTTCAAAGAATATTTGAACACTGTTTTACGAAATCTTAAACATACTGTAATTGCATTTTTGTCGCTGATTATAGAAACACTAAAAATATATCGTTCCACTTAAAAATCTTTCAAGCCCCGATGCAAGATATGACGAAGAAGATATTAGTTCAGATACTATTATATACTACTAGATAGTATATACACACATAATGTTGAACCAAATTTTCCATTTTGTGCTATTAATAATTATAAGATATTATCATTTACTCTCCGAACATTTCCATGTCTATTCGATAACAAACTCGACGTTTTCTATGTTTCCAAAATCATTCTCTGAACATTCTCGTTCCTGAATCTCAATGCTCATCTTGCTCGCAAAAATTTAGTTTAACAGTACGTACTCAAGGTCTTTTTCGAAAGGAGGTTGCAGACAATGGTCTTACTACCCTAACGAATTATCTTGAGAATCAAATAACGTCTCACAAGTAGTCCACAATAAAGCAGTCAATGGAAATCTCGAATGTGGCGAAAAACCCGAAATGAGACGTACTCCTTAAAAATGTTTGAACCGTAAGACGTGTTTCTTCAGCCTGAAGACCCGCCTTTCCGAGATCCGACAGTCAGGGAGGATCGAAAACAGAATTAGTTTATTGATCAGAAGGCAGGACTTCATGATATCAAAACAGGTGTTTACAAAACAAACAAAAATATTTGGAAATAATTAAAATAAAATATAAAATTTCTCAGTGTCCTACTTAGTAAGCAGTTTTTAATAATATTGGAATGAGCTTATATAAGATTTTTTTTTTTAATAAAGTTTCATTATTTGTGTACATACCCTCTCTCTCTGAGTGATTTGAGTTGATTGTTTGTAAGGCGTCGTGGTTCACCATTACCATCAGCTGCTACAGCATCCAACTCGTCGAATGGAGGTGCGACAAATAAGTCACGCAAATTTATTGGACGTGATTTTCGATTATTTGTTGTATTATAAGCCAATGGTATAGGTAATGCTAGAAAATTACATTTTATTAAGATTAATAAATTAAATAACCGCAACGGAGCTTACAAACCTATTGGGAAGGTTTTCCAATGATAAAGAAACTGTTCAGCAACTGTTTTGATATGTTCAACGAGTTGTTCGACTTCTGGTGGGGCTCCAACAAGATTTATTGCAAAATTTACTGGTTCCCTTTCGGGTGATACTAACGTTGTCGGACGCATGTGGATCATTGAAGAGCTATTCTCCAACGGTAGCCTACAACGATCACCATCATCTCCGTGAGATTCCATTCTGAGATTAATGTACGCGTTACTATTCAGTTCAGTTACTACATAATTAAAAAAAAAATTCTTTCACTAGAATTCATGATAATACCCCGCTGTCCTACAAAAAAAAAACGAAAAATTATGAATAACATTATTTGAGGAGCTTAAATTATACAGAATAAAGGATTTTGTTTAGAACAGCTTGTACACACTTTATGTACAATAAATTACTGCATGAAAAGACAGAACTGCTTATTAAAAAGTAAAATTCTTGAATTATTTATACCATCTTGGAAGTTATAGTTAAACAATAAAGGCATGACGATAAGTAAAAGAATATAAGTCAATCCAGGGGTACGTTACAATAATTCAACAATTCAAACTGGGCACATGTTCTGGATGAGGAGCTAATCGCTGGTTTAGAAGAACAGTTCAACTATAAAGGTCGTTTTACAGAACTTAAAATGAAGTGATTAAAATAAATTCCGGTTCTATCTATCTAGATTCCAGTGAATCAATGAGCCTTAATAATTTAAAACCTCTCGAATCTGCCCCAATATTCAAGCAAGGTAAAAAATTTACTTGCGACACTTCCGTTGCATTTCATAGCTTACTATGAAGAGAAGGTGCTTTAGTGACAATCGGTAAGCTTGGTGCAAACTGTTCATGAACTAGGGTACGAAAAGTATGTAACGACCGAACACACATTTCGGCTTTTATTCATGAAGTGTCTATATCAATGTGCATGGAAAAAATAAAACCGACAGTTTGCACAATTAATGAAAACTTAAAATCGGGAGAATACACGAAATATACAAATAATACACGTATCGACGCAAACACCAGAAAATTCGCCGATGAAGGGCTACGTGCGTACAGCAAAGCCCAAGAATGCGAATTAAATGTACGTGCTACTTAAATTTCGGTCATCAGAATTGTGTTTACAGTGTGATGGACCAGCAATTTTGCATAATAATAAAGAGGAGCATGGATTGGGACCTCATGACGAGATATTGGTCATTAAAGTAATGTCTTACTTGAAGGAATTTTTGTTAGACTTGAACATGGACCATGCCTACGGATTTAAATCTAAATGTATCATATACCTCCAGGCGGACTGCGAATGCTCTTACACGATTGTATTGTGAGCGCCAAAATTCATAGACAAATCGATTCGACAGACTTTTGGAGGACATAGTGGCACCACCCAACCATTGCCCGTGCATAATGAAAAGCTGTGAGGTGAGATCTTCGTCGAAGAAAAAAATATAAGAATGGGGTCGGCGGTAAGGCGAGTTGAAGTCGTCAAATTACGGAAGACGAGACAAGAAAGGTTTACTGCCTCTGAATCGAACCGACTGGCTGGAATTTCTCGCTTCAATCGCGAATAGATTTAGTTTTAATTTTATAAACAAAACTCATGCTCATGTCTGTCTCGTCTTCACAGCGATCAGCAAAACTGGAATTTCTCTGGCTGTTTGGTCCGAGCTGCGTCTGGGTCTGACGTATTGTTGCTTATGTTATTGCTTGTTCGCTGGTTCTGGATTCTGGTCTGTCCGACGTCCGTCGAAGTGGTTGGTTGCTTGTATTCTCCGCGTGAAACTGTTTTCACCGAACAAGAAACTTCTTTCGGATGAAATTTCGATTCGCGTTCTAACTTCTCAAGTCCGACTGTTTCATGGAAGACTTTTATTGGGTAATTACTTTTTTCCATGGTCCAGGCACAGGCCACTTTTTCAATTCGTCGAATATTCCCGACTGAATAAAACAATCGTACTGCAGTTTAGCGTAATTAATAAAACACAACCTGATGATATCATGGATAATTGCGGTTTTTTTTCAGTTATTGATAAAAAGGAACGAAATAGAAGGGAAAATTTTTTTTCAAAGAAGCGAATAAAGTTATTCGCCGCTTATTTATTCCAACTTTAACTTACATTTGAACTGTTTTTTACTTGCAAACAATTAATAAACGGAACGTAAATCGAATACACATTTTTGTTTATCGGAATTTTTGCGGATTGTCGGTGCAAAAACTAATTTTAATCGGACACACACGAAAATCGAAAAGCAATACACTCTCGCCATAGAAATTGCCTAGCAAACTGAAACTGATTGAAATTTTATGAAAATGAGAAATACAGATTGGACGTGGGAGAGTAAGCGAGAGCGATGTTCTTTTCCAAATTCCAATTCGAATTTATTATGTCGTTCGTTCCAAGTTCCAATGGGAAACAAATGAGAATGGAAATGGAATTGCTTTTGCTTTGCTTACGAAGGGAGAAGGGAGGTTGAATGCGATTCCAATCATGGAAAATATTTGTGTATTTTTAAAATTCCCGACTTTATTGTACCAGAATTCAAAAACAAACCAAGCCAATAATTCTTAATGGTAAAATTATTTGTTTTTGGAGATCTTATGTTCTAATTGAGGTCTTGTTCTAATTGAGGCAAAATACAAAATTCTTACTATACTACACCTTACCCAAAAATTTCACTTTTACTATTATCGCGATTATCGCTATCGAACTCTTTGTGGATGATTATCTGACATTTCGCTTTCGGTTTGACATTTGACGTAGGAATTAATTCTGTTTGCATCGCGTATCGCGTACAACAAAATCTAGAGATTTTTTTTCAAAAATCCCTGGAAAATGTCCGTTTTGAATAACGGAAGTATCGATAAAGTATGTCGAACGTGTTTGTATAAAGGCGAGGATATGAACTTTCTAGATGGAATTGTGGAAAGCTTTCAAATTTCACTGGGCGACGTTTTAATGTGTTGCTCAAAGGTAAGCCCTGTACAGTTTTGCTGAAATGTTTGTAGTTAATTAAAATAGATTCGTTAAAATATATCTAACTCTGAGGTGTATTTGTTTCTTATTAGAGCTTTTATTTGATTTATTACAGTTTAAGTTAAAAAAGGGATAAATAAACCCACCTTATGCATGGTTGAAACATGCAAAACAAGTAGGAGTAGCACGATGGACCTCCAGTAAAACGATTGCCTTCCTAGTCTAATAATTTAACAAATGATTAAAATTATTCCAAATTGCGTATGAATCAGTACTGTTCCCCGAAACCGTCATACTCGTCTTTAGTCCGTTCAAAGGGGAGTCCCTCCACATTCCTTCATATTACAACAGTAGCTGCGGCAGCTTTATTATCCCAAGCGATCGATTCTTTTCCCAATTTCAGGATATTGATTTAATTACCCCATCTTCTTTGCGCAACTATGTTCGGTGCTTAGTTCCTGCAAGGGATCATCTCCGGAACCGACGAGGTTTCATACATTTTATGAAATGAGTGAAAAACTCTAGGACTTAATCTTTACGCCTAAACGCGCAAATTCGCCGAAAGATAACCTCGGTATTTAAATCGCTTCGTGATTTGGAAGGATTTTGCAAGTCGAAAATATCAGTTATTTGCCTTTTTCAATGCATTCACCGCAATACGGTTTTTTTTTGAGACTCCACTGTATGTTGAGCTATCTACACCAATTTTTTCGTAATAGGGCGGGGACCGTTCAGTAAGTAAGTAGAAGTGGTGTCTGTCTATAAAGTATATCTCTTGTTGTAATGGGACTATTCTTTTCAGATTTAAGGCACAAGTGCTGTGCAATATCCAGTATTTAACTAATTTCAATAGTTTTTTAGTCAGCTTGTTAATTTTATAGCGCACCATTACCAGGCTGTAAGTCAAGGTTACAGGCATGGTGCTGGCATGTTACCTAGTGCTAGGATGTTAATTTTGTGTATGAAGCTCACAATGATTGACTGCTGTACTTACCCTAGATCGTAGACTATTATCATTCCCATCTGAATAGTCCGACCTAATACTTGCCTCTTCCAGATAACAGAAAGCAATGAACTCCCAAATCAGATATGCTCAGATTGTACAATGCAGCTGCTCAACGCATACAACTTTAAACTGAAGTGCGAAGAAAGCGACAAAGTTCTCGTCAATTTTTTATCAAAGAACAGCCAGGAAATAGAACCCTACGAAAGTGATCTGGAGCAAAATGATGACGTTTCTCAAGATCCTATCCATATTCAATTAATAGACACAAAAGAAGCACAGACAGATTCGGTTCAAGGCCCGCCTGAAGACAATCAAGTCAGAATCAAACCGGAAATTACAATTGCATTTGCCGACGAGATCGTTTCGGATGCTAAGAATAAATTCCGCTGCGAAGTTTGTCAAAATACTTATACTCATAAGAAGTCCCTAATTAGACACTTGAATAAAGCACATAATGCCAACATTTCGAATCGTTGCAAGATTTGTAATAAAGGTAAACTGTTATTTAGAATAGGTGTGTAAAGCTGCCATAACTCTTCTGTTCGATTACTTTCAGTATTCGCCAAGGGTACTCAGCTTGAATCTCACATGGCAAAACATGAAAACGACGAAGTGTTTACTTGTACCATATGCGAAGAAGAGTTTGAAAGCAAACTCCAACTGAAAACACATCGAACGACACATCTGCGAAAACTGTAAGTATAACTTTCGGAAATAAATTCGAAACAATCAACTAAAAAAGAACTTTCAGACAAATGAAAGTAGCTGGAAAGAATAATGTAAAACTGGAATCGAAAGAAGCGGATACTTCGCTGTGTTCGCCGAACGGACCGAAAATCATACAATGTAAAATTTGTCATGAGCATTTCACGAAATTCGAAAAGCTCCGACAGCATTTAACTCATCACACAACGAAAGAACCGTTTGACTCAAAACTTTACTCGATTTCAACTGAATGCGGAATTGAACTATCTCTGAGCGATTCGGAAACCGATAACGATGATGACGAAAACGATGATTTTGATCACAAGCCTACCAAACAGTATGTATGCGAAATTTGCTACAAAGTATTCAATCGACGCTATAAAATTCTATATCATCAAAAAAACGATCATGACCATGTCGAGCTACAACATCAATGCACGAAATGTTTATGGAAATACGCAAGCAAGCAACTTCTATCCAGTCACTTGAAATCACAATGTGATAATGAGTACAAACTGTTTTCGTGTAATGAGTGCAATATGAAATTTATGTGGACTGAGAATCTTGAGCTGCACAAGAACAGTCGCCATTCGAGCGAAGCGATCGAAAAAAACAGAAAGGAACTGAAAACAGAAAAGGGTTTCGTTTGTGAGACGTGCAATAAGAAATTCGTCCGTTACGAACATCTCGAGCGGCATAAAACCATTCATTTGCCGAACGATAAGAAGTTCGAGTGTACAATATGTGAAAAGAGATTCAATCGGAAGGATAATATGCGATCGCATATGCGAATTCATAATGCAAATCGGGATAAGGACGATAAACATTTGTGCGTGTATTGTGGCCGCGGTTTTACGAACTCATCGAATTTGATTGTGCATATGAGACGTCATACTGGTGATAAACCTTACAAATGTGATTTTTGCGGCAAGGGTTTTCCGAGATCGTCCGATCTACAATGTCATCGAAGGACACATACTGGCGAGAAACCATGTCTTTGTACGATTTGTGGAAAAGGTAAACAGTTCTTCAAACTTCAAGAACTATTCAGATCACTTTAATAAACACGCTTTTACAGGATTCTCACGATCAAATAAGCTCGTGCGGCATATGCGTATTCATACTGGTGTCCGACCATACAAATGTACCTACTGCGATCGTGCTTTCACACAGTCCAACGACCTGACACTACACATACGCCGCCACACAGGTGATAAACCGTACGTTTGTGGAGTATGCGGTGAACGTTTCATACAGGGTACTGCGCTTCAGACGCATCGTCGTGTCAAGGAACACTACGAAGGTCCGAACCATAGTGCACCATTTTCTAGCATCAGCGTGAATAACCCGAACCGGATGAATTTTGCGAATCGTGTTGATCAAATTGGTATGCCAAAAGTCGATACTGCTCAGCCAGTTGAAATAAAACCTGTTGGACGGGCCGGAAACTTTCGAACGTCTTGTATTAGTGCCACCGCTGAACGGGATGAAACTAAAACATCTGTTTTAATTGATACCGCTGCTACAGAGAGTGAGCTTAGTCACGCTATGCCCTTTATCCAATTGGTGTACCACGATGAACAGTTTTAAATGATATTTTGACCACAGTCAAATTGATGTAAACTAAAAAAGTTTGGAAAAAAATGTGAAAGAGAACGATAATGTTTAAAATATATTTAATTAATTTTAATAATTGACTATAATTTTGGACGAACTGTCCCAATCAGTTTTCACACACCCACTCTATTATTAAATATATTTAAATATACCGCCCAAATGAAGAACCTGTATTATCGTCATTTTTGACGTTTCTTTTGCTCGCTGCTCGTACGTCAAAATAGGAAAGGAAACTTTTCTTGACGTTTTCGTTTCCTTCCATGAAAATCATCAAGGTTTTAAGGTCGCTTTACTTTTCAATCGCTGCATTTAACCGCACATATGCAAATCGGCTATCCGCGATTGAAATTATTTCGCTGAAAGTAAATAGTTGAAAAGGAGAAGAGACACAAAACTTGAAAATGACAGCACCGCGGCTAGCGCGGGCGAGTCGAAGCCGTTTTTTCATAGGATTTGTTGCTCTACTTTTGATAGTTGGTTTTGTTGCGATATTTCATAGTTCCCAGCAGCAATTGGACGAGTCACGGGAGTTAACAATTCGCTGCGAACAGCGAGAAGAGGCACTCAACGCCCGCATGCAAGGTAGGCTCATGAGAATAATTAATAGGAATTAAGTTGCATTTGACTTTCCTTTCTCATAAATTCGTAGCAATCGTCGAGCATAAAGTCCGGCTTGAAAAATCTCTGGATAAGGAACGGAAGGAGCATTTAGAAACTAAACAAAATCTCGAACAAAAGGCAAAGGAAGAAAGGGATATTAATGCAAAGGCCACTATGGAATCGGGTGTGCGATTCGATTCACTTCAGCAGCATTACAAATTGTTGCAAAGTGAGCACAATGACCTTGTTGACGACTGCGGCAAGGCTAAGGAGTTGCAGCTTGAACAAAACAATGGACAGGAGCGGAAGCTGAAGTCGCTGCAATCACAGCTGGTACAATCCAAATCGCAGCGCGATAAGGACGTTGCACACTGGAAGGTATAACAAAATCATATTCAGCAAAAATAACACGCAAACGTAAACTTGATTTTTTAAAGCTGAAATACGAAACACTGGAAAACGAGAAACGCCGAATGGAAATTCTGTACAAAAAGTTAGATCAAAAAGAAACGATCGCAGTTCTAACGCGCCAAATCAAAGACTTCGAAAACAACTGCAGATATCGCCCGCAACACTCAACCGAAAGCAACTTACTCCCCAACGCGTTGCCTCTGAAATCGGCCGACCTAAAAGATTTTAAAGAGCAAATAGCCGTGAGTGAAGATTTATATAAAATTTCGATAGTAAGGAATAACCCTAAACTGCATGCAACTAACAACAAAACACTGGGCAATGGCTTACAGTATGGTGGAACTAACGTCGGGCGGGTGCGTACCGGCTCAGTTATTAATTCCGTTGAAAATTTTCAGATAATTCCAAAGCCTCTTGCGGTAGGCGGAGGCGATCCAAATAGTCAGGCCAACGATGATAACAAAGAGGTTTTACAGCAGCCGCCACCTCTAAAAAACTCATCAACATCGCCCACTGACCTAAAAACGTCTGAAAATTTTCAAAAGTACGCAAGTTTGACGTCGGAAAAGACGAAACGTTCCAGTACGCTAGCGAATAACCTGCATCGAAATCGTTTGAAACAACTGCCGCAAGGAGTGGCACCCGTCCCGGATAATTTCGATGTGCTACTAAAAAACGATGAGAAGAACGATAGCGACAACAACAACAATCGATATGCGAATGTTGTTGACGAGTTGTCTGGTAAAAAGGATGATACCGAGCAAGAGAACGGAGCGCATGAAATCAAGGACAACGATTTCAATTTAGCTGACGATAAGAACGAAGCCAAAGATCATTTGCAAGAAGTTCTTAACAACGCCGCGGAAGACGACACGAATAATTTAGTCGATGCCAAACCCATTGGTCAAGCAGTCGGCGGAAATGGTGTAAATCTGGCAAATCATCAACTTTCGATAGACGAAAAGAAGGGGCAGGATGATGATGACATTCATGTGGTCGGGAATAATAAGCATGCGAAAGTTGGTCGAGGAAATGCAATTTTACAGCATGATGGTGACGATAAACTTATTAATGAAGTAGTCGGCGATCAAGGTAAAGAAGCTGCTTTCGCGGACGGTCTGCATATGGAGGAACCGAATGAAGAGGACGAGGAAGATGGTAAGTGATTTTTTGAATATCCTTTTATTGATTTGCGTAACTACTTCGGCCTAGAAAGTAGGGAACAACCTCTCTTTTATAACAAACCACCCAAGGTAGTTAAAAAAGGGACTTTCTTTCCGGCCATTGACTCGATGACCGTAATGTTTGCTCTCTATCTGGAAAAAATTTTCCGATTGTTACATCAAATTATTTATCTGAATACAAAAACGGGCTTCCGTTATAGGCGTGGATATATTCTTTTCAAAATAAATTTTGAAACAAGCAAAAGAAATTATGTATACGAATTTCTACAATATTACAGAGGACGAGTACTCCGATACGGCCGCCCGACAACAAGAAGGACTAGCTGTCCGCAATTAGAACCTGCTGTCCGTAATTAGGTCTAGCTGCCGGCAATAAGTCGCTGCATGTACTATAGCTGTGAAATAAGCTTCATGGATAATCGTTTTATTAAAACAAATAAAAAAAAAATTAATTTAATTTTAAAGTAAGAATCTCAAAGTAATTAGTTTTAGATGGTCCTATCTTCGATTATAATTGGAGTATTTGATGAAAAATGTAAAGAACAATTATGTATAACTATAAATATAGGTTTATAAAATTTAATTTATAAGATTCGTCTTCTACGATTATACAGCTTTTAAATTTACTTCATTACTTACGATGTTTATATTTTATATTCTTTTTAGGTTGTAAATTATTTTTGCAAGGCTGTATCTTTACGTACTTTTTTATACTTTTGAAAAAAGAAAAATACAATAAAATGTTAAACAATTTACTTTAATCAGCGTTTCAAAATGTTTGTAAGACACGAACCTAAACAAAGGGATCAATCAGGAGCAACGCCTAGGAACTGGAGGAAAAACAATAAAGAAAACTAGAAGACCGAACAATAAGATGGATCAATCAGTGGCTTTAACTGAAACTGAGCAAAGTGAGTAGAAATTTAAGTAAATGTGACGCATCCCATACCTCTGACCAACAAATAATAGTTCCGCGCAGACTGTATGCAGATTTTTTATTCAAGACACAACTGTCGGCGTACACGAGTGATATTTTAACCTTGCGTTTGATTCGAACTACAAGAACCGTTTGTGAAGAACAGATTAATAGACATCAGAGTGAAAAATGTACTTGTTGCAGTATTAAACCCACGTGACATAATGAAATCTTGTATTCAATGAAAAATTTATTTCTTCATTCCAACTTTAATTTGTTGCGAATTGCTCTACATGTAAAATAGGTTAAACTGATATAAAATGGTTAAACGAAAACAAGTGAAATGAAAACGGTATAAAACTTAATATATCTTAATCATATGCAACTATCCAAGGATGGACCATAACTTGATCCAATGGCATGCGCTGCTGTGGATTAAGTACTAGCAATTTCGACATTAGATGGCTGGCCGCTATCGAAATAAAGGACGGCAATTTATAGTCAACCTTTATAATTTTCCTATAAGTATCATCGTATCCTTGTGCTGCAAACGGTGCATGACCAACTAATAGTTCGTAGCATAGAACTCCTAAGCTCCATAAGTCAACAGTCTTAGTATGTGGTTTGCCTTGAACCATCTCTGGCGGCAAGTAATCAAGTGTGCCGCACAATGTAGTGCGCTGCGAATTCGGTTCGTGTACGGACCAACCGAAATCCGCTATCTTCAATTCACCATTGTAGCCAAGTAAAAGGTTTTCCGGCTTAATATCTCGATGAATAACGTCACGTTCGTGTAAGTAGAGCAGGGCTGATGCGAGCGACTTAATATAGTGTGCCGTTTGTTTTTCTTCAAAACGCTTGTTTGGCTGATCGTGCAGCTCTTTGTAGAGCGTACCTTTTGGTGCATATTCTAAAATTAAGTAAATTCGTGATTCGTCGTGAAAGTAGCCGTAGAGACGAAGTATGTTATGGTGTCGAAGGTGCGATTGAATCTCGATTTCCCGACGTACTTGGTGCTCGACGCCGGATGTTTGAATTTGTTTTTTGAATAAGACTTTCAATGCAATAACAAATTTCGTTTCTTTTTCGCGTGCCAGGTAGACATTGCCGAATTTTCCACGGCCCAATGGACGTCCAATATCGAAATTGGCCAGAGCCCAGAGTTTCTTTTGATTTGAATCTGTACAAAGAAAAATAGCTACAAAAATATCCAAAACATAAATGATAGACGCAATGCAAACTTACCAGTATCCTTAGTCTGTTTATCTCCTCCGTTTTGCAGTTGATTTGTTGCTGGCATATTTTCAGTCTTAATATTTTCTATCGATGGCTTTACTTCAGTCTTTTTTGCCTCATTGTTTGAGTTTGTTTCAGCCAAATTTGCTTTATCCTTTTTAAGCTCCACATGAGGTTTTACTTTATTATCATTTTTGTCACTGAGTACAGGTTTTTTGATGTCAACTGGACGTTGATTCGGTCGAGACTCCGGCTTTTTAAAGTTCTCTTTGATAGCCTGTGAATCAAATAAATTTCTAAGTTTAGGTTTTGGTCAAAATTTGAGCAGTTTTATCTTTTAGTATTGGAAACGAATGGTCACTCTCGAGACTGGGTCAATATTATTTATTGATTACATTCGATTGGAAGTTTTTGGGAAACAGTTTTGTTACAGGCTCACGTACCTGTGCATTCTAACTACAAATGTGCTTGTTGAAAAGATTTAGATTACATTACAACGAAAATAAAACAAGCGGCAATGCAAACGCCCAGACAGAGAATGTCGGCCGGAATTCGATCAGAAAATTATCGAATTTGACTAGAATTCAACCAGGTCGTCCAACTCTTACTAACGGGTGCTTCCAGGAAATTTTGATAGACTGCAAAATCTACAAAAAGCCAAGCTGCGGCAAAGTAAACGCATCAAAAATTAAATGGATGACAAACCAGTTTACCAGATGATTGAATTCGACTCAACCCCGAATATTTTACAACATTTTTGTTTTCACAATGAACACTTAAACTCATTAAATATTTTGCCAAAGTTCAAATCGGAATTTTTTTACCTTCGATTGTTGCCCAGGTTTCGGTTGCTGCGGACGCCCTTCACCCAATTTCGCTGCCTTTAATTCGTAGACAAGATTTTCCTTTCCTTTTCCAATCATTGGACCGTGCGGTCTGCGTATCATTTTCAATTAATCCAATGTTACTAATATAACTTTTTCTTTTAAAAACGGTTAAGAATTGCGATAAATTGTTAGCAAAATTCGCAGTTATTCCGCAGAGAGTGGACGACCGTGTTACTTTCAACAGCAGTTTCGAATTTGAATGAACTGCTAAACGATTGTTCGGGTGAGTAAGTTCAATGCTCTTAATGCAGTACTGCCACATGAATGCCTTCGCTTTTGATACATGCAAATCAATTTTATAATTAATTTGGGATGATTTATTTTTTTATTGAATTCAGATGAATACTAAGAAGATATTACAACGGAAACAATTCAATTAAACCGTAAGGAAGATGGCTGGGTGACATTGGAGATTGTACATAGCGATCCTTGAACGCACGGCAGTTGACATCAGCTGACAGTTTCCGAACATGGATCAACTTTGACACAAGTCCATACCTGTAACCTCGAAAAGTAAAATTTATCTTGCACGTTTTAGTGAAAAACATCTCCCGGACTGGTTTTCGTAAATTACACTACGTTATTGTCTTCCGAAAAATTAAAAAAAATAGTGTTCAAGTATGTCGTGGTTATTTGGTTCGCGAGCCAAACCTGTAGTTCCGGACGGCGATCCGGGATCGGATGGAATCCCCGGTTCTTCTGCGGGTAAAAGTTCCGGTGATTCGACCCTTACAAATGCCGAGCGAAAGGCTATGGAAGCGTATCGGTTCGATTCATCGGCTTTGGAGCGCGCTGCGGAAGCAGCAAAAACGCTGGAAAGGTCGAGTAAGTACAAACATACTAGATTGTTCTTATCGCAGATGTCACGGTTTGCCGGTCTATTGCATAACATGTCTTATGAATTTCATTTTTAATTTTCATCACAGAAAATATAAATTTTTGCAATTAATTCCTATGTTTAGAACATGCCCGCGAAGCCCTCGATCTGTCCAAGATGCAGGAACAGACGCGCCAACATGAATACATGTCGAAGGTAAAAGAGTACGAGGCGCATGTCGAACAGGCCAAGGTCGAACAGAAACGAATCGATCACGAGGAACGGCGAAAAACTTTGATTGTAAGAAGTCTGGTCCGTTTTTGTACGGTAACTTGTTTGTAACGTTTTTATGGATTGCAGGAAGAGACTAAACAGCAGCAGCAACGAGCACAATACCAGGATCAACTGGCCAGGAAACGCTATGAAGATCAGCTCGCACAGCAACAACGCGTTCAGGAGGAAAATCTCAGAAAGTAAATTTAAATGTTTGTCATTTCCCAAGATACATGTTTACAAAACAGCGACCGACTCTGGGAAAGCTATATCTTGAAAGCGATTAGTGGAGTTAACCTCATTAGTTCAGTTTCTCTTCATCGCGGTCCCTACTAATCCTTCTAGCATCTCTTTAGACCATTAGCAATTGATAGCGCTCGGGCAATGAAGGAACCTTTATGTCGCATTAAAGCGAAACTCAGGGAGCAGCCTAATCAGGGTGGTAAGAGGATTTCTAGCTTTGAGGCCAAAGCTGGAAAAACATTAACTAGGGATATAGTACTAACTAGGGAAGTTGAGGTAGAATTCGACTACTCGTCGTCATATTGAAGGACACTGTAATGGGAAGCACGCTATAGCTTGAATTTGGAAGAGGTCTCAACTAACAACATTCATTATGCATTTCTGTTCGGTTTTTTTTTATTTTACCATCTTATATTCTCTCGTGTTAATTTTTTTTTATTTTTAATTCACCTTAAAGCAGTTTATCAATTCGTAACATCTATATGTAATTTGTCAGCGATTTCCTCGGCATCTACTAGTACGCTTTTCATGAAACCCGTAGCATTTGCCTGAACAACCTTCCAACTCACTCAATAAGTTAAAAACCTTAACGTTAAATTGCTAACTTCCCGATGAACAAGCATGAGCACGAGACCTGTGAGTCCCCAGTCCTTTTATTCCTAAGGAATACTCGTTTCTATTGAAACCTACAGTTGGTATGGTTCGGTAGCGTGAACGCTACGAGGAAGCGCAGTGAAGGTTTCGGGAAGTGCGATGTCAGAACTTGACAGGCTTGGTTTAGAATAATTGCATACCAACACGGGTTCGATCGGATGGTGATTCAGTTCATCCATACTGATTGTAGCTAATAACAACCCTCAGTGAGATTTAAATATTCAAACTCTGAACTGCATTAAAAGTACCAGATTTCATTCTGGTTGTGGTCAAGAGGAAAGGTTGTCGCAAGTCCTCTTGTTTTCATATTAAATCCGTATATGTCTGCAAATAAGAGTTACACAAAATATTTCCGTGGGTGTTAGCCATTACAACTTTAATTTTTTTCAGGCAGGAGGAAAGTGTTGCAAAACAGGAAGCCATGCGTAGACAAACCATCGAGCATGAGATCGAAATGAAAGAGAAGAATCGCATGAAACTACTGGAACATGAAATGCGCGCGAAAGCAAAGGTCGATCGCGAAAATCGTGACCTTACTCTGGAACAAATTCGTTTAAAGGCTCAAGAAAATCGGGTGACCGTTTTGGAAGGCATCAAGTAAGAAGTATTGCGATTGATCCAACTATAATTTCATATGGTAAACTTAATTTTCAGAACAGCTGGTTCTGTACTTGGAGCAGGCGCTGAAGCAATGCTAACCGACTGGGATAAGGTGCTGACGGCCGCTGGTGGTCTCTCCCTTCTAGCATTGGGCATCTACTCCGCAAAAGGTGCCACAGGAGTAACTGCACGGTATGTCGAAGCCCGAATTGGTAAACCTTCGCTGGTTGGAGAAACGTCTCGGTTTGCACTGCTGGACGCATTGCGACATCCGTTACAATACATTCAACGCCTTCGATCGAAACCTAGCGACGCACTACAAGTAGAACACAATCAAATTATATTTAAAAAAATCGATAAATGATCTCGGTAATTTTGCCAACAGGGAGTTGTCTTACAACCGAAACTTGAAGAACGGCTTCGTGATGTTGCGATTGCTACAAAGAATACCCGACAAAATCGTGGTCTATATCGTAACATTCTAATGCACGGTCCGCCCGGTACAGGTAAAACAATGTTCGCGAAAAAACTTGCCCAACATTCGGGCATGGACTACGCAATTATGACTGGTGGTGATGTAGCACCGATGGGCAAAGAAGGTGTGACGGCCATACATAAAGTGTTCGATTGGGCGCAGACAAGTCGACGTGGCCTGCTCTTGTTTGTCGACGAAGCCGATGCATTCCTCCGGAAACGATCGTCGGAGAAAATTTCCGAAGATTTGCGAGCTGCATTGAATGCCTTTCTCTATCGTACGAGCGAACAAAATCCCAAGTTTATGTTGATATTAGCCAGTAATACACCAGAGCAATTCGATTACGCCATTAATGATCGTTTGGATGAAATGGTAGAGTTTACGCTGCCTGGACTCGAGGAACGTGAACGTTTGCTTCGTTTATATTTTGATAAATTTGTTCTGAAGCCAGCGGCTGAAGGACAGAAGTACGTTAAAACTTCTCATTACTTACAAAGTCCCATTACTTATCGGTCTTTTCTCATTTCTAGACGTTTTAAGTTAGAAAATTTTGACTACGGTGCAGCTTGCACGAAAATGGCAAAGATGTGCGAAGGTATGTCGGGGAGAGAAATCTCGAAATTGGGAGTGTCGTGGCAAGCCGCTGTGTACGCGTCTGAAGATGGGGTTCTAACTGAAAAAATGGTCTTAGATCGATGCGAAGGATCGTGTTATCAACATAAACAAAAGGTGATTTCATTGCTGGTTTATGTTCCCTGTTATTCTCATCTACAATTTATTCTTCTTTTTTTTACAGATGGCATGGCTATCGGAACAAGAAAGAAGTGACCATAAAACGATAACGACCGGGCCGTTTACATAAACTCAGTTGCATTCTACAATCTACTCTAATTTTAACAGTTTCGTGATAGTCATGAAACCACAAAAGAAATTCCTAACTTTAAGTAGCAAACCTCGTCATTTTTCTCATCTGGGTGGAAAAAGAGTGGCATGCATACGGTAGAATGCACAATCTAAATTCTTGCGTCAATTTTCGATATTTTAGTTATTGCGAGTTTTAAATTTTCTTTCGTAATGGCGAAATTTGAGAATTGCGTTTAAGAATTTCTAGACTTCGCCACTCTCCGATTTCAATTTATTTGCTTTTAATCACGATGCATTTGATTACATTATCGTACATTAGCAAATATTAAAAAAAAATTAACTCTGTAACGAATATAGAGCAACATAAAAATTCGAAAAATACGACATGCTTGGAGAAATTTATATTAAACTTCTCTTTGTCGATCGAAATTTTGCGTTACTCCAAGTTAATTTCACCTGATTGTTTTTCCGTTTACTGACTGAAATAAACTATACAATTAGTTAGTTTAGGTTGTTTTTGTTATCTTTTTAAAAATAAAATGTTAAATATAATTTGGGAACATCAATCAAGTTTGTTTTTCTTATACTCGTATAGGAGACATTTATCTCAAGTTTCGAAAATTGGCTAGGTAGAGTAACTCGACCCATATTTGAAGTCGACTCGAGCTTAAGTTGTTATTATGAGACTCGACACGACGAAAGTCACTTCATTTAAGGAATTTCACATTTTATCCACGTAAGTAATCACTTGATGGACTGCCATAATACTGTTATTTTCACTCACTCTTTTTCTTCGAGTCAAAGTGGACAGTTACAGGCTTATTACGAAACCCGAGCGGAGTGAGTACCTCGACTCATGTTTGAAATCGACTCAACCTAAAGTTGGTATCATGAAACTCGTCACTTTGAAAGTACCTTCATTTCGAGCAGTCCACTGATTTCTACATTTCATTCGAGTAAATACTCACCATAATGTATTAATACTCACTTCATCCACTATCATAATACACCGTTCCGTACAGTCAAGACTTTTTTTCGATTCAAAGTTAAGTAGTCATTCGGTCCAGTTTAATTATTGCAGAATGTTGAGTTTTTTGGTCGAATCGAGTTTCGTAATAGGCTCGTAAGATTTTAAGACGTCTTTATCGCATTTTTCTTCTTACCCTGTTATATAAGCCGTTGCCAAATTGCGTCAAAATAACCTCAAATTGCTCATCTTTTTCATTGAGTTAAAATAAGGTGTTTCGGATAGTAGACATGAAACTCCCTCTAACAAGTCTATGCCATCCGATGACGAAACAGCTCCTTCGAACCTAGTCCAACACAGTCTTATAAACTGACCTATCCAGTGAAGGTTTTCCAATAGTCATGTTCTCAAGGACAGTGATTAAACAACAGTCGGGGATTTCGTGTTGGGGTTTCACTCCATTGACGCCGAAAAACAACAAACATTTAATCAAATTAAATTTTTTTTTCCTCATTAAATATTAAATGTATGCACTGCAAAAAAGTGTCTGTATTTTTTTTTCCTCTTAAATGATATTTGCTAGATTTCTTAAGATCTAATTCAGTTTTCTTTTGGTTTCTTTTTATACAAATGAAAGGAAGAAATAAAATCACGCAGGCTAACGTAATATTTCATTAAAAAAAACTTAATGTATCTATGCTTCCTTATTATTTAACTAATTAAGTTTATGACTTGATCAGTAAAAATTGTTTGAAATTTCAATTTCACTAAAAACATAATTATCATAATTTTTTATAACTAAGAAAACTAGAGTATACGCTCTGTTCAAGAACTCTCTCATTTTTACAATTTTTCACGATGTTTTTTATATTTTATTAATTACATTAGTTTCTCCATGTCGATTTTCTATATTTCATATTGATTCATGCCAAAAAGGCACTTGAAATGTAATACTTTCCAAGTCGAACGCTCTGTAAGACTCTCACTTTGATGGCCATCCTAATAATTCGAGTTATAGCGGTTTGACTATATTTTCAATCTCGTTTCCACAAAATGCTATTAATATTCAAAAGTATTTGAAGATAAAAGAAAACTAAAACAATATGAAACTATTCTACATTAAACAAGTTTTTAAAATCTGTTACGATTTCTATTGCGATTCTGTGACCGATTGCGGTCATTTCTTCGCGATCCACTCCGTCCACTTTCTCTACTACGACCACCACTGCCTCTATTGAAATTGTCGTGGTTTCGACCACCGTGATTGTTGTTTTCATTATTACTTCGAGAGTTTCGATTGTTAATGTTCGAGCGATTATCTCTTCCATTATTTGAATTGTTTGGGCCCGCGCCACCGACTGCTCCATCACCGCGACCAAAATTAGTCGAGGGACCGCTGAATGGTCCGTCGAACGATCCATCGGTAAAATTATTGCTATTATTGAAGTTGCCGTTATTATTCGGGTTTGAATTGAATGGATTATTTGATACGCTACTACCCCCACCACTGCCGTTTCCAAAGTTTTGCGAATTAAATGACTGCATGCCGTTTTGTTGTTGGCTCATCTGACCGCCACTAGCCCATGGGCTAGGTCTTATATTATCGTCATTATTATTAAAATTCATGTTGTTATTGAAACTTCGAAAATCTTGATCTTGTTCGCGCTTAGGTGAAGAAGATGCAGACTGTGAAAAGCCGTCGGGCTGAGGTACTTTAAGGGCCAATAGGGGCGGAATAAACGATTGCTGTGGTAATTGATGCCTATTGTCAATATCATTAGGATAAACCATTTGAGCATTGTGATCCTGAATGTCTTCGAAACGTGATTTTTTACGTCGCACCGGTGATTTGCTCTGTTCCGACGAAGAATTTTGACTAAGAGGTCGTGCTGGACTGTTGTTATCTTCGAAGGGCATAACATCCACCAGCTCTTCAATTTCACCAGAGCTTATGTATTTGTTTAATGCCTCAGGTCCAGCATTAATAGCTGCTTCAAGATCACTTCCCGCTACGTAAAAATATTATTAATATAAATTCGTTCGTAACAATTCGACAAGACCAAAATACTACTTACGATTAACTGGAATAACTTTGCCATACACAATAATAGCGGATGGCGCAATTTTTTGTAGCGGAACAACGCCAGGAGTGTTTTCAACAATTTGCGTTATGACTTCTTTGATTTCTTTTGATGTCGCTTCTTCCATATCTTCCGTTCGGCCTGTATCATTCCATTGTGCCTGGAAATTACGCGGAATCGGTTTGCTATACGGAACCTTTTTCTCTTTATCGCGTTTGTCATCCCCAAGATGTTTATCATCTAAATCGAGGCCAGGTATAAAACCTTTGTCGGCCGTAAGACTTTCAGTGAAATCGACTTTGTCTTCAGGACCCATGCCCGGAATAATGTGGTGTTCTTCTGCAATGGCAAATATTAGCAATATGATATCTCTAACGGCTTAATCAATTTTTTATTTGTATTTACCTATATCACACTCTTCCAGTCCAGCCCAACTAGCTGGTAGTGTATTCAAATTGTACTTATCTCTCATTTGATCACCAGGACGATTTCTTGTCCAGAATTTAATTGTGTGATCGTTAGAGCCCGAACAAAGTATGTGTCCAAGAGGATGCCATGCCAATGTCCAAACTATACTGTCATGTGCTTGATCGATCCCTCCAACTTCCTTGTCGGTACTACAGAATAATTTTTTTATTGGCTAAGATCTTGGGCGTTCAGCGAAAAGTATAAACATTTATTTTACCCAACATTCCAAAAAAGAATCGAGCCGTCCGAACCGCCGGAACTGAATAGTCCCTCATGCACTGGATGCCACGAAACAGCACTCGCTTCTTTCTTATGACCACGAAACACCTGAACTTCTTCCCTCAAATTTCGAAGATCGAACAATTTCAATAGATGATCTCTTGATGCTGTGACCAACCAGTTACCATTGTCGTTCCACTTTAAGTCCATGACTGTCGACTTGTGAGCATGTCTAATGCATGGAAATCAGATTGCATGTTATAATTTTTTCTATTTACAATTTTATTTCACTTACAAAGTTGCCAGAGCTTGACCGCTTTTTGGATCCCATAGTTTTATGGGTTGTTGATTGTCTTTGCTGCCTGAAACGATAAGCGCTTTTTGTGGATGCCAATGTACACATTTAACATCGGCCCCATGACCTAACGGACGGATAGATTCAAAATTTAAGTAATTAGTTTGTGTTTATTTCGTCATCCGTGTTTAAAGGAGTATGTTTAAAAGAGTATAGGTAGATTACAGAAGGAAATGCGTTGCGATAGATCACCGGTTATATCGGTATTATTATTATTATATTAACGAAAATATTCACAACCCGACAGTGCGAGATACAACGAAACCAGACTCCGAGTTCTGTTTGGATTACTTAGAATGCATAAAATAAAATAAAAACGTATTCGCTTTCTCCTAAGTGAGTTGCCCTGGAGATATAATGTTCTCCCCTTTTGTTCCGTACCAACGAATCTCCAATACGGAACAACCCACTTCAAGTACTATTAAAATTTGAAGTTCATATCATTGGGGGTTCAGGATAGTCAATATTTTTTTCAAACTTCAGATCGATCACAGTACTTTACTATTATTGAATAAAAAATAAAATAGTACTAATTTTGATATTTTATTACTCACCTCGTAAAACTCTTTCTTCTTGACATCGGAAAAAGTCCCAAACGCGTAAAGTACCATCATCACTGCAGCTCACAAATTTATTATCCGATGGACTGAAACTGCAAAATTAACAAAAAAGAAAGCAATAATAAAAGAAACCTGAATATTTGTATAATATTATTTTATTTGCTATAATGAATTTTGAATTACATAACTTCAGAAAGCATGGATACGTGATTAATACGTGTTAAGCGAAAATTAATATAAGAAATCGGAGACTCGGAGTAGGAGTAGGAACACAGTAATATCCCGCAAGAAGACTTCCCATAAGTAGTACTAGCGAACGACCCAATATCCATATTTGGTATAAATATTCAAAGCAAGAAAGAAATGGATAGCACTTAGCAGAATAAAGCCGTACGTCCAGGCAGCTATTCGACATAACTTAGTGCTTAAATGTGACCAACTTGTAATTAAAGTGTCGTAAGATATTGAGATTATTGGTTTCGAGTCTCCTCGAAGAGTGCTTAAGATCTAAATGTTCTGAGATCTTCCAACAGGTCGTCGCAATATTATGAAGTGTAGATATACATTTTTTGCCAATAAAGTCCTTCTGCTGAAGTCAATTTGGTTGAATTAAGTTGATCATGTATTCCGAGTTGGAATGTATCCCGAAATGTACTCAACTGCTAATATGAATATTAGTACCAACACTAAGCCTGAATGCTCAGGACTCGCTGCCTTTCAGTGTGTCTTCCCCACACCAAATACCAACACTGTATTTAATTGTAACACTTCTTTTATCACCACGTAAACTACCCAACCAAAAAACTACTTCTACGTTTGTTAATTTTCATTTAAATCAAAAAAGATACAATTTCTATACGTGCGACGAGAATTAACGTCACGTGGTTTTCTTTTCGGGAACCGTAATCGACTCATTTTATTAAAAACTACTAAGGATTTAGCTGTTCCTGTCAGCAGTTCTCGATCTTTGGAGGACAGTACAAGATAAGCATTATGATTCAAGAAAAAAGTGACCTTTATAAAGCCAGCCTTTATAAAGCCAACGCAAAACACCTTCAAAGAAGATCTGGAGCGGAATAAGCAAGTTAGACGAGTGATGGATCGTTCAAGAAAGACGCGAAGAATTCAGAATGAAATGCGAGGTGTGAATGAGTCCTGGCCACAGTTAAACAGTATTCTCTGGATTGCGTTTTATGAAGAATCACATTTTATATACCCGATCTTATGTCAGCATCGCAAGTTATACAGGATATGATTCAAAATAGTTGTCTATTCTATTAGTTACGATATGTAAGCTTTAACAATTTTGACTATTTCCGGTACTCTGGTGCAATAAGGATATCCGATCCCGACGCAATATGAGAACGTTCACAATCAACGTTTAATATAAAAAAAAATGTTTATAATAGGATATTTGTTAAAAAAATATGATTTATCAAATACTCATCATTTATATAGTTTAGTTTATTTAGTCTTAATACAATGAATAAAAAAACTTAAAAAAAACGCATTAAGTAATTTTGTAGTAATTCTACAAGTCATTGGATCATCCCAAAAGTATATACGCACTGTACTACACGATCATTTTTCCACCTTAAATTCTTTATCTTTTATAAAAGTTATTTAACTTTAAATTTCTTTCACGAAGACTTCAATTCATTTAGCATACAAGTTTCGATTCAAGGATCATAATTCAGCCGTTTTCTTTCCGAACGAACATATACAGAATTTTGCAAGCGTAAGGATGCATAAAACAGTTTATCAACATAAGCTTACAGGCAGGCAAAATATGATCAAATCTAACCACATGCTCATTAACACTGTCTGATCGGAAGACACGGACCTCTATCTGTAAGACTTTGAGTTATTCAAATGATGCTGTCCACTTCATCTTTCCCTATCGCAGACTATTGAGCTGAAGGAGAAATCGAAGGAGTATCTATCTAACAGAAGTAAGGTCAAAGCTAAGTAGCCGATAAAATAACCAAACAACAACGAACTGAAAAGTGTTGGTCAAAAACGATCTTAAAGTTTCACGATTGTTTAATTTTTCTTTTATTGTTAAAAATCAGTTAAGGACTAAATGAAAAGCTCACGGACGGATATACTAGTTCCTTCCGAAAATTTTATTGACTGGAAAATAATGTCACAACTCGCTTTGAGGATGTTTTTTATCTATAAAACCACCAGGAGTTGAGTTTATTTTAGAAACAGGAGAAAGATTATATGGGAGTTGAAGAAAACATGGAATCATGAACGTTCCTTTTATATGTGCAATTATTGGTGATACCCGAGATAAAATACTTAATCAATACACAAAAAACACACACACAATTGAGTCGAACAACTGTTCTGAATCCAATCAAAGTAATATATTTTTATATTCAAATTGACTCATACAAAATGTTTAATTTTTACCAGAATGGTTTATACGAAGAATTTGTTATTTATTTTAAAATACTTATGATGGGTATTTGTAGTTTTACGTTAATGACTTTAGTCTAGCACCCGAACAACGCAACGATTGAAAAGAATATTGACAATTTGACTTTAATTTATCCAAAGATTGTTTACATTCAATTCACACACTCTTTCCAATAAGTAAGCTTATATACATATTTAAGAGAAGTATCATCTATTCAATTGTCTAAGCTGTAACGTAGGATAGTTCGTCTTACATCTAGGATGTACAGTAGGTGGCCATTGAATTAGAAACTTTCGCAAAAAATTGTAATTTTTACAATACCGAACATTTTTCTCATTTCTTTAGTTTCGAAAACAAATCTTTGTACACTAGAAAACCATTTATGTACCTGGCTATGAAATGCGCATCATAAAAGCTTTTACTTGAGGGTAGGAAGATAGGTAAAAATACCGTTCCTTATGTGTGGTGCATACAGTAGTTTTATGGACTAAGTTGAACAGTTGGTATTCGGCTGTTGCACTGTTTGCATTAGTTGAACGCGTTGATTTGTATTTAGTGTGTTGTCTTAAATAATTTAATTTAAAAAAAAGAAAAAAATCAAGTGACAAGGAGCGTTTGTGTTGGTGTTTCGTTTGAACACAGTTTTTTGTATAATGGGTCGCAAAAGCAGTGACAAAAAGTGATTTCGTCCTTACTTACGAAAGGTGGGCTAAAACATACGTACGAACATGTTATAAACTATCAATAAATATAAATAATTATGCTCTAGTACTTCTTTTTAATGTAAAATTAACCAAAGTACCTACTGTAACTATATCATATTGCATATGATATGATAAATATATTACACATTGTTAATAATCTGATAGCAATTGACTTATGAATTTTTATATAAAATCTAAAGCTCAATAAAATTTAATGGAATCCAACGAAAAAGACGGAAACATTTGTGCAACAAAGAAGTAACTACGATTGTAGGCCAACACATCAAAAGAAACAGTGAAAGATACAAGACTTACTTTTCACTTTAGTGACAAATGCATATCGTCATAGATTTCGAGGAACATCTGAGAAATTTGTAACATATCTGAAAGAGAAATCCTAAGACATCCTAGAATCAGTGGCGGTGAACGGCAGATTGAGAATAAATTATAACAAGAGAACTATAAGACAGCCGTTTTTACATCAAATTGAGAAAATGAAAATTACGTGCTTTTTAAAGCCATTTTATGTTGAAAATCTCCAAGACCAACTGGCATACTGAAACGGGATTTCAATTTAAAGGATAAAGTTAGCCTGGAAACCAAACTGTGCAATAATGATTATGATGTATTTAACTGTGATGCAGATTACTTAATTGAAGGACGATCTGAATGAGTGGAATAATGTTGTTCATTAATGAAATTCACATTTCTTTTTACTACTACTACTTTGTGAAAAATATCACCTCATGACTAAATAATTTTTTTAATTTCTATTGAACTCCAGAGGTTGGTTGAATCATTTTTCCGAATTGACCTCCACAATCAGGATTCCAGTCATTTTAGACAAATTTTTCGAAGACATGCGAGACAAAATTAAAAATATTTGCCCCGAGGTTTATCGCAACTGGAAACAGTGTTTCATTATTAATACCCTAAAAACTTTTAGATATTATAACTTAAATAAGTATAACAATTCCAGAATAGTCACAATTTTCCAAAGCATCGGCCAGTAAGAACATCGAATAAAATTATTTAAAAATAAGAATAAATTATTGTAGCTCTGCTGTTTTATGATTAAATGTTAATGCCCTTAGAAATGTATTTTAGTTTCATTATTTCTCTACTCAGTAGGATCTTCAAAAGAGCAATATTTCTTTGAATATAATCAATTTTGATAGATACCATAGAGTCAGAAAAATAATATTATGTATAACATTTCGTAGTCGTATTGTGATATTATGTTCAAGTCCATAAGCCCTTAAAACTTATTGAAATAAAATAAAATAGAAAACAATTTTGAAATCAACGAAAATTTTGAATTGAGAAAATTCTGCAAGTGTAAGTAAATAAAAAAGAATCTCGTATATTCATTTTATTCCGCAATAAATAAAAGAAATTGGGTTTTAGTTTTTTTTTTTTTTTTTTAATTATTTTGCTTGGGAGAAAAAATTAAAAACGCTTTATATTTAATTGCTTTTATTTAATTTAACTCTCATCTTTTTGTTGTGTGTCCATCAGCGAAAAATTGTCAGCCGCGAATTCAGCGAAATAAAATTGTATAACATTTTTTTTATTGTGAAATATTTAAATTATATTTTCTCAAATTTAAAATGAAAAATGTTACAGCAATAAATATAACAATCTTTATTTCGTAAATAAATAAGTCATTTAAAATCTAAATAAGTTAGAAAATATCACAGTGTTAAGTTTTAATTAAATAGGCAGAGAAGATATAAAAATATATCACAAGGACGGGTGGTTTTTTGGTTTTGTTTTTCAGTCGTTTTCTTTATTATTTATTTCACGGGCTCATACAATATAACTCTTGAGTAAGGGGTGGTCAGACGGGTAATTCTTTTTTATTTAAATAATGCTTTTTCGTTTATTTATTATACAACTAAATGGGCAATATGGATTATGTATTGTTGTAGGAATGAAGGATTGTCATCATTTATTTCTTTGTTACATTTTTGTTTGTTTTACACAAGAGTACCACCAACCCTATAGTTCCCCACATTTATTTAATTTTTTTTTTTTTTTTTTTTTTTTTTCATTTCTATCAATCAACTAAAAATTGCTTTATTCTTTTATAAATAAATAAAAATCTTAAAGTGATGTTTTGGTTGTACCTTATTCCCCGGATGGGCTCCTTGTGTGCCTGGAACATTTTCACATTGTTCATATTTGACTGCCAGTATTTTACGCACCCTGCATGATCACCAGTCACCATCCAGCTGTCATTGTGCGACCAAACCATTGTACGGACTGGAACATCGTGAGCCTGAAATTTAACCGAGAGGAAAAATTCGAAAATGATTAGTTTTATTTTTAAATACTTTTATTAATAGCCACTCATGAGTCGTCATAAACTACTGGGAATATTGGATATTGAAATGAACAAGTAACAACAAATCTGCCACATTACGACTCATGGGGATATACACTGAGTTGGAATGCGTTTAGCTAATCGAAATATTTTTATGCTTTTTATAGTCGTATTAATTTAACACGGTGAGTTGAAACATTTATTTGGAAGAGATGAGCTTATTTTATATCATCGTGAAAGTTGTTTTCAAGTGAAAAAAAAAGAATTAAAAAAATGAAGGAAACGGACTAAACTAACCTGTAAAATTGTTTCAAAGTTAAAGGTAAGACCGTTCCAAAGTGTAAACTCTCCAGAACTAGCTCCAGTGACAAGCCGACGACCCTCTGGTGTCCATGCTAGTGTAAATATTGGACAACGCATCTTATTTGTGGCTGTTTTAACGAACTTCGTTGTAACAGCGTTGCTTGGATTGTCTAAGTAACTCGGCGGAGGTAGAAGTTCTGGAACGTAAATACTTTCGGGCTGGAGAGCATGACGATCTCGCTGATCACGTTGCCATACACGATTCTGTAAATAGAATAACATATTTAGTTAAAAATAAAAGATTTTTATGATAAAAATTGAACAAGAGTTTTGAAATCCACTCAATTGATTGAACTTATGCATACTGAACTAGTTTACTAGATAACCATTTTGCGCCTTTTTGTTTTTCTTTTAGTAGGATATCGAGAGTTTACTGTATTATAACGGCCATCTTCATCGACGTACTTGCAAAGGAAAAACTACTATCGGAACTCTATTATTTCGAGTTCAATTAACGAGACAGTGACCCGATTTTGTCGTGCCTGAGGCAGAGTGCGCAGACAGGACGCTAGAGCGCAACATATTTAACAAACAAAATGATAGCTCAGCTCATCAGTTGCCAATTGCTTAGCCAATATTCTTGATGTATACTACAAACTCCTAGCTATTTTTCAGATTTAACCAAATTGGTTCTACTTTCCTGTCATCATGTAAAGATTAATGTTGAAGATTACGTAATGTACAACTCACGTCACATTGCCTCAAAATGAATTCTCCAATTTTACCGTACAATCGAGAACGTATACAGCAACTAAGGAATATTAGCTAGTAACGAGATTCAACTAATTTTTTTAATTAATTTAAATAAAAAACGAACATACAATCTATATTTAAATTTAGTCATCACTACGGTTCTAGCAAAAAAGATTTCATGATCTGTAAAAAATGTTAATTTCTAAGAACTACTACATACAAACTACAAATAGAGTCCGTATATTCGAGAAAAAATTTCAGCAGATGAATATTCTTTTTTGTATTTTGATATCGAAGCGTCCAAAAGAATCGTACTCGGGTTTTTCGTGTCTTGATGGTCTTCCTTTTCAACGAAATAACGTAAGATTGTATTTATGTTTTAACTATGTGCCATGTTGTCATATAAAATTTAAAACACAAATTTAGTGCTCCCCCAATACCGCATCCCAAAAGAACTTACTAAATAAATTTGCCTTTTTTAATTGGATTATATTAAATTTAGATCGCATCGGTTGTATCCTATTCTTGAACCTAGGTACTGCAGAGGGTAAAATGGTAATATACAAGAACTGAAGTCGTGAGCTTGAACCCCATCTAGTCATGAGCTTATCATTCGTGGTGTAAGTAAAATTATATTTGTGAACAGTGACATTGCCTTAAAAGAGTGCTGTTACTGACCCATGTTTAAGAAGGCTTCATACATATATTAACTGAAAACGGAATATTTCGAGATACGGGACTATTTTGCAATATTAGATAAAACATGTCACAGATTTATAAAATATTTTTAAAAAAAAATATTTTTAAAAAAAAATATTTTTAAAAAAAAACACACCTTGGAAAGAAACCATACAAGAATGCCTAAGAGTTTGGGAACCGTTCTTTTGTGAAAACTGGTACCAATGCCGAAGCAATTCATTAATTTCAAATTATTCTCTACTTGCCCGTTCTGCATGAACGCTTATTCGTAAAATGTCAATTTCACAAATTCAAAGACTACAGCAAAACTACGAAGATTCCATCTTTGAAAATTAAATCAAGGATCGATTTTGTTTCGATATTCGAGTACATAGTCTAGTCTTTGTAAGCAACTTGACCGAAAACCGAAAATAATTTAAAATATTGATTAGATTAGAAAAAAGATTTATATCGCTGCAGCACTGCCAAAAGAAAATTTTAGATGGCGTCACCATTAGGCAGGCATGTTTTCATCACTCTGTCCAAAGCAGAGTAAGGTATCGTAGGAATTTTAGTATCAATTAACTGTACGGGGCAGATCAATCCTCTGAATGAATAATTATTGGACATATTCGATTGAATGTAGAGAGCAAGACGCTTCATGTATTAATTTTCAAAAGTAGGGAACAGAACAGGCCGAATAAGATTCTGTTTTTGGTATCAGTTGGAAACTTTGTACAAATCATTATAAACGTGTTTACCAGAAAACAAAGAGATTTAAAAAAAAAAAGTTTACAAGAAAAGTAAAAACAGATCAAGTCTCCAATCTTTTTTTACAGAAATCTAAACTTTTTAAATAGTTATTAAATTTCTTACTGTAATTATTTCAAATTAAAATAACAAAATGAAAAACAAATAACAATCAAGTAATCCCTGGCATGAAAGTTTTTATACTATAGGTCCTTTAGATACCAAAAAAATTTAATTGATGGAATTTACTAACATTAGTGGAATTAGAGAAACCAACGTCCACCGCTGAAACTTTTATCGAACTAATTTTTTTTGACCGGAAATCATGCGTTTGCGGGTATCTCGAAACCTTTCACTTTCACATAAATTACTTTTTGAAGATTGTAACTTCTGCTTTATTAACTTCTGTTTTAATTCCTGCGCAAAAGGAAGTTGGAACGAAGCGCGAAAAGGGAGGAAGGGATCCAAAAATTACATTTTTTTTTTCATTTTCAGGTAGGGGCCCAAAGGGTAAAGTTATTTCAACTTCTGTTTTACATTCGACAGGGTTTTTTCTATACACTGTTGACATCCATAAATTTCTTCACTTCCTTCAGCCCACCTCAATCTATTCAGCGATTTCCTACCCCATTGGAAATCTTCAAAGCGATTGACAAAGCTGTACTTTCTAACCTCATGCGGCTAACTAGTCGCAGTTTCATTATAGTTGAGGTTTCTTTTTTCTGTGGTGCATAAAAGCTTACACGTCTAAACAAACAATCAGCAGTACTTACCTCAAGTGCTCTAACTATCGATGCATTGTAATCAACCGTTTTCCGCATGACACTCTTTCGTAGTCGTTTTCCATCGAAATCATCTTGGGTCATCGGGAGCCCGTTGGGTCCCCGTGCAAAACTAATGAATGGCTTGAAGTACGGGTGTCCTGGCTTACCGGCACCCATTCCGCCACCAAAATGATTGTGATGGTGGTGATGATGATGACCACCGCCACCACCACCTCCTCCTCCTCCACCACCCAGAATCAGATTATTTCCATGGTGGCCTTGATGCCGGGGCATGGGTGGAGGCATACTGAAATTTATTTGCGACATATCCGGCGGTGGTTGCGAAAATTCCATTTTGATATTTAATTTTTCGTTCGCGTCTCACTACTACACAAAATTCAATTAAAAAAAAAATCGGAAACACGTTTTCATTCGCGCCAATGCAATTCACACCTTTACGGAATTTCGGATCACTCTTTTATCGTCGAGTCCACACGGTCATTTGGGGATGCAATTTTCGAGCGACACTTTTCTTAGTTTCTCGATTGTTTCCAAATCATTTTATTATTTACAGTACTTTATTGTTTTTTAATAAATTCACGATGCTTTACAATAGTTTTGAGCGTGAAACTGTTTTGTCTAGAAAATGAAAACTTTTAATCGGTAACGCGTACACAACACATGAGCACCATTTTAATATTGGAAATTTCAATTGGAATTGGAAATCGCAAATGTGAAGTTGGCCTCGATTGAAAGAAGGTTGCCTTAAAATTTATAGCATCGAAAATAATAATTCCAATGCTATATTCGTATTATAGCAGCCGCGATGGTTCCGACATTCTCAATAAGATGGCGCTTATTAACGGTTAGGAATTTAAATGTGAGAAACTTTGGTTACAGAATTTATACTTAAAAGAAAATGTCCCAATCCCTTCGGCTCCTAAAGTTGTTGGATTTGATACCTGGTGAAACTAGGAACGTTACTACATTTTCGTTGCAAATAAAACGAACTGGAAACATAATTATTCAGGCGACTTCACTACATTACGGTCAATAGATACACACCACTCTCTACCCATGAATCAAAGAATAATAGATTGTGACACACGCACCTTTTGTGACGTCACTAAGAGCATTCGACTATGGTTGGATTCTCCACTATATGCCTCTACTAGATGTATCGTCTTAGCAACCGTCTGTTATTTATTACTTTATATGAAAATGTACGCTCTTGATGACGTTATCTCTTTTCTTTGATTCATGCTCTCAACCTAGGGTTAATTCGGTCGTTTATGTATATGTACATATGTATATACTAGAAAATATGCTTTAACCTCATAGAGATACTGGAGACGACAAACCACTGGTTAAGAAAAAATAAAACTGGTATTAAAACCAAACGCATTTCAGAGAACAAGCATAATGCTTGGACCTGTGAGGTTAAATTGGGAAAAGTTTTCTTAAAGGCAGATACAGTTACAAGATAAATTTCAATATGCAATTTTTGACATACAATAAAAATACAATAAAAAAATAGACCAGACCCTCGAATGAAATTTACAAACTTACAAATATAAATGTAAAAGATGAAAATAATAATAAGATAAAGTGCGTAAAAAAAAGAGTAAAAAAAGAAAAGAAAAATAATACTAAAATTAAATAATAATTATGTTAGAGGTTTCATCAAAACTAGCTTCTAGTTTAATCTATCGTGACGAAGCATTATTCAAACCGCAGATTCTAAAAATAAAACCAGGTAAACAAAACTACTAAATAATCGAGATTTCTGTAATTTTTCAAATATGTAAATATTATGTTGATATTTTTAAGCATGTTAGTGAATTGATTCGTTAATTTAGCGAATAAATTACACCGTACAAGTGAAAGATACCCAAAGATAAATGGTTCGAATTTATCTCGCTTTGATAAAGTTCCTAATTATAAAATTTTGCGACGATTCCAAATCGTTTAAAATTTAATTTCTAGTATCAATAAAAAATTTTAATCGATGACATATTCTATCTTTTATCTATGTTTGTATGTCATCCAACCTTAGCTGAAATATCTACTTTTATAAATAAACATTTTATCGATTGTAACGAATTTATTTTCGTGTTTCTTTCTTCCACGCCGCCATAATTAAATGTACATATGTATGTTGTACGAGGTACACGCAAAACTACACAAGATCTTAGGACCGAATTACGTTCAAGTGCTGCTCTTGAAGAAGGTGGATCTTAAGTTGTTTGAACCCGTTACAGAGTAATTTGCATGCTATTGGAGATCATCACGTTTTCAATTTACAGAAATCGAGTGATACCTACCTGTCCTTTATATGCTACTTATTTCTAAAATCGGTCAACAGCATGCTAGAATGCCAAATAGATTTAGATACAATACAGAATACGACAAATCAGCAGAAGAGTTCTCAAGAGCTGATTTAGAACGGCGCTAACGCATTGACCTATTTTTTTCCACCTGTAAAGTGCTCGTAAATTTGGCGACAGGCAAAAAATAACCACACTTAAGAAGTAGCGTAGTAAACACCTCTTGAATAAAGATTTCTGTTTCGAATTTACCACTAGGAAAAGCGATAGTAGGTAGTTTAGTTATTCAACTTTGTAGGTATCTAACAACTAATAACGGCACTATCATTTAATTCTATTTTATATTTATTTGGTATTTATTTTTTATGTTAAGTGGACCTAAAAAGTAAATGAAGTGTTTGAATGTGTGTGAAAATTTACCGATTTGCAATAAATTGAATCAACAATTTGAGATGGTGTGGTTGTTATATTTACAACTTTCTAAAATTTTAATTAGAAATGCCCCGTTTGAATATTTTATAAGTACCAACTTAATATTAATTAAAGGTTTCCGTTAACTTTCGTTAATTGTTTCGGTAAATGTTGAGATGAGTAGATATTTGTTTGCGAACTTTGAAGACAGAGTTATTAGAACTTCGCTAAAGAGTTTTTTAAAAATACTTTCAATTAATGTCAAACAATATTTGTATTATTATACAAGTATTGCACTCAATCAGACTTTTACCGTCTAAAGGTAAACTTTTTTCTTTGCAAGAAGTCTACCGTAAAAAGTACAAACTAAATTTTATGAAAAATGCTCCACTTCTCCTATCAACAATTTTATATTTAATGGACTCCACTTGCTATCCTATATACAGAAACCAAATTGTATCTTCATGGTACATTTAGTTCGGAAGATATTATAATTCAAAGTTCTATCAACCAAAAAAATTTGAGCTTAATATGTATCTCTACGGGTTTATGAACTACGCATCTTCAATTTTTTTAGAGTACCGCAGATAGGCAGACTTTTTTTTTGCTTTTTTGAGGCTTAAGCTTGTATTAAACTGTTTGACCAAGTAGTCAAATTGTAGTAATATGCAATGCGAAGTTGGCGAATACAATCTCACAGTCAAATTCACTATGCATTGCTTTACTACTGCAATTTGGCAGCGTGGTCATACAGTGTAATACTAGCTTTACTAGTCCTAAAACGTGAAAAAACAAAATTTCCCGATAGCAACTTTTTTTTTAAATTTCAGGTTGTTCATAATATGTACTACTTTATTATTAAAAAAATAGCTGCTTTGTTTGTTATTACTGCAGTGATTAGATTTTTTATTCAGCTTCGTCGTCGATTGTAGGTGCCATATCATGAGTTTCACAACGAATTCACCACAATGTTCACTGTCACGAATTTTGAATAAAATTTTCAAAGTAATCTCTAGGAATGCAAGCGTCGGAGTTCAATAATTTTATTTTCTATTTATTGCTCATGCTTTTCAGTTTTTCCATTGTTTTGAGACTTACAATCAATGATAAATAAAGTAAGAAATGTCCGCAAGAACTTCACGAGAGAATTGTTAAAAAAAAATTGCAAAACAGGCTGTTGATTCATAACGACAATAATAATAATGTTGCCCTGATCGTTGTTAAGTTATCGCCCAACCCCTGCAGATTCATAGATTCTCTTTATACAGATCAATAACTTTCTGCATTTTTGAATGATTTTCTCTAGTATAATAAATGTGTACATACATATGTTACATACCACACGGTTTAAGTATTGTACTTAATAAGTACCTATAATTTATATCGGTTGTAAATTATGCAAATAAGACTTTGACCTGCTGCACTGTGTTGGAGTACTGGATAAACGTAAACATGTGAATCATCCCATTATTATTCTCATCACCACGGAATGAATGACCATCAAAAGAATCACGTTCTACTGACAAGGTGTCATCTCTTATTGATAAGGCAATTTGTAATTTAAAAAAAAAAATCTCCTTTCAGGGCTAAGACTATAGCAAATAAAGAGTTATGAAATAGTTACATAACAATTTTGTATTTTAATACAAACGCACCCTTAAACTTTTTTGCTGGTCTGTCAATGTCAATACGTCAGTCAAGGTCTACATTTGTGTAATGGTGAGGTTCACGAACAAGCAATGTTTGGAAATTATTAAAAATAACTACCGAAATTGCAACGTTGATTTTGGTTGAGTATTTTTTTTCAGTATTCCATACAAATGACTGAAGAATTCAATAAGCCAGCCATACATATATGTGTTTTTTATTTTTTTCATTTTTTGCCCTATTGTCTCTGAACCTTCTGTATTGGTGTCAAGCTAAGATCGTTATTAAATATCATTACAGTAGGTACTGCGTTTTTTTTATAAAATCCTTTTATAAAGAAAAAGTTTCTATTTTATAACATCAATGAGTATACTGAAAGGCTATTTAATCATTTTCTAAACCAAAAGTGTATGTCCAAGTATTTAAATTAAACCAACCTTTAATTAAATAACCTGTGGTTATTTTTTTTATTACACAAATTATACAATAAAAAAGATAACATCAAATACCCACTGTGCTGTAAGCTGTAACCATTATAATTAATCCAAATGACACTAAAACTGTTAGTAAAATAATAAGTCCATAGAAGGCGTGTGACTTTAACTGCCTTTTGTTTACATATTATCTATCTATTGCATATAATTATTGTATAAAGGTGCTTACAATTTCAGGCCTTTATAATCCGGTGAAAATTTATTCAAATTCGAGTAGAGTGTTTAGAGAAATTGGATTTTAAGTACTTTTATATTTTTTTAAATAATAAAGTAGATTACATATAATCGTCGACATTAAATTAAAAGAATGCTACGATTTATGAAGATTTGTATTTTTTTATTTTGCGTCACACAAATAGAGAGATTATTTTTTCGTTTCAAACGAGTTCGTAACGGGTTCTTATCCGATATTATTCCAAATACATTTATTAATAACGAACTTGTCATTTTCTAAAACTCTTCGGTTCGATTCCGATCACTGTTCAATAGCTTAACTTATAAATGTGCGAATCTTGACTTTCCAGTCTTTAATAGATCCACCTTGTGTGCTTTGAATATTAAAGTAGAAAAGAAATTTGTATCGAAAACTAATGATGAATATTAATAATGGCTGAGAATTTTGCTCTGCGGCAAAAATTGACTACTCTGCCTTTTGTTGTGTAGAGAAAGTGCATTATTTTTATTTAAAAAAAGAAGGATAAGATTGTTTATAAATGACAATTTCTAAGATGTATCTCATTTTGTTTTATATACGGACTACATTGGTAGTTTATTTTAATTTGATCAGGATGCGCACAGGTACATTTGAGAGGCACCGGCACGTATCAATCCCCAATTATAACCGATTCGATCGAGTTGACTTCTATCATAACATTTTTCACTTCCGACATTTCATCCAGTAATTAAATACACACATCTACAGGTGATCTCTGCAGGTCTAGACCGGTTTAACAAAAAAACACTTATCTTTACACCTTTCTCAGGTCGCCTTTTTCTTATGCGACGATCGGAGATTCAAAGCAACAATTTTTGTTCATGATCAAGTTATTGATAAAGGTATTCATGATCCATCCGATACTCTTACTCTTTGGTTAATCTCCATAATCCCAGAGTTGTTGTCCATAAATGAATCGGTTGATGACCTTTTCGGTTTTAAGACAGGAAAATCGACATTTTATTGAGCTTTAAGTCAAACGCAAAGTACTTTCTGATGCAATGTACAACTTATACAATATACAAATCAGGAAAATTATATTTGTTACGTAAGCACATTAAGGTTGAGAACAATAAAATTACAAGAGTAATATTAATTCGTGTCGTAGTCTCGTAGTAGTTATGTACACAATTTTTTCTACGGTTTCAACTTAAGTATGGGAATGGGATATATTCCCCGCGTTAAACTTGTATTATAAAGGGATACAACTTGATTGCAGCACCTTAGGTTGATAAATGTACCTCATCACAAGGGTTTTAGCCGCTATTAAAATTTAGCAGACTAAACTTGGTTTTTATCATACGAGCATGTATTTTCTGGCAGAACCAGTCAAATGAATTTTAAGCGAAATATTCGTCGATATATGCAACCCTCTAGCCCCTGATCCCCTCCCTCCTTTATCGTCATTGTCATAGTAACTCTATTCCCTTGGGACAAAGGCAAGTAAAAAAGAGAAACGACTGTCTAAATTTGAAGTGAATTTAACAAGATGAGGGATATGACAACTACTTAAATCACTTAGGGCTGTTATTACGACCTTCAGTTAAAATTTAACCGGAACTTTAACTGTAAGTTTTGTATAAACATCAGTCAGTTAAAGTTCCAGCTAGAACGTTACTGACGATAGTAGAAACGGGCCTAAAAGGTTATTTTCGGGATGTTTTATATTCATTAATTCTTGCTATTACCAAATGAGTGAAAAAGGGTACCACATGTTTTCATGAATTCCGTCATATTGCTTCGGTCTAATCCGATATCGAATTGGTTTTCACTTTTACGTGCTGTTTATTCTTACAAACTTTTACTTCAGTTTTTATATTTGGAGGATTATTATTTGTAAAATGTTCATTCTTTCTAGAATATATTCTAGTGATTATTTGCAGAATGTAAATAAAAGAAACATAATAAAAACCATGAAAATAGTAACATTTACAAAAATTGTAAAAGCTATAGAAGGGCATATGCCCTTTAGACGTTGAATGTCATTCATATAGAAAATGTCCTAGTTAGCAAAATGCCCACAATATTATTAGCATAGCTAGTTCCATGATGAACGATGTAAAATATATCAGTGGAGCATGACGCAAATTTTAGAATTGGAGACACCCAATTCTGCAAATTTTGAGCATAGCATTAAGTTTATACCTCTATATATTTTTTTATCTGAAATCTGGTTCCACGCACTATAATTGAGTTTGCTACGTCGCTTTCTTCAGGAATGGTAGAAACTCCCCTTATGTAGGGGAAATGTAAGAAAATAATTTTCGTAGAAAAATTCGCAGTAGCCAGAAGTATTTTACAATAGTAGAACTACTTTTTCACCGATTTGTCGGAGGGTCGAAGCGCAGGACAAGTTAGGCTGGTGTAAGAGCAAAATACCGAGAAATCAAATAGTGAAACTTGCGGAAATAATTAAAAACAGGTTCGATAAAAAAAAAATTGAACAGTCCATTTGCAGAAATCTGCTACAAGCGGTAACACTCCGAAGAATAAACATGGTATGCCGGTACCGGTATCCGGTAATATTTGAAGAGCGTGCGATTGATGCAATGATCTCTGCTGTACGGAGTATGGCTTGTCTTTTTACACCTGTTAACCGTGTTTTCTTGTTGTTCTTATTATAGGTACGACACGAAGCTTTGCAAACATTTTAAGCTCTACAAGTTTCGTGGCTCCAACAACAGCATCAAGAATAGCAACAACTCGGCGATTTTCTACACGTAAGTATTCTACCAGCTCTATGTGATTCTTACGTTAAAAAAGCGCTTCGAGCAACAAGAAGAAGTTGTAGGTATACGGTTTACGGTACAACAGCATAGCGCAAGCAGAAGAGGGTGGTGAAACGGAAAAAAAGTTGTGGCGTATAAAATCGTTGGGGAGCGTTTGTGGCGACCTCAGTTCAACGTAGCCGGTCACGTTGAGCGGATTTTGGACTCGAAACGCGAAAACTCCGCAACTGAAAATCGAACAAAGTGTAAGTGTGTTCAATGAACGTTGCTTCGTCGGAAGTTAAGAGGGTCGTTTTTGAGAAAGTGACTTTATTCGATTAAACCGTCTTTACGGTATTTGGCTTTGTGAATTTTAAGATTCTCATAACATTTTTATTATTTTCAAATTTCGTTATTAGACGTGTACGTGTATAATTAATTCGTCCCGAAATCTAATCTTCTCTACTCATATTTTTTGTGATTTCAAATTATAGTTTTATTATTATTTTTTTGCATAGTGTGTGACTAAGAAATGTGTGAGACTATCGACTAGAAACTGGAAATATTGTTAACGATTTCAAGGAATTGAATAAAACTTTGTTGATAAGACTCTTGGATTAGATATATACATTTTGTGTCGGCAGAAGACAAGTGTTAATACATTGCTAATATGCAGACCGTTATAAAGTAAGTTTATACTATTTAGCAGCATTTAAATAACTTGGAAAATGTTTTCAAATCGAAAATTATGTAAATTTTATGTGAATACCCGTTTGTGGTCTATTCCATTAAACAATTAGTACGAGTATGTAGGTATTATGATGGTAGTCTTCTTCTCTCTTATGGTTGAGATTACTAGTATAGGTACGAGGTATGTATTGGGAAATCAATTCATTACATTCTGGTATCTTTCTTCCGTGTTAGCACTTAAACACCAAATTAAAGTCAAAAAATATTACAAATCTCTACATATGATTCGTATAAACGTTTAGGTAGGTAAATGTATTCAAATTGTGTAGTGGATGTAGATCGGCAGTATGTGTTTTTTTTAATTGTAGAAACTACGCATGTAACTTAAAAAACGAACAATCATTTCACTCATAGCCGCGATCAAGATATTTTGATTTTTGTAACCAATTCCAAGTGTTGAAAATTAATGAAAACTGGGTACCTATAAGGAAACGCGCACGACCATGACATAGGTGGGATTCGAACTAAAGATCTCTGGAACGATACACGTTGGTATTCATTACATACGTTTTATTCGATATTCTTTACTTAATTATTCTATAACAAATATTAATTGCGCTAAGAGTATAGTAAAAAACGAATATAAAACTAAAACAATCAATCGAACACCACCATCACTTCTAGAATTCTACAATGATTTCGAATATCAGGCATTACTTTGTAAATATTATCAAGAACTATAATTATTTTTTAAGGTAGTAGCTTTGAATTAAACAACCGAAAATATTCAATTAAATACAGTCCCATCAATTCATCTATCTCGAAAATATCCTTAAAGCAATCATAAAGTTCGAAGAACTGAAATGTATATTTGCTTTATTGCCAAAATGATAAAAACCGACAAAGAGCCTCCCCTGCAAGTAAGGATGGTAAACACATGTTTGTTACACGAGGCCGAGGAACAATGAAAGGAGAATAGCGAGCAGTAAATATTTAGTTTAACATCTTACTGGCCACCCCCGAGAGGCATCTATTTGGTTCCAAGTAATTAAACGGATGGTTTCGGGTGGCAAAACTGTTGCACGCTGAAACGCTATCTAATAGGAATCTATGTATATCTATATCTTATAGGTAGGTATTTGGTTTCAAGTTAATTTTTGTTTCTTTTATGTATTTTATTTTAACGAGTTTTTTTGACACCCGTATATTAAATTACAAGAGAATACAAAGAGACACAACAGTTTTGGTACACATTTCCATCTATCTTAAGAGTTAAGATATAGATAAGTGATGAATGTGGTATACGGGAGCTAATGTAATTAGTAATTAGTAATTAGAACAAAGAATGAGCAATATTGAGAAATGATACAAAACAAGTCAACAGAACAGGTGGTTAATGGAAGTAAAATTTAAGACTATAATAACATAATGTACGAGTACATGCTGATTACAGAATAGATAAGAGAAGTGTAAAATATTGGTGAGGATGGCAAATATAGCAAATAAAAATCAACCTAATCTAATCTATTTGTAGGGATAACTTTGATACTGGTAAGAAACTGTGCCTTCTTTGAAGGATATTCAAGCAGTAATACGACTACAATCGTATGCAAACTTATGGGTGCCCTGTGACCCAACCTCTGAATTTCAGAATAAAGGGAAATGTGATACTTTTATTTTTTTCTAGAAAGGAGGATAGCTATTCTTCTTTCTAGAAAAAAATAAATAATAGAGTCTAAAAAATTTATATGTTTCTTGAACTATGCGTGCGCGTGTTACATATATTTTAATTATTAACACTTTTTTTTAATAATTAAAGAATATTCTTTATTTGATATTATGATGTTTATAGCACAAGTTAAAACTGGCTATTATTAACGAAGCTAGTCAAAGTCATGTTGGTTTCAAAGAGAAATATTTACATATAAAAAGAATTGTGATTTTTTTATATTTTGTGCAGTAAATGTATTTAGTTTTTTCAAGTAAAAATATTTGCTGCTTTATGCTACTCTTTTAAAATTTCACTTGTTACTTTTTTCATTATCCTCGCGGCAACACTGGCCTGGTACGACCGGCGGCTACTTCTATTGATCTCAACTACGCTTATTTAACCTTCGTTGAGTTCTCCTCAAGAGAAAATGCTGAAACAGCCAAAAAAGTTCCACTAAAAAAATATTTGTTAATTCGACTTTTATCCTAAAAGCATGCCATGAGTGTACTTATGAAAATGCACTAAAAAGCTCAGTTTCGTACTATTGAAAACGATGCAGTGCATTTATTATTCCTAACATGTACTTTTTGTAAATAATAAACTGGATGGCCTCAATTTCAGTCTGGTATTGAATCAATCACTCAAAGTTCATGTGACGAATATTAATGAAATAATTTTTTCAATTTCAAGAGTTAAAAATATTATCTATTAGTTTAGATTTTTTCAAGAAAAATTAACCGAATTGAAATATTAGTGCTATGCTAAAACAGATGTTCCACTTAACAAAACCCTTATGATTTTGCATATGAATACGAATCTAAGCTTCTAGTTCTATTAAGGATTCCTCCTGATATTCCGGATTCAGATATTCTCCTGAAAGTGAGACTACCACCTACAACTGGTATAGTCAATGGAAATATCGTCCTACCCATAAGTTCAGGAGAATGTTGTAAGTAATTTGTAGGTTTTGGCCCACTTTCTGTCAAAATTTCTTCAGTCTTAAGAGAAATAATATTAGAAATACATAGAGTGAAAAAGAGGAAATGGAATTATATTGTTGGTTCACATAGTTTCTTTACTTGCGCTGTGTGAACCCTTAATATATCTTCATATATTGTTTATAACATTATGCAATATGCAGTGTAGTAATAGACGTAAATTACAAATAACGTAGGTACGTAGCTTTATGTAATAATTAAATATTCAAATCAAAAATAATGTTGTGGATTACCACAAAAATACTTCAAAAGATTATTTATTGTAGGTATATACTTACGAGTACATGATACAAGTCTTCTCACACGTCTCATATTATTCTCGTCGTACCTTAATCTCAATTAAAGAATAGCAGGCCGAAACAGAAATAAATTATACAGAGACCTAATGTTTGCCGACAGTGAGCATTGCTATTGACTCTCCAACTTAAGATATTCGAGTATAATTCACAGTGAGTGCTCAATTGAAGGTTTATTGCGATCGTGGATAAAATTTTTTTAGTTGATAAGATGAGAATATACTCATTATATGTATCTAGATAAAGAAGACAAACTTGTCGATGCAATTTGATTTGAATTTCTACATTAAGCATGTTTACCTTGACATTGATTTTTCTGTAATATATAGTAGATACAATTCTGTCATAAATCCATTAAAGTAAACTATCTTGTTTGTTAGCTAGTCGTAGTAGGGTTAGTGGACAAATTTTCGTCAGGTGGTCACTGGAACTAGCTCTGGCAAACTAAAGGCTAAAAAAGACCGCTGATCTCAAGGTAGAAAGAAGTAGGTAAATTACCTCTTTTCCACTTTCCTTCATGTCAGTATTGCTCAACCTCGGAGCTGAACAGTAGCAGAAATTTGTAACATTCTCAACCAAGTGTTCCTTAATATACCCAAATAAGAATAAGAGTTTTGCGATATTTTTTCAGAACTATATTTCTTCAATAATAAACTCCTACTAACTAAACCTTCAATAATATTAATTCAACTTTTTATTTTTCTAACGATATAACAAAACACATCTATCTATTGATAAACATAATGAAATCCATTAAAGATCCAACTGTTTCAATTCCTACCTAAAGCATTACTCGGGAAAACTCATCAAATTAAAGAAGTTTTCCGATTCTCTTTTTGTAAATGGCTAAGATGTAAAGAGAAAAGAAAATCGCAACAATGATGATTATAATTTATAATAATCTCGAAATTCAAACAACCACACACCACCGAAATTAATTGACTCATTAATTTCGTAATGTTTACTGAACATTAACTGAGTAGATATAAGCTGGGAGCCAGTAAACGTTCAAATAGAAGCCCGATACAATTTTATATCGTCTTCCTTTCCTTCCCGTCTATGAGAGTAATTCTGGAAAAAGTGACAATTTCTTCAACTTATCTTATTTCATTTATTGTTTGGCGAGAAAGTAAGGATAGACTTTTCACTTGTACGTTCGTCCTGTTTATGTCTGCGAGAAAATTTCTTCGAAAGCCTACTAGCGGTTTTTGCGTTCTATCATTGTTCAAATTTTTATTCTAAAATGTTTCAAAGAAAAAAGGAAGAAACACCATGGGAAAAGTTTTAGAGGGTTTAATATTTGGAATACAGCACGCGACCATTCTCTTGTCGCTTGTTTTGGCGCGAAACGCTATTATATAATTCGAATTTAGAAAGAGTTCATTTTCACATAGAACTAAAAGTACGTTATCCATAAATTGGCGAGATATCGGGGAAAAATATGTTATAGCGATAGCCCTGATAGAAGATGCAAGAAACGTACTGAAGCCACCCTACCTAGCTCCCAGTATCCATATCAATGTAGCTTGTACCATACCATGTAAGAAGTCCCTTGGGTTGTTTCTCCACTCCATGCTATGTCTTATCTCGTGTTCAAGATGTTTCTTCTTACCCATATGCCATAGCGTAATATCTACACACATATTCGGTACATAGATGTGGCAGCACTTTATTTTTCTTGTATCCTGTCCCCATCGTCTCAAGGGTCTAAGAAAAATCGGAAGAAAACACTTTCTCTTGTCCTTGTGCATCTAACAACAGAGAAGAATAACAACTGTACCTCATATATTGATAGTGGCAACTTCCACAGACAACTACTTCAGATTATACTATATAGTGAGTTACCACTTGAAGCATCCTTTCCAGCTTCCACTTACCGCCATGCTCTTTAGATCCTTCCACTTACAGTACTCTACGGTTGGAATTTTTGCGCGCCTGTTTTTAGGTTGATGCCCATTTCTGTGATATGCTCCAACTCCAGGGACTTGCGATTGTGTTTTGTGACTTTCATTCATAAGCCTGATTGAATAGAAATAATGGGCGTACTAATCACAATAATTGGTTATTAACTAATTCACATCCTCATTGCTAGATTAGCTTGGCCTTTTACATTTACAACTATGTATAATGTATATACATAAAATGGTTTCAATGTTTAGTTATTTTCCTTGAAACCTACTATGCTGCCGTCCTAAGAAGAAAGGGCGCATCTCCATTTTAGTAGTTTTGAGATATTTAGGTATTACGTTTTTCATTATTGCCACCTTTAAAAAATGACTATTTAAGTATTTTAAAAAACCAATTCAAATTAAATTTATCCATCTTAATTTATTATCTGAGTAAACTCCAGGAATTTTAAGGAGTAGTTAAAGAAAATGGACTTACGACTTTTTTGCTTAGTAAAAATACACCAAATAATTACAAGATACTTAACAAGAATCAGGTTTCATTTTTTTAGAACAAAAATAAAAATTTATTTCCCCGAAGTCTTGATAGACAAAACAAACCAGCATTAACAATTAATAATTCCGCTTACTGACAATAAAACTAAAACTTATAAAACTACAAACAAACTAGACGTCGGGCGTACGAAAATCGACTGTATGTAGGTACATCGGTCCTCTAGTCGTAAATGCACCTTTTTATCTAAGTAAGTGGCAGATACGACTTTTTATCTAGTAAACGCACTAGACATGGTAGATGTGACCAACTTGCTTCCTGTTTTTCAGTCCTTTGCAGTTGGAAATAGACCGTTTTAGCTTAGCACAAAAATTATAAACTAATTCACGGTTCCAAATATGCCTCTATCTCAATTTTTGACATTTGGCGCTTGTGCCCTTTTTTCTTAGGACGGCAATATTTCCCACAGTGAAAGTCCTATACATTTAACTCGTATATGCGCCTTTTTATCTAAGTAAGTGGCAGATACGACTTTTTTGTTTAGTAAACATACTAGACATGGTAGATATAACCAATTTGCTTCCTGTTTTTGAGTCCTTTGCAGTTGGAATTCGACCTTTTTAGCTTAGCACAAAAATTATAAACTGATTCACGGTTCCAAATATGTCTCTATCTCAATTTTTGACATTTGGCGCTTGTGCCCTTTTTACTTAGGACGGCAGTAATGCTACGGCTTATTAAATTATCTGTAACATCAGGATTAAACCATTCATATCCTATAATTTTGGTCGACAAGTTCCGTGTGGTTTTGACCTTAACCTTCTTTTGATGCGTCTCTTGACCTGAAAGTGGGTTAATCTACCAATGACGAAGTTATGAGTTGCATTGAGATTTGTACCTTAAGAATTGACCAACTTTGCTTCCATTACCAGGTGCAACGCCATATGAACTCGTTGACTTCAGGGCAGAGCTTCATTAGCTCCAGTCTCCTTGAGGTAATGTTAATATCGACACTATACAGCAATGCAACAATTGTGTGACCACGAGCATAAATGATTTACATAAAATTTCTCTTTTGTTGCACTTAACCATACCAGATAACACTTTTCATATTCTTTGGTAACTTTCTACAAATTGATCGTGAAGTCATACCTGCTCTGCTCCCAGATTAGTATACATACCTACATCGTGATCAAATTGAGTCGATAAGAATTTGGGCGATGAACTAACAAATATAAATTTACATAAAACGGCCATTTACAAGAAGTTTTAATCTTAAACGGATTAAGATTTTTACAGTTTGGGCAGTACAACATAGTGTTATTGTCATACAACCTTAAAAGTACCGGTATACCCGGAGAAAAAGATGTGCTATGCCGTGTATTTTTTATTGATAATTTTTCTTGGTCGTTGAACACTTTATATTCTTCAGAACATTTTTGAAGGAATAAGAGGTATTCAACCTACCCATCTAAAAAAATTAAATTTAATAGATGGACTTTTTTGTTTTTTTGAATCTAATAGTCCAGAAATTTCAAATATTTGGGGCAGAATTTTTTTTTTAATTAAATGGGGGGGGGGGGGGGGGTTGAACCCCCCCCCCCCCCCCCCCCCCGTGCGCACGGGCCTGGTTCCATAATAAAACTACTAAGCTTGATAAGAATGATTTCATGTACAGGTTCAATCCAGTTCCGGTGTGTCAAGAGAAAATTAATTGACTCGTTTAAGGGTAAAGTATTATATGTAGTTGCATTCTTGACCATACTCTTAAGCCCCGATCACAATGCATCCGTTCCGTTCCGTCACGTTCAGCTGCCAAAGTAGACCTTATGGGCTGGCCATGTAAATGCACACAATGGTCGTAACGGAACGGAGCGGACGAGTTCACCTAAATTCAACTTTTACGGATCACATAGCCTCACTTTTCGTGACGTGACGAAACAGAACGGATGTATTGTAATCGGGGCTTTAAGTTCAGATCTGTCGCAACTCGCAACCTTCTATTCTGTATTTTAAATTTGAACTATCTTGAAAAACAGATTATTCATTTTTCATTTCCTTCAAAATAAACAAAATCTGTTGACATATTATTTACCTACAGTTACTGCAATTAACTGGATGATATTTTATTTATTTTGGTATTTTATTTATCCCAATCAATAGCCTCATGTCGTCACTGGATATACCTATCTTGTTGTTAAAGTTGTACATCATCTCAGGTAGAATCTGTGTGGTGCCATGCTTTCCATATTATACACATGTAGGTTGTCGTTACACGCTTTCACAGATTTATAATGAATACCTATAAGTCAACTTATGTCTCAACTATAATCGATTTGCAATTTACAAATTACGAAACAGCATGCCAGAGCCGCATTTATAATCAATAATAGAGTTCAATTATTTAACTAACTGCGCACTGGCTAATAATTTGGTTTAAAGGCATAAGAAATGTGATCTGCGTTGTTGTATACCTGCCTAGGTACACACGAATATTCACACTTATTTCAAATCGAATTTCTAAGCGATCAGATACTGTGTTTATTGGTTAATATTTTCAATATTCAGAAGTTAAAGTCGCAAAAGTCTGCAGTAATCTGTAACTAATCGATTATACACAGTCTGCAAATTCGCTCATCTTAAATAAATCAATATTACAGAGAAGAAAAAAGTCGATGACGTCATTACATTATTTACACAAATTAATTACCATGAATTTTTGTTTAACAAAATAACAAGGGACTTATCATTTTTTGGATGCTGAACCAATGTTTTGTATAAAATTTATATTCAAATACTGAAGTTCCAGCCGCACCACGGTTTTTGTTTACAATACTTGGACCTTTATATGATGTCAGAATTTACACGTTCCTTGAATTTTCTTGTGACTGTTCGTTGCTATATGTTACATGGTCGCATAATCAAAAATCTTCTATTACTAGATTTAATACTTTAAAATCGCATGTATCGTAGATGCAGATCGGAGTGGAGTTAGATCAAATCGATCTTTTGTTAGCATTTTGAAGGACGTTCACATAATGATATTCCTCGGTAATTCTTACAACAGAGCTTGTCTCCTTTCTTGTAAATTGAACATGGTATGCTTTTCGCCAATCGCCAATCTTTTGTTAAAGCCGAGGCTGATAACAAATGCGCACATATAAAATTTGTCAATGAGTTGCAAAACTATGACTATGAAGGTTATGTCATATGGCGAATATTTATGCAAAATAAAGGAAAATGAGCTAGGTATAGGGTTTAGAAAAGTATGAACAAAGAATTCGTCCAACAAACAGAATATTGGTAGCCATTTCTTCGGTGTCAGAGTTTCTTGTATGAACACTGAACCCATATAAAATAAGAACACAAGAAATATATATTACCTCTAACCTATAATCCCAACTGATCAGGTTTTTTTTTCCGCTAGACACTAGGAAGTGTAGCTTTCTACCAGATTGAGATATTAAACACAGAAAATACATGTTCAACATTAATTACGCTATTAAGTATTTTGTAAGCAGCCAGTAATGCTACAATGAATACTCTGTGTATACACTTTCATGTTGTAAACTTGAATAGATGTTGTTATTGTTGTAAATTACAGCATATCTTGCAGTTTTTTTTAACAGTTTTCCGTCTTTCCATTAAGGTGAACGCAATACCAGCTTGACGAAATTATCACTAGCGCGTTAAGTCCAAAATTCAACAAACACACATTAAGTGCTATGAATGCAAGGTTACTAAAATGCTTAAATTGGAAAACTGCAGTTAATTTTTTTAAGCTCATAGCACATACAACACATGAGCAATTCAATAATAAATAGCATATCTACCGTTTGTATTTGAAAACAAAAAAAAAATTAATAACACATTTCGATTTGGAAATCTGTCATACATATATAAATAAATATAAAAATTTTATCCACTTAAAATTGTTTGTAGAATTATCTATAAACTAGTCAATAATATTTAAATTAATTGTCCAGATTTTGAAATAATTTTTATAAATACTCATTTATTACTAAATCATATATTTTCCCCACGATCCAGATCGTTAAAATTTGAACACCATACCTGGGTATGGTGCTCGCAAATGATCTAAATTATTCACAAACATATATTTTACAATAGACAATAGATTTTTATCATCAAATTTGAATAGAATGGCATAGTATTTGAATTTTGAATTGAATAATATCGAAAAAATTTACTAGATCATATAAATATTGTTCTGTCCGGGTCATGGAATACTTATTCATATCTAGAACAATTTTTTTCTGGAAGCCCTTGCATTTTTTTCTGGAGACCCAACCCTTACATATTTTTACCAACTAAAACTAAGAAAGATATTCAATCTTAATATATATACTCCTAATTTTAATATGTTTTTAAAACTTTTAGACGTAATCAATAAGTATTATATACCTAGCTACTAAAAATTAATTATTATTATTATTATATTTTAATAAAAGGCATATAAATATACACAGTTATACTTAAGCACTAGTTCTAAAAATTAAAAATTTTAACATAACAAACAACTGCTAAATTTTTAAATTAACTCTACAACATATGTATATATTTATGTATACAAGCTATTTGATAGATAAACGAGGACAATATGCAATAACAAGTAACACAAATTTTAAATAAGTGTTTCTCAGAAAAATTTGTTAATTACATTTTCAATAAATATTTAGATAATTAATGCATTATGTATTTTATATGCTTGATTGGTAATGAGTTGTTTGAAATATAGTATATATTTTGTTTTTCAAGAAGAATGAAAAATTAATAAGCCAATAAAAAATTTGGACAGCTGTTTTTTATCCTGGCAATTAAATTCACTTATGAAATTTGTTTTTAAACTCACTTCTATTCGATGATAAAAAAAACAAATAAAGTGAATACCTACATATTTATGAAAGTTTCAGTCGTTGGAAAATAATTTTGCAGAAGGCTACTACATTTTCTGTTGTTAGTTAATACCGTGTCATTTGTGGGAATTAAGTTGATAGTGTTTAGTTTATTTTATTCATTTTACTTAAAAATATCTTATGTACCTACCTACCTATGTGTGTTAAAAAGATATGTCATATTATTAAGTACTGAATTATATTCTCTATATGTGATATTGGAAGAAGTCCAAAAAATATAGACAATTACTTTTAGTTTAGTTTTATACGACTATATTTTGATAAGGAAAATATTTAAGTAGTATAGATATACCGTATTCTGGTATTTATCCGATTTCTTTTAGAGGGGAGAATTTATTTAGTTTAGCTACGTATTTTCCGATAGAGGGAGGAGTGGAGGGTTTTGATCAGGCTACTCAAAACGCGCTTCGTTAATAATTCCAAATGGTAGTGCTATCCAGCTTAAAAGCCATCTACAACCCACGCGCTAGCGTCAACATCTACTGTAACGCATTTGTCACCTAAGACGACGTTATGGCTTAAGTGTAAAAATACTGAGCACTTGAACACGGTATTTAAATTTGGTGCGAATTCTTGATGCCGCGTTTTCACTATCGCCTTCATGTGCATGGGATACCATGCCAGAGACATGATGCCAGAGACATGATAATAATAACATGGAAAACTAAATAAATAAACGAAAAAATCTGATTAATTTCAAATCAATATTTTAAAGTCGGTATCCCGTAGTGTGACTATAACTACAAACATACAGTTACATAAAAATAGCCGATAACTGAAAGTATTCCCTGCTGATTGCGGGCACCTTAACCGAAAATTCCTCACTTACAGAAATTTTTTGTACCGCCTTATTGTAGCGCAAACCTATTAAAATTTTACACCAGATTATTTCTTTCATTTGATAAAACTTTTTTTTATTTTATTTTTCTATGGAGTTGGTACTTTATGTTCGATTACCCGATAAAATGTCGTGAAGAAAATGAGCACTTTTCTAGACACCACGCAAATAAAAAGAATTTTCTTTGAGTGGGTGTGTTAGTACGACCGTTTGATTTAAGATTTTCTACAGGTGGTAAAGAGAATTTTCTACAAAATATGTTTACCTAACCAACGTTCAAATTGAATTTCCACGTGGAAATAAGCTTTTCCAAGATTTTCTTTTTTTCGAATTTTCTCATAACATAGTTCCATCAGGACTACAGAAATATAAGGAAATGATTTATCGGTTTAAGATTTTCCCTTTATTAATATATCCGTGAAAAATAGTAAAGTGCGCAGAAAATGAAAATTAGAAAGCACTGGAAATTGCTTAAAGTTTACTGTTGGGCTTAGGAAAATGAAAATGCGTAGAGGTTAATATTCTACTAAAATTGAAAAATATCCGAAATTCAGCAATGAACCTGTAATACGCCTGAAGACATGACGCCAATGTATCGTCATTTATACCTACATAAATAACTATGTACTATTTAAAATATTCCTAATTTAGTATTACACAATTTTCAAGCCGTGTGTCTAAAATATTTTTCTGTAAAGTAAAGAGACATTCAAAAAGAATTACATAATTAATTAAGGTATACCAGCTGCGGTTTGCCGGTTGCAGTGAAGCCTACCAAAATACGGAACTAGTACTAAGCGTTTTCAAGGACTTTTTCATACGAAATTTAAAATCTTAAAAATTTCAGATAAATGAGATACATAAGTTATTAGTAATTAGTTAGTTTTGCTAGCAGCAAATTAATGATAAGATCAGAATATATAGCTACATGGAAAATATTGTGAGTAGTTAAATTTATTTATCAACGTAATTAGAATAATCGGAGAAAAAATATATCCCCTTTCATGCGGTTTTGTAGCACTGGTATTTCCATACAAAGTTAGTGTCACTGACTATTCTCTTAAAAGGCATGCATCATCACAAAATTCATACAAAAAAATATTGACGTGTTTAGACAACTTAACGTTTACTGGCACTCATAGCATATTGCGAGTGACTACAGTGGTGGAAATTCACATAAAACCACGACTTTTTTTTAAAATATCGTAAAGAAATTTTGTAACATAATTAAAATTCTTTTACATTTAATGTTCAAATAATATATTTTTTCATAAAACAACATAAAAATGCATATTCATAACAACAAAAAATCAAAAACTACAAAATTAACAAAATTCAGGCAAAATAGATGGAAATTCACATAAAACCATCATAAACCCCCCCCCCCCCCCATTGGCCTATTTTTATATGGAAGTGAGGCCCTTTTTATTTTTAGGTCATCACAGTCAGAATGGTGGGAACTTGATAAACCCCCCCCCCCCCCCCCCCCCCTTCATACAATCCTGCGCACGGGCCTGCTTAAGTATCTACATCACAGAATCATCCTCTTTGTGGTTAAACTCCGAATTCCGAGCAACCTGAAAGAAGTAGTGGATTGCCATTTTATCCATTCCATTCTTAACTTTGGAATTGTTAACTCCAGCTTTTAAAAGAATTTTATTTTGATAATTTTTTCAATCGTAAGAAACCCACACAGCATTTCAGAAGCAACTGTACACAAAAAAATGTTGATAGTGTAGTTTTTGCACCATAGTGTGCAAAATTTCTGCATACATTATAAGATTCTCGGGGCTCAGTTTCCCGTCACATTTTAAAAGGCAACCACAATAACAGCTGCCAGACAAAAATTTGTTTGGCTAGGTATAGGAAGTACATATCTACTTTTTCTAAGGCGCATATCTAGAGTGCTTTTTATTGACCTTTAATAAAATAGCCTTATCTCGCGATAATGTGACATTGCTATGCTACTATCAGCTTCTTATCAAAAGGGGCAAACTTTTTTGTAGAGATTAAATACTGATAAACATCTGACATTTATTGTACGTACACTTTAATTCACGACGCTATGCAACTTGAGTACAAAGTGTAATCAACCCTAAAGGATATAGTGAAAGAAGTTATGTTTAATTAATGTGTAAAATAAATAAAATAAACTATTGTTTATGTTTTAAATGAATTGTGAAACAGTGGATAAATTCAGTGCTGTAGAATTTAAAATTTTTGATTTTTTAAGTTTGTGACTAATGTATAGTGCAACGATTACCTATTTACTATGAAAAATATTATACAATGATACTTTCTAAATATTTTATACCACTTGTTGAATTAATTCTCAAAAAGTTTTATTCTTTTTTTGTGTATACCTTTATATATGTAGGTGTTCAGTTTAACTTAAATTATTTTCATTTTAATCTGCTTAGCTATCTGAGTAGCGTAAATATGGTATATCATTTGAATACTAAACGTTGACCTTGCCGTGTTCTTCTCTGAATAAGAACAAAATCTAGTTCAATGCATCTAAAACTGAATAAAATTTGAATCTTCAGAGTATGTATTTGCTTTTAAACTATAGCCAGACCGACAGGCTTCTGTATAAGCGATTCTTAGCGATTGAAAATATTGGGCGACAGCTTAAGTCTCTCATCGTTTTTTCTCTGATCGAATTTGGGACATTAGGGACGATCCCTTTGTCAGAAATAGAATTTTGCTTCGAAACTCAAAGTTGTCGTTTCCGGGAATAGTTTATAACCAAAATATCCAACCAGCAGGTAGAGGTAGTAAATAGATAAGCAAGAAAATGGATGTTGGTGAAAACAAGGTATAGCTAAAATCACAGAACCATGCTCTAATGACATGGTTCGATGGATTCGAACTCTGGGATGATAGACTAGCAAGCTCACACTAGCCTACAGAGAGCACTAAAATTTATGGATCTACTTCAACGTAACATCAGTACGTAAACAAAGCTTAAATCTTAAAATAATTTGATTTTCTTATTAACTTATTAACGTTGCTTCCCCTGTGAACTCTATGTGTTGTGCTCATGCTCCAAATAATTTCATATCGCATTCTCGGGTCAGACCTTTTACGTATTATCTATTCCATGAATGCGTGCTTTCATGTGTTGATGATGTTTCTTATGAAAAATATCCTATTCTAAATAAAACTGAAACTTATAATGTTCCTTCTTGAGTTTATAATCTGAATAAATGTTATAAATGAATTAAGTTTAAATAATATTACTTAATGTATTGCCACTCCGGTGCAACATGCCAATTTTTCAACATCAAATTATGTTGCTATAATTTATATAAATAAAATTGCAAAATGCAAATTAATATCCATCTCTTACTTTTAAGTTACCAGAATGGTGACAGTATCTGTATCTAAACAAGTAATCTTACATTAACTAAGTAAGAGTATTTATTAAGTAACTCTTTACTTATACGCCTTGCCATTCATAATTAATGTGTACACTTTTGAAAAATTGCACATTTTCATAGTATTTACGCTAACACGAGCCAATAAAATGGTAAATGAAATCAACGATTGGAACACATTCTGATAGACTTATATAATCCAATGTTTAAAGAAAAAAGTAAAATAATTCTAAGCGAAAGGCCATTGCTATGACCTTTGCTGTTTTTCGGGCCTCAGTTTTGTGCTTCACTGGTGCCCAAATTAGCGTATCGACTATGAACACCTATATCCGCGGTCGGTCGACCATAAAATTTATATAGACTACACACTCGTACGTAATCCGATAAAACTAAACACTATACTAAATTTATTTAAAATACATATTTCGATTCTGAAAATCACAGCCATTTTCCGGTAAATTAACATTACGTTCTATCTGATAAATGTAATTTATGCGGGCAGGAGTAACTGCAAGAGATATACATACATAGTTTGATGATCTTCTACAGTTGCAATTTCTAAAAATTTTTGAAAGGCTTGTGAGCTTAAGTGCGATGCACATGTTTGCGTCGTTGAGTCTTTCTGATTACTATGTAATTAATTAATTCAATAGTTAAAATGTGTGAAGCGCAATTCAAGTTGTAATTTTTTTTGTTGAAAATCCACAACATTTGAAAAGTAACATTTATCAAAAGGAGAGCAATAGACCTTTAGTACAGGCACGATTTTTGTTTGACTTTCACTATCCTGATTCGAAAGACCTTCTTTCTAGAACCAGTTCCCTGCTATTCCCGTCCCCTTGAATAGCCTAACCTAACTCAAAAGGAAGTACATACATGTAACCAAAAATCAAAATAAAACAGCACCGAAAATAAAGTATTTATTTGGCGTCAGGCCGTTGAGTAACCCTAGGCCGTGGGCCCTCCACATCTTTCAGGTCCGCAAGTCCCGCACGGTCTGCTCCCCTATTTACTCCACACTGCCCTACGTGTGTATTTAAAATTTCTAATATAAAATTCATATTGAAACATATTGGTAAATTTAATTGCTAGTTTTGCTAGTATAGCAACGCCCATATTTTCAGCCATTCGAACTTTCGGTACCTTTGTTTTGGCCCATCTTAGGTAACGTCGCAAAGTATGTATGTACGCTCATCAAACTGGAACACGAAATCAAGTTAATATTATAGATAGGCATTTGAAAACATTAACAATTAATTATGTAAGCAATTTGTGGTGTGCGACTCCTGCAATTGTAATTTAAATAATTCAACGGTAAATAGCATTTAACTTAGAAAGCTGTTACAGAATTGATAATAGAAAATAGTTCTATCGGTCACACGTGCAATTGAGCTTGACACCTAATTGCATAAAATTTATAGTGTAACCAGTGTAACCTAGGTGTAAATAATGCTAGGGTTTTTTGTTCATTGTAACGTCAGTAAAGCTTCAATGACTTTCAAATTGGATTGGCCTGATTTTCCCAACCGAAATAAGATCCAACGTATCTACGCGCTCTATTTCCCGACAAGAATTACTCATTGAAAATCATTGAAACCCATTGAAATTATCTGCGTTCGCGAACCTGATTATAAATTTCAATGAAGTTTAAAATCACATGTATGTATGTATGTACCTGCATATAGCTTGGATATCCTCCACACGCCACGTATTTCACTCGTATACTAAGCGATCTATTCTATTTTCAGTTTCCTTATCAAAACAAACCGCGACAAATTAAATTCATAATTAGCATAGTCTTGGATATTAATTCTTTCTTGTTATAGAGTCTCTCGCGTCAATTTTATTAATTGTCGCTGAAAACAACGTGTTCGTATTGGAGTGTGGACCTGAGGTAGTACATTCAAACTTGCGCTCTGAATTCCCATTCCCTCACTCAGGCGCAAACATCTTCCTCGCTACACGAATTTGACCCGTAAATAATAGCAAATTTCATGAATTTTATATATGGCACTAAGTAATCCTATTAATTTTCAAGGGAATTTAAGAAGACCTGGCAGTAGACAAGTCAGTGCCTCATTGGGTATATGGTAAATGTTACAATGAGGACATGGATGTATGTGCAAGCGGGTGTGGGATTTCGAACTTGATCTTAACGATTTGCTAATTGTTGAATGGTCTCGTGGACATGGGTAATGAAATGAATTTAAATCTCTTAAGCTTTTCGAATTTGATGTGCATAACCAAATTATTAAAATAGAAAATATTTGTTAAGATATTAATACGAATATATGCCAACATGTCTGTCGTAATCAATTAAGAACTGTATAAACTGCTAAAGTTTTGTTATCTACCTACTGTTTACGGTTCTGGTAAGCTTAGCAAGCCAACGATTTTCAAGAAAATCTATCTCCATAAATTGCGTCAAATGTAATTCGAATGCACATTTAAGTGATACGTAAATTATTCACGAATGAAGTGAAAAGAATTAAAGAATTAAATGGTAAAGATTTAAGTTTAAACGAGAATAAAATTTTTTTAAATTTAAAGAATTTAGGAGAAAAAAATAAAATTTGTGTTTACTGAATTTGATTCATTGCTTCGGATTTCGCGAAATTAAGTGATTTTAAAATATCTTGGAGTGACTAGATGTTGTGAAAATCCAGCTCGAAATTAACTGAAATCGGCCTGGACATTTACGGCAATTTATGTTCTTTGTCACTGACACGTATTTTTAATAAAAACTACTTCTTCGGAATAGTTTAAATAAAAATTACTTGCTCGGAATGTAAGCTTTGAAATTTAACTATATTATTATTAAATTTCTTCAGATGATGGTCAGGCTTACAATGTAGAAATGCGTAAAATTATTTTTATAATTATTATTATTATATTTACAATAACAAGCATATAAATATACATTATTATTACTTAAACACTAGTGACAATGACCATCGGTTTAAGTGTAAAATTAAACTTTTGAAATAACAGGCAGCTGCTAAATTTTTAAATGGCAAGTAGAAGTCTTGTCGTCTATGTTAACGCTTTTTGATATTTTAAAATTAAGTTCCCGAAATTTAGCGTTGCAAATCAATTACTTCATAAGCCTTTTACTAACTCGAAGCGAAAACGAAGTTTTATGCTAAATCACATACAAAATCCACTAGCAATTTTCGTTCGAACGGAAAATTTGTATGGGAAATATCGTTTCGCTTCTATTTATTTAGAACTATGCTTCTGATTTAAAAAATATTTCGCTAATTAGTGGGTGCCTACGATTTGAGCTAACATCCTAATCGGTTTAAATATGCTATGAACTTTGGTATGCTTGACAATAATTCACTACCGCAAACTTTGGGTTGTTATAATTCGCCGATCAAAACTTCAGAAACGTACATATGTATATCCTCGGCAATGTCATATAGCAATAAAGGTGTTTCGGATATTTGCATAATGCACTTTGTGATGAGTAATCCAACCCAATAATAAGATAGTTTTTTAGGAGTTAATTCAACACAGTTTTCTAACGGACCCTTTCAATAATAGTTTCTTCAACAGTCATGTCCTCAATTTTAATAGCCAAAGCAGCGATTAATCCCAGTTACGTATAAATTCTCGTGGTAGTTTCACTCTTGAAAGATTTAATTTTCTTTGTTTTATTTGCGAAATTTCAATAAAATCCTAACCATCTTGTTTACATCCTAATCTTAATATAATAATGACATACATATTTCAACCTTACAATTTCAATGTTTATCATCACGCGAAGCTTTTCTAGCTTTCTAAACTCAACACCGCAACTGATTTTCTTAATTAGCAACTTTTTATTCACAAGCTAAAAAAAATAGATACTTTTAGAGATGCATTTGTTATATGTATATGTAGGAAGGTACTCGTCACCATTAAATTAATATAAATTTATAAAATCACAAACATGTTGATAATGAAATTGTAGAGCTTGTGTGCAATAGTTGTCAGATTAGTTTACACTTGTAGCAAAAATAATGTGAGGTTTTTTTTTAAATAAATAAAAAGTTATCACAAGTTAACGTGACGCGTGTAGATAGTGCACTATATTATTTCATACCAAATTTAATAAAAAATATTTAATTAAAGAGTGTAATAGCAATGATGGCGTTAAATGATACTTTTGATGTACATGAACCACCAACGGTTGGCTATACAGCGTTGGGAAAGTAAGTATTAAAAATCACACGAATTGGGTTACTCTTTTATACCTAATGTAATCAAATTTTTATATAACACTAAACATAAGATGGGTAAACGTTTACTCTCAATTTGTTATACATTTATATAATATGTAAAGAATTTCATTTTACAGCATTATCCTTGAGCCGTTTAGGCCTACAATCTAGATGTGCTTGTTATTGACGTAGTCTTCAAGAGCCTGATGTTGATAGCGCACAAAGCTTTTCTTTTAATTTTCAATTGATTTTATTGGACAATCGATAAACTATGAAAGCGTATACATATACCACGAAATTTGAAATGAGATGTCTTAATATGGAAGCTTGAAAATTGAGTACGAAGTCAAAGGTACATTCATCTAGGATGCGATACATGTAGAAATCAGATTACCCATGTTCAATCAGTATGAATTTATAAACCGTGTCTGTCTGCGAAGTAGTCCATTGACGCCTTAGTGGGAAACTTCAGAAGGAATTCCAGATATGTATATGAAATGGTACTTCTTTCAACGGGCATATTCGTAAACATATATTTTATGTCCAGAGATATTGAGATGTGATCCTGAACCATATCTCACTTCCAAAACTCAGCAATATAGGCTAACTCGGGACATTGGGGTCGCTCCTATTTCCAATTCTTAAATTTCTTTCACGGCCCCTCCATATGGTTCCAATTGTTGTAAAAACAAATTTTTACAGTTTACAGGAAGCTAAATCAAAGGTTTGAAACCTCATTAAACATACGTGCTAGCTCATGTGGGACTGTGCTAGATTTTTTTTAGATACATACTATAATATCTTAAAATTGAAATTAAAGAGGTATAATAGAGTTCGGATCTTTTTAAAGTGCATTTTATGTATAATTTTCCCGCTCCTGCCCGACATATCAAGTTCTGCCATACCATGTTTCATAAGGCCGTGTTTATCCAACCTACAAACACTCAGTGCGAGTGTGGCAAAACCTAATCATATCAACTTCTGCCAAGTCTCGTTCTGTTAAGCATGTCTGGCATACCACAAATTAAATACCTATTTTAGGACATACCAGTTTTTGAGATAGCCTTTTAACAACCTTCCACTTATCGCAGACATTATATTTTGCTAACATGTTCAGAAAGTCTTAAAAGACATATTAAGTAAAAAAAAATTTTTTTAAAAAAAACCAACATCAACTTTTGCCAAAACGGTTCAGATTTAATATGTGCCATGAAAAAAAAGGTTCAAAAAGTTCTTCAGAAAAAATTCTAATTTTATGATTTTAGACATTTATTCACTAATCCGTCATATTCTTTCGTCCTTAGTGAAGTAAAACAGTTATTTTTTGGCATTAAAAAACACATATTTTTGGAGATGAAGAAAGAAATCTTTAGGGGAAAAAAAATCAGAATATAAATAAGATTCACCAACATTCGTTAAATTGGTGAGAGTTGTAGGCATTGCTTTCAACGTTTAAAATTTTTCGCTACGGTAATAACGCCAAATTGTAACTATGAGAAAGTTTTTGAAGTGATGCCTTGAAAAATATATCGGGCAAATAATTTACTAGATAATCATTTGAATTGGCGAATGTGTTTAATTAGAACAGAAAATTTAATTTTACAATCTAAACTCATGACATGAACACATTAATTTTTAAAGCATCGTCCTTGGAATCATGTTATTCTCGTGCAAGAAATTTTCACATACTTCTTGCCCCTTTCTTATAATTGTTGCGTTCGAATAAAATATTATATTTAGATGATTAACACAAACTTGAACTATGTCAAAACAATTTTTCTTGATCCTAAAGAAACTTCAAAACGTTGCCGACAAAATCGTGAAAAAAATTTTAAACTTTTAAATCATTATTTGATTTGTTTTGCTTTGACAAGTGCTAATCTAAAAAAATTATATTTTAAAGAAAAATAAACACTGAAACTAAACCTCACAGAACTCACCTACATAAGTCAGAAATCATATAAAGAAAATGAAAAGAAACTTGACCAGAAATCCGGATTTGATTTATGATGTCCATGGTGTGTGTATGTATTTGATCTCGGTCTCACACTCAGTGGTGTTCAGTTCATTACCCATTTCGTTTTATCCACCTTTAAATTTATTATATTTTGTTTACTTTTTTCTGTCGCCACTCACCAACGAATCTAGTCATGGAATGAATTTCGTACAATGATCTCCTTTAAGAAAAACTTATTTACATACATACCATACACATATGAAACTACATACTTTCGGGTATACTAATTGTTTGTGGTGCAATAAAAGTGTTGAAATATTTTATCGAAAATTAGTTTAAGCCTGCTGTTATTCCATTAATTAGTATGTCGAAATCAAGAGTCATACTCGTACATTTGCATACAATTTTTTGTATTCTATCCCTAAATAATGCAATAAAGTGTACATCTAACCAGTTTTCTACATTTCTTAAACTACTTTCAATTTAATTTAATTTTTTTTTTTTTGTCTTTTCCGTTTGCAATCAGTGTCAGAGGTAAACATTTTTTAGTATCTCCTTGTGCTCCTTGTTGTTGTTATATGTATAACTCTATCAGCTACTAAAATTATAGTGTTGTATAGGCTACGGGAAAGTACAAAAATATGATACTTGGACCCGGTCAAGGCAAGAGGCTTGTCGACGAACTGAGCGAAAGATGAAGAGATCAATCTGCAATTCGATTGAAGGAAGATAAGGTCTCGACTTGATCTATGGGTTATTAAAGAATAAACCAAACATATGTATTCTCAAAGACGCTTGATTAAACCTACAGAAGTACATAAGTAGAAGCTTATCTTGATGGTATAGTAATGCAATAGTTAGGGCTGTCTATTAAGCCGCTCATTGACTTAATATAATAATCGTTGATTAATTACAGTTCGCTCGATATTTTTGTTTGCGCACCGTCCAATTTTCGCGTGTTATTCAATTGCCCTCGAGGTGTAGATTATGTCAATCTGTTCAAGCATCTTACAGAGCGCCATAGGTTACCTACCTACCTCCTAGATAAGTGACTACAGTTCTCATGTTTCAATATGTTCATATAAGTTGCACGAGTATAATAGGTTTGTTCTATTTGCCTGCACTAACTACACCTTTTACACCTTTTCCGTTCTTTTTGCCGGTGTAACGTCACCGGTGGCTGTTCTTTTTGCCGAGTGTGGTGCAAAAGTGTACACTTTGCTGCACTCGGTTGGGAGCTGGTGTAAGTTCTTCTTCTTTGCAATCTGTCAAATTTGAAAGCTGTATGCAGATAACATTGACTTTTTGAATTTAAGAAATCGCTGTTTTGACTGAAAACATGCAAGAATATTGAATGGCAATAAATTTTCATTGATAAAGTGAAATAATAAAGCAAATAAAAAAGTTCTGAATTTTAGCTGTCACTTTCACACACTAACCCGTTCTTTTTGCGCGACCTGCACTCTACACTTTGAGTGTATTTTGACGTGCAATTAAGGTGCAAGGTACACTAAAGTGTAACTTACACCGGGCAAAAGAAACAAACCTAATGACTCTCACATAATTATTACTTACAAATTACGTTTTAATTTTATTAATGCAATTTCATAACTTATATCTATTTCTTATACATACATATTTTAATTAACTATTCCCCCTTATAGGACAAAATGCCTAGTTGTATTATGTATCTATGGTACTTTAGAAACGATTTATAGTTACTCAATAACAATTTTATTTTATTTCTTTTACAGAAATCCAAGCTGGTGGAGACGCCGAACAACATTGGAACGAACATTAACTTTAGTTAGCATAGCAGCATTACTTGCAGTTGTGGCATTAGTGATAGGATTAGTCACAGTCATCTTATCTGATAAGAGTCATGAAGGTAATAATTGGTTTATTCATCCAGTTGATCATTTTCACATATTTCGATGCATTTTACCTCTCCAATGTATAAAAGGTTGTGTTGCTTTGTATGTACATATCTAGGCTAATTTTTCAGGTAAAAGAGGACTTGTAAAAGGCAAATAAAAAAATTTGATAAACAAGATTTTGACGATTATTGTACTTGCCAGTGAAAATGGTAAAATATATTACAAAGTAGGATAAACTCTGCTTAATACCTACAAGATACAAGGTTGTACGTACATACCTATTTGATAGTGAAATTCACGTTAGTTCGAAACATGAAGATGGTCATCATTAACATTCTCTTCCTCCTTATTGAGCTTGGGTATGACTTAAAAAAAAATAACGCAAAAACAATTACAGCTAACTCATTCACGTCGTATCTTATTAGTGTAGCTATTATGAAATGCGGTCGAACATACAACGTGACGAAATTTGTATGAAATTGATATCTCCAACTTCACTACGAAGCAAGTTTTCGCGTGTTGAAATGTAAACGCAGTATAGCTCGATGAGCTTTAAGTAAAATTCCAATCGGATGAAGGGTTTGCCGAAAATAGTTTCGAAGAACGAAGAGATCAAGGCGTAATTTTTGCTGCTGCTTCAGAAAAGATGTAGACTTGATCCGCAATAATCTAATCCACGAAGAAATAATAAATTCCGTATAGATATTCTGATTCGTAGTAAATTCCGAATACACATACAGAACGAGGATAAAGAAAGAGTCAGACAGGCGAATCTGGAACAACAATGAGAATCGGTAGATAGGAAGATCATAAAATTATCGAAGATAGCTCTAAATATAGCGCCAACAGAAACACTATAGGTATCTCAATAAAAAACAGAAACACTATAGGTATCTCAATAAAAAACAGAAATGTAAATGGCAAATAGGTTTTGCGACAGTAAACAAATAAAAAGAATCTCGAAATAAGGAGAAGTATACATTATATAACCGGGGAAACCCACAGTCGGTTCATTTATAAATTAAATTGCTTGGTTTGTTTTTATAAAATATTAAGAAAAACGTTCGTGCAAGTACAATGACACAACATAAATCCCAATAATTTTATACAGCAGAAAAACAAGTAGTAGACGTTCGAAGCGACTTTACTTTACCTTGAAATATATGCTACATCATTACAACTTTTTGTTCTTAATTGAACCACAAATCATAATGTTTTATTACTATAACTTTTTTCATTTTTAGCTGTTACATTAACCGGTACCGCTGAAGCGTTAGAAGCTCCACCCGGCACTCACGTCGTCAATAAAATCTCAGATCTATCGAATGAAGTAACGTCGAAAAAGGATGAAATTTGCCTCTCCGAAGAATGCGTGCACACAGCCTCAAATGTTCTGGAAGCGTTAGACACTTCTGTCGAGCCTTGCGACGATTTCTACAATTTTGCATGCGGATCATTCCTAAAAAATACGAATATTCCCGACGAAAAGACGCAGGTTAATACCTTCTCGGTGATTGGAGATAAGTTGCAACAACAGTTGAAGCAACTAATTAGCGAAGAGCCAAGTAAAGATGTTCGGAAGCCGTTCAAACTGGCAAATCAATTGTACAAGGCGTGCATGAATAAAAGTAAGTTTCGAAAATATCAAAAAGGACGAAGAACGGCATGCCAAGGGATACGATCAGGTTTTATTAAGAATTGATTGATTAGGAATTTTATTAAGAATTGAATCCACAATTAAGCTGTATCTTCTGTGATGCGTGAATCTAATGTGTTCCTTGGGATTCCGACTTTTCTCTTCCTTTCTTAATTTTAAAATAAATCTTTGTGATTTTCTTTGAACCTTAAGCTTTGATTGAAAAAATGGGAACGGAGCCTATCGTCAAGATTTCCGAGCAACTGGGCGGATGGCCCGTGATTAAGGGTGACGGCTGGGATGAATCATCCTGGACATGGCAGACATCCGTTAAAAATTTTCGACAACACGGCTTTAGTATGGATTACATTTTGGACTTTTCAGTGGGAATCGATCTGAAAAACTCGACACGTCGTGTTATTGATGTAAGTGGCTTTAGTCGAAGTTTTAAAATTCTGTGATTTAATAAATTTTACTTTATTATTTTTTAATAATAAAGTATTTAAATATATTGTTACCGACAACTTAAATATTTTCTAAACGCGATTTTTTTATGAACCTGCAGCTTGATCAATCAGCAATCGGCCTAAGCCGAGAATACTTTGTTAAAGGATTCGAAGATAAAATTGTACAAGCCTATTACAACTACATGGTGGATATGGCAGTGCTATTTGGAGCAGAGCGTACACGAGCAGTAAAAGAACTTAAGGAATCGCTGGAGTTTGAGATCAGCTTAGCTAACGTTAGTATCTTATGCAATTATATTTGAAAGTATGTGGAACTGTGTATAGTTCCCAGCTTCAGTTGAGCCATCAGTTACACAACCTTTAATCGAGCAATCAAATGTTTTTCATATTTTTTCTACATAATCAGATATCTTTACCTAACGAGAAACGCCGAAATTCATCGTCGCTCTACAATCCAATGACAATATCCGAAATTCAAATGAAATATCCTTATGTATCCTGGCTCGAATACATTAACGTCCTGCTCCCGGAGGGAATTAAGGTAGATGAAAATGAAATTGTTATTGTTTCCGTTCCGTCGTTCTTCGAAGCCCTCGGTGGCCTATTGGCCAAAACACCGAAACGAGTTATTGCCAATTATGTAATGTGGCGAATTCACGGTTTCTCAGCGTTCTTCCTTACTGAGGAACTGCGAAAACGTCAACTTCAATACAGCACTGTTTTGAGCGGCAGACAGGAACAGGAACCTCGATGGAAGGAATGTGTTGATATCACAAGTGGAAGGTATGTGTTTTTGATTCCGTGAAAAACGTTTGTCCCTGTGATGTATTTTTTATGTGTTTGTTATATGTGTGTATCTGGTTTTTATTTAACCAAATTTTGTTTGGTATATTGCTACCTACTTATTCTCCCAAAATAGTGATGCGAAATAAACTGCTTAAAACCCGCGCTATATTTCCTTGACTAACAAAACTAAAGACTAAACTTTATTTTTATAGATTCCATGTAAGTTTATCTGTCTTAAAATACCTCAACATATTTAGTTGAAGAAATGTTACGTTTTGGTGGTGTTGTACCTATTAACATTATTTAAATTGTAAATTTCAAAATTAATGTATCTTAACCAAATCTTCCCTTACAAAACTATTCTCAATTCTCCTGTGATGCTAATCTTTATCATTGTGTAAATATATAAAAAAAAATAATTTTATTTTTTAATTATTTCAGTATTGATTTCGGTGTTGATTTCAGTGATCAGCTAGAATACGGGTATGGATGTAGTCAAGAAATGTTCGCATGAGAGTGTGTGTGTAGGGTGGGGTATATGTAAAGAAAGTTTAAATTCAGTACTTTGTAAATACGAAATGTATATACATATGTATGGAACTAGATATACTCGTAATTGGCTTTAATATCAATTGCATGAATTACTTCTAATAGTGCATGATCTTCCAGCAATTATTTCAAATTATTCAGATTAACTATAAGATACTCGTAGTGGCTAGTAGTTTCTTGTTGCAAAACAAATGGCGATTTTAATTAGAATCTTGCACATAGCTTACGTGATGTCCGTTTTCAATTCTGAAGTCAGGTTATTTTGTTATCACGCGCGTATTTCAACTTCATAAAATCGTATTATTACTATTTTTTGAAAAACTTTGGGAAATTGCAGCGGAAATTAAGAATTAAAGTAATTGCTATCAAACAAGTGAGCGAACAGAGGCAGCCACCGTACTAACCTTGAAGAGACTCCTTAACGCCGGCACATGAAAAGCTAATCGGAACGAACTACCTGTCCATCTAGTTCCAATAACGTTTTGTTTTTTCAAACTACATACATATTATAGAATAGACTCATCAATCATCATAGTTTCTTCCCTGTGCATTACCGTCCACTGAAAGTGAGCAATAAAGTCGAGTTTTTGCGTCGATTCATAGCCATGCGCGAAACATGTTTCCATCAATTCACAACTGAGTCAAAGGAACAATCAAAATAATGAACTAACTGGGAAAACGAAGGCAGTCCCATCTGCAGGCAAGGTCATGGCATCAGTTTTTTGGATGCGCGTGGGATAATTTTTATTGATTATCTTGAAAAATAAAAAACAATTAACGAAGAGTATTATGCGAACTTACTGCAGCGTGTGAGTGATAAAATCAAGGAATTGACAGTTATTTTGAGGAGCTCGACAGTTCTCACTATAAAGAGTGTAAAAGTTGCCACTAAGTTGAGAAATAAAGATTTGTTGTCCATTTTTTGTGTTTTGTTGGCTAGGCTTGGTACTTCTGTGACCACTTACGTAGCAATTAGAATGTCATCAAAAATATAAAGACTAAAAAGTAAGAATATTATGATCTTATTTATTTTGCAACAACGAGGTACTTCCCACCTTCGATTAAAAATAAAAATAACTAATTGCTTGTGTTAATTGAAATTGTATTGAAATTACTAAACTATAGAATTAGCTCCAGATCAATTGCATACATAAAATAACGTCACTTATTTTAATCGAAAACAACGAACTAAGCCATTTCATGCCATCAAACTAGTCCTCAAATCCTTAAATACTGTGGCTTAAACCGCTACATAGTATTCGATATAATTTTTCCATCCTAGCTATGTTTCATTTCAATTGTGCTCTGAATTTTAAAAACATTTCTTTTTAAATTATAGCCTTCCAATATCCGTCGGTGCACTGTACGTTCGGAAATACTTCCAAGAGGATGCTAAGAGCAAAGCTCTGGAAATGGTGAATGGAATTCGTTCGGAATTCGAGAAGATTCTAAAAGAAGTATCCTGGATGGATGAAGAGACCCGGAAATCAGCTCTCAATAAATTGAAACAAATGACCACACATATTGGATACCCTGATGAAATTATGGAAGACAGTAAATTGGAGGAATATTACAAGGATTTGGAAGTCGATCCGGACAATTACTTGCAATCGATTATGAAGATGAGCATTTTCGGAACGAACTATTCATTTAATAAACTGCGGAAACCATTCAACAAGACGGATTGGTTGAATCATGCCAAGCCTGCAGTGGTTAACGCCTATTATTCATCAATCGAGAATAGTATTCGTAAGTATTAAGTGATCTTTAATTTAATCTCCTAACAATCAAAAAAAGGGTTAGGTTCAAAAATGGGCAAGTCTTTATTCAGTAAAATACCCTTTCTGGTTCCGCCCTATTGTAATGCTCCATTGTGAAATGGAAAGTTATTTACATTTAGTTAAAATAACAACTTTCAGAGTAAAAATTATGTTAAGTTTTTTTGTATCACATTCAATACTTCGATAAATTACTCATTCGATAAAGAAATAAATATCTGCTTTTTTAGAATTCCCAGCCGGTATCTTGCAAGAGAAATTCTTCTCGGCTGATCGCCCGAAATACATGAATTACGGAGCAATTGGCTATGTAATTGGACATGAAATTACGCACGGATTCGATGATCAAGGACGACAATTTGATTTGGACGGAAACCTCGTAGACTGGTGGCAAGAAAATACTAAAACAGCTTATTTAGAGAAGGCCCGGTGTATTATCGAACAATATGGAAATTATACAGAAGAGCTGACTGGATTGAAGGTAATTCGAAACGGATTTGATGCATCTTTCTGAAACTCTACTTAATCGTATTTCCTTATCTAGCTTAATGGAATCAACACTCAAGGCGAAAACATTGCCGATAATGGAGGCATCAAAGAATCCTACTTAGCATACAAAAAATGGGCTGAAAAGAATGGTCCTGAACCACGTCTACCAGGACTCTCATACAGCCCACAACAAATGTTCTGGATCTCTGCGGCTCAAACATGGTGTTCAATATATCGTGCAGGTTAGCTCCAAGTTTATGATTTATTCATAACAAAATCACTAACATCTCTTTTGCCACAGAAACTCTTAAGATGCGCATCACAACTGGAGTTCATTCGCCCGCCGAATTCCGAGTTTTGGGACCTATTAGTAACATGAGAGATTTCGCAAAAGACTTCCATTGTCCCGATGGCACACGAATGAATCCTATTAGAAAATGTGAAGTTTGGTAGTTTAAACAAAATTAAAAAGAATAATTTAATGCAATTCGCCTTCATTCTGTTAAGGCAACTCTATAAAAATAAGTTTAAGCAAAAAAAAAGGAAAAATCTGTTTTACGATGTTTTAAATTCTTTGGAAAGTAAAAAGTAACTTATACGCGTACATTCATGACTGCTAGATCGTTTTGATCTTGAAGTAAAGCAGAAAAGAATTTATTTGGTGTTTTGATTTTACTATTTTTCGTGATCCCACTTGTTTTTTTTTTATTTATTTTAAAAATGTTCATCAAAATGCCGCAAAGAAATTACCGAAAAAATATCTCGAATATTAAACAAAGGGCTTTTATTTAAATTATAATTTTTTATTTTTTGTAAAATGGCAAACAAAGGAACAACGCACTTAAGAAATAAACACAATTTCTAATAAACAATAAAATTGACTATGTATTTATGACAAGAATCAAGTATCTCCTGATATTTTTTATAAAAAATAAAATGAAAATGTTCAATGAAGTTCTTTTTTTATTTCAAGAGGTCAAATTTTCACTTTTCTTTACCAACATTTCGTTTAATTCTTTGTTGGTTGGAGCCAAAGCTGCTCGGACTTACACAGAGTGTAACCAAAGACTATATCAAGACTGGACACTACGCAGTATTTTTGTTATAAAAATTTGACCTTGGTTTCTTTATTTAATTAGGTCAGGCAAGTAGGCAAATAGACAAAAAGTACATAATAACAAAACGCATTCACCAATTAAATTACATCCTTACAGAAAGCATATAAATGTGTGATTACATTTCTCAAATTGTTCCTGTAAATTTGTACGCTGAAACACTTGAGAATAGAACACCCGCAAAAAATGCGTTCTGTTACATGCATTGTGAAAAACGATACACACAGGGGCGAATGTGTAATCATTCATTTTTGCATAATAGCGTACTCTTTTCTTTGCATGTGAGTTTCTATCAGAATATTGAATTGAAATTGTTCAGTCGGATTTCTTTGTTGTGTATGTGTACGGTGGCAATTTTAACGCCTCTATAATGTGAACATGGTTTTCTATAATGTAACACTATCTTTATAAAGTTATGGGTATTGATATATATTACGAACAAATGTACAAATTAGGTCTATAGTCGTCGAAAAAGCATTCAATACTATCCGACAATCCAAAATAACGAATTGTTTCTCCTCTCCAGATTAGAATTAATTTTTTTTATCATTTTCAGAATTATTACAAATATCTTTGGTTATCGAAAAATATGAATGGGTTTTGGTTTTAGGCTTAATGTACATAATATTGTTTTTTGCAGCATATATTTTTCGTCTCCAATAAAGTGAACACCTCCAAAATGTAAAATCAGTCGGTTTCAATTAAGTTCATATGATCGAGATTATACTGTATTTACAATGGTTTTATTATTTTTTACACAAAATATGGATAGTCTTTGGTGTAACTTTAGGAGCGTAATATATGCTGTAGAAATAGAGATATATATACTGGAGACGACGAATTTAAAAATCATTGTTTGTACAATTAAAAAATACCAGAATTAAGTCAAGAATTATTTATACTATATGGGAGAAAAGAAGTTCACCACGAAGGCGTTAATGCACTTCTGCGCAGATAGACAGGGTTTGTTCTCTGCACACTAGTGCAGAAAGTGTACGCTTTTGCTGGTGACACAATACAAGCAGAAAGCAGTGCCTGCGGCGGCAGCAAGCGGGGGTGATACTCGTAAAATTCGTGTACATGAGCGTAATTTTTCATGAGAAGGAGAAAGGTAGAAAATTGGTGTATAGTAGAAGTGAGATGCACGTAGGTAACCTCGGGTCTTTAGTGTCAAAAGAAAGAGACTGAAAAACAACAGTTTGTAGAGGAAGTGATATAAACAACATGTTGGGGTTCAAGTGTCAAATTCATGTTGGTGATTGGTTAAAGGCTACTACCATTTAAACTTCCGCCGCCTAACACAATCAGATTTCATTACGGAATATCTCGTTATTAGCCATTCCATATACTTCCATGGTCGGCAGTAGCAGCTTTGTACTCTGTCTAGTACAAAAAGCAGCGACAGAAGCAGCAGCGTCGTCAGTGCTGCCTTTTCCTCTGCTTAGTAAATTTAAATTAATAAAAGCAGAAGCAGAGAAGAATGTGTCTATGCTAACTGCCACCGAAAGTAGAAGACCGGAACAATATGTCCATGCTAACTGCCACAGTCACAAGTATTTAGTAGACTCTTGTTAGAGCAGACAAAAATATTTTACTTCCGTCGATTTTTCTGAGCTATCAGTTTAAAATGATCATTAAATACGAGTATATGCTTTCAATTAAACAAGCGTCATATCATACTATGGTTTATAAAAAAAATCAGCTCCCGCTATGCTTTGGCTTTCATTGTGTCACGACCCTACTAATGATTCGAGTCTATACTAAATACAGAATAACATAACCCGCTGTAATCAAACAGTTGTCCGAATGACATCACTTTCACTGGGCACCCAGGGTACTGACACTGACAATTCTTTGGTCCGTCCACGTGCGGTAGAAGCTCTAAGTGATTGTTTTAAAACACGAATAGTTTTTCACATTTATTTAAAATATACTCGTGAGTGCGCAATTAAACCATGGTTATCGTTGAGACCAGCTTCCCCCGGGGCGGTACAATTAAACCCCAGACAGAAGCGAATGAAATCGTAAGTATATTTTGGTAAATTAATTCGGAACGCTTCACGTACTGATATTGAAATTCGGTTTATTAGAACTTTGGAGCCCGCCAAGAGAAGCGAAAAAAAGAAAAGTCACAAAAAAAACTGAAAACAACGGATAATACAGAGGCCACGGAAGAAATCAAAGCTGTGTCCGCAGAGCTGCTAAGCCACAAAACCATCCAGGAGGGAATGTTAGTAATGGGTTGCGTGAAGGTAGTCGATGCGACGTTCTTGAAAGTTTCCATGCCAGGTCGTATTGTAGGTCACGTCTTGGCTTCCTCGATCTCTGAATCATATAATAAAGTGATGCGTAAGTACGTCGAAGGAAAGGAGAGTGCAAGCAGTTTCAAACCGCTGACAGAACTGTTTTCCGTCGGACAGAAAGTATACGTGAAGGTCGTAGAAATTGCAAACAGCGAAGTCGGTAGGATGCATATTAATTTGTCGTTGAAGCCCACCGACGTCCATGCTAACTTCAATCACCAGAGCTTGCGGAAGGGGCAGCTGTTCAACGGCGCCGTAGAAGAAGTTCAAGAGCACGGGTACGTTATCGAGAGCGGTGTGAAAAATTTACGTTGCTTTTTGCCGTCGTCTAGCTTAAATAAGACTTTTACGGTCGGTCAACTGGTTTACATGCGAATCGAAAAGCTGACACAAACTTCGACGGCTAGTACAGCCGTCTGCAAGGCTATTGTAGATGGCAACTTAAAAATTAAGGACGTTACGGACCCGAACCTTGACTATCTCCTACCCACAACCGTAGTTAACTTCACGATTTCGAAAATTCTGAAGGACGGACTACAGGGAACAATCATGAACGGGTTGTTTACCGCATACGTCAACGAGCACCAGCTATCTGAAGTGATGGAATGCTCGGACGATTACGAACCAAACAAAACAGTAGGGGCTCAACTTTTGTACGTCATGCCGCTCACAAAACTGGTATATCTGTCGCTACGGACCAATCAAGTTGACGAAGAGAAAGTTTACTACAAGCGTGGCGACATTGTCGACGAAGCCATAGTCCACTACATCGGAACTGGTGGCATCGTTTTAAATCTGAAGAACAAGGGCAAAGGGTTGATCTCTTTCAAATCGATAAAAACAAACTACACGGGAAACTACGACCACGACGAACTGCTTGCGAAATATCGAAAAAATACAAAGCATAAAGTTCGCATCATGGAATACGATCATGTCGATGCGCTCTACACTTGCTCCGATAATTCCATCGTAGTGAACGAAAAGTTCTACTCGTTGAAAGATTTGAAGCCGGGGGACTTTCTCACCGGCGTGGTTCAAGAGAAGGACCAGAATGGTGGTTACGTTATCCGAGTTGGAAATGTCCGGGGATTTATAGAGAAAATGTTTTTGAGCACAACTGGAGGAAATCTCCAGGAGAATGCGAAGATCCGATGTCGCGTAATTTGGACAAATCCCGACCGTAATGTCGCCTACTTGACTAATCGTAGCGAGTATATGGCTAAAACGGCGAAAATTTTAACCGAATTAGGCGGTGTTAAAGCGAATCGCATCTACACCGGAACGATTGTGAAAACCCATGAGAAATGTTTCATAGTTCGTTTCTTCGGGAACATCAAAGCGATTTTGTATAGAAATACAATTTCCGACTTCATGTCCAACTCGCTTTCGTCCTTGTATGCGGGCGCCACCATGAGCTTCCGGATCATTTTGAAAACGGACGAGAAAATTGTTGTTGGTCTCGCCGATGAGATTCACAAAATGGGTGAAATTTGCACGGCTAAAGTGACAAATATTATTCAAAACGGGTTGGAGATTGTTATCAGAGGTGAAGAGAACGACCAAATTAAAGGTCTGGTTCCGGTTCGTCTGCTCTCTGATTTCCCAAAACTGATCGTTGGCCATCTAAAAACGTACAGTCTGGATGACGAGCTTAATGTTGGTTGCGTTATTCGAAATATTTACAGCATCCGTGATGTGGGTAACTTTAAAGTGCACCCCGTACAGCAGTGGAAGGACATCAAAATTAGAGACGTCCTCAAAGGTTTCATCAAGAATGTCGATAAAGACATTATTGAGATCATGGTTCCGATTTTGAACTACGAGAAACTGGTCAAAGTTCACATGAATATGTTTCTCGAGCATTGTGTTAGTGAGCCGAACGTGGTTCTCGTTCCCGATCAGGTTGTCTTTGTGAAAGTCCTGAGTAAGGAGAGTATCACAAAGACGCTGACGGTTAGTGCTAAATTGGCCGAGGTCTGGGATTGTGACCTGAAGAGCACGGGTGAATGTTTCGCCCGGTTTCTATCCGAAGTTAAACACATTCGGAAAAAATTTAAAGCTCACAGTAGACCGATCGCAATGTACAAAATAGGCGAACAGGTACAAGGTAAAGTGATCAGTTGCGACCCAACCGACAACTGGAATGTTGAGTTGCCCAATGATGTACGTGGTCTAATTAAATCGGCCGTCGTCGGCAACGACAAAAAATTGAAAGTGGGCAAGGAAGTGAAGTGCGTAATTCTGTGGATAGACTATTCGACCGACATTGTTTATCTTTCGCATAAAGTAAATGACATCGAGCACATTACTACCGGCCATCAGTTGCCCGAAAAGTTCAAGAATCAGGCTGGCATTAATGCAAAAATTCTTTTAAAAATGGACGACTTTACGCTGTGTTCGATCAAAAAGGGGCAGAATCCTATCATTTTCGTACCGGCTAGGCTGCACTACAACGACTTTGAAAGTACAGTCGCAGCCAATATGAAGGAAGGTGAATTCTGTCGGTTGGCATTCATACACGAACGATATCCGATCGCTGTTCTCGAAAGCATGTCGAAGTTCTGGAATCGACTGAAAAAGGCGAATAAACGATCAGCTCCGGAAGAAACGACAGTTAAAAAAGAGGGTATTGCGAAAAGGATAAAACTATTGAAGGATGATGGGGAAAAAATCGAGTCGAAGAATCTGAAAAATTACGTTTCGGTAATAGAAAATGACGACGATGACTCGTCTAATTTGACAGAGTCCAGTTTATTTTTCAAAGACACCAATGGCAAGAAGAGAATTAAGAAGCAGCCGCCAAATCCTGTGTTTGCAGTTATTGAGGACGAAAAGGCTGAGTCGTCCAATGATAGCGACGAAGGTGACTCCGTAACAGATGAGCCACCATCAGATATCGATAAGAGGAGAAACATGAAAAAGCCACTAAATCCTGTGGTTGCAGTTATTGAGGGAGAAGAAGCTAAGTCGTCAAATGATAGCGACGAAGATGATATCGATAGGAGAAACAAAAGGAGAAAGCCGTCAAATCCAGTGGTTGCAGTTATTGACGATGAAGAAGCTGCCACATCGAATGATAGCGACGTTCATGATGACGATGACTCTGAAGTCGATGAACCGCCCAAAAAGAAAATCCTCACTGACACAGAAATTTGGAGTGAATACTTACAACAACAAAAAATCGAACGGATAATGAAATCTAAAAAATCATCGGTTCAAGTACAACCACTTTTACCCGGCGCCAGCGGATTCTGGTCTACTAATCTCGACACCCTTAACCAGTCTACAAGAGACCATCCCGAAAGCAGTGATGAGGACAATTCCGACGGCGCCACATCAAAATCTATATCCACCAAAAAGAAGAAAAAACAATCGGTCTCTGAAAAGTTTCAAGCGGCACGCGAAGAAGAAGCTCGCCTTCGAAAGATCGAAGAAAACTATGCGCATCCAAACCATCAACCAGAATCGGCGGATCAATTCGATCGATTGGTTCTGACTGATCCAAATAATAGTATGACCTGGATTAATTACATGGTCTTCCACCTGCAGGCAACAGAAATCGATAAGGCCCGCTCTGTAGCCCGCAAGGCCCTCAAATCGATATCATTCCGCGAGGAAAAGGAATTACTTAATATCTGGGTTGCTCTGCTCAATTTGGAACTACGCTACGGCACAAAAGAGACCTTCAACGAAATCCTAAAAGAGTCGACTCTCTGCAACGATCAGTACAAAATTTACACTCGATGTTTGCAAATTCTATCGGATGCCAAGAAAATTCAAGAATTGAATGAAATGATTCCCAGTGTGACGAAGAAGTTCAAGGACATACCCGATATCTGGAAATCTGCCGCCAGTGCATATTTTGCCGTTGGGCTGACAGAAAAGGCGAAACAATTGTTACACAAGGCTTTGGCTATTTTGCCGGAAAGAGATCGTGAGTTTTTTGCAATCTATTAATTCTAGTTTGAAATTTTAATCGTAATTTTTCGGGTATTTTTTAGACATTAACACCATAGTTACGTTCGCGAATTTAAATTACAAAAATGACGATAAGGATACTGCTCACACTTTACTGGAGCAAATTGTCACGTCATATCCGAAAAGAGTCGATGTGTGGTCACAGTATGTCAATATGCTTATCAAGGACAATGAAATTGAATCGGCTAGGTAAGAATTTAGGTTTCATGCTAAAATTTCTTGCAAACTAATTGACCTTTCTCTGCTTCAGGCGAACATTGGAACGGTCTGTTGTGCAAAAGATACCAATCAAGAAAATGCGAACGCTTTTTAAGAAATATTTAGAGTTTGAAGAGAAGTACGGCAATGAGGAGAGTGTTCAAAATGTCAAAGAAATAGCTGCCAACTATGTCAAAAACGAAATAAATTCGTAAATTTTTCATTTTATTTTTCGATTCTACCGTATGTAGCAAGGGGCCATGTCGCACCATGAGATGGTAACTGTCATAACTTTGAGATAATTGCATTTTAATGATTGTAACAGTTCCAGTAATCTTAAAATTGTGTTTAATGTTATCTATTTTTTTAATAATAATTTGGTTTGTTCCAAACATCAAAAAAGAATTTTGATAATGGAAATTATTTCTTTATGCTGTAATTATGCACGAGGATGCTGTGCATTTTTTGGAAAGTGGTCCATTGAAAAAAAGCATTATTTGATTTGATGTCCTCATTTTGGCGTTTCATCAAATTGACGCATATACTGAGGGTCGTAGTGTACTGCAGTTTTTAATTGAATTTATTAAGACTATTGTCTCCCAATGAAAAAAGCGTTCGTAGATCACCCTATGCATTGGAGGTTGAAATTCGTTTTAAATAGAGAAGAAGCAGGCTGTTCGATCCCCTTGTCCCCTATGTCCATGCTCTGAGACAATGGTAAAGTTTCGGCTGTACGAAAGCAAAGATAAGGGTTTTCTTCACGCTTTAGTTTCCCTTTTCCCTCCGTTCGACCGCAGTCCGTAAGTGTTGATCGCTACACATCGGCGCAGAGTAAGTTGGTCGAAACTTTATTATTATTGGGCGCAGGGCGATACTTGTTTAAAGTTTATTGCAGAGTACCACCTAAAAAATAGTGAAGTAGTTAGTAAACGCTTTCCAGACTACCAAAAAAATAATTAAGTTGTGATCTGACTTATTTCAATAATAAATTATGGTAAACTACTTTTAAAAAATGCTACCCAAATATTTTCAAGTTCTACTACACCGCAAAAACCTCTGTCCACCACAATTACCCCTCTAACTCGTAAATTTAATTTCTTCATATAGTATTCTACGGCACCTACCTTCAGTATAAATTTCAGAATCGTATCTCAAAAAATTTCTCGAGATATGAGATAGGCCAAGGTCCGATTTGGACTGTAGCGCCATCGGAAGTAAGTATGAGACAAATTATCACCAAATTTTCAACTTCTGCAGATATTTTAGAACGTCTCATCGTGAACATTTTCCATTTGACATCATGACATACGAAAATTTGACGATTACACTGTTGGACAGCATTGATTGGCCAGCGAAAATAATAAAAAATATTGGACAGCGTGCACTAGCCTCAGTTCACCTACATTTTTTGGACCTATTTAAATATAAAAATGAGTCATAACGAATTAACTTACGCAGGTATAGCAGGTAGTATGTCACTTACTTTGCTTGTCCGTCCTTAATTCACCCATTTTACGGCATTTAGGGACTATTTAAATGGTTTAAACAGATCTTAGGGCACTATTTAAGTGATTCAAATTTAAACGAATTTTTGGAATTTTCTAACTGAATAATAAAATGTATATGCCAGGTAAAAAATTTAAACGAGCGGAAAGTCCTATAAAAAGAAACCCAGTGTCAGTTACAGAAACATTCTGAATCTTAGAACAGAGCTGAATAGTCGTGGACTTTTAACAAGCACCCGCACTAACTGCACACTTCACACCAGTCGCTTGACACTTACTTCTGACATCACGCAGTTTTGTGGGCAAACAATTGATCCAGAATTTTTGTGAAAGTTAAAACGCCGTCTGTGAAATTAGAAGCAATTTAACGTTTTATAGTTTCGATTCTTTTTTTGATTTTACGATATGTCGGACAACGACGTACTCAAAATGAAGGTAAGTGAAAAAGAATTTTGTGCGTTCGAATTATACGTGGAAATGAGGTTATAGATTTTTCCTGTGTTTTTCGTGACCCCCTTGTGATATCCGTAAATACTGAAGACTTTTGTTTCCTTTCCTAGGTGGCGGACCTAAAACGTGAATTAAAAGTACGTGGCTTATCAACGACGGGGAACAAGAACGAACTGCAGGAAAGACTTCAAACGGCGCTTCTCGACGGCGACTTGGCTCTAGACGATGCCGGAATCGCTGAAGATTTATTAGACGACGCACTGACCGACGAAGATGACAAAGAAGCTTTGGACTTGTCCAACGAAGACGTTGTCCTTCAGTCTCCAGGCAAAGAGGAAGAGGAAAAAATTTTAGATGAGCCCAGTCCAACTCAGCAACAGAAAAAAGTCATCCTGAAGCGAAAGAATTCCATTACTATGGCGGCGCCAACCACTCCGACCGACAGCAATCTTCCATTATTTTCTTCGTCCGATTTGCCGCCCGAGAAAATCATGAAAATTACATCTGATACCGAAAAGCCAACCGAAATCGATTCGAAAGATGCCGATGAGAAAAAGGTGATAAAGTTATCACAGCTTTCGACCAAGGATCGATTGGAAATGCGTGCTAAAAAATTCGGAATTACCACTGCCGCTGGAACAGAGACGGCAAAACTCGCACGGGCCGAACGATTCGGACAGCCGGCTGTAAAGCTGGCGCCGGGTGAGTCATCAAATGAAACCACTAATGCGCCACCAACATCGATCGACGTACTTAAGAAGCGTGCGGAACGTTTCGGCTACTCCGTGTCGTCTCGTATGACCGATCTCGAGAAAAAAGAAAAGCTCCAAAAGCGACAGGAACGCTTTGGAGCTGCTGCCGCATCGCTGTCTTCACAAATAACCGCAGCGACCAAAACTGTCCCGGAAGCAAATGGTTCTTCGTCCGCCATCACTGGAGATTACGCCGAGAAGGCGAAGCAAAGACTCGAGAGATTCAAAACGGCTGTGAAATAAAATCGCTAGCCAGAGCTACTCTTTTGAAACCGTATTCGATTAAAACTTAGGACTTGAAATCAACGATTTATTTATTACTTTGAGCCTCTTCACTTTCATATTTTAAAATTATTTTCTCGCCTCGGTTTAATGTAGTTTTTTGTCTAATTAATTCCGTAAGCTAGGAAGTCTATTGATGATTTTATAATTATGTAATTATATCGTTGGAGGAAGGTATAGATCGTAAACATGAATTTTAATGATTTGATTTTTACTTGTTACATAAAAGTCGGAAAATAAACAAAGCACTTTACGAAAACTGAAAGGTTTTTTTTGTATTTGTGAGAACGAATTCGGAAGATGATTCTTTCAGTCAGACTTGCCTAATTATCCTTTGATGAAGCATCCAATGGGCTGTAAGACTAGATGTAAACAGCAAACTGTTTCACGCCGAGTAAACCGGGGATTGAAAACTTTGTGTGTTCCCAGCAGGTTACAATTCACCAAGGTGCGTCAGAGGCATTGTCTTTTGGTTAGAGAATATGGGAACAATGTTTTCAGTTACGGTCTCCACATTTTCTGAACGAGAAAGTGTGCCCCTAACTCGGTTTAGTATTTTTACGCCAATGGAAACCACAAGTTCTTTCATAGAAATAGAACTGAAATATGTGGTAGAACGCCAAGCATTCTTAATGTTACAGAATTAAACACGAAATACATTAATTTTGCTAGCTTGGATTACGAACAACATTACATAGTGTCAGCCTACAGTTTTTATAGTATATTGTCTGTTTTTTTACTTACTAACTATCATGTCATCTTAATTTCTAACATTGGTACGAGCAACGATCAGATTACTTTTTTTTAAGTCGCCGCAACCCGCTTATTTTCACTTGAATGTTGTCCCGGAAATCGTTCAGTCGCAAAATCTCTTCATGTATTTCGATGTATTCCAGATATGGTAATTGATTAGACGCAAGGGCGGTTTTCTTCTGATCGATCACATTGCAGGCTTCCTTTTGTCGTTCGATTAATTTATTCATGTCGTCACCGTTTTCTACCAGAAGCTCCAACGGAATGGCGGGAACATCGTCGTTTACCGTATTTTTTGTTTTCTTGTGTTTTCCGTCTTTTTTCACTATTTTCTCCTTTTCTTTGGCAACATTCTACGGAACAGATTCTGTTTTATTGTAACACGAGAAATGTAACGTCTATATGCCTTTACCTTTGATTGTTTTCCCATTTTTACCGGATCAGATTACGGAGTGAAAGTTTGACAGCGGCTACAGAGGAGAGAACAACAAACGCACGTGGTCTTCGATCCGCTGTGCCATTCTGCTTGCTCTAGTGTTTGACAGTTTTACTGGAGTGGAGGCGTTGGATCCATCGTGTGTTTTCCTGCTTTGTGCAATTCCGAAAAAGAATTATTGAGTGTTCGAGTAAAGGATTCAGTCATGTCTAGTTTCGGTAATTTGGTTCGATTTTAATATTGCTTAGAACTTCTAGAAAAAACGATCTTTTCTTTCCACTGATTTTTTTGGCGACAAGGATAATTTTGTATTTCTTAGATTCTCCTTCTAGATATTTTGCAATCTGTGAGTATCGTTCTAGATATTTTGGGATAGCTCTTCAGTTCAGTATAAATTTTACCATATCCTACTTAACCACATGGGAGCTTCCGAGACTACAAATAGTTTATAAGTGTATTGTGTCTCTCACGCCTTCACCGTGGAACACTTCATACTGTCTCTATAATTCCCTGTTGCCAGTTGGTTGCAATTGGTATGCTCATCTGGATTGGAACACTGATTCGACAAATAGAATACAGTTTCGTACTTCGAGACTAAAAAACAACTAATTGGGGTCACTAGCTCGATAGATAGGCTCTTTGATAAATACGTGACAACTGTGTTTATAAATCTAAAAAGGCATTTGGTAGACCATAAGATTTTACTGCAAGGATTAAAAGAATCAGGCATTCGAGGGCAGGTAAATGAATTATTAAAAACTTACTGCCACGATGTTTGAGGTAGAAGTTCAACGACCCATTCATAATTTTGTTTATCTCTTAGTTTGTCCCGATTCATTGTGTTTTAGAAAGATACCAACCTGAAGTTTATACAGTAGATTAGAGCGATACTACATTCGAGTTACCCTGCCTTTGTTTTTTTTTCCAAAATAGAAAACACCACGAAACCTACGCTTGCTGCGAACATGGACATCGATAGCGATTCTGACGAAGATAAAGATTGCTGGAGTGAAAGTGATGGCGACGTGGATGAACTAGACGAAAACTTCTCAGCGCAGTGTTTATTTTGTAACGGTATCGTAAAAACCGTGAAAAAGTCAGTCCAACATCTTAAAGATAATCACAACGTCCATCTTAAGGAAATCAGACAGAAATTTCGGTTGGATTGTTACAGCTATATAAAGGTAGTGTTCATTCTGCGTGTCTCAGGACACATTCCCCCCCTTGCTAACTTCCAATTACCTATTTTAGATGATCAATTACATTCGATTGCACAAAACGAATCCGGAAGAGTTATTAAGTATGACCGAACCGCAATGGACCGACGACAAATATTTAAAAGGATCTGAATTTGATAGTTGGCTTACGCTTGGTAAGTTCTCTACAGTTTATATTGCGTATTGCAAGGTTTAATTAGAAATCGGTTAGATATTGAGGATTTTGGCGACCTGGCAGATACGACATCGTGTAACTTCAACGACAGCCATGACTTGGTCCGACTTAATTCGCTAGTAGAGAGCCTCACCATACAACTTAAAGAGAAAAATTCTTTGTTGGAACAAGCTGCAATGGATATGGCAACAATGCGACAAGGCTTCCGGAATCTAATGGAAAAGGTTGGTGAAGTTAAACCCAAGGATGACGAAACTGTGAATTGTGTCGGAAGCATTTCGGTAAAGGCGGATGAAAGTTACTTCAGCAGCTATGCACACTACGGAATACACTACGAGATGCTATCGGTAAAGATTTTGTTGAAAACTTTAGTCTGGATCTGTATAAGCCCGAATTTTAGGATGAAGTAAGAACGTCTAGCTATCGGGATGCTCTGCTAGGGAATTCGGAATTGTTGAACGGCAAATTAGTGTTAGATCTCGGCTGTGGTACTTCAATTCTTTCCATGTTCGCTTCGAAAGCCGGAGCTGAAACCATTGTTGCTATTGACAATTCCGAAATAATTTACCATGCAATGGACATAGCCAAGTAATTAAATCGATTTTATTGCAATCTATTAATCTCTAAATTGACTTCATTCTATCTGCAGAAAAAACAATTTCGACAACATAAAATTTGTAAAAGGACGCCTGGAGGACACTGAACTTCCAATCGATAAATTCGATGTGATAGTGTCCGAATGGATGGGCTACTTTTTGGTTTTCGAAGGAATGCTCGATTCGATCATCTATGCTCGAAATCGCCACTTGAAACTGGGTGGTACAATGATTCCAAATCGCTGCAACATTAGCATAGTGGGACACGGTGATGAGGTGCGCCATCAGCAATATATCGGTTTCTGGAAAAACGTATACGAATTCGATATGTCGTGCATGCAAAAGGAGGTACTACGCGAGGCGATCATTGAAATATCGAAGCCCGAATTCGTCCTTACAAACGCGGAGGTAATCGTCGACTACGACCTAATGAAAGTCGATGCGAACTACTCGAACTTTTCGTACGATTTCAATTTGAAGGTGTTGAAAAGCGGACGGATCACATCGTTCGTCGGGTATTTTGACACGTTTTTCGATTTGCCGAATAAAGTGTTCTTCTCGACGTCACCCGAAACACCAGCCACCCACTGGAAGCAGGTTACATTCTTCATTCGAGATCCCGTTACAGTTAACGAGAATGAAGTCATCACGGGAACGATTACATGCAACCGAAGTATACGGGATTTGCGGTCGTTAACAGTGAAAATTAAAGTATTTGGTAAAGAATTTCATTATATGCTGGACTAGATTAAAGAATAGTGAAATATACAAATTGTTTTCAAAAAAGGAAATTTATTTAAAAAATAACTTAAAACGAATACTCTTCGTATTAGCTCTCACATCTCGCTGAATATAATTTTGCAAATGTTTAAAAATTGATCAAATTCAAGCAGTTCCTGGCTCCAACTCCGATGATGGAATGTCGGGCTCTTCATCGTTGTAAATGTTTTCGGCCATTTGCCAAACTTGCATGATATTATCTTCCGAAACGGAGCATATAACCCACGGTTCGTTGGGGTTCCACGAAAAATCGGAAATCTTGGCTGTATGGCCTCCATGTATAAACAAGAGCTCGGGCGGCCCATCCTCGGCATCTTCCGCGCTTTGCTCTTCACCGATCTTCGACAAGTCCCAAACATGAAGTCGACGATCTGTACCGGACGAGGCCAGAATTGTTTCGTTATGCGGCGACCATTGAACTTGGAAAATCTCGTCCTTGTGTGATTCAAATGAATGCAATTTTAGTTTTAGATTTCTCAAGTCCCACAAAGCGACTGTTTTATCTGCGGAGCCGGTGGCTAGAATAAATTCCGAGTAAGGATTAAAGCTCAGACAGTTAACCTCGGCCGTATGGGCATCGACTGTGTGCGACGGCTTCGATGTGTTGTTGCATCGTGTATCCCAGATCATCAGCTTCTGATCGTCTGCAACTGAGCCGAAAAGAGATTCATGGAGGAGATGCCAAGCTACGTCCTCGACGACTGCAGTGTGACCAGTGAAAATATTCTTCGCATCAATGACTCGGTGCTCTTTTGGCGTTGCGTTTATGTCCCATAGACAGATCGTATGATCATCACTGGCCGATAAAAGATACCCGTTTAAATTCGGATTCCACGAGAGACCGTAGCCTTCCTTCTGATGCCCACGTAGTCGCAAGTCGGGATGACATTCACCGCTTGGTTCCGGCTTGCTCGGATGTTTTGTGTAGTCAAACACAAGTACGTCGCTTGAAGGAGTTTTCGTAGCAATGACACACGCGTTCTGTGGCATGTATCGAGCACGATTAACTTCGCCTTCATGATTTATTTTAATTTCGATTTCAATTTTCCCTGAAACGGAACCAAATCCACCGAACTCTCCCTTCTCGTTGTCGTAATGTGATGCATCGAACTGGGCATCTTCGTTGGGCAGCTGAACACTGGCGATAAGCAGGTGATTTTGTTCGTCGGATGTGTGTGTGCCTAATATGAGACGATGAACTGAATAGTCCTTACCCTCTTGTTTTGTGACGTCGGGAAGCCATTGAGCGGTTAAAGAAGGCCATTCGAGCGCATGGGTCATAACCAAGTCATACAGGAACGGCGTGTTCTTCTTCCATATTTTATATTCCTCGTTTATAACGCGTTCCTCGACGGCATCGTCGAATGATTCAGCTGGAATAAATAAGAACGCAATAAATGAATTTAACAGTAGGTACCAATCAAAAAAAAATTTATTGGCAAGCCTATAGCATTGCTTAGTAACTGCTTTCGACACCCAGTTAGGATGAGCTAGTACAGTGGTATTAAACTAATCTACTGACCAATTAGCAAAAAAAAAAAGAATTGGAATACCAACGCTGCAGCAAAAGAAAACTGTTGGAAAAGGACCTATACTGGACAAAAAGGGGATTGCGGCCAGTTTCAGTTGCTCCTGAAAGGTCACTAAGGAACGATTTTTTCAAAATTCTCAAAATAATTCAGGTTTGAAAAACCTGAAAAAAAATCAGCATGATTGGATTGATAAAAGTCAATTTGCGGAATATGTGAAGAGACTGTAGAGCACATTCTTATTGTGAAGAACTGGAACTCATAAGACTCTGGCTTATTGGACTTTATTTCTTTACATCAGCGGAACTCAACTTATTTTGGTGCAATTATTCTGACTGTCTTACTTGAATTCCGTTCGCTTTTTTGACGACCGGCCACACGTAATATGGAGGCTGTGCCTATGCAAGTAAATCATATGCGTGGACGTTTTCAAAAGTAACCTCGTCGAGGGGCTTAGGAACGCATGAGTCAACAAAAAAGAAATAGACGCTTCATTTTTACTTTCCTATAAACTAAAACTCACCGTTATCTCCGCGGTCCGTCATTTGTGCAATTTTCCCAATGTCACAAGAAGCGTTCAATTTGCGCCAAAATTTTTTTGAAGAGTTGTTACTCCGCTGAAACAAATATCAAAATTAATGTGACAGCAAACTCCACATTTCACCGTTTCTTTTTTAATTGCATTCATGGGCTCATGAAATTAATCAGTGTTTTAAAAACTTACCGCTTAATTGCGCTCCTCTAAAAAATTTTATGAAAAACCCAAACTAATTTCGTTCGTCAACGCGAAATTCACTCGCACTCACTTGTATATGCCGGCCAATAACGTGAAGTTGACTGAAATCGGTGGAGTAGTGGAGTACTAAGATTTCTTTTTAGAACTAAAAATTGTCTGACCTTTTGCTTCAAAGAAAGAAAATCATAAATTCAATTTTTAAACAATACATCATGAAAAACAATATTGAATTGAATTTGAAATTATTAATATTAATTATCACATGAGAGCAAAAATAGAATTTTGTACGAACGATACACGGTTTACGGCAGATGGCACGGAAGACGACAAACGGTATTACGGCAAGGCGAAGTCGATGTCGTGTGTGTCAGAAATTTATCGAACACTACCGCGGTAAAAAAGTTTTCGGCGATTTTCGCGAGTGTTGCTAAAATTATTTTAATTCGGGGCGTTCATAATTTGAAATCACTCGTAGACTCACTCGTTTTAGGCTTTCTAAGAAGCAAACTGTAACTGCCTTTTCAGAAAACGCGAATCAAAAAACTTTGGTTGGCGATCGGAAACTTGTTAAGATGTCGGAGCATTTCCTTAATTCTCATTGCGGCCTTATTTCTTTTCTTTTCAATTTGCGCCAGAGAAATTAAAAGAGTTTTTTTTAGCGTTAATATAGGGTCATTTGTATCTGAACTTTTTATATTTCATTGAATCATTTTCTCATTTTATTTTTCATAACTTTTTATTTTTTTTTCATCCGGAATATAACGCTGATTCTTGTTTGATTAAAACGAAATTTGTTATGGTCGGCTTCCTGTGAACCGCGGACACTATACGGAATTAAAAAAAATTTAAATTATAAAAATTATGAATATACAGACAATTACAAATGTTAACGATTGTGTGCCATTGTACTTGCCGCACAGCTTGTATCTCAAGCCGTTGGCCAAGTTCTACGTGTCGGTGTCCTTGCCCGCAAATAAATTGGGCAAGACCATTTCAAATTACGATATCATGGATAAGCTGAACCAAGTAATTAAGCCGGATAAGGTCTCTGTGCTGAAGGTATGGTCTAAATACTTTTGTGTTACGGTCATAGTTTTAATTGAGGAGTCCTAAATTTCCACATCCTTCCCAAATACACAACCGGTTTTGGTTCGATCTAGGTCGAGAAGTTGGTTTGGATCGAGTTGATCTCATCCCAATCTGATCTGCGTCTACATGCGATTTTAGAGGATTGATCTTTCAATCCGGAAACAGAATAAAGTCAGTCCAGAAAAAAAATGTTCTTTTTGCTCTTAAGAATTTAGAGACTGCGATGACCTTCCAAACTACACAGTTAGGTTACAATTGTTAAATCTTCTACCGCTCAGCTCTCGAAGAACTATGCTCACATTCTGCTTTACCTTAGATACCTATCTTGAATGGTGATATTAAACCTTGAGTACACGCGCAGCGGAATGTAACGCCAGTACACGCGCGCGGCACTCAGTGCCGCAACTACATTTCTACTATAAATCGACTGATTTCCGGGTCCTGGACCTTCACTTGGTTATTGTACTAATTACTTAAATGCTAATTAATTCATTAATTAATAAATTAATTAATTAATTATTTATAATAAATTAATTAATTAATTACTGAAATTCTTGTTGGATAATTTAATTATCCAACAAGAATTTCAACACTTTTATGGAAAATATATAAGACCAGTTCAGTTTGGGTCCCTGATGTAGACTGTTAAGATGTAAGATAAATCTGAAATCTTTTGTGGTGGTTCCTAGACATGTCCTTGAAAGATACTAGAGCGCTCAGTCATTGATTATCAATAACAGATAAGAAAATTCATGTTTAGTAAATTTGCGGCACGGAGTGCCGCTGCGCGGGCACTCAAGGGTTAAGTTTGACCACCTTACAAATAAAATTAAACTTAACGACCACTGTCGGGCTGACGAGACATTCAAAACTTCTTAAGGAATATCCCCATCGTACTGATTACGATAAAAATTAATCCATTAACAGATGCTGAAGAACATTTAACAATTTCAATAAGTAAATCAACATACAAACGTTTAAGGTCGCCTTTCTTAGCAAACTTTCTGCCCCCCCCCCCCCCCTACTTCAATAAATGTTTTAAAAGAATCCTCTCACCTGAAGCACTGGTTATTCATTTCAATCTCATATTTCTTAGATCACTTGAGAAAATTCTATGACCAGGTGGAGTCGAGGAATTCAAATCCACGACTTCAGTGTTATAAGACGAGGCTAGCGGAGCTCCATTTAAATTGATTAGTATTTAAAGACTTAAAGACTTAAAAAAAAAAATCAACAGTGGCTGCGGTGTTTTCATAAAATTTGTCTTATTCTTAGGTATCGAAAAGCACCCTGGAATTTTTACGTTTCGAAGGTGAACTGGAAGACCGGTCTAAATTACGAAATGTCTTGGCTCGTCTGGACGGTCAATCATTTAAATTATCAAGTTTTTCGGAATCCTTTAAAGTTCGAGCTAGTGAAGCGAAAGATGAATTCCCGAATCGTCACGATTGGGATTCGTTCTTTCGCGATGCACGAAATATGGACGAAATGAAGGCCGGCGAACGTCCTGACACAATTCATCTATCAAACCTTCCGAATCAATGGTTCTGTCCACGGCACCAGGAGAACGAGGAAGGCGTAAAGCCCAGTGAGAATATTTTCAAGCGAATTTTCGAGAAATTCGGTAGTGTTCGTTTCGTGGATATTCCGATTTGTGATCCGTATCGATCGCAAATGAAAACCGAAATATCTGGAATGAAGACATTCAGGTTCGATCAAGAATTGATGTTCGAAGGGTAGGCATTTGAATTTATATGGTAAAGCCATTTATTTACTAATTTGTGACATCCTTTCCAGCTATGTACAATTCAGTGAATATCTCAGTTTTGTTAAAGCTATGGACGAGTTTCGAGGCATGAAATTAGTCCGAAAATTGACCGATAAAAATCAATCCGTTAATATTGTGGTCACTTTCGATAAAACAAAACATCTAACTGACGCGAGCATCAAGCGACGTAACATTGTGCGCGATCGGTTAATATCGAAAGAACGGGCCAAACACGAAGAGGAACTACAGAAGAAAAAAGAGGAAGAGAAGAAACTGGAGAAAGAAAGGTTTGATTTTGTTCAAGCTTAAAATATTTTTCATTTCAGGACTAGACCCGGACATCTAGTTTTAATTGTCAATGATTTTTCATGGAATCATTTTCAACTAAAACGATTTTATCTTATGAAAATAAATAACTTTTCTTCGAGGATTTCTGCATTGAAATTTTGAAACGTCAAGTTACATTTGAAGAGATAGCGATCATTTACAGGAAGCACCAAGAAGAATTAAAGGTAAAAGAGTTAGAACTGCAAAGAGAACGCGAGGAGAAACGTAAAGAAAAACATTTGAAAAAGTTAAGCGAAAAAGGGCAGCTGAGTCTTACAAATAAAATTCGTATTGAAGAAAAAAAATTGTTAATAGCCCAACGCAAGTTGGAAAGCATACGATTGTTGGAGGCGTTGTTTGAACGGATCAAGGTAAAGATATCGAGGAGAAATGAAAAGTCGATCTTTTTAATTTAATGGTTAATTCTATAGGGCAAAGAATCGATTAAAAAGGAACTCGATGACAAAGGAAAGATTGCAACAAAATTGGAAAGAAATGACCTGCGCAACAAATTAGCAGCAAAATACAAGTCCGCCCAGGAAGAACTACTGCAGAAACAAAAGACCAAGTTGGAACAGGTGAAGGGCAAAACTGGTCTTCTCGCCCTGATCGAAAGAAATAATCGATCGGACCGATCATCAAGCATAAATACGATAAGCTCAGACGACAGTGTTTTGAGTGATTCTCATCAGACTGGCAAGTCAAAAAAGAAAAAATTGAAACAAAAAAAACGTGGTAATGAATCGGATACGTCAATATCATCGTCCCCTTCGGAATCACAAAAATCGAAGTTAGAGATGAAGCCACTGAACTCATTCACGGCGCTCTACAATCCCGAAATGGCGGCGGAATTGTTGCAACAAATAGGAATGTATAACCCATATGCATCACCAATGTTTCCGATAATGCCATCAGGACCCGGAATGCAAATTTCCCCATCGTTTCGGGGAAATTTCTCATATCGTGGTGGAAGGGGAATGTACAATCCGTACGCATCATCAATGCTCCCGATAATGGCAGCGGCAGCAGGAATGCGACCGGGCTATTTCCATTCTTCGTATCGAGGAAACTTTCCGTATCAAAGCGGACGTTTTGCACGTAATCGGGGTGGTGGTAGTCGAATTTCAGAGTATTATGATGATGATCATAATAGACGCAGATCGGACGAGCACGATAGGCGCAGATCGGACGATCATGATAGACGCAGATCGGCCGATCATGATAGACGCAGATCGGCCGAACACGATAGACGTAGATCCAATTCATACTCAAGGTAAGGTCCTTTGTAGTGTATATTTGTTCTATATTATATAATATACAATAATTTTTCAGAAGTCGTTCCCGATCGCGCTCAAATCGCCGCCATCGATCAAAATCTCGTCGTTCACACTCACGGTCGCGCCGTTCACGATCCCGTTCGCATCGAAGCCGATCGAGTCGACGGAAACGAACACGATCAAAATCTCAATCGAAATCCGAATCGAAATTGGTTTCGACTCGTCGATCACGATCATCATCCTCTTCGTCAGGCTGGTCACGTTCGCGATCGAAATCTCAAAGTCGCTCGTGGTCACGCAATCATAAACACAGCCATTCACCAAAAGTGGTCCTACAAACCGATAAATTAGTTCGGTCCGCTAGGGAAATTCAGCGATCAGTACAACAAAAACTTCACGATCGCATGAAAGCTGATGAGGATAAGAAATCGCGAAATTCAGAATCAAAGAAAGGTGGTGATGAAGCCGAGCCGTCTACATCCAAGCAACGATCAATTTCAGTTGATAGTGCGAAATTTATGTCGCCGAAACATAAAGCGAAAAGCACAACCCCGGAAAAGGAATGGAAGGATTAAAATTTGCTTAAATGGAATATTGTTTTTTTTTTTAATGTAAATATTTTAAAAAGCTTAATTGAATGTCAAGACTAATGAGATCATTTTCTGTTGTACAAACCTTTTCTTTACTTTTGAATTTAATGAATGGTTGAAATACCGTAATAAAAATTGCTTCTGTCGCACTATGCTGAGTGAGATAGTATAATAAAAAAACATTCTATTTTGTATTTTATTTAAGAAGAAAAATAAGTAGTACAGTCTAGTCTAGAATTTATAAAAGTATCATTCGTATATTATCCAAGTGTTAAAAGTAAGGAATTTAAAGTTATAAAAATAAAGGTTTTCAGTTGTCCGTATGCACTGGACATATTATCCGTTACGGTTAAGATATTGTAAGCGTAAGTATTCATGTAACTCGTTTATTTCAGGAAAGTCGTTATGCTTTGTAGCTTTAAAAATTCACAGCGTATGCGGGACGTCGGAAAATTTACGATTTTGTACTTCAGATCTATTGGACTTGTACCACACCACAGGAAAATATTTTTCTAACATTGAGTTGCAATCTCGTCTCGGTCCCGTTTCCAGAAAGATAGAACTTTCGAATATCTTATTTAACGGTTTCAAGAATGGGTAGATCATACAGAAAATCAATAATAAAATAGAATACAGTAAAATAACTAATTGATGAGAATGAAATTATTTGTTTAAGATAGTTTGGCATCAGCCACATTCATTCTGGAACACATGAAATCTTTCGTTAAAATGGAAAAATTTACTTTAAAAGCACGCGGTGAAATATTTCAAGGTAGGGTTGAATGGCTCACTCCTATATACTAGTACGACCACTCAAACGAAACAGATTACTTTCCAACTACGTTCAACTTGTATATATACGTCTCACTAAATATTTATATCCTTAACAACGAAGCTAAAATGTCAAACTGGGAATAATGCGAACCGCGTAGCTTCACCACGTCCGAGCCTAAAAACGTGATGTAGTCTCCATAGACAGAAAAAGCATTGATCATCTTCAACGTTGAGATCATCGAAATATATCAAAGAAATAAATTAAAACTTTTCATTTTGAATAGTTATATACTTTTATTTTATTATCTGCTTTATTTAATTGTTTTCTTTTGTTGTCTTTTATGTGTGGTTTAAATATACATATATAATAGCTATTTCATTTTGTCCAGTTTGTTAACAATCAAAGTTGTTTGGTTTTTATAAATATGTTTTACCAATTTTTTTTTAATCTTATATAATTTTCAATTTTGTATTAAGTTGGTTTTTATTTAATTTTACAAGAAATACAGGTAGATAATGAGAGAAGAAGAATAGGATGATTTTATTTATAACACGAAACATTTCATTTTCACAGAATAATAATAAAACATCGTTTCAATTCATGTTTTTTTTTTTAAATATATTTTGTTATTTATTTGCTGAATCTGTTTTATTAGTTAATTATATCTGTATATATAATAGATATTTATTTTATCTGTAAAAGATTTCTTTACCTTTTTCTTGTAATTAATTATAATAATCATAATTTATATAAGAGGCCGTTTCAAAACAAAGTCAACTCAATAACATAGCTAAATAACGTACTTGCTTTTCTTTCTTATTTTGTAAATATATTTTTGTAGAGTTTTTTAAGTATGTTATACTATACTTGTCTATTTAATGTAATGTAGGTTTTATAATCTTTACCATTTATGTAATTTGAATGTTTTGTGTATACTTCTAATAGTCAGATAAACAACCTATTTCTAAACTATAATTGAGCTATGGCTATTTCTAGAACGGAAAACAAGTCGTTTGATAAAATGTTTATGGACGTGCGGTCATTTGATAATGATAAGTTTTTCAGTTGGGTTCTGAATGTCCGCACGTGTTACTTAAAAATATTTACAAAAATTAAAAGTTTTTTTTTGATACAACTTTTCCGTTGTTTTCATAACTAATTTGTTATGCCATGTTTTGGTTTTGTTTTAATAGTTTTTATTTTATATATTCAAATATAATACACTTTTCTATTTTATTTATACATTTTATTTATGTTTATTCAATCAATCTGTAGATTTTTATTATTTCTTTTGTATTTAAATAGGATTCCCTTCTTTAAACATTATTTATATATAGTTTATAACGTGTTTTTGCAATTATTATTTAATGAGTACTTATGTAACGTAAGCCTAACGAGAAACCAACGATAATATTGTGTGTATGTATTGGAAAACATAGATAAACTTTGATTGGAATGTTTTTTTTTTATTCAGAAATGTTTTAAAATTGGATGACATTTAAAAAAAACTATGATATAAGGATTTAATTACTTTAAATCATCGGCTTCATCAATTATATCAGCATACTGTTCCCAATCATTATTTGGTGGGCTGGATCTAGTTCGAAAATTAGATGATGATGCTATTATATTTGCTGGTACTCCGCCAGATGCCGCCGATGTTCCATTATTAACTACTTCATACTCTTGAAGTTCTGCCTCCAAGTCCTTCTCCCATTGCTCCTCTGGGATTTTATAATATGTGAGCAGTTTTATTTTTGAATTATATATATTTTAAATAGTTGTGTTAGGTATATTAGGGTTTTCTTTAATATTCTGTATACTTTGTTATGTCTTTGACGATTATAAAAAGGAATCAATAGCCAATAACTATTGTCTAAATGGTAACGGTTTGATTACGGTATTTAGATTACGCGTGAGTAAGTGAGTGGAAGGCAGAGACGTGAACTTGAGAATTGAAGGTAGCCACGGCTTTTCCTTTTTTTTAGATAGACTATCTTCAAAGCAGTCAAAAAATGTACGTACTCTTTGAACTGCGTGTGCATTCACTACACATCTTAACACATATTCTCTTTCTGTTTTAAAACATTTTTACTGATGATACTCAAAATGACTAAAGCTAGTTACAGAATAATTCAAAAAATACTTGAAGAATGAAATAAATGCCGCCTATAGAATTTTGATCTGCCCAGTACTTGATGGATATTCTCCGTTATAAGGAGTTATTTAACACCGACCCAGATCTACAAGCATTTATATGCAGTGAAAACATTTTCTAAATATTGCATGGATATATTATCAGAAATGAAACCTATATGGGGATTACATTTTAAAAATCTCCATAATATAAGCCCATAGCCAACAAATACCATCTATAATATAATTATATATATAAATCCCACTGAAGATATACTTCTCTTCATATGTTTTTAAAATCGAATAGACTGGAAAACAAATTCGTAAGAATTAAATCTTCCTTAGGTCTATAATCCAATTATCTAGAAAAAAAAGATAGAAGAAAACTATGCCTCAAAAACAGCACATCCAAAAAACTGAACGATGCAGTTGAATTTGAAATGAAAATGGGTTTTTCGGAAGCCAAAGCGATCTAAGAAGCTATAGTCTTCCTCAATAGATCACAACAGTTGAAAAATAATAATACTTAATTATAATCGTCATAGATCCTTAACAAAATGTACGCATATACATGAAATGTTAAAATAAGTAAACAAATAATTTTAAGAGTTTTTCTGTAATTTGTAATGCCACAGATATGGGAGACCAGGAGAAACAGGTTGAAAAGGCGAAAAACCAAATAAAAAAACAAACAATAGAAGCATCTAAAAAGCAACAAACAAAAAGTTCAAAATAAAATATTGGATAAGTCAAAATAATAAGCAAATATCTTTCCAATTATAAATAATAGTATCACATAATATTCGATAGCATAGAGTCAGCATTATACTAAAAGCGCAAAATTAAATAGTACAAAATGATTTTTATGATTTTAAAAATGTTTTTTAGCATTTCGCTCGATGACGTCCCTTTTACTTTAACAGCAACCCACCATCTCAGCTTTATATTCACACTTACTTGTTACATATGAACTAAATATACAACAAAATACTCTAATTTTTATTACATATAAACTAAATCGAGTACATAATATAATTTACTACAATATATAAAATTATATATACCCATAAATATCGTGTTGTTGGTGTTATTTCCGTTTAAACTACATTTTCGTATATTTTAGGTATCTATTTGAAAAATGTATGCCTTTAATCTTTAAGATTTTATTTTTGTCAATGGTTTCGTTAACAAAAACAAAAGAGAATACAAAAAATCAAATGGGAGAATATTAAATTTTAGAAAAGAATATCAAATATATGAATAGAAGAAGAAGAAGAGTGTTGACGTATTTTGTGTGGTGAGTTAATAATCACTTTCATTTTTATGGATTTTAAATAGAGGAAGTGTAACAGTTTTTTTTTTTAATTTGGCTTATTAATTTATATGTTTAAATGGATGTATGTGTGGAAGATATTTATTTTGTGGTCTGGAAGACAAAAGAACTTTTTTCACAGGTAGAGTGTTTCAAGAAAGTTTTGAATTTTTAAAGATAAAAAGAAGCCAAATTATATTTCAGATTCTTCATAGTGTTTAATAAAATTTTGAAGCATAACTTAATAATTGTATGTTGTTGGCCAAAGGTTTTCCGGACAGAGTACTAAAAGCTGCCAGAAGAACTCATATATATTTGAGTATCCGTTAATATAAAAGCGAGGTGGAACTCAAGAGAGCATTAGAAAGTTGGAAGTGTAGCACTTTGCTAGTCTGCCTCAAGTAAGAAAATACCTTGAATTAGGACATCCCAATAAGAGAACAAGAACAATAAGCTTTAGATTACACCACCATCTGCTATATATCAAATTCGAAACTAAAGGCATGAGTCAATTAAAAGCCCGGACAATATTCTCTTGTGAAGTTTAATGCATGCCGTCTGTATCTGGCTCGCGTTGACAATAAGTAAACCGCATAAATCGGAGCTACTTATTGAGACGAATACATAGTGTATTAGAAGGGAATTGAAGAAAGAATATCATTAATAAAAATTATAGATATCGGAAATACGTCCTTTCTATCCCGCCCGCACCAGTGTTGGGCAATAGGCTAACAACCTATACCTGAAAGCTTCGAAAAAAACTCTAAGTCAGACGATAGAACCGATCAGAGAAATATCACTGAATAAGCCAAGTCTCAGAGAACAAGAATACAATGAACTGATCTCCAGCCCAGTTGATGTTTTTTTTTATTTATTCAGTTCAATATATTCAAAGAGTTTATAGTATGGTATCACAAACTGGAGAGAAAGGCCGAAAAACATATTGGCTTTTTGATATCACAGCTCTTAACAGACATTTTGTTTTAGAACTAAGCAACTCGGTGGTGCCTCAAATTGTTGCCAACCTACGGTCTAAACAATACAATTATATTTAAAAAATTAAAAAAAATTATAACTGCGCAAATTATTAGACACAACTGAGGTTGAAGATTACTAAAATAAAGAAAGCTGATAACGAAAATCAACTAAATAAAACTACGACCTAATTGAAAAAGCGAGATCTATTCTTATAATATTCACACTATTGACATCAAATTTAATAACAAACGAATATAATTTACATCTACTACAATTTTTATTTTGTATTCAAATAGTTGAGATAATTATCGTACTTCTCGGTTTTTCTCTAAGAAGTGTTTGGATGTCTTTTCGAAAAACCAATTACATACGAAAATAAAACTTACCACACAAAACTGTAACCCATTCAATCTTCTGAAAGACATTGAATTAAAATTTTTTTTATCAATAAGATATATAAATTGTGTTTTTATATCATAGGAGAGAAAGAATGACGCAACATCTAAACACTAATACTTCTTATGTTTATCAATTTAGTAACAATTTTGTAACCTTGGAATATTGTTTCTGTTAAGAATAAAACTGCCAAAGTTAACTTAAATTACTTTCGTTCCGGAAGAGTGAATAATCAGGTTTACAAGTACAAAATATATATTTTAGAGAAATGATTGTTTTTGGACCAGAAGACCTCGATAAAATTAGCTAGAGTTCGTCTAAATTACGACTACATTGATATATAAGATCCTGAAATGAAAAGAATATAGTTGCCAATTTTTATCTTAGAGAGTTACCTATCACGAAAATATATACAACTTTACACCAACTTTTGATAACCTAATCCCATCAATTCAATTTTATATTTTCATTTTAATTCGATTACGTTAAAATTGGAACTATTCTTCTTACACTCGAACTATGCTGTAGTAGTTTGTTCCACACTTGTAGCATTTGTTTCATGTTAATGATTCAGCGATCTAATCGAAACTGGTAGTAAAAGAAACAACTTTATTCATGAGAATATACTTAAAGAGTGGTCTCATGGGAAAGGATAGTACAACAAATGGTAAGAGCAGTTTATTTAGGCAAATATACTATTTAAATACTATTATTGATGTATATATCACGGTTTGAAACGCTTCAAACAAATTGTGAAGCCAAATTTTGTTTGATATCATTTTTAGCTAGTTAGGTAGTATATGGCAGGACTTTGGAAACATGACATGACTGGAAAGGTAATAAAAAATATCCGCCACGTTTTACGAGTAGTTGGGGAATTGAAATGAAAATGAAGTAATTGCTTTTAAAGTTACTTATTTTCATAAGCACAAGGAACAAGCTGTTTTTTTTTCCTTTGTTTGAAAAGAATTTAATGTATTTGAAGATGATCAAGACAAGGATTTTACAATGCTACGAGATATCTGTAGCGTTTCTAACTCAAAACTTCAATAATCAGACGCTGCATATTTGAATTTTCGTCATGCCAGATAGATTTAGGTTCTTTTTAGTGGGAAGGAAGAGAACGAATATTTACATATTTAGTTTTCCATTGTTATGAGTTGAATTATTTCATCTTATTCTTTTTTTTGGTGGAAAGAATATTATTTTGACCAATGAGGTACACAAACGATCTCTCATCAGAATACAAGACAAAACACTTCATATTCACAATACTTCATATTATTTATTAATAATGTAATATTGTGAACGAGTGGAATAAGAGCTTTAAATAAAAAAATATTATCCATAGCCATAAAAACCAGCCAAAAAATGATATCCTCTATCAACAATAAGCTGCAATTTTTAATAGAATACGAACATATAAAAACGGTCTTCTTTCTTTCTGTTATCTATACAATATAAACTCTTTTCTGTGATTAATTCTCTAACAAATAACACTGTACTAGTAAAATCCGCTCTAAAAAATTGGTTAGGTAGGCATTTTATATCGCATTTTATATATAACGTTTCTTTTCATTATTATTTCTTAAATCTTTTTTAAAAATATCTTTTTAGACGCGCTAAAAATGTAATTAACAAGCAAACATTTTTACTGAGTAATTAACATATTTAAATAGTATTGCTGTTTTTTTAAATCTCTTCGGTCGATATTATAATTTTATAAATTTGTTATTACTTTGAATTATTTATCTATTTAAAAGCTTTTCAATTGGCGCTAATTAGTTTTTGGTGTCCTACAATTTTTTTTACTTATTAATATTTAAATTATCCGCGAAACCCAGAAAACACGTTAAAAAATATAACAAATTATATATTAATTATATGTGAATATTTGGGGGGAACAAACAAATAATATGTAGAAATAAAATAAACACTATAAGAAATGTATGTTTGTTTGTAATGTTTCATTTAGGATTAATGGTGGTGACCTGTGTTTTATATTTTGGGTCTGAAAATGTAAACAATGCTTTGATTTAGAGTGAGTTTTTTTATATTATTATTTTCCTAAATATTTTTACGACACACTATAAATGTTTTATTCTTTAATTATAGTTTTATAATTTGTCTAAACATTAAATTTTTTTCTGTCTTTCATTTGTTTGTTTTGATACTATTAATAATATGCGTTAAGTTCTTTTCTTCATTTAAGCTGTTTGAAAAAGTAAAAAGAGATAATGAAGATTGATTTTAATTTTAATTTGTAAATTTACGATCCAAATAATATAATATTTATTATTATATAATTAGAAACTTTTATTTAACTACAAGTAACTATAACCGCAAGCCGTGAACGATCACGAATATTTAATGTGCTCATTTACGGCTACAAGTTTAAAAAAATTAAAGAAGAAATAAAAGCTGCGATCAAATTTTTGAATACGATTCAAAAATAATTGGTATTTATAAGAAATATTTCCATTTCGAAATTGGTTCGATATTTTTTGCTTTCGTATCGTATTCAAGGATGATCACAAAAATAATCGCAGTACTTTTATCATTAAAAAAATGTATAGCGCATCTCTATGCTATCTGGAATCGCTTATAGCAAAAAGCAACGTGTTATAAAATAACGAAACAACCATATATAATATATAATAATAAAGAGATTTCTTGGAGCAGAAAACAACACCGAAAAAAGCTATTATTATTATTATTTTGTTATTGTACAGTTTAAATATTTTTTTAGAAGTTTGTCCAGAAAGCATGCATGTGCTGTTTTTATTGAAATAATTTTGAATAATTTTAGTAAGGATGTTACGTAAATATTACGTCTCATGTGCACCGTATAATCATAAATTTACATTAGCCAAGGAAAAAGACATCATATTTAATAGGAATTAGCTTTATTTTGTTCCGAACACTCCCATGTTACATTTATGCTTTAAAAAAATAATGTGCATAAAAAGAAAAATTGAAAGAATATTATTAAAAAAATAATGAGGAGTAACATTTAGTTCGCTTATCATATATGAGACATCTAATCTACTCGTATGTCGTATCGCATGAATCACTTTCGGAGATGGGCTAACAACACAGCTTCGATTAAAAACTCAGAAGAATATAAGGCGATTGAACGAAAATTAATACGGGTCGTACCACCGTAAAAGAACTATTAAGAGGTAAAGGTATACTTTAAAGTATTTGGATGCCGTTTAGGACCAACAGTGTATCTAACGAAATAAAGAATTATTAAAATTTGATAGGAGCTTGTACTCTAGGATTTCAGTAGGCGTGAGCAATGTGCGCAAGGCACTGTGCACGAAGTCGTGATTTGAAAAGAACAAGAGGTGTTTATCAGCCGTGGTCTAAAAAGAATATCGAAGTAGGTAGGGATATTTTTCGAAAATTTTTTCTCGCGACTCCATTCAGAATAGAAAAGTTCTGCGTTAAGAAATCATCTGAGACTCATCGAAAGAAATTAAATGCAATTTGATGGGACATAGATGGTTATATACTCGGTATGGCTCGGTACTACTAATCTGATAACTGCTGAGCATTGCAATTAAATAGAATAAACTGAATGCCTAAACTAAGAGTGACTAAATGGAGAATTAAAATTGACACGAAAGTGGCAAGCGATAGATTATACTTTACGAAATGAGGACAAAACAGTCAGACTCAAGATTAGATAGAATCGGCATTACCATTTTTGTTCAAATATATACCGCGAAATATACACATACGAACAGTTGCCGCACTTTGTTCACATACGGTACCTAAGATCGCCAATCTTCTTTAAAAAAATGTCGAAGCAATGTAGCTATATAAACAGAAAGGAAATATTTCAACGGTAACCGTCGTGAAGCGGAAATCTTTTTAGTACAATGCCACGATGATTTTATGATAAACATAAAGCTAATAAAAATTAAAAATAATTTAAATAAACATGAATACAATAAAATGTGTATGTTCAAAAACATTCTCAATTCAAAATGTAGAAATGGATAATCAAACCGAAATGAAAAAAAAAATATAACAGAAAAAACGTACGTAAGAAAATAAAAAGAAATTAAAGAGAAAAATAGTTATTTTTTTATATTCTTACCATTATCAGCAGCTTGCTGTGCCAAACTATCAATACCAAGTTTACGCATTCCGGCTTTAACTTCTTCTAAATCGGTGTCTGTAGTTTGGAAAGTGTCCGAAACAAATTCAGATTCGCTTAATTTTTTCTCTTTTTTCGCCACAAAACTACTGGCTGATGGTGTTGTTGACGATGACGTACCGTCAACAACATTATCATCGGTCGTCAATTTCATCAACTTATCAGGTGTATCGATACTCAAATTTGTTTCGGATTTTGTAGATTTAGCTTTTTCATTTTTTCATTCATTGGTTGATTTTGTTTTATTTTCATCAAAGATTTGTGATTTTTTGTGTAAGATTGTTTTGTATTGTGGTGATTTCAGAGTATTTTTGTTGTTTTGTTTGAGGAGAAATAATAAAAAGGTTAACGAAATAATAAATTGATACAAGAACTTGAAATATAATATTAAACTTAAAATAAAAAAAAGAACTAATAAATAAATTAATAAAAAAGTCAATAATATAGATATGCTAAAATTATAAAAATGCAAAAACTGATGATGATTTAATTTTTCGTAGTGTGTTACCACAAATAGCTCAAATTTGCAGATTAAATAAAATAGGGGATATTTTTGCAAGCCAAGTTCCGTTTCGAATTAATATTTTAATTTAAATATTTCGTAATTAATTTTAAAAGATTTTCATATATGCAAATAAATATTATGTTCAAACACACAAATTAATACATAGTTAAAAAAGTTGCCCAACCTTTCAAAAGATCTTGAATTGAGCTTTGCCCTATTTCTTCAGAGGCTGCAAATATATCGAAATCAAAGAAGAAAATAACGGCAGATATTCATTGCTATTGTTATTCATGTATTCATCGATTACTATCAATCATGTATCATGTACGTATTTTGGCATGTAACGACGAATATTCTAGAAATTCAAATGTTAAAAAAATTTGAAACAACTCTGTATTTGAATTTATAAAGGCTCGATATTAAATCATTGTTATCACGCCTAGATTATACCGGACAGGAAGTTAGTCTTAAAAAATTGAAGAAAATTATAGAGTAAAATTATTAAATTAGAACCATCTTTAGGAACGATAATTTAGCCATCGGCATTTTGATCTATTGATATGAATATATTGAACTATATATTTGGAAGCTTTCATATTTTTATCATTCCGCGAAATAAATCGATTCTTAATCGTTGTACAACTACATACAGCTCATTTATTTGCATATATAAAAATCGATATTTTAATAACAATTATATAACAATCAAACATCTAATACATCTAGTTATATACTAATTTAAAAAAAAATTAAATAAATCCTACACCTATGTATTACTAAACAAATTGATTTAACAGCTTACCTTCTTCGCTAGACCCTTGTCCCCCCATTATGGTTCCGTCCGTTCCTAGCGTACCTAATTCGCCAGCTTGACAGATTAGAGAAACGCGATAGAAATAATTTCTCCAAAAGTTCTCTTCAGTAATACTATCGGAATATAATTATGCAGATATTATGTTATGGATTTAAAAATTTCATTGTTATTTCGAAGCTCTTACATTTTCGGAACCAATTCAAATCGCATTTTTTCAAGCGCAGTATCTTCCGTCATAATGGCTAACGCTACTGGATATGATTGATCGTAGTCAAATTGAAAGTCAACCCCGGCCGGTGGTGCTCGCACGAAATTGCGCCGATCTTGAGACAGTCCAAGTATTTCCTCTTTAATTTTTTCCTCATTAATTTGGCCAATCCAAGGAGCAACCGATGCATCAGATCTGTTTGCTTGACCTTTGATAAAAGCTTCCTGTTCTTTGTTGAATTCGCCAAGAATTGTCTGTGAGAAATATAAGCCAAAGATGAAATTAATAAAATTGCAGGCATCAAATCAAGTATTCCTTATGCCTGAAATACATGTGCAGAATATATGCACGCAGCAATGCAGGCATCACTGCATGTGAAACAGATGTGCAGAATTTTTGACAGATCTCTTGGTCGTATTTGTCACAAATCACCGCATTTCCCGATAGGTGGTTGTGAGTATCAGTTTCAGTTATAGTTTCATAAAATAATATTAGTAAAGTTTGATTTTATCAATAATGTTATATTATTGTACGCTGCCTATATTGCATACTTAAATGTAATTCTAAATACTTTTTTATTTCTCTGTGTTGGTAAATTTCAACTTCAAGTTGTGGTACCACTGACGCTGCACAGCAAAAGTAGAAGTAGAGACATCATGCAGCGCTCCGCTGCATGCAGTGCGAGCGTGTATTTCGTCGCACTTAAACACATGCGTTCTAAATCAGTTTTGACGCGCTGCATGCAGATATATGCACATGTATTTCTGGCTTTATTATCGATTTAGGGTAGAACGAATAGGAAATCAATGCGATATTTGTTTTGTTTGGTTAATACTTACATTATCTTTTACCGTCTCCTTAATTTTGGCACCGGCCTTATTGACGGCCGAATACAAGAAGGAACCAAAAGTTTTGGCACCTTGTGTAACTTTTGTTGTAACTAGACAAAAGAATAAAAATTAATGGCTGATTATTAAGTAACTACATTGTGTATATTTACCATTTCCGATTTGGCCAGCTTGATCTTCTGTTGGAGTTCCACCTCCGGATGCGGGACGTGAATCAGCTCCTTCTGTGGCACTATATAATCAACAAAAAATAATGTACGCTTAAAATATATTGACCAATTAAGACTAATTAATAATTACAATTCTAAATATAAATAAGAAAAAGAACACTAAAACTTAGATACTATATGCAGAGATTTTTATATTCATCATAACGCGGGTCTAATTTATTCATTAGGAAACACACATTTAGAGTCTTCATCTATATTTAGAAGGTACCAATTTAATTTCTCTGTTGTGAAATTAATTTTACTCCTTGCAATTGAAATCCATTAAAAGGACTTTTTAATGACATTCAATATAGCAAATAACGCCAGAGTACAGTATTTTCTCGGGCATAAAACATTACATACAATAATCAGAAAATTCAATAAAACCTGCTTCAATTTTAAATATCAACACCAGAAACATAAACATACCATTAATTTATCCAGCGACAACTTACTATTTAGTTTTATTTAATTTAGCCGTGCATTACTTAAAATAATAAAACACATTTTGTGATATAATCAAAAATAATACCGAGAATAAACGAATAAAACCCTATGCAAGAATAAAGAATAAATTAACAGAATCAGATATAAGGTACAGCATCCTAAATGAAAAATCAATACTTCCTTTGCAGGGTGCTAGAACAGAAAATAAGCTGGATAATTAACTTAAGACGCGCCCTAATTCCGAAAAAGCACGAGTTAATCCCAGAAAATCACCGAAATAAAATACGACTTTTTCGTATGGATTTGTTTTCAGATGCCCACAATAAGATATGTATATACTCGTATAGGTATAGTCGAGATTAGATATTAATAATATTTTATTTGTTAGAGTGTTGAAATTGAATTGTGCACTTAATTTACTTATAAGATTGAATCGATTACTGCTGAGTCGAAACTTATTACTGAAAGAACATTTCTATTTGCCGGCTGTGACGAGTTCATTTTTTTCACCTGTTAGGGCTTAGTCTGTAAATTTGATTTCGATAACTTAAAATTCAACTAATAATGTTGTACAAATTACAGGTATATTATACGTATCTTGTACAAGCTCAACTATTATAGTATTTCACAGTTTCAAACTAGAACTGAAGAATTTACTATTTGAATGAATTGTATAATGAGTTCTACACTATTTTTGTTGGATATGTTCATTCGCGAATGTTGATTACATAAATTGAAATACGCAATACAAATTTACTAAATATTGGAATAGCATACTGAGTTTTTGAATTAAATTTTAAATATTACAACATACAAAAATAAAAACGAACAAACACAGTAGCAATATATGTAAATAAAAATGAAATTGTGATGTTAAAATTAAGAACCAAACCATCAAACATAATACTATGTCTACAAATCAAAAAGGGATACTAATTTTCTTCATCTCTTTTTCAATTGAACCAAAAAATTATGCTGAATTTTTTTTTACATTAATCTATTTAACAATGACTTGTTATGGTTTGCAATGGGCCGTACATAAATGATGGAATTTGATATTGTTTGACACTATACTGTTTATAATTAATTATATATAAAGCGAATAAAATAAAATAAATCGAAGGGGATAAGAACTCATTGGTAAAGAACTATATAAAATTATTTAAAGGAAACTTTAAAAATGTACATACTGAATTAATGGCCGAAACAATCAGGTTTTATTGTTATTTGTGAGTGCTATACATACGAATTCCTAAGTGAAAATTGACTGAAATTATGACTGAATATTAAATTAAAAATAATAATTAGGCGGCCTTAAATCGTTAAATAGGTAGACACGGTTTTTATTCAGCGAATACGAATCTTAAAAATAAACTAAGAAATAAAAGAATATTTGTTTTTTCAGCAAAACAATCCCATTTGAAGCATGTACTGAGAATCTTCAAAACGATCGATAAAAATGATGAACATATAATGTATGGTGTCAAAATGGAAAATTAAGAATGCATCCTAATTAACGAGCCATTTAATGTAATTTTACGCTGAAAGACGCTTTTGCCATTTTGGTACCATACTTTGAACGTAGCCAAATGACTATGTTCGAACCGATCTTACTTGCAAGAAAACGAGTATTGCAACAAGCGAACAGAGCGAATAAACACGCATCAAATTTCATTTTAATCTGTTTTCCGTGGTTTTTGCATAGAGAGATAACTCCTTAAAATTTGAACAACCTTGCAAGAACCATACAAAAAATACAATTCTGTTACATCAATACTATTCTGGTAAGAGCAATTTTTTTAGTGAGGATGTAAATATATGTATGCTCTCTTAAATTTTGTTTGAAAATACCAACGAATTCGATATTTTTTTTGAACCGTCATTATCAATTCTTCAATGTGCAGGAAGGTAAAAGAAAAGTGACCACTAGATTTTGTTTCGAGGTGAATATGTTTTAGCTAGAAGATTAACCGCAATTGATACGGCGGAACTCGGAGTTAACAGGTAAAATTTTTCTGAGGATGGCCACACTTAACGTAATGGATATTGGTTTTAGTCTATATATAGTCTTACATGCATACATATTTTATAATATTTAGTATTTATATACGGCCTCAGATTTCAATAAAAAGTAGATATGGGTATATTGATTTATTTCTTATCATGGTTGTTAAATTGAGTTGAGTTTTTGATAAATGTGATGGGCTGTCTTCGAACGTTTAGACAAAATGAATGAAAAATATGTCTTTCATGAAAATGAAAAATAGAGTTGTCACAGAATGAACCACTATGAGAAACACTCATGAAAAAACAATGAAATGACGTAGCCTACGTACACAGTACATCAAAAAACATTATGCTTTCGCTATTGTAAACTTAGTTAGAAAACAATCCCACAAGTAAAAATATTCTACAATTGGAAATTGTTTTGAATTGAGCTCATTGCAATCACTCTCACAGGAGCCGCTCCCGGCTGACAGAACCCACTAATCCCAAACACGCCAAAAAAAATAACTTAGATATACGAGTAATTGAATAGTTTTTCAGTGTCTAGTAAGGACGCTGTCCACAATTATGTATTTAAAGACCACAATACAAATATGATGAAGATTCTAACTGAAAGAAACCGAGTTAAACAAATCTATATTATTTCAGTATTACAATTACCGTGGTATCCTAATTCAATTTCATAAATAAACGTAGTGTCGTATTAATATGCTTATAATGTACTTAAGAATTGAAACGTAAAACTAATAATATATAAATATGGTGTTTAAAGCAAACTGATATTTAACAAAATATTATATAATTCGAATATATGGTATGATATGAAAAATATGAAAGACATCTAAAATAAATATAATAGAATATAAAGTATACTTTTAATCATCTCAGCCATTCATTTCAATCTAATCTTCACTTCTAATGATTATAATCAGAATGCACTTAAAATGATTGCTTGTAAGAAGTATGTAAATGATATCAAAAAGTACAAAACACTATTTTAGCAATATTACGTACGTATTTTGTTTAGTGTAATCTAGATTAAGCGCTCAAAAATTATCGGCCATAAAAAAATATTATGTTATGATTATTCTTCTCTTTTAAATTAATTTCAAAAATTTAACTATAAAGTTTAACACTCTCCATTTCTACTTTTATATTATGTAATGAGCTTGGAACTTGTTGGAACACAATGAACATTTTTATTCATATATTAAAACAAAGAAGTAGCATAAGTGGAAGTAAATTAATAAATAGAAGGTGTTCAGTTTAGAAAACAACGAACTAAATCAAGAGAGATATAAAAAAAACTGATAAGGATTATTATTTATACCATTATTCCGTCATTAAATGCATGGCCCATACCTAATGTACCTCGATTTGTCTTCATCATCACCACCACCAACACCTCCGGTTAAATCTTCACCACCTTGTAATTGATCTGCCGATACTGACCCATCCGCGATTCCTTCACCTTCAACACCACCTTTCCGAAGACCCGGAATTGATGGGATAGACGGCATTGCGGGCATCGATGGCATAGCTGGCATCGATGGCATTGTTGGAATCGATGGTATTGATGCGTTACCCAACCAACCAGACATTTGAGATTTTACATTTGAAAACATGCCGCCAGCTTTTGTTGGGCTGAAAAGAATAAAATTACCATTTATTAAAATAAATTTAAATGATTAAGTTGTTATTAATAAATACAATATAACATTTTTAATGTTAATATATTTATTTGAAGGTGGTAGATTTTTCTTTTCGTAAAAAATACACCATAATTTTTTCCCCTAATTTTTGTAAATGAAAGACATTAAGAATAAAAGAGTAGTGATTTGATATGTGGCGATATGAGAAACCATTACTTAGATCTTCATTTCACTTCATGGGAGATAAAAGTATATTAAGAACTTAACACCACAAAATACACTTAAGTGTTCAGCGCCGCTCTCTCTATAATTCCACCTTTAGTTTTGGTTGCAACCAGTGGCTAAAACTCCAGACTTGGATTACTTGGTGTATGTTTTTCTAATTTATGGATGAAAAATTATCTTTATATCAAACAAGAACTTACGAAATTTCCAAACAAACTCAATAATAAAAAAATAGAGATACATATTACTTCATTCCCACACTCAGATACACGTCATGTAGTTCACAACCCATTTTCAGTAGAACCCCGCTTGATACCTTTCTATCTATCAGGAAAATGACATCTCTTCATACTCAATTGCATTAAATAAACTAAACAGCTTCTCCCACGCGGTTCTGACTGAACGCAAGGATTACCACCTGGAGATATTTCCACATAAGAGTAGCGTACACGGCTAAGTATATGAAAGAAAAGCGAGCACAAATTTCAACATTTCAGCAAAAGTTCTTACAAATGAAATCGAATGACCTTTCCTCAGAGTGTAAAGTGAAATTTTTCATTCGTAGGGACGAAGAAATCTTAATAACTAAAACTAGTGCAGTGAAGTACTTTCGGAACTCTTCGTTCCATCGTTCCTTCGTTCGCTCGCGAATTAGTTCGTTGTTTAGTTTATTCCTAGTCATTCAATGGTGAGCAGGTGATGAGCAAAAAAAGGTGAGTAGATCTAGGAGATGATTAACAAATTAAAGAGGTCAGTACATACACGATGATGATGACCACAAAAAGGTCGATAAAGTTTTTTGTCACGTTTTCAATGGAACTGCAGTTCACCAAAAGAAGTGAGTTACTTCATTCACTCACTTAAATGAAGTGTTCTTTTGGAACAGTTCACTCGTGAACGACCCATCTCTAATCGAAGACAACTGATAACCTAACATTGTTTCTTAATATGAATTACAATAGAGTTAAATGGGGAGTACAGATACTATTAGGAGGCGACACCTTAGTTTTATGTTCTAACGGAGTAGAATTTAATTTAAGTACTTTATTCAGGAAAAAAAAAAGTTCCTGTTATGGGGCGACATCCCTAATCAGGCGAGTCAAAGGAAATAAATTGATTAACATCTGAAATTTTTTTTACAGATTCGAACTGCTTCTTTAATAGTTCTATCGATACGACTCTGAGCTAGTTTAAGTACTTGCAGTCCAATGTGATAAACTATTTTATACCTATGTGTCACAGTTGGCTGTACATTAATGAATACAACTACGAGTACCTATAGATCTTCCTAAATTTCATCTTTAACTTATAATAGCTAAAAAAAAAACTGCCATTATTCAAGAAGCTTGAAATATAATATATTTCGAAGCAGCTACCTAACCATTAGTTTAAAGAAAGAAAGACTTTTAAGGTAATTAAGAAACAATTCTATAGCAAGGAGTTTCACAAATGGAAGAGAAAGAATTGTGGAATGGTGGCCTATATAACGCCCCTTTACAACTTAATTTCCGTAAGGGATTCGAAACTTTCTAGGTAATCCAATTCAATGAGCGTTGGTGTATTCAACTGAAGGGTTAGTTTCAGCTTGATAGAAGGGCACTGAAAAACGAGTAAATTTGAACCATTATTATAAAGATTATATGGTAAACTAACTATTCAACTATAATAAAATATTATATTTTTTTTTTTATTAATATTAACATTGTGTTTCATGGGTATAAATAGACTACTGACGAAAACTACGGCGCCTCCTTGTCGGCATCATAACTTCACCAAAAATAATTCAATTTGCAAAAATGAAAAAGAATCTTGTAAAAGAATGTAGTAGTTATAGGGCGACGGAGGGATTTTTTATTATTTTTTTTAAATAAAGAAGTTACAGTGTTTCAAACATTAGAAATCAGTTTTTTTTTTAAAAAAAAGTTGCGTTTAATAGCTTATAAAAAATTGTCTAACTAAAAAATTAAAAAAAACTCTCGTCACCCCATAGAAGAAAATAGTTATCAAAATTTAAAAAAAAAAAGTTGTAAAATATTGAAAATTGACTGAGTTATCGTGCCGACACTGGCTGAAAACATAGTTTCGAGAAAAATGTGTTTAAAGTTTCTGGTAGGTGCAACGTGAACTTACGGCTAGTCGCCCATTCCAGCTTCGTACTGTACACTTTCTTCCTCTTTTATCTTCGTGTTTTTCACAGATGGTTCTATGAATGACCCTGTTTTACTATATATGATACTCGGCTTTTGCGAAAAAATATATGCTAAACGCTGCTGTTGAGAGTGGGCGGAAAATAGACAGTAAGCCGCTTTAAACCGATGTATGGTCACATTTAGTGCTATAACTTTGTAATGGAGTGGAATTTTCTAAATTGAATTTTTTTTATAATTCTTGAAAGTATGAGACATAAAAATTTATAAAAAAAATTGCTTTTTAGGGTGATATGAGCCCTTAAGGTATCTGGCAAAATATATGTTCATATGATATGAATTAGGTATGGCTCCGGATCAGAATCACATGAGTTATGGATTTGAACCAATTTCAGTAACTCTAATTGATGGTAAAGACCCACACCACGCTCAATGTGTTTTATGTTCTACATGTTAAAATAGTAGACAGTCGTATAGTCGTTATTAATACTGAAGTTTGAAGTAAGGACGGAGTAAAAATTGTCAGCTATTATTGAGGTAAGAATACATCCATGGGTGCTATTTCTTTTTTTCCAGTCGAGAGTTCGTAAGATTTTACATTTGAACAAATAGCGTTGCGCAAAAATATGATGTACGTAATTCTCTAAATTTTAAAAAACGGATGGGTTCAATAATAAAATATAAATACTATAAGGTCATTTCAATATTCCTTGAAAATGTGTCAGTGCTCCATAGAGAAAGCCAATATCAGCGAACTTGCAAATATTCCAAAGGTACATATCATATAGCAATTTTTCATTGCTATGGAATGCTCATATGTGTATATCGATTTTATCCTTTTTTTCTTTATTTATGTAAATTGCTCACTTAACCTCATTTCTTAATTATTCATTCGTCCATGAGAAATTTAATAATATCTATGATAAATCATATTATATTGAATTAAAGAGAAACATGATTAAATTGGTCGTAATACGGTCTTTATTGGTTGAGAAATAAAAAATTCTTGACTTGAATATAAATATAAATAAATATTCAGAACTAGGAGCGCATTAAATGTCGTTTCACTATTGAACCTTACTCTAGTGAAAGGCAAAAGGGTATAAGTGCAAGACCGTACTCAGGGGCATTTGATGATCGATTAGAGAATATTGAAGACTATGCAAATAATCATATACATACATACTTGGCTTCAAACGTCAAATTTACCAGTTTATCAATCTTATCAGGCTCATGACCTGTGGTCTGAGAATAAATGATTAAACAGCAATGCACCGACAATATTGCTACTTACCATTGGCATCATCCCCAGAGAGGGTCATTCATGTATGTAATGTTAATGTGATACCATAGAAAAATAGTGATAATGGATTTTGAATTCTTGCCAAATCCAATATAATCAACTCAGAATCCAATAATTAACAAAATCTTGGCAATTCGGAACAGCTTTAAGATGAGTTCAAAACTGATAAAGGAGGGCAAGAGGATCCTGAAAAGTAGAAAAAGTATTGTTCTGTTGCCAACAGGGTTCTCCAACTCCAACCATTCTCCAATTTTTTCATTCCAGAATAAGAATAATTTTTTTTTCAAAGCAGGAAAGCTCTTCAGTCTGAAATATGATACCTACACAACTTGCACTATATTTTGATGGAAAACATTTCGCATACAGTGTCATATCCTGGTTTTTTTAACTTCCCTCATTCGATATACATATGATAATCTGAAATCTATCGGGGACGCCAATATGTCTGGTTCGTTAGCCCAACGTTACAGTAGCTTGGTATGGTTTTTTTTACCGAACTTACGATTGCAACGATAAAAAAAACAAGCACTCTCCATAGATCGATGTAAATTACCCGTAGCAATTTGGCACCAAACAGTAGAAATAATGCTCCATTCCATGCTAACTCGTGAACGCCAGTAGATATCAATAACTTCTAGGCGAAGTAGGACCTGCCTTTATATCTGAAGGAAGGTCGTACGGAGCATAGAAATGTTGTTCACATTTAAGCATTTTCATATCAAGTGAACGAGTCAATGATGGCCGCAAGCTATAAAAGTTATACGTTCGCCATTTTATTGAACTTAGCTTTTCTTAAAAATTTTTGTCATGTATTTTATGTTTTCTCCTTTAATAATCAAAAGAAATTTATACGCGTTTTGGAAGCAAGAAGACAAAGGGTTGCTGATTCAGACAGTTAATTCGCCCAAAGGACTAGAAATTATGCGACTGGCACTTATATTTGAATGGTGAGTAAATCTAACAAATTATAAAAACGGATCCCCTTTTTTGAAACTTGATAATATTTTGGCTTCAAACTAAGCAACCAGATATTGTCGAAAGGCGGATATGCTCTCTCCAGCACCCATGCCCTTACGGAGCTACTCAGTTAATTTGTGATATTTTGTCTATCTCGTACACACAAAATCACGTAACATAAAATCAAAATTATATTTTTTTACAATTAGCAACACGTATTCACAAGATCGAAATTATTATTAAATATTTTTATGTTTTGAAATTATTTTTTTAACGTAAAATGTCAATGTCAAGATAAAATTATCGCGATAGTTCTATAGCCTCGTTTTCACGGTGATAGCTTTTGCGATAGTTGGTGTCATGATAGTTACTATCGTCATAACTATCACCATGAAAACTTCTCGATAGTTACTTTCGCGCTGTCATGATAGCACTATCGCACTATCATGCTTGACGAGATAGTTGATAGAACTATCGCGATAATTTTATCTTGACATTGACATTTGACGTTCAAAAAATAATTTTTGATTTCAAAACATACAAATATTTAATAATTTCGATATTGTAACGTGCTGCTAGTTGAAAGAAAACATAATTTTGATTTTGTGTGTACGCGATTTTGTGTGTACGTGATTTGTGTGTACATGATAGACAAGTGACGGTTCTAATTTCACTATCGCACATCGCGCCGTGTAAACAACAGACTGTCACACTATCACACTATCATACTATCGTGCTATACTTTCGCGAAAGTACTATCGTACAAAACTATCGCCGTGAAAACGAGGCTTATCAAATATCTCGTCAAGCATGATAGTGCGATAGTGCTATCATGACAGCGCGAAAGTAACTATCGAGAAGCTTACATGGTGATAGTTATGACGATAGTAATTATCGTGACAGCAACTATCGCAAAAACTATCACCGTGAAAACGAGGCTTTAGACACACGGCGGCGTTAATATCGTATTATCTGCCATTTGGCTATTAAATCGACTTAATACGCAATTAATTGACTATTATCTTATTAAGATACGAGTATCAAATTAAAATAAATGAGCACACATGTTCTTCTTCACTATAACGGCCATGGGGTTGCCTTCAGCCCGCATTTTGGTTAGGGTTTCTCTCAAGCCAATTGTGAGGGACACAAGGAAACGCTAGGAACTTTTGACTACGCCGAAGATGTGGGGACTCGCATCAGTAAAGCGCCTTTCGTATTATTTTCCTTCTCCTAAAGGATAAAAAATATCACTCTTCGGATAAAACTTCGAACTTAACCTTGTTGTCTCCAACGCAATTCTTCGAGAACGATTCGAATGAGTAAGATATTGACATTGAGTTCCGATTCAAATACGAAAGTAGCAGTAGTTCACTTCCCACTTAGATAAATTTAGAGGTATGTGACCATAGAGCTAGTGAAGACGACAAGCCACCGGTTTTATATAAAGTGCTTTGAAGCCAAAAACATGGTGAAAAGTAAGACAAAACAGGTTCGTTATTGTTCTTGTTTTAGCGTGTGAGTGAGTGAGAAAAAACAGGAACCTTATGTCAATTTGTTGTTGTTTTGCGTGCAACTGAATGCGACGACGTCCGCCTTCAACTCAATCGCTGCTTGTCATCATCTCCAGTATATATCTCTATGTATGTGACCGACAAATCATCATTTGAATGTACGGTTGTGTAAATAGTAAGTACTTTGCAGATTCATTAATTTCCCAAATGATTTCGATTTGATTACAAATAAAAAACAATTTCCTTGCCAAAAAGTTTAGTTTTCCGCGATGTGGTGCTGTGAACGAACCCAAAGACTTCAGTTACATTTTGGCTATGTTCTCTACGTCAATATACAAATCAGAAAACCACGTTTGTCGTTCTAGTTTTAACGTTACGTTCTATTCACGATGTTTGTGTGATGACCATTTCGACTCATAAATTGCCGTCCAGAGAGTTGGATCGATTCCCACTGTCCACGATATCCTTTTTATGCCCAAGCAAGTTCTAATCAATGCTCTACTAACACCTTTATTTCGAATGGCATTAATTTTTGTCGCATTTCGTCTCGATCCAAGCAAAACTACAATAAAGAGAAAGCGCAGTCCCCATATAGAATTTAGATGGCTCGCCTATATGTTGAAGCTGCCAGATATATCCTGCATCCTGTAGCCAAAGTACTCGAATATATTACAATCGATTTGAAATTGGAGATTCGCAGGGATCCAGGATAAATCATCATTTGTAGTTAAGTTTTAACAGGTAAAAAAATTATAATAAATAGTCGAGAAAACAGTCTCATAATTTAACATGCTCAAATGGTACTGGTGCCCTTCACTCCTTTTGCTAATGTTGTTAGTTCCTATCGTAAATTCGGTCGATGTAATTCCTTTAAAGCCTTTTCAAAGATTTATGCGATAATATTCTCGCAGGGGGATATTTCTCTGTTTTTGCAGTTGCTCAAGTTCACATCGGAAATGATTATTGAGAGCGGTAGAATTTATGTTTCGTCGAGAAAAGTGAAAAGGGTATTTAGGATTCATACCCTATAGCCTATACCGCAATATCGGTTCAAGTCGACATTTGTGTTGTGTCACTTTCATGTCCGGTTTAATTTTATTTTGCTTCAAGCCTCAAAGTCGAGTACATAATATTGTCGCCTAAAGTTCTTCGCGAATTTTCAGGGCTTCAATATCGAGTCGACTTAAAGATTTATACACGGAACGACACTATGTGGACATTTTGATTTTCTTTGAGCCTTTCGTCCATTCGTCCTTTCATCCCTTCATAAATATTTACAGAGGCTAATTCCATATATACTTATTTTATGAGAAAATTATTCCGTTATTTTGTATTATTATCGGTTCAATCATCCATAAACAAGCGTTCTTGGTTGATGTATTTAATTTTCTTCGTATTATTGTATTTTTGGACTCCGAGCTTTGCCACCGATCTGTCACTTATAATTTTAATATAACTAAATTTTAAGTTTATTTAATTTCATTTATTATTCTTAGTTTTTCTCTTATTATTATTATTTTTTTATTGTTATTATTATTATTTTATTATTATTATTAGTTTCTTAGTTAAGTTAATTTAGTTTAAGATATTTAATTAATTAAAGTTTAAGTATTTTCACGCTGATTAAGCCATGTGAGCAGATGGCGATTACATTTATAATTATTGTTTTGAATTGCCACCATTGATTGACTTCGGTTGAATTTTAATGTAATATTTGTTGTTTGACTTTATTAATGTTTGTCATTTTCTATATTTCGTTGCATAATATCATTAGTTTTTAAAGTCTCACTAAATTCTATTTGTATTTATTTGTATTTGGACCGCACCTAATAATGATTTTGCAATTTACAGCTGAATGAATTATGTGAAAAGTTTTTTCGGAAGAAATTAGAAGACGAAAACGGTGTCATCGAACTTTATTTGAAATGGCAATCTCGAATATCGAATCAACATATTGTTAAAATATAAAATGACTTTTTTCTCAATGCCGCAAACAATTTAAATATTCAGCGGATCCAATATTGGTTTCAGACTAAGTGGAGTAGGCACATTACGGGCGCTTTATTTCCGTGTCATATTTTATTGAATTGAGCAATTGAGAGTGGAGTGGAATTATTTAAGAAGATTTTCTTGTAAGTATCGAGAATAAGTACTTAGATGGTGTATTGCACTTAGGTTAAGAGGGTTAGTGACTTCAACACGAAAAAAATCTATTTTTTTTTATTTTCTAAAATAAAACGAACCGTACATTTGTCAGTTAAAATGTCTAAAAAGTTGGTTCAAAGGGAGGAAGTTTAGTTCATTTTTTCAAGATTTGTAGCTTTTTCTTGAAAATAATTTTTGCTTAAAGATAATAATACATACTTTCTAAACTTTGAATGAAGGAATTTTAAAAAAATTTTCTTGGTCAATAAACTGTAAAATTACAATCTGTCAAAGCTTATGGGTCAATAAGATTTAATTATTTCTGAAATTCCTTCATTTAGAATTCAATTTTTAAGTTTTAAATTTAAAGTTATAAGTGAAACAAGCTTAATTCAAATCGATTGAGCAGTTTCCACTAACTTGTAGGGAAAATCGGATAGTCAGTAAAATCGCATGCTGGATCTTGAAAGCTGACGAATTTGCCCGAACTGAGTTTTTATTACGGCGTCACAAAAAGATGAAATTTAGTTTGTCTTTATCATAGAACTAGTGGAGACGACAAGTCACCGGTTTTGTATAAAGCGATTTGAAGCCAAAAACACGGTGAGAATTGAGACAAAACATGGTCGATATATCAAATTATTGTTGGTTTGGCGTGTGAGAGAGTAGTGAGACAGGTGCGTTACGTCAATTTGTTGTTGTTTTGTGTGCAAGTGAATGCGACGACGTCCGCCTTCAACTCAACCGTTGCTTGTCATCTCCAGTATATATACAGTAATCCCTTGACTTACGTCTCCCATATTGAGGATCGGTTGAATTTGTACGTCACCGTTTTCATAGAACAGATGTTTGTTCATATGAAAACTTTTCCCCTGGTAAAAGGGAGTTCCCAAAATAATTGTTTAACAAAATGAATTATGTATAAACTTAAAAAATAAATACATTCATATTCAAAAAATGAAAGTTTAGGTGATATATCATACACATTGTACACGACCGTACGAATTGTTCAATACGAACTTTCGTTTTTCTGCTTAATAACAAATTTTCTGATAACGGAAAATTGGTTGAAACCGTTAATAATAGCATTTTTAAGAATATCATAAGAGTAAATTTCAAGAGATTTGGATTTTGATTGATAATATTAAATAAAAATCCGTTTGTCGGTACGAATATTTTTAGTCGTACGACGGATTCATATTTCTTTTTATTATCAATTAAAACTACAAGTTCCTGGAGATTTTCTTTCATAATATTTTTGAAAATGTTATAATTTACGATTATAACAAATTTTTCAAAAACTAAAGATTTCACAATAGGTCGAAAAACGAAAAATCGGATCGGAAAATTCGTTCGGTCGTATGCAACGTGTACAGCGCCTTATACATTTATCGTCTGAGGTTGCTTATACCCTCAAGTTACGTCTCAAATTCTCGGAACCTAACTCCAACGTAAGTCGAGGGATTACTGTATATATATATATATATATATCTATGGTCTTTATAAATGGTCAAGAGTTTGCTCAACATACAATTTTTAAACAAAGCGCATGGAAGTGAAGCGGATACACTACAGCACTACAATAATAAGATAAGATTTTAGAATTTATATTGCAGGTAGACCTACACTACCAAAAAAAAATTAACAAAAAAATATTTGGGGGGAGTGTAAAGGGTGAGGATGGGGAGGATGAACAGGAAAACATTTTGATTTTTATATCTCGAAATATGTCAATAATAAAAAGCTGAAATCTAGAACTTAAAAATAGAATCAGTAGTGTCACGTTGTAGTAATTTTTATACTCTAGATGAACATATAGAGTATTATAAGTTTAATCCAGCCCGAAAAGTTTGTAACGCATAGAACCGAGCCTCGGACGAAAAAAAGTTATATATTATTTTGTGTTTATTTTTGGCCAAAACCCCCAAATCCGTTTGCTGTCCGTCCGTCCGTCCGTTAGCACGATAACTCAAGAACGCGTTGACCTAGAAAGTTGAAATTTTGTCAGAACTTGTAAAATGGAAAAAGTAAGGCTAAGTTCATTAATGGGCGATATCCTTCCACTCCTTCCACCTCCCATACAAGAGTCCTTAAAACACGTTTTCACAATTAATGCTCGAATGCTTCAAGTTAGGAACTTGAAATTTTGCATACTTAAGGTTTACAATGTTTGTATCAAAAGTTCCGAATATCATGCAAATCGAATGAGTCCTTCGTGTATCAGCCTAGAAAATTCCTTCAAAAATGTATGCTTGTTACTGAATCTACTATAACTCCAGAACGAGTTAAAGCAGGAATTTAAAATGTTATAGGAATTAGTTTTATACCAAAACCAAGACGTAGTTCATTAATAAGCACCATCCGTTGATTCCTTCGGGTAGCTGCCATACAAAAGTCCTTAATAAACATGTTCACCAATATTGAACGATAACTTTAAAACGCTTTAAGTTACGACTTTGAAATTTTATACACATTCATTTTATAATAGTCGCAGCTGAAACTATTAATATGAAAAATATCCCATAAGTCCTTCATGTAGTTGCCATACAAAAATTCTGTAAAATGTCCTAATAACTTACTTTATGGAACTCACTATAAATCAAAAAATCAAGTAGCCACTATACAATAGTTTCTACCTGTAAGTAAAAGGTGATGTAATAATTGCTTGTGCACTCCTCATTCTTTTGATATATTTCCAACTAAAATTTAAATCGGAGTTCAGTACTTCATCTAGAGTATCATACGATTGGCTTGGAGCCGATCGTGACTGCGTTATGTTTTAATATAAGTAGTATATGGTACGAGATTGGGAAGCTTTCCTAGCTCTGGTACGACTTATGCTAGAAACGTGAAACTTTGTCGGTATATAAATTCATATACGAGTTCTGACAAAAAAGTTCGGGGACAAGACTTTTTAAAAATCATTTATTAGTATTATTGAGTTTTTACACATAACACACTTCAAAATAATTCCTTAGGGCTCTAATGCACTTCTCGATTCGCCTTTTCCACGCTTCTAGAGTCTAGAGTAAGGTTTGCAAATGGTGTCCTTTAAATATTTCTTCTATAGAAAAAAGCCGCCGAATTATGAAACGATTGCGTGGAAGAGTTCGTAGGAAGGCCTTTTCGGAAAATCAATCCTGGATTCTTCATCATGACAATGTACCCGCGAACACACCTTTCCTTGTTCTTCAGTTTTTTGCCACAACGGCCAAGGTGATTATTTTAAAGGGTGTCATGTGTGAAGCTTCAATAATTCTAATAAATAAATTTTTCTCAGTGAATATGTATTGTGTTTTCTCGAATTTCGTCATATCTCTTAGATCTGATGTGATAGCAAATTGGTTTTGACTTCTGTTGGCTTGTTGAAATTGGTTTTTTGTTACATTAATTTAGATTCACTTTAAGTGATGTTTTAACGTAAAGCATTTGATATTTTCGCTCGCTATTTCAATTTTGTATGGAAAATAAACTCACCCAGTATTTTCTATATATACCTTAGAAAGTTCGGAAAATTTGCTGCAAGAGCATATTGTATATTTGTTAATTAGAGTGACCGCCTCAAAACAGAATACAAAAATGGCTTCTTTTGTCGAATGTTGCACAGGAAATATTAACATATATAAATTTAAAAAATGAGAAAAGTAAACAGTTAAGCCGTGCTGCTACATATGTAGGAATCCGATTTATGTACATATGTAACGCAAAACTCTGGGCCTTAGCCAGTGACCATATCAAACGGGTTCGAAAGTTAATAGTTATCATTCCAAAGACGATATTTCATAAAGTAGGTGTCACATCTAGCGCAATCGATAATACTTACTTCTACTGCATTCAAGTTCTCGCCATATGCTCTACATCACAACTCTGTGCTACAAACACACCACAGGCCTACTTCCTATCACGTCCATTAGCAGTTATATAAACTGAAAAGAAATAATTTCCCATTTCCGCCGCAGAGGTTTATAAAACCCTGTCGTACGAAACTCACTTCGGAGCTGCTACAAAAAATGTTTAGCTACACCCGAAGCAAAAGAATGATATCCTGACAGCCAAGCGAACGGAACCGTAGTCTGATTAAGGCCCCAGTCGCACAATTTACTTCCTCTGAGCAAAAGTAACAAGAAATCTTACATAACTCCTTCATGCGATTCGACTTGTTCCACCTTTTACTCTCCGTATGGTTGCTTGCTGTTGTTAAGTCTCGCGGCTGTTTATTCGCCATACGGTACGAGTGTATTTCGGGTTTGAGTTTCGGCCTTAATCCTAATTAGTGTCAAGGGTGCTGCTGTGAGCCGTGAGTACACAATGTAAATCACAGCGGGCAGGCAGCCTTTCTAGGTTGGCTACAAGCAGACTCGAACCACTTAAAAAAATGTCTATGAAACGATACGGAGGCGATGTGGAGAGAATCAGAAGGATGTTTGGTGAGGACTAAGAGGAGTCCTGCGGAAATACAATAATTTACTTTGCACATCAATCAAGGTGGAGTGTGGGTTGGTGAAAGGGGTAGCAACATCCTGAAGGAAATGCACAGCCCTGCCAATTGTACGACAAGGAGAGCTGAGGGATGAGGTGACCTGTTGATTGCCCACAAGAGTCGTCATTGTGTAACACCTCTAGCCCAATTTCGGATTTCGTAAGCGTGAAAAATTCGAGGAACGTGAAAAATAATGTGAACGGCAAGTCGACGGCAGGCCCGAAGTGGGACGACGTTCACTTTTCAGAACCACCCGTTCCACGAAGCCTGCCCGACGAAAGAAACCTAATGAACAAATCGAGGATTAAATGGAGCAGCCTGCATGGGATGATGATAATGCTGCTGAGAACGTGCAAGCTCAAGGAGGTTGGATAACGAGGAGAAAAGCGAAGGCCAAACTTGGAACATGTATGCGTGTGTGCTGTGTGATGAAGGCGGGGAACAGCAGAAGTTTGTATGCTCGCTAGTTGGCGCTTGGCAAACGAGCAAGACGAAAAGGAAATGCGATGTAGGACGAAAGTGACGTTTCATTATCGATCCGAAAGATGGCGATGGTGTCTAAAAGAGCGCCCACCCGCCGGAACATCGGAAACGACCGACTTGCGAATATCGAAGGAAAACATGGTCGCACAGGCTAGGATGTGCGAAAAATCAATTCTTGCCATGCGAAAACGTTCAATCGATTTTCTGCCCGATACAATCGAAACCAACTGAAATGCTGCGATAAAGAAACAAGAGTAGGAATCGTGCAGAGGACAAACCTTTGTTTTCTGTCTCCGTCCTCGAGTCCTTCGGCAACAGGCTGATCGGAGTAGAGAAGCTGATCGGGTTGTGGCTCGGGCTCCGCAGGCATTGCAGATGCTCCGGCTCCTCCCGCAAGATTTGCATTTTCTGGTACGGGAACTTCTTCTTCCTGGGGATCGCCCTTCGCGGCACCAATCCACGACGTGACCTGATTTGTGAGTCCCGAGAACATCGCGACACTTAAGTTAGTCAAACGCACACACTATCTACCGAAAAAGATGGTAATCGTGAAATTCACGAAGATTTTCTGCACGGACTTTTAATGCAACGAATACGTCGTTTTGCTCCGATTGGCACTCGATTTTAACTCCCGGATGCGTGTCCTGACCACTTCCTACTTCGACCGAAAGGGCGACACTTTTTCTTTCTGATCGCTTCCTCTTCTTGCCAATTATTTTTTTTTGCACTGCCACTTTTCCGTTTCTCTAGTTGAAACTGTTTTTCCGTCGAGTTTTTTAAAACGAAAAAAGTCACGTAAATCGAGTCGAGATTTCTTTGTTTTATTGCTAGGTTTGACAATTCGATAAGCAAATTGAGAAGACAGAAGGAAAAAATTAATCAAATTTGACGATGACGAGGACGTTCGCTGCAGGTCACTTCCTTCCTTTCGATTAGAACTTTGCGACAGGAATCCTCTCGGCTGCCAACTACTCGGCCAAGGAAATCGAATAAGGAAATTACGGATTGTCAAAAACACTAGTGCGCCTGCACGTTGCACATGCGTAGTATAAACAATGCGGCGTCGCAGTACCAAACACGACAAATTTTACAGTGGCTAGTGAAAATTCTGTTTACAGGTCAAATTTTTTTGCAGAAAAGAAATCACCATAAGATTAACCGCAAGAGCTTTCCTGTTGTCCGGTTCTTAGAGTACATAAGTTGTTTGTATCTATATGCAAATATGTTCCCTCAATGTTTTAGACGCGATAAAATGGGGTGAGCAACGGATCAAAGGGAGAAATGGGAGCAACGGAAGCAACTGGAGAACCAGGAATGGATCAGCGAACAAAGGGAAGCAAGACTAGAAACCGCTGCCTTTGAAGTTTGAATAGTATAACACCATACAAACGTATGAGACGGGAGATAAAAACGCTCAAAAAATAAGGCAGACAAATACGACTTTTTCGGTATTTTCTATTTTTGAGAGTCCGATTAGTTGTTTCTTATTCAGAGACGAAATCCCGATTTCGACTCTCAAGTTGATACCATAAATATTAACATTAATAGACATATAGTTAGTTTTTTTCATATGGAATTTGACAGTTCATCTTATTTCGTTTGGAACACAGTACTAGAGGCTTTAATAAACCTTGTCGTTTAATTGAACGTACCCATTAAATCTAGTACATTCAGATTTCTACATCTGACATCTGCCTGACAGCCGTCGCAAAAGTAAGCGAGAAACGATAAGTAATCGAGCGGAATATCCAGAATAATATTCACGTCCTGTCTTAATAATTCCTACATGAGATTTCGTGAAGATTTTTTAGTCACAATTCCAGTTCGATTCAGCTCCTCTCCATCAACACCATGGCACGAGGAGGTCTAGCAGCCAAAAAGTTTGCCCTAAAGAAAAGGTAAGTCGTTGAAGTTACACTAAAAATTCTAAAAGTATCGAATGTCGTCCTTTTACAGAAGCGCCGAAATAGCGGCTGCCTTTCCCAACGGAGTCCGTTGTCAAAAATGCCTAGAGTTCGGTCACTGGAGCTACGAATGCACGGGCAAACGAAAATACGTGCATCGAACGTCGCGCACAAAACAACTCAATAAAAATTTGGAGCTAAAGCAACAGCAGCAAACAGCCGTCAAAGAAGAACCGAAAACCAAACGGACCAAGAAGGATAAGCGAAGTTCTTCATCTTCTTCGTCAAGCAGTTCGTCGGATTCTTCAGACTCGAATTCTAGCGGATCGTCTGATAGCGACAGCGATTCCTCGTCGTCGTCATCGTCAAAAAGTTCGTCGTCTTCAAGCAGTTCGTCCTCGTCGGACGAGAGCTGAGGCAATAATTCCTCAATCTAAATTTGTGTATTTTTTGTAATTTTAAGCAGCATATAAGTATAAATATATCGTAAGTTTGCACTTTAAAAATAGTCGGTTTTTTTGGCATGTCCACTGCAATTTTCGGAGTTTTACGAGGACTGATTCTGCCTTCGCTCAAATGAATTTTTCTTAACGGATTTGGTTTACTAAGCTTTCGAAGTCAAGCAATATTTTGATTAGCTCCTATCCTCTAACCAAGTAGATCACAATATTCTAATCTCTAAGTTAAAAAAGATCGGTATAACTGCATCCTTACTTGATTGGCTTAAGTCATATCTTAGTAATAGAACTCAATGTGTCAAGTTTCAAGGCTTCATTTCCAATGAAATATCAGTGTCCTCTGGTGTACCCCAAGGAAGTCACTTAGGACCTCTTTTGTTCAATATCTTCATTTCTGATCTCTCAGAGGTATTAGAAAGTGTTCCACATCTTTTATACGCCGATGATCTGAAAATATATCATTCCATTAGCTCCCCCGCAGATGCTGTATGCCTGCAATCCAAGCTCTTGGCACTAGATGGATGGTGTAGTCAAAATAAATTAAATCTTAATATCGGTAAATGTCACGTAATAAGCTTCACACGTAAAGAATCCACTTATCACCATAACTATACCCTAAGTGGAAATGATTTAAATCGAGTGGAGCATATTGAAGTCCTCGGCGTGCTACTTGATAACAAACTATGCTTTAAAACTCACTACAGCAGAATAATCTCAAAGGCAAACAAACTTCTAGGTTTTATTAAAAGAAGGGCTAAAGAGTTCAAAAATGTATGGGTCCACTAAATCATTATTCTGTTCCCTTGTTCGCCCTCTCCTGGAATATACATGTCCTATTTGGGATCCCTTTTTCCAGATATATAGCAGCAGAATAGAGTCAATCCAGAAGCAATTTCTTCTTTTTGTTCTAAGGGACTTGTATGACCCTAGAGACTTTGATAACCTTCCACACTACACAGTTAGGTTACAATTATTAAATCTTCTACCGCTTAGCTCTAGAAGAACTATGCTAACATCCTGCTTCACCTTAGATGTTTTGAATGGTGATATTAAGGTTGATCACCTTGCAAACAAAATTCGACTTAATGACACTGTCAGGCTGACGAGACATTCAAAACCTCTTAAGGAATATCCCCATCGTACTGATTACGGTCAAAATGAACCCATCAATAGATGCTGTAGAACATTTAACAATCTCAGCGTACACTCCACACCTCCAATAAGCAAGCCAACAAACGAAACTTCGTTCGATTTTATCAGCTCATCCTCCCCCAGTTTAGCCAATCATCCAGTGCCTCGAATTAATTTATACTAATCTAATTAAACTAAGTTAAAGTATATTGTATTAATTTAAATTAATATTGAATTTGTATTTAGGTATATCTTGTTTGATAAATAAATAAATAAATAACTTAGTGAGACAAATACAACAGGGAGTCGCATCTGTAGTTTTGGTAACAGGATTTTTCTTCCTTATATGTACATATACTGTTATACTTCAGCGCTAATCGTCGAGCATGTTTACGTCAGTTTAAACTTTCGTAATTGTTCCATGTAGAAGATGATCACCCTTTCTTCAACGGATCGAGCTCTACATTCAAAAAAAATACCCAAGTTCCATATTCGAATTCAGTTGTATTCGACTCGAACCGAATTTGAATTATTATTGAAAATACATAACCATAACTTATTACACTGTTCTTATGTTAGAAAAAGTCAATGGAAGTATTAAAACATTGTTTCTAAATAAACTAAGTGGTAAGAAGATTTAACATGACCACAACTTCCTACTGGAATATGCAGGTGCTGGATAACGGTGACAATTAACACAATATCTTCAATGTTATGTCGCATATAATTGGCGAATAAATAAAATAAATCTAAATGAATATCTCGATTATTGTAGGTAGTATTAATATGATACAAGGAGATAAGTAAAAATCGTTGACGATTAGCCAAGCGACGCGACCCATTTGAACTTATCCTTGGTCGGGAGATCGTGATGATAGAAATTACATTCGACTTTATTTATGCAATTCTTTCCGAAACGGCACAATTTCGGATGATAGAAGTTACACAGCGAATTCGAACAATTCGGATAGAACTTACATATGGCTGGTAGCGGAGTTGCACTAATCGACTTATAATTTTGCACAGGAACAACATGTGAAGCTGGAAGATAAACCGAAAAAAATGGTCAGAAATCGTACAAATTGAAAATTTCAGTGAAACTTACAAAGTGGCGGAGCGGCTAGAGGTGCAACAGGTACGCTATGCTGAAAGTTACACGCAATTCGATTACAAGTCACATCGAACTTACACTTGGGATGCAAAAACAAGCATTTCTCCGCGAATTTACAATTCGGAAATGCTTTGCACGATGTCGTCGGATGCAGAAATTCGCATGAATCGCCTTTTCCGCACGTTGGAAAGTATTTACAGCGTTCCTTTGGTTTCGGTTTGATGACGACAATCGATGATTCCATCGGCACTGAACTAAGAACTGTAAAAAAACACAATGAATTTAAATTGCGCAAAGAGAAAATTGTGACCAAGTGAAACTTACGTTCAGGGATGTTTTCATATTTTTTTTCGGTTTTCTTTGTGGAAACTTTCTGCAGCGAATCATCGTCGTGATTGTCGTGTTTATCGCTGATGCTGTCGCGTTCGCCACTCTTCGATCGTCGCTTCGCTAATTGCTCGTCCAGATCGAATTTAATCGGCGACACTGTATTTCGTTTTCGTTTGAGTGGCAGCTTGGGCAATGGTTTCGGAAGCGGCGGCGTTGTTGAACGTTCCTCGGAAAGCGAATGTTTTCGTCTATTATCCTTTGTTGGACTGGTACTGTCTTCGTCTTCTGTGTCATTTTTAATTATCAGTTTTTTAACTTCTTTCGGCTTTTTGTACCCGTGATACGGTTCACTAGTTTGTTTCGAAGATGACTTTTTGTGAATGTGTCCCGTTTCACGTTTAATCGATGATGACGATTTGCAGGAAGCCGCGGGCGTCACTGCAGCTGCCGATGATCTTGTACTAGAAGTCACTTCATTATTAATTTCCAGTCTTTTAATTTCTATTCCGTTGACATTTTTTTCGACTACACGAATTTTATGCTTCGTTACGAACTTGTCACGGGTTTTGTCGTCGAGAGTGACTACGAATTGTGTCCTGTTCCGATGATTTGTTTGCTCGCGTTCTAAGCTGCAAGATATCAACGAAATTAGTATTTCCCAACATTTTCAACTTTTATCAAACTTACCTTTCATACTCGTCTTCACTATTCGCCGAATTGATTGCTTGTGGCACATAAATGAAATCGTTATCAGAATCGCCTCGATCCGAAATCGGTTCGGGTATATATTCGTCATCGCTGCGCTGTAGTCTGCTCGACGGTATCTTTTCGGCGTTCACTTCGATTACAATGTTATCTTTGGCTGCACGCTTCAAAAGCGCTTCGCGATTGCGATCACGATACGATTTCGAATACAATTTCTGCGAGCGTGAAGTCGAATTTGTGATAGGAGAGGTGGCACGTGTGTTATCCCGTTTCGGTTTTATTAAAGCAGTTGACTTTTGAGCTTCGGCTACTGCTCGCAGCAATAGATTTTTGCTGGCTTGTTTACTAGGCGAAACTGGTGGACGTGGCTTGATTTTGATCATCGAATTGACGGGACGATCCAAATCATTGAGTTCGTCTTCCTCGAATTCGGGTTTCGGTGGTGCGACTATGACACGCGATCCAATCCGATGCCGAACAATTACTTTGTCGTCCCTTTCTCTGGATCTAACTCTCGATCGATCTTTCTCATCTCCACGATCTTTTTCACAATCTCGTTCACGTTCTCGTTCCCGTTCTCTTTCTCGGTCTCGTTCGCGATTAAATTCGCGCTCGCGTTCTCTTTCACGTTCTCTCTCTCGTTGTCGATCTCGTTCCCTATCCAATTCATTTCTTCGAAATGTCGGTATGTAAAGTTCCTTTTCACTACGCCGATGCGTTGATAAGCTGATCACGTTTTCTTTTGCTTGTGGGCTTTTCAAACCGAGCCTCTCGTGGACGGGACGCTTCGGAAGCAACGATTTTATTCGGTTATTACGATTAGTACTGCTCGTAAAGGTAATGGGAACTCGTCGTCCGAGTCGCTCCGAATCTGAATTCGATGCCGTTTCTTTCATTTCTTCGTCTTCCGGTACTTCTTCTTCGACCTCGTCAAAATTTTCTTCTGTTTCAAATACAATCGGACTTTTCACTTTATTTTTGCGGTTTGCTTTCTCCGTGACAACATCGTCAAATTCTTCTGCATCTTCTTTAATATTTAGGAAGTCTTCGTCCTCGCTTTCGTCTGATTCGATTGATTTAAGCTGCCGTTTTGCCAGATCGATTTTCTTCTGTAGATCTTTCAATTCGGCTAGTTCTTTTTTATTGGGCACTTCGTTATCATTGCGTTCGGCAATTTCAGATATGGTCGGTATATCGAAATCATCCGTGCTATTTTCTTTTTTTCCCTTGATTTGAACAGAAGCCTCCACCTCCATTGTCTTCTTCGCCTTTTGCAATAAATGATCGGCAAATACATCGGAAATGGATGTGGAGGGCGCTTCTTCGGCAGTTTTCTCGGAATTTGTTCTTTTCAATTTCTTCTCTTTTTTCTTTTCCTTTTTCTCTTTTTTGTTTGCTGACGCATTTGCTGCTGGAGATTCTACTTCTGTTGATTTTCGTTTAACTTTTTGCACAACTGTTGGATAAATGGGAAAATATCTAAATTGTTTTTTTTTTATTTTCATTGGTAGAGTTGTTGATGATCGGAGTCCGGGAATAGCGAGAATGGAGTTGCAGACTACCAAGAGACCTATTCAGGCGACTAAGTGTAATTTTTCTGGTTTACAACTACGCGATGGCTTCTTAATGAGAACTATTATGAGTTTACGATCTACCAAGAAAACACATGGATCAACAAATCAGAAAGCGGAAAGTCTTGAAATAAAAGCGTATACTCTCAAACTGATGTAAATATTATGTAAAAACAGCTCAATTCTAAAGAATAGTTTTAACGTCCTGTGGCAAAAACCGCAAACCGTTCACTGAAACTTGGCACCGGGCAATAGGCACTCAAAGGTATTTATGCCAAAGCTTTCGGAAAAAATTACACCTGATTATCTAAAATTAAGCGGATATCAGATCCGAACCCTAGTGAGAGCCCTGACTGGATATTGTCACATGAGGACGCATCTTAATAGGACTGGTCTCTCTGTGACTAAAATTTTCAGAACATGCAATGAAGAAGACGAAACACTAGAGCATATCCTCTGTAAATGTGACGGCTTAGCTCGCACGACTTCGTCACTTCGGTCAGGGTTTCGTGGACCCATCGAAATTATTGACCATTCCTCTTCGCAAAATACTAGGACTCATTGAAAGCGCAGAGATTGAAGGGGAATCATAGACAATCCAGGGGTACGTCACAATAGGCCGAACTGTGGCTGCAGTGACAGTACCAACCCCTATTTCCAATCTATCTATCTATATCATTGAGTACAGCGAGCGTAAAGATACCTAAAACCCTTTCTGCTCAATAGTAAATACAAGGAAGTGGAGCGATTACTTTTTAGAATTATTTCTAAATATCACAGAAAATGGTGTGATAATGAAATATATACTAAGGACGACATTAGTAAAGTTGTTGAGGGTTAATTATCGCTTTAAATTTAGTGCCTTTTATTTAATGAACAAAATAGCATAGTAGAGCAAGGCACGTTAAACTGAAGTGCAAAACAAAAACATTTGTTTATTTGTGAGAGCTACTCGATAGTCTAATGTAGTTTTTTATAATATTAATATGACAAAAAAACTGTTTTATCTGTACGGCAGAAATCCACGACAAACTTTTAATTTTCTCCCAAAAACTTCGGAAAACAAGAATTAACTTACCGGCTGCCGGCAACGTAACCTCCTGCAACTTTTGTAGGACTTCGTGCAACCACGTAACGAACAGTTCCGTATGCGAGCCAAGGAATAAGTTCAAATCGCCAATCATTTGTTGCTTTGACCTCTTGTTGGCGACCATTATCATAACGTAGTCGGGCAGCTCGTCGTCTATGTAGCCTGCCGAGCCGCCCGTTCCCAGCTCGATGAGTTTCGCCTTCACGGCACTCTAAAACAAAAGAAAAGAACAGTTTGATCGATTACGATTTTCTGTGTTTACATAAAACGTACAGTGACGAATAATTCCGTCGGATTGAATTTTTACTTTTATTTTGAACGAAAAATCAATTTGAGGTCCGATAATTTTCTAACCTCAAGTTAAGCGTATTTCGAGTGGAAAATAGTTAAAAGTGCTGAGTGCTATGCAAGCGGCGAATAGACCAGATACATACCCTCATTTTTTGACCAACCTCAGTTCCAAGATTATCCATTTTTCGAAGCAATCGAGTACGTTTTGGTTCGCCAAAGAAAAATCTTGATGTCGATGAAATTCTCACAATTTTGACATATCGAGATGAAATGAAGCAGTGTGTGACGTCAGTGTTTTGTGCTTTCACCGGGGCAATGCTATGGCGCTCGAAGCAGGTAAGAGAACTAACAAAATTGAAATAAATTACTTTTTTAGATTCAATTAAACTTGAATAGTTTCAACGGATACTGGTTTTGCCTAAAAAGGTAAAGTGGATTGTTTTCGGTAGAAATTGCTAAAATAAAAGGAAATTTTTAGAACGGCATTGAAAGCACTCATTGCGGTCGAAGACGAGATAGATGGCGATGGCGATGGCGATGGCGGACCGCGGCAAACTGTCATCTTTTCAAAGTGCCTATTCGTTGGGAAACTAATTGGCAGATATTTCTGCAATTTTTCACTAAAAAATGGCAAGCAGATTACCGATACGAATGAAAGACTTGCCACCGCTTGAGCCTGAGTCTGAGGATGAATTGAAAACACCGGCAAAGAGGTATTATCACTGACTAATCGATCGTACTGAATGTTGTTCCTAACAAACAAATTCCATTTCGGTTTGGTTCCAGTAAACCACCAGATTTAAGCGAGAAGAAAGACCTGGATATATTTGGCAATTCTCTAATGTAATTAACTTTATCTTAAATAACGAACAGAAATAAATTTCAATTGATTAATTCCAGCCCGAAACGAATTTCGGAACTTTCGCCGTTGCAGTCCGACTCGGACGAAGAGGACCTTAAAAATGATCGGTAATCAAGTGATACAATATTTCGCACTTTATCAGATTTATAATGAACTTCATTTCAGTTTGAATTGTGCAATTCTGAACGAATCGTTCATTCTAAGTCCCAGCAAAAGCCTCGAATGCGATACGCCGAACTGGAAACACGAGAAGTCCCGACTTTCGGCTACAAATAGAGACCTTACGGCCAGAAAAATCGACAAAAATGATTCATTTGAAATGGATTTTAAAAAGATTGACCTAGACGAAAAGGAGAACGGCATGTACATGTTCCAGCCCCTATGCTCAACCACCACTCAACCGAAAACTCGACATGCCTTTTTCCCGGCCGCGTCCTCCGCCGCTTCGAAAGACAACAACGAATTTCCCAAACACAATTTACTCCTGTTCAGCCAAACGAAACGTGCGCAGCTTCTGAACAGCGAAAAGTCTGTCCAGTCTCGTAGCATCAACGAAGAAACTCTCGAACGAGCTGAAAGCCCCACGGAAAACATCCGCAGTGTTCGATCGACGAATTTCATTCTAACGCGAACCCGAAATCAGTACGATAGAAAAAAATCGCCACTGAACACAATAGTTCCGAAAGTAACTGAACACGTGGACGATGAGATAAAAAAATCCCCGGCGTCCACTACCACAGATCAACCGACTGACATACTGGAATCAAAGGTCGCATCCGAAGACTTAAATACGCCGTTTAAATCATCCGAACATAATTTCATAACGCCCCAAGTTAAAACCTACCAAATGCCGGTTTCACGTCGACCCAATCCGCTCCTATTCAGTTCGACGCAAAAATCGCGTAGCGTAATCGAAAATGAATTCCGTTCGCAGAAGATTCTGTTTCGTACGCCGATCGTAATGTCGCAACCAATCGTTAACAGCAGCATAAATTTATCGTTGGACGATACCGTCAAGGAAAGTCCCGTAGCTCCGCCGGTCTTGGTCGAACAAAAGTTGTCACCCGTCAAGGAAATCTCTGCCAAGAAGTCGTCCGAAGATCTCTTCACCAAAGTAGTGCCGTCGAGCTCGAAGGAGATGCAAGTTAAAAGCAAGAAAGTTGTCTTGATCAACGGTAACGAGTACGTGCTACAGCGGAAACTGGGATCGGGTGGTTCAAGCTCTGTGTTCTTGGCACATCGAAAAGATAAACAGTGTGATTTTGCATTGAAGGTATGTTTTTTTTTCATAAATTTTAATTTGTATCGTGTGAAAGAGTTCCGAGACGCATTGTGAAGAGTAAATATAAATATATATAGTATAATAAATCGACCATCAGGAAAGCCACGTAAAATATGAGAAGTCTCGATCGATCGCTACTAAGATTTGATGGATCGAGATGTCTGATGAAACGCTGTAGTCTGGTGGTACGATTTGTACCATCGCGTCATTGATGATATTGAAGGGGTTATTTTTTTAGGTGTTTATCTCGTAGCGGACGAAGTTTCGTTACCGGTACCTTTCACAAGCATCATTTCAAAAAAGTTCAGTTTGTCGTAGTATAATCCTGAACCCAACTAGAAGCCCATTGCTCATGTCTTAACATTAAGAGCCGTTAATACGACCTTCAGTTAAAATTTAACTAGTTACAGTTAGAACGTTACTGACGATCGTAGGAACTGGCCTAGAAGTGGAGAGCACTGCAGCTAGTAATCTTTACAGTAATTAGTTCAGTGTGTATATTTCTAAAAACTTGATCTAGTGTCTACAATTGTTTTCAAAGATTGGGCCTACATACTTGAGTTGTATTTGTGCTGGAGTATGATCTATTTGGGCTTTTTATCTGCTTTTTGTGTACGTTAACCGTAGAATACCTAGTACACATTGCTTTTTTAGATTGTTGATCTTCGAGGGGACAAATCTGTTGTGGATGGATACTTGAACGAAACAAAACTTTTAGCTAAATTACAAGGAAATATCAACGTAGTTTCGTTGTATGAATAGTAAGTACCGTTTAAAAAATATAACAGCGCAAATACACACCATTTTTTTTCTTCAGCGAACACTTATCGAAGGAATTCACACTATATATGGTGATGGAAAAGGGCGATTCCGATTTGAATAAAATTCTACAGTCATATAAAACCGATCTACCGTTGTTTACGCTCACGTCCTTCTGGTATCAGATGTTACAATCTGTCAAATATATCCATGAGAACGGTATGGCTATTGTTACCTGAAAAAAATTGATCGCTAATTGCTGGTGTCTTCTTCTGTTTCAGGTGTCATACATTCTGATCTGAAACCAGCCAATTTTCTTATGGTTAAGGGTCGCTTGAAATTAATCGATTTTGGTATTGCAAGCAATATATCAATTGATATGACAAGTATTATAAAATTTTCGCAAGCTGGTACATTTAACTATATCAGTCCGGAAGCACTGATCGACACATCAACTGGAAACAGTCCAGCTGGAAAAAATCAACCTAAAATGAAGGTTGGAGTTCGTTTTTACGGCTGTTTTCCGCAAATAATTAGCACTTGTTTATTTTTCCCATCTAGATATCAAAAAAATCAGATGTTTGGTCACTAGGCTGCATACTCTACTTGCTTTTATATAAGAAAACTCCATTCGGTCACATAATAAACCCCTTTGCGAAAGCAAATGCAATTTCTAGTCCAACAACTGAAATCGACTATCCACAGTTATCCAATTATTATCCGCCAATATTAGTCGAGGTACGTTAATCATTTTTTATGCCATGCACTCCGGCCAGCAGATACAAAATTTTTTTACAGATGGCGAAAAAGTGTCTACAACATAATCAAAAAAAGCGATCATCAGTTGCCGATCTACTTAAGTACCCGTTTAATATGCTGATTCCTATCGATAGTGAGCATTTCACATGAAAACTAAAACACAAGAATATGAATCCGTGCTTAGTTATTCGCGGATTTCTTAAATTATTGTTTTGTGATATGTACAGACAGTGTGCAGACAATGAAAAACGAAAGTCAAATGCCAGTAAATTATTTATAAGTAGAATTTGTCGTTCGAAGTTGAAAATTGTATTGTATTTTAAGGATATTGATTTTTAGATTGATACGTGTATAACGTTTAATTTTATTGTTTTATATGCGCTTTATGATGTATTATCGTCTATTATATCTACACCAAACCAAACGTTTTAATTGACCGTCTTTAGTCATTATTGGTCCAAGTCGCCCGAATCTTGTAGTAGTCGGCATTGCGTGTCGGTTAAGATCTAGGTGGCGTGCTTCTGTACTTCTTATCATACAGTTGATTTTCATCGATCTCGCTTTGTGCGATCACCCGTATTGTGAATGTCGCGCTCACGTCACTTCGATGCCGATGCGAAGTGTCACGTCGATCGAAAAAAGCGATTGTGTAACTCCATCGACGTGACTCAATGGCATTGCCATATTGATATGTGTGTATCAGCTGTAAATTGCGAATTTAAGGTTTTGTATGTCTTCGTTTACAACTATGACGTTATTTTTATGCAATTTAAAATCCTACATTCAAATTTAAGATGCGGATAATGCTTTTTTCTAAAGTGGAAAAGCTATACATCTTGTTCGGCCCATTTTTGGCTCTCACTTCTGCTTGCATCTCGTGACGGTAGTCCCAAAGAATTTTACAGTGCCGAAAATTGGAGCCGTATTTCTTTAATGTGTGTCGATCTACACCACTTTTAATGACGATTACTTGTTGCGAATCCATCAAAATAAGGAAAGAAACATCTTTTTGTCAAATCTATACTTGCATTTTTGCATCAATGTTAATTTTCTTCAGGCGTCACGGACTCGGAATGTCATCGACGAAAAATGACGATCAAAGTGACAACGCTCGATGACAATCGACACTCACAATCGCCTTTTTATGCGCCGATATCGAATAAATTCTGTGCTGCGACCAGCACTTCGCGAATTTTTAGGGGTTGTGGAATCATCAAAGGAATCGGACTTGCCTCGAAAGTCAGAATCGAAGAACCTATTCCTTTTCAAAATTTTGAAAGATTTTCTAGTCGTTAGCTACGGATGTTAAAAAAGCGAAGAAAGAAACCGTCCAATACCTTGGTATTGTCGATCAAAATGGCAGCAAATATTGAACCGGTTAAAAGACAATAATAAAACGACTACTAATAGGATGCAAATTGTTTCGAGACAGTGTCGCTCCACTGCTATATATATATATTTCGAATTAGTTTACCTAAGAGTTACGATTACACTTTAGTACATAGTTTATAGTTAAAGAGAAGTATACACAACATGTTTACAAAAGAGATTGCTCAATCATAATTCTATCGAATCCGGCGGGCGGACTAAAACTGAAATTGTCTAAAACTACATCTAGGATGGCGCCGTCGTCAACTGAAAAGGATAATATGTCAGTTAGCTAACGAATAAAAACATCGATTTGTGCCGTTCGGGCGGGAAACTTACCGTACAAGGCTGGATAAACGGTTCCCTTAACATTAAGCACAGGCACTTCGAGATTTTTTCCGTTCAAGTAGAAATTAAGCTCGACGTGGTCGTAGGCGACGCCGATTGTGTCGCCTTCGCTCGGAAAACATGTCAGTTGTGCGTCCGCTGCCGTTACCGGCGGTATAGAATCGTCGCTGATTATGATGGATGCGAGTGGCTGGACCCCTTTGATCGTGTACAACTCCTTGTCGTTGTTCCGGATCGTGTTATCCGAGCAGATGCTCCACGAATCCTTGTCCGAACCGCCGTGCGATTTATTGAGATCGGTGTGTCGCGTTGCGATGCCAATCGACCATTGGCCGCTCTGTTGGATTTTCACTTCGAAGTAGGATTTGGACTGGACGAGAGGTGCGGTGGCTAGAGCTCCGCCTGATCCGCATAAACGTTTGCCGTTCTTAACGATGACGACTTCGTGACCTGAAAATATTTCGATAAAATGATGCGTCAGTTTGTCGAAACATGGCCTCAGGATAGGGTTCGCGTGACGACTAGAACCTAATTAAGAGTCCGAAGCGGGGTGTATTTCGCCCACTGCAAAGTCTGTGAATGCACGAAAAGGACAGCGACTGTTGCTTAAGCGATGGGGTCGGGTCAATTAGATAAAATCGGCAGAGTCCAAACTACACCGCCTTTTCCAGCGCACAGTAAGTAGATTAAAAAACCTCTAGCAAATTTTAAATTACCCATATTTGTTGTGTCTAGTTGAATTTCTGGTTCACGAAATCGGTTAGCTGCTACCGGAGTTCTCAGCTCCCCGTTGAGGCAGTTTTTCAGGCAACAAAACATTGCACGGAACCCGCTTTAAATTGTTGTCTTTAGACGGAGTAAAGCATGACAGTTCCCGTGATGGCAGCGAAGAAAGTGTGACCATATTCAAGTTGAAATTTCAGAGTAGCTCAGTTGATGTGAAGATGGCGCTGCTTCGTTTCACATCGCATTAGGTTCAGATCTTGAAAAAACAATGTGTGGTGTCTACGAAAGAACTACTCACTCTATCTCTTGTATTTAATTTCATAATTTTGTGAAATTTCTGGGATGTGTTTTTATACTCTAGATGAAATCATTTAGAGTATTATACGTTTAATCCAGACCGAAAAGTTTGTAACGCAAAGAACCGAGCCTCGGACGAAAAAAAGTTATATAATATTTTATGTTTATTTGGGGCCAAAACCCCCAAATCCGTTGGCTGTCCGTCCGTCCGTTTGCACGATAACTCAAGAACACGTTGACCTAGGAAGTTGAAATTTTGTCACAACTTGTAAAATGGAAAAAGTAAGGCAAAGTTCGTTAATGGGCGATATCTTTTCACTCCTTCGGGTACCTGTCATACAAAAGTCCTTGAAACACGTTTTCACAATTATTGCTCGAATGCTTCAAGTTAGGAACTTGCAATTTTGTCTGACCTTCATCAGATTGCCATTACATTACTTTCTTCTTAAATTGATCTATCATTAAATTCAGCTTTATCGCATGTACACGCTACTTATGTAAATTCTAATCAAATATTATAGTCTAGTCTAAGCGATGGTTTCATTCGGGTTGTCTGTTATTTATTTACTGACATTTTTCCATAAAATTGCCGGATTGTCTCCATATTTTTTGCTCTTTGAGGAGGTAAGTCCTTGCGATTTAAGTCCGATTGTTCTCTGGTTTCCACGATCAAATGTCCGAATCGATCAAAGCAATTGTAACGGATCACAACCGAAAGGTGTCTTTCAAGAGAAGCCAATCATTTCTTTTCCTAGCGCAAAGGATGTAAGTATAGAAATTTAATCAAAGGATCACTAAGGCCGATTTCATATAAATCTTTTCCATCAATTTAAGGGAGCGAGTTATGCCGTAGTACTCATGGATTTGGACTCGTCGAAATGTCCGGTGGAAAAGTTTTACATACACTGGCTGGGAACTAATTTACCTGTAAGTTTTTTTTCGAACTTGCCTAGTTTTAGGGGACTTGTAGCTTATACCACCAAATTCGATATCGAGCCCGAAGTACTCAAAAAACAAAAACTCGCATCTAAAGCGTGTAGCAAAGCAAGTGCTCGCTTGCTTATCGTTCACAGACAGTTAGAGTTATCTACCTAGTTACCTAGTTTAGTATTTTTCAGGGGTCCGAGCTGAGCAAGGGCTTACCATCGTTCACAGGCAGTCAGAGTTTTGGTATATTTGACCAAATTTATAATTTAATCTTTCGATAATTGCATTTTTTTACCGGCAGACTATATTCCGATTTCACCAGTACGCAACTCCGGACGGCATCGATACGTAACTCTTGCGTATGAGCAAAACTACAAGTACCATTATTTTGAGTATCCGTGGAGGCGGTGCTTCAATCCGAACGATTGGGGTCCCACCCGAACTTTGAAAGAGCTCGTTTTTGGACCGACTGGAGGAATTAGCTTTACCTCCAAATTCTAATCAACTGACTGACTAGGTGCTTAAATTCTGAGTCATACCCATCGTCGGAAACTGGTTTCTTTGGACAAAATCATTACTTTTTTTCCTTTTAAGGTGGTGGTAAAATATATTTCGTAAGAAATCTGAAATTTGTGTTTATTGTTTACAAAATAAAAAAGGTTGTTAAGTAGTGTGTGCGCGCGTGAATTATGCTAATCATAGAAAAGCCAAAATATTGAATTTACTTTTCCGTATTTTGACTAGTGAAGAATTCTGGCTGCCGATTGGTTTATCGATGAACTTAGCAACCTCCCTAATTTCAATTTTGAGTCTTTGCTTGCAAATAAATTTGAATAAATATATCGATCAAAGTGTAGAGAAAGTAGACATTTTTTAGTATGATAAAGTCATTGATTCTATGAAAAGACGATTTTTTTTACAAGAAATAATAATATTTATCGGTAAATTGAGTTATTGATTCTACCGATGGTTTTGGACTTCAATTTATTCGTTTATTGAAGAGATCTGGCTGAGTTTTAAAATTTTAATTGTTTTAGTTTTAATACAATTAAAAAAAAAAACATTCTAAACTCTTTTGGTGTTTGGAAAGAATTTTGGATGACACAATGCAGTTTCTAAGTCTTAGAAGACGCAAAGAATATAAAATTTTGAATTTATTAGTGGACCCATTTGTATGTAGTTTTAAATGAGAAAGGACAATAACAAAAATTCAACCAGCAGGATATTTGATATGTACATTTTTCTGGAACTACCTTCTTTCTATGTTACACGCTATTTAAGCACAAATGCCGCGCTCAACTTTACAATTTTAAAGACCTACTTAAACGTGTTGAACACAGCTGCGATTTCAATAACGAACTTTGCTCCTAAAGGCTCGTGTCCACTAGCAAGCAAAACTTGTTAGAGTTGCTCTATGACATTTATTGTTGCATGTGTACACGGTACCGAGAGCGCATTTGCCCAAGTTTTTGCTCTAGCCAGCAAACGCTTGCCTTTTCAAGCAAGTTGGTAATGTACACGCTAACTTGCGAGAGTTGAGATCTCGCAAGAAAGTTCCGATCGGTTCCGAAATTTTTCAGCAAGTCAGTACAATTGCATTGGATGTGAGGTTAAGTTCAGTCTTAGGAGTCGTAGTTCCACAGTTTACGTGCGAAATATGAACGGAAAATCCAAGTGGAGTTCCGAGTACACGTTTTTTCTCATTTCCAATGTGGAACTTTATCCAGAGTTGTGGTATTTTTCTTTTTCGTTTTGATAGTTCAACGAAACTTTGATGATGAAGTGTATACGGAAGACCAAGTTTTACTTGCAAGATTTTTGTAGAGCTACTTGCTAGAGTAAAATTGCTGCAATTTTTACAAATAGTGTACACATCGCACCAAATTACTCTAGCAAGAAATGTCGCAAGTTACTTGCCAGTGTAATGTAAATATTGTGTGAATACATAAATTCGTATTTATCACCATTTTGAAAATCTTAAAACATATTTGGTATGAATTGAAGGTAAAATTATTCTTGAAAAATAATTCTGCCGGTTTTTCAAGTAAAGCATAATTCGATTTCATTTACGACTTGATCTTTGTTATCGATGAAAACCGCTTTCGCGTAGATACTAGATAGTCGTTTCACTCTCGCAGTAGGAAAACTTTTTCCTCAATCTGCGGCGTTTGTATACTGCATATGTTGAGTCAAGAAATTGCCAGTTTATTCGGTTGTTTGATAGAAACGCGTAAGAAGTAATTATTGCATTCGAGAAATGTCTAGAACACGCGAGAAGTATATAGAACTATCTTCAATATTGCAAGGATGTTTTTTTTCTCCGGGAACTTTAATATCATTAATAAGTGAGCTGTTTGGTTTGAAAGAGTGCAACAATTACATTGGAGGGACCCAAATTTTCGCAACACGTGTCCTGTAACCTACCAATGCTGTAAAAATTATAATTAATAAATTATGCAAAAAATAAAGGAACTCTATGACAGTCATCAATATTGGTAAATCTATTGTCTCTTGGGTGTTATATTTATATGAGTTCATAACTTGAAAGAAAATAAGTCCTTTGTATTGAACCGGTTATAAGTTAAGTTTAGTTTGCAAATACCAGATAAGTATCGTGTGAACTTAAAATTTTCCATTATATTGACTGGAGAACCGAAAATTTAGTGGCAAGAGGATTTGTGATATGATATAATATGCAAACGTTCATTTTGAGCCGCTAAAATTAGCAGATTTGACTGAAGAGAAATGCCGTGCTTCAGTTTTAGCTATATCCTTCATTATGTGTTCTTGAGATATAAAAATCACACCCTTTCCTTTTTTAACCCAGCTCCAATAAACTGCTAGTGGTGTATTAGGACCATTTCACTGAAAGAAATAAGTTGTAGGAAAGAGATTGCTTCAATCAAATTTTTATTGCAGCAATCGAAGTTCATTTATGCTAATAAGAATTAGTTAGCAATAAATATTCGATCGTTCAAGAAAATATTCTTTGAAGGGAATAAAAATGCAGTTCGTGCAATAGAACCGTTCTGTCAAAGACACTCTACTTACGTTGTTGGCGCGATTCTGTTGAAAGAACCGAACAGGAAAATGTCTAGCAACTCAATTTGGATTGCCGCAATATAATGATGGTTGCTGCAATAGTATATTGATTGAAAATACAAGGTTTTCCGGTAAATACTGTTAAATTTATTTTGTGTGACGTTTCGGACTCGACTGAGTCCTTTATCAAACTGATCGACAATATCTCTACAACTGTTATATATACAAATGAAAGTAGGTAAAAAAGGGTTACTAAATTAACTAACAGAAGGGTCAATTAGAAAAACAGGTAAAAAAGGGGGTTACAAAATTAACTAATAGAAGGGTCAATTAGAAGACAAAAGGGGAAATTTACGTTAATAAGGGAGGTCATAAAAACATTAAACAGAGGCGGGGGTTTATAAGAAGGGAAAAAGTTATGAAAGTTGAAATTAATTAATTAGTTTTTGGGATCGAAGATTTTTGGTAAACGTTGTTTTTTCCAAAACGTAGACAAGGTAGCCAAAGTGAAGAGAGGTTGTATCCAGCGTCTCGGTTAAAATTTTGTGGATGTTTGGTTATCTCAATTATTTCTCTTACAATTCTTTGAAAATAGTGTTTCGTCCTGGCCAATATTTTGACGTTGTTGAAATCGATTGAATGGTTTTCTACCGCTGCATGTTCCGCAATTGCTGATGAGTGGACCTGGTTTTTTTGTGTGCAGCGTTGATGTTCACGAATCCTTGTTCTGATGGTCCGTCCTGTTTCTCCGATGTAGACTTTGTTGCAAGACCCGCAGGGAACTTTGTAAATGCCCTCCATTTCCAGTGGGATTTTGTCCTTTTGGTTTCCTAAGAAACCTCGAAGCGTGGTTGCCGTAGAGTAGGTCGTACGTATGTCGGCTTTCCTGAGTACCCTGCCGATTCGATCTGTTGTACCCTCTATGTAAGGTAATGTCACCCATCTTTTTATAGTATGCTCGTTCGTATCTTTTTCTTCCTGGTTCTTCATGGCTTTGGGTTTCTGTTTGCATACTTTGTTGATAGTGCTCCTAGTGTATCCGTTGGCTGCAAAGGTTTTCTGTAGGTGTTCCATTTCGTTGCGAACTGCGTGTGGGTTATCGTTGGTGATAACCTGTGCTCTGTGGATAAGTGTTCTAAGTACTCCTTCCTTCTGCTTGGGATGATGGTGGGAAGACGCATGTAGAAATCTGTTAGTGTGAGTAGGTTTTCTGTATACGGCGAAATGTAAAGATGGTACAGCTTTTTCGACTAGTACATCCAAAAAGGGTAGTTTGCCGTCTTTTTCCATCTCCATTGTGAATTTGATGTTGCTGTGTTGTGAGTTGAGGTGGTCTAGGAACTTATCTAATTCCTCTTTTCCATGCTGCCAGATAATGAAGGTGTCGTCAACATATCGAAGGTATAGTTTCGGTTTTAGTGATGCTGAGTTGAGAGCGTTCTTTTCGAATTCTTCCATGAAAATTTCCGCAACTACTGGGGATAACATATGGGGAAACTCATACCGTATAACAGAGTGGATTTAATCGAATTTTGCTTAACCAACACTTATTTCTCAGCATTAGGCAAACTCTACAAACAGACGGAAGGCGCCGCCATGGGTTCTCCATTATCCCCAGTAGTTGCGGAAATTTTCATGGAAGAATTCGAAAAGAACGCTCTCAACTCAGCATCACTAAAACCGAAACTATACCTTCGATATGTTGACGACACCTTCATTATCTGGCAGCATGGAAAGGAGGAATTAGATAAGTTCCTAGACCACCTCAACTCACAACACAGCAACATCAAATTCACAATGGAGATGGAAAAAGACGGCAAACTACCCTTTTTGGATGTACTAGTCGAAAAAGCTGTACCATCTTTACATTTCGCCGTATACAGAAAACCTACTCACACTAATTTTGTAACCCCCTTTTTTACCTGTTTTTCTAATTGACCCTTCTGTTAGTTAATTTAGTAACCCTTTTTTACCTACTTTCATTTGTATATATAACAGTTGTAGAGATATTGTCGATCAGTTTGATAAAGGACTCAGTCGAGTCCGAAACGTCACACAAAATAAATTTAACAGTATTTACCGGAAAACCTTGTATTTTCAATTCAAAATGTACTGTGAAAACATTCATCAAAAAAAAGTATATTGATTGTTATATCTAACCATAGATTTGCCCCAACTTCATACGTCAATGGATATATTATTATTTGTTATCTAAATTATCTACTTCTCTGGAACATTTACATGTATCCAACAAGTATATAATACCTTACATAGAATCATAGAATCATCCATCCCTATACTATAGTACCTAAATATTTTAGAACGTGCCACCACTATAGCTCTAGAATATAGTCTCTAGAATATAAGTTTAAGATCCTTTTCTCTCTCACCTAGAGTCACTGTCTCACACCCACACCACTTCCACCACAACCAAATTGTTTTTACGAGATATCTATTGGGTCTAACTCCCGTAGAAATTTCAAGGTTTAACCTTAAACAGTTCTTGAGATATGAAACGCTTTTTTAGAAAAATTCTCATCCAACAATTCCATTCTCCACCATCCCATAAAAACTGTATTTGGCAAACTCCCCTTTTCTGTCTATAAACACAAATCAAATTTAATGTGTTTAGTGTTATTGGTTCGTGAGATCTAAAGTTTTCATTTCCAACCCTGGTACTCTACTGATCGCCTGAAAAATTGTATGTCCGATCTATTGTCCTAGTGTTCCGACAAATACCAAGTTTCAAGTTTGTAACCTTACCGGTTTAGGAGAATGTCTCAAACTAAACTTTAGGTCGTAATATTTTTTCCTTCCTCTCGTACCCATCCACTCAAGTCTACAATTTTTTGCAAATCGCTCCACTATATACCTATGTTATGTTCCAAATTTCAACTTCATAGCGTTCCTGAAATAAAGTCAACATTTTTCGTTGCTTCACCTTCTTTACACCCGCCGAAATTAAAAAGTTACACCCCCACCCTTAAAGAACTCTACCAAACCATACGATCTCTAGATATCAATGTAATTAAAAACTCTAGGTGATAAGATGTTAAACTGCCGTAGGATAATGCCAGCATAGCATAGGTTCTTGGGCAAGTGAAACAATGCCAGAAAGCATATTGGCTGGCGGATATACTTCATCCATACAGAGCTAAACATGAAAAAATTATTAAATTTATCCATCTGGGTTTCTTTCTATTTGAAAGTCAAGCCAACCTACTAACAAAGGCAAACTCAGTTCCATCTGGTCAAAGCTATTCATAATGTCTATTAAAACTATATAAAAACTTGTTAAAAATTAATTGTGTACTAATATGCAAATGCAGTAGGTACAACTAAATTACAATTTTCTTGATATCTTTCCTTTCCATTTATAAACTCCTCGAGAGTTCTTCAAACTGATTTGAATAGCTACAACACACTTGTTGCCTTATACGGCGTGAAAGTTTAAAATTAATTTCAACTAAGTAGCGCACTCTTACCATAATTCATTCAAGTTCATTGAGCACTCACCTAATTGCAAGTAGTTTAAAACTAAAGTCTAAATGAGTCAATCACGAAAGGTTTAATGCATTTCTATTCTTTCCCCGAAAGTTCTACTTTCATGTTCAGTAGTTCGAGTTAGAAAATTTTATTATTAATTCGAACTAGATGAACGACTTCCTGCCTGTATTTCAAATTCACAATTTTTCAAATCGAAATGAAAAAAACTCGAAAAATCAGCATAAAATAACACTTAAAAAGTTGAGTTGGTTTTTTGACTGTTTCTTCGTTTTCAGTCTTATATAGCACACATGAATGGCACTGAAACTATTGCCCACGCGTCAGGTATATAAAAATAAACCGAATGAACAGAAAAAAGCGCAACAGATTTTAAATAAGAGCCATCTCTTTTATCTTTAGTTTCAGTACACCAGAGTTACGGGTTACAAAATAGCAAAATGCGTTTCTTCATCATCCGAGCACCGGAAATCGTTTCAAGTGTTGCATGCACAAATACATGACACATCCTCAATAATTTATACATAGGTAAAAAATCAGTTCCAGCGTTGCTACGGAGTGCCTAGCTATAAGCAAGACGTGTTTCGCCCACCCGAAATCATAGAGTTCGCTACTGGACAAAGTATTGTACGTTAACGTTTGCGCGATATGTGCAATACGCAAGAGCGTGGCGCATCCCGCAACACCGAATGCAAACAAAATATTAGCAAGCCCAAGGCCCATATTGTCTGCAGTTGTCGCATGGATATCGGTGATCGGAGCGCCATCTTTAGTTGCTGATGGTACACAATCATAGATGGAAAATTTATACGTTATGAATGCATCGTGTGCACTTGGTTAACTTTGCGCCCACACGCCGACATTTTCATTGCAGTGCACAAAATAGTGGAACATTATCGGAAATCAGTAACACAAAACGGAGAGCTGACTACAGTCGAAGTCTGTTATAATAATCGAATATATCGTTGTATTAGTGCGTCCATTCATAACTTTGAATGGGTTAAGATCCAAGATAGCGCAACGTTCAGCAAAGGCAAGGGGCGCATACGCCAATGATTGAATGGACGGGTTTGCGTTAATCCGCCAATTTCAGTGTTTGCAGGGTTGTTTGTTCAATTTGTTAGCCCCGTTGGATCCTTAAAATTTTAAATGGGTCAAGTTCACACATCAGGATTACAGAAGCTCCTTTTCACTGCGCTGTTTATTAAGTCTCGTTCTTCTGATTGCGATACAGCCCAAGTTGGGCCCTGACCTCCGCTAGCTATTTAGTTGGCGAATGCATTTTTTTTTATGACTTTGAAAAGGTCGCGTGGGTGAAGGCGTGAGCGCTTTTTCTTCCTCATTCGCATATTGAATGGAGCCACAAGTGAATAAGCGAACGCTAGGCAAGCGCGCGCTAGTCAACATCTTCAGAGGTCACACTTTTTTGTTCTTCTACTTGTTTGTTGGTTGAAATCTTCGTCGCTGTTGTAATCGGTTGTTGTTTTTTTTATTCAATTTTATTTTATTATGCTAAAATACCAGTTTTTTGATGTTTAGGTTTAAACCAATGCTCTCAACGCATACACTAATACACCATACTCAGCCACACTCGTACGTGCGGTGGTTCTGTTGTGATTTCTTTCAGTCAAATTAATTAAATTACATATCCGTTATTTTCTCGTTGATCTGCGGTATTCATGTTGGTCGTGTTGCTCCTGCAACATTTCATTTCGGTGAAGAAACTTGTCGAGATCATATGCGGAATGAAAGAAAGACCACGAAACATTCGAGGAGCGAGTGGAAGCAGCAACAACAACAAGAAATTTCCATCTTATGAACATGACCATATGGTCGAGTGTTGTTACTTTTAGAGTTTTAGACTCACCATGTATCTTTTTTTTTTTGATCATCTAGACAAGATTATAAATGCTAAATGTTGTGAACTTGGCGGGCTGGCATTTTTCTTCTCATCCTCAACTTTGACTCGTGCCATTGCGTTTCATCTACTCCGGGGCTACGGGCGGCGAGCCGCGCGGAGACGAAAAACGAAAGATTTAAGCGAGTAACTTGATTTTTTTTGCTTTGCATATTTATGAAATTTATTGATGTTGATTTTTGGATAGGATGTTTCTCTTGTTCATTTTTGAAGTGATGCAGTGAATTTTTCAAAAATTATGAATATAAAATTGCGTTTTTTGCTCGATATTTCGAAGCATTTATGGGGTTCTGGTAGGATCTCAAAACAAAATTTGTGAGGATATCGGATTCTTTTTATGGCGTCTTTCTCCCTTGCGTTATATTGACAGGACTGAAAAGAACATTCTTAGTTCCGTCCACGAAGGTGATTTCATCATTATAAGCTGTATTTGTAGTCTAACTAGAAAAGAATTAAACTCGCTTGTGTACTTCTTTGACATGCAACTGTGCTGATCTTTTTTCAATTAAACTTTATAATGGTACACGGAGAAAAATTAATCTAATTTGGAATAAAGTCAATACCCTTTACAAAAAAATCAGTCAGTTTTAAGACAATCCAATTATTTACTGAATCAATAGACTCGACAGACAATCGATTTTATCCAACTTTGAATTACCCTACCCAACGTTTTACTGGGTTCATCCAATATTACTGATATTCGGTATTTGATTTAATAATTTACTATAAACGTTTACTGCAAATAAGTAATTTTTGATTGATTTCTGTAATTCTTTTTCTGATAACAAATTTTCAATTTTAAATATAATCTTATTATTCGTAACTTTTCTTTGGGACATTTCTTCTTTACTTTGGTCACCTGTCATACACCTGCCCTTCGTCGATATTCACTTATGCTGTTTCCGCTCTTTTACATCATCTGAATGTTTTACTTTATTATTTATAATACAGTATTGTTATTGATTTTAAAAAAAAAAAAATTTGCTGCCCTCAAAATTTTTTTGTGTACATTTCATGACTAGTAGACACGAAAAAAGCAATAAAAATTTTCACTCCGTCTGTCCGCCGCACGCCGTACGCCGTACGTCGACCGCCAAAATCCTTGGAAGGCTCGTAGCTCTCAAACCAGTGGAGCTATTAAATTAAAAAAATGTCTAGGAATAGACTGGGTAGACCCCTTGAATTGACATTATTTTCAGGGGTGGGGATGTGGGGGGGGGGAAGGTTTTAGACGAAAAATTTTGGTTTCTAGATCTCAGCAACCGCTTATGTTAAGAGACTGAAACTTGGAATTTCAATAAAGCTTTGATAGTGGACCCATTTGCAAAAAAATTGATGATATGGGTGGAAGGGTGTGGGAGTAGAGGGGAAAGCAATGCGTCCGAAACGCAAAAAAGTCGAGATCGACACATTCTAAAATCCATATCTCCTAAACCGTTAATAGCAAGCAGTTAAGACTTAACAAATATCTGTAGTTATACTAGGTGAGTAGATTGAAAAATTTTTGGGTGGGGGTAGTGGCGTACGGGGGTGGGGGTTGAAATACTTAACATTACGATATCTCCCAAACCAGTGGCACCAGAAAAACAAAATTCGGTTTGGATATAAAGCTTGATAAAAAAAGATTGCTCAAAGTAAAATCTTTGCATGGGCGGGGGAGTACGTAAGTGGAGGGGATAAGAATTTTTCAATAATAACACGTTTCATATCTCAATAGATAGATAGATAGATAGATGCTTCAAATTGTTACCAGAAGTAGGCCTAATAGAACCCTAGTAGGGAAAAAAAGTTTGGGGGTGTGGGTGTAGAGGGTGAGGGTGGGGAAGGGTGAGAAAGAAAAAGCTCCGATGCTTATATCTTAAGAATCTATAATGATAGGAAGCTGAAACTTGGTATTTAGATAGAGCTATAGTAGTGGCATGGTGGAAAAATAAAATTTTTTTTAGGGGTAGTATGGTACGGAGGTGTGGGGTGTTTTTCCTAACTTTAGAACGGCTTATTAAGTTGAAACTCGGTACGTATATGTGAATTAACTAGAAAAGTAGATCTGATAAAAAAAAATTGAATATTCATTGGCGTTCAGAAGGGGGGGGGGGGGCAAAAAAAATATCAGTTAATATAAAATGCATATATTTTCACGATTTTCGTCATATCTATTAGGTCTTTCGAAATATTGAATTCATTTTTATTCTACGGATTCTTCATATGAATACCTAGAATGCGTTTTCAAGATTTTTTGAAATTCGACCCCTACGAGGGAAACTGGTTGTATACTTTTTCATGAATTCCACCATGTTTCTCAGGTCTAATCAGATATCGAATATCTTTTCACTTCCCCAGGCTTGTTTAATAATAACCTATTTTTAAGTTTTGTTTTTTTCAACCTCTAGACCACATCCCGGAATATGACCCAATTATTTAATTCATATGTTTCACCCTTTTCTAACCGCTTCCCGAACTTTTTGTTAGGTTTTCAGTCACATAGTAACATACACCGCATCCCCGAATTGAACTTCTGCCTGAAAAATAATAAAGTTGCGCCCAGACTGTTGGCAGATTTTTTTATAAACGTTTTGTATTCAATTCAGCACTTAAAGAAATTAGTGGTCATAAACGTCAAATTAATTCGTTGCTATTGAGCATAATAAAACCGAGTGCGATTACGCGTGCAAAACCCGTGAGATCGGACAGACGGTCTATTCGAATTCGAACGTATGAACCGACGGCTTCTTAGGTTTTGACATGAAAATTGTTTCATTCCTCTTATGGAAATTGGTTTGGTTGGCGGTTTTTGTCTTAACTGAAATTTATTACCGAATAAATGGAATTGGATTGTCGTGAGAATTGAAGGTGTGGTTGCTTGAATGATATGGCAGGTAGCAAAAAACCGTTTTGATGTGCCTTGCTCTGTACGTTGCACAGATTTTGTTGTTTATTTGGTGCTTGGATTTAATCGTTTTCTTTATATCTACAGATGAATGAGTTCAAACATGCAATTTGGGTAGATCTCCATAATAACAAAACATACACGATTAAAAGCCGAAGCAATTGATACAGGAAATGTCCAATAAAAATAATTCACGGGACAAATTGTCCAGTGACTTGGTGTGCTTAACCTTCTAGAGCCAATCGAATGGGGTCCAAACAATAAATTTGAATAACAATAGCTTTGGAAATTCATCTTGCGATCCATAATCGTCTTATCTTTTGACATATGTTCGAACATCACTAAATCATTGGCTACGTTGTTTGATCCTATGCAGGACAACTTGAATGCGCGACTTTTTAGACGTAGTCGTTGCTTGCCCTCAGATCAGACTTCTTAGAGTGTCGATCGGTAAAGCCGAAATATCTGCCATAATTCAAAATCAGGCTTATAGCGAAGGTAAGAGTTTCCACAAAGACGAATGGAAAACACGGAGCCAATCAACCAAAGATCGGATTAAGTTACCGAAATAAAAGACAGAAGCCAGAAACAAGTTGGTCTCGACTGCGTGTTAGAATGTCAAAGTGTCGTGCTATGCCTCCTTCTTGTTAACCCTTTTCTTGGGGAGACCTTTTTATCTCAAGTCCTTCTCTGAGACGAAGAGGATCTGACAAGCTGGAGGAACGTATGTCAGCATCTTAATCTCGTCTTGATGTCCAACTTCCCATTAGGAAATAAGCGATCGAAGAACGCGAATTTTTTGGTCGACGTAGAGGTGATCGGCAGATGACAAGCTACAAGCAAAGAAGGTTTAGACGGCATTCACCTCGTGTACTTAGTGCGGATTGAAGTTGAGATTGGGATTGAGTTTGGTCCCCTCTGGTAAGTGATGAGGATCGATTCAGGTAGCTCAACCATAGGGAATTGTGACATTTTTTCCAATTCGCTGTTATCTACCATTTGATGTTATTTTTAGATGATGATTACCCAGTCTCAGTTTAGCATATCGCACTCAACTAAATGAATTATTATAATAAAGTAGACATTGTATTATATTTGTATTGTATCTAGTAAATTGCTTCATGATGTTTATGATGCCTCTTAGGGGTTAATTTTTTTGAGGTATCATCCCAAGTAACACAGATCTCTGTTTTCGGGTTCTTGCAACGTTGTTACGGACCTTTCAACAGCAATTTGGTTGCGATGGAACAGTGAAACAACCACCTGGCAACGTTTTTACAACGTTGTGAAGTTAAAAGTGGGAGATAGAATGCAGCTGTGAGGACGTTGTAGCAAACCACCGAACAACCTTAAAACAGCAAATAAGTTGTCCTGACTAAATCTTCTTTTAAACAGCAAAAAAGTTGCGAATGAGATTCGAAAATAACGAAAAAGCAAAAAAAGAAAACTCCTTCTTCTACTACTTTTTCAGTTCTTTTTTTCTTACACACCTTTTTTTTATAAATTTTTTTTCCGCTCGCCGCGGCGCGGCGCGGCGCTACTACTACAAATTTTTTTTTAATGTTATGTATTTTTAAATTACCTAAAGTTTTTTTCTGGAAACATCGATCGACTGCAGGGTTCGAACCTAGATCCTCTGAAGAGATTTTCGTACACGTACAAGTCGCAATGCGCTAGCCTGTTGCCCCACCGTGGTAATATTTGAAAGGTTGTTTTTACGTGATTATGTGTTCATGGACAGGAGCGTCCAAAAATAAGGAAAAGAAGTGGCAGTTTTCTAAATACGAACTGATTTTTAATGTATGATTGTTAAATTTAAGGCTGGTGTACCGAAAATTAGCATAGAACAACAATTTTTCAGGCCATGGCTCCCATTGGAGTACGTAGTCGACATGTGTCTTGTTGTCGACAACAAAGTTCGAGGGCTCTCGGTAGTCTCTTATACTTTTTCTGTTTTTTTGCTGATTTTCCGCACTTTTGAATGGCGTACAGCGTGATCTTTGGTCGGATTTTCACTTCATAAACCGAAAAGTATCGCTACAGAACTAATAGCTATTAAATATTCCGCACTGTTCAGTATTTACATTAATATTTCGAATATTTTGAATCCAATTGCAACTGAAAATTTTTTAAAAAAAATTTATGAGTCGAGTGGTGATTGAACCCACGACATCGCGAAAGCAATGTAATTGTTGACAGCTGTCGCTACAGAGAAAAGGTTGTAAATACAGCCGATTGGTTGTAACAACTATTCTTCTGTTAAAATGCGCATTCCTTCCATTTAGATCAAAATAACCGCAACTAAAACTCTGTAAAAATGGAAAATTAAGTCATACAGATATTTGGTTATTTTGCCTTTTGTGCCAACGTTGGAGCAACTCTTAGTTCTAACCTTTTGGTTATCGTGACTTTTTTATCCATTGTGATGGTTGACACAACGTTATGACAACAATTAAAGTTCTGCGATGGAAGAACAAGTTGCCTTGTGTTACTTGGGATGAACCTCGAGCTGCTATCAACCAATATTGAAAGTAACAATAGAGGAGGAACATAAAGGAGTGAAAAATTCTAAGTGGCCGATTTTTCTTCTTATTCCTGATTGAATAACCGTTAATTTATTTTTGGTCGTGCTATGATGAAAAAATCCTTACGATACTATGAATATTAACATTATGAAGATGAGATATGTTTCATCAAAACTAGGAAGAAATTCATTACTCACATGAGCTTTTTAATACAATGAAAATAAGCATCAAATATAATGGGATATTTAATTGGTCAGTATTTAGTATAAGCAGAAAATGAGTGACCGTAGACATTTGTGAATTTGTGTTATGAACAGACGAATATCTGTTCGCCTTAAAGTTAAAGATATCATATTAAGCTACATGCAAATGAATTCGAGTGTACAAATTATATTTGAAGGAAAATGGTTAAAAAACCCTTCTAATTGAAATTATCTTAGCTTATAACTACATAAAACTATCTTAATATATTTTCGTATAATTGTTTGGTACTTCATGAGATAATAAGATGAACGGCCGAGAGACCGACACACTTGAAACTTGAAGGCAAGTTGAAACTGAAATCATCGACTAATAAAGATAGAATGTCTAAATATTATACATAAAGGTCTTCTATTTCCTCCCTTGTATCTTTTATCAAAATCAATTGTGACTTATATTTAGTTGCTCTACCAAAACATGAATGGATATGTATTTATGAAGTTTTATTTCTTGATGGTTGGTATCAGCCGTGAAGACCACTTTAAACTTTGGTTCGATCCATCTTGATGCTGCAATTTAAATAATGATTGAACTTTACTGATGAGTTCTCTTATAGTAGTTTTGAATTTGTGTCCATCCGTGTCATCAAGTTGGAAGGAATTCATCGATTTATGTAGCTATAGCTGACTTTTTTAAAAGTTATTACGATATCTAGCGCCAACATTGTTTAACTATTGTATTCTATTTGAAGCCAATTGATAATCCTGAGACCAGTTTACCTCTGTTGTTTTTTGCTGGTGTTGTTAGCATTTTCCATTTTAATCAAAACAGGAACTACAAGTAGCAATATTTTGATCAATAGAGTATTTGAAGACATCGTTTTTCCTTCTCTTTCGTTCTCATATCGTCGTCTCGAGCTCTCAAGTCTGAAGTGGATGTAATACTGGCAGGAGAAACATTCTTTCGATAAGTTTCTGGTCAAACTGTAGAATTTCCATTGATACAAATTTCTTGTTCACCTAGCCTTGCTGAATGATGGCTGGCGGTGATGCAATCTTAAAAGAGACTAGAGCGGTCTGTGCTAAACACGTTCCACAAAACCGCAAAAAACAGAGAAAAATAAAAAATTAGTTGACATGTTTGGCCCGTACAGACACTCACAAACACCATAAGTTTATGAATGAAATTTCGCGCAATTTGTTCAAAAGACCTAACAAATAAGCAAGGGGTCTAACCTGTCTTGGCATCAGTTCAGCCATAGCTCCAATGATACTTAAAATAAAGCCTCGAGCTTCAAGTCTCAAGGCTAAGTGCAGCCAGGTTCGTATATAAATTCATTAGAACTTCCTCCTTTTGCCCACATCTTGGCGAAAAGAAATGTTACATGGCAAGCATTTCAACTTATCACCTGGCAAAAAGTAGCTTCTGTGTAATATGCAAAACAGATTTTTTTGTCTTTTTTCGAGAGGGTGGGGGGAATCAAGTACTTTCGTGTGTGTTTCATTCATATTTCGAGAGGCAAAACCACAGCATTACAACATACACAGAAACAAGTAAGACTTAAAAGTTAGAAAAGGTCGTCTACCTGTTTCTCAACTTTCATTCATCTTCGAAATGCAGATTCCCCATTTGGACCAAGTGGAAACGCGCGCACGAGAGCTCGATCAACAATATCGCGCAACAACATTGCACCACTACACTGAAATTCATTCATAAATTTGTGTTTTTGATCGAGCTGTGGCTTTATGTGTGACATGAAGTCATTCTTTTATGTGCCTCGACTATAAAAAAAGCGTTAAGCGTACAATACAACAGAGCTTGTATGCCGTACGCGATCGCCCTGTGTCTTTGAACGTAGGTAGGTTTTTCAAAAGGCTGGTGATAGTTGCGTGTAAAGCGATTTAAAGTTCTGTGTGGAACGGAAATAGGTGCGCCCTGAATAACTGTCACTGAATATGTTCTTTGGATGGATGCTGTAGAGCATTTATCACTAGATCGGCCTTACTTTGGGAATAATGCAACAAGGATTGCTGGAAACTATGAGCAGACAAGTTTATCAAGCCCCCAGCCTAAACTGCTAATAGCATCCACGATACTTCGAAAAAAACTCTGTTACTGTCCAAGATACTAGAAAATAACGGCTTAATCTCAAAATATAATCATTTTCGTTGGTCCTTTCGGATTGAGTGGTCCAGGTTTGAAATTATAACTAAATTGTTTGTCTTGAAAAGAAACATTTTTTTAAATTAATTTACTTAGATAGATCGAGATTTTATGCACTATGTACATGTAGAAATGTTTACATCAATATCACCAGACGAACTTTCCGACTGAGATCGAGCTTTGCTCTGACTATTGCCATTTAAGGGCATCACGGCAGTTGATTTTGATATTAATTTGGATTGCAATTAGACTATAGTCCAAAAAAACTGTTGCGTTATTGCACTTTAGAGTGAAACCCCATCATATAGAAATCCTTCCAAAAATAGACACTACTGTGTCGATTTAACCAGATTCTGGGACTATACTTATACTCGGACGTTTAAAAACTGTCTTCACAATTTATTAAGCGTTTTATTCGAAAAGATTAAATTAAAAAGAATCCCATCTAGAATCAATTATTTTAGAATAATTTATGCAGACCATGAAAAGTGTCAATTTTTGTAAATCCATTCAGCATAAATTAATATAGTTCTCTGAAGAGGTTATCTTAATTAAAAAGATTCAAAGTAGCTGGCTACAAATACTTTTTTTTTCTAACTTGAAATGTTCTTTAGTTATGGCATAGAAAAATTTGTTGATTTTGAAATTTTTGAATTTTTGAAAGTTTGTACGATTTGAAAAATATTGACAATGTATGGATAAGAGAATAGGAGCGCAATAAGGTCTGCTTTTCATGACTTCATTCTATGTAGAACCAGTGAAGAATTTTAAAAAATACCCGTCGCATCTGCCAAAATTCAGAAAAAAGTGGAAGAAAATTCACCGAATGACTGCAAGGTTAGAGGAGAAAAATGCTGACAGGACATTATTTAAACTAGTAATTATAGAAATGTTGGTAAACACGACAACAAGTAAATGTTCCCGTGAGGAGGAATGAAGGCTGGGAAGGGAAGTTATCGAAATATAAGAAAAATAACGAAAACCAATTATTTTAATAGCGGAAGCTGCATGTATGAGCGCATAGCTGCTCTGCGGAAAGAAGCTGCAAAAAGTACCCAGCGTCCAGGTTTAAAAAAATACCCAATTGTTCTAACTGCTTCTGTAGCCCTGTTGTTTTACTATAGACAACAATTTTAGAAAATATCAGTATTTGAATATAAATTTAGAGTGTAAGTCCAAAAATTCCGTCACATGAAACATTAAATCCAAAAATTCACATATCCATCATATTATGAAAGAATTCCGTAGGCCGAAACAACTTGTATGGTGTCCGTAATATAAGTAACAGAAATGATAGACTTACTCGTACTTATAATACTATCCACAAAAAATTTCCTGCCATTATGTTTATATTATTTATCAAATTTTTCTGAAATCGGATGTTTTTATTACTTTCGTAATAATCCATATTTTATATGTATCTTATTCTTTTGAAGCTCTTAATAATTCAAACGTTTTTATTAGTTTTTAGCTCAACAGATACATACAGGTTTGACTTGTGCAAATGTTAATGAGAAAACTGATCATCACCTTTGGATTAAAGATGATGAACCTTTACACAAGCATCTTTCACATGGGATTAATGTTTGGCACTCACTTTTTTGAACAGGTTTGCTTCATTTTATATATATTGATTTAGCTTAAATAAAAGATTAAAAGAGAGCGTAAAGTCATTGAAAAGGAACCTTACGAATTTTTCTGAAAATATTCCATAACTCCAGTTTTTACTAATGCCAAATTCAAAGGTTTTTTTACTATACAGAAAAATGGATCGGTAGATATCCTTTGTAGAAAAAAGTAGAAGTTCGCAGAGTACTTTAAAATCGAATTTCAGATGGGTGAGTGAAGAGCAAAGACCACCAACGTTCTAGGTATGAATCATGTATGAATGACAACAACTTGGTAATATCTAGCCCAAAACATAGTTTAAAGAGGGATGTAAGAACTGGTTGTTTATATGTCATCTGAAATGAACTATATTATCTTAAGCATTATTCACAGTGTCCATTAACCAAAGAGAGATGATAAAAGGACTTCCTTTTATGGAATGTATCAATAATATTTAGCTACGTATCTGTTTAACCCTTTCAGTCACCGTGTCTACAGTTGTAGACATCAAATTATAAGAAAGATATCGCACGAGCTAAGCCGGTTTGTGTATTGCATCCTTAAAATTTCTTTAGTTACATTCTTTTGTTTCCGAAAATGTTCATTTCGTTGTGATTCGATAAACAGGGCAGACGTGATACAACAAAATAGTAAAGTTACTCAACAGAAAAAAATTTAATTCGTGACCGAAAGGGTTAAAAACATTTCTACTTTGAAAACCAGCTGAGTCTTTGCGCAACTTTCACTTAATCAAATGGCATTGAACCTATAACCTAAATGTTTTTTTATTTATATTTTAAATGTCTACCAAACATGCTAAACTTATCTATTCGGCGCCATATTTCTCACGTGAACGTTTTAGGTTGGGGTCTATAATTCCAGACCTGTCATATGTACGTGTGATTTGTAGCCATGGAGCAGTAAATGCATAAGTCGACGATACCAACTATGATTTGATCGAGAAAGAGAAAACTGTAATCATAATGAATGCCAGCTCTTAGTTTATATTTACCTATGAAAACTCAAACTGACTAGACCCAAGCCAAGGAAACCGACGAGTTTGAAAAAGTAATTTATTTAAAATAAAAGCCGATCATCTTGGTCTCGTAAAGACAGCGACTACACTACAAACGCATACATTCATTTGAATTTTCATTAGCACTTTACCGGTACGGACGTTACGGGAGGAACGAAATAGCCAAAGACACAATTCATTCGCACTCAATAAATAAAATCCTCCCATTACCACAAATCAGTGCAACATATTCACCAACGTGCGACTGAGCTCGTATCAAATGGCGTTGCGATTACGACGATATTGCAGACTCCTTGCGACCTGAGAGGGATTGAAAATAGGAGGTAACTCTTCGAACATGTTAAAATGCCAACGGACTGTTAAATGCAAATGGACATTTAACACAATCCACCCGTCTCATAAAACACTGCTGCAATACAATAAACGTCACAAGGATTGCAGAAAAAACAATCCAACGCAGCGATAAAACCGAGATGGAAAAACTATTTTACTTCATTTTTTTAATGTTTTTAAATTTTTATCTTTTCATGTCGTAGAGACATCTCGTGCTGAACGCACTTCACCGTAAGATATTTATAAGAGGAAGATGCAAATGAAGGACAGGATGTACGAGTAGTATTTACTAGGCACCAGGAGGACCATAAGTACCGCTCCGGTATGACACAGGTCGTATTTATCGCATCCAAACCTTAAAAGGCTGGGTCCCTTGTTATTTGTCCTAGATGAGATGCATTCAATCTGATTTACGAGATAATCAACAGCCATCAGAAAATTATGGAACAAAAGAAAAAACAACTGGAAACATGCCCACTTTCGATGCAAAGAAAGACAAATGTTCAGACCGCACATCTCTTACCGACGAAAACAAAAGACTTAAGCGAGTAACCTGCCTTTTTTTCGAACGAATGACTCGCCGAACGCTTACTTTTATTGTGCTATAAGCGCACTCGTGCTGGTACTGGTATTGGTACTCATCATCATAAAGGTCTGTCAAAGAGACGGTAATGTTGCCTCGGACCCCCTCTCCCCTTCCGTGCAGCACTGCATTTATATTTTAATAAATTAAAAACTATTACCGTGTCGTTCTAGTGCACTCCTTGAGGAAGACTTATTGTCGGGCAATTTGAATAATTAATGCGCGCTGAAAACGAGGCCTATAAGGCTAGATCCAATTATGGGCGGACGAAGGCAAAAATATTAGTTTGAAATCGAGTCTCGCTACGAGAATTGCTCCTTGAAAGATGAGATGAGATGAGATGCTTCGGAGGGAATTGCTTAATTAGACCCCTTTGTATTGCGCATTCAGTTTAGTATCCAATAAGCTATAAGAGTTAACGGGTTCATTTAGGGACACGTAATAAATTAATAGCTAGGACTGAGAAGGATGAAGTCAAGGTAACCGGCTCTAAGCTGCTAAGTTTTATAACTTTGATGTAACAGTAGGCAGTATAGTGGAAATTTTTAGAAGTTCACACCTTTGTTTTAGTACCTGCTGTAATGAACAGATCCATTGCACATAGGTATCCGTACATGTTAGATCTACCACCCACTAACGAACTCAATTAAATATTTACTAAGAAAACCAAGTTGTAAATCAATCATTTTCATTAAAGAAAACTGGCTGATTGATGTATTTATTTATTGCTAGTGAGGGGTTCTTTACTCCAACCTATTTATCGATACAGCTCCTGTTCGTTCGTTCGTTCGTTCTCCAGATAAAGATTTCAAAGGAAAGCTAAATAATTTCAACTTCCAACTTGCTAGATTAGGCAGCAACTGTGTTATAACCACCATCCATCGAGTATAATACTGTTTTCCTTAAATTTTAAAATGTTAAAATTAAAAAGTTGTCGCCAATCATTCACCTCATGTCGTTCATTATACCCTCTAGTCAAAATAGAGGGTATTAGCAGCCAAGAAATATACAAACTGAAATAAATGGTAGTGCATGGTTTTCCAGATTCTTGGTTTATTTAATTTTATTTTTAGGGTAATCCTATTTAATAAAGTCTCGCATTTGAAAAATTTGAAGTTGAACATTGGATGACTGTGAAACATTGATGTCACTGATAAGGGGCGTTTTGGCAGAGAATGATGAAAATTAATTATTAATCTTAAGAGAAATATCAGCCGAGGAGGTGATGAAATAGATATGACGGAAATTTTGAATTGACAACAGATAAATCGTTCAAAAATTTCAGAAGTTGGATTTCAGCATATTGTTTTGTTATTGTTGAGACAAGTGACACATAAAAAAATCTTTATATTATTGTTTTGTACTTTCATTCTTGAAACTGTTCAGATGCGAGTATAATTCGGAAATGGTTATTTTATAAGTAAGTAATAGTTGAAAGATTGCCCATATGGTATAATCTATTGATTCTTATGCAATTTTTGATAGTTGGTATGAAAATTAAAAATAATTTTGGAGCCCGTGAACTTAACTTCTGATTTTCTGTAGTTTAATGGTTATGCTATTCAATACTTTGTTTCAACAATTATTCTAAAGTCTTGCTTTAATTTTCACACCTTATCTGATTCAAATGAAGTCGTTTTCATATATCAGTTTTCAAAGAATTAACCGTAGTCTAATTTAAATTTTTTAATCTGACGATCTCAAAATTTTAATGACGGGTGGAAAATCATTCACCAAAGTGTGCCATTTCAACGACCATTCATGTGTTAATTTTTTTAGCATCGTAAAGTGGATGAGTCACACCATAGAATATTGTCGAATATTTTATTAAGCATTTGCTGTATATCTGAATTTCGGACCCGAGTCTGAGTATGTGTAAATTGTGAACAGATTTATTACTGCTTCGAATTATTACTGAAATAAACATTAAGTTTATTTGTCCAGTTGACCATCACATTCTCGACTGCTTTGAAATCCTTTTGTTACTGATTATCTGCGCAGTTGAATCGCACAAATTCTTTTAAAAGATTTTGTACTTATCGTGATGTCAACTTAGCGTACTTATCCATTTAATTCCTAATTTTTATGCTATAAGGAAATATTTGGTAGGTTACACAACTCGTTCAGAAAAAAATTTCTCCTCGCGTTTCCATTCGAATTTTGTTGACATTTTCCTTAGCATCTCCACGATTGTTCATCCGAATGAATATATGTATAAGCACATATTTTTAAAAAACATGTGTATGCTACTCGAAGCACTTTGACTTAATTTTATTTATTTTCAATTCTTGGTTCTACTAGAAAAAAGTGTTTAAAATCTGTTGTCATTCTTTCGAGTAGTTTTCATACAAAAAAAAATACAAAGGTACAGTACTATCTCGATAATTTGACCCCCCGCAAATGTGAATTCTTCGATAATGTGAACAAACAAAAATTTATATTATGTCCCTTGTTATGTGAATTTCTTGGCATAAAATAAATTCCAATTTTAACGTCAAAACAAACAAAATATCATTCCTGGGGGAAAGAGATCTACATATGTATAACACATCTATGAATGCGAACTTTAACCCTTTGCCCTGCAGCCTATATCTCATGTAGAGATACCTGCAACTCCACGATTTAATTAGTTATAAATGAATATGTAATGAAATATACGTAAACGAGTAATATAAACACAGGCTGTGTTTTTTACAAAATCCAGAAGAGGAAGTTTGGGATGTTGAAGATGAGCTTCCGCTAGCTTGCAGTTAGTCGTCAAAGAGGATCGCTTGCTGCAAATTCAGATGAAAATGCAATTCAGGAAGTGCAAAAGCTTCTTTGCACTCTTTAAGGAAATGCAGAAATTTCGCATGGTGAGATCCAATCATGGCTGCATGAGGAGAAAAATAGCTTATGCGATAGTTCTTCTGAGGATGAAAGTGTAGAAAATCAGGATAAAGTAAGATCTATCGTATCGCATACTTCCGCTATACAAAGCGCGAATATATTGATGGATTGGGCACAGGAAAATAATATAAGCGCAAACGCCTTATTAACATTGCCCGACATACGGAGTACTGCAATAAAATTATCTTGCACTGCTTTGCGTCAGACAAAAATAACATCATTTTTTTCAGAACAATAAATAGTGTTAAATTTAAAAAAATAAGTAAACAATTAAAATATTTTCTTTTCTACGCTTCGATTAATATGTATATGAATTGAATTCACGATACCCTTGAACAATGTATTTTTTAGTCTGGACTGTAAGCTTAGTTTTGGCATTTTTTTCAACTAAAATAATTAAATACAAATTATTATCTTTAAAAATATGACTGTAATTATTAATTTACATATTATGCCAATACAATTGTACTATTATATTGCTGTATATGCTCTCCGCTAATGTGAATTCCTCGACAAAGTGAACTATCTTCTTTTTAATTAGTTCACATTATCGAGGTAGTACTGTATTAAATTGGAACTTCTATGGTGGGAGCATGGCGAGCATGTTTTCGAATTCCGCTATATTTTTTTAGGTCTTTTGAAGTATCTTTCCTATTGATTTAACGATTAAGGGGGGAAATACCTTTAGAATCGTAAAAAATAGGCATTTTTCGGAATTTTTTTTTAGAGGGTATTAAATAATCGGATCATTGTGAAATTTGGATATGAGTTTATTATAACTTTGAACTTAACAAAAAAAAAAAAAAAAAAATTCCGGATGTCCAATAAAATGGCGGCGTTATGAAGATTCTTCGGACGCCTGTTTCTCGCGACATCAAAAAGTGCTGCAGCTGCCATTTTTTTTTTTTTGATCTAAAAAGGATGAAATAAGTTTCTTTCATTTACTGACATATTAAGGGGAAGGATATACCTAAAAAATGATGAAAAAGTGCAAAATTGAAAATTTGGAAGCCATTTTACTTGGAAGGTCAAATTTTCGACCATTCTTTCAACATATTTGACTCCCAAAAAATTATTTATTTACACGCTACCTTCCAAATTTTAGATATATCCTTCCGGTAATACTACTGAGAGAAACCTTTCCAAATTTCATCCAAATCGGTCGATAGCTTTTTGAGCTACAACACGAGCAGTTTTTGAAAAAGTAATTTCGAGATAATCGCGTTTAAAGTTTCAACATTTTATCGTTTCTAGTACCACATGCTGTCGCCGCGCTCTAAACTATGTGCGATAATTTCGAAAATATTCAATATTTCGTGTTATCCTTTAGACAGTATATTCTAAAGATATCATAGTTTCGAAATATGCAAAAAAAAAAATCAATTTATTGAAATTTCTAAAGGTATTTCCCTCCTTAAAACGAGTTTCAGGTTTTATGGCAGTCATCTACTAAGAAGGATCAAGAAATCTACGAATTCTTACATATCTTTTAAGTAGATATCGAATTGATTTTTACTTAACAGCCGTTCAACTCGTATCGTATTCGTCTCAAAAATAATTTCAGGATACTTACTACTATACTCAACTACTATATTCAACCTTTGAGGTACTTACTACTTACTAGGAAGTTTTTCGAATTTCGTTATATTTTTTTTTTAATTCTCATTGGATATCGAATAAGTTTTTTATTTGTTTGAAAAACTACTGATGAATGTTGAAAATTGTATTTCACAAAGAGCTATTCTATTGTAAAAATTAATTTTCCATATAAAATCCTGGTTTCAAAAACAATGTTAACCACTGCCATATTTGGGATATGATCCGAAATCGAAATCGGCATGTTAATGGTGTCGGTAGCGTCGGCACTTTTCTCCTACCTTGACTTAAACCCCTTCATGGACTTCGTCCCGAAAAATAGAGTTGAACCCAGACTATTGGCAAATCTTAAATTTCATATTATTATTATGAAGTATTTCGTTTATGAAATACATACTTATATAGGTCTACTACTCGCTGAGTAAAATCTTTACAAAATAAAGTGAAACTGTATATTTCTTAAACAAGATTCGTAAACAATTTTATAAAAGTAGTCTGCTGACGAACCAAACCTCGCTTTTCCCTAAATCTGATAAAATCTTAATAATTTTATATCCAGCGTCCAGTTAATGATCTCACCCGGTCATTCCAGTTCGGAAAAACGAGTTAAATAAATTGAATATAGGAAAATAGCGGCTGTGTCGTAATTATTAATCAGAACGAAAATGTCACCAATAGTGGACATGGTCGTAAAACAGCACCGAAAAAGACGACGTTACGAGTATTATTATGTTAGAATACAAACACATGCGTGGAAAACACCTATCAATTTCTGTATGGCGTATGGTTCGCAATACGTGGAGCAGATAGAGTAGACCGTTTAAATTCTACAGTCGAACTAATTCGAACAAATTGCGAAAACGAAAAGCCGTCGGCACAGGCGAATCCATGTGAAGAATACGTGGAGTCCGTGGCGGTTAACGCTGAGCCAAGTCGAGTCAAAGAGCAAGAACCTGCGCCATCGCGCTAGCCGCTCATAGAAAAGATTGAAATGCGGCAATCACCGCATGGACAGAAATTTATGCGTTTGCCCCCCGAGGGTGCATTTCAATCAATTAGCGACTTAAGACGCGGTTTATTTGAGCCGGAAACTAGCCCACGTGACAATTTCGTCAACAACAAGGACAAATTCAACTCCCACCAGTCCGAAAATGCGGCCGACAGGTGCCAAAAGTCCATTGAAAATCACAAATGTCGGAACTAAAAATCTAAGGTGCGCACGTTTAACTCATTTTATTTCTCGCATTTTTTTTCTTATTGTCTTTATTTTATCTTATTTTCTTGTGTGTTATTTATAGTCTTATTTTACTCGACACAAGAGTTCCCTGTTGTGTTGCCGTTGCATTGTCAATTCCAATGGAATAACTGCCCCAAAGAGAGCGAGAAAGAAAACGCAACCACGGATTAGCCATCAAAAATCGGTTTTTATGGGCTCCAGGGGTCTCCTCGGCGTAAAAGGTAAATCTCAGGTGACCGACGCAACTTGAGGTATGAATGAGTTCTGGCTTTTGAACAGAATTCTTGTGGGGCTGCTATGGAACGAGGTGCGCCTCAATTTCGTACGGAGCGTGTGCCTGAAATGAGAGATTTCGTTTGAGACCCTTTGGCCATGTTACGAGTACAGCACTTCTTCGTCTGGTTCTTAACTCTTCTTCTTAATTTTTTTCCTTCTTTACTTCTTTTTAATTTTTGACGCATGTCCAAATTTATTTTCTTATTTTTTATGAATATGTATTTAAAAAAAACGGCCGTGTTGTGTCCATAGATCGACATCTTGGACTCAAAACTTATGAAATCCGATGGAAATAACCGTGATAAGACGGTGAACGTCTGTTTGGTTTATGCATATTCAAGGGGCTTAATTTATTGTTAATGAAAAATTTATGATCAAATTAAGAACATAAATAATTGAGAAGAGGATAGCAGAAAAAATAAAATACCGCGGTTTTACGTTTTGTGTTCTATTCATAGAAAATGTTGGACTTTGTATTATATCCTAAATGGAATCTATTTTATACACTCCTTTTTTTAAAAAAATATCTGATGAGATACAACCTTAGGCCTGTACAACGAAAATGAGTCGCATCAACTTACCCCGGGTACACCAATTTGAAATATCTTTTCCCATGGGACGTAAAGATTTGCATGACTTCGCGAGTTGTCAGGGCGTTCTAGTGTTCTAGCGCCCTTTCTCAGCCACGAGATTCGTAAAAAGGAAATTCACTTCCATATAGTCGTTTAGGATCGGAAGGATTACCCACGAAGATCCGTCAATCAGCACGAAAAATCATAAATCACTAAAAAAATGTGAAACAAGAAAATATAAAAAAAAAATCGACACACTCTTCAAGTTTGGGTTTTTTGCTTTTATCTTTCTTTTTTCTTCCTTCACTTATTTATTTAATTATTATTTTATTGTCCTGTCCTTGCCATTTATATTTTTTTTATTTTTTTTTTTAAATATTTATTTTTTTATTTCTAATGGCGGGTACGTTGCAAAAGTAACAAACGACGAGGACTGTTTAATAAATATCTACTCTACCTTCTATTGTGTAAAAATTAATATGAAAGATTGGCTTTACCATTCCATACCAATTTTGAAAGATACATACATACTTATCGCACACTAATACCGAAAGAATTTTAATAGAGCATAGTAAGAACGTATGAACCGATCTATACATTAAATTTATATTGCAATCAAAAATTGAGTAAAAGTAAAGCATAAAAAGTTAAGTCAACATATTTAATAAAACTCCATAAAATCTTTTATATCTACCATCTAAAATGAAAACATACCATTAATGAGTCCTTATCAAATTTGCAAATATTCGTCGTTAAATCGCTAACGTCAGGCCAGATCAAGGATTCCATCCGTTTTCCTAGAACGGGCTATTGAACTTTTTTACGAAACGTTTGAATGCACTTAAGCCACTTAAGAACTAATCAGACTTGTATATGCTACAAGTGTTTTGATATCGAATCACTTCAATACGAGCTCGACAAAAATCAATTCCATGATAGCACCAAAACGATCACTAAGCAATTACCCGATAATCTTGCTTTTTCATTGGTGTCGTAAAATCTTCGACCATCCCGATCTTCGATTAGCAGCACAAAGAGACTCACATAATGTCTGTATATGGCTCGATTAATGATAATATCGCAGACGCGATCTTTTCAGAATTTCTCTAATGGTCGAAGTGCCGTTGAAGGCGCGATATTGCAGAATCTTCAAATTATAAAACAACAAATTTGGCAAGATCGTTTAGGAGCTGGTGGGAGACTTTCAGTCAGTCATATTGAAAGTAATCATTTTGTGAGGCATAAAGGTGTTCCCAAAATAAGCAGAACATTGGAAGATCAATGGGTCAATAAATTCGACGATAGTCGTATAATTCGTTCGTCTTGTGTTGGGACTATAAATATTGTATAAAGTCCATTTGGTAGGCTTCAATATAACTTCCTCGTGTCAGCACAAAAGATAAGAATAGTAATTGCCAATAAAATGGTCTTTGATTAATTCTCATACAAGTATAAGAGCCAACTACGCGGGATAGGACTTGTGATCGGTGATCTTCTAACTTTTGCACATGATCCAACTCATCTCCGCATGATCTACACAGTGACTGGCCCGAATAGAATTTCACTGATCTTCAACTGATATGACAAAAAATGAAATTTATTTTCGAGAAAATTGCCACTTCGAAATGACTTAAGTTTTTTTGGGTGGTCTTTTGATGGTTTAGAGGATCTATCTGATCCTACATATTCATAGTTAAGCATGTATGTCTCGTAAATTTCCGAATGTTAGTCCCGTCTATTAGACGATATGTTAATTTTGAAAAATCTTACAGATCTTTTCGAATTAAGATCTAACTGGCTTGTGACGTTGCGATGATAAATCAATGAAATAAATCCCATGTAACACATCAGTTTGGGCGATTTGTTGTGGATTTTCATGATTTAACATTCGGTCAGGTGCATAAAATTTAGTCTTTTCACAAATCGTTTAAATTTTTTATCGCTTTTTTTGTCGATAAATCTTTGGAAATAAGCCAATATTCCAATCAATCGATTGACATTTTCATAAAACATTTTACAATGCTAATTTCGCTATAATGGAATTCATTCAACGAATGAGTCACATCGAGGCTTGAAGATGGCATTCAATTGAAAAATTGGCCATAGGCTCGATGATCGAATCTCCGTTTTTGACGCTGTCTGACAATGAAATTGTATTTTCTTGCTGTATCACGGAAAAATGAACACGTTCTTTGATTGGAAAGAGTTTTTCAAAAAAGAACGAGCGGAACCTTTAAAACAGCACGAGATCGCACAGTGCAGAGTTAATTTGAAATTACGTGTATCGTTGGCTTAAAGATCTCACTTCGGATCAGAGCACACTTCTTTTATATGCTGAGCTGTTGATTTGATTGACTGGTTGATTGATTGATTGTTGTTTGCTGTTGAAACATATTTTAAGTTGTAGACTAAGCGTCATGGTATGTAAACAAGGTTCCGTTCGATAAAAATTAAAGCTTCGTTTTGTGTGGCTTAAATTTTGGTGAATTTGAAATTAAAGTTTGTATCTGTATCTGCGGAGGACGACTGGACAGTCAAAAGCAGTTATTGAGATTTGGCGACGGCAGCGATATTGCACCTGAAACATTAACTACTCACCGGGAATACGAGTAATGCATTTAGAATATATTTCAGAAACCTTACTAGGTATTGGTAAAGTATTTTCATGAACACCTTTCATGAAAGAAAGAAAGGATAGGAGATTTAAGGACGTAGTTGAAAGAGGAGACTGTGCTATTCTTCCTTGAAACGAACTGACGAAGGTAGTGGTAGAATGAATTAATTGCACATACATTTTTATATAGAGGCATGTCGAGAGCAAAACAGAGGCACAGATATGTGAAAGTACAGCGTCAAGAACGCCATATACATAATTTCGTAGAACAGCCAATGTTTCCGCAATGCATTAGATTTTCCAATGGGTCACGTCTGAAATCCCAGAAAAAAATTAGCGCTAATAGAGTATCTTTCCCTATGAGTTGAAATTCGATAGGTATGTAAAAGTTTACAAAAGATACTCTAAGGAAGTACCTATTTAGTGGGTTGTTGTTACCTTCAGTTAACAAGCAGTAAACGCTTTGAAAGCCTCAGTCAGTGCTTCAATAATTGCATTAATAAAGTGAAAAAAACACGATGTAATCGTCTTCAATATTTTGGTAACCCTTGGATATTCGTTTGAGTATAGTGTCAGCGTACTAAGATGTTCAGATCGACGGTACAACGCGAACAACTTACGTAAATAAAGTTGCTGAGCGGCACAGTTTGTTCAAGATGTAAATCTTCTAAAAATATTATCATTGCCCATAACTAATTCATAATTCAGCCACACTATCTCCTTTGTCTACTTGTTGAATCTGCTTTAATAAATGTCGCTGTTCACCACCTACGAACCAATTTTCCTAATACCGAATCCTCAACTCACTAGGATACCTGATATCATTTATTTGCCATTGCCATCTTGCTGTTATTGTTTTTTTAAATGATTCCTTTTCAAAAGTGCCCCTCACCCTCGAGGAAACCGAGTTTTCACGTCGTAACGGGGGATCCTTTACTCATCGACCGCCAACCTCTACGATCCCTCATCCCATTTCCAACATAATCTGGGGACGACATGTTTTGTACAGTCAAATGCAAGCATTTTCATGAATGAAAATTTCCTGAATTTTTCCAAAACTACACAGTAAAAAAAATCCATTGACTTTTACCTCTTTTGGGTAGTAGGCAAATATGTCTAATTTTTTTAAGTAAAATTACATTGGAAAGTAATAGTCAATTTTTTGGGTAGTAAATTTCAATTCACAAAAAAAAAATTTTAATTTGTAATCAGTTCATTACAATTTTGAAAGCAGCAAATTCACTATATATATTCTCAGAAAAATAGTATAATTAGCACTCTATATTCTCTAAAAACAAAAAAAAACCAAATTTATTAGCAACTCTTTAAATTAAGTTACTTCTAATATTATTTCTTATACTTACTTAATTCCAACTCTGAAATAAAACACTTGGACTAGAACCCGCACCCGCGATCAATTCTGGTATAGGAACGAAGGTTTGGCGCGCGTAGCCACTGCGCCACCGAACACATTGCATTTTCATCTTAGTAGACAACCAAATCGATCAAAGCGGCCAAATCGTGGTTTACTTGAAAAAGAATGTAATTTTGCTTGACTTTTCAAGTAAATTGTATGGTTCATTTGAAAAGTACATGAATAATTTACTAATACAAGTATTTTCAAGTAACAGTGTTTGAAATGAGTGCTCTTACTTGTAATTTTGTGTAAAAATGCTTGAAATGAGTACTTTTACTTGAAAAAATGAAATATACTGGAAATTTCAAGTAAAAATTGGACTGAAAAGTCAATTTTTTCAAAACAGTGTAGGGCAGATTTGAATGGTCCTTACTTTTTTGCAAAAACTTCTGGATATTTGTTGAAGGGAAGCAAATGAAAGGTACTGAGGATGAGTTTCTCCGTACATGAGGCGCACTATTCTTCAGGCGATATCTGCTGGTTAAAACAGTGACGTCTATTGGCATCTTATTGCGTAGTGGAATACCGCATCGAATCCTGAGTTTGGCCCAGCTCCTAGGGGAGGGTCGGGATAAGCGAAGCGAATGCGGTCCATTGATCAGCCGTATACGTGTTTCTTAGTCCATCTCCCTATGTCGCTATATGGTCATGGCTTAACTTGTCCTTCAAAATTGTTTCTATCTTGTACATACTGAGAGGGGTTATAACATTTCATTCATGAATCGGACTAGGCAGAACGAGAATGGGGTAGCTTTCGTGTACTTTGTATACGTTGCACGTCACATGATGGAGGTGAAGGAAGCTCTTATCGATTTTATGTGCTTGGTTATTGCTGTAGGATTAACTAACAAATTGTGCTTTATAGGTCTACACGAGTGTGAGAATCTGCCTGATATCAGCTGGGTTTCTGTCAAGGTCACTTGTTGAAGCTCCGTTCACTCCGAGGCACACGTCAACGTTATTTTATGCGCAGCAACTATTTTCGATGTTTCTTTGATGGCGGTTGCTACTTTGACGTAAGATTCGGTTTATTTATAACTTCCAACATTAAATTCCTGGGGACTCTTGATTGCTGGCCCTACACATATTCTTACATAATATCTAGATCGTCCTTTATCCGGCACAGTTCACAGCTTTTTAAATAGCACGTGCCGTCGTGTTGAGCTTTTAATTGTCATTTTGCTTATTGAAATTACAGTCCATGTCCTACAAGTCGGTATACCGATACTGTATTTGAAATTTGGATTAAATACGGACACTTTTTGAAAGGACATCGCATGCACACTTAGTGGTCTTGGATACGTCACGTTTGATTAGTTTATTGACATACGAGCCGTTAAAAATATATTTCCTAAAAAAATAGAAAAGATAAAATCATATTAGGGTTGGTTCGTTCATTACAGTTTTGTGTTATTCTTGGACTGAAAATAGATTCAAACAGCGCCCAAAAATATACTACTTTAGTCCGGGTTTTATTCATTTGACGTCATCAGGATTCATCAGGAACGAAAATAGAATCGTCGCGCAACAGAGAGTCGTTTGTATTTTACAAACCCTTTTTGATGTTAGGTGCATGATATTTTGTTATTAGACATTTGGAATTTAATAAGCATAGAACATCGGTTAATAATTAGACTTACCGCACAAATGGTGCACTAATTATTTATTATTTCGGTATTTTTAAATAAATGGTATTCCAACGCAACTTGAGTTCTGTCGAAATTTGTAATGTTATAAGACTGGAGTGCGTCAGAAATTTTGTCAGTCAATCGAGGAGCAATGGTTTTTCATCTAGTTCAAATTAGTGTTGGCTTAAGATTCCAGAGTAAACCTTGTTCAGTCATTTAGCTCCAGAGAATACGTCCTTCAGCTAGAAAATTCTGTTGTGATTTTTTTTCTCATCGTTTGCGTGATTTTCTCGTGATGTACCATTCTCTGAAATGGGAGTATTTAGAAAAAAGACCAGGGTAATGGAAACTTATTTTTTTTAAAACTGAATTTAAGGTAAATGAACACAAACTAGAAAAACAGCTTATTCTTATACAGCAGCAGAATCAACGCACCCGAGATAGGGAAGAGATCAGAATCACTACTGTTGGAATAACGAGGTTGTAGATATTATAATAAACTCCGAATCATTCTTTAATAACTAAAATATTCCGATTAAACACTTATCGTGATGAGTTGTTACAATATCAATCTTTGTTAGTTGTTTGCATTTATTAAAACTCAAATCCCGAACTGTAGATAAAAACTATATAGACCAACCGAACCACTATTGAATCTTTGATTCTCGTTTTGAGCAAAGTTGATCTATGGGTTGAAAGTAATTAAAACAAATAAAAAAGAAAGATCACTTCGATGTTCGAGTTATTCGAAAACACTCCAAATAGCCTCTAGTCTAGCGAAGGTAAATCAATTTTTCTTCAATTCCATCGATGTGTCGAAAGTACTCTATACCCACCTCCTACCGATTGCCGTACGAAATGGACCAGACCACAAAGTCAACCTGAAGAAGTGATTAATAACCGAAGGCGATATAAAATTCCACTGCGTTATCAATTAATAAAAAGCCTCTTCGTTGGGGCTGATTTGCTTTCCATCGAGCCGTTTAAGTAGGTCCCCAAGAGTAAATACCGCGCCAGATCTCCAATACCCAATCAATTGGTCGACATATGATTTATTGGCGATGGACTGTTAAGTAACCTGTTGGCGACAACGAGCCCGTTCAACCGAAGTCCGACTACAAGAATAAAAACTGGAATAAAAATCGGCAAGAAAATACTCTCAAACCACGCACTTTCGGGATATGTTTATGAAGCACATTTGCTTCAAATTGAAGAACATTGAAGAACTCGGTAAAGCTGGCCTTAGTTACATCGGAGAATGATACGGGAGATAGGCAAGAAGACATCAGGTACTACCGGTCCAAGTGCTGCAATCTGAAGGATTCGCACGTTCACCGGTTCAGCTCCCCCCACCCTCAAGTTATCTGAAAAGGCTCTATGCTCCACTTTATCCTCCATCATGGATACCAGATAAAAAAAGAAGAACCCCTGTGATAAAAACTGCTTCAAAGTGCATTCATAAATTTGTTCTTATACTTGAGACGCGATCGACCCAATCCCCGAGTACCGACGCAGGACAACTTTACAAGGTGTTTCCTGTCCGGTACCTGATTCCACTGACCGTAGATTAACTACGAATTTATTTATCGAATGTGGACGCAATTTCAATTTCTGCGACTGTGCGATTGTGGTGGAAAATGTCGCGACAATTTCGCGGCAACTAAACGAGGATAAATTATACAAAATACACTTTGACAGGAGAGGGGTCTATAAATAAGACACCACATCGCCAGTGACCATACCACCAGATTGGACACGGGACGCGGCCAACCGGCACCAAAATGGAAATACAAAAAATAAAATAAAATCAGGACTGACTGGCGATTAAAAGGAATGAAAATGAAAATGGACATTACACAAATGATAAATTTATTATTTTTCGATACAGTTTTGGAATTGTGGAACTGATAACCTGCCATCAGAGGTCTCTTGTTAGTGGCGTAGTGGGCCTGAAGTTATGCACGTAGGAAAAAATGGACGCGATGGCCGGATGGATAGCTCGCGTACATGCAAAATGAACAATTTATCGGGTTTTATGTATATTTATTTTTATGTCGCGGTGATAAATCGCAATTTTGTTGAATAGATTGCATGAGTTGTCATCACATTTAGTTGGCGAAATTGACCAGTAGTTTGGATTCCGTAAGATCACTTTAAGTTCTAAAGAATGTACCACTCAGTTGAGGGTTCAATAAATTCTGTTTTTAATGTTTTATATTTATAAAGTTTAGTTACACACATTTATTTCTCTATTTTCCTAAATTCCAATCACTTCAAAAGAAATATACGCTTCAGCCGAGATTTTATGGCATTGAAATGACTAAATTGAAAACAAACAAAACAAGCAGTGATTCAAGACGGGAGTGATCTTAAGGAGGACACCCCTTTGAGTATTCTCCGATTGGCGCAGTATTGATGTAGTCTCAAAAATCTTGCTGGAATAGTCTCTCAAGAATTAAGTAGATATTTCAAAAGACACAGCTGCTAACAGTCTGTTCATATTGCCTCAGAAACACGCTGAGTACTCTGGACACAAAAAAGTTTCCTTAACGTCTTAAGGAAATACCTCTCGTCATTTCATTTACGAATGTGAACATTACGTAACCATTTATCGAAAATGACGTCATTCTGTTTTTTCTATTTTGATTTGCTTTCAAAATATTTGGACGAAGAAGCAATTTTTGCTTTATAGGTAGGTACCTACTTAATTTTCTGGAAAACATTTGAAAATGCACAAATTTTTTGAACTCGATAGCATCAAAAGGAGAAGAAAGGCAGCCATTTGCTTTTCATTGCTAATTCCGATTGCTATGGTTTCTAGAATTCGCTCAAAGTCTAAGGCGCTGTACACATTGCATACGACCGAACGAATTTTCCGATCCGATTTTTCGTTTTTCGACCTATTGAGAAATCTTAAGTTATTGAAAAATTAGTTATAATCGTAAATTATAGCATTTTCAAAAATACTATGAAAGAAAATCTCCAGGAATTTGTAGTTTTAATTGATAATAAAAAGAAAAATAAATCCGTCGTACGACTAAAAATATTCGTACCGACAAACGGACTTTTTTTGAATATTATCAATCAAAATCCAAATCTATTGAAATTTTCTATTATGATATTCTTAAAAATGCTGTTATTAACGACTTAAACCAATTTTCTAATATCAGAAAATTTTACATTGAGCAGAAAAACGAAAATTCGTATTGAAAAATTCGTTCGGTCGTGTGCAATGTGTATAGCGCCTAAGCCAGTACTTGTAACTTATACCTTATGCAAACAAAAATCCAATTCTCCGGTAATGTCCATTTGCAAAAAAAAATTCGTCTCGCAAGGAGTATTAGTTCTTTCGTCCATATCTTTGGATGAAAATCAGAGAAAAACTTCTCCACGAGATACGCATAAATTAACATCACTTAGGCTTGTTCTCGTATCGGCAGAATGTTCCCATGTTGTACCACGAGGCATCACTATAACCCTACACCGAACACAGTCTGGAAACGGAAAGTGTTTCTGCCCGCTGTCTTTTTGTCCACCACGATAATGTCCTTCATCCATGTTTCATGGTTTCATGGAGCTCGGGTGCATAATATCGATTTGTGGTGACCGTATGGAAACTTCAGCTTCTTGTATAGCGCTTGCAGGTCGTGACCTATACATTTCCTCTGGAAGCTGAGACCTTGCCGATGTTTTTACTGTCGTGTTTTTCACTTCTTTACCGAATTCTTTTGCATGTTTTCGCTACCGTTTTGGAAGCTGATTGCTTTCGATTTAGGCGACCTTTCACACATGGGAATTATAAAACTGTCGGACGTAAGACGTATTTAAATTTTTTTCCTTATTTGCAAACGGACAATACTTTCGTCCTTTTTTGGTTAAAATTTCATTTAATAAATAAATATAGCTTTAACAGAGTATACTATAGATACTCCTAGGAGCTCACGTCAATCCATATAGGTTATATGTATACCTATAAAGAACAATGAGCAACAATACTAAATAATTATATCCTTTGGTATTCGAAACTTAGTTGAAGTAGGAAGTCAATGTCAATATTAATAACTTAATATCTTTCACCATACCTAGCATTAAGCTTATACATGTATATTTATTATATGTACCCGATTAATTGTATAAAACTATTATTTATCAGCTGAATGTAAATAGGCGGTTAAATAAAGGATATATACGAGTCACCAAACTGATTTCCTTACTGTTCACCCATATTACAAATGTTACACTTACGAGTAACAAAATATAGCAATCAATCAATTGATCTACGAACAAGGGAGGTGCGAGTTTTTTTAACAAAGAATATTTCATTTTTTAACACATTCAATAACTACCATTCATAGAGAATTTCCATTTCTTGGACAATGCGTTTTTGGGTGACCTCAACTGTTCTGCCTCTTTATTTTTAAAAATTTAATTTCCCACAATTTTTGACAGTTGCGATTATGAAAGTCTAATTAAGTGTCTATTCTGCTATAAAATGCGAACTTTCTTTACTACTTTGCAGTAGTTAAGCAGTAGTTTAGGTGGCGGTTGAGTGGTTATAATAACAAATAAAGGAGAGTGTTATCTGTGAAGCCAAAAAACGAAAATATCACACGTTTCTACGTAGGACTAGTTCGCCATGTATACGAAAATAACACATGGGGCGTCCAAGAAACTAAGTATCCTATTTTGATAAGCGATCCCTTTAAGAATGAAAAGGCTTGTGCATGGTCACGTGAGACGAAAAAAGAAACCGAGTGAAAGTCAGAGTCTCCCTTTCATTGTGTTTTCTATTTCCTCATAGTAAAAATTCCAAAAGAAAATGTTCTCATAATATGTCTTGCCGCCTTTCGTTAATTAGCTACCAACGCAAAGGTCAGAATAATGCTACAAGGATAGAAAATATTTTCCTCTCTCGGAATCTTCGAAATATTATCACCATGACGATAAGAGGATACCAGTTCCTTTGAGAAATAGGCGTCAGAGAATCTACTACAAGAGTATTTTTGTCTTGGATATGCCTCTTCTTTTCTTTTGTAAAGAGTTTGGAGGAGTTTTTACTGAATGACGAAAAGAAAGGATTCTACCTTCTTCCGAGATTCTCAAATTAAGGTTAAAAATGAAGTCACTGCGCAACTGATGCTTGGTTCGTTCTTAGTATTTCTAACAGAATAACTACCCCAATTTACTTATGTACATACATGAAATGTAGCAAATTCTATTTTATTTTTCACTCACGCACTGAGAGCACACTCCTACTGGAAGGATTGAACACAGTGAAAAAAGCCCCATACTAAGATTGATGAACGCGTAGGTATAACACTTGCAAAATGTGAAAACTTCATGCGAACAATGCATTTTTTCTAAGTATTGATGAAATATTTTTTAAATGGTTGTTTTCATAGTGACACCACTTTGCATTTATTACTATTTGCCAATAGCAAAATATTGATAGCAATTTAAAAAATGCGGAGCTATCATTAAAATATACTTTCCACTCTGTGTCTCGTTTCGACATGTAGTATACGAAACTTAGCCGGGGAGGTTATAACAAAAAATTCTAAACCGGAAATTATAGACAGAGGAATTCGGTAAGACGTTCAACGACTGCTGACGTGATCGGTTCGACTCCTATCCAGGCCTTAGACTTATCTCCACCCAGGTGGAGCTTATCTAGGACCTGAAGAAAACTTTGTTTTGTGAAAAATTTGAAAGGATAGACCGGTCGATTTACACAAACATTATTATGAGCAATTTAACACAAGATCATATCCAGTAGGTTGGCATGATCGCATGATCGTTCCGAGCCGTTTATCCTAACTTGTTGACCAGACTGACCAACAGCCGGCGGTAATTCGTACATCAGTAACATATTAAATTTACATACTGCAAAGTGTAGAACATGTCTAACGGTAATTTGTAATGTGCATAATGATCAATTGCGCGAGTACTCGAACTTGCCCAGATAGTCGCAAGTCGAACACACTGATCGATAATAAGTCCGGGCCGTGCTGAGTTTATGTTTGTGCGGCTGCGATCATTAGAATTTTGTTAAACATCATGTTGGCTGCCATCCGAAAACAGTCAAAACACGTTTCGAATAATGGAGGCTGCTAATGTTGCGATCCGCAAAACATTATAACGAGTCGCGCTGCAAATTTCCCATTCGATCGCGATTCACAAAATTGAATAAAATGAAGTAAAATGCGGCTCATGTGCATGCGAACTACTCGTATAATGATTTGTATAGAAACCATCACTAGATTGTTTAATCTTTGATCAAGTACCATCCCTAGGCGATCGACTGTTGTTTTGTTTGATCTCTAATTGCACTTTTAGATACATCTTTTGGATAGTTAACTATCAAAATAGATCTGAACATAAATCACAAATAACGACTACACCAGCTTTAAAGCAACTCAGTCGCAAATATCGATCATTTTTACCTCATTCCGATCGTGTTAAGATCCTTTTCTTTATTTTGAAAAAAGTCTCATTAAGCCCTTACAAGAAAAAGATGATGTTCGACCGAGAACAACAACTCCGGCCAGTCTAACCTTATCCTGACGAAAAACATGACTGAAACTGGGTGTTAATTAACCCGCCAGGGGAAAGTGAACCGCGTCGGCGCGATACATTCAATTTAACATCATTGCGAGACAGGGCCCAGAAGCACCTAATTACAACCAGATCAGGTATCAGCAGCCTTAGTACCTTACCTACCCAGAAAATATTTATAAAAAGCAGCGAAAAACCGACACAAACAACTTCATATACGCGTACGTAAGATACTTATGAATGTAACGCTGACTCCGATGATAAATTTATAATCTCGGCAAACGAAAAGACGTTGAGAAGTCTTAACATCAATTAAATGGCCAATTACAAGAAATAAATTATCACCGAATGGAACAAAAAGAGTTGATGAGTGCAAAAGGCATAAAGCGGGAGTAGCAGCTAATCGTCTGCCATAATGACTAGTTTCTTGGAGGGACATCATCTTTCACGTAATGCCGAGCTTATAGTCAGAATAATTTAGCGATTAGGAATCTTAGAGCAAGCTTACGACATTTCAGAAAGGTTCAGTAAAATGCTCTTCTCGAGTACGGAGTTGGCATAGGAGATTGTACAAGAATAATAAAAATAAAACCACCGTATCGACGTCCTAAAATTGATCAGAATACACAAGTAACATTAACATTACTTTAACTTTGCAAACATTCTTGCAGTTTATTTGGCGTTACTTACATACATACTTATTTATTGATTGAAATAAAATTATTCTACAAGATACTTAAAGTTTTATACAATATTTTGTACAGGTTAGACGGAAAGAATTAATGTCTTTAGATTATGATTGGTATTTTTAGAATGAAAGTGGGACGGACATCTTTAGAGGGGAGCTACATTCAATAAATCCGAAAAATAGCACACATTAAAACATGTTAAAGATTATTTTGAATATAATGAAAAAAGTTATGAATTGATTGAATAGTATGAATTTTGCATTGTACACGACAACTCTTATCGGAACCGGAATAGGTACATGATAGTAGTTGCCTTAATGAAACAAAAAAATGTTGCTCATATCGAATATTTCTTGTCCTCCTTGATTTCCACCTCTTGACTTCAATTTCCGCATTTTCAGTTTTTCTTTTATACAATTAGTACTCTAATACGGGCATTACACAGTACATTAAGCCAATGCGGTAATTTCTTTTCGGTTCGTTTCATAAATTGCATCGCTATTTTAATCTGCATACCGCAATCTGGCAATTTGTTAAGACACCCAATTACTAAAAGGCGGCCATTCAATTACCGGAGTGTGCTTCTGTACTTTAGCGGTTTAGTACTTTATGTATACGAGTACGTACATGAGAAACGCATTTCAATTAGACGCATTCATTTGGTGGATTGTGGTATGCTGGCATGTAACGTACGCAGCGTATGCCATATCCTACGAATTCAATTAACGTTCCATCCGATCACTCGATTAGTGCATCGAAACTATCAGATTTAAGTGAAAAAGTTAGAGCTATCGCGAATGTAGCCACAAACGACAGGTATGTAACCATAATCAGGTAATGAATGAAACCTAAATTTCAGCTAAGCCTTCGAATTGAGTTTCAGTTGTTTCTGTTCGCTGAATACTGATCAGATCAGATCACCGTTCGCTTCATCTTGATGCACCATCATAGCGACATGTGACGATCTTGAGTACTTTGTGCAGCAGGATTGCACAAGATGAGATCGGAGATAAATTTCGACAAAATTCCTGATCATGAAACTGATTGATATGTAGTTGGTAGATTTGTGTACTATTAATTTGATTTTTTTCGCATGTTAATAAAACATCTGTCCTTTGAATGTAGATCAGCTTCGAAGTGAAGTACCTACATATGAGGCTATCAGTGCAACAGTGGCCTAACCCACAAAACCATGAAAACTGAAAAAATGATTTTTCTAGAATCTATACTACAGTTGGCATTAGATTAATATAAAAAATAGTTTTATATACTGCGGACAGATTGCAGAAAATCTTATTATTGAGGCACATTTGTATAAAATGTTATGGAAAAAATATTGCATCTACATATGTATCTCCAATAATTTTGCTGGTGAGTTAGGCCACTATTGCGCTGATAGCCTCATAGATAAGAAACACAATTCAGTAATAAAATGAGTGATCATTCCATCGAATGATAAGCTCTGAATGATTGTTATCAATTGATAGGAAAAAGGACGATGATTGTGAACAGTGGATGAGTATGAATTTCTAGAAAAGATATATCAATACAACCAAAATATTGAAACATGATAACTGACGGAAACCCGGTTCAGTGAGGCGCGTCAAACAACTTTTCAAGTAAGATGTATGCAATTGATTTAATTTATTTTTTAATTTATTTTTTAATTTATTTTTTAATTTACTTTTTATTCAAGTCTTCTGACTTTGTGATGCGATCGTGCCAAGATTTGTAGCAAAATGTGTACATACAGAAGTAGAGTCAGTAAACCATCCTCAGACTATAGTTTAATCTATACGAAAAACGACAATAAACACAGAAAAAACACACAAATAAAAAAGAAAACCAACAGAAAACGTTGAAAAGTCGTGAGCAAACGAGCAATTATACGTTTTGTCACCTTCGTTGTCATCTTACCTGGAGGCAATCAATTGGCCGTTGCCGTTGAGCAAACATCAGTTGTTTTAAGAATTGTACTGTCGCTCGAATGCAGTACAACTACGGTAGGCATCAGCCAAGGGATCGTGGTGGCTCTTACGCGCCTCGTTTGTTGTTAAATTAACCGAAAAAAAGAAAGATGTGCTCCTGTAAGTCGAACGGTCGCTTGTGGCGCGATCGGTAAGGAAGTGGAAGGTTTCTTGCAGTAGTCAAGTACTGTACAAAGTGTTAGGCAAATATTTGCCTTGCGCTCTGATTTCAAGGGCCTCCATATTCTTCTTGTCTTCTATGAAGACTGTACTAGTATACCGTGCATTCTCGGTACTCCAAAGATGGTAGTGATCGTGGCACGACCTTATGCTAGTGCACTCGCTATAATTGGAGCTTCGGATTTTGGATTTTGTGTGGTTCTGCGTGGAGGACAACTTTGTTTTATGCTTCGGTTATTTACCGTCGGTTTTAAGTGGATCGTGGTGGTTGAGATTGGAGGGTGTCCTATCTTCGCAGCAAATCATCACAATGTCACCATTGTTTCGCGAAACGTGTGCGAGTAGCTTACGCATATTCATCAACATTTCCACACAGGACGATCCGAAGCAAGCCTTCGTGACAGAGCCATATAAATCGGACGCAGCCACATAATTATCTCGTCCGCGGTCTCTTCATTTACACTCCTTGACAATTTTTATCGTTGGAGCTGCCACCGTTTTGCTCCAGAGGACTTCGCGATCAATTCTCACGCTGGCCGCGCATCCGAAATCAGACAGCAAAATTAAATTTATATTAAAATAACTATATAGTATAAAAAAAATAGGGAAAAAAGTTGAATTAATTCCGCGCACTGGGTCCATCCGTGGCCAAAAGACGACCCATTCTGGGACATATGTTGCGTGTCACCCGATCTTTTCTGTTATCGCATCCGAAGCAGGTTTGGATCATTGCATCGCCATAATACCTGAGTAGGTACTAACGTGCGTTTTTCTTATAGCCACCGAAGATCCCGAGACCCTTATAAAGTTTCTGAGAGGCTGAACCGCGCGTCCGCGTCCGATCTTATCTGACGCTTTAATCAGCATATTTGTGCGCGCAACTTATGAAGCTGACTCATTCGCTTATCAGAAATTCACGCATATTTGGGTTTAATGATTACCAGACGAAGATATGGATGAGGATCATGGATCGTGGAACGGTCCATCCAAGGAGATAATAATATAACGTACAGTGAGTGAAGAAATTTTCCGACCAAAGGTCTGATCAGCGGATTGGTACACCTTTATCGCAGACTTAATTGGTTTCTTATTACTGATTTCTATATTTGTAACTGCAAGTTACTAAAACATTCCATTTCAAAGATCGACGCAGTCCTCGGCAGATCAAATATCAAAACAGTAAGAATTTTGGTCGCTCACTGTATCAAGCTGAAACTAATCGGAAATTTTTTTCACAAGCGTTTCGGAATGGCCAGATTTGAACCACCGATCGTCTTTCTCTCTACGCTTTTAATTGATCGATAATTGAAAAAGTTAATTTGACACGCGCTGTTTAAGATAAGAAAATGAATACGTAAATAGCAGTTTGTTTCGTCTTAAGTGATCCTCTGACGACGGCGTATACCGCGATGGTAATCACTTTTGTAATAAACGGCTTCTTTAGTCCTGTCCCCTTGATCAAAAAGCGAAAGAAGATGCTCAACAGAACTCTTTAAAATTAAAACGATTGTACTGTTGCACTATCGTTGGAATTTAGTTTTTAATGAAATGACCGCACGTGATGACGATCTCGTCTAGTCGTTCGCTAATCTCGTTGATTTGATCCTGTGGACCTAGTGGTCACACTTCGCGACATAAAAACTGCCACATCATTCACGTGCCTTTCGCTTTTTATTTTAATTAAAAGAAACCTCATATACTATACAATACTTCCATCCAAAATCTATTTGCGGTGGATTGGTACTTAGAAATAATATTCCAAAGTTTGTGTGAAGAATTTTTTGTTCGAAAAATTGATAACTATTTAAAAAGACAATTATTGTTTGATTATTTTCATGGAGAAAATAATATTTTCCAAGCATCTTCTTTAAAACTATTCCTACAACAGTAGTTGTAGGAAAAGTGAGCTCAAACCTTTTATGATTCATCTAATTTTTTTTTAGTAATCGCTTAAAATTTTTAAGAATGGGTTGTATTCGAGATTACCCAATCAAAAAATTATGACTTAACTAATGACTTAACTAAGATCAAGGAAAAGTTATTTATGAAAAATTTATTTAAAAAAAACGTAACTTCCTTAGAATACGATAAACATTTTCATAAGATACATTTGCAGAATCTGTCTTTCAATTTCATTACACACATTTTTCATGTACGAGTCGTCAAATTCAAAATTTTTTCAGAAAAAACAGTGAAATTCTAAAATGAATTATGATCTACAAATTTAAATTAACCCGTTGTGAATAGATCCACTATCATGGTTGACTTAATGAATAATAAGTGTAATGTACGCTGTAGTAGTTTTTTGGTCTCGGAGTGTATCTACATTAATACCTGTGTGCAATATTTCTTTTTATATAGATATTGATATAATTTTACTAAGACCGATTCCATATAAAGAGATCGCGTCGAAATGATCTTCTGATCGGCAATCGATCGATTGATTAACATCGAAAATGAATTAAAGTCGAGTGATAATTAACTTTCGGTGATCGTGTGTGCTTTTAATGACGTATGTGTGGGATGTCCCAGAACCCAGCCTCTCAGAGTCATGTATGTATCTCGAATAATGGAGAAAAATCGGACGGCATTTTTCACGGTACCTACCTGACGCATTCCGCTCAGATGGAGGATAAGTTGACAACATAAACACTTCTGGAGGCTCATTGAAATTGATTTGGTGGTCAACTTTAGATATACTCGGACAACGTGCACATGCCTCATTGTCTATTATTACGTATGTCTTGTTGAAGTTTATTATTCAGCAGTTTTACCGGACGCGGACGACCAACGCTACGAAGTATTCAGCCCGCGGGCTATTTTCATGTGAAATAGTCACTTAGAAGAGCTATGATAGCTGGTTTGAGTTACCCTGAAGGTCACTTTTAATAATGCACAACGCATAACGATGCAAATATAGAATTTACAAATTGTTTTGAAGAGAATTACTCAGATTTCATTGCGATTGTCGAACAAGTATCCTACAAACAAATAGTAATTGTTTTTTTTGAAATATCGTAACATGAACGATACTTTGAGAAAAGGCTAAGAAATGAAACTGCGAGGATTTGAAAGGCTTTTTGATACTTTAGTTTCTATAAACACTTTGATGTAGGTGGAGGAAGGCTTATTCGTATGGTGCTGATCGCTGAAGTACATCCAATGAAAAAAAAACGCTCAGGACATGTCTTAAAGTCAATATGATACAGATTTTCCGTCAAATCGCACACACAATCGACTAACAATTTTCACAAATTTGAGAAATTTCGTTTCGGTTCTAGTTAGTACTAGCCTTCAAGTCTTGACTTATAAGTTACGAAAAATATCGAAAACTCATAAAAGGTTATTTAGTGCATTTATGTAAATCTTTTATGTAAATCAGAACCAATAAATTTTCTCGATTTTTCCTTTGGGATTTTGTACTAATTTAGAAATCAGGTAGACCACAGATCGCGCTTCGAGAATGGGCACGTGCCCAGGCCACCTACGCTCGCTTGTCTAAAACGGAAAACAGCAACACAAAATAATGCCCACTTGGACCACGAAAAAAGTGCATAGTGAATAGACTTAATCGCTGTATTAGAGGTAGGTTCTTCCATTAATCCGAGTGTTTCACTGAAAAAGCGTTTTGTTGTTGTTTGTATTTTCTTTTCTGTCGAAAAATTAACTCTTGCGCAAGTCTTTCGACAACAAAAAGTGCTAATGAAGTTGATGTTAAGGCTGATGCCTTCTTTTAAGCCCTAACACCTTCCGCAGACACAGAGAGTAGCAAAAATAAAACAAAAAAAAATCAAGACGAACCCGAGCCCTGTTCGACATAAGTGGCAATCAACTTTAGAAGTGAATAAGAGGAAGAAGACGCATCCAAAATAAACTGACCATATGGGAATGAAGTGATTTAACCGGACCATAGGATACCTTCAGTTCCACCTGCGACCTGCAGGCAGTCACCTATCCGCATTTATGGACTTAATGAATTGTGAAAAGGTTTTGATGGTGCGTCCACCATCGAAAAAGGTTTGGACACGCAATTAACGGCACATGCCCCTGTCGGTGTTAAGTGGTCTAGGCCTCTAAACTTCCACCTTGTTGTGGACCGCTTAGTGTTTCTTTGAATGAAATTATGGACATTGAAGAGAGAAAAAAAAATCCAATGCATGTTTCGAAAGTTTCAGGTGAATCTTGGACCTTGATGTGTCCTCCATTCAAGCGTAAGACACTGATGAACTCATTTGCATAGTTGTCACGCGATTCGTTTCGTTCGTCAACTCGCTCGCGGGATTTGCGTCAAAATAGTGACACGCTTGTCCGGCCACCAATTATATCCGAACTGATTCCGATAGTCTGAGATTAGCAGCGGATTAGGCTAATTTGAAGCGCTCATTTGCACTCTTTTGTGCGGTTTTCAGAGGCTCATGTTATCTGATCATCAATCAATGGCGCGACAGTCCAAATCGGGCCCTGGCCTCCTTAAGTGATCGCTTCCAATTGTCTCGATCGAAAGAACGTGTCCTGCAGCAGCTAGTTTGATGGCTTTTCTACATATGTTCATCAACCGAGTCCAATCATTTGCGTGGTTTGCCTACTGGTTTGTTACCAGGTTACCACTCGCTTTGACCTTATGTATACGTTTGAGGAGCTAGCACATTGCGGTTTACATATCTTGATAAACGTTGAAGCTTCTGGCTTTTTGTACAGTTGATGCAACTGACGGTTGTATCTTATTCGCCAGTCCGATCCATCCTTCATAGATTCCAAAAATCTTCGGAGAACATATCTTTCGAATGCATTGACTACTTCTTCGGAAGTTAGCGTTAATGTCCACCTTTCGCTGTCATAACAGAGCAAAATGTTACGCTCGTTCTAAGATTATTACACAATCGCTGAGTGCTCGCTGTAGATGTTGTATAAACCACTAAAACTAGTAATTCACAATACTTTCGATTAACAGAAATAGGGGGCCACCCTCGAAAGTCATGTGATTATGTGAAGGTTTTGTTTTTTCAGTTCATGTAGTCTGAATCTGGAGGTGACGCTTCTCGCCAACACGAACATCCTTAAACTCCTAAATTAATCATTTTAAAATTTGCCTAATTTTCGTTTCTGCATTAATTTTCTGCCATGGATCCAGTCTGCCAAATTTCAATAAGTATGCCTTCTAAATTACGCTTTAGGCAAAATCCGGGCATAATGCGATGTGAATGTGAACACTGGAGGAACGTAGCGAGATCATTTACAGAGAGCTCATGCAGCTTGTATAAATCAAGGTCCAACTTTGGAATGCCTTTCTTGGTTCCATTCACTATTATGCTGCAATACCAGCCGAGGACAATTGGCATCTTTAATCGCATTTTATCCATGAAGACACCATAAAACCGCGAATTCTCGCAATAATTTCTGGGGACCTCGTTTGAAATTGAATTGAAATGAGAAATGGCCTTTTCTATACGTAAGGAACCGACGGCCCAACCTTGCTGCTTTAAAGGCCATATCACAAACGGAGGCTTCTTTAAATGGAGTTGAACATTGTGGTCGCAGGTTCATTTCGAGCCCATTCTACTTCTGAGCCAGGCTGCCCCTGGCTGCCCCTGGCTGCTTCCTCTTCTTTGTCATTATCGTCGTCTTCAGCTGTGAGGAGCTGGAAATGAACAGTGGCCCCAAACGACCTCCGTGCGGCCATTCATCATTTTCACTTAAAAGTGTACGCGACAAAGATAGCACGCAATAAATTTCTTCCCAGACTCCTTTGAGTTCCGAGTGCGAAGCACGCAACGAACGCTTCAATTTAAGACTGACTTTTCTTCAATTTGTTGCGCTCGTTTCGGTAACTTTACCTTTTTCTTTGCGTTGATCAGGCCTCTAACCAGGATAACGAGCTGCGCTCAACTCCATCTTAAACGACGCTGGGCTAGAGTTGGATTAAAAATTGCAAGCGACCGCGTGAGGAAGAACGAGCACCTTGATGTGAACCCAATTCCAGTCTAACAATTACCGGGACCACGAACGAACGGCGAAAAATCACGCGACAATTTTCCTCACTTTATCGTTTTTTTTAAGTTTTTTTTTCTGGGTCTCGGTACTGCGTCAGAAGTCGAAGCCGTTTAAAAAGGAGATAAACTGCGTGCACACATAAAATAGGCGATGAATCAAAAATTTCTTGACTAGAGTCAGCACTTTGAGAGCCATTCGTTGCACTGGGTTTGCTGATACTTCCTATAAGAAATTCGTGTCGGTTCAGGCATGCGTAGCTTCGCACTCACGCTGATTCGGAGACAAGAAATTATTCAGTGATGTATTATAGCCATTGTCCGATCAATTGCAACTGGACTTTCAGAAGCTATCTTTTAATGCCATTTATCAATGTGCAGCTGAACGAAATTAAATTTTGGTACATATGTGATAATGTAAACCTCGTTTCAAAACAAGAACTTACCCTTAATTTGAAAGTACTTTTATGTGGGAACTCTCCAAAGATCTAAATCGATCTTAGTTATATCTTAATTCAAATTTTAACTAATATTATCACTTGTGTGAAATTTTAAATTTTCTCGTACTAGAGGGACATTTTTAAAGAGCAATATAAAGGAGAAACTAAGTTTTTTTTATAAAATACATATATATTACATATATATTACATATATAAAAAAGCAAATAGGTCAAATTAAAGGTTTGTTGCTAGAAAACGTTATCTTTGGAGTTGTAATATTCAGGAGCTTAGGATATTTTGTTTGTATAAAATTGAAAGGACAATCTTACCCTTAATTACCAAAATCGGGCGGTGAGTAAATGTCTCTAGTTTTTTTTCCAATTTATGTCCCATATTACCTTGGCTTATATATATTTGTCTAAATTTAAAACTACAATTTAATAATATTAAGCTAATAGTCTCTCTAACTAGTGCTTAAGTATAACTGTGAATATTTATATGCCTTTTGTTAAAATATAATAATAATAATAATATTAAAAGTACGCTGTAGGTAGTCATCTCCTGAGTTAACGTACTTAAATCCAAATAAGACAATAATTCAAAATAATATAATAAAATCTTCACTTCTGTGCACCTACATATGCTTACCAAGTTTCAACTTTCTTTAGCTCTGCACAGGCGCAAACGCAGGGGGTTTTGGGGGTTCAAACCCCCCCCCCCCCCCCCAAATGATGTAATTACAAACGCAAAACTATATGTAACTTGTACTCAACGCGTAAATTTGTCTGAACCACCCCCGCCCCCCCCCCCCCGAAATAATTATTTGTCTGAAACAACACCCCCCCTCTCCCCCGACAAAATTTTCTGCGTTCGCGCCTAGCTCTGCAACAACTTTTGTCTTTATATTTACGTAGCAAATTTAAACTTTCCGGCATTAATGGTCCTGGGGATAAAAGACTTCTCGCAATCTCCTCATATTATAAATGGCTTCCGATTGAACTCAACGAGCCACCATGTGGTATATTCGGAATTTATGGTGTTCACCTTTCGGACCATGAAACATGAAACCGAATATAACACCATATAAAAATTCCTTGATAATTTTATTAGTTATAATGATTATTTATTTCGGTTGAAATTAAATTTCTACGTATAAATTCTCAAAAAAATGTCCACTAAAATCCAATTTAAGTTGACTTTTGTACAGATCATTCGGATTCTTTTCCGAACTAGGTCCGGAAAAAAATATAAATCCTATAAAAACGATCGTGAAATCCAGAACGAACTTCATTAGTTGGTTCATTCAACGCCTAATTAACATGATCATCACCACAACATGATCTCCTCATTATTGAGATGATTTCGAACCTTTCAACGATATAAGTCTTGTTGAAGTGCCCCTGCTGATGAGGATCGTGGTAATTATAAAGCTTAACATAAACAGTTCACATCAGAAAGATCTTCGAACTGATTATTTGGTTGTCCGCATCGAAAAGAAAAACGTTAAAGGCTTCGTTCACGTAGATATCTAACCGGTCAGGTCGATCGAGAACAAACGATCATCATCAGATTCTACAATTACATGATCATAATTTATCCTCAGGAATTCAAGGTATGAATAAGGATAAGGCCCCGTGTAGATAACCGAACAATTCACTCATAATTTCATTCGGATGGGGAGTCATTTGTGCGGCGATCGTAACAACTCTTCCTCTCGAGCTCGACTTTCAAATTGTGTATGAATGTCCAGTGCCAACGAAGGGTTCATTTAGCACCACTTTTCCGATCAAATTCGTTTTACGCACTCGGCTCTCTCTGGCGTTGATCATTCGAGAAGGGTTTAACCCGAAAAATTGATCTTTTACTTTGCTGGATACTGGAACGATCAGTGATCACTGCAGGAAGTCTTGTACGGCGAATGTACGAGTTCATAAATTATATTTGTTCAGATCCAGAAGAGACCAGTGAAGAGTTATTCGTATCAAATATTAACTTGATGTTGTTTGTTGTTGCTGTTTTTACTGAGTCGTGTTATTATCAACACAAGCTGATCGCGTAATTTAACTATCAGACCATATCAGACAGAGGAACCATCTTTGAAAGTCTTTGCCTTGTAGACAATTCAAATTAATAATAAGAATTATGCAATATTGATGACAGCCAGAACTAATGGCGTATGATATTTATAATATTTCTGTTCGATTATGGGGCTACCGGTTATATACATTCTATCCATTAACGTCCTCCGTCACGAACACGAACACTACCGGCATAGTTCCCCGTGCGTCAAAGAAATATGAACTTAATTCGGCCATAAAATGACTCGATATCACGATCATTCGTCAAACGGCCACAATCAGTTATGGGCCGGACCCACGCATGCTACACATATCTTTCATGTGTCCAATTGCTATAGTAGAATCCAGCGAGTATTGGGAAACTAGCAGAGACGTCCGAATCCGATTGTGTATTTTCCACAAGCAATTCTTCTCTACGTTGGCACCGTCAGTACTGGTAAGCACACGGCATATATCTCAGGTGTTCCGTGTGCCTTGTTCCTATCGAGAATTCCAGCTACCAGTGTTTTATGCTAACGGAACTGACCAACTTAAGAGGTCTGCGATTAACAAATCGAGGAGTGTGCAGAATGATTGGCGTTTTTCGTGGTTGTAGAAAAAATATTAAAATTCGGACTCTAGTGGCACTAATACTTGAAAACTATAAATGAGTCAAACATTAAATACGAGATGTTGCACGTATGGTATATAAAAATAAAATGTTGTGGAACCATTTGGCCAATCTTAAAATGACGCAACTCACAATAAGAAAATAGTGTTAAACGAAAAAACTATTCAGGCTAAGGACCGATTTTATACGAAATCTTCTAGAACGGTGAAAACAGTGTCAGCTCATTATTAAAAATAATTACATGATTCCTTTCAAAAGTGAACCATTGAGATAACAACGTTCGCGTCCTTGTCATTCTGGATAAAAATATTTGAATCAACAATTTGTGGAAATATATTTTCAGCAAACCTTGTTTTGGTTACGCTAATGTAAAAGTGGTAAGCACAAAGTACGAACATAAGTAAGTGGAATTCATTTGGTCCTTTTAATGAAATTTCAACAGTACCTACATTAATTAATTAGTATTGTGAAAAGCCAAATTCAAATACAATAATAAAAAAAAAAAAAAACCAGATATCAGCTTTAAACTCGTCCCGGACCACCCAAAAAATAATAATATACAAAGTTGCCCCAAACTACGCTATATAAATATTTTATATTGGCTTGTATTTTACAGAAACCAGAATGTTTTCCACTACTGGAATTATGCAGTAACGTGTTTCGAACTCCAAACTCTGTTCAAAGTTGAATCTTAATTACTAAATCATGATAGGTTAAAATCCTCGGTACAATTCGAATACTTATGTATTACAGAATCTTAAAAGGTGGAAACTCTTATACCCGATTTCACAGTGGTAGCTTAAGCTCTGTGTGGAGCTTAAGCTTGGGCTTTGGAACATCTTCGATTTCACAGTAATGGCTTAAGTCTTAAGCTAAGACAAGCGCTAGCTTAGCTTAAGCCATCAATTTTGCGAGCTTAAGCTCCGTAATAAAAATAAGCCTACGAACTGTCAAACTTGTAATTTTTTCTGTATTCAAGACTGTGTAATTAAAAAAATATAGCCACGTAGCTACTCCACTACATAAGAAATATCGAATGTACGCAAATCCATTACAAAAGCTTACAGTAGGCTGCCAAATGAAACGCTACTACGCATTGTGCTTGGTTTAGCTAAGCCGCACGATACAAAAAACTGTAAAATCAGTGAAACGAATCCATAGCTTAAGCTACCTGTTCTAGCTTTACTAAGCTTAAGCTACCACTGTGAAATTGGGTATTGGTGATAGGGTTCTAATCTGTGGCCACAGGGAATAAGTAGGTAAGTCTTCACAGTGCATGTAACTCTCGGGAGATGGCCACAGTACACTTATCCCATATATAATTATTTTTTGTCTTACCAAGTTATTCCCTGTGACCACAGTAATATGATTGGTAGTGTCTGTCAAGTCGCACTTACGTTAGATTATTGAAAATACATATACATATAGTTCATCTAAACATTTTTATCACCCAAAGCAGAATTCAAAGAGTGATCATTATTGCAACAGGAAGTATTTCGTTAATAATCCGAATAAGATCTGGTTACCTAGCTTCCCCAGAAAATCAAGTAATACCTGTACCAGGATATCTAATTCGATTGCTATTCTCATCAAAATTGGGCATTTTTCTGCCATGAATGCGAATTTTCAAAATTTCACGCCTCACAATCGATCATTTCGGCCGGAATTCCGACGTATTTGTAACATCTGGGCAAGCGAATTCTTGCCAAGCTCTTGGAACTTCCGAAAGTGATCGATCGCATCTTCTTCACGGCATATATGCACATTTCTCATCGTTTCTGGTCATTTGTATTATAGAGGAAACTTACAAGGTACGAGTATCTACATATATACATAAAAGCATAGTATCGCAGTTTGAAAGATCATAAACACGAGTGGACCACTAACCGAACCCATAGGGATATCATCGTATACATGTAAAAGAAAAGAAACGAAACAGAACGTTAACATGAAACTGAAAAATCGGTCAAAAACTGGTCTTGTAGTTGAGGAGTGGCCACGGGTGTACTACTGCAGCTTCGATACTCGACTCGATTAGATTTTTTAATTTAATTCTCCATCGGCTAAGAGGCACTTGATTATGATAGCAGTGTTAAGTTTAGAACGGTATTCGTATTTCGCAAGGACGAATTAGTTACAGATAATGATTTATTTTGAAATTTAATAACAGCATTTTAGTCTAATATTTATTTTATACGAAAAAGAGAATACGGTAGGTACTCGCTTCAAAATTACTCATATGTAACTCTAGTTAGTCTCGTAGAAATTAAACAGTCCTACACATAAAAATTCAATACCAACTTTATTTATTTATAGATTGAGGTACGTACGTAATCTTTCATATGGCAATCTAGTTACTCGCCAGCACTGATGGAAGCTTTGCAACAAAGTATCTCCATAAGCAGAAATGTCTGTAATACAATATAAGATTTCCAAACTCTTACAAGAAAAGAATGATTCTATTGGGACGTATAAGACAAGCTCAAACGGCTTTTTAGGCAATCATTTTTTTTAGCAAAAGATTCACCGTTTCATAAAGAACAAAACAAATTCTCCCAAGGACTTATTAAAATAAACTAAATGGATTTTGTTAAAGTAACTTCGGGCTAGATCCAACTTCTCATTTTAGTAATGAAGAGAGAAAAGAGGTTAGTTTCTTTGCGATTTATGCTACAATCGAATGGAACTGTTTAACCATTAGAATTAAAGTTGTGACAATTTCAGAAGGAGTTAAATATATGTGATTTATTTTTGGAGCCTGTGAGCTCACAGTCACAAAATTCGGTCCTCTTACGAAACGACAGTTTTTGTATTTTTAACTTACTTTGCTTAGTCTTTCCTATATAGCATTTTCCCACTTATTATTATTATATTTTTATACAATAACAAAGAGTTAAGTTGTCAGCTTTTCACAGCCTCTCAAATATCTTTGCATGTCTCTGCCAATATCTATATTTTTCATTTTTGAATCGAATTTGCTGGAAATCTCTCGTCTCAACGCATGAAGTATACAGGCGCCGCTGAGCTGGAGCACGTGATGAGTTTAGGAAAGAAGGTTGGGAAATTCTTGAAATTTGGTATCTGTGATTATTGCTCTCCACTCTTCTTAAGCCCAATAAACAATTTTAAACTAATAAAGACATAGGTAAGTTTGGAGTTCTCTTCTGGAGTTCGTATTTCATCAGTAAAGCAGAACCACCGACTACTTACTCTGATAATGACATTATCAGATTATATCGCCCTTGTGCTACCTAATACCTAACCTTCGATTTTTGCAATTTTTTTCAAGTTTATTGGTTAGTTTGGTGTTTATTTTCTATAGACGTTTGTATGTTCGTGAGAAATCTGCCAGACATCGACAATTGCTCAAAACCTCAGTGTCTTATGTCGTCGCGTCAGTTGTATCGGCTATGGTCCAAAACCATCGATAAAATCAACGGTCCATGATCGCGTACAAACCAAACAAAAGATAAGAATGAAGGTCTTTAATTATTACTGTAGAGGATGTGTGCGTTTCTTATTATTATTATTATTTGTACTTTTTTTTCCAAAACTGCACAAGCCTCACCTCCTTTTGTCCAACACCAATTATGGGTTCTTTTACAGGGCAGTCATTCTTAGAGTTTAAGCTGCTTCGTTAATCGTTGGCTTCGTCGAGTCGCGCCTGAATCTGGACGAGACCTCAACTTAGAGTAGAGTAGAGTCTTGATAGTCATTACATTAATGATCGCCCATTATCGGGGATATAACTTATGACAATTTGAAGAATCTACGGCTGCCTGTTGTACGCATCCTTACATCTAACTAACTAACACCTTCGATTCGATTGCTTGGTCATTTTTATTTCATTCCGAAGAGAAGAGGTCATTAAATTTGCAGTTTATAGACAACTTAAAGGAGCATGCAGTTAAGAAGGGGAACAAATAAAATAAAATAAAGTGGAATATTAGTTGAAGGTAGAGCGACGTCGATTCACTTCAGGGCTCATATAAAATCAACTCAAGTCTTGAACCTGACCCTGTGACCTCGGCTTTTGTCTTTCTCAGGAAACTTGAAGATGTTGGCTGGCAGTCTTGTAGGTGCACATCTTTCGTCGTGTTTTGTTTTTACTTTCTTTTTGTTTTTTGGGTCAAGGTGTGTATTTTTCCGTAGAGGCTTAAAGCGAAAGAATTATGACGCTACGGTTATATCAGTCGATGCAATCGATAAGCGATCAAAGGTGTTATTAACTTTCAGTTAAGTCCAAGACGTCCGATGATGGTTAACGGCTTTAGTAGGTTATTCACATTCGGAGATGGCTGACAATTTTCCACTGCAGGTTTGATTTTTCAAATTCAAAATTCAGAATACAAAATTCTTTATTGTGCTACCCTTCCCGTCTTTACAGCCAAGTTAATTATATTTAGCTACATGCAAATGATTTCGAATGCAGTGTTAATAACAACTAACTAAAATAAATTAATTTATTTAAATAAATAAATAAAGAAATGTTTAAATAAACAAACCTAAAAGCCTTCTTATGAAACTTAAGACTTAACTTATAACTACATAAAACTAACTTATAAACTACTATTAAAAGAATTAGATCTTAAGCAGAACTTGGACAAAGAGAGGAGAGAAAAATTGGATTCTCGGATGATCGACATTTAATTAAAAAAGTGTTTGATATCTTTTCAATGTAATTCGTTAATATTGCAATTCCTGGTGGAAACTAAATGTCTCAAACTAATTATGGACACTACTAGTTTGAGACTCTTAGTTTCCGCCAGTTGCACTTTTTTTAAGATTTTTGGCGCAGTGGTGCCATGTTGGTGCCCAACATAGGAAGATTTGTTGTCAGGGTTTTGGACGACGACACTGAGATGTGATAAAAAAAATTTAGTTTTTTGTCTAAATAAATAGGGTAGCGTTTGATTTCTCCTAATCTGAAGCAAATATTGTAAAAGTTGTAACTAAAACTTTACTTAGTATTTGTTTGGTCTCCAATATTTCAGGTATTACTAAACCCCTCAAACTAGTCTCGAAAACTATTCACCCTCAGTTACCTACTCATATTTCCGCTTGTGGAAACACCTCAGCCTCGTTCCTGCGAAAAATCATAGACGCATATCAATTTAAAAAAAAAAAACTGATTCACCCTTTCTTACCGCTTAGGCCGGAAGCTTTCAAAATTATGAATCAGACCATCAAGAACTCGGAATACATAGATACAACTTCCTGCACCAGCGTGATGACATTTGACAATGAGATCCGAACGTAAGATACCAGAATGACATAGTCGCGCGCACATTTGACCCATCTCAACACCGCGATTTTCATTAATCTTTCATCTTTTCACCTAGCATCGACTCAATTAATCACAGAGCGTAGCCGAGACCACGTTGAATGTCACACGTGTGTGTCCGATGTTGTTCACCAGGTGAGTTGGGTGATGCGATGCCCGAGCCCCGATGTCTTACTGGAAAAAATCACCGATTTGAAATTGAAAGGTTCTGTTGTTTAAAGTATATAGTTGTTGTTTATGATGAGTGAGCGATGACGTAATTAAGCAGAACCAACAGCTTGATAGACACCTGAAAAACCATGAACAGAACAGAACAACTCGTCAAAATGAATTAACGACCTCATCTTATGGACCGCTGATTGTGAAGATTCCTTAGCAGACTCTGTTTTAGTAAATCGTTCGAGGAATCTAAAAGATCTAGAAAAAGTAGGTTCCAAGGGAGGCCAATGAATACTGTCTTTTGCTGTTTTGATTAATAGCCCAAGTACGCTTTCAACTACTCAAAAAATTTGTCAAGAGTAATTATTATAGCCGCTAGTCGTGTTAACAGAACTATCAGCAACTAACTTTTTCTTTTCAGCTTCTTACTTGAAAGAGAATATTTTTAAATACAGAAAAACATTGCTTGATAAGGCCTAATACCTACAATTGGCGCTTGGCTGTTATTGTTGATACATGGGGAAATGCAGGCGCGAATGCAGAAAATTATTTCGGGGCGGGGTTTTCAGACAAATTTACACGTCGAGTATAAGTTACATTTAGTTATGCGCTTGTAATTACATCATTCCGGGGGGGGGGGGGAATTACATCGTTCGCGCCTGGGGAAATGTGCTCCAAATTAGTTCGGTGAGACCTTAAAAAAAGATTCCGCTCATTTGCACTGTTGTTATTGGCAGTTGCAGGCATGGGCGCCCACAGGTAGGGGCAAGAAGGGGCACTTGCCCCCCCCTGGGTTTGACCATCACTTAAAGTTGAGAAAAATCAAATATTTTATATACCAAACTTTGTTGCAACTATTTTACCATTACCATTATTGTACACATCTTTCATGCCTCGACTTTAGTTCTTAGTAGTGATACTAAAATGAATATCAAATCTAGCTTTAGAATTAGATAATTAGCCCTTTTTCGGTATTGACCAAGACCGCGTACTGAAGAAGAATCTGGCACAACATAGCAGACCGCAGTGTATTTCGAACGACCAAGCCTATGTTTTACAAGATTTTTCGTTACTTTTTTCTAACGTTTTTGTACTTTAAGAACTAACATTTTTTTCAATGATAACGATTTTTTCATTTATCCTTGAATATTTCCAAATACGTTTTTTTTTATATTTTGAAGGTTATACTGTTTTTCACCAAAAAGTCAAATTGGAATTTCAATGGTCAAAAAAATTAAAGAGCATTATAGTGATTCTGAATTATTTTATAGAAAAAGGGTAATTTAATCAAGAATCACCAAAAGTGTGACCTTATCATAGCCGATTCTTTTGAAATTTTGTGTACTCGAAGAATTCGTGAAAAAAATTTGATTTCAATTTTTAGGCTTCTATCTCATTTTTTTTGTTAGTTATAGTATGTTAAAAATTTCCCAAAAACGATGTCCGAATCCTCTTTGAAAGTTCATGTCTCTGGTAATTTTTATCTTTGAATAATAAAGTCGGGCTTATTTAAAGATTGTTATTGTTTTTGTTAGTTAAAAAATGAGAAACCAAACCATGAATTTCAATTATTTTTTTCACTTATTCTTCAAGTACAAAATTTTGAAAAGAATCCGAAATGGTAAGGTCACAACTTTGGCGATTCTTGATGGAATAACCCATAATTAGATGAAAACAATATGACCCCTTCTTCAGGTGACCCTTTTTTTGCTAACGGCAGCTATGTAGCTAAATTCAGACAGAACTTTATCAAATGAAATAGACAAATTAAAAAAAACTCTGACACCCCAACAGTAAGATCCTGGTTCTGCCACTGATATCAAATATATTTTACTTTATTATTTTAACAATAAAGTAATGTTCTCGATTTAAAAATTTGCCAATAGTCTGGGTGAAACTTTATTATTTTTCAGGTTCGGGAGCGATCAAAATCGGAGTATATCATCAATTGCTTCGAGATTATGACTCTTCTTGGAAAATTGATTTTATTTTAAAAATAAAAATACATAGGTAGTTAAAATAGAAATAACGAATTTCATATCTGATCAGAACTAAGGGATGGCAAAAATTGTGAAAACATATGCAAACCCTAGGAACTTGAATATCGAAAAATTGTGAAATGGGTTTGTAGGCCATTATATAAAAAGTCTGTGGAAGTGAAAAGCGATCAAATATCTCATCAATATTAAGAAATACGTCGAAGCTTTAAAAAACATACAACGCTCTTACATCCCTTAGGATTGAATATCTAAAAATACTGAAATTGACTTTTTGGCACTTATATAGGAAACCAAAGGAATTAAAAAGGAATTTAATATATCATCAGATTTAAGCAATATGTAAGAATCTGTGAAAACATATGCAACCTACTTACATCCACTTTGGGGTGTAATATTCAAAAATCCTGAAAAGAGTTAATAGATAAATAAAAAGACAGCACGAGAAAGTAAAAACCGATTCAACTTCTTACCACTTCTAATAGAAATTAAGGAATTCGTGAAAACGTGTTTAAAGCTAGTTTTATTACGCAAGCCCATGAAAGTGAAGAAAAAAGTCGATATCATATCAGGGCTGGGCGATATGGCAGAATTACTGGAAAAGTATACCTCAAGAGAGGGGGGGGGGGGGGTTAACAACTTTTGATTACAATATTTCACTAACCAATTGCACTTTAAAAATAAAATTCTGTTTTTGTATAAAGTTTGACAAATAAAGTAAAATTTTTTAAGGAGGTGATGAAGCATGGAAGTGGAAGGGATAACATTTTTTCGCAAATACAGAAACTACGAGTATAGGGCGAGAAATATCAGCAATCTAATAAAAACATTGCCACATTGTGGAAATATTGCCGCAACTAGCATGATATTGCCCTGTATTGCTCCATTAATCGCTCCACTAGTTTTGGCAATATTCGTCGGACAATTAATTGTTTTAAAAATTGCTCGTGTACAAGCACCTTCATGAGCGATTTAAGCGTTCCGAAGTTATCATATTCTTGAACGCATGTTTTAAGGCCTCTGTTTGGACCTGAAGGAGTAGAACGATTATGCCCGTTAACGAACTTAATTTAAAAATTTCAACCATAAGTTCAGATTCTAAATGGATTGGGGCGTTATTTAATAAAACTTTTGGCTTGCCCCCCCCTGGAAGAAGTTCTATGGGCGCCCTTGGTTGCAGGGGCCGAAAAACACGTATTTTTACAAATTTTTTAAATAAAGGCATTTTATTAAAGAAATACAAGTAATAGTAATTTAAATAAAGTCAACTTTTAAGTTTGTAATGGCACTTAGTTCGTGTAAAAATATTGATATGCATAGCTCCTGTAGATGATCTTCCGAAGGATCTAAAAAAAAACGTGTTTGGCGGTGATCATGATATCTCCGGTTTGGATTATATGAAATCAACAAATGAGATAGATTCTTTCAGTGGATAGATAAATCTAGGTATTTGTCGAAAGAATAATCAAAATTTAAATTTTTGACAAAATGACGACTATATTAAAACAAAGTTGAAATTTTCGACATAAAAAACATTAAAATTATTTAAAAAAAATCGAAATTATTTTTGAAAATCTTATTCCTTCGATGAATACCTGAGGAATATATCTGAAAAGGTTGTGTTAAAATTGGAGAACGATCGATTGAGCCGTTTTTTAGAAATCGTGATCACCGACTTTGAAACATCGTTTTGAGAAAAATGCGTTTAAAGTTTCTAAAGAGTTTACACAAAGTTAAAATTGTTTTTTTTTTCAACTTACATGGTGTCGTCTTTTTCATTACTTCTGCGTATTCCTGAGCACTTGCGAAGCATTTTTTTATAAATTTTAAATTAAATTGTATAAAATCGTCTACACTAAATGGATGGAAACGTAACGTGTAATTAAACGTTAATAAGACCAACGCAAAGCAAGCCCTAACACGAAGTCCATAAAAACTCAGTATCATAAATAAAAGCTCATAAATAAAAATAATCACAAAATTAGGGTTGGAGGTGCGAATTATTTGTCTATAATTATCACCGCAGAGGAACTAGGAACATGCCCTCTGTATAAATGTTAAAAACCATCTTCAACGTTTTTCACAATTAAAAAAAAGCGGAGGATCCCGCACAGTGAACACGATCAGTCTTTTTGAACTCGTTTGTCTTCGCATGATACCGCGGATTAGATACCAGAACAGCGCCGATACCTAACTCCTGTTCAGTGTTGCAATAAAACTTCTAGGCCTCTTCCAGCCCCCCCCCCCCCCCCCCATTCAACATGTCGAAATGGATCATGAGAAGGTAAAGATATCGTGCAGGTATGTGCACCTCCCAGTCCCGGTTTTACTTCCAGACCAGTAATGATCATCACAGCTATATAACGTCGTTACTGCTTCAATATGTATAGATATATATACATATATATAGGTACGTGTATAGTACGTGAAAAGATATGCCAGGAAAATCACTTGAGTTATCTTGTAGCTTGTCGTGTAGCTTAGTCTGGTCATAGATTGCTAAAATTATTCAAAATGTCGCGAAAATTTATGTCCAATGTCGAGTTTGAGTACGAGACGAAAAGCAGGACGCGAATTCTAGACTCGATTATGTGATCTCAATTTTCTTACTAGCGATCTTTTTCAAAATGCATACCACAGATCCTGTTTTGGATGATTACCAAATGGAATGAATTTTCATTTAATTTGTTAATAGCAGAGGGACCATATGTCGATCGCGGTATGCAGATTAAAGCATTTATTCAAGTCTAGTTGTGCTGAAAATGGATAACACTAATTGTACAGCAGGTTATTAGTCAGGATTGGCGAAAATAGATCAGTTCGTATACGAGAACGAAAGCCTAGTACAGATTTTAAAAAGATCATCTGTGTTACCAGAAGGTAGTCATGTACATGGATATCTCAAGTCGTACCTATTTGAAATGACGCATTTGAACGAGTTTCGATATTGACGTATTTAAAGATATTACAGAGTAAAGCATAAAACGCATTCCGGACTTCTACCCAACAAATCGGTTTAAATTTAACAGTATTCGCCGGAAAACCTTGTACATATTTTCAAATTGTTTTCGGTTAAACATTTGCCTGGAACCAAGTATGAATTATAGTATTATGCAGATGATAAGTAGATAGATAGATAGATAGATGATTTATTAAAGATGTATTGTTACAAAAAAAAAAAAAAAAAATATTTCAGCGATTAGATTTTAATCTTTACAGCTTCAATTGATAAATTTGCATTCTTTTTGCAAAAACTTACGATAATCTGATACAGTAATATATTGAAGGAAATATTTTTTTTTAACAAAAAACCGTGCTTGGAAGAACCTATTGAAAAATAAAAGGAGTTGTAGCTTCACGAGTAAATACTCGCATTTATTCGGCATGTCCTCGAAAGTAAGTTGTTTATTGACAACTCTATATGCTTATTTAAGTTCTCTCCATATTGAAAACATTTCTGAACCAGATTCACAAAACTGGTTCTTTCTACCTGTACGAAAAAACAACATCTCGCCTATTATATTTAAAACGATAAAAACACTTTAAAAAATTGTAGCAAGATGTAGTTTGATTTTAATTATAGCGCACTTATTACAGGCGCCACATTAAAATGTATACATATTTCTGTCATAAATCCGAAATAAGTATTAAATGTCGACTCTACGAACACCACCACAAGACAGTTATAACGATACAAACAACAACAAAAAAAAGTTACAAGCACAACACGTTGGTCCATAAATTTTTCCACTAGGCTGCAAAGAGCGTATTTAAAAGAAACAACACAAAAATGATAAAATGTCGCGCGTCTCGAGTAATAAAGTCCTCTTCGGAATGTGTAATTAATAAGAGGGAACTTTAATGAGATCCCTTTCTGTAAACCGTCGTGTGTAGCATCGATTTTTTATGCGTCATATTTTAGATTACGTGTAAATTTATATACGAGTATGTGTGTAGGTATGTAAATACGCCGTTTTCAATATTAGAAGATCTTGCGAGCAGAATGAAGAAGGTAGATACTTTTTTTATCTAGCAAAACCTGACACCTGTTTATTAATTTTGTATTATTTAATTTTCATTCCACCCAACATTTTTTTTCTCCATGTTTTCTTCAACATTTTTGAATAGTAAAGTCTTGATAAAATCTCTAAGTTTGATAAATCTGATCAGACTGATCTTTTCATTGAAAAAAAAAAAATAAAAAAAATATTAAATAAAAAAACGTCTGGGCGCAGCTTTATTATTTTTTGGGTAGATATCCGGAATGCGTGCAAAACAGAGATGCAGTGTAGAATACTATGTGACTGACAACCTCTATAAGTCATTAAATCGGAATTCGTGAAAATGTACACAACCACTTCACACCTCCATGATAGTGTGGAGGGAAGTTTCCACTGTAAATTATCTACATGAAATTACTGACTTTGCAATGGGAATTTCCGCTACTATGATAAATTATATTTTTTATCCAAGTTATCGGAATTTCCAAAAATAAAAATTAATTACTTTTTCTAGTTAGTGATAGAAAATATTTCTCATCAATTACTTCTTAAACTAAAATATCTAATTAATAATTTAAATATGTAATGATTTAGTGATAGAAAATATTTCTCATCAATTACTTCTTAAACTAAAATATCTAATTAATAATTTAAATATGTAATGATTTTGTGATAGAAAATATTTCTCATCAATTACTTCTTAAACTAAAATATCTAATTAATAATTTAAATATGTAATGATTTAATCATAGAAAATATTTCTCATCAATCACTTCTTAAACTAAAATGACTAATTAATAATTTAAATATTTAATAATGTAATATTAAAAGATTTTAACTTATATATTCTTTAATGAATTAAATTATTGTTTTATAACTATGGTTTATAAATTAAATATTAATACTTAAATAAATATAACCAAGTGATGTGTTAAATAAATAATATTTAATATTCTATTCCAAATAAATATATAACAAAAATAAATAAAATAAGGATTTCGCATATTAGAGATCCCCACAATAGGTCTTAAATATCAACAAATCTGGAAAACAGTTTCTAGACACATAAATAGGTATAAACATAAAGAACACGCAGAAGTTTAATTAATTGTTATCTTGACAGAAATCTGAAATCAATCGTTCAGGAGATATGGATTTTATATATATATATGTTTCGATCCCAGTTTTCAAGCTTTTTGATCGAGGAAAAAACCTCTCCTCCCCACTCAAACCCTCACCTCTACAAAATATACCACTCGTATGGGTTCACCCATTCTACGTATTCTCGTCGTGGGTTGTGGCACAATGCTACAGTCCACCCTTCTAAACTTATAGTAAACTAACCAAGTAGTTTCAATTAGAAATTACTAGAAACATATATTTTGTTCTACAATTTTTTGAGCGGTTTGATCTGCCCCGATTGCACAATAATGAGTTGGGTTTTTGTAAAAAGATTTTTTCTCATTCCTTATTCGTAGTACAGTTTTCATTCTTTTCTATGGGATATAATCTGGGAAAATTGAAACACTTTTCGTTGTTTCAGGAAATCTTAAATTACAAGCAAAATTATTTCTGTTCTTCTATACTGGAATCAAATTAAACACCAACATCCATTAGCCTACATTCTAAAGGTTTTTTTTTCGAAATAGAATCAAAATTTAAAAAAGTCTTCAGTAACTGAATATCTACTTGCCTTTCGCTCGAAATATAAATCTCACTACAGTGAATCAATTTATAGGTACCTACTTTTCATACGATCACTCGAAGAAATAAAAACTACAATCGCCACAACAAAAGCGACGAAAAAAACTTACCAGCCATAAATTACACACTCCCCAGACTGGTGAATCGCCTTGAGCCAGCCAAGAAGGAGACGAGAAAGATTAATTCAATTAATCCCAGCTCTGCCCAAAACAAGATCGATAAATTTCCGATATGGGAACATTAAATCCACTTAACGTTTTTAGTTAGTTCGCTATCGCGCTTATGCTTCCCTTAATGCCGGTTCCAGTAACCTGTCGATTTCATAATATACTCGGACTCACATCAGGAAATACCTGAGAAGTGAAAAACCGGAGAAAAGCAGACGGAAACTAGAGAAGAAAAGACCCGCGACGTGATAATCGAAAGAGGTCATCAAATAAAATAAACGATCGGAACACACACCTCGCTCGCGACCATATTGAAATTTTCGATTTGTAAATTGTGAACAAATTTTCAATGTTGATCCGATCAAAAGACCATCAAAATCGGTTTTAGGGGTTGGTAACTTATTTGATTTATTCCCTTCATGGGACAATTAAGGGCTGCGCTTTGAATTGACCGCAGGTCACCATAGAAACTCCCATGTGAATCAAATGTATTTGTGTGGTCTAATCTCTGATGGTGTCGTACCTCATTCATGATTTGGGAATTTTAAAACGAAAAGGGATTAAACAATTGGTTTAAGTCAGTCCGAATTGATTGAATACTGTCGATGGATGCAGTCCTTCGGAAAGAGCGCTGTTACCAAATGGGCTCAAATTCGATCTGGCATATTTCTTCTAATTTCACGTAACAGCTACCATACTTTCAATATTTTGTAAAATGTTAAGTGTGCCAAATATAAAGTTAGAGGCTCGCCAAGGAACTGTTGTTTGAAAAAAGCTGGTTCAAGAGCGGATAGATCACTCCATTGCTTATGTTGATTGACAAAAACAAGCTAGAAATCCGCAACAAAATCGATCATTTCACCTACATTGATCTAATATAATATTCAATCTGTGACCAAAGTTCAGTTGATTTCATTGACAGATTGTGATCGTCACCACTTATTGCATTTCCTAATGAAGTCGTTAAATGCCACCGCGATTAAGCCACCTGATCTTTCACCTGAATATATACATCAAGATTACCCCTTATACCGAACACCGCATCAGTATACCATCTATGTTTCGCACCTATGCTATGTGCATATTATGCTTGTGCTAAAATCGTAACCGGATACTTTGTTAATTGAGTCTGATCGCTACTAAAACGATTAGGCATGCGTGTTACCTGTACGATCAAGTTATTCTGCATTAGTTTGATTGAAGATTGTGCGGTTATTTATTTCGAACCCAACCGATTAGTTGAGGCAGAGTTCAGTACTCGGCAAATACATATTTGTTGAAAATTGAAAAAGTTTTTGAAACCGACACAAAATTGAGGTAAAGTTCCACACTTTCTTGAAAACCGTAGAAAAAATGCTACCCAATTACGGTCGTGACATTCTCATTATTCAATAAACGATCACTTAATCGGTCACTTAAAACCAATTCATAATATGGCTTCCATGTTATACTATACAACAGACCATTTATACAACACAACAGCCATCAGTACTCTTAACCTATCTCGTAAAGTAATTGATCATTAATTAATTACACAATTACCAAATAAAGGAACGATGACACGATCATTTTACGGTGAATGAAGCTGATGGTTGGTTACCTCCGAATTAGAGATTGGACACAGTGCATACATGTTTCTTGTCCGATCATTCCACCAAGTCCAAACATCCCTATACAATTTTTTTCCGAATTATAATGACCATTATCTAGGTGGATGATGATAATATAATGATGCTCAGATATCAATCAGGGAAATGTTGACCGATTGATGACTGTGATTATCATTCGTAGCACCTCGAAATTGAATCTTCGAGTCATCATCCGATACTTATTTTTTTACTCTCGTCTTCAACATAACACACCATCAATAATTAAAAAATGGTGTTTTCTTACATGTAATTGGCGTTATGCGGTTGAAGGATCGTGACGTCTGAAATTAATTGATCATCACGATCGGATTGATTGCAGCGTTCATGAATTTTTATATTTCAATAATGCTCGGTACCCGTCGATAATATTTTATTGCGAACTCCTAAAATGGTAGTGGTACCTACATGACGAAGATCGGTACGGTTTTTGCGATTGATAGAGGAAAACAGTGCAAAACATAAGAAGTACTCATTTTTTTACAGAATGCAGAATGATTTCGCCTTAAACGTCTACAGAAGTAAGTGATCTTGCCAAACAAGATCATTTCATATGTCAAATTATGACAAAATAAATGATCAGTTTTGAATATATATAAAAACAATGGTAGCTGAATTATTCATAAGGCAAATCGATCGCATTCGACTTTTATACCTAAATCCATTTTGAATCAATGGACTTGGCATGATCAACAACATGATCACCAGGTTGGCTTTATTTGTGCACTCGTATATACACAAAAAGATATTTATCTGGTAGTGAGTGCGCGTAAAGATTGCATTCTGAGGTCGAAGAATGGAATTATGTCATTATTACAAATGGAAAAAAGAGATTGCACAATATTTCCCCAACCAACATTAGGGATATAAAATGGCCGTATTTCGTATTCATCTCGTACACACGCCGGACATTTTTATATGACATTTGAATGCATTCAAATGATGTGTATCGATCGTAAAAGAGATTTATCACTTGATGATGATTGAATGCGATTCGAAATTAGGTTCGTATTGTAGATCATGAATAGAAGCGATTCAGTAGCAGGAATGAGTTATGGCCAAGGACAATTATTTGATATTGTAATATGAGTACGAGTATGGGGTATGTGCACGTATGTACTATGAACGTAAACGGTTTCCTTGGAGAATGCTTAATAATGTGTTATTAGACAGCGCTTCATTTTTTAAAAATTTTATTCTGAAACAGTAATCCTGTTATAAGCTCATCGAAGACATGAAGACTGATTAAACGATGGATGTGATTTATCTGAACTAAATAGAACTCTCGAAGTTCAAGTCTATAAAACAAATTAAGACCTATTCGTTCTAGTGATTGTGCACAGCAGCGTGGTAAATTGATTTTTCTAAGTATTTTTACTGAAAGCAAAAGTGACGTCAAACGTGGAAGTGAAACTAAGTACCAAGAACTAGCCGGTAATGCATTTCAACAATTTCTTTCTGATGTATTCTATCTAACGTCGGCCTTTAGCTAAATTAAACACCTGGATTGCACTGTTATAATTTAACACACAGTTTTCAAGAAATGGCATTCATGTAATTTTAATAAAAATAATTACTAGATTGTCCTACGTCGAAACTATCTACTATTCCATTAGAGACCCACTTTAGCAAATGGGACACATTTTAAATATTAAAAACATTCACTCGATCACCCGAAATTCCACAACATGATAATTTGGTATCCAGAACAGAGAAGAAACTGGTTGTGCAATTTTTTTCAATTTGAAATACCCAGCAACTAATAATAAAATTGGATCTGAAATGTTTTGGGGTCTCGTAAATCTTTCGCCGGGCCAGCATTCACCAGTACTTCAAATCCGAACCTTTCCTGTCTAAACACCGAACTATTTCAAACATACTGAAATCTAAATTTTCGATAGATGACGCTAGAGAAATGAGCACGGATCAACGTTCAGTTTGAGGACATTGCAAAAGATTGTTTTAATTTTTTGGCGGAGTGAAATAGGCAGACGAAGTGTGTTTTCTAATCAAAATTTTGATTCGGAGAAGCCCCAAGTGATTGCGGAAGAAGTTATTTTCAGATTTTGTTCAGATCTACAACTCAATATACTTCAGTAGAGTGAATGGCTCCGTTTAAATGTGTCGGTGTTTGTAGAATGCGGATCGCATTTAATCAGATATATTTTTCAAGAAGCAGTGACTTTTTAGTAGTCACCTGTTGTTCATTTGTCACAGTAATTTAATTTGAATCTGTCCTGCTGCGCTAGCAAACCAATGAGAGCAATAAGCGGTGATCGTGCCCGATCATTTGCGGCCAATATCATAACGATCTGCTCTAAGGAGTGCTGCACAATTTATTTAGACTGGCAAACTATCATCCTGTGGGATCGTAAAAATCTTGGGTTCGTCTGTGATTATCCCTCTCCGCGAATAAATATCGATAATTTAAAGTCCGGTAAGATGGACCTAATCTGACTGAAGATCATTAATCAAAGTCCCATTTGATGGCGAACTAGACATCCACAGATGCACATTATAGTTCGACATGGATGGCAGCCACAGTTTAGCTTCAAAGGAAAAGAGATCGATGCCAACTTCACCTTATTCTTCTGACAGCACTAGAGGTTCTCTTCCTTCCAGAGTGGGGACGGTACACGGAAACTAGTACCTTGGGCATAAATTGCCATCTGGCTAAGTGCACGTTTAAGAACATTTGAAACGAAATTATGGTAATCTCAACGCAGATTGCTCAATTCAAGCACGAAGGAGCGCTCGAGGCAATCGGCAAAGAGTGATCGGTCGATATGTGCGATCATTTTGTGACATGGAAGATAAGTTTCTTCCTACAAAAGTCGGGTCAAGAGAAAAGTACTTTTGGATATCGACTAGCTGGATTTAGCTGGAAAAAATTGATATGCATAAATAGTATTAGTGTCTAAGCCACAACAGTGTATTCAAGACTAATAGGTACTTTTATCCAGTGGCATATTTACGGGGAGGTAGGGAAGATCTATGCCATGCTAGCTCGGATTGGTTTTTTTTGGTACTGTTGTTTCTCTAAACCAAGCTTAATCGCTTCAAACAATGATAGCATGAAAGGCTTCAGTCTCTTCTTATCAACCAATATTCATTTCCTGTAAGCATCTTAAATTTAATTCGTACCACTTTTCTGCATCCATCCAATTCATACATGCGAGAAGTGGATATTTATAGTCCAGCAGCCATTATTTTGTTCTATTTAAATAAATTTTCACTCTTTTTACACCGCGCAGTGTGTGAAATCATAACTCATTCACTTAAAATATCATTGGGAGATTAATCACAAAATTGCCCTATCTCGTATCTGTATACGAAATTCCAGACAGTCGGAATGGGCAAACGACAAAAAAAAAAACCATCCATAAATTCCTTAATAATTTTCACTTTCATCTGCGCGTCCTCCGGTGATTTAGTTATCTCGTGCCAACGATGTGTGCCGTCTCTCTGGAGGCCAATCTGATGGAGGATTGGTCAACCACGGGATCGGTAAATGACACGCGTTGAGCGCATCGTAGCAAAATAACGCACCAACAACAAAGTCCAAGGAGTGTGATGTGATCACCACAGAAACTCGTCCAGAAATGATCACAGCAGAACCAGCAAAAAATAGAAACAGCAGGAAGCGATTAATTTCGTTATGGTCGGCCTTTACGCTACCGTCTGGACATTGGATAGCGATTGTGACTCGTGATCCACCGGCCGCTTCCAATTGCGCACTGATCACATTTCGGCCCTTTGCTGGACGGACCCTCCGTCACTTCCGAACGCCACAAATCATTTGCATCATTAGCTCCCATCAGACGAGAGTTTTGGCCGGCCAAGGATCTGGGCCCTTACCGCACTCACGGACGTGCGTCGACCAAATTACGTAATTCGATTGTGTCATTTAGACGCGCTGCCATAAAACAACACAAGCGATGATGATGGTGATGATGATGATGATGATCGAGACGATCGCTTTGGCTTGACCGGTTGACTCGTGCCTCTTGGCCTCACTGGAATTTCTATCATTTAATTTGGCCATAAATTGTCCAGCATCCGTTTTTTGATGTCTATAAACTGAGGCTAGGATTGCTATGGAATGCGCAATCATCAGCAACATTGTGACTTGTGAGGTACGTACTCGACCCTCTCTGACCGTCTTTTGGCCAACTTCACGTCAATCTCTTAACTCACCAATCCAATATTGAGTTGATTAACAGCGTTAATTCTGGTCTTCCGCGTGTCCATTTGTTCGCATTGCCCCGTCTTCGAGAGATTAATAGTTTTTGTGACTTAACAAATTCTGAACGTTAATTTGAATCACTTAAGTTACCGGCCACTCCAAGTCAGAAAATATCGCACATAATTGTCGCTTGAAATCGTTTGCAGTTTGATAATTACACGATAAATTGCTAGAAATCAAATACATAATTTGATTAAGAAAATCTACAGAAGATATACCTATGTAGCTCCGAGGGGTTTAACTTTAGCCTGACATACGATCCTTATGCGTATACTGATTTGATTATATCCAGTGCTACTAGTATGGGGACATACCGATAAAAATACTAACACTATTTATCTGTAATATTTCAATAACTTCCGACTTTTACAAACCAAATAAATTGCTTCTTTGAGGAAGAAGAAGACTGTACGGGAGGACGCTATTATCATTAAGACCTTCTAGCACACTGCCATACCCGGCCCGATTCCTATTCTTCCTTCTCATTTCTAAATGTGATTAAGTTCGGTATCCTCTTTCTTCTCCGCAATTCCTACCAACTCTCCTCTTCTTCGCACCAAGAAACACGGAAAAATATTTGATAGAACAATACCGTAGCTAATTGGGCTCTGTTTGTTTAGCCAAAAAACAGCCATAGCGCCTTGCGGTCTATGTGTTAGCTATCTCTGCCAATAGCTACCCACCTAACCTAACCTAACCTGGCTGTAAATGGTCTGTATCATACTTCAGAATGGCTTACTCTACGAAAACTGAATTCAATTCCTCGGCCGAAAAAATTAGAACAAGAAGAATCTATTAGATTATTATAATAAAAAGTGAAACAAATCTATAGTGTCGAGTTCAACACGAATGATATTTGTCACAAGGACAAACCCGACATTTTACTCAAAATTAGGTCATAAAACCTTCAATTCGTAAAGCCTCCTTTGATAATAAGATATGACGCCAAAAACGACTTGGTAATCTTAAAAGGTCGAATATAATCGCTTAATCCTTAAAGTGAAGTGATAAATACTGTGGCTAATTTAAATCGTAATAAATGCGTAGGATACGGTACTCTTCTTCTGAGACGTTGTGTACAACACTGCCTCCATATTGTACTCCTTTCGATCGTCGTAATGCGGCTAATTAAGCCTTCTGTCTACGCTAAAAGTAAAGAAAGAAAAAAAAACGAGAGCAGGGCTACTCCTTCAAGGACCAACATCACTTCACCATCATTCAAAGGTGGCATCAGGTGGGATGCGGTTTGTTGAACTCAAAACAATTAAGTTCTTGTCTTTACGTTGTTGTCCTCGTTAAGAGTTTCCCATCATCATCAACATCACTGGCAGTAGCACACCCACTCCAAAATCTCTGTCAAAATTAAATCCATGAATGGAACTCACAGCTAATCGATAATAGAATTTTCAAGGTATGATATAAAAGGTCCTTTCTTTTCTCAACTCATTCATAGGAATCATTTAAAAGATGCAATCATATTAGCTTCAATGATTGCTCTGTACAGCTGTGAAGGATTTATTTCTAGTGGCTGATTGGTAACTTGGCGGGATACCTCTGAAAAAAGGATTTCTGCCCAGTTCTCCGCACGTGGGTATCAATATTTTGTTTCCAAGGATATACACGGTGCTGACTCTGTCCATATACAAACCAGGATCTAAAGGAATATCTAACGTTCCCGTGTTTTTTCTCTCTTTCTTCATTTTTTATGAAGTTTGGATTTTCATACTGTTATTGTTTCTTCCTTGGGTGTAGGTGTAGGACTTATTAGGTATACTCAAATGGAGCTGAAGCTTAAAGGTCACGGTAGAAGAATCTCTTCTATAAGACATGAAAAATTCATTACTGCTATTTGGGAAATTAAATACTAGATATAACGAGCCTACATGTTTTTCCGATTCAATGATTAAATGGGGGAAGAGTAGGTGGAGTGTGGGAGTTTTTACAGTATAAGTCGTTCGGCTGAAGAATTATTATCTAAGCTAAAGCTGGAGGTCTTGCCTAATTTAAGGGAAAACCTAATGACAGGTTTATTATTTAAAATTAGTACGCAAACTTGTTCGTCGATTCGCCCAGTTACCTGCACAGACACTGCAAACATCTACCGATAGTCTGTGCTGGGCATCACTTTAGAATTTTGTTGAAAGCCCATCCTCTTTCGATAGAGAATTGTTGAAATCTCAAGATTTTGCGAATTCCAGCTAAAAATCTTGCGATATTAACCAGCTATAAGAGGTATTTTGGAATTCGTATATGACTCCTTTTATTGCCTTGGAGATTATATATAGAAAATTCCTAAAAGTTGTTATATAAAAGTCACTTAGAGGCTACTATCCAATAACCCTGAAATAAATATTTTAAATGATTACATAGTCAACCCGAGAAAGTAAAACCAACTCAATATCTAATCACTACTAAGAAATATGATGGAATTCGTGAAAACATTTACACGCGCTCTTAGTGATTGAAAAGGAAAGTAAAAGGTTTGTCGATATAATTAGAGATTTGAGGGACATTCCTGAATTCGTGAAACTGTATAAAAGCGCTTTACACCTGTTTAGGTGACCGATTTAAAAAAATCATGAAAATTATTAGTAGATGTGTATTTATCTGATGAACCCGTAAAAGAAAAATTTATTGAATATATCATAAGACATACGACGAAAAAATATTCACCTATTTTTGCTGTGCATTTTGTTTGCTTGCCTCCGTACCCAATGGATATATTCACGACGTTTCAAGGTTCTAGCATAAGCCGGGAGCTATCCGAATCACTAAGAGATTAAGAGGTACTTTGTTACAAAAAACAGCAAACGTTCCGATTATTTGAGTTGTTTTTCAGCGTCAGAGAGGTCTGAGAAGACCACCATATAGTCTTCCCGATCCATATATTGGCCTTTGCCATTTTTTCATGAAAAACTTTCACTGGATTAGCCAATTTCGTTGAACTATTGTCCGAAAGAGCTGCTTCATCGTCGGGTCGTTGGATTAACAGTTCAAAGGGTGTACTATGCTACTCCGAAACACCCTCACAGCTTAGAGGTATTCTTCATCGAGATGTTATAACTTTTTTTTAACAACATTGTTCACGAAAGGCACAAAGTCAGACTGGTCCTAAGAAAAACGAACGGGTGCTGGTGGAGTTGCTCGATCTGTCACCTCCTTCCTGCAACATAAATGTATTCCACTTACTATTCTTATGAATTGTATATTTTCAATTTTCATAATTTTGCGAGTTGACCTATACGTTAATCTGTAAAGGCTGACCTAGTCAGTTCGGTAACTCAATGATATTAATTAATATAAAGGTGATCTTTTGCGGTTCATTCAGCAAAGTATTTTTCGTGCAAAGCAAAGAAAATTCTCTTTAAGTCATTGCAACGAGAAATTTTCAACGATTTTAACGGCAATGGGCGTAAAATTCACAAAATCACCAGAATTGAGAGGGTTCACGGTTAAAAATTAGCATCAAGCTTGTGGGTGCGTAAAAGAAAACAACAAGTTTTCTTGTACTGGGAAATTTGAAGAATATTTCGAGTCTGTCGGTCAGTCGGAAAAATTCGTCCCCCATTGCAAAGAAATCACGTACAACGGAAGCGCAGAAAAGCATAGGCGATATGTGAGTTTGTTGCTGAGTTTTCATGAATAATAATTAAAAAGGTCATAGACTAGGTGTGATACAATAAATGGTTAACTGGTTGCAGCTTCCGTAGGTAGGTCACGATGATTATCGAAGCAGAATTTCACAGAAAAGATCCTTTTGTCAATTAATAATAGAAATTTCATCACATTGACCTGAGGTACATAATCCTCAAGCTCTGGATCTTGTTCAGACGCATTCTCCGTAATGTTTCAGATGTTGTGTCACCATTTTTTCGCGCTTATACTGATAGTCGTCGCGACTTATTTGGTCGAAGGAGGTCGAACCTGACCCTAAACGTCGTTAGCGTCGGTTGATCGAACTGCGACATAGTGCACTAGTGAAACATGTGTGCGGCACATACCCCAGCGGGAACGCCTTTTTACACGTCGTGGTGCGGCACATTGCACTGCTAAGTGGGTGGTTGGGTTGTGTGGGCACCTCTTAACACCCAACGCAATATTAGTTGCATAGACTGCAACTCAGTAAGCGATCTTGGCGTCGTGCCCTAGACGCTAGTATGAATGTGGCGTCGCGCGTGCCGACTTTTCCACTTTAAGACTCCTAGCGTAGTGATATCGATAGCGTCACTGCCGTACAACATACATACACTACACCTGAGTAAAGGAGGTGAGCGTCAAAGTCGATATTCAACGTGAACGTTTAGAAGAAGTTGTTCGAGACTTTTTCGGACCATCGCATTTGAGCATATGAGAGGCGGATCATTTTTGCGTGGTGGTTGATAAGACACTTTCTAAGATTGAAAGTGTCCTCTGAAATTAAGCACAACCGCTGGACTGTTTAGCAGTTAAAAGGTATTCATCACGGCTTTAAATATATGGATAAGTACATATTTAATTTTTTTTTTAAGTGAAACTTTAAGATAATAACCACACAATTTAAAATATTGAAATATTTATTAAAATTTGCATGAACTGAGCTATTTACCTAATATTTTTAAGGGTATTTTTCTCTTATCTTCAGTTAAACTCTAACCGGAATTTTAACTTAAAGTTAGTGACTCGGAGTGAAGTACTTCACTGGAAGGAACTGTTTTGCCCATCTCCAGGCCCGTGCGCACGGGGGGGGGGGGTTCAAACCCCCCCCCCCCCCATTGGCCTATTTTATTTTCATATGGAAGTGAGAGGACCTTTTTTTTTTTTTTAGGTCATTGTAAGCCTTAAGTATGCAAAATTGCAAGTTCCTAACTTGAAGCATTCGAGCAATAATTGTGAAAACGTGTTTTAAGGACCCTTGTATGGGAGGTACCCGAAGGAGTGGAAGGATATCGCACATTAACGAACTTAGCTTTACTTTTCCCATTTTACAAGTTGTGACAAAATTTCAACTTCATAGGTCAACGCGTTCTTGAGTTATCGTGCTAACGGACGGACGGACAGACAGCAAACGGATTTGGGGGCTTTGGCCAAAAATTAACACAAAACAATATATAACTTTTTTTCGTCCGAGGCTCGGTTCTATGCGTTATAAACTTTTCGGGCTGGATTAAACTTATTATAATACTCTATATGTTCATCTAGAGTATAAAAAATATTTAGCTGCAATTGACGTATGTACATACAAATAAACTTCGTCGAATTTTCAAATTCTACGGCAATTTATAAGCGACTGTTTCAAGCCGCCAACGTGCAAAATGCTTATTGCGCGAGGTCTGTTTGTTGTTTGACTTACACGTGGGCTGATATCGCGCGCAGTACCAACTACGGGCAAACGACTACGACGTGTACGTACACAGCCCCAGCATCTTCCCACGCATCCTTCGGGCTCTGCAGCTAAGATGCCCACGAAAAAATCCCGCGTGCTCACCAATCCAGCGCAAAGCCACATCTCGTAAGTCTGATCTGTTTACTTGCCGGCTCAAGCGCGCCCCGAAAAATCGCGCCGACCGATTTTGTCTTCGAAATTTTCCCTGAGAACAATTCTGGGCTTTCCCGAAAACCGAACAAGAACTTGTCGCAGTGCCCGGCTTTCAGTTAGCTGCAAAACTTTCGCGCCCTGTTTTTAAGTTAAATTCAAATTCAAATTGGCGCCAGAACAGTGATTTCCGGTTCCCGGTACGAACAAAATAAAGTTAGTTTACCGATTGAGTGAAATTTCTTATCGCGCGCTACATAGTGAATGAGTGATTTTTCCCCAGCTTGACTTGTACAGTGCAGAAAATTCAACAACGGAAAAAAAAGCTTAGCATTCGGAAAAGCGTTTTCCTCACCCACACGCAGGATTATTCTGCCGTATTACACGACCGAGTGAGTTATTCGATTTTTCATCGGGCTGCGTTTTGGATCGTTCCCCAACACACTGCCGGCCGACCGACAGATTTTCCTACAAAAGTTTTCCCGATTTTTCCTGATGTGATAACCGGCACCGGAGTCTCGCGTGGCTTTTTGTTGTCTTTTCGTTCAGTTCGTCCAAAAGCGTCGCCGCGTTTATTTTGATTCATTTCCGAGCCGTTTTGTTTCCGTCTTTATATACTTAAATCGAAAAAATCACCTCCGTTCAAATCTAATCACATCCGCTACGGCTGCAGTACAATTTTCCTTAAGTAGTTTTCCTCGGACAGTTTTCCCGATTTTAATTAGAACCTGCGTTTCGGGATTCTTGTATCCAAAAGTGTATAGTGAAATAGACAACAACTGCTCTCACCAATCGCCAATCGTCTCAAGCGTGAATTCGAAAACTCATCAACAATTTATGTGAAAAAACGGAAGCGGAATCGCACATTTTGTCGCCCGATCGCAGGCGTGCAGAAGGACCTCCAAGAAGTTCGTCAATACTAGTGCAATTTCCCAGTCGATTAGTCAGAATGATCAAATTGAACCTTCGGTTTCACTAAGTGCGTTTAGTTGAAAAATATAACAACTTTACAAAATAAAAATCTTGTGATATTTTTGTGTATAGGTAGTTGAAAAATTTATAAGTTTATTCGAATATTGTTGAAAGGTTCTCGAGTTTCGTGAAAGCAGTGAAAGGCCAACCAACCGATGGACGTATGCCTGAAATTAATTGTGCACGTTTAAGATTTTCTTCATAGGTTCTACAAAAAATGGCTAAGAATAAGTTTCATTAAAATTACGACTGAAATTCCGATAGAGAAACGCAAGTAAGAATAGCGACCAACAAACAACGTCGCGGCGACTGTCTTTTAAGGAAGAAACGAGCTTCTCAATTTGCCAACCTGTTGCAAAATTTTTCGATTTTCGCCGCTCAAGAAATTGTCTTCTGCCTGTTGAAACTACATCCCGTGAAACTGAATAAAAACAGAATTAACATGCCGTCGGTATTTGAAAAGAAAATCCATCTTCGAGTTCTGGCCACAATAAATTTTTCCTTCAATGCTTTCTTGCTTCTCAATCGACTGTGAACACAGTGGAATAACTTTCTTATGTTAGTTTTTCCCCTGTGTTCTTATCTTGATATGTTATAGTTTTATTTTAAGGATGTTTGACTGCAACTTATGGTATTGTCCTACGTTCTACATGCACATAATTGTTTCTTACTTTTCAACACTGCCGATTACCGTTTCATATCTGTTCCCAGCTAGCTCACGATTAGGATATACTAGATACTAGTAACTAGTAAATAGACTAACACTTTATCCCCGGGTAAAACCACAGTGTTGAGGGGCTTCGAGAGCAAAGATTGGAAGAATTGTCGACCGTAATGTTCCGAATCCGATCAGAAAAATACCGTATCATCGTAAAGGCAAAACATTGACCTCTTCCATGAAACGGGTATTTCAGGATTCCCTTGTCTTGCTCTCAATTATGTCTCCTACCCCAGAGAACTCGACAGTTTAATTCCTCCACTGTATGAATGAAAGACCACACTAATAGTCACACTCTGGGCAGGTACTTTTCCTTGGGATGTAAGTCAACTAACTTAATAACACCCAGACTATCTAGTAATCATTAGATCCATATATCCTTGATTCACCAAAATGTTCACTTGAGAAACGTTTGAACTGACAGCCCAAAATATAAGTTCCTGAGAACCTATGTTTTTTTTGAAGATTATTTTGTGATAGTCGTCATGGATGCAGTTAACGCTCCCTTTAATTAAAAGTGAGTGCGACAAAAACACCTTACTAGCTAGCTTTTGATTTAATCCAGCCGGGTAACTCAAAATGAAAATGAAATGCATTCCTTTTTTGCAATACAATTCTTGAAATTCTCATCACGGAATATTACAAATCAATTTATTATTTATTATACCATCTCCATCTCCAGTCTTCATTCTTGTTCTCCCCTACAAATGTTTGCATTGAAAAACATGATTATTTGTTCAAACTTCAATTAAGTGCTCTTCATAAACAGATTTTGAATCCTACAAGGGCACTAAAGCTTTTGTATGAATGAAATATCGTCAGACGCAAAACCTTGCTCCATATACAGTATGAGTATCACTCTCGGGTTCGGGTCCTAGCTACTATTGCTATTGTTTTTTGAAACCATAGTGAAACCATGGAAGTGCTTATTTTTTTGTTATTCTGCCATATAGCTATTGTAGTGTATGGTTGGCTTATGCTTCAAGATATAAAATTGAAAAACTAGTATCACTATAACAGTGCACACAGTAGTTTGCTTTAGTGGCGATAAAAAAAATGTCAATGAATGAAGTAAATTTGATTTATACCGTTTTCAAAGATAGTTCGATGAGTTTTGGACAAAAAATTACAATAAAACAGCCTCTTTAGCGTTTAAACGAAGCTTCAAACTATTTAGGGCCGCCTACAGTTTTTATTTATTTCCAAAAATATATCTGTTTCTAAAACATTTATTCCTACTATCGTTTCATACTCTTTCCTCTCTGTTCAGGGGGTAATCTACAACAACCACTCGTAGGAAATCTATAAAAAACTTAATTCGGACGATACTGTCTCTAAAAAACAATTTAAGGAAAATGATGAAGCCCTGTAATGCCTAAAATAAGGATTCTAATTATAGACATCCCGACTTTTTTCTTTATTACATTTCCCTATCAAGACTGAAGCGAATATCATACATTTCTTTCACTAAAACTTGCACGAATTCCTGAAACCTCGACACCTCAATGGCGTGACAGCCCGAGTGAAGTCTTGGCCACCAGGTTTGCGTTGAGTCCATCCGATCCGAGGTTGTGTACCTGGACGCGTTGTTAGTATATCAGCCAACCCCTGGAGGATCAGGTCTATGACCATCCATATAAACGCGGATGCGGACATTATTTTGACCTGATATGTTGAAGTTCTCCCAGCTATGCCCTGTCCAACTATATATTAGTCCTTTAGACTTCTTCCTGAAACGCACTTGTGTTAACCGCTGAAAACATGGAAACCTGGATAAAAATAAAACTACAAGATCATGAGTATGAGTTAATTGTCTAGCACCGATCTTAAATGAAATACCCTCCGATTCAGCTTTCGATATTCTTCTAAGATCTCCACATGTCTTAAATTTTCTGAAATATTTTAATGTCTGCATCTATCACGAAACTTAAAACCTCCTTACATCATTCTTAAAAAAATCTCTTTTCGTCACTTCAAGGAGGATTTTTTTTTCGCTATTCCAGTTTCATGTGCACGACAATCTTAACTGATGTCATACACTTTAGAATGATTACTGCTACTACAATAACCTACTAGACACTTGTGGTATGGGACAGGTGAACAGGTGAGTTCATATTCAGTAGCTACACAATATAGAAACAAAGTCTGCGTGACCATCGCAGCAGGGGTCTCGAGGTCCGGGACGCTTTGAGGCTTTGCTTTTCATGGGCACGCGCTGTATATTTTTAAATATCTATTTCTAATAAACTACTATATACTATAGATCGTATCAAAATATCAGCAAAGTTACGTTAGTTCAACCATAAAAGACAGTCGCCGATTCAGGGTCGATCAGATGCAGGTTTTGAAGCCTATCTGCTAAATAGCTCGTACATTATTTCTTTCCTGACTTTGTTCTTAAAATTTTCTAAAGGTTTTCTTAGTTGAAACAATATAATTTAAACCGCCCACTAGCCGACCGAGATAAAATGTTTAGATCACTCGAATTTTTTTTAAACATTTTCCCGAGTAGAAATCAGTTAAGTGAATCCCCTAAGAATTAGACGAAAAGGAAAAAAAATTAAAACTTTCTCAAGTGGAAACGAAAACCGATTGTTCAACAATCACCAAAGTACTGGATCCCTGTATGCATCAATGGAGTGGCATCTACGCAATCAATCAGCTAATAGTTTTTCAATTTTTGTTCGTTTTAATTTGATTTGCCCAACGTTTCTTCGAAATACTCGCCCAGTGAAAAATGTTGTTAGCAATGCGTCGTGAAAGTGATCACCACCAGCAGCATCACCATCTACATCAATCGCACCAGCAGCAACAACTACTCGAACAGCAACTCGCTTTACCATCTGCTTCCACGTCAAGCGCTCACCAAATCATTGATATTGCTGGCTCGAATGCTTCGACGCAGCTTCAACAACAATATCATATATACACTAGCCCCAGTACATCTGGAGCCAGTTTGATTTCATCAGACTATCTTCATCACCATCATCATTTACCGCCTCCACCACCGCCGCCACCTCTCCTTCCGGCTCCAACAACCTCGACATCAAGTTCCACTGGCCGACCGTGCACTTCATCAACTGCTGCAGGACTCGATGAATACGTTGATATCTTGCAGGTTCAACAACTTCTTTTGGAGTCGTCGAGTAGTTCGCCGTCAATCAGTGGCAGTAGTCCGCAAAGCGTGGCCAAACCACGGCCGCGAGTCAATCTTCAGAAGGCTACCGAATACGCTTCACAAGTTCAAGGTAAGTAATGAATGTGAGTCTGAGCTGTTGTTGGTTGTAGTCTTTGATCTCTTTATCTCTCTTTTTTGTTGTTCTCTTTAGCTGAATCCCCATCCCGACGGGTTCTATTAGACTATCCTAGTCCTTATTTGTACGGGAATCATTATCATAGTTCACCAAATGAAGATTTAGTGGCTCTATGGTTCGGAGGAAATAGTACAGGTTCGAATATTTAATTAAATTGGTTGTGGGATTCACTAATCTAGTCACGTATTGTTTGAGGCTACTAACTACTGGAAAGACCTTGAGCGTAGGCTTAAGTATAGTTTAAAATTCTCATGTCATTGTGTTTGATCCACCACACTCCACTTTTGCACCAGGTACTCTATATTGTTCAACCACCTCATATTGTTGGAAAAGATCTTTGATGAAGTCTCAAATGGCTTATTCCATATGAACTACGCCGCATGAAGCTTAAACTTTCTTTCACAAATCCAAACAACATTCCCGTTCGAGTAAACTTCTTGTAACCACAAATGAGCGTCTACATCCTGCTCATTTCATGTCCATTAATGAATCTTTGTGTCATTTAATTAATCAGAAGTGGAAGGAAAAGTGAACAACGGAACACTCACTATGCTACGAGTAAAACTAATTAAAACAGAACCACTCTCGTAATGGTAATTTCGTTTTGTGACATTGCGCATTTCGTACACTTACAAACATCGTTGGGGTCTTAGGGCTGAAACCATATTCTGGGGAGTCTTCGGCGGAGACAAATCGCACGACGCAGCAGTGAACGATGGTGACACGATGCGATTTCACGACTTGAATGGATACCAGGCTAAACATCAGCAACTCCATGCAATCTACGACCAAAGTTTTTCTTTTAATTTAATTTCCCTTGGAGTTTTGGATGATATTGACCAATTCGCTAACTGCTCTCACTGCAAACCATGGAAGTTGCAGCGATCTGAAAACACTTCTGCCAGGAGTGCAGCACGGCGTACAGAACCACCAACATATATGATGACATGATACGCTAATTACCCAATTCCCGTTGTTGACCTGCGCGATTGACTTATTAAGTAATTAAGCCACGACGACATCCAGCATCGACATCTTCACGTCCGTCGACTATCGAAACAAAGCTGGTGGCCCCAGCTTGGCGATGATGATTCGAAATGTAGTTTTTCTTAAGGAGATTTCGTCGAGACTATCGCAGTGGCTTCGGCTAAGCTGCAATTAATCTTCATTAGGCCTTTCGAGCAGCAGTCTGACGGAATTTGAATGGATGGACATTAGTCGAATCCACCGTCATCTAATCACTGTGACCGCCTGACTGTAGTCTAGCCTGGTAAATTTCTTTGCACTGTGCGCTTACCTTCCGGTCACTTTTTGGGTCTCAAGTATTGGCGACCACTACGTAATGCCGGATATCGGCAAGACCTCCTATTTGCATTGTCTAATGATACAGTGCAGCACACTCATTGATTAATTAAGATCTGACACTTTGAGACAGACAGGTCACCACAATGGTAATAATGTGAAATAGTTTACGCTAGCGTAGGATTAATGTTGGTTACGATTCACTATTAGCAAGATGTACTAGAATGACGTGGTGCCCTTTTTTTGCAAATAATCTTTAGCGCCAGTGAGTTGGCCGACGTGGGAAAAGTTGAGCCAAGCGAATGATTGGATTCACCTTCAGTTTTATTCAGTTTCTTGTATTGTAAGATCATTAAGACCTGACGGTTTTATAAAGTGACCACACTATCGAACAAAAAATGTATCATCAGTTTATAAGATATGCCCGCGCCCATATGGGCAGAAGTATTCCTCACTTTTCTATTTTCATAAACTGAAACGCGAAAAATAGCTAACTTTCCTATTGTTAGCTGTACCCGGGTTCCCAATTTACCTCCCAACTATAGTATGTATATATATCCACTCCCTAGTTTTCGATAAAGTTTTGTCGGAGAAAACACATCAAGGGATTTTTGCTAAGCACTGTTTAATAGAGCTTTCATTGTGTGATTTTTATTCAGACAGGGGGTAGAAAAACAACACGGTAGTGTCCACGGAAGGATCTTCCCTTAGGCTGTACACAAATGTGCTAATGTAGTAATGAACACCTATTTAAAATTATGTAAGACTCGTATTTTATCATGAAAGCGGATGTAATTTAGGTTAGGTTCGGTGAAATGGGTGGTCGTCTGCAACTAAATTTATTATCTAGCTTAGACTCTCTACCTGGCGTTTCTTCGGAGTTAACCTCATTTTCTACAGCGTTTTACAATATAATATATAATACAATTTTAAAAGAATCGGGTAATACCGACAACTGACTCTAACCTCTTCGGTAAGAAGGTTAAAGATCAATTCATTTTCTTGAAATAAGTGAATACTATTATAAGATAGAATTTACATAAAGCAATCAAGCAAAAAATCGCGAAACTCTAAAAGCACCAATGTTTGTAAATGTAAACTACAACATACCGGTCGAAAGTTCCATCATGGCTGCCAAAATAGTACGCTGCCATCATACATATTCTGAAATCTTTTCCTCTTTTCCTTAGGCGTATTCAAATCTTCTAGACTTGGAGTGTTCTTTCGCCTACACAATTCTTACCATTTCATATCAAAGTGAGTCATTAACAAAAGATACAGCAAACTATCGTTTTCCTCGTCACACAAGAAAGAAATGCGCGTTTCGTTTTTTTCGCAAAAAATGAACGCCACGGATATAAAGCCACGCGTGCAATATATTCAAAATCAGGCACACCAACTTTACGAGAAAGGAAAAAACCACTTGTTATCCGAAAAAATAATGCGCCGATAAAAATGTTCAGCAAGGAATCTTATAGAATTGTTTGTGTGATATTCTTCGTGCCATTGATTGTAATTTGAAACATATCATTCGGATCTTTATTGAGGTACATATCAATATGTATCTATATTAAATTTTGAAATAGGCAAATAATTTCATGGAAAAGATTCGAAAGAGCAAGACAGTTTTCGATAAGCGAATATTTTTAGCATGGTGACGACTACGGGTCAGGTAACGGATACCTGCGGTATTTTTACACCGCACCAGGCAAATTCAATATGGCCTAGTATGGTCACTACCTGTTAATAAATTGCAATCAACTTCAGCATTACTATAAAGCCGAGACAAACTAAAAGTATACTCGTATATATTTATTTTTTACTGCGCAACAAAATATGAAGAAACCACCGTAACGGTTGGTGATCTTTGTGAAATGCCGTGTAAGAATAATTTCAAGAGCAATCCAATAATTCTATATATTTACAATTCGAAAGTGGGATTATACAACGCCCACTTGACGTTCGAAGAGGAAAAACGGAAGCAAATCATGACTGCAAGTTCTTTTTTTTTAAAGTGCACCTGCTCCAGTTTTGATAATTTTGAAACTTTCTGTCAAAAGATTCGTTGAATTTCAAAATGGGTTCCAATGGCACAACACTACATCATAAAACCGAAATCGTTATGGACAGGCCTAAGCAACTGGAGCAACTACTTAACCGATGTTTGACCGGATGTTGCAATTTATTAAAATTATTATTAAATTTACGACTGTATACTACGTGCCACACGGCATGATATGAGTATTTTGTTGCTATTGTTGATGGTTTTATATTGTCTCTACTTAAATTGTTTCACGGTCCAACTGCTAAGTAGAGATTATGTACATCAGCTGAAAAATTTTCAACTCTTGGCTTCAGATTGGCTTAAAATACAATTTTTTTTTATTGATTTAAATTTGAAATTATTACCACAGAGCAAGGAGGCGTTGATTTTGGAGTGTTTGGCTTCAGACAACATGAATACCACTTTTCGTATTAATCTATAGATAGAGACGTGATTTTTTTGCAGCTTTGTAACATTTTGTTGCTTTTGTTTACAGTTATTATTGTAGTGTATCCGCCATTTTGCGTATTATAATTCGATTGCTCGGAATGAGGAAGCCATTTTGGATGCCATATTAATTTTCGGAGTTTTCGATTTGATTTTCAAGATACATACTTCTTCGTGGTTCCTTTAGGGAAAGAAAGAGCATATAGTCAAGTGATTTTTATCGTTTCTCTTAGAGAATATGTCGTTATTATTTCTTCTTTGCATTGTTTATTCAATCACCAAAGCCAACCGAGTTTTTTTTTGTTATCTCAAATTTTAACAGATTACTGCTTGTATCCCTTGAATATTCGACGATTCGGACATGTTATTATAGAACGACTATCTTATCTTATTCTCAGTGTCGTCCCAATTACGAACACAACCTTTTGAATTTTTACGTGATTTATAATTTTACAAGAAAACCAGATTATCGTTGGGTGGTCGGAGTTTTGAAGATCATTCTCTCTGTCTCCAGTTTGAATTTTATTTTTATTATGTACTTATTTTTTTGTATTGACCATTTTAAAATGTTATACCAAGAGGTCTTGCGAGCCCGAACGCCTTGTTTTCTGATTAAACTGTCACTGTGGAGAATTGTTACCCTGTTCGTCCCATATAGTGCCTACATACAATGTTGGTGATGTCGTACAAATGTGCAGCACAGACATTTGCGTACTGAACGCTAGTGTCGATTTGAAATTTACTGCTAAGAGCTTATCGTCTGGATTCTACCATTTTCTTCTTTATTATGGCATGTGTGCGTTTTTTTTTATTATAAAAAAGGAATAAATAAATAATAAATGTCACGCATGTTTACTGATAATAAGCAGCATAATTGTGGAAATTCATCAAATTCAGATGGGACCTCCTGTGGGTCTCAGACGGAAACAGCAATTTCTGATCACAAACTTGATCATACTTATTTAGGTATAAATTTCAATTTTATAACTTCTTGAAGATCTAGACGTTTTTATTAGTGTTTATAGTTTGAAGTCATATTTCTAAAATATGTATAGTACTGTGTTCGGCGCAACGAAAACGAAAAAGAAATGTACCTTCAAAGTAGAGTGAAATAAACTATACAGTTCGCTACTAGATGTCAGTGAAATAAAAACGCGCCAAATTTTAAAGAAAATAAAATATTGGCAAGAAATTAGAATTCCGGCACACAACAGACCAAAATATACACACCAAAATATAAGTCACACAAAATTTCCCGAGCCCAAACGAACTGAACTGACAGCGAACGGTTGAATATTTTGAATTGTCGAATATTTTGCTTGTTATTCCATTGTATAATGTACCCTGCAGGGTAGGGTACTCTTGGGAAAAAAAAACTTGATCGAAACCGAGCGCCGTCTATTAGTGACTAATGGAAATGTACATTCCGTCTATGAACACAGTACTGAAAAACGAACGAAAAATAAGCGAAATTTTCATTTTTTTTATATGAAATTTAACAGTTCATACCGTTTCGCTCGGAACGCGGTACTACGATTCGTCCTTCCATGTCCCGTTTTTAAATGTGGTAGTATCTCTGAGTGATGTTCTAGCACACCTGCCTTCCTTCAAATTGTGTCAAATCTCGCTAGCTTTAGTTTGCTATAGGCTCACATTTTCACATAGAAATGGAAAAACCATAAATTCGGAGATTCTCCAAAGTCCGATTTCAGTATATCTACGTAAAATTAAAGTTTTCAATTTTACCGAAAATTAATTTTTGATGAATATTTTCACAGTACATTTCGAATAGAAAATACAGTGCAACCCGTTTATAAAGTGCACTTTTATAACGTACTTTTGGCTATTTCACAAATAAGAAAGGTTCTTATGTTTATAACGTACTATCGGTTATAACGTTCTACTTTTGTAGTCCCCTCAAGGTACGTTATAACCGGGTTGCACTGTACAAGGTTTTCCGGTGAATACTGTTCAATTTATTTTGTGTGACGTTTCGGACTCGACTGAGTATTCACCGGAAAACCTTGTATTTTCTTTACCGAAAATTGTTATTGGGGGTAAGTCGCAGTTTCATCTTAAAGCAATGTACATATGTCTTTATTAGTAGGCTCTTATTTGGGACCTTAGACAAAACACATACATATGTATGTGAGTATATTCTTATTTTTTTTATGGGGGGAAATTGTTGCGGTAAGTGAAATTAACTTCTTCATTGTATTCATCTCAAAGTTATTCTAAACAAACAGGTGCTAGAATTGCATCGGCTTTGAACTGGCCCATTAAACTCACCTAGGGAGCATGTAGGCGTCCGGTTGGTCTATGTACATAGTGCGAGTGCCATTGAACATCTGGTCCATTTCGGCGTTTCCAATCATCCCACTGGTTTTTCAATTTCAGGCAAACAACACTAGTGGCATATTAAACATAAACCCGTGCTGCGTCACAAAATGCACTTTATACGAAATTTTAAAGTGTGCCCTAGGTTGATGTAACCGCCTCCAACGCGAATCAGTCACTTACCTTGCTCCATACTCTTGACTTCAACGCGCGACAAGGTAAAAACTTTGATCATAACTAGTGATCAATGATCATGAATGAAAATGATCAATTTCGCTAAGTTGACTTGGTGGCTTTAAATGATCGAGCTTAGCGATCAGCGGTCCAGATCGTCAAAAGTGTGTGGACGGATGTTTCTATTATTGCAAAAACAATCGCCCAACATCGCATCGGTGGATTAGTGCCTGCACAGTTTTTACCTATGCACACAATCTCGACTATGATAATCTCAGCTTGAGATAAATTCCGACCTGAAGACAAAAATCAGCAACTTCTTGGGCATAGCCTCGACCAGCCTTTCTTTATGAATGAGTGGAACGAAATGAATGGGAGAATGGAACTATGGCAGCTAGATCTGCGGAAAATCTAACGTTGTGTCTGAAGTCGAGCTTAGATCGCTGTAAGTCTTGAACATACCATGCAAGAATATGTTACTGGATATCTCCGTGCGGTACAGGTCACATATCTTGGATCGCATTGCGAACAGCCAGAAATATTTAACTGAAAAATGGGAGGAATGGGTCCAAATCCATATAACCGCCGCGGTGTTCGCCATCACGACCATATGTTCTTCCAAGTCAGCTCGTTTGCATATTTGATATATGTAGTGCGCGTAGGTCTTAAAGGCCTTCGCGGTCTCTTAAGCCTGTTTTCTTGAGCTGTTGTTGCTGTTGCGATCAATTTCATGAATGGAAACCTCGGATTTATGACGTGATCGAGCGATTTATATAAAAATTTCGATTTTATTATAAATTAAAACTAGTTTCGTTCGGTTTTTACTGTTTTTGTTTTAATATTCAAGTCCGAAAATTACTGGTTCAGCTTCGTAAAATTCATTGCGTCGATTGCCAGTCGATTTATGAATGAAATCCCAAGCTCTTCAAGTTTTCATTCAAGACAGAGGCCTACGCATTACGGCTTCAATTTTTCGTTGACCCAAGCCGATCTTAGGAGCAGCTACCTAACACCCAAACACTGTTCAAATGATTTTAATTATTAATGAAAGGTGCGCACGCCAGTTTCTCAGGTGTCGGTTGCTTGATACGCGTTGGCCGATGTTGCAATCAAGATTTGATAAACCAGGTTTAGTTGGATTTCTTGGCGCCAAATTAAAAAAAAGTGATTGTCTTAGAAATCATCTTTCAAGATGGTCCGGCATCGCCGGTTGTTTACAAATATCATCAGGTATGCTAATCATTCAATGAATGAAAGATTTCTGACGACAGAAATCTTTTTAATGATTGCGTAGGGTGAGCCATAAACAATGTAACAATCTTACGGAAGTCTTTCAGATTTGAATGCAACGATAGAGTAGGCTGAACGATTTCTTTATAAACTGAAAACATACTTACTCCAAAGACATTACACTAAAAAGGCTTCGATCTCAACACTTTTTTGAATTTAAGAAGTGGGATAATGTTGAAATTATATGGCACGCGTCATGTTACCTCTGTAACGTAATTGTGTTCATCCGGTAGGCGTTCGGTGAGTAACTTATGGCTGGATGAACCAAATTTGGAAAAATTGAAGACGATATTTGAAAGGCCTCGAAAATAATGACGGCCATGTTTCTGTGAATAGTTATTGTAATGTTGGATAAATGCTAAAGGCTTGCTTTTCAATTCCATTCCGAAAAAGTAGGACAATGCTGTTGGAAAAAACGGGCAAGATGTGTTGCAAAAGTGAACCATGGGCTTGGCAAAACTTATTAAGAATTTTTGTCGTTTTTTAAATAAATACACACAAATTGATATGTAGGAGGACTCTGTACTATTAAAACATTTGTGTTGAGTATTGTACACACTTGAATAATTAAATATTGTGCAAAACCTATTTCTAAAATGTCTATACTAATTTGTTTGTTATTCAAGAAATTATATTAGTCATGGTTGTGGCTGGAGGCTTAAGGTGCAAACATTACCGAAATTACCTTATGATAATTTTATAACAGCAAAGTAATAGCGGACGGTGACTACAGGCTCTGGTATCCTATTGCAGAGGCCATAGGACCCAATCCTAGCCGTAGACTGACTGACTAATAACCCGTGTTCAAATTTTGATCTCCGATTTTAAATTTGTTTCCACCGACCTCAATCGAACAAGCTTAACGTCGCCTTAGCCTAGAGATGAAGCTTTTTTTGGGTATTATACCAACATCGGAAAAATAATAAAATGAAGGAAGAAAATTATCATTAAACTTAAGATTTTTATTAATAGCGAGCGAATGAAACTTTCAAGTAAATATGAAATTTACATATACGATTTAGACGATTGCCCATCATGTCATGCGTTATCTGTTGGGATCAATTTCAGGCCCACGGCCTACCAGTCTTCACCTGTAAGCTACTTGTTGTAGGAATATGATAATTGCTTTAATGGCACAGGTGTAATATAATACAACACTCTCTTCATCTTATAGTCGCCGATCCCCCACAAAAAGTAAAATCCAAACCATCTGTAGAGTATATAGGACTGCATGTGTATCTTGTATGGAGCGAGAATCCTTGACATTACGTCCTACTCCCAAAATTTTATTTTCATTGGAATCCTCTTTTAATTTTCATTGCGTTGAATTCTGAAGGATGTAAACGACTCCTTCATCCCACCCACTATCTATAGATGTTCTTATTTTCAATACGACCTACACTCAGCCAAGTTAATAGTATTTTAAACCCAAACAATAATTACGCTCGCTAATAAGTCGACCGAAAATGGCAAGGAATCTCCCCGCTCAGTCATGCTGAATTAACAAAACAATTTAAAGGGCACGATAGATACTCGTAGCATTGTGGAACATAAAGGCCTTTAGGCTCTACTTGTAGAAGCGTATAAATTTCATCCTTGTTGTCCTTTTACAGCCTCCTGGCACCTATGGTGGAATAGTATATTTCTCGAACGTAGGTTGATCCTTACGTTGGTGTCCTTTCGGTTTTTCGTGCGGTATGCCGTACTTCAAAGATGTCGACTTTAAGTCGTTTGTTTACGATAAATCAACGGACATAATGTTTCCTGTGGATCGCTTCGGCGGTGATTTCGGAACTTATTACTTTCGCTTTGAAGTTGGCTACGAAATTATGAGTGGGTAGTACTATATGTGTCCTTTTGGATCTATGCTGAGCATGTATTCGACAAATGTGAGCTTAAGAGCGCATTTCTTTCAAAATAAAGTTATATTAATTTTTCGTTTGTGTCTTATTTGGCTATCAAATATCGCGTTAGTTGAACCCAGACCTTTAAAATGCTCCTTATTGTGGTTCGAATTTCCCAGAATTGTTGTTTTTCGGCATATTAAATGAATCTTTCAGGCTCTTGATTCACGTAGGTCGAAGTTGTCGGCAGGAACAATTTGAGATTCATTCTTTAAATGTCAACGGGTTTAGCTATGTAGTTGTCATGGAAATAAATACTAAGAATTCTTGAAGGACATGTGCATTGTATAGGTTACAACTGCAAAGTGTGGGTATTTTTTGTAGGTAGACCCTAAACAGAGGGCCGTGTAAACTTCGCAGTAATAATTTTCTTTCTGTGGATCCCGAAGAAGCAAGAACAAATTCTCATCCGTCGTACGCAAACGCGGTTGAAGGTTCGTATCTAAAGCCTTGTTTCCATCTACCCTTAATGACGTACTTTTGAAAACAGCCCACGATTTCTCATACAAATTTGTAATTACAAAATGACAAGTTTTAGTTTCAATTACGATACTAAACAGGAAAACTAGTCAGAGTATGCCCTGAACATTTTAGTGAAATGAATATCAACAAACGCACCAGCTGATGAAACTGTCACCCAGCGGGAAATGAACCGAGCGCTCTTTTCATTAACGAGCGCTCCAAAGACGCTCCTCGTTCATATCTTACATTTTCTGAACCAATTTTAAAGTATCTTATCTTTATATGTGATAAGGGCTCCTAAACTGCTTCGATATGTAGTCCTTCATTTTAAGTCCTCCTTAAGTGCTTGTAATCGAAGCGCTTGGAATTTTTCCGCTGGGACATTCAAACACGAAATGAAACTCAAATGTAGATGGAAACAGATCGTGCTTTTGAAAGCAAAACACGTAGATGGAAACAAGGCTTTACAAGCCCATTGAGCTATTAAATTAATTTTCTTAAACCCTTTTAGGTGAATAGCAAAATATTCTAAAAATTGTTTTATGCATTTACTGAAACTAATTCCATATCTAGTCAAACCTAAGTGATATGGCGAAATTCGTGAAACATTGTATAGTCCTAATAGGGATTGAATTGAAAAAAAAGCTGTAAACGGTTTCTAAACCTAAGAGATATTCACTGACCACTTTCTTGCTCCACCTCCGTTCTTTCACGGATTATAAAATGAAGTCATTAGAATAACAAGGAGGCTATTTGGAACGTTATTTTTTAGGTTTTCAGTCGCTTAGTAACCTACACCGCATCTCAGCATGAAACGCGTTTCGGACTTCTACCCATAAAATAATAAAGTTGCGCCCAGACTGTTAATAGATTTTTAAATCGTACGATTAGATCAAAAGCGCAGGGTTTACGTTACTGCCACAGATGCGGTAGCTCTATACTATGGTCTTGTATATTATTATTATTATTATATTTTAATAAAAGGCATACACAGTTATACTTAAGCACTAGTTCTTGTGTATTAATAATAACCTATGCTACGGTTCTACTTTCAAAATTATGTTATTATAAAATCGCCCGCACCGTCATTTGACAATTTTGCATTCAGCCCTGTTTCATTTGCTCGTATTATCAAGTTCTTCCAACAGGTCGATTTCCATCAAGCTATCGAACTCCAATCAAGCCATCTCCATTGAGACCGCATCCCATGAATCAGATCGTAAACATTAAGAAAATTGAATTAGATTATCGCCATCGTAATCTTAAGGTATGACTATGATTCGATCATAAATCGAAGGAGTATTGGCTCAAACCCCCGCAATTTAAGCCGAGCACTTAATAGCCTAAACGATAGCTTGCACAACTTCCTCGAGGTTCTCTGTTACTCTAGTGCTGTTGTGTGGCGGCGCTAGCTGGCGATATTATAGACGGTCGATTACTAAAAATGCTAAACTTGCTATTAAGCGAATTTATGCATCGAAAAACAGGTAAAACGTCGTCATCATTCCAATAGCTGACAGGTTTACCACACACAAGTCTTTGGCGGGCTTTTCGAATCGAACAGATGTTTTTCGGCGACCAGAGTTAAAGTAGTATCAAAGCCTACGGCGTGGGCGAACTTTCGCTTCAGGTTATGGTCAATTTTCGAAGACATGATGAAGATTAAGAAATGTCACGATCACAAAATGTCGGTGGAGAAGAAGCTTATCGGAAGTTCCATGCTGTGATCTCAAAACGATTCCCGCTATATTTTCTATTGAAACTCATACCCTCATGTAATTATGTCATAAACGTTTATACAATATTGCCAATGTATGTATATGGCTTATGATGTCCACGGCAAGGAATCATTTATGAGGAAGTCGTGAGACGTATTCATATTAACTTCATACCTGTCTGCAGCATGTATCTCCATACAGATGGCATCTCGCAAGGCTCACCTATTACACCTATACTGTTTCTTATTTTCATCTAATTTGTCCAGGAAAGTTTATCGTCTGTCGGAATGGATTAAGATCGGTTACTTAAATCATTTAAACTGGTCACTAATCGAGGTTTCGTGGCTAAGGTATTATGCAGAGGCCAGGAGAGGTAAGCTGTAGCTACAATAACAGCTAATATACTACATGAGACCACTAGCTTTTAAGACGTTAACTTATCTTAATGAAGTTGTAGATTGAAGTATATGACAACACGTTATTACAATATGTTTATGAACAACTTTACAAATTGTTGTCAGAGAGGTGCAGATTATTTTGTAATGTGTCCGATGATCGTGAGTGGCCTTTTCAATTTTCCATTTAAATTAAACTTGGAGAAGATTAGATTTTTAGTTCATAGCCGAAAAACTGATAAAAAGACGAGACCGAGATATTTAATTCGATCTGGCATTTCATTGTAAATATGAACTACGTATAATTTTGAACTTTGATTATTTGATTAAAAAGTTAAAAAATGTGACCTTATAGTGCTGATTGCAAACTTCGATGTTGCTACAAGCGATTGAAAATTGAAGAGCATTGTATGAATGGTTACGAAGAACTGGAAAGAAATAAAATAAACAGGCAAACCTAAGAATCGAACCCTACGATATTGAAATACTCTCTCAAACATTGATATATAAATCAATACATAAATTCGAAGTAATTTTAAATCCATTTCAACATAATGTAAATTTATTAATCAACAAATTCTATCTGCCAAAAAACTTACGAATTTTTTCAAATAACTCCAAAAAATGTTCAACCCACGAGATGGCGCTAGGATTCAAAGTTATTTGTACGCAATTTGTATATGTATTGCGAACGTGTCTAAACGCACACTTCGTTCCTCGCATCAAATCTCAAATTCACGAATTAAATTGGATGCTATTTAAACACAAAATAACAACGACGAATGCTCTCATCGCCCAAAAAACTAAAAAATTCAACAAAATTAAAAAAAAAAACACATATTAACAACATCTTCACACAATAATTTCACCGTAGATAGATGCGTGGTAAAATCGCTCGCTTTTTGAATCGCGTCTTCTAATTTTAGCATACGTTCAACTAATTTTAGAAACGTCTAATCACCGTTTTAAACATCGTGACATAGTGTTACGTCATCGCGTCATATGGATTTGATCGTATACGCTATTTTGACTGATCTCTGGACGAAACGTCACAACCGAAAAATTTTTCATTTTACAATATGGCCGAAACCAGGAATAGCACGCGAATTACATTGTTTATTTATTTGAAAAATGCTTTCGTAATTCCGATGTTTGGAAAATTTTGGTCGATGACATAGCCTTCACCGGCATTACCGGCGGACAATGACGTCTGTTATTTGGTATCATCATAGCCGGTGTTTTGCAGGAGCAAGATATTTTTGGGTCAAAATATTTTATAGGTGATGTTGCTGATGATGATGCTGATGATGCGGGAGTTTTCAAGAATCTCCTTTTCGAGGTTTTTGGAATTACTGAATAGAAAGATGAGATAGTTTTGTAATTTGTGGTAACCTGTAATATTTCGCTTCTGACGTCATTGTGACATTTTTGTGGAGTACCGACGAAAATATTATACAAAAACAATTAAAATATTTCCCTGTTCATATTAAAGTCTTCAGTTGGAAATATTCTTTATGAATTAAAACCTTGATTTAACATTTTAACTTTTGCAATTTCTGCCACAAAACACTTTTTTATTTAAAAATTTTCGATAATGAAAATTTCATAAGTAATTTTACAGAGTAGTGTAGTTGCTCTCGCAAATCTACAAGGCAAGCATAGCGCTAGCTTTAACATGCTCTGCAATGTATAAGGACAAAAAAGAACGGGCCCATTGTTTAGATATCATGTCTGATAGCGTGGTATGTATTACTCGTAGCACTTCTAAAGTTGTTAGACCCTTAACATAACGGAGTTAGTTCAAGTTTTTTAGTAGTAAAACCGCAGTCGGCGAAGAGATTATAATTTAAACTATGAGTTATGCTGTTATGACACTGGTTATTTTTCGCGCTTTAAAGTGACTAGAATAACCATTGGTTATTATTGCAGCTCTAAAAATAACCAGTGTCATAAACGCGTAACTGTCACAAGATAGCGCATTCGAGCAGTTAACCCAACATTCTAGCAGTTAACTCAAGGAAAATCCACTTGTGGCAAAATTTTCCACCCCGATACAGACTTGTTTTTGAAAGTTGGTAATGTATAGATTATGGAAAGTGTCATGTAATGTCATAGAACGCGTTACTAATTTCGTCTACTAAATGCTGATAGTATCAGAAAGGGAAATTTTATCGGTAATCTCTTTCTCTCAATGCTGGTCGCCTTGTCGCTCAATTTACTTTTATTGCACTTGAAAAATAACCAGTTTTATAACAGCATTACTGTAATCTCGATGGTTTTTCCACCTAGCCGTCAATTCAAAAAGCACAGCGTCGGCAAAACCGAACTCACACTGTACGATTATCTAAAAATAGTACTCGGAACGCTGTGACCGAACCCGAAATAATAGTGGGAAATGATAGCGCACAAGCACCAATTCTAAGCAATTGTACTAAATTTAACTACTGCTCCGGATCTACCTAATGACGTTCGCACGCGTTTCTTTTGACACACCGCCTTAAAATAGCGTCCTGGAATGCGGCACTCTTTCCCTGCATGCAATCGGTGGTTTTAAAGTGTCCACCTCGGTATTCCATAAGCGTGTCATTCGTTTTTTATAATGAGGGATGCCCCGCAAACTCTCGATGTTGTTCGTAAATGCCGCACACGGTTGCCGCTTGGCTTGCAAATCGGGTGGGCTAAGTACACCAACACGAAATTTAGTAAAGATGATCGGTGGCCGGCCAGACGACGACCACAGACGGACACAGTCTCGGTTGGAACACCCGTCATATGTGGTGCTAGGAGTTGTAGGTTGAGTCTGCCACGCGACTAGGTAACGTTCCGGGAGACTGCAGACTGCAACGGGCCAGGGCGGTTGTTTCTTCTTTTGCTCTTGGACTCAGGAAATTCACATCAGAACCGACCTACAGATGTTGGCGAACCTACCTGTAAGAAAAACTTATAGGAATCAGTGCTCTTGTTTTCCCACCTACCTCATTCCTCACCTGAGCTACGCACTATCATTATCATCATCATCATCATCATCATCCCATCATCATAATAAACGGGATGAATAACTCGGTTCTCCGCGGTAATGGTGGAGGCGGAATGCTTCAGATGATGGCGCTATTTTTCGAATTCATGCTTCATTTTTATTCCGCGGACGCCCGCCTTCGAAGAGCGTCTTAGCCGCGTACTTACCGCCGATATGAATGAACAGTGGCATGCGGTAAACATCGACGCACGCCAGATGCCAATACGCCCAAGATCGATCGCTTTAACAATTTTCATGTTGACGAATGATCGGAATTCTGGGCCAACAACAACGCCGGTGGCGTCAACGCGATCGAACTCAATTAGCACCCAGGCTCTCAGGCAGATGCTCTCACAGTACGTGCGGGGCTAATTACGTGCACCAGAATTGGAAATGAGATCGCGGGGGTGTGAGAATTCGCCACTTTTAGATCGATTAGTAAGGTTATAAATGTTTGTCCGCGCTGTGGAAATGGAAGAGGAGGCACTGGTGGTAGGTGGTGATAAAGTTAGAGGATGCTTTTGGCTGAACGGTGCTCTAGTTACAGTAGTCGATATGCGTGAGCGTGTGTCACACACCGGCCATGTAAGTGGAGGCGTATTACGGTCAGCGATGCATTCGCTTTAGGTTTATTGAGCGTGACGTGTCGTTATTATTGTTTTAATTATGTCGTTGTGAAGGTCGTGTGACTAGTTGATATTCCCGTGGGAGGTGTTTTGTTACGAGTTGCGAGGAATAGGTCGGTTCTTCGCTGCTGGTGTGTAAACTCTCGAAGGATTGCTATAGCTGGACTTCAACCAGCAAAATTAACTGAACAATTAATTACATTAACCATTTTTGGGGTATAGGGCAGCAACAGCGATCTTCTTAGACTTTGTTACTTTAATATCACTTGTTACTTAGAGAACGCGAGATATGACCATGTACAACTTGTGTGATCCAGTGATCATAAGCTGCAACGATATCTGTGATTCTGAGCGTGATCCTCCATCCGCATTATCATTGGTCGACCCACATACCTATGTTCCTCTTGCTAATTCCAGTTTGGGAAAGGTGAGCGCTGTTCACAAGAAACTTTACAGATCCTTCTCGAAAACAATTTTTTGGGGGTTGATTGCCCACCATCCAATATGTTTCATATTGTACTATTTATTAGACAGGTATGAAACGATAACAATTTTTGTTATTGGGAAGGGAGGTTAAAGTTTAATTTAATAACATCAAATAATACGGAAAGACTGAAAAGTCGAACGAGGGAGAACTATGTAACATTAGAAGATTTATTTCGCTTTTTCTCACATTTTTACAGAATAGATTTTCTATTTAAATAATTAATTAATACCATATTAAATTTCTGTCGTAATGATTTATTCACGTCTGGCTAAAAACCATTAAAATCTTTCTGTTTTGATAATTCTTTTCTTTCACACAATTTAGTCAACAAGACGAAGTTTTATTAAATTTTTCATAGTTACTAGGTCACTTTGGGGGTGAAAGGTACTAGTTAGGTTCATTACTATTAGTTTCAATAAACATTCAATTCTGAGCTAGAGCTATTCACACAGTTTTGAAAACTTTTTAAAGGGCCAAACTTATTTCATAGTAAGATGTTTTTTGGAGTTCTTTCCTAAAATTCTAGAAAAATACATCGCACATTGCGGCAGATTATTACTTTATTAGTTTTTAATAATAAAGTATTTTGCTTGTGCCTGAACGAACGTCAATTCGCAATAGCAAAGTGAATTCATTCAAGAGAAAGCTATTGCCATATTCCCCGACTGGCACTGAAACGCATGAATGAAACTCGTATTTCCCCTGCAGTTGACGTCGAATCTCGAATGTGAAAGCATTGAAGAGTGGTAGGTCAAGTCCAAGTTCGGGGTTGGGAACAAGTTGAAGGTGAGAAACTTCCCCTCCGAACTACGTACCACAGCTTAATTCTCCTTAAATCAGCAGCAAGAAAAATCGATAGAGGCGCACTACAAACACCATTACAAAACACCCTCTTCCCTATACCTGTTGAAAAACCGAACGGCTGCGTATTAATCTGAAACGTAAGCCAGAAATTCTTGAATGAACCCCGCTCGTTCTGCACATCCCTCTATTGTAGTTGGTACTGTTTTAGGCCAACAGGTAGTATAGCAGCCATTTTGAAATTCGTTCGAAATAGAACAAGGGTAGAGGTAGTTGGATTCAGGAGGCGAAGGGTGTGAATGTTTTCGTTTTGGCCGTCGTTTTTTTCTGAATATATGTTTTAGATGACGTCAGTGCTTAGCAGTATGAAACCGGAGTAAACACAATGAAGCCCGGAGGGAACGGCCGGTATCTACGATGTCTGACGTAAAACAACTGTCACCAGGCTTTCAGGCTTTATACGCTGATTTCCCTGAACAAATCCATCCATCTTCTAATTTGTGGTAGGGGTGCGGGCCGGACGGATGTACATATATCCTATCAACGGCAGCAGAAGTATTCTGATAAGAATTTACGCACGGTCCCGTTACCCTTATCGACGTATGACAGGAAAATATTTTCGAGTTTTGATCGAATGACGTAAAACATGCGGAACCATGCAAGAACTGTTCGCGATTGCAATAGGTTCCTCCAATTGCGTCAACACCCCGTCGACTACGAAACAGGGAAATCAGCAGCATAGTACAAAAACAAAATCGTACGGATTTGCGAATGCACGCTGAAATCGCATGAACCTACAACTCAATCTCGCTTAAACTGAGATTAATTGTAATTTGTGAAATTATTACGACTGTGACGCAATTTGTCATCACGCCGATTGCGAATTACGTGCATTCGTTGAGTTATTGTAATATCAAATCTACTGATTGCATTAAAACAAGATAATTGTGAAATATTCGGCATTGTGGATGTGTCAAATGGTGACTGTGCCTCGAATATGACAAATTCAGAATGACCTCGATCCTGAATATTTGTTTCACTGCAATTTAATAATAATAATAATATCAAAAAAATAAGATTAAAATCAAAAAGTATGCTTGTTAAAAATCTAGTAAAATGTGGTGTATGTGAATTGTCCAAATTGTCTGAGGTCATTTGGAAAAAATGTCTGTCTGTCCGCCGTAGACGCCGTACGCAAAACCTTTTGAAGGCGAAAAGAAGTCTGGGCGCAACTTTATTATTTTATAAGTAGAAGTCCGAAACGTATTAATGTTGAGATATCGGTGTAGGGTGGGGTGTCAGTCGCACAGTAACCTACACCGCATCTCAGCATTAAAAACCCATAAAATATTAAAGTTGGCCGATTTGTTTGATATTATGAATATACCTATAGCTTATATTGGAAAACGTAGTCATAATATCGATTAACATTGGAGTTCTTCTACATTAATTAAAAATTACTTGCATTACGAGTAAAGTTATGAACGAGTTCATTAGAAAAAAAAACTGAAGAATTATATTTCTTAAGAACAAGTTCATTAATATCTTAAGCGTGTGCATTTGTTTTGAACTTATCACTGCATTGGTGCATTATATTATACAATCAGAAGATCTTGGAAAATATGTAATAAAACAGGATTCTTTGGATATACCATATATGAATTTGTTAATCATGCAATTTCGTTTGATGAATATTCATTCTTTAAAGTAATGAACGATGTCAACTCACCATACAGACTTAAAATATGAGCAGCTTCCTTGACCTTACGGAAACCCAATTATCATACCGTCTAGATTCAGGTTCCTTGGCAGATAAATCAGGCTATTAAAAGCACTAAACCACCTATCTATCTACTAGCGCGTTGTACCTATAATTGGAACTGCAAATTTTTCGAACCAGCTGCTTCTGCTAGCGGCAAGTTGGTCATTTACCTCCATCGACCAGCTGATGAGCAATTGCTCTAAAAATAATTTCAGTCGTATGCATAATAGCGGAGCATGAACTCGCATGTCTTACATTACAACATAGCATAGCATCATACAACCTGATTCCGGCGAGAAACACTTGTTACGTCAATTCCGCAAAACACCGCCACGAGCAGCATCCCAAGTAGCATCAAAGTCAACAAGTTCGAGACTCCCTGCTGTTTTCTTCTCCTCGAGGTCTTCTGTAGAAGATGATCGCGGGCATGAGCCCACTGAACCCTATCCAGTCCAGGAGTAATTGCACGGATCAGGTGCTCTCGCGCGCACACTCTACGATCGCCATTCGCTAACAACTTGTTGACGTCTGCCCAGAATGCCGGGAGCATGCCTCATATCGGCCAAAATTAATGTTGGTGTGGTATTATTGAGATCGAGATCATGCGGCCACGTTGGTCCAACAAACCGCGCTTGATCGATCATCACAGCCCAAAAATAACCTCCAACGACCCCCGGCACTTTCCGTCGTTTCAAATTTTCCGTCATTCATCACCTGGGACTCGCTTCCTCCGCCTTCCCCATCGACTTATGCCATCTTCTTCTTCGAGCACATAAGATAGAAATAGTCTTTCCGGATATTTTTGGGATCCGATCGTGATCCCGAAAAAGAGGGCTGCGATCGCGATCGTAATCGCTATATCCACCATCAGTCCCATTTTAACGTAGTGTCCACTTTCTGTTCGCATAAACATAAGACATGACATTTAGGGGCGGGGGAAGGTGAGTACTAGAAATAGATTCCGGTTGATATCGTTGCGATTGCCGTGTAATGACATGAAAAGCTCCACTCGATTTGCTGTAGTCTGGTTTGCTATTTTTGGATCGTAATTAGTGGCACGCTGTGGCAGTTATTTTTGTTTAAGTTCTAATGGCCCGCGCAATCGGTGGACGACTCATGCCGTTCGAAATACAGCAGCCTGTAGGTCGAAAGAGTGAAGACGATCGACCTGATCTACTCTACCGCACTTAGTACAGGTGGAAGAAACCAAGATTTTCGAGAATATCAGCGTCAAATGGCAAATTTGATCATCGGTGATGACGTCAGGCAGTTTCAGTTGTGGCGTTGTAAACAAAACAGAAGCCGCCACAAGCCATCGTTTCGACACCACTAGCGATCGAATCAGGAAGGAGAAGCGGGCGGATCTTGTATGCGGAATTTTCAAACATGTTTTGCTTACGTCGACGTCGCGTTCTTAGGGGCCTTTATTTGGTCATGTCTTTGGTCAGCCCGTGCAAGTTAACATTTTCGGCTCTGCACATACGCTTCCTTATTTGGAAATTGCCGAGATTTCGGCGACAGTAACCAGAGGTAGCCGCGTTTCGTTAATAATTCCGGTGTTGTGGTTCAAATCACGAGAGGCCACTTTTGTAAGCCAGATAAATTTTTTCCGTAATTTCAAAGCGATGATTTTACCGTCATTAATAGCTGATAAAAATTTGAAATCTCCAAAATGATTTGGTATAAACAGCTGAGAACGCGTCATGTTAATAGAGCAGCAAGGAATTTCCATTATCATCGATCTACGCACCCTATGCTCCTGGAGCAAATCCGATTGCGCTTTTTTGGAATTTTCGGGGAGGGATAACTCAACACCTTTTAACTTTTAAGTCGCCTAAAAGCAAAGAGACATCAACTGATCGCCGAACTAAGCCGATCAGATCTTTAAAATCCCAATATTCTTGATCCAGCCAGAAGCAACAGCCATGCTTGTCAATGTAATGAGATTTTATTTTTAAAAGACGTATTTTGAAATTTCGAAATAGCGGGCGGGCGGCGGTACTTTTGTGTAACGGATTAGTGGACACAACGAAGGCAAAATGAAAATGTGTTTTTAGTTGACAGTCGCAGTTCGTTTTCTTTAATGACGGTGACTGATGTCTTGAAGCTGATTTTTTGGCAAGTGATTAAAGTGAAGAGGTGCAACATCCTCTCATTGTTAATCCAAAAGAATAAGGTTGGACCCTTGTTCGAGGTGAGTAGTGCAAAGTTTCTGCCTAATCCTCCAACGGAGGTAACATAATGAACTAAAAATGAAGAAAATAAATTGTATTATAGATCCACTCTATAGCGAACGGAGTAGCTGTTTATCCGTTTTACTTAATGTGTATTTTCAAAATTTAATTGAACCGGTCCTATTACAAAGGGAAAATTTTATAATTGAATCGGTATAATTCTGCTACATATCTCGAGTCTTATATTATATATTCTTATGTATCTATATTTTTTAATTATCGAAATTCTGGCAGATCGACTTAATTATCTTAACTTCACTTTGAGATATTGTTGTATTGTTGCACAATACATTTGTCAGTCGAGACGATCATAGTCTATCAGTTTTGAAAAGCCTGTATTTCATGATTGTTTACTTCACATATTTTTAAGTTGTTCACATTAGGTATTTAAACTTATGTGCAATGAATTCATATTTCAGGCTTTGAGGTGAAGATGCACATCAGAGTCTTAGCGAATATCTTAATATATTAATTAGACAAAAATTAAAAATTTCTCTCTTCTTGTGAAAAATTTCTGTCCCTCAAGTTTTCGTACATATTTTCTTAAATGTTAGGTAATCGAAACAAAAAAGTTAAACCTTACAAGCACCTAATAAAATTCAAACTTGTGATTTGAAACTGTTTACGTTTTTTTTCTTCATTAAAAGCACCAGGATAAGGACAACCTATGAATAATTATCTCGATACATAAGTAATGATATAAATAATTACTTAAGATTAATATAAATAAATGAATATAAAAAGAATTTTGATTTCTTCGGTTATTGATTGTCGAAAACAGCAATAAAAAATTTAGATTTGAAGTGATGTTAATTTTAAAGTTTTCTAGGAAGAACAACTTTGGTCGTCAAATTGCATTCTAAATTCTCCACCCAATTACTATACTGGTTTACGTTATATTTTTCCAATACAAACTAGTTTTTAAATCAATTCAATTCAATTAAATTACATTTACTTCCACAATATAGGTACATATGTACAACTGGACATTGTGGGGAAATTTGTTGTGTGTGCCTTAGAACGAATCAAAAGTAATGTTTCTTTTGCAAATCTTAGTTTTAACTATAAAAGTAAAAAAAAAATCTTTACAATTATTCAATGTGTTCAAACATGCAACAAATAGAAATAAAAATAGTTCTGTCCAACATTCCTTTACCAATTAATCATTGCTCTCATCATACCTCATACAGAAAATAGAAAAGTTTGTGCGATCTGCTCGCGATCAAGATCACAAGTTCAGATGATCGCGCTTCGAAATTACAACGAAATCCATAAATAAAACCATCGACACACATGTTCTTTTTTTGGCCAAATATTATAAATAGAATTCGCGCAATCCGTGTGTAAGTACGCCAAAGCGATGTATTTCTAATGTGCTAAATTTGGAATTGTAATGATCGAAAATAGATTTCGGATATATGAGTACATTCGTTATCCACAAGTGAAAATTATACATGTCTGTAATGCATCGGCAAACAGAATGAATGCCGGACAAAATTAATTTATAGTTAATTGGTTAAAAATATACAATTTTGTTTAGGTAGCTACTATGTATAATGAGAAATTTTCGCACGCAGATTTTGAGGGTGTTTTGTTTTACTTAAGCTGATAACCTTTAATAATTTTTAAATACAAACTTAAGTGTTTTGAATTGGAATCTTTGGAATTTTTTTTTGAAATTAGGTAAATTTAGATACAAGAAAAAAATAGTTAGTAATAAAATTTCGACTAGCTTAAATTGAGCTAAGTATCAAACAGAAGCTATTTTTTCAGATCGAGATAGGTGAGTTGTGTTGAACTATGAAAGAAATTAATAAAAATGAATATTAATAAATAGGTGCAACGTTAGCGATTATAACACTCATTCATGTGCTTTTAATCTAAATTAATCCGTTAAAAAAATTTAAAAATTTCTGTTCGATAATTATTTGAACCCATTTTTCTAAATACATATATAGGTATGTGAGGAAGTTGGCTGATTAGCTGTCTCTTATATAAAAAGGACCAAAAAGTCACCCAAATAACTTTCAAGTCAAGCATATCTTTGGAGTCATATTTGAAATATGTTTTTAAATAATTTAAGGTAGTATATTCCTAGGTTGTTATTTATATCATATGAATTTCTCCTGTAGTACGATAACGAGTATTTATGTTAGTTCTTTTGTTCTGTATTAGTCCTTTACTTTTTTATCAATGCCGGCTGTTTTAAGGAATTGTTTTTATAGTCGCCACAAAGATTAGTAATGCATGTAAGTCGGCCCGACGTTATTTTCATTATAAAAAAGTTTCGGGGTATAACGAAAAAAGTTATTTTCTACTCATTAAATGATTACCAGAGGTTTTATCAACGACCAAAAAGCTAATTTATATACAGTGCAACCCGGTTATAACGTACCTTGAGGGGACCACAAAAGTTGAACGTTGCAACCGATAGTACGTTATAACCAACATAAGAACCTTTCACATTTGTGAATGGGGATCGAAAAAAGGTACGCTATAACCGAAAGTACGTTATAAAAGTGCACTTTATAAGCGGGTTGCACTGTATAGGTATAATAATAAATCCGTTACGACGAACCGACTTGAACACTAAAACTATTAACTGAAAAATTACTGATCCCTTCTTCCAGTCTCGCGAAATATTTTTATACCAACAGCGACATCTTTAGCAAAAGCAAAATTAAATGTTTCCTTGAGCAATTGAGAAAAAGTTAAAATGTAGTAGCGTTGAACGAAAGTCTGTGAAGACATTTCAATACTGCTTGATTATTGTTGGTCTCAAATCTCCAACTTCATTTGTTTTCCAGTTACAAGTGATTTTTTAAATAGGACTTTAAAAGAAAGGATATTATCGACCGATCATCAACAATTATGGGCCGGTGATCGATAAAGAAAAAGTGGAATTTCTCTACTAACAATGATAATTCTTCAATGTGAATGATACAAGTAGGTTGTAGCTATCAACGCTTATGAATTCCAACATTTGGATCGTTCCATCAAGAATCGTCAAAAATGATAAAATTTGTGACTTACCATCACCGATTCTTTTGAAAAATTATGTATGTAGGGAGGTACTCGAAGAATTAGAGAGGAAACAAATACCATATAATTGCAATTTTTTGCTTCTATCTTATTTTTTTGTTAGTTATAGTATGTTAAAGACTTTGCAAAAATGGTATTTGAGTCCTCTGCGAAAATTATCCTTTGAAGTTTTTTCTCAAGGATAACTATTTTTTCCTTTAGCCTTGAATAATTCAATCGCGATTAACTTGGAATCTCAAGAGGATCGGGGTCAAAAAATCTAAGAAAATCAGTGGTTATCAATTCAGGCTAGTTCTTAATAACAATATTAGACTTTTTTGACTCCGATCCCCTTAAGATCCCAAGTTAATTTTTTGGTGTTTTAAAAAACAAAAAATTAAAGATACATATTTTGAGATATTCAAGGATAAAGGGCAAAATCGTTCTTCAAGTACAGAAATTTTCAAAAGAATCCGAGGTGGTAAGATGGCAAGATGGCGATTCTTGGTGGAATGATCCATTTTACTTTATTATTTGATGAAATAAAAAAAAATTACAAGCAGACACCAAAAACGCAAAAAAACATTTTTAGCCCGTCTGTATATCGTCCGTCCGTCTTGCGCCAAATCTTTTGAGGAGTACAATACGTTTTATTTATTATCGACGGATCATCGTTGATTGATTTCGTCCGTTTCGTTGCCGTCTTTTTTCAGATTACCCTGAAGATATTTATTTATTTATTTCATATTCATCAAATACTGATTACTCATAATAACAAAATATATAATAATAAAAAATAATAATATATATAATAATAACAAAAATATAAAATTATAAGAAAAAATTAAATATAAGTTGATGCAAAAATACCTATGAAGTTGTGTATATTTACTTTCCAAATTATACTCCGAAATTGGTATATTCTGTCTGATTGGCGTTCTCTTTCTTGTGTACGTTGTGACAGAGTCAAGATTGACAAATACCTCCTCAGCACTAGGGAAGGATCTTGCGAAGATGTTTGCATACGTATATCGTCAGCGCATGCTACAAGTTGGGTGTCCTATTCTGCCGTCCTAAGAAGAAAGGGCGCATCTCCATTTTAGTAGTTTTGAGATATATAGGTATTACGTTTTTCATTATTGCCACCTTTAAAAAATGACTTTTTAAGTATTTTAAAAAACCAATTCAAACTAAATTTATCCATCTTAATATATTATGTGCGTAAACTCCAGGAATTTTAAGGAGTAGTTAAAGAAAATGGACTTACGACTTTTTTGCTTAGTAAAAATACACCAAATAATTACAAGATACTTAACAAAAATCAGGTTTCATAATTTTTTAGAACAAAAATGAACATTTATTTCACCGAAGTCTTGATAAACAAAACAAACCAGCATTAACAATTAATAATTCCGCTTACTGACAATAAAACTAAAACTTATAAAACTACAAACAAGCTGGATCCCAATTTTTGACATTTGGTGCTTGTGCCCTTTTTTTTTCTTAGGACGGCAGTATTTCCCACAGTGAAAGTTCTATACATTTAACTCGTATATGTGTCTTTTTATCTAAGTAAGTGGCAGATACGACCTTTTTGTTTAGTAAACACACTAGACATGGTAGATATGACCAATTTGTTTCCTGTTTTTGGTCGTTTGCAGTTGGAATTCGACCTTTATAGCTTAGCACAAAAATTATAAACTGATTCACGGTTCCAAATATGTCTCTATCTCAATTTTTGACATTTGGCGCTTGTGCCCTTTTTACTTAGGACATACTATAGTGACAAGTTGAAAATCGTGGGGGCTAGACCATCTCCCTGCTTTAAATCACATTTAGTTCGAAAGCTGGTTGTGGGATCGTTTTGTATTCTTTGTAAGTTGAAATTTGCTCAGTGGGTAAACCGGACGAATCCTGTAGTGACTTCTTGTTTTGTGTTCAGTTGAGATTTTAGATATTCTCAACCGTTTAACTATACTAAAAAGCTGAAACTTGAATTTATATAAAACTTGAATAGTTCTTAAAATATGCTCGATATCGGTGAAGAGTGTGGGTGTGAGAAAAAACAATACCTCCGAAATTCTCGAAAGCTGAGATCGATATAGAGATATTCCAAAGTCTTTTTCATAAACGGTTAATGTCGACAGTGAAGTAAGGAAGTGGGGGAATTTTTGTAAAGAATCACGTCTCATATTTCAAGAACTTATTATTTATATGGGAAAAAAATTATAACGTTTCCAAGTTTCATATCTCGAGAAACGCTTACGATATACAACTAAAACTTGGTAGGTAGAGCTATAGTTGTGGCAAGTTCTAAAAATAAGAATTTTACTAGGGGTATCATGGTACAGAGAATGTGATGATAATTTTTGTACAATAGGAAATTGGCTTTGTAGAGCTCCATTACTCAAAAATTTGCCCAATTCTAATATGAATCTTCCTTGCACAGAAAAAACAAAATATCTTGGGGTTCCTCTCGATAAGACACTAACCTCTGAAAAACACACCGCTTTAATAAGAGACAAGATCAATGAAACGATTAGAGTTTTATATCCCCTAATAAATCGCCGATCTGTGCTAAGCACTGAAAATAAAATTATTATCTACTAGGTTATTTTTCAAAGTATATTTCTGTATGCGGTCCCAGTTTGGCATGATATCTCAAATTGCCATATCAAAAAATTGCAAATTGCCCAAAATAAAGTCCTCAAATTATTGCTAAACCCACCCTGGTATTTATCCACGCGGAAACTTCATGAAATTGCAAATATTTCAAAAATAAAGGACAAGATGGACATCATTCATCAAAAATTTGTTGAACGAAGTTCGATATCGGAAAATCCACTAACCTCAGGATTATTTAGCTAACTAGTTCTTAAGTTATTTCTAGTTTTAAGAATAGTCTTAAGTTGTATTTATAAGGTCTTTCACTTTGCTGTATTTCCTTGATCTCTATATGTAGGTACTAATTACACTAACTCCAACGTCTTACGACCAAATATGAAAAACATTAGTTGAAATGGGTACAGATACTCAATAGCACTAAAGTAACTATACCTATAAGAAATACTGAATTTTATACATACATATTAGGCAAAATAAAAAGAATTTGAATTCTTTTTCTTTTTCTTTTTCTTTTACTGTAGTATATTGCTGTTAACTTATTTTGATTATGGAATCAAACAACTAATTTCCATTATGTTCGCCTTTGTTTATTTTAATTCGCTCAAATAATATCACCTTTTTATGCAAAGACCACATAAACATGAACTTGAGAAAAGAACATCGCCTCCTCCAACGATCTAGTCGTCTTTTCTTACGCCTTTTTCTTCACGCCAGTGTTTTCTTCTTATTGCGTCCAACGACATCTTTTGAAAAGGGTCGTAACAATTTAATATCTACTGCTACTACTATTAATAACCACTTGTAGATAATATCGAACTTTACTGGTCAATTTGAAGCTCAAATTTGTCAATATTAAAATGATGGTGCTGACCCCCCCCCCCCCCCCCCGAAAACCATGTCTAGATACGCCACTGACTCTAGATAAAATCTGCAGAGCATTAAAGTTCTTCCACCCTTAATGTTTGTAACGCATAAAACTTTTCTGCAATATTTAATATTTTGTTATGGCAAAATCAGCTTGATATTCAATCGATAAATCCAAAACGCGTTAACCTAGGACATCGAAATTTTGGATATGGATGCCTTGCGTAATTCGTGAGGCTGTTCGTTAACGGCCAAAACAGTTTCTCTCGTTCAGATAGCTTCCATTAAAAGAAAGTATTTGAGCACGTGTTCATAAATTTTGTATCGATTACTTAAGAAAGTAATCGATTAATAAATGGGTCCAAGTAAGGGAAGATGGGAACAGAAAATGCTTGGCCTTATGATGAAATTCTATTGGTATTATTTTCTTATATACAATTGTTTTTTTCTGTCTTCAATTTTGTTCGAGTTCTTCTTAAAATCATCCAAAAGCTAAGATGCTAACAAAGTGATGCTAAAAAAAAAGATGCTAACAAAAATTACTTAGTTGTCATAAATCCTAGCTATTATAGATATAATTGCATGTAATAGTCCTTTTTATTGTCGTCCAAAGAATCGAATATCTAGCTCAAATTACACCAATAACTTCTCTCTCTGATAACCTATCAAATTGAATCTAGGAGCATTTCAAAGTTTATCAACTCCTAAGCAATATCCATCCCTAATGATATAAACCACCATAAATTTTCCTTCGATTTTCCACAAACAATCAACCATGTGGCACCGCACCGTGTTGCACATGAGAACGTACTATCCATACACACACCGTCATACCACCAGCCAGGTGTGGTTATACGGACAGAAAACTGTCGCACACACACACCCTCAAAGATGTTTATATTACTTGCACCTACCTACTAACCAGACCGCGCGGTCCAGCCGTATATTTAGAGGCAAACATAAAAATTAACAACGAAAACCTATCTGAATCGGATATAAAAAAATTTGAATAATTTAAAGAAAATTTACTATCCTAAAGTTGATGCTTCGATCTTCAGCTGACTCCAAACTTCCTTTGATAGTAAACGAGAAGAAAATGCTCGTCAATCGGGAAAACATGACACAACACACACGGCTAGAAATCAAATCGAGTTAGAGGTTCCTCTAGAATCTAGATGGGTTGTTCTCGTACCTGAGGGCAAAATATAAAACTAAAGTATCTGCATACCTGTTTAAGCTGTGAGGTGATATACATAAATAAGAAAGTCTGAAGAAATCTTCAAGATATCTGAAAGATGCAGCCAAGCTAAAGGGAGATCGCATCATCAGCACCGTTATCAGAACAGACTGCTGCCACTGCTTTGAAAATGCGATCACGTTAAAAACACTAAGGCGCGTGCCATGTGTCGTACGTGGGTTTAAATCCCCACAACTAAAAAAAACTTAAGAAGCAAGCCATTCGTATGAATGAAGCAGCCCAACGCTTCACACACTACACTCCTCGCATCGCGTATACTCTCTTTTGAAGCTTTCCATCTGTACACATATCACCTCCTCGCACCGCTCCCCGAACGAAGGATTCCGCACGCTTTTCTTACTGTGGAAAATCTTTCCTGAAATATTCTTTAAAATGCCTCCCCATAAAAAGCGCGCTACGTAGCTCAGGGGAACTCTGATTGGCCAAACTGCGCTTGCGCACCTCCCCTTTTAATTCACAAGCATCCGGCAACTTGAAAACATGGGGCCGGGTTAGTATGGATTTTCGTGCACTTTCATTGGGACCGATGCCCCTCCCAACACACACCAGCCGCGCACTTCTTCTTGTTCGTTTTTCAAACAAACACTACTGCAAACTTAGGGCTATACCCCAAATCCCATAGCACTGGCTGGCTGGCTTCTTGAACTTGTGCCCAAGCAAGTGGTTCTCCGTTCTCCCGATGCGATGCTCCAGCTATCTGTCCCATTCACCAAATACTCAAACCGCCGACATACACACTCCAACGCGAACGCCACAACCACATATCTTTCACACACCCGGCAAAGTTTACATATAGCGGCGATAGGCTTTGGGTACTGTGACGTCCGCGGTCCACCGTTCATACGAGTACTCCACGACTCCACTCTTCGCATTCGCATTTTCATTCATAAAAACAGATTGGATGCCGGACTCGTGTTTCAGTTGTATTCGAGCAATCGCGTCGGTTGGCAGTCTCTTGAGAAGTCTTCTGAGAAGCTGAGAGCTCCTAAAATTTTAACAAGTGTGGATAAGATAAAAAACCCTCCAAAGGCAACCTAAACCAATTTAAATAATAATAACATCGACATTTCAATAAAACAAGCACGGAAGAGAGCGAAAGAGGCGCGGAGCCAACTTTCTTAAAATAAATAAAAAAGTGACTAATACAATTAAAACCCGAAATAGAAATAAACAAAAAGTTAATTGAAAAAGTGCGATACCGAATCAAAACTTCGTGACAAGGTCAAGAGTTTGTGTATTGACTACAACCCCAACTACCTTCGCATCACTTTATTACGCTAGACTTCACCGTGTTGTTCCCCCGACCCCTTCGTGACATGCCCAATACTTGGCAGTGCAAAAATTAAAAAAAAACGTGTAAAAAAAAGTGAGACCGAAAGGACCCAACCAATTCGTCCTTCGGACTACAAGTTCAATTTATTTCTCACAAAGAATATCCAGGTAGTGTTTTTGTTGTTATTTCTGTCGTATTGTGTTCACAACCTCTTTGTTGTTTTTTTTGCAATATTTTTTAGATATTATTATATTTGTTAATTGTTGTACTAAAAAATTTAAATGACGTGCCTTATTGATGTGTGCTTTGTTGTTCCTACGTGGTTCATAAATTCAATTTACGGCCGATATAATTCGTACCGCTAATCAGTTCGAAACAAACAAGCTATCTAGTGTGTACTAAATCAATAATATAACAAAACTCCCCTTGTTTATAAAAAACTGACAAAAATGTGATTAATATATTTTGTTGTTCTTTTTTTTTTAGTAAAAACGGTGTTTAATAACAACAAACAAAACATAATACCGTTTATCATAGTCTGTGATAATGTGTTCAAAGTTATATATATTTTTATTAATATTATTAATTTTTTCTAATCATTAATTTAATTTAATTTACTATCGCCATTTTAATAATTTAATATCGTTTTTTTAACCAAAAAAAAATGTGTAGTTAAAAAAAAGTTACAACCAATTAAAGAAGTGCCATATTAAGTTCTAACCAATTCGAAAATTAAAATAATAAACACAAAATTCAATAACCGAAAATAAAATTGTTTCGACCCTAATGTTACCTATGTTTCGTTTATTATTTACCATCGACGTCGACTTTATCAATTTGGGTCTAAAAAATCTTAATCGCTTTTTTGTTGTTCCTAAATATAAAGTGTGAGTACTAAAAACAACTAAAAAAATAAAAAAAAAAAATATACAAATAAAAGACTTGGAATATTTTGGACTTGTGTATACTAACCAAATAAATAACAAGAAACAAATTTACTGAAAATAATATAAATAAAATCATCAGTTGTCTGCCTTATAACACACTTGCTAATGCTTCATCAAATAAATAATAGATAATAATAACAAAATAAAATGGTTTGCTTTTACTTTATATAAAGAAAAATTGCTGCTTTATATACGTTTTCATGAATTTTTGTTTTGATTGATTTTTTCACTTGTTAAGGTAAATGTATGCAACATGATGTTAATTGTATCTAAACTTTTTGACCATACATATTATAGTTGAAGTTTTCAACTGTTGATCTCTAACAGTCTTAACTTTTGATATCAACATAATATTTATTCCAATCAAATTCTATACGCAGAATCCAACTCTTAACTTCCAAATGTTTTTCTTCACTTCACTGTTTTGAAAGACTTTGAGTAATACTGTGAGACAATTGATTCGTTCTCAAATCGAAGTGTTCGTGTATAGAATACTCTTCGGTTTTTTTTGATTTTATCAGAGTTAAAACCAGAAATTACTAGCAAGGATAACACAAATGAGGCCTTTGTAGGAATGAAAAGATTGTGTGCGAATGAATTCGGGGAGTGTCAATATTTTTGCAATAAAAAAGTATTCGTACTAAGTAAGCCTAGTACATACTAACTACATTGAAGCGAAACTAAATTTGTCATAAAAATTTCTCGTTGGAGCGGAAATTGTTAGTGAAAATTTGATAATATGATCGTTTTTCCACAACAATTCCGGCAGCATAACTCCCTTCATATCGTTATGATTTATATGTGAAGTAGAGTGAACTCATCAGCCTAGAGATATACATACCTACTAGTTTCTCGCCTTTTCAAAGAGTCAGTACTCATCGACTTTTTTAGTAGTTATTAGTCCAGGAAACTTGTTTACAAATGATATATTAAAGGAAAGGTCTTAAGAACCATTGGATTATGGATTCCACTCTGCTCTTCCACTTCAGCATTCAGTTGTGATCGTAGTTCAAGGAATCAAATAACTGGTTGGCTATTGAGTTGAAAATCCATTAATAGTATTTAGTAGAGTCCCTGTGACCTGCGAGTTAAGAAAACAATTGAATTCGAAGGTATTATTAAGAGTGGTTATATGGAAAATTTAAATCATAAATTGGAAGTTAAGGTTCTTGATAGACAATACTATTAAATTTGTGAATGAAAAAGAAGAAAATTTCAATAATATCATGTTTTCGAAATTACCATTCTTATTACCACCACAGAAAGGGGAACGCTTAACTTACAATGCTCCTAATTGCGATTTCAATTAATCTTTCTCTTACTTGTGATCTTCCTTTTACTCTATTCTTTAAATATGGCTGATACTGCTGATTTCGTTCGACTTCCTTTTTTTAAGTAGTCAACAAAGAATTATGTGTTATTACTGACGTCACTTTTAAACGTACCTTACATTGTAACACTAAGTTTGTGCTGTGTATTGTCACCAGTGAACATTCATCATAGATTTTATAATTTTTCATCATTGAAATTAACAATGCATATCCTGTAAAAAAACACCATATGAGTAAGACATTTCTCGTTATTATCAAATCATATTTTGCGGTCGCGTTGTAGTAAATGAATAAAATTCACTACATTATACGATTTAATAAGCAACTCTTTTTATTACTTAATATGTTATATGAAGAGAAAAATTTTTTATAGAAACGGATAATTTCTGAACTTTGTCTACCAATCCAAGTTTCATTTGCCATTTCCTTCAGAAGGGAAACGAAGGAATTGCACCAAAAACTGAAAAAACCTAATAATAAATCAAATGTTTTTTTAATAAATTTTCATAATTCTGAAATTAAAGTGACATAAAACCGCGACATATAAATGTGACTTACTCTAACCCACATTTACATACAAAAAATTACTTCTTGTGTGATAAAATTTATCTATGATTTTTTATTCTTATTTTCAATGGCTTCGAGCTTATCAAAACCAAAAAAAAAATTATTAAAAATCTTCAGTATTTATTTACAGGCATACAATCACAAGGCATTTTATTTTATTTTAACAAAACAACAATTAAAAAATAAACAGCTGATAAACCAACTAGAGAACAATATGAATAGACACTAAGTTAAAATTTTTATTTTTTTTTCATAGTATAGAGTGCTAACTATACATTGGATAGGCACCAATAAGGCTCAATGAAAAATATTTGCAACTATTGTTGTTAAGTTGGAATCTAGGATAGCTTGTTTCCAAAAAACGACAACACTGTTCTATTAAAAAAGGAAATTAGAAATATTTGTTGAAAATTTTACGGCCAAAGATTTGCTGAAGAGCCATAAACAACTAGAAGTAGGGGTAAGAGGAAGTAGTTTGTTGTATTAATTCTTTTTCTTCTTTATATTGACTATAAACCCACAGACTTTAATACTGAAATTGTGAAATCCCCTACTTTCTTTCAAGCGGAAAAATTTACAAAAAATTATTTCTTTCTATTTTCGATCTCTTCATAAATGATATCCGCTATAGAGACACCTTTCAACTTTATTATCTGTTGTGATGGTTCTTTGAAAATAGTGCAGCTTTTCCTACATTCTTTTACCCTTATCACACCCTTTACTCTATGTTAAATGCAAAAATCACAATATAGGTATATGTTGATACTTGCTGTGCAAGTTCCAAGATACACTTCCGAGACAAATTTCTTTACTTTGGGTCCAAAACTCCATCTTCAGTTTCATCCTCATGAACTATATCACCCTCTACTCCCCGCCTTTTAATCCATGTATTAACAGTTGCAATAAGGGTGTCTCTCCAGGCGTACAAGTGTAATTTTTTTTTGGTCTATGCGGGTGGCTTTCAGAATAACATTCGTTTAATGTTCACTATCTCACTTCCTTCGGACCACAAATTTAGAAAAATACACATGCGGTTAAATATCTATTTAGTAACCAAGAGACTTTGAAAAATGAAAAATGAAGCTATGTACTTCGAAAAAACCGAAAAATCACAATACTTAATTATTAAAAAATAATAAAATAAAAATCACGGGTCGCGAATTGACCTTCTCGATGTGAACATCGTGATACCATCTAGTTCTGGTGGGATACCAACATTTCCTAGTGCAAATTACAAGTAAAATTTACAGAATCTGTATTAGTATCGATCGAAATCAAAATCACTGATAAGACAGTGAAAAGACCACATCATCTTTATGCCTTTAAACTGAATGGAATAAATTTTCCAAAATAAAGTTCAAATTGGAGAAGATTATTGCTTGTTCTCACATGGAACATTAAACATTTTCTCACTTTACGTGTTATTTGATTTTCGAATTAAACATTCAACCGAAAAGTTGATAATTTGTTGTGTAAATCTGTAAACTTCTGCGAGAGAGTCACTCAAGTCGGTATCTCTGGCTACTGACATTTAACGTTTTAATTTTCTCGCCTTTATGGATTTGATGACTAAAATTACTGTTTTGGGTTTTATAACTAGTTTTTTTAGAAGAAACGTGTACTTTAAGTACACGTTAATAAGGACTCAAATTAATGCCACTATAGTTTGGATTGTGTTTTAGTGTATTGGCATTCAGGGCACTAGTAAAATGTAGGTACATAGAATATAAGTAGTTTTCTTTAAACTTTTGTCTATGAGCTATAATTCACAAAGCTACTAACTCCTTAATCATAGCCAATAAATGTCTAGGGTCGTCAGCGACACAGTGGGCAAGTACTTTACTCTATACCATAAATACTGAGGTTCGAATCCCATCTATTCATGGGTACATAAAAATTTAAAAACCATCATGTATGCACCTACTTATTTCCTTAGCAATATTTTTATGATGCCAATGTGTTGTCGCAACAGTATCATATATCTCTTTCGGACGCTCTTCCTAAACGTTTTTTAAGACCTAACAATATTATTCTGTGCATCCTTGTTCATACATACGTTTTGAATTCACGTACCTTATTTATAGCTTTAGTAACAGCTGAACATGATGCAAAAAACTGTACCCCTAAATTCGAGCAATCAATTACAAATGAGGCTATCTTTATCAGAATAGCTATCTATGTTACTTTTTCACCCAAACAACATCGCCTTCGCCAATTAATAATCGATATTCGCTGTTTTTTAGGAGCCGTCTCTGAAGTCGATAATCCGAAAATATGTGACCATAAAAACAACGCACTCTTGCATAAGTCAGGTGTTTACCTTATAAAAAATAAAACATAATATGCAATATGAAATTCGGCCAAGGTCCAACCCGTCTGCACTCTGCAACAGTATTGCCTTTTTCGCAGATATGTTATAGGTATGTTTGGTTATAATTGTCAACCAACAGCAATCCATGAGATTGGGATTTTCCACACAAATAAAATGGTCTAAATATTGGACACATAATTGTCGTGCAAAATATTTGGAAAAAAGGCAACAAACAAAACAAAAACAGTAGCTTAACTCGATTAATCACGTCTGTATTTAGTTAATCGAATTTAAAGTTTTAAACTCGATCATAAGACAAAAGATAGAGCAACTAATAGTTCTGTTGACCCACATTGTTCCGATAAATTAACAAAGTTCAAGGCACTCGATTCCAAACTGAGGGGTCTCGACAAACTGAAACTGCACGAGAGACCCCAAGCGAGAAAGTCAACCAGAAGTAGCCATAATGTGTTTGGCTTGGATGTAGTATACGTCACCCGATGACCATATCCCATATAATTCAAGTAATGTACGAGCGATGACCATACAAGAGACCCCTAACACAAAAAGGCCAAGTGTCAATTGTTTGAAATTCAATTAACTTGAATTAACGTTTTTCGAATTTATTTCGAAAACGAAAACTGTACTCTTGTTTAAAGTGTGTTTGTGCTATTATTCATTAAATTGCTATCGATCTCATATTGGGTTTTCATCGGTTTCATATTGGGTCCATGTGTATGGCTAAAATTACTTTCTCAAACCTTAAAGTATTTCCAAGATGGCGCCGTTAAGCAGCCATATTTGTTGTTAATGATTTAGATTTCAATTAATTTAATGCTAACTAATATTATTTTTCTTTTTTACAGGTGGCGTAGCCCCTGGAACACCATCTGCGGCCATGATCATGGAAGGGCTGGAAACCCTAGTGGCGCCACCGCATCACGCATTCCTCTTAACCGAATCAGCCGCTGCAGCGCATTTTAATGTACTCAGCTTCGATACATGCTTATTTAAAACGGCCGCACAAACGAGCAGTACGTCGTCATCGGCAGCATCGGCTACGGCACAATTAACCCCATCAGGCTTATCGTCACAGACGGTAGCATCGTTGCTACATCATAGCTTTGCATTGAACAACAACAACAATAATAATAATAGTAGTACGAATAATAATAATAGTAGCAGCCACAATAACAACAATAACAGCAGTAACACAAGTCAGCATCAAGGACATCAATCACATCATCATAACCAGCAGCAACAGCAACAACAGCATCATAGTAGCGCTGGTGCCATTAGTTCCACAACCACCATTACAACGGTTAGTGGATCAGGACGTACGTCCGCTTCTCATCTGAGTTTATTGAACACAAGTGGTGCTAGTAGTGAGAGTACAAGCGTTTCGGTTGTACAATCCAACACAGACACACAAACGGGTGATTTGAATACGCCGGTGACAACATCTAGTGATATACCATCGTTTTTTGGACCGTCAACTGTTGTTGAGCCACCCCCAATTACTGGTAAGTTAAAAGTTCCTCATGACAAAATTTCAAATCTCCATGTTAAACCGTTCTCACATTTACAATATACATATGTATGTAGTAGATATTATGAACGATATCTCGTATTTTTAGCATAAGAAATGGGTGGTATTAATTGTCTAGTACTTCCAGTAGCTATATAGCTACACTAGATTTGTAACTCTACTTACACAGCTTTGTTTTCAAAATACATTATTTTCGAATGACATTGGTTCAACAAAGGATGCATTTGGGATTTATTAATTTCTAAAGATTCAACTTCAACGGTCTCTGGATGATAGATAATATGACGTGACTTCTGTCTTTTCCAGTGAATTATATTGAATAAAAATTGTTAATAGAATACAGTATGTCGATAAACAGACACGCAGTAGAAACAACTATTAAATAATTTCGAATTTGTAGTAGTTAATTTTTTCTAAAACTCACGATTGCGGCGTTGTTCTCATATATTCGTATTTTGGGGATGCTGTGCCTAAAATTGTGGAGATTTCAAAGCCTTTAAAAATGTAATATAGCGAATGGTAAACCTTTTCTCTCAATTTACTAAAAGAAGGGAGTTTGAACTATACTACTATAAACTTGTAATGCTGGAATAGTACTTTCAAAAGGCAAAATATAATTAATCCATAGTTAACTTCAATTTTAACTCCCAACAATTATTTTTCATCAAAAGAATAGAATAATCTTGGAATCAGTGTCCCATAACAAATTCGAAGAGAAGCATAAATTACAAAATATACGAATACCCAAAACAGGTGTACTGAAAGCGATAGAATTCAAAGAGCGATTGGGCCCGCTCGGATTATACAAATAGGTTTTGGTATAGCCAAGCAAGTATAAATCAGAGTCACTTCATACGAACTAACACAAACATCCATTATCTTGAGTACGGACAATGTGTGTTTCATTTGAAACCAGTGCATTTGAAATTTTTTTGCAGTTGTCTCGATTTTTTATTTTAAGGATCTCCGCTAAAGTGGATAAACGCTGTATTTAGTTGACATTTCATGAGACATATTTCGATTCCGTGAAACGTCCATCAAAATCCATCTCTACACGTATACACACTAAAACTATGCCTTTTAAGAAACCTGCGATTTTTTAAATTCGCAGGTATGTACCAAAAGTGGTGATTGTCCGTACTCATGATAGTGGATGTTTGTGTTAGTTCTTATACAGTGACTCTAGTATAAATTACGTTCATATTTTCAAATAGGTATATAATTCAATTTAATTCGTTTATTTCCTTAATGTAAAGAGCTAAATAATACAGACATAATTTATTGGGGACTGTTTTAAGGAAAATAAGAAAAAAACTTTAGCATAAAAAAAAACTTATGGAAAAAATTTCAAAATCGGTATACATACTATTTTAAAATACAACTTGCAACCTACAAAAGACAAAACATTATTCGGTGTGTTCAAATTCTAGCACCTGACTTAACAAATAACGTCAGTATCGTAATCTTAATAATTTGACTCGCCATAACACATCTGAAGATAGAACTTTTTTGATCTGACTAAACGCCACTATCCAGCAGCCATCACTCCAGGCAATGTACGCCTATATGTATGTGTAATATATATGCGAACTCTGTTCGTATCGGACAACATTATAACTCAGTGACATAATTCGCCAAGAAATGTGGAATTCTTAAGTCATCATAAATCTCGCTCCATGGAAATAATAAAACTGTTTCGCTATATAGAGAGCGTAAAGAGTTTCGAAAAAACAAAAAAAAAATATTGCTTAAAATAAAATACGCTTTTCCAAATTTGGATAAATTGCCTAATAATTTCGAAGAAACTTAAATAAAACAATTGTGAATGGCGGCTGGCGTCCCTTTTCTTCAATTTTAACCTAATTTATACCGAATTTCGTCCATTTTGGAATAAATTCATTTATACATATTTCAAAAGTTATAACAAACTGCCCGGAATAAAATGTCACTACAATTTACAGAAAATTATGCTTAAATAGCGGCAGACATTGGCTGGCATTTAGATGGCAGTTTTTCTGAAGACGACAAATCAAGTCAAGCCGGTCGATTTTATAGTTTTAAGCATACATACACTAGCAGAACGAGAGAGATGGAATAAAAACAATGAAAGTCCCAAGAAATGCAGAGGACGAATGCCAAAATTTTACGATAAATCAGAAAACTTTGATGAATAGGACGTGGCATTAATTGCCAATGAGTTGCCAAGAAATGAGATTAAAATCCAGTAGTGACAGTGTAAGAGTACCGAAGTGGAAATGCCATCGAGTACCATACAGTGTTAGTTTGTATATTTGCTAATATCCTGTTTAAGGACAAAATACAAATTAATCTATTGAAAGGCTTTAAAAATTCCACTATCGCACTTGCTTTCGTTGCCTTTTGATTGTGATCGCAAACAAAAACAATTTTTAACAAATACAAATACGAATTTCAAAGAAGCTGAAAGAAATCCGAGTGAATGAAATCAGTTGACGGAAATATGATACGGCAGATTTGCAGGAAAATTGATAAGAGCAGACTCGATTGCGACAATATGGGATTGGAAGCAAGTCATAATGAGCATATGCATTTTATACACATATTCTAAACCGTTTAATGTGTTTCTTTTATGCTGAAGACAAAGCGGGAAGTAACTCGTCTTTGTTTTGATTCTGGAGTCTGAATCTTTCAGTTTTATCTACTCGGAGAAATGTTTTTTTTTTTCAGTAGTAAGAAAAAGATGAATTTCGGAAAGTATAGAGAGAAAGCAAATAGTATTTAAAATTTACTTTACAAGTCTTTACCCCTTTTCAAACGTGAAATCGCCTTCCTGTGTTTGTGATGACATGGTAACATTTTACATTTTTTTTTCTGTTACAGGCTCAATTGAATCCGACGATTTATCATTGGAACCGCAAACCGCATCCAGTCCTTGCCAAAGTCTTTGTAGCCCGTTGAAGGAAGAGCGAAGCACTCCCACGCTTATAGTCAAAGAGGAAACAAGTAATAATAGTTGTACAATGTATCCACATCACACGAACAGTAGTAGTCAAAATGCTGATAACACAAATACACACAATATTCACCACCATATACACCACAACAACAATCATCATCATCATCAACAACACCATCCTCATCACAACAGTCATCAACACCAGCAACACCAACAACCACAACACCACCACAATTCTCAACACCAACATGTACACCACAGTCAACACCATAATCCCCACCAACATCACAACAACAACAACAGCCACCAAATTCACCACAGTCAACAGCAGCACCAACACATTCAACTGCAGCAGCAGCATCAAAGTGGTAAAATATCATATCGTGGAATTTTTACCACCACAGGTAATCCCTCAATGAGCGGATTGGCAGTGACAGCAGCTCAACTTAACTCACCACAGCTAAGTGTATTACCCGGTCAGATGTCGCCACCGTCGGCCGGTTTGGGCAGCAGTTGGGGTCTGCCCAGTCCCGACAAAAGTCTCTTTCAACCCCCAATGTTCAGCCTGTTAGGACCGGGACCGCAAAGTACGTCACAGGCACACTATGCACCTCAAAACGTAGCGGCCAGTCCGTCACCTCATCATATGCACAGCTACGCCGATGATAGACCGCAGCATGTTGAGCTACTCGGTCTCAATATGGACTGTTCGAGTATAATCCTAAAGCAACCATCGTCCACCTATGGAAGCGGATGTGTTCCCATCTTAGATATGCAAACTGCAGCCGCACAATCATCTCAAGACTTGCACCAATACGCCCGCCAACAATTGTCCGTGTCAACGCCAAAGTACCAATGGCTCGATTCACCAGCGGAATACGGAAGTCCGCAGCACCAACAGTCAATAGTTGTTCCCGGACCTTCTTCAGCATCCTCCTCCGCAACTGGACTAATTCCTAAACAGGAAGCCTACAGTGATTCCGGCAGCCATATGCAATCCGCGCAACAATCTCAATCCTCACAATACAACATAGTCCAATTAGCCGAATACAATCCGTCGACCAGCAAAGGACACGAAATCCTCTCGCAAGTTTACCAACAGAGTGCAATGCCGCTGAAATTGGTACCGGTCAAGCCGCGCAAATATCCCAACCGACCGAGCAAAACACCCGTCCACGAACGACCGTATGCCTGTCCTGTTGAAAATTGTGATCGCCGATTTTCGCGATCCGACGAACTAACGCGCCATATCCGCATCCATACCGGCCAAAAACCGTTCCAGTGTCGTATCTGTATGCGATCCTTTAGCCGTTCCGATCACCTGACAACGCATATCCGCACGCATACCGGCGAAAAGCCGTTCTCCTGCGATGTTTGCGGCCGCAAATTCGCCCGATCCGACGAAAAGAAGCGACATGCCAAGGTCCATTTGAAGCAAAGAATCAAGAAGGAGAGCAAACTAAGTCAACAGCAACATCAGCAGCAACAACAAGCCGCAGCTGCAGCAGCGGCCGCAGCAGCCCAGCAACATCATCAACAGCAACATGCAGCAGTTGCTGCACATCACATGCTTCATTCGGGTGAAATTTCCATTGTTACAACAACCAGTGCAACTAGTTTGTAGGCCGAATTGATGTTAGGGAACGATTCGCGGGCGACACGGACAACACCCGATACGACCAACAGTTGTAGTCAATCGAGTAGCGTTGTACCGCCTCTTTCAAATTATAGTCCGGAATTAATAGATGATAATTTCGGGAACGATCAAAATCAGGATGTCCTAATTGTTTTTTGGTTGCCGTAGGCCTTCACGGCATTTCTTTGTGGTAATGAAAAACTTAAAATGTGAGTTGAAGTTAAAATTTAAGACCTGTAGAAAGTGTGGCAGAAGTTTCTTTAGAACGCAATACTATTGTTTAAAAGAATGATGAAATTACCTTCTGAACATCTTACAGAAACCAAAATTTCCTTGGAAAAGTTCACAACATTTAAAAACAGAAAAGAAAACACGCGTTCCATCTTAAATCTCTACGTAATCCCACAGAAGGCCGTTTTCCTATCTAACTCACCTACAAACTTAGCTACTCTTCTCAACAATCTTTCCATCAGATTTAAAGATATCTGAACATCAAAGCATGAAAAATTGTAGAGGCCTTAGTTCGGACCCTTGAGCTATTCCATCTAACCGTGCGATCCCCGACTTCCAACTTCCACGTTGTATCCAAACCCAGTTCAATTTCAATTATTTGATTCGTTAGATTAATTCTGGAAGCAACATTGTATACCTGTACTCCACAACCCGTTCAAGATGCCGATCCAAGGTCCAAAAATGATCGAGGTCTAGCGATTATGAACTTTTTGGTGTTGTGACATGAGAACTATCAATTTTGGACCTTTCAATGTTTTGCATTGTGTCTGCCTCTCTCGGGTCTCTGACTTGAGGCATACGGCAGTTGAGATCGAGTTTTCTTTATTACTTTTAGTTAAACCTAATGATCGGGTTTTAAGGAGTCGCACTCTTGACTTGACAAATGATTTGTTTGTTGTAGACGAAATTCAATCATTACTTTATGATGGGATCATAGCCCAATCGAGAGATATAGTTAAGAAAATCATGGTTGGTGCGTTACCTACCAGTAGCTTTGGTAATGACTGGCATTTTAGTGGTGTTTTGAGATATTAAAAACAATCACGCGGATCATTCGGTGCGATTATTGTGCTTTGGCGTTTGAACCTTGAACTTTTTTAAGATCACCCTTTCATTGATTAGATTGTAAAACTACGCTACTGATTCGGTGCTGTAGGCAATGCGCTCCAGACTAAACCTTTTCGCCACTTTTCTCATTTGCCTAAAAAATCCTTGAGTAATAAGACTGCTGCAACCAAAAAATGGTAAAATTTTGTTTTCAATATTAAGCAAAAACCGCAGTCCAGACAATTCGCGAATCGATCGACGGATAGCTCAAAATAATTTTAAAAAATTCAACTGAAATAATATTGAACTAATTCAAAATCAATAAATCATAAATATACCGAAATTCAAATGTAAAACTAAAACTACTATTTCTCTAAGAGCAATTAGAAAAAAAGTAAAAAAAAAAAAAAATTAAAAAAAAACTAATTTGATTTAAAACAAAAAAATCAAACAAAAAAATATCTCTAATACTGTGATCTCATATGTAATTGTATGTATATATTGAACGATATATTTAACAAAAATAATTTAAATTTAATAATAAATAAAAAAAATGAAAAAAAAACACAGAAACTAATTCTTAGATAATATTATATTTAAAATATAATTTAACGGAAATTATACAATGAAAAATGTGAAATCGGTTATCTTACAGAAAAACGAAATTATCTTTAAAAATATTGGAGTTGTAAAAATTTGAGAAGTTTCAAAAACATGAAGAAAAAAATTGATAATAAGTTTAAAACAAATGATGAAAATCATTTAAAAAAATTTACATCTAGATAAAAATCTAAAATATTATTAGTGAAAAAACAGAAAGCGATTGAAAGAATGTTGTGAAACTAAAAGTTGCTCGTATTGAAAAAAAACGAAAAAAAAGAAAGAAGAAAGTAAGCTAGATTATGATATATTTTTATTCTATCTAAATTAAAATGTAGATCAAATAAATGTTTAACATTTAAAAAAAAACAGGTAAACATTTATGATTATTAATTATTGACTATTTATTATTTTTTAGTTTTCCTTATACATAAAAAACATAACAACCAACTACTAAGTAATATCTTTAAAAAATTTGTTTATTTTATAGAAAAAACATACACACACATTATATTGTTTTGTTTTGTTAAAAATGAAAGAAAATAAGTGACGAATGAAAAGAAAAAGAAAATCTATAAACTTAAAAAAAAAAAACAAAAAAAAATAATAACGAAAAATGAGAGAGAAAATATACAAGAATTATTAAAACCTAATCACATTTTAATTTTGTTTTATTTATGAGTTTTGTTTTCAGTTTTACAGCCACTTTTTAGTTTTGAAAGACGACTCCGTTATATTTTCCACTTTGTTTTAAATTTTTTGGTAGAAAATGTTTTAATTTTGTACTCTGTTTGAATGACTCTAACTAAATTTTAAAAATAAGATGAAGGACCACGACAGCATTTCGATCCCCAGGGCATTGGTAAGTTTTCGACTTCCATATACATACCTATATATTTTCATTTAGCAATTCATTTATTGGGTCTTATTCTTTAATGCGTGATAAGCCAAATGGGTGCTTGGTCACACAGAATATATTTCTTCGATCACATTCGAAAAAATACAATCGATCTGAGTTTTCTCTCGAAGGAAGGAAGGAAGAAAGGAAGTTTCCTAGCCTTTTGAGTAGAATGGATGTGAATTTCTAATACTATGAATGGATATTTTGGAAAAGCAAGAAAATCAGATAAAGGATGATTGACTATAAAATTGGAGGACAGTTTTTTGTACGCTACAAGGAGCAGTAAAGTAATTAGAGCTGTCTATGAAGCCCACTGCACGTTATTCCATATCATACAACCACCGAATGAACTGCCACTTTGCTGATACTCGTCCAGAATTTTTTAAGGTGTTTGTCAATCATAGAATCTACTTATTTCTGAAATTGACTCTTATCATTAGAGTTACATGGCTACCACTTTACGCGTATTCAAGTTATCCTTACTTTTTCTACTGGAACTACTCAAGGGAGCGGTGAAATGCTTCTGATTATTAAACATGGTTTGTTTTTATCATACTTAATAATACGTACCAAATATTAGTTTCGTATTTCAACGTGTTCCCAAATTACAGTGAGTGCTGACTAATAACCACTTTTAAAATTTTTAGCGCACACTGAACAAACCCAAAACAAAAATTAGATATTGTTTCCTTCGTAGTCTTTGCTTTAAGCGATACAATTGATTCCGTTTTGGACGATAGGTCTATAGTATTTGTTTATCGGTATATGTGGTTAAAAATATACGGATTTATATTCTGGCGTTTGCAAACTGGAGTAGAGTAGACTTGGTACCAGATATACCTACATATAAATACGTTTTGGTCAGAATTAAACTACATAAATCGTATTACAATAGTTTTAAAAGTATCACTCAGATATTAATATTTAATGGAATAAAACAGCTAAATATTGAAAAAAAAAAATTTCAAAAAAAAATTCTGAATTGTGATTTTAGAAAGGAGATCTTATATAAACAGGTTCAATGGCCTTATTGTAGGATTTAACACAATATGAGAAACTAGGAATATGTCAAAATTTCGAATGTAAAACAAAGGAGTAGATAAATATTTTCATAATCAACCAGAAAGCAAACAAATAAACGTAAATTTGAAGTGTTACTTCTGGTTGTCACAAAGAAACCTAAGAAACTTAAGAAACGGACTTTTTCTGGATATTATTTAAATCTATACTCATGTTGAAGAAGAAAAATATATCTGCTAAATAAAATTAATTCAAGAATGTATTGTTTATTTAATTTAATATATGTACGAAATTTGAAAAAAATACCTTATAAACCTGAGTATTTAAAAAAACGTAGTTAAACAAAATTTAATTATTGATGTGTTATTATACACAACAGATCAATCGGCCTATATTTTAAATTTAAATATTAATATTTCAACAAAATATATTAGTGTTATGGAAAAGAATTAAAAGACATTGAAAACTACGAAAATAAAATCGAAAATTATACGAAAATAGAACAAAGTATTGTATAGATAATTGTTAATAGTTAAATATTTAAAAATGAATCATGTTATAGATGTTTACAAAAAAAAAACGAAGAAAATTAATTATGCATACTAATTCTACAATTAAGTGTATTTCTCTTCCACATTAAAAACCTACATAAAGCCCAATCACATTCCGCATGCAAAAAATTACACTTAAGAATATTTATATTTACTTATTAAAAAACATTTGCTATTTTCAAATCTAAGAGTGAGAGATCCAACTAACTTTACAATGATAAAAAACTTTGATTACATTTAATAAAATAAATCATATTTTATTTACTATTAAGAAAAATTGAAAAGAATTTATGTAAATATTTTAATAAATATTTCATTGAATTGAAATAAATTACAACAAAATCTATTAAATAAAAATAAGAACATAGAGCAAATTAGTTAGGAAAATGAAATATATTATGAATTAAACTGAATAATTAAGAATCTCTATCTTAAATAATGGAGGTGAGGAGTAATTTTAAAAATCAAAAAGTCTAAATTGAGTACTCTCGATGAGCCAAAGTATGAAGTATGGATGTATGATACTAATTTGTTACACGGTCTTTAAGAATTATACATTTTAGGTTTTTTGATTTCTTAATTCTGTCGACTACACTAAAATCTAATACTATTCTTTTTAATAAAAAGGTGAATTTCCATTTTGCTAAAACTTTAAAAGATTAATTTAGATGCTCCAACTAAAGTAACATGCTAGCAGATGAGGTAGTTTTAAATTAAGCACCAGTTTTTTTATTTTTTGTTTATCAGTTAATAAATGTGCCTTATCCACAAACTTTCAAACCAAATCGTTATAATTCATAAATGCTCAAAAATATATTGCTAACATCTGAAAACTACATTTCAATATTATTTGGCAACTCAACCTTAAAGCTACCCGTGCTAGTAAATTAAAACGTATACTAATTCATTTATTATCACTTAAGTCTAAAATGCAATGAAAACTTAAAAAAAAAAATCAATCAGAAATCAACCAAATTACATATAATTTAATTATTGTGAATCATGTTTATTAAAAAATATAAAAAAGGACAAAAATAAAATCTTTGTGTTTTATAAAACATGTTAAATCGTAAGTTGTGAAAAACAATCGCGAAATATTCTACTTTAATTTAAATTAATATCTCAAAAAAAAGGAATAAATAAATATTCATAGGTGAGATGGTATCTATCTGTTCAAAATATTTTACTTCCTAATATGTTTATCTGAAAGAAGATTATACAAACAATTGTAATTTCGATTTTACGAATTTATAAATTACTTGGGTTCCAACCCCATTATTAAATGTAACTAAAATTTAAAGAAATCTTGAATAAAATTATTATTATTATATATTAATTCACAAAAAGACTTATGAAAGAATTTTTTTGTGCAAAATCAAGATTTTAATAAAAATTATTATATAAAAAAAATGATTAAATTAGTAAAATGTCAGACATTTCTTTGGTATTACGTGATTTTGTTCATCTCTGTAAAAAAATATAATGAAAATAAATAAAAAAAAACTGAAACAATAAATGAAAACTGTTCAATAAAGTTGTCCATAATGTTGAAAAAATATATTGTGTTGTTTTAATGAACGGACATTTATGAAATTTTTCAAAGTGGTATTTTAATCGGATTTAGTAGTGAAATAGATTTAGTGTTCATTTGGTTGAAGGGGAATTGCTGTGGAGGGTCGATTTATTTGTAATATTGTGTATTGTGTTTGATTGGATATTATAAGGGCATTTAGAAGGAACCGAATGAAGAACCACTTCATTTTCATCATAAATTTTATTAGCTTAATCGCAAGCATTTTTTTACTATGTTTTTTCTTTCAATTTCCTTCATAAGGAAATATTAATTTTATTTTCACTTCTACCGTCCACTTATATAAACGACTAAAATGTATTGGGTTTTTCGTTATTAAGCTATTAAGCAGGTAAAAATGGGTTGAATGTGTTTTCCCGAATTCCTCAAAATCGCATAGGACCGATAAGATATGTATGATACAGCCCAAACCACTGCACCTAGAAGCAAGAAATTTTGTCAAAAATATATTTTATAATCCGGGACGAGGTGAAAAAAATTGAATGTATTTTTTTTTTATTTTGTATATGTAGAATATATTGTATATTAGTGTCGAAACTTCGAAAATGACAATTTTCAGGTTTTGATTGTTTATTTTATGTATTTTTTAAATTTCTTTCAATGGAAGCATTCGTATCTTCCATCACTTATTATTTGTAGTCTGGGCTATTATTATTATTATTATAAAAACAGTTTAACTGTTCCCAATAAATGCACAGCAGCTGAGAGTATAATTACAGCATTAATATTTCGAAGGCAATATCAACTGAAAAAAAATCTGCCTGGGCGTCTGTATTATTATACAACTGTATTATTTTTCCGGCAGAAGTTCAGAACGCGTTCAATTCGGGGATCCGGTGTATGTTACTATCTGACTGAAAACCTAACAAAAAGTTCGGGAAGCGGCTAGAAAAGGGTGTAACATATGAATAAAATAATTGGGTCATATTCCGGGATGCGGTCTAGAGGTTGAAAAAAACAAAACTTACAAATAGGTGATTATCAAACAAACCTGGGGAAGTAAAAAGATATTCGATATCCGATCAGACCTGAGAAACATGGTGGAATTCATGAAAAAGTATACAACCAGTTTACACCCTCTTAGGGGTCGAATTTCAAAAAATGTTGAAAACACATTCTAGGTATTCACATGAAGAATTCGTAGAATAAAAATGAATTCAATGTTTCGAAAGACCTATTAGATATGACGAAAATCGTGAAAATATATGCATTTTATATAAACCGATATTTTTTTTTGCCCCCCCCCTTCTGAACGCCAATGAATATTTGAATTTTTTTTTATCAGAATTACTTTTCTAGTTAATTTACATATACGTACAGAGTTTCAAGTTCCTAGCATAAGCCGTTCTGAAGTTAGGGAAAACACTCCCCACCACCGTACCATACTACCTCTAAAAAAAATTCTATTTTTCCATCATGCCACTACTATAGCTTTATCTAAATACCAAGTTTCAGCTTCCTATCATTATAGATTCTTAAGATATAAGCATCGGAACTTTTTCTTTCTCACCCTTCCCCACCCTCACCCTCTACACCCACACCCCCAAACTTTTTTTCCCTACTAGGGTTCTATTAGGCCTACTTCTGGTAAAAATTTGAAACATCTGTCTTACACTGTTATTGAGATATAAATCGTGTTATTTTTGAAAAATTCTAATCCCTCCCACTTCCGTGCTCCTCCACCCCCTTCAAATATTTTACTTTGAGCAATCTTTATTTATCAATCTTTATAATAAAACCGAATTTTGTTTTTCTGGTCCAATTAGTTTGTGAGATATCGTAATCTTAAGTTTTTCACCCCCCACCCCTACTCCTAGTATAACTCCAGATATTTGTTAAGTTTTAATTGCTTGCTATTAATGGTTTAGGAGATATGGATTTTAGAATTTGTCGATCTCGGCATTTTTGCGTTTCGGACGCATTATTTCCCCCTCCACTCCCACACCCCTTCACCCATATCTGTTTTTTTTTTTGCAAATGGGTCCATTATCAAAGCTCTATAGAAATTCTAAGTTTCAGCCTCCTAACTCAAACGGTTCCTGAGATCTAGAAACCTAAATTTTTCGTCTAAAACGCTTACCCCGCCTTTTCCCTTACACCTCCTCCCCTGAAAATAATGTCAATTCAAGGGGTCCACCAAGTCTATTCTCAGAAAAAATTTTAATTTAATAGCTCCACTGGCTTGAGAGCTACGAGCCTTCAAAGATTTTGGGGCGGTCGACGTACGGCGTACAGGCGGAGTGAAAATTTTTATTGCTTTTTTCGCGTCTACTAGTCATGAAACGTGGAAAAAAAAATTTTGAGGGCAGCAAATTTTTTTTTTTTAAAAATCGATAACAATACTGTATTATAAATAATACAGTAATTCACATAAATAAAAGAAATTCATTTATTTGAAGCTCTGGGAAGATTCATACCGGAAACAAAGAAGTAGGTACTGCCAACGTTGTAGAACTTGGAATTTAGTTGTTAGCTGTGATAGACTTTTTGCATTACGATTGCGTCTACTTACTTACAACCTTTTAGCATTCATTGACTCTAACCTAAATGGCATCATAAAAAAAGATCAATTTCACAAGCATTCAAAACCCCAAATAAAGAGAAATGGTATCGAAATTCAAAACCACTGAGATTTCGATATATTATGGAAATTAACTACCATAAAGGGAGATCTTGTCTTGATAGAAATTCGAATTGAAATTTATATTTGTACCTTTTTCGGAGAGTTTACACACACTTACAAGCAAATCGAGGCAGCCAACGACCAACAAGATTATTGCCTGAATCATTTTGGTGAATCGACTCCTATGAAATGGAAAAAACAAGATCATTTTTGGTGATGTTGTGATAAAAAAAATACAAGAAAAAACAATACAAATAAACTACCAAACTAAAGAAAAGATGCTGTGTATCTCGACATGAAAATAAATTCAAAAAAGAACGAACGAACGAACGCAAATGGCAGAACGATTCGGATCAGTTTTGACAAATATTTCAGCAGTTTTGTGCGCGATTTTAAATTTTAACTGATTTTGATTTGATTATTATTTTGTAAGTGTCCAACACTTCAGCAATAATTCCAATTTTTATAAAAGCCTTTGAGGAGCATTTTAGAACCATTATGCCCGCTCGAGACACATTTTGGTTTTAATCTATTTTAAAACACTCGTCAATTTCTTCTCTGAATTTATTTCTACTAAATTGAATTTATTTTTGGATATTTAGTTTTCTTAAGTTTAAGCGTTGTTCCCATGTGCGTGTGTGTGTGTGGTTTTATTTTTCACTTTATTCCTCGACATTTTTCTCAAGTTGAGACATTATTTCAAACTGGACGACTTGGCTGAATGGTTTATCGAGTGATTTTGAAGATGTTGTCGCATTAAAGACAGATGATATCTAAGAGATAGTGCGTTGATTTATTAACTAATGTGATTTTAGACAGATAATTTCGGTCATAGGGTGACGTATTTTCTGAACTGTGAAACAAATTTATTAAATGTATTAAATGTGACGTACAGCGATGAGCTTATAAGGGAATATATTTTACAACCGGAACGTAAGCTCATTGTGGGAGTCGATGTAATGAAATAATTTAACTAGGTATATCGTTCCGTTATTTCTCGATCAATTCAACCTGCTGTCCTATATACTAGAAAAACGAAAAAATGATTAAAGAAGTCTTAGGTTTCTTAGGCGTTAATCCTAATATTATCTTTCACTATATAGTACATATTTCTATCTATGACTTATGCTAGAAAGTTTAATGTGAATATGATTTATTTTTATTTTTTTTTTCGAGGACGTTCACCGAGTTTGAACGTCGTCGAAAAGTAATAAAAAAAAAATCATATTCACATTGGAGTACGGAGGAAAAGTAAACAACTTTCAGTGAAAATTATGTACATACCATACATTTATACTTTTACACGCATTCCACATCTCTTAGGTCAAATGAGACATCGTTTTACATCTCTGGGCAAATTTCTACTTAACTTTGTAGTTCACTACTTTTACCTTTAATTTTTTTCTTTCTTATTGAACCAAATATTAAGGCATGATAGCCAGGCTAGTTTACCGTAGTGATCGCGAACGAAGTAGTTCCCGGGGCCGTCGCGAACTAGTTCGTTCTTGTAGTTCGCAGTTCGCGGGAAAGAAATGATAAATGGTGTAGGGAAATGTGATCACCTAAAAAAAGATCCTCACTTCCCTCGCGAACGAAGTAGCTCATTTTTTAAAGTTCGCAATTCGCAAGACTGACTGTGATTACCTAAAAAATAGATCCCCACTTCCCTCGCGAACGAACTAGTTCCTTTTTAATTCGCAGTTCGCGAGACTGAAATGAAAGGTGGTGTACGCAAATTTGATTACTTCCATCGCGAACTGAAATAGTTCCTTCTTTTAATTCCCACTTCGCGAGAGTCGAATGATACATGGTGTACGCAAATGTGATGAAGAACTATTACCTACAAACGAACTAGGATCGGAATTCACTCCGAACTACTTCGTTCTTTTCACTTATGGTACCGCTATTTCGAACTCGAGAGCCTCGAATTTTGCAAAACTTTGGGAATTATGGAAAAAATTTGGTTTTTCGGATAATTACCTCTGTTACACATCACATCTTGTGTGAATGCCCAGGGATCGCTGGAAGGCGATTGAGATGGCTGGTCTTTTCTTCGATAACATCGAAGATTTGAGGACGTGAGGGCTCATTTGACAAACTGGTCAGGTTCTGCATGGAGTTGGAGTGTTTTCGAGAGGGGGTAAGTGCGCTATGCATAACTTTATAAGTTGGTTAAGTGATTTGCGTAGTCTGTGCTAAGAGTTCACTGTTTTCCTAAACAAAGTGTGACTCTCAAAATAAAAATTTTTCAATAAAGCTAACCAAATAATGTTGCCTTTTTGCCAATTTTTGGCAGAGTCTTAAAACACAAGCTCTGATTCGATTCACTAGAGGACCTGGGAAAACCATGTTCTAAGCTTAAAAACTTTGTAATCTCTAGCCTAAGAAGTTCCACTTGATATTTTCAACCGGTTTTTTTGCAGTCTTACTCTTAAGTAATTAAATTTTAATGAACTATTTGTCGTAAGTGAGTGTGTGTGTAGTTCGAAAGGTATGTTTTAATTGAGTGAACACTTGAGCTTAATTGCGGACTGGGGCCACCCAATCCCTCAAGTCGCTCTATTCTTTTATTTATCTTTGCGTTTTAATACAAATGAGAATTTCATCGACTTAAATCGACTAAGGTAGATACATAGTAGAGTGGATTGTGATTTGTACTTTGATTTTGATTGTGATATGCTCAGTGCTCTGTAGCACACTCGTAAAAAGTACACAAATCAAAAAAGACCGCATTTTTGTTGTTAATGACTTGTTCTTTTTTATTTTGATTATTAAAGACTGCTAATCACCTGTCAATTATGGCACACAAAACCACTCTTTATGTTTACTTTGTGGCTTAAGCTCTGGCGTAAACCTCTCCTAATTTTAGCACATGATGATTATGAAGATCTTGTATTTTTGAGATTAGACTGGGATGATGGTAAACTTGAGCTTGAGGTCATTTCAATTAGACTAAGTGTAGACCAAGAGGGTGGTGTAAGGAGGAAGTCAGAGAGAAAGAGAGAGAGATATGGAGAAAAAAAATAATAATAAGAAAATCATTGTTAGTGACTTCACAAGAATTCGGGATTTCAAGTACTTCTCCGGAGTAGATAATGGAGAAAAAGTCCAGCAAAGTAATGAAATAGTCCGGAACTGGCTGGTCTCATAACTGGTAGGAGTCATCGCACCAGCTCCAGCACCGGGTGCGGAGTTTCAAGCTACCATCACCATTTATTTATGACTGGTACCTTCCTAAACAGGCCCACTTAACATCTCTTTTGGCACATCATAAACTTTCAAGCGCTGTCAAGTAATCTGGCGCCTTTCGAGAAAGTCCGTAGTCATTTACAAAAGCGAGTATAGTCAAGTCTGGCCTAACCGCAGCGTCCGTACTTTTCCAGATGAAATCAGGTTTTCCATTGATTCTCCGGACCACGGATGGACCCATATGAAAGATCATTTACCGTAATAAACAACGAATCACTTCTTCGCGATCGTCATCTTACGTCATGTATGTGGTTACCAATTCTTCGAATTAGTTAACGTCTTCGCGAGAAATCGGAGTACTACCTCGATACTAAGCCGAAGACTTTTCGATATAACAAAAGCTTCTAATTATCCGTTTATATTGTATGTGGTGGTTCCAGGGCCTCCCAGCTCTCCACTATTATTTGAATTAACCGCAGACTCTTCAAACTACATAAATATGAGGCAAATGTGATGCAAGCTATGATTGCCAATAGGCACCTTAATCTAAAGCCTGGCGACTCGAAGCGCTTAGGATTTGGCTGAACCTGAACTGTTTCAAACTGGAAGATCGAAGACGGGCTCTGAGAAACCACAAAACGATCTCATCATCGAAAAAAAGCAAAAAGACGGTTGAGTGTCGCGAGGCAATCGCCGTGCGCCAGCACGCGCCTTCTAAAGCCACCCAGCTGAGCATTTGGAAGATGACGAAGCATCCGCTTCAGAAGTACAAGAAGCAGCAGCCAGCAACCGCACTACCACGAAAGACCCAACAAATAGACAAACCATTCATTTAAACATTTTATTTGAACAACAAAATATATTTCAGGGGAGCGGAGAAAATTATTACACGGCGAAGATAAATTTTAATAAACGACCGGAAATTGAAGGTTCTTCTGAAGAACGAATCGCCGAGAGAAGGAGAAGCGATTGGTATGGCTTTGGCATATGGTAGAGTAGAGACCATGGTACAGAAGTGGTGCTCTACCAAAACGTCTTGTGTGACAAAAACATGGAATCTTCGTGAAGTATTCGAAGTATCGAATAGATGTGAAGACTTGGAAGACTCCAAACCATCCTTCCTGCACAACAAACCTGTCTGATGTCGCGTCTTTCCGAAGCGTTGAACATCATCGAAACAGCACCAGCACCTCATCTCTCCTCGTCGTCTTATTTTCGTTCATGTTCTTCTCAAGCATTTTCTATTCGATTCTTAAGAAGACTGAAGCATCGAAACCTGGATGACTTTACGGTTTGAAGTTATCTTTGGCTGGCGTGGTGTGTATTATGGTAGGTTTTGGTATATACCTGAGTTCTGGTTGATGTCGATGAAAGGTACATCACTGATACGCGTTCGTAATGAAATGGAAGGTCGAGTAGAGTACAAGTTTCCTAAGAATCGGTGAAGAGCGTGCAGCTTTCGGACACCAAACATTAAGGCTATTTCTATTTTTTGCTATGTACTCGTACAAGAGCTGATGATTTCGATCTCTGGCCAAAGTAGACAGCATGTCTCATTCTGTCATGTTTTATGAAGAATGTTTGCATGCACACAACACATACTGCAAGATTGATCTCTTTCTAGTAACGTGTTAATAAGACCGCCGATAAGGGTCTACTAGTCTGGTATTAAATGGACGAAATGAAATCCGCTTCATTCTTTTGCAGGAAAGGGAATTGGCCTAGGTAAGACATTCTGAGTGATCCAGTTCAGCCAGTAAGAACTAGAATGAAGATATCAAAGCACTCAACTAAAAGGTGCAGTCCTCCTTCTTTTTTTGAATACCTTGGATTACATTGTCTTCATTTATTATAGTTTTTCAATTGTCTAGAGTGTAGTTGAATGTGCATGCGAAACATGAAGATCACTAGTCTCGGCAGAGAAGTCTAATGAAGCACATAATTCACGTCTTTATCTTGCCCGGGAGTGGAAGGGTCTTACAGCGGAATGGACTCTGTGCAGTAGAAGTTTGCATAGACTTAAGGGAGTGATATCCTTGGCTTCTTCTTCTTCTTCTTATGCATTAATAATCTTTGAGAAATATCGTCAACAAATTAATCAGTGCGGGATATCACTGGACCGGTGCACTACTTTTACAAATCTTACCCAAGGGGGCTATTAATTCCAACCGCCATTTCTTGAAGTGAAATCATGCATGGATCATGGATGGTAGCCCAGAGTCTGGCACCACTGTACGGGATAAAGATGAAGAAGAAAAATTGATGTGCGTACATTACACACGGGAGGAATATTAATTGTAGGCCTTCTTGATGATGAATTACCGTCATTACTCGCGCGACGTATTCTGAGCGTTCGCAGCTATCGGTGTCTGGTAATCTTAGTTTCAACTGAGGATTTTATTGTCACATGAGAGTAGTGTTTTGCGACCACTATCACTTTGTATCTTTTTAGGCTTCTTATTTATTTTATTAAAATTAAATTCGTCAAAGTTCCCGGTATTTTTTCAAATTTTTGTGTTCTCGTTAGTTATCTAAAAGTGGAAATAATTTTCTTGCAATCCGTTGAAGACACTGAGCTTTCTATCGGACTGTCTCACGCAATGTTTTGCTTTCCCGAGAAAGTTTATCACTTCGTCATATGCTAGTGACTTGGATTGGCATTTCCTTCAACCGGGAGTTACATATACGGCCATTATTACTACGACCTTCAGTTTAACTCCAACTGGAACTTTAACTGGTAGTTCTGTGTGAAAACTTTCCGTTAAAGTTCCAGTTGGAACGTAACTGAAGAGAGAACGGTCCTTAGATGGTTTTTTTCACACTGACCTAATAGCGCAAGTAAAGGGATACGGATAATAAAGGGATACGCAGAAAATTGAGTTCTTTTTGTGGGCCTCACTCAAAAGTCATTGAAAGAATTGGAAGCAGAAGACATGGTTCTTCGCTACTGTTCAACTTAATGATAGTCCTTCGCTACTGTTTAACTTAATGAAATCCTTAAAAACTTCACACTCTAAAATTTCATCCGTAAGGATTCCATCTTATCGTGATTTTCGTATGCTTTTTATTAAAACGCTCGCCACGTAGAATGATTGAACTTTTTATTTCATTAAGAAAACTCTGTAAAATGCAAATCACAACACTAAGTCGGAATGCTGAGATTATGTAGATCCGTCGAAAATTAATGAATCACCACACGGTATCGCACCAAGCAAACAAGGTGTGAAACTTATGCAAATACCTGCCTGAATGTGTTAAAAATAAAAACAAAATTCGAACTAAGAACCTTTAAAGAGGAAAAAAAGAAGCTATTAACTCCATTCCCCCCCCCCCCCCCCCATCAGCGATGCAGAGAAGTTCTTTAAGATTTCGCAATAAAATCTTGACCGCATTATTACAACCTCAACTACTGACCTACCTGGCCAAATCCGCATAATGTAAACTATTTTTCGGATTTCATTTTCATTGAAAGGATTCCAAAGAAATTGGCAAAAAACGCGCGATTGTATTGGACAAAGTTATTAGTGCAGCATTCTGCAGTCTCGAGATTCACCTGCACTGCGTTGGAGAGTATTTTGGAATTTTCATTTTCATGTCATTTTGGTCCGTTTCCATTCTTACTTTTTGTGAGAAAAGTCCTTCACGATGTACAAAGTGGTGCATTAATGAAAAACGTGAAATAAAAGTGAAATTTCGCACGATTATTAGCAGCTAAGAACATGACCAACAACCACGGATGGTGGAAGGTGCGGATTATTTATAGAAAATTTTCCAGTTTTTCTGCAATCTGCATGTAGGGAAAATTTCTCGCCTGACGTTGGGTTAGAAAAGTGGAAAAATAATCGCATGTGCCACATACGAGTATCTTGTAAAAACCTAGCGATATATCCAGTAGCTAGCATTCACTCTAGACCGTAGACCGGACTGTCATGTTTTCGGTACTATTAAATCGTTGGCATTTTCGAGAATTTTTATTGGTCTCACTATACGGCCATAGCGAAGATATGATTAATTTATTCCAACTTGAAGCTGAATGTTTGGATCATGATTGCGCCTGTAAATCACTTTGGCGCCATTAAGAGTGTTGTGTTTCGTGGATTTAAAGGGTCTTTAGACTGTTTTTCGAAGGCAATTTGGTTTTATTATTGGCACCAACAGATTTTTAATACTCTTTTCGAGTCAGCATTTATTGTTAATTAATAGAATTTTGTAGTAAAATTTTTTATGCTGACACATACGAGTACTTACCTGACATTAAGTGGTTATAACCGGTTGATTAAGTTCACTTCTGGACTCTGCATTTAAGGAGTTGATAAGAAAGGGTTCAGAGTGCTGAACTTAACCGTGTCTTTGTAGAATGAAGACTAGTGACGACTATGCTAGTTTACCAATCTACAGTATTACAGTTGGTGGGTTCGAGAACTACTCCGGTGATAGTCGTATAAGACTGTATTACAGCGCAACCTGCTTATAAAGTGCACTATTTAACGAACTTTTGATTATTACTTACCTTTTCTCAGTTCCCATTCACAAATATGAAAGATTCTTATGTTGGTTATAGCTTACTATCGGTTATAACGTTCTACTTTTATGGTCCCTTCAAGGCACGTTATAGCCGGGCACTTTTTTTTGTAAATTTCAGGTCGATTATTAAAAAATAATAAAATAATAGGTAGATGAACGGGCGGTGCAAGGGACTTGCGCAAACATTTTGACAAATTAAATTACATAATTGTAAAAATTAATTTTGCTCACCTAAGGCGTAGTATCGTTTTATTGTAACTTAAGAAAAAAATCTGCCAACTTTATTACTTTTCCGGTAGAAGTTCGGAACGCGTTCAATTCTGTGATGCGGTGTATGTTACTATGTATGTGGCTGAAAACCTAACAAAAAGTTCGGGAAGCTGTTAGAATATAATCGTGCTAGAATACTTACACCAATGCCACAAATAACAAATAATTATGAATTACATAATTGGGCCATATTGCGGGATGCGGCTGTGGATTGAAAAAGTAAAAACATGAAAATAGACGATTATTAAACAAACCCGTGGAAGTGAAAAGATATTCGATATCTGATCAGACCTGAGAGATGTGCCAGAATTTATGAAAAAGTATACAATCAAATATGTTATTAAAGAATAATTCCAATTATTTCGATTGTGCTATAAAAATCCCCTTTCCCGCAGTTCAAATTGTATTCAGGTCATGTAATACCCACCCATCAGAACTAACATTTTTTAGAAAGCAACACAATGTTAAAAATTTTTATTATTGCAAACTAATGAATTCCACTACATTATAACACAATTGAAAGTTACAATATTCGAGTTTCTGACAAATTTTATACTCAAAATCCTTGGACGACGACATTTTAGACTTTTGCAACTCCATATTTAACAGGAAATTTTGGGTTACTGGACAATGGAATCACATTAGACTTGCTGAAATCGATTTTTTAATGAGAAATTTAATAGTTTAAACAAGTTTAAAAATACGTAGGTATATTGCGTTAATTATAATTACGGTTTCTCGGTTTAGTTTTGTCTAGCCCTTTACAATGTAGGAACAGGAACTTATAACTCAAATCTAGGTATTCTTCAGAAATCTTCTTCACGGACTCAATTTTTAGCATAAGAAAATACGTTCGCTTGTGACTGTTATAACAGCTTTGGCGGCAAGATAGTAAGAAGTACTCCGTACTACAGGCGAAATAAGTAACTGGTGCACAAAATTTCCTGAATTTCAAGTTTATATAGCGACGATCAGACTCGCAACAAAATTCCTGTAACAGCAGTCCGAAAGAAACATGTGAAGTGAAGCCTCTATCTATAAGCAAATTATAACTAAGGCTATGCTATAGTCCGGCGTTGTATTCGTACGTTGTACCTAGCTAAGGTGTACTTAGCTCCCATCTGCTATAGATTTACGTAGAGTCTGGCTTAGTCAAGGGAGATAGCAAGATTGATACAAATCGCTGAGTACGTACTTGTATTTTGTGTCCGAAGGTTGGCTTAGTTTATGCGCGAACAGAAAGTAGGTACCTCTACCATCAGAAGAAATTCATTTCTGAATAGGAAATCGCTTAATTGTGAATCGAAACCTTGTGATAGGCGTGAAAAGTAAGAAGTCCAGTTCCAGATTAAGATTTCAGGTTTTTCTTCTGGCTCTAAAAAGCTCTGGCATTAATTCAAGCGGATCCAGCGATAAAAACTTAGTTTTCTGAGAAAATAAGAGCGAAAAAGTATCACTCTAAGAAGTTCTAGCTTTTCCAATGATACTTTCTTCGGGTTTAGAAGAATGTAACTGCCTTGGTTTGATGAAGGGAAGGAGCTTCGTTGAGTTGGAAAATGGGAGGGTGAAGAAGCATTTGTCTACGTATGGCTGAGCCACAAAGTGACTTACATACTTCATTCTCGATATTGCTTTCAAACTTAATCGAGAACTAATAGAAAGGAGTTGTAGAAATCTTGAGTAACGTAGCATTACCGGTATAAAGCTAAATGTAAAATTTACGCAGCTTCAAAGCACTGCGCATTCCATCCGAATCCGTACAGGTCTACAGGTCACGTGACCAGATGGTGTTATTACATCTGCCCAGGTGAACTTAAAAGATATCGCCATCTGATGGGAACTTTTCCTACCCGAAATCGTCACTTTTAATGGCCAGGGCGTCATAACGCATCTTCATAGACCTATACGTGTCCGATAAGATCATAACAAACGTGTAATGACTTTGTAGTCTTGTTAGAAACGACGATTTATTTTGTTTATTATACCGCAAACGTCGGTGAAATTTCGGTACATGTAAAACGGGAGCACGTTTTACGATCGAGCGGTGTCCATTGATAGTTTAAGCAAAGTCTTCCAGAAAAAACACTGTAAATAGTAGCATACCTGTGACTATAAGATCTGACGCGGGCTGAAACTTTAATCAGAAAAATAAGCAAACACAACCACCCCCGCCCTGATCTGATGATGCGTGTGATGTTTGATCCAAGGCATAAAAATCCGATCATGTTACTTAACTGTGGAATGGACACTAGAACTAGACAGTACGCTTCTTGACACCGTTTGCCGCTAGAGGGACACAACGGTTGGCGCACACTGGCTTTCTTCTCAACACACGTTTACTTACCTTTTACCAATATTCGCTAGGTCTAGTCCAGACTCCCAGACGGTGACTTGCCATCTGAAAAATTTTTATTTTTTGCCTTGGTTTCTTGTTAATTAGAGGTAAATGGATTTTTATGATATAATGGTCGTCTGCCCTGATAGCAACATTCAGCAATGAAGTGAGAATTTTATATCACTTTTTTTAGTGTAATTGAAAATTGTCATCAACGTTATAAAGTATATGCAGACCTAAATGAGCCTGTTTTTAACATCTCATTGAATTAGCTTCTGTGATTTGATTTATACATAAGTGCTTTAAAAGGGTGTTTTCAAATTTGTTTATTTTCTTTGAGTTGACGAAACGATTAAAAAGTTGTTTTAATTTGGTGTTAGGAGAAGTGCTTTTCTTGCTTGCACATATTTCTCTTTTTTAGCGTTTCACTTATATGGTTTTATCCTCAGTGAAAATTGTGCTGAGACAGTTTATACGCGAAGAATGGCGAATTACTTAGGTGAAAATTTGATGCACGTCAATATTAAACTTCCAGGAACTTTATTACTGCAGCAAGGAATTAGCTAGCTGTTGTCGAAGAGTTTTAAAATTAACTTGGTCACATTGATCGCTCTCTCCCAAGTTATTTAGCAATAAATATTCTACCAATAAAAGTAAAAGTTTGCTAACTTTGCATCGATATGAACTATGAAAGCACTATAAGATTAATTGTGTTTTATCCATCAGGTATAGCCACCGACCCAAGAACTCAGCTCACGGTAGGGAAGATACGTAATTGAATATGTTCGCCTGCAACTCAAAGTCCATACTTATGGTAGATGGCTACAGTCAGAAGCTGTGAGTTTTCTCCAGATTGCTTTTTTCTTTTGTGTAAAACGAAATATATGTATCTGAAATAAAATAATAATAAACAAACGAAATGACGTTCCAAACATAATAGAGGTGTGCAATAAAGTCGAATGCGCGCACGCTCCTACTTCAGGTAGCTCTTGGTCGGTTCTTTGGTCGAGAATCGAGATGGATGAAAATACTTTCGGGGAGCTGACAGCATCATATTTTATCTTTTTCTGATTTAAAAAAAACTCCGATCTTGTTATTATAATACTTAAATGAATGTTGTTGCTTTGTGCGGCTTCTGTCGCCTCGGCATCCTCGTTCTTCGCATGCAACCCGTCGACCATAATGAAAATAAGTAATAATAATATGCGAGTGAAGTTGGTAACGTTCGGAGGCGCCATCTTGGTAATTTCGAGGTAAGTTTATTGCTGGTCAATATGGTGTCAAGCCACGAAGTAAATTGAAAATAATGTCTGCTTCACTCTTTGCTTGAAATCACTGATGGTCTGAAATGTAGTGGAGAAACATTAAGGTTACATAGACGTCAAACAATCAAAGATCGGAACAGCCTGATAAAATCCAATCCAATGGACGGAGCGTTTTCGTTTCGATTTTATCGCCTCAAGTTTGTTTTTCTCGACTCTCCTGTGTTGCACAATGCACACTTTTCAGGTCGTCCTATCTCGGTCTATATCGAGACAGGTAACTATAGCGATATACTTTTAATTTATTTATTTTTATTTTTTTCACCTCAGACCTCACTCAGCTTTAGGCAATCTTCAATTCCACTTTTAGAAGAAGGGGTTCGTTTGCTTCGTATTAATTCGAAGAGAGACCTACTGCACCCTGATCCTGATCTTCACGCGGTATCGTAACTAGCGCATTAAATGCGCGTCGGGTGTCATAAGTTAATGCTGCAGTTTTGTTATAGTGAAGACTGAAGATATTTTTGTTATGTGGTACAAGTGTGTGTTATCTTAGCAAGATTTCTAAATATGTATTCCTTGAAAATTGTGAAGATAACCGCATATAAAAGGTAATGAAAGAGAATAACTGATGGCGATCTTATCGCCGTTACTATACGTTTGTAATTTCTGTAATTTTTCTTTTAATTTTCGAATAGCTGTCCCTTTGTACGAAGTTGTTTGCTATAGTTAAATACATGAATGGGTAATGATGATGTTGGTGTCATTTTTGTTGATGTTGCAGGTAAACAAGGTGTTTTCTGATGCTACTAATTAGTAAGGAAACGATAAATAATAAATTACTGGTGTTAAGATGACACCGAAGAGCAGGCGCGAACGCAGGGGAAAATGAATGTAATTACATACGCAAAACTAAATGTAACTTGTACTCAACGCGTAAATTTGTCTGAAAATCAACCCCCCATCCCCCGCAGAAATAATGATTTGTCGGGACCATCCTTCCCACTCCCGAAATAATTTTCTGCGTTCGCGCCTGCCGAAGAGCCATAACAAGTTTCTCACTCCGCACACTTTTGATGACATGAAGAAAGTATATTTTCTTTTATTAAATTTAGTATTTTAGATACACAAAAAATCAATTAGAACTTCGAAAACTGCAATGGTCTAGAATGTCGACTGTATCGACGAAGTATTACTCGATGTATTTTAAACTAGTATCAATTTTTAGACGAGTTGTGAAGATGACCTTTGTAGGACATAATTTATTTTATAATACATAATTTATTCAATAAACAAAATGTTCTAAATCTAAACCAATTACGAAGGGCTGATAAATGGTCCAATGCAAATTTCAAAAAAATCTGGTTTAGGTAGTGGAGTTCGCCAACTGCAAGCTCGTGTGATCCTTGTAAACAAATATTTTAAAGGAAGTTCAGGAAAGGTTAAGAAATCGAACATTGTTTAAAATAACACTAAAAGCATTGGTGCAGATTCACCAAAGTAGAAGAAAGATAACATAAACCGATATTTTTTCCTAGAATCCAAAGAAATTTGACATCCCAGAAAAAATAAACCTTGCATTTTGTATTTGCACTTTTTAGGACTAATAGAACAGTGTGGTTTTTTGTATAAAAAGAACGGTTTATGCTAGAAAGTTGAAACTTGCAAAAAAAACGTTTTTTTTAAACTTTCACGAATCTTATCATATCTTCTAGATCTGTTAGAGTATCGAATTAATTTAACTTCTACGGGAATATGAAGATATATGTAAACTTTTTTCAACAACTAAGGTGATATAAAGTGGTTGAGTACGTTTTCTCGAATTCAGATGTTTCTCTTATTCTTAATGAGATATTGAATTAAAAATAAAGCATTTTCCTCATTTTTTCCCAACTTAAGGGCATGTAAAATTTTAGATTATTTCACTTCGACGACCTCTCTACTTATATAAATCGCTTAAGAATTAGTTTTTGATATTCACTCGATATTTAATTTCATATGTTTTATTGAAATTGAAGAAATATCGAAATATTCTTCCTTTGTTATTGAGCCAGAACAACAATTGAAGATACTTTTGCAACGGTTGAAGAGCATCTCTGTCCTTCTTTCTAATAAGAGCTCTATTTACCAGCTTTCGGCTTGTGCTGTTTCTTTTTATACAACTAGCCGCGTACCGCGGCTTTGCTCGCTATGCTCACATTGTTCCATCGCTCCCTGTTACCTCCGTCTCTCCCGTTGAGCGGTGGCACTACTCACACAAATGCTAATGTTATGGCCGGCCAAATAACTGTTTCATTTTTATATATTAGATAGCCGCGTACCGTGGGTATGCTCGCTACGCTCACGTTGTTCCATCGCCCCTGTTACTCCCGTTTATCCATTGGTCCTGATTCTCCCGTTTCGAATACACTTTTTCAGCTCAAGAAACTGGGGACATTAAAGCCATTTTTCATTTTTAACTTTTAATTTTTAATTTTTAATTTGTAATTTGTAATTTGTAATTTGTAACTTTAAATTTTAAATTTTAAATTTTTAATTTTAAATTTTAAATTTTAAATTTTAAATTTTAAATTTTAAATTTTTAATTTATAATTTACAATTTTTAATTTAAATTTTTCTGTTCTCATTTTTCATTTTTTTCTATCCCCCATCCTCCATCCACCATCCTCCATCCACCATCCTCCATCCACCACCATCCATTCAAATGTTAAAATAACTCTCGAACCACCAATTTCTGTCATATATAATTATGTTCCATCGCCCCTGTTACTCACGTCACGTGTTCGCAGCCGGTAAAATCGAACAAATAAATTAATAAAAAAAATCACACATGTTCGCGGTCGGCAGGATTCGAACATATCGTCATGTGATTTCAAGGCAGACGTCTTACCCGCTCGGCTACGACTGCCTGTTGTAAATTTAAATTTGTAAGTCAAGTTCATCTGATTCAACTTATTAAGAAACTCAAATGTTGAAATAACTCGTGAACCACCAACTTTGGGAATATATAATTATGTTCACTACCTGTCCGGTAGTCTCGAGAATGTCCATACAAAATTTGGGAGGGAACGGTTCACAAATAGATTTTAATCGTAATTTCCATAAAAACTGACTTTATTTTATATAAAACTAGCCGCGTACCGCGGCTACGCTCGCTATGCTCACGTTGTTCCATCGCCCCCTGTAATATGCCGCGTACCACGGCTACGCTCACGTTGTTCCATCGCCCCTGTCACTCCCGTTTATCCATTGGTCCTGTTTCTCCCGTTGATACATTACTCCCGTTTCGAATACACTTTTTCAGCTTAAGAAACTGGAGACATTAAAGCCATTTTTCATTTTTTACTATTCATTTGTAATTTTTAAGTTTTAATTTTTTATTTTTAATTTTTAATTTTTCATCGCCCCTGTTACTCACGTCCCGTGTTCGCAGCCGGTAGTAAAATCGAAACACATAATTAAAAAAAAAAAAATCTGACATGTTCGGGGTCGGCGGGATTCGAACCTACGCTCCCAGATTTCTAGTCAGACGCCTTACCCGCTCGGCTACGACTACAGTTGTAAATTTTCACTTTTGTGTCTACTTCATCTGATTTAACTTACTAAAAAGCTCAAATGTTGAAATAACTCGCGAACCATTAATTTCGGGAACATAAAATTATGTCCGGTACCTGCCCGGTAGTCTCGAGAATGTCCATGCAAAATTTGGGAGGGAACGGTTCACAGGTGTAGATTTTAATCGTAATTTCCATAAAAACTGACTTTATTTTATATAAAATAAAATATCGTTCAAGATTCTAGACGATAGAGATGGTGAGCTTAAGGACAAAACTTTAAATCGGAACAATTTTTTAAAACCAATTTGAATTGTTGTAGTAAAAGGCAGCCACCGATTCGCTTCATTCATTCATTTTCCATTAATTTTTATGAATGAATTTTCCTCTGGCGTAAAGAAGGTATACCTACTCTTAGTTCTTGTACACACATTTTTATAAAAGAAAATGTCAAGGGCCACACAATACGGTAAAATTTTCTCCGAATTCTGTACACACTTTTTCCGGGTCGAAATTCGTGGAAATCAATTGTTTATTGACTTTTCCTGGCACCAGGATTTTTGCGCATGACCTTGCTCGCTCCCTAACGAACTCATCCCATAGTCCTGTAAGAGTTGCCGGCATATTTTCATCGGTAATTCTCAAGGACATTCCCGGTCTCCTTGTTGGCATTAGGTCTCCACTCCACATCACAAACATCCCCATACATGTAACAAATAGTCCGATCTCGAAGATGTAGTCACACAACGTATTGTACATGTGTTTGTACATTTATTTTCCCAGTAGGAAATGGGAGCATCCCATGATTAATCCCGGACTACTCCTTCGGGAGGTTTGGAGACCTCGTTTTCTCCTCCATTTGACCTCCTTTTTGCAAGAGCATGTCCGCTAAAATCAGATCTCCAATATACCTCCAAAGAAAGCAATTAAAAAATACTTGTAAAGGAACGAGATCTCTAATGGGACTAGTTCTGCAGTAAAACTCAAAAATGGTCTTCATACAGTTCCATTTTCATCCATTGGGAGCAAAAAAATAGAAGTGACGGTTTTCTGCATAATTTTGTTATTAATCTCCTTTTTTCCTCCATTGTGAGGGATAGTAGATACTTCGTTATTTGCTCCCTCGCGGAGTTCTCCTCAAATTTCCTAGTGGGTTCCTTGTGTGTTTATATGGATGTGTGTGTTGCTGAGTACCAGCTATGTCAGCCTCTGCAGCAACATGGCAACTTTGGGCGTTGGCTCTTTCATTCATGGCGTTCCAACTACCCAATCCCCAATCCTTCGCTTCTGCCTTGACAGCTTGTACTATGGGTCGAAGAAACGTGTGTAGAAGAGGACATGGTTTGAGTTGAGGGATGGTGCGGTCTTGCTCCTGTTGATTGACGTAAACCGGGTTCATTCTCTGAGCACAACGGGAATAACATTGAAACGACCTTGCACTTCGCAGCGTAACCTTTCCCTTGGGATATGCGGCCGGCAAATGTAGAATGTGCAATACTGCAGCCTTTTTCAAGGATAAAACTTCTGCAGGGTAGCTTTAATTATAGTTTGCGTTGAGTGCGCTCAGTAAATAGGCATATGGTTCCAATTTAATTTATTTGTGGGTTAGCTCAGCCAGCTAGCTAGCCATTAACGATAATTCCGTTAATTCATGAATACGAGTTCTGCTTCTGGGTAGTACATTATAGATGATGGTTCTCGGAAACACCATTCTCAAATCCTTGGATGCCACCCGTGTTGGAGATCAGAAAGGATGGATTGGTGGTTGCCATGGTCTCTACTTGTTGAGTTGCTATTGCTGGGACGTTGTCTATAGAATACATTTGTGTGTTATTACGTAACGGGAACTTGCTATCTGATGATGATGGAACACTATCTGAGATCCCATACTATATCAAGAGGAGATGGCAGACTTATCTGGTGACTACAGCAACAGGATGCGATTTTTAGCATTATAGAGCAAGCAATATCTAAGCGATTTGATTACTTTGCACGAATGACGTCAACCGGAAAAATCTACGTTCAGGAGGGAAGTATGGGATTGATGTTTTCTAATATAAAGATATTAGGGCGAAAGAACATTATCTACTACACAGACAACTTTGTGGAAGATTTGGAACCTGATCTCGAAAAAACACATTTATAAAAAGTTTGAATATATTTTTGTTTTTGTTACAAATCTCACTAAATCATATACAGTAGGTACCGCTTATTGTAATCACTTTGGGACCACCCAAAAACAATAACATTAACCGGTTTATAACAATAGACGAATGAAAAACGAACGAAAAACGAACGTTTGTGGAGAATGGGACCCAAATGTTTTGATAACAAAATCCGGATTATAACATTATCCGGGATTGCAATAAGCGGTATCTACTGTACTTTAATAGCGAACTTCTGATCGAAACAGACTCAGAGTTTGCTATTCTCAAACACCTTGTTTCTTGTGGTACATATATCTCATTAACCGCAGAAAAATATGAATTTGGCCCGAATTTTAGTGCGAAGGATAATCTTCATTATGGTTACGAAGGTGACAAAATGGTTAGTGTCCAAACTCCCGGAGCTGTTCATTAACATTTAAACATTTCATATGTAGAATGATGTTTATCTACCATCTATACTTCGCTCTCCTCCAAACTCCAATAATCAATGTTGTCCGAATGTCCGTCAACAAAAGGCTCTAATGGACCAACAATCAAAAATAGAACTACCATTCAATTTCAACTAATCTCGACTAATTCTCTATATCGAAGCGCGCTACTGTCCCATTAATCCAACAAGGCATTATCATTTTCAGCGCAACATTTGAGAAATGTATTGTCAATAAACTATATCTTTTGTCTTTTGACAAAAAAAAATAAAGAAATGGGTATATGGTAAAAAGATGGAAGTCAGAAAAAAGAAGGAGAATAATAAAATAAGAATATAAAATTTTAAAATGGGTAATTAACAAGAGAATGAAATGCCGGATGCTTGTTATTAGGACAGAAACCAAAAACCGATTTTATTGCATGAACCGCAACTGCAGATTCGAATTTGTTGTTAAAGAGATGCAAATGTATTCCGGTGATTTGTGGTATTTAGTTCCAATGATACGACACTCTAGTTATGAATTGTAAATGATGATGATGACGATCATTTTTCCATATTAGGACTTGTTTTCTGTTGAATAAATTGAATGTTATTAAAAACAACAGCATCACTTCTTGTTGATTCTCCACATAGTTTTTCCGGTACAAATAAACTAAACAGTTTGAGTTTCCTGTGGTTTCCGTTTGTTTGTGATTTTATTTAAATTACCTCAGCACGTATTTTCGGGTCTCATCATAAGTAGCAACAAAATATGTATATCGCAGAAATAGACCCAATATCTTAAGAATTGTTTCATGGATCATTTTAGAATTTTTGTTTCACGTACATTTTGCTAATACCTTTCGAGTTGACCGTTTTGGCTGGATTGGTTGTTAAGAGGAAGGTTTTGCATAAGGAACTTCTGATTTTTATATCTCAAAAACGGCTTATCGTGGTAGGTACATAAACTGTATTGTACTATTGGGAAATGTACTAAGAATATAATTTCTGGCGGCAGGGAGGGGGAAGTTGGAGCGTAACCTGTATGGTGTATCCGTTTTCAACCGGTATTCTAGCAAAACTATTTCTTCGTAATACTGAAACAGGCAGACCTCAATCGCAACACTTCTACTGTTAGTTTTATTTTTTCAGTACTGAACATGGATATTGCTTCAGTATTAGATATTAATAATGTTTTTTTTTCATACTGGTTTAAGTTTAGCGATGTACCTACATACATATATCTGAAATTTAATATTTATTTGATACATAACAATACAACCAACTGGATTTGAATGCACACTAGTCTGAAGAAAAACCTTAACCCCTAGAGTATAGAGTTAAATTACAAGAATACAAAAACGGGTATCAAATTTATCCGCCAAACCCTTCTTTGAGGATATTTGGGTGTTAGCTCGTACACAGCCTGAAATCAAATATTCTTTAAAGAAAAATAGTTTTTTAAAGATAAATAATTCTCATAACGACCATAAACATAACATGAATTACACAAAAGTTGAACTACCGTATGTTGTTAAATTGGAGCAGTTAAATGTGCAATTTAAAACTATCGATCTGCAATATATCATCGCTTAAACCGATTATTATCCAACTTGCCGTCCATTCCTCTTCTTTCCGAACTCAAAAGTGACCAGGCAAAAATAGTTTTTACAATTATGAACAAAAAACCCTCCCGACAAACAACAACGTTCGATCTGATACCGCAGCAACTATGGAGGGCGTGTCAATCGGTAGCGAGCCGATAGTAAATTAATTCCCTTTCAGAACGGTAGCTTTCTCACTAATTTGCGGTGTTCAGCAATAGGAAGAACATAACACCAGTCGCATTACCCATACTCAGTATCAATACCCTACCCAGGTACATCGGACCATTGGTCGAATGATAGTTACCTGCACATACCTGGGAAGTAGACGCTCAATGAATACCTTGTACGACTACTCTATGTTGAGAAGAAAAAAGAAACGAGCAAGAAACAACGGAACAACCGCGCTTGAGATCTCAACAAATTGAAGGAAAATGTGGAAATTAATTAACTGGCTCGTTCAATTAAAACTACAACAAGATCGACAACAACTCTTGCATCGTATTCTTCGATAGCAACAAAAAAGTGCGAAGGAAGCACTCATCTAGGGGGTCTACTCTCGGTTCTACAGAAAACCCATGTGGGAATCAACACCGAAATTGAATGACGCACCTTTGGACCATCTTCTTCTACTGTTTTTCTGGGCTTCTGACCAAAGAAGCTGCGATGCACCTTGCGTCTCGTTGATAGTACATTGCTTCAATTCAAAATGAAATTAACCCTTAAGTGCCCGCGCAGCGGCACTCCGTGCCGCAAATTTACTAAACATGAATTTTCTTATCTGTTATTAATAATCAATGACTGAGCGCTCTAGTATCTTTTTAAGGACATGTCTAGGAACCACCACAAAAGATTTCAGATTTATCTAACATCTTATCAGTCTACATCAGGGAGTCAAACTGAACTGGTCTTAGGTATATATTTACATAAAAGTGTTGAAATTCTTGTTGGATAATTAAATTATCCAACAAGAATTTCAGTAATTAATTAATTAATTAAATAATGAATTAATTAATTAATATATAATATTAATAATGAATTAATTAATTAATATATTAATAATCAGTACAATAACCAACTGAAGGTCCAGGACCCGGAAATCAGTCGATTTATAGTAGAAATATAGTTGCTGTACTGAGAGCCGCGCGCGTGTACTGGCGTAACATTCCGCTGCGCGTGTACTCAAGGGTTAATTACCAATACTTTTGCCCGCACTCTTAGACTATTATCGAATTCAAATTGAAATCCGTCATACCGTCCCGCTGTACCGTGCAGATCGATAAAGAAGATGCGTATGAAATTCCAATTCGAAATTAAATTAATTACCAAATCATTTGCCTGACCATTGTCGTTGGTATTCAAATAGAAACGCGTCATGCCATTCTGCCAACACAAAGGGTCATATACGACCCCCTTGGCTCATCTCAAACCTATATGTAGCTAAACTCCAGCTCGAAGTGTAGTGTCATCTGTGGGTGAACCTGTGTGGATCGGCAAAAGGTTGGCATTATTGGGATCCACACGAGATCCACAAAAAAAATTTGAGTGCAGTGGATGGTTTTTTTTTGGAGAAAAAGAGGGGTGACAGCTCGAAGAAGAAATGGAGGTTGGAGTTGCTTGCGAGAAAAAAGTAGGAATTTAAGTGCGCGAGCAGAAAGAAAATGAAGTAGTTTAGAATTAAGTTAAGTTTATTGCGCACGGGCGGAAAAGAAAAGGAATAGATAAGTGTCCTGAAAAGTGGCGGACCGAAGGAATTTCCCGATTGAAAATATCACAAAATCTGTTTCTGTAACGATAGAACGCGAGTTTCGAATGAGTGCCTCGTAAAAGTTTTCGGCTAAATACAAGATTAAAAAGAATTAAAAAGAAAGTCAGAACCGGCACATAAATTAAAAGTAAAATGAGTAAAAACAAATAATTATTTAAAATTGAAAATGAATTCAATTTAAAGGGAAATCTAAATTAAAAATTAACTAAAGTGACGCAAAGAAGTCTTTGGCCACATATAAAAATAAACTGCGTAAATAAAGTCATCAACATATATGCAACAAATATAAAATAAATAAACTGAGATAAATTATTACATGAAAAGTAAAACATAATAAATTAAATTAGATTGAAAAATTAAATAAAAATAAAACTAAACAAATTATAATTAAATTTAAAATAATATAAGTAAATATCAATTGAAAAATAGTAAATTATATAAAGTAAACGAGTAACAAACTAACCAAAAAAAAAAATAACATAAATAAATTCGTAGTTCAATTAAAAATAAATTAAAATAAAAATATAAAACATGCATGACTTAAACGAGACAGAAACTGACTTGGACTGATATATAAAAATTTGTTAATAAATTAAATTAGAAACGTCAACCTAATTATTTACATGCAGAAACAAGAGGTAATTGTTATTATATGGTTTGTTTTGGTTATGATTTGTTGTTTTCCTCATTGATTTTTTTTTCATAATTCGTGGTTTCTCTGAAAATGGCTGAATAAGGAGCCTATTAAGATGGATCTTCTCGTTTGAAGACCTTCCGCCACCCTCATATCTCTCTCTCGGGGCCATATCGGCAATTTTATTTCAGGACAGATATGGCTAAGGTAGGGTGGGCTAGACGGCGCACAACAACCGCGCCTGTCGAGTTGTTAGGAATTTTCTCGGTCTCTCATGACCGATTGGGAATCTTATCCCAATTTTATCACCCGGGTAAGTCGGCGTGAAATTTTTGTTGTACAGGCCAAGGGTTTTATGGCCTGAAACGTGAACAACGTACCCCCCCACAGCCGCAGCTAGCCCGGAAGCCAGCAAGCACGTCGCTCCAGTTTATGTTTCAGCCACCAATTCGGACGTAGGCGGAATTGGACCCCTCTTTCCCGATCCTCAACCTTCCCTTCGATTATTCTGACTTTTTCAAGTCAAAATAATCACTCCAAGGCCTCCGTTCACAACAAAATGGCGCCCAACGTGGGGCTCGACAAACCGGCGCGTAGTTCACAACGCGTGATGGAACAATATGCGAGAGTCGGAAAAATGCCGCATAAAAATTGTCACATCGAATGGACTTAAACTTTGTCTGATAGCGACACAAAATAACGCTTGCACGGCACCTACAAGTTCAGTGAACAAGCTCTTTTGTTACTTCACTTATTTCTAGCGTGGGTCGAATTTACAGCTGGACATTGTGAACCCTTCATATTGATTGTCTTCTGTTGGCAACCTTTAGGCGCCATCAGAATTCCATAGGAAGGGGAAGCCTTTTCTATCTGTGGGTTCGAGTTGGACTTGTTATGGGTTAAGTAGGGTCTTCAAGACCCATCAAACTGATGTATTGTAGGTACCCTTTTGAAAGCTGGGCTTGTCTTGACTTAGCGGGCAAGTCGTCAGACGATTGGGCAGACTACCTGCAATATATGTTTTGGATTGGTGAGGAGAAGTCAATACTGAAGTCTTCAAAAGAGTTCCTTATTTCCTTATTCCATCCTTTTAAAGTTCCTATAACGTAAAATTAAATTTAAATCATGTAGTATATTTTTTTTTTTTAAATTTTAAGTCTTAGGACAATTTTCCAATTTTTTTTATCTTAGTATTTTATTTTATCTTGCTTTTGTATTATCCCATTTTTTTTTATTTTTCTCATTTCCAATTTTCCCTTGAAGTTGGAGAGGCTGAGATTTGCCTTTCAACTCGACCTAGCAGGAGAGAGGATGAGGTTTGGGAGGTTGATAGCGAGAAGATCCATCACGTTTTGATTTTGATTTTCGCTATAATGAAAATTGTTTGCTCTTGAAATTTTGATTTATCATTTTGATTTTTGCATTTGGCTTGGCTTTGTTTTTTTTTTTTTGTTTTGCTATTTGCTAGAATATTGGTTTAGCATCCGATTTTTTTTTGTATTGATTTTTTTTTTTGATTTCGAAGAATCGGATGTTATATTTGGCATGTTTTTTTTTCTTATTGTTTCTTTTGCTATCAAATTTTATTTGATATTCGCTTTAATTTGATTGCTTTAAGCGCAAATTTGATTCCTTCGCTTCTTTCATGAATCATCTTTTTTTTTTTTTTGTTTGTTTTTTGTTGATTAGCTTTATATTGGGTACGTATTTTAGATCCTTAGTTTGAATGATTTTTTTTTATACTATACGTAAAACTATGTAGATCTTTCATTTGTAGTTTTTTTTTGTTAATTCGCATGTTAGGTTATATATTTTTCGTTTGCTTAGCTATTTATTAATTTTTTTTTTCTTTTCATGGTATTATTAGCTAGGAATTATTTTGTATATTATATTTTTTTTTTTTTTTCCTCAATTCTTGCTTTAGTATAATTTTTTTTTGTTTTGTTCTAATAGCATATCTTGGTTTCCATTTGCATTGTTTTGTAGGACTAGTTAGTTTTTTTATTATTTATTACTTATACATACATATTTATCACTATTAAAATTTAAGCTTTATTATATTTTCTTTTAGTAATTTTCCTGTTAAGTTATAGTAATTTTCTAGGTTTAAATTTTTTTAGACTTAGGTGGTTTTTTTTGTTAGGTAATTTTTCTTAGATTTAGTGTTATATTATTAGATTAAATTTAGTAGGTTTAGTTAGTTTAGTTTTTTCTGGGTGTGGTAGTTTAATTTATTATATAGATAGTTATTAGATAATTATTTTTTTTTGTATTGAATTTCTCGTTTATTTATTATTAGGCATATATATTTTGAAGGTTCATTATTTAGTTTTAGTTTCCTATTAATATTTAGTTTGGGTAGTTTATATTACTTATTAGAGTAAATTTTCTTACATCGTTTTTTTTTCAATATGCCACTTTCACGAACACCAGAAAGGAGAGGTGATATTCTGTGTACTATATGTCAGGATTGGGTGAGACCACTTGATGAGGTGATCACTAAATGTGGACACCGTTACCATGAACTCTGTATAGAGGAGTGGTTGAAGGAAAAAGAGATTTGTCCCACTTGTAGGAATGATCTGGACAAGTCGGACTACTGGTCTGTCCGTGGAGTGGAGGGAGCGACAGCCGCCCCTGGTCCGTTGACAAGAAGCAGGGCTCAGTTGACGGTCCCACAGCTGCAAAGAGATGGGGTTTCTCTCCTTAGGGAGTTAAATTTAGATCCTCCACAAGAGCTGGGCGGAGGTCGAGCCTTCTACGCTCCGGACGGAACAGTGGTCACCGACCATGGCAGGGGTTTACCAACGTCGACTTTGCCATTACCACCCTCGAAGATACCACCAACACCTTTGAATCGACCACTACCACAGATACCGAGGACGACAGCGCAGGCACGTGTGAATCTTGGAGTTGATGAGATCACTCAACTGATTCGTACGTTGCTGAGGGAGGAGCGATCTCATCAATTTCGAGATTCACACAGCGATCGTTCAAGATCGACGGATCGCACCTCCAGATCGACGAGTACTGCTCGAGCACCTGAGAGGGCTCAGCCACCACAAAATCCAGTGGCTCAGCCGCCTCAATATTCGGTCGTTCAACCACAACAATATCCGGGGGCTCAGCTTCCACATTATCCGGCCGCTCAGTTCGCTGATCGAAGGAGCACCGGACAAAACAATAGACGCCGCAACACTGCAAGTCCCATACGGACATGGCGATTAAAATTCAATGGAGACGCTAAAGTGTTGCGAGCGGAAGAACTAATCTATCGCGCCGAGGCTCTTGCGACCAGCGAGCTGAGCGCGGATATGGACTTGCTCGCACGAAGTTTCTACATGCTGCTAGATGGTCGTCCAAACAGTTGGTACTGGACCTGGCACAGGTCCAATCCAAGACCAACTTGGGCGGTTCTGAAACCTGCATTTTTGCAGACGTGGGGTGTGCGAGCAAGTGATTGGGATATCAGACGGCAAATGTTAGCCAGACGTCAGGTCCCAAGCGAGTCCTATCAGATGTTCGAGCAGGACTTGTGTGAGCTCCGGAATCTGCTGTCGAATCCGATGCACGACGGAGAGTTCGTGGAGCTGGTGCGGGGAAATTTGTTGCCGAACACGCAGCAACAAATTTGCCTGCAACAAATTTGGTCTCTTGACCATCTCCGACAAATAGTGTCCAGAGTCGAGGACATAAGACGATCTACCCGATACGGCTACTCGAGTCATACCCGAGTTGCTGAGGTCGTGGAGCCTCCTGCAGAGGTTTGTGACGAGCGCGATGGTTCCGAAACCATGGCAGGAATTACAACTGGGGCTCCACTAAAATGTTGGAACTGTGAGCGTTTAGGTCACAGTTACCGACTATGTGAAGAAGCACCCAGGGGTATTTTCTGCTATGGCTGCGGAACGAAAGACGTTTTGCGACCGCATTGTGCTCGTTGCAATCGGGAAAACTCCGGAACGGAACGTTCTAATTCCCGTCCTTTTCGGAGCAACCCACAGCAGCCACCCAAAACGTAGGAGACTCTTCGATCTCCGCAACTTGTGGTGATGACGAAACATCACCAGTCAGGTCAATTACACCGGACCTGACAAAACCATCGGATTTGACAACTGCCACGACTGAGTCTCATTCAGTCGTAATTCTTTCCAATCCCTTACCTTCTGTTCGCAAAGCACCTGTACCTCGGAAGCCTTACCATGTAAGACTGAAGGAGTACATGGAGGCACGCGACAGGATTTTTAATGATTCAAAATTCCCCTTTATTAGTATTTCATCTTGTTCCACATTTCAACCTGCCCCTGTTCCAACTCCTAAAAAGGCAATTTTACGTTTACGCGCATTTTGGCGTAAAGTTCGTGAGAGAAAGAAGGCAGTAATGTCGACTATTATCTCCGAACCTTTTGACGTACGTCCCTATGCTATGGTCTCCCTTTTCAATGTAGACGTTAAAGGTCTTTTAGACAGTGGTGCGAGCATTAGTTGCTTAGGAGCCAATGCATTAGAACGCCTTGGGCGAGCGCAAGTGCATTGGAAGCCGATTTGCCATGAGGTGAAGACAGCTGATGGTGCTTCACAGAGGGTGGTGGGAAGTGTGACGACCGAAATTAAATTTCGTGGAAATACACAACCTATTACCCTTTACATCGTGCCGAGTTTATCTCAAGAGTTATATCTTGGGGTAGATTTCTGGCGAGCCTTCAATCTTGCTCCATCCATCATCAGTTGTGTCAACACACAAACCACCTCTTCGCAACATGATGCTACTGCGATGCACTCTTTAACGAGTAAAGATGTTGAACGTCTAGAGAACGCTAAGTCCAAGTTCCCTTCTTTCGAACTTCATGGTTTGGGAAGGACAAACGTTCTCGAACATGAAATCGACGTAGGAGAAGCGCGCCCTATCAAACAACGACACTACCCAGTATCGCCTGCGATTCAAAACCTCATGTATGGCGAGGTCGATCGTATGCTGGCAATGGGAGTGATAGAGACTAGTTTGAGTGCATGGAGTTCGCCGGTAGTACTCGTGAGGAAACCAGGGAAAGTCCGGTTATGTTTGGATTCTCGAAAGGTAAATAGTGTGACGAAAAAGGATGCATATCCACTTCCACATATCGACGGAATTCTTAGTCGATTACCACGAGCCAACTTCATAACCAGTCTTGACCTGAAGGACGCCTTTTGGCAGATTCCTCTCGAGACTAAGTCTCGTGAAATGACGGCGTTTACCATTCCCGGACGACCCCTCTATCATTTTACCCGGATGCCATTTGGATTGTGCAATGCACCCCAACGCATGTGCCGTTTGATGGATCGTGTTATCTTACCCGAACTGAAGGACCAAGTATTTGTTTACTTGGACGATTTATTGTTGATCTCGGAAGATTTCAATTCCCATTTGGTTTTGTTGGCGGAAGTTGCCGAATGTCTGGTGAAGGCTGGACTTACAATCAATGTGGGAAAAAGTAAGTTTTGTCTGAGGGAGGTGAAGTATCTTGGATACATTGTTGGAGATGGAGGCCTGAAGACAGACCCAGAAAAAGTCTCGGCTATAGTCGATTACCCTTCACCAAAATCCGCACGTCAGGTTCGACGCTTTCTTGGTATGGCTGGTTGGTATCGACGCTTCATACTCAACTTTGCAGCTGTGGTGTCACCGATCTCAGACACGCTGAAAAAGGCCGAACGATTTACTTGGACTTCTGAAGCAGAAACTGCATTTCAGTCTGTGAAGGCCAAGTTAACCGCAGCCCCTGTATTGGTAAATCCAGACTTCACTCGACCCTTCGTGATACAATGTGATGCTAGTAAATCTGGAGTGGGGAGTGTTATTTTCCAGGAGAATGATGATGGATCGGAATCTCCGATTGCGTTTATGTCCCAGAAGCTCAATTCCGCTCAACGCAATTACAGTGTTACCGAGCTTGAATGCTACGCCGCTGTGTTGAGCGTGAAAAAATTCAGAGCGTACGTGGAAGGGACATCGTTTAAGATTATCACGGATCATGCAAGTCTTAAATGGCTGATGTCTCAAAAGGATCTCAGTGGACGTTTGGCTCGCTGGAGTTTGAAGTTGCAAGGTTTCGACTTCGTGATTGAACATCGTCGTGGGAGCCTGAATATTGTACCAGACGCTCTCTCTCGCGTATACGAGGACGGATTAAACGCGCTGATTGACGTTGCACCCATGGTTGACTTAAGCTCGTCAGAGTTTCAGAATCCGGAATATCAGGATCTGAAGTCAACTGTGGAGGCAAACGCCTCTCGGCTTCCTGACGTATGCGTTAGAGATGGTTTCGTGTACAAGCGTACAGAGGCCTATAATGGTGACCCAATCACAGAGGATCGTGCCTGGAAACTTTGGATTCCATCGAGCTTGGCGCTTACTGCGATTGCTCAGGCACATGAAGCGGATACCATGGTTCACGGTGGGTTCGCTAAAACGCTAGAGCGCATTAGACGTTACTTATATTGGCCCGGTATATCTACACAAGTCCGCGATTTCGTTCTTTCGTGTCAGACTTGTAAAGAAACGAAGTCCCCGAATCGTCCGCTTAGAGCTGCAATGGGAGATGCCTTCAGAACGCAGAAGCCCTTTCAACATCTATACATTGATGTATTAGGACCATACCCTAGGACCAAAAGTGGGAAAATTGCTATCCTTGTTGTCCTGGACCATCTGTCCAAATTTCCTATCCTTCATCCCCTAAGAAGAATTACGGCGGGTGAGATTACGACGTTTTTGGAGAGGGATGTCTTCCATATGTTTGGTACCCCCGAGACAATTCTCTCCGACAATGGGTCTCAGTTCAAGTCAGCGACATTTAACTCCATGCTTTCTAAGTATGGGGTTAAACACCTATATACCCCAAAATACTCGCCTCAAGCGAATGCTTCAGAGCGAGTCAACCGGTCTGTTTTAGCTGGACTCCGTGCGTTCATCGTGGAGGACCAGACTCGATGGGACGAAAACTTAAGCAAAATAGCATTTTCTCTTAGGAGTTCAATTCACCAAGCCACTAAGTTTTCGCCCTATCAGGTTTTGTTTGGATCCCACATGATGTCGCATGGGGATGACTACGCTCTGTTGCATCGTTTGAAAGCGTTAGGTGAGGCAGACTTGCAATTGGGTCCCAGAGAAGGTACTCCTATCGTGAGGCAACTGGCACAGGCGAATATTCAAGTCGCACATGAGAACAGCAGTAGGCGTTATAATATGCGTACGGCTCAAACTCAATTTAGAGAAGGACAGGAAGTGTACAGAAGAAACTTTTCCCTGTCCACAGCTGCACACAATTATAACGCCAAACTGGCCAAAAAGTTCTTGAAGTGCAGGATTCGTCGTGTGCTGGGCAACTCGCGATATGAGCTAGAAGATCTCGGAGGCAAACGTGTGGGAGTGTACCACTCCAAGGACCTTCGTCAGTGACTGGAGCGAGTGACAAACTCTGACAGTGCCCGGTCGCTGCAGTCGTGAGCATGAGACGCAGACGGAGCTCACAGCTGCCTTTTTTTTTTAGCCTGTTCGGCGTTGTAGACAACGGCGATCAGGCTATGTTGTAGTGTCATCTGTGGGTGAACCTGTGTGGATCGGCAAAAGGTTGGCATTATTGGGATCCACACGAGATCCACAAAAAAAATTTGAGTGCAGTGGATGGTTTTTTTTTGGAGAAAAAGAGGGGTGACAGCTCGAAGAAGAAATGGAGGTTGGAGTTGCTTGCGAGAAAAAAGTAGGAATTTAAGTGCGCGAGCAGAAAGAAAATGAAGTAGTTTAGAATTAAGTTAAGTTTATTGCGCACGGGCGGAAAAGAAAAGGAATAGATAAGTGTCCTGAAAAGTGGCGGACCGAAGGAATTTCCCGATTGAAAATATCACAAAATCTGTTTCTGTAACGATAGAACGCGAGTTTCGAATGAGTGCCTCGTAAAAGTTTTCGGCTAAATACAAGATTAAAAAGAATTAAAAAGAAAGTCAGAACCGGCACATAAATTAAAAGTAAAATGAGTAAAAACAAATAATTATTTAAAATTGAAAATGAATTCAATTTAAAGGGAAATCTAAATTAAAAATTAACTAAAGTGACGCAAAGAAGTCTTTGGCCACATATAAAAATAAACTGCGTAAATAAAGTCATCAACATATATGCAACAAATATAAAATAAATAAACTGAGATAAATTATTACATGAAAAGTAAAACATAATAAATTAAATTAGATTGAAAAATTAAATAAAAATAAAACTAAACAAATTATAATTAAATTTAAAATAATATAAGTAAATATCAATTGAAAAATAGTAAATTATATAAAGTAAACGAGTAACAAACTAACCAAAAAAAAAAATAACATAAATAAATTCGTAGTTCAATTAAAAATAAATTAAAATAAAAATATAAAACATGCATGACTTAAACGAGACAGAAACTGACTTGGACTGATATATAAAAATTTGTTAATAAATTAAATTAGAAACGTCAACCTAATTATTTACATGCAGAAACAAGAGGTAATTGTTATTATATGGTTTGTTTTGGTTATGATTTGTTGTTTTCCTCATTGATTTTTTTTTCATAATTCGTGGTTTCTCTGAAAATGGCTGAATAAGGAGCCTATTAAGATGGATCTTCTCGTTTGAAGACCTTCCGCCACCCTCATATCTCTCTCTCGGGGCCATATCGGCAATTTTATTTCAGGACAGATATGGCTAAGGTAGGGTGGGCTAGACGGCGCACAACAACCGCGCCTGTCGAGTTGTTAGGAATTTTCTCGGTCTCTCATGACCGATTGGGAATCTTATCCCAATTTTATCACCCGGGTAAGTCGGCGTGAAATTTTTGTTGTACAGGCCAAGGGTTTTATGGCCTGAAACGTGAACAACGTACCCCCCCACAGCCGCAGCTAGCCCGGAAGCCAGCAAGCACGTCGCTCCAGTTTATGTTTCAGCCACCAATTCGGACGTAGGCGGAATTGGACCCCTCTTTCCCGATCCTCAACCTTCCCTTCGATTATTCTGACTTTTTCAAGTCAAAATAATCACTCCAAGGCCTCCGTTCACAACAGAAGTTCAATCTTCCGGGGTCCATTGTCCACTCTATACGCGCTGCCAATTTGAAAAATTAGGAGCAATTCGAATGTTTTGCATACAAAAGTCGTTACGACATGGTCTACCATTTTCAAACCGGGCTTCACATGAAGACTTATTGGCCTCGGCCATGGTCCTATTGTAGGCTCATCTTCATATGAAAGACTGCCCTGCTGAGCTTCGACTTCAAGACACATTGCCGTCTTTATCCATAAATTGTCTGAATCTGTCAATATTTCACACCTCTTATAACTGTCCGCAATCGAATAGATGGCAATGTTTATAATTTGTTTTCGGAGCTTTCAGGAAACAAGTTTTTCATTTTTAAATTTTAATTAGGCTACCTACTACTTCTATTGGCTCGAAGTGTGGATGGCCTAAGTCCACATACGAATTTTAATGGCACATAATAACAAACAAGAAGGTATGTCGTATGCCCGACGTGACGCTGCTATAGTTTCTAAGGAAGATGTATGTGGAGGAACCCATATCTATCTCCACATGGCATCCACATAGCGTGGCTTTAATTTAATTATTCGGAAGAATACTACTTCGATGGGATTTGAAAAGATACGTAGTCAAAAAAATGATATAGTATCTATGTATGTATCCAATAAATTACTGTCTAATTAACTGGTGAGTACAGACTTTCCCCATAGTACTAAGTATGGAAAAAACTGCGCCAAAATGCAATTCAATTTTGTTTTAAGGACCTAAGTAATATCGCGAAATTCTTGAAAACATGATGAATGCATGCGTTGGAATTCTAGCTGTTTCCAGTCTTACATCTCGTTGCTTCCGTTGCTTCGATTGCTTTTTTTTTAAATGACTCGCGCATGCGCAACACCTGTTCTGAAATGATTTCACTAATGGAGAAACCTTGGAGGGGGTGCCCACAATAAATGACCAAAGTCACTGGGATAAATGTCATAATACATGTTTCCCGACTTAAGTTTGAGCACCATGGTACAAAAAGGGCAAACCAATTGGAAAATTGTCAAAAAAAAATTTTTTTATGGTTTCGATCGACACCAAACTTCACAGGAACCTTCCCTAGACTATACACCATTTTCCCTTAAAATTTAATGAAAACCGGTTGAGCGGTTTAGGAGCTCGTAGTGAATCGAGGATATCGATATCGGTAGGATCCGTCATCCGTAGGACCCAAAAAGGCGCAAAGCTCGTTTTTCGGTAAAACAAATAGGTAGCCTGTGTCTAATCAGGATATATTTATATTTTCCATTGAGTCAAGTACTCTGCAAAAATTGTTTAAGTTGGTTTCGTAAGCTATGATCTTATCATCTTAACCCGCAGAGTCCTGTGGTTAGATGTTGAGATCTTAGGATGACACTTGGATTTTAGTAATGACAAGAAAAGAGATGAGATGAGAGATGAAAAGAGATGAGCTTAGCAGTCCAGAGCATAGTATAAATACTACATAGTAAGCAAACTCCCTATCTTCACCATAGCCCGAAAAATTTTTCGCATAAAAAAAAATTACTTCTCAAATGGACGGTTTTGATTGGACGTACCTCTCAAAATTTTAAACAGCTGACGACTGAGACAAATCTTTCGTCTCTTTCAATTACGTACGTGCAATATAGCTTTACCGCTTTATTGTCTGTTTGGTTTTTTCGACGCATATTTCGTGGTATTGCCAGATCCCAAATTTTCTTAACGGAAATGTTTTCCTTTACATCGTAAAATTGGAGTTAATAAATGAATAGTTCCAATATTTTTCGTGATTGAAAATGTTTTATTACTTGATTGTAAGTTCCTTTTGTGTTATAGCACTAAATGATGGTGCCCAGTTTATGAATCAACACCCTAATCTCTGTTATGGGTTCATTTCATTTATGGCAATTCCTTCAATAAAGGAAACTGATAGTGAAAATTTTTTCTTTATTTGTATTTTATCTAAAAAGGAATTGTTCGCAGCATCGAGAGTTGCTTACCACGTTGGAATATGTTTAACATTTCGGCAACTACGTCAACCACCATTAATATAATATGGATGAGAGTACTATACTAATTACTTTTTTTGTAAATATGTCTTATAAAATGTAATAAATTTAAATTAAAATTTTGAAAATCATTCAAGAATGCAATATGCAAAGTATGAAATCGAGTTTTAAATTTTTCAAAACTTGTTAGAAAAATAAAACAGGAATCTGGCAATATCCTGACGTCATTTTCCCTAATTACTATTCCATACATACCAAATCGTGCAAAAGAAACGGAAACTTGTGTCAGAGTAATCGCCCATGACTGAAAGAGAAGCAGGTTCTGAATACGTGTAGATTGTACGTGTGTTGGTGTGTTTACATCGAAAATTCGAGCTGGAGTTTGGCTACTATGTAAGTATTTATACTATGGTCAAGATAGGGAGTTTGCTTACTATGTAGTATTTATACTATGGTCCAGAGTGCCACACCGAGTTAAATGCCTTTTCAATGGTTAGTGAAGTGACTAGGTTAGGAGCTGGATAGTCAAAAATTTAGGAATATATTAACTCGTTAGTTTACTGATGGGTCACTGTATACTGAGGAAACATGCCATGCGGAGAGGAGTTGCTGAGACGAATGTGTGCAGGTAATGTCATGATCTGTACACTGTGGAGGATATCATTCACATCTTGTGTGAATGCCTAGGGGCTGTTAAGAGACAAAATTTATTTACATATTTTTGTTTTAGCGGAAGTTTTGCAATCTGGACCAAAGAACAACTAACAAATCTGCCAATTTCGATTACTTCGACTTTCAATCCTTAATTAGTGCTCTCATCCCTCAACCAAGTTCAAGAACCCCAAAGTTAAGTCAATGACAACCAGGGTTACCACTTGGACTCTTTAAATTCGAAGTAGGTTGGGCGGAAAAATCGAAGTAGATATGAATTTTTCGAAGTAGAATTTTAGAATTTTGGTGACCGGGATTTAAATTTGTTGCTGGTCTTTAGACAAATTAAAAAAATTGATAAAAATAATATTAAGATATTTTTAATACAAAAAAAGTCATATTTAGAAATCAATTATCTGTTTTTCTAATGAACACAGATTCAACGTCAATAACATATACAGTGGCGGACAAAAGCGGATACATAAATCAAAATTCTTAGTAAAATTGATATAACTTTTTTTTTATTACAGATAATTAGATAATTTTTTTTGCATCAATTACTTCAAATAGTTATCTTTAATTAATAAAAAACAAAAAAAAAATCCATGTAAAAAACTTCAAAAAAATACATAATTCGTCGTTATATCATTTATCCAGTTTTGTCCATTTTAACTGTTTGACAAATTAGTACTTCGTCCAAAGTCCTTTGTTGGCTAGGACACTTTTAATTCGTTTTGGCATACTTTCTACCAAATTTTGAATTGTTTGGTGTGGTATATTGGTCCATTCACTCTGTACTCTTTGCCAGACTTCTGCCATATTAGTTGAAGCACGTTCGTGACGCGAAAGCATCCTTTTTACAATCGCCCATAAATTTTCGAGAGGATTTAAATCCGGACTTTGTGCAGGCCACTGCATAGTTTGAAATTGTTGCTCAGCAAGCCATTTTTTCACGATAATCGCAGTATGTTTGGGATCTCCATCCTGTCGAAACACTATCTCGTCTACTGGATAAGCGCACTCATCAACGACGTCGGGTAAATTACTACTCAAAATGCTAAGGTAGTCTTCTTTTTTCATTATAGGGTCGATCTTGACCAAAGGACCATTTGAAGTAATTGATGCAAAAAAAATTATCTAATTATCTGTAATAAAAAAAAAGTTATATCAATTTTACTAAGAATTTTGATTTATGTATCCGCTTTTGTCCGCCACTGTACATATTCGATATAATACGGTTTGACTTAAAAAAAAAAGAAGTTTGATACTTTTGTAGTAAAAAACAAAACAATAACAGCTTAGATGTACCATGTACATATCTAGATAAGAATTCAATTGATTTTTATACTCTAGATCAGAGGTGTCCAAACTACGGCCCGCGGGCCAAACCCGGCCCGGCAGGTGATTTTAACCGGCCCGCCAAGGTTTTTGAAAATTGTGAGAATGAACGCAAAAGTACCTCATACAAACTTGGGAAGAAAATTCCCCAACAGGAAGTGAAATTATTGCGTTTCAAAACGAGAAAGGAGCACTTCTTTTCTTTTTTATTCAAGCCTATGAAATTAAATTAAATAGAACTTATTTTGTAAACTCAGCCCACAACACAAATACGAAACGGACACAACTAAACAAAATTGTATGGTGTAACATGATAAAGGCCTTCTGGCGCGCTCATTTTTTCCCTATTGAGATCGGATCAGCGACTGTCTCTCTACCCAACACTACTCCATATGCCGACAAATGTTCTTGACTTCACTGGCGTCAACTCCATTTACTTGCCTGCTCGAATGGTAAATGCGCGAAAGCAGCATAAATCACAAAATATCTTTGAGTGAGTCTACTAATTCATGTAATTTACTGAGACTAGACTAGTTGATCTCGGGATTTTTTTCTATTGTGTTATAGCGTATTGAAAAATTTGAAAAAATTAGTCGTAGTTTGTCTTCTCAGCAAAATTTATTTAGGAAGGCAAACTCAGAAAACGAAAAATTTACATTATTTATTATTTAAATTTACATTATTTGGTTATTTGTTGGGGAAGAAAGTAAAACCCTTTATGGATGGAAACACCGTTAAAGAATGCATGATGGGAGCTGTTGGTGAATTTTATCCAGAAAAGTTGAAACATTTCAAAATTATCAATCAGTCTTTCCCTTAATAGGGGAAGATGGGGCAAAGTGGGCCAGCAAGGTAAAGTGGGCCCCCTTAACATTTCTAGTTTGCAATAGCGCAATCTCTTAGCAAAAAATATTATTTGATAAAGCTTCAAGCATTGACCACAATGCACTATAAAAGAAATACACTTTAATTACAGTTCCTCGAATTTTTTCATACTACGATTTTGGCACTATTTGATATAAATATCAGTGTTTAATAATTTGATCAAAAAAACTTGTTAGCGACAGAGAATTTTTTGCAACAGTATCCTTGAGACCCGGGTACGGATTGTGAAACTTGCAAAGTAAGATTTGATGATTATTTATAAAGTATATAAATTTTAGAGTAGTCTGGGTGGCTTAGTAGTCAGAGCAAGTAGTCTGGGTGGCTTAGTGGTTAGAGCACTTGCCTTCGGCGCACCTGGTACCAGGTTCGAATCTGCTTGGTGACAAGTAATTTTCGAAAATGGTATTGGGTGCCGGACTACCAGTTCACTCAGCGGCAAATGAGTACCTGAGTTAAAATCGGGGTAATAATCACGAGAGTGTAGCTGACCACTTCATCTCCTATTGTTCCGTTGGTCTCGCAATGAAGTAGCTCTAGCATTACTTCAAGGCCTAGGCCCGATTTGGGCTGTTGCGCCATTGATTATTATTTGTATTATAAATTTTAGCAGATGCTTACAATTAGTGTTCATGCACGGCACTATAACTGGAGCAGAAATTTTGAATGAAGTTCAAAACACGTTGGCAAATTTACCTTGGACTGGAATCGACTCCAAGGTGTGACAATTGACGTGGTTGGGCAAATAAGAAAAGCTAGTGAATGTGCAGGAGCATCAGCACCAAAAATCACCTTGAACCGCTTTTATCGGATGCTGAGTGGCTCTGGAAGTTAGCTTTTTTTGCAGATGTCGTGACACACGTGAATAACTTGAATTTAAAGCTCCAAGGTAAAAACAACTTAATTTGTGATTTGTTCGCGCAAATCAAAGCATTCAGAGCAACGCTGATATTGCTTGAAAGTCAGATAAATGAAAGTAATTTTACACATTTCACGTACTGTGAAGAATTTAATACAAAAACTGAGGAACAATTTCCCACCAGATTTGCAGTAAAAGTCATCGCGGATTTAAAACTACAATTTCAAAAGCAATTGTGTGATCTTGACATAAATTCAAAAAAAAGTTCGGCTGTTTCAGAATCCATTTGACTGCAATGTTGCCGACGTTTCAAGTCAGTTTCAAATGGAAATAATTGATCTTCAAGCTAACGATCGAATCAAGGATAAATAGGAAGGAAACTTGATTGACTTTTACAAATTTTTGGACGCAAAAGCGTTTCCAAATTTAAAGCAATTTGCTTGTACATTTATTTCTATGTTTGGTACTACCTACATATGTACATATGTGAACAAACTTTTTCCAGGATGAAGTATCTGAAATCTTAACACAGGGCAAATTTATCGGATGATCATTTGCAATCATTGCTTCAGATATTAATCCCAACTTTGATGAAACTCTCCAGGAAAAAACACAGTTCTATCATTTCCATTAACGTTTATTGTTGTATCTGCAATTTTCTGTAAAAAAAATAAAATTCAATGCAGCTTTACTTAATTGATAAGATTTTTAATTAACATATTTACTTGGCCCCCGCAAGTGGATTTAAATCCCAAACTGGCCCTCACAGCGAAAAGATTGGACACCCCTGCTCTAGATGAACATATAGAGTATTATAAGTTTAATCCAGCCCGAAAAGTTTGTAACGCATAGAACCGAGCCTCGGACGAAAAAAAGTTATACAGTATTTTATTCTTATTTGTGGCCAAAACCCCCAAATCCGCTTGCTGTCCGTCCGTCCGTTCACACGATAACTCAAGAACGCGTTGACCTAGGAAGTTGAAATTTTGTCACAACTTGTAAAATGGAAAAAGTAAGGCTAAGATCGTTAATGGGCGATATCCTTCCACTCCTTCGGGTACCTCCCATACAAGAGTCCTTAAAACACGTTTTCACAATTATTGCTCGAATGCTTCAAGTTAGGAACTTGAAATTTTGCACACTTAAAGTTTACAATGTTTGAATCGAAAGTTCCGAATATGATGCAAACCGAATGAGTCCTTCGTGTAGCAGCCTCGAAAAGTCCTTCAAAAATGTATGCTTGTTACTGAATCCACTATAACTCCAGAACGAGTTAAAGCAGGGATTTAAAATTTTAAAGGAATTAGTTTTATACCAAAACCAAGACGGAGTTCATTAATTAGTGCCATCCGTCGACTCCTTCGGGTAGCTGTCATACAAAGTCCTTAAAGCACGTGTTCACCAATATTGAACGATAACTTTAGAACGCTTTAAGTTACGACTTTGAAATCTTATACACTTCAATTTTATAATAGTCGCAGCTGAAACTATTAATATGAAAAATATCCCATAAGTCCTTCATGTAGTCGCCATACAAAAATTCTGTAAAATGTCCTAACTTACTTTATGGAACTCACTATAAATCAAAATATCGAGTAGCCACTATACAATAGTTTGTACTTGTAAGTAAAAGGTCATGTAATAATTCTTTTGATATATTTCCAACTAAAATATAAATCGGAGTTCAGTATTTCATCTAGAGTATCATACGATTGCCTTGCAGCCGATCGTGACTGCGTTATGTTTTTTAAAAAAATTGCCATTCCTTGATACATTTTTAAATTCAATAAAATGAAATCTTACAATCACACAATTCCAATATCACAATTTTAATATCAATAACAAACCAATACTATAATAAAAATTACCAGAGATATGTATTTTCAAAGAGGACTCGGACACCATTTTTGCTAACATTGCCAGAATAGGTATGTTAGTTATATACCTATTCTGGAGTCAAGATCGGCTACAGCTAATCGTAGAAAGGACTCACTCGATTTCTTACATATTTGTGCCCATAATTATGAAAGTGGTCTAAGTCATAAATTTCTGGTTTCGAAATATTTAAAGGTTTGCATTTGAATAAATTAAAAAATATTTCCATGTTATGCATTATTTTAATTTAGTATTTTATTAGACTAATGAAAATTTATTATGGATATGAAATTTTGTATGAATCTCATACCAATATGTTGTTTTTAAGGGTGGAATTGACTTAGACCATTTTCAAAATTACCTGAACGAACTATAAATGGCTTAAGGCCATTATTACGATCTTCAGCTAAACTACGGAACTTTAACTGGAAGTTTTGCATGAAAATCGGTCAGTTAATGTTCCAGTAATAACGTAACTGAACGCCGTAGGAATTGACCTTAAAAAAATAAAAAACTACGAGTTTTATTGGAAACAAAAATTTTAATGAAAGAAATCATTAACATTTATTTTTAAAAAGTAATCCATTTTTATTATTTTACGCTTTAATCATTATGAGTTATAATATTTTTAAAATGCTCATGAAAAACTGAAGGGATGTATGTATCAAATCATATCTTTATGTTTTTCTTCCGTTACTGGTCTTTTATAGTGGTGTATAATGAACGTAAGTTAATATTTTCATATATCTTTGGTCTTCCCCTTTTAGGTGAAACATTCAAAACGAGGAATTGAGAATCATCTAAAGATGTTTTATAGATCATCTTATAAGGTGCATTTTTCAAGAATGGCATCCACTGAATTTTCATCCAAGTAACAGATTCTTTTTTTTTTTTACTTGTTGAAATAAAATTCGACTGCTACATTGCCAACCTCCCACTTTAAAATAAGCCATATTTAATTAACCTAGGATAAAAATTACCAGAGATATGAATTTTCAAAGAGGACTCGGAAACCATTTTCGCGAAAACTTTAACATACTATAACTAACAAAAAAAATGAGATAGAAACAAAAAATTGAATTTCTATTATTTTTTCACTAGTTCTTCAAGTATAAAAATTTTCAAAAGAATCGGAGATGGTAAGGTCACAACTTTGGTGACTCTGGTAGGAACAAACTGCTAATTTTTGACGTAGACCACTTTCATAATTAACAATAAATGAATTTCACATAATGTTCAAATAACAAGTATTGCCTAACGGATCATTTTAGAAAATATCGTCAAAATTGCTTTGGATTTATTTAGTTTAAGATAATGCAATGCGAAATAGCTGATAATCTAATTTTTTTTTTAATTTTGTCTTAGACCACTTTTATAATTATGGGCACATTTATCCTATTCCTTGGAACAAGTGGGCATATATGTTTTTAATGTTTTTTTCGATACCTTCCGGTAAAACTTTTGCTGCGGCTGATGCACACAAATGCAATGAATGACAAGTGCATCCCAGGAAAAATATATTTGCATTGACGGTTTCAAATCTAGTTTTAACGCCAGTCAACGACCCTACCATTACGGATGCGTTGTCGGATGCTAAGCCAATCATATTATTAAGCGGAATATTTAATATACTCAAATGGTTCTGGATTGTATTAAATATTTCCGACGCATCTGAGTTTTTTAACTCTACCATTCCGAAAAAACTGTCTAAAACTTTATTTCGTTCGCCATTAAAGTTACGGGCGACCATAACTAGACACTTCGCGGTAGAGACGTCTGTTGTCTCATCAATAATCAAAAAAAAATAGGACTTTCTAAGTCTTTCAGCTATTTTTTCCAATGAAAATGGACGTAAAACACTTGTTACCATTGCAGTAGCTTTTGTGCGTCCGCATTTAATTTCTTTCGCGATGTCTGATGTGCAAATAGTTGATATCAAATTCGGTAATGAGTCCATTAATGAAAATGGAAGATGATGTTGAAGACAATAAATCACACAAATAATTTCAGATCGTGGTTGGACGTTGATAGTTTAATAATAATAAAAATGAAGTAGAAAAAATAAAAGTGAAGTAGAAATCGTTTACTTCGCACTAGAAATCAATTTCCGAAAAATCGAAGTAGATCTTCTTCGATCGAAGTAGAGTGGCAACGCTGATGACAACGTATATCAAGTTCGAAGCTACCTGAAATCGATATGCATGTGTACGTGTATTTGAGTCAAGACGATTCCTTTTTACGTCCAACATCGACCCAAACTCTGAACCGCACTTCCCGTAAGTAACGTTCCATCTCGTTGTTCACCTCCATTCAAGGATTCAAAAATATTATGTTCCCTGAAAATCGACATCCCCATAAGATTTTCTTCCCTTTGGCAAATACCCAACTATTTTATCCTCGCAATTTGATACTATTCTACCCCAAAAACAGGCACAGAGCAGAAGCAAAAAAAAAGAAAATTTTTCTGTAACCACAATTATTAATTCTGCCGTCAAGGTGTATGTGACGTCAGTCGACATGCCCTCGCATGACGTAAATCGCGTGTTGCTTCGATGGATTTCATGATCAAGTCCGTTCCTTATTTTATAGTGCCATGTGCAAGGTTGGTTTCGGTGGTGGTGAAGTTGGAGCAAGATAAAGGGTCGTTCGTGGTGGCTACTTTACTTTCAAGGCGATGGGTGGGAACGTGGAGCTTTTAAAGCTCACGTTCAATGTCGCTAAGTGCTAACGACTTCCAGAACAAATGCCTGTTGGTAGTACAGTGAATCCAAGGACATGGCCACACTCCCTCCTCTTCCTATCCAACTGGCCACGTGTGACGTCAAAAGACTGTCTATACTGTGTGTGTGATTGCTCACGGCTTTTTATTCTACGCTTTGCGGCATATCTTGAATAATTTTATTTGCTAATTAAATTATAATTATAATTAGTAATTAGGCTCACGTTTCATAATAAATTTATTCAATTTATCAAATAATAAATTAATCTTAAATTATTAATTTACGACAAGATAATTATTTTTCCAAGGAAACCTTGGGGTTGTAAAAAGCGATATATTTTGAGCTGTAATAATTATCTATTTAATAATTATTTACTTAAATATAAAGAATTTTATATTATTCTATTTAATGACAATTCAGTAGTTAAGAGCAATGACGGAAAATTATAAATAAAAATAATCGTATTCTCCTTATGTTTTGAGCGAACTTCCGATAAAACACATACCGTTGCACCGCAGGCACACGGCAACCTAAATTAGCAACTTAATAATTTCCAATTAGACTGCAATTGACAATAATAAAGTTACTTTAACACGGTCTGCCTACTATTAATAAAGATAATAATATGCCATTCGACAGTTTCGAAATGGCCAATTTATGAAATGTTGCCATATTTTTTCCTGCAGAAGTTCATCGTTTTCTGTCCCAATTTAGATGAGACTATGAGAGATATTGATCAATGTTTTTAAAAGACCGTTATGTTTTAAACTATATGTTGACGTAGATAGATTACAAACTATAGCTTTTTGCCATTTACCAACTTTTTCTATTCTACAATATCTAAACCCATTTTTTAATTAATAAAAGCTACAAACTTCAATGATCAAAAATTCAGCACCCATCCCCAAATCGTTTCGATTCAAATCATCTAGCGAATTCCATTTCCATTTTCATCACAACACAATGACGTATCCTTCACTCGCTTTTGTATTCAGTAACGAAACTTGAAAAGACTCGGGACGAGATAACAAATCAACAGGTAAACACTAAGAGCGACTTACTCAAACCTTCGTCCTGTTTTCTCACTAATATGCCAAGAAATACAAGAAGGATATCTCCCCCATTTTTCTTTTTTTTTTGTCTTTGTTTTTCGCATTTGCCGTTGTTACACTATCCGCCATCACACCTAAAACTAAGCTATCCTTTTTATGCACGTGCTGGCGCTTCTTAGACTACTGACTGTCCTAATGCGTTCTTTTTTTGTTCGGATTCTTATCGTTGGATATACGACAGCAGGGTAATGGAAAAAAATCTAAAAATAGTTCAGCCCAGCAAACTGGAACGGGTGAAGGGACAACAGCAACAACATTGTAATGGTGACAGGAACTTGAAACTTGAACTATATCTACTAACCTCATACTACTGGAATCTGGATGGGTTGGATGAAAATTAGCGCAAGCTACGCAGTAAAGGCATTGCTTGTATAGAAGATGTTTATTCTGGGTACAGTTCGGTTAATAGCACAAGTCCTTGTGGAATTACGTAACCAGGTTTTCAGTGGTTCCATTTAATTACAATTTTCTAGCTCTGCTTTCACGTGACGGCACGCTGTTGAATAGGTGCCGGCTCAATCGATTTCCTTCCTTCTCGACAAAAAGAAGACATTTTTGCTTACTGTTTCGGCCGGTAAAGCGGTAAGAGTAAATTCACCTTCAAAAGGTTCTTGATGGGGGGGGGGGGGGGGGGTCAGGATTTCATTCATAAAATTTTGAGGAGAGAACATTTCATTCAAGGAAACCGATATCCCCACTATTGGCTACTGCGCGAATTTAACTGGGGCAAGTATGTATGGAGCGGGGAGATGCGTTTTGCACACAACGATGGCATATCCCTACACTGAAGAGGATTGACTGAAAAAAGCTGGTTGAGCGAGGCAGCCACTCATTCCGCTCAAGGTCGTTCGAATTTCATTCATAAATTCGCTCGTGGCCTAACGATAATGTTTTTGTGGTAGGAAAGGGAATGGAGATTTTGCCATTATTCTGCCAATTAATATAATACTATAGGAATAACTGTAACCCTCCCCGACTTCCGGGCCAAAGCCCAATTGTGCACGAGTAAGCCCCCCTAGGTTGTTTTTGGCGCTTCAGTCAGAACGTGGGAGTCACGACGGAGAATGTCAAAGGATCTTTGGAAATGTTACCATAAGCTGGATAATTGACCTGAATACAGCTTGGCTCGACTCCATCCTATAATATTCTCTGTGTGACCCGGGGAATTATCCAGCCTGACCCTGAGTAATGAACTTCTTCGGTCCACCTTCATCGTCCTGCTCTTTCGTTCCATATATCCTCGCGGCAATGTTTGTAAAATTGCGATCGAAACGGAAGCGTGTAGCTGTGGTTTCGGTTTAATTGTGCACCAATGTTGTTACATAGCTCCCGGTATTCGTATTCTACAAATACTGAATGAAAATTCAGGATGAATGGTGAAATTGAAGTGTAGGCGTTTCCGGAAAATTGACCCGACATTTTATTATACATGCCTAATTACTCGGCATATTCTTCCCGGTAAATTATTATCAAGGGCATTCGTGAACCATAGCGGCTATAAATTTTCAGTCATTGGAATGTAGCGTAATGAATTTAGAGTTGATCGTATTTAGTGTGATGCCAGCTAACGTGAGTTACTTTAAAACGAATTATGACCCACTCAGTTAAACAGTATATTTTCTGGTTAGACCGGAACTAGAATGTTATTGGTTTACAGTTTTAATAAATTAGGGCGGTAGCATCTGTTGCGAATTGTGTCCTACGTCAATAAACATAAAACCTTAAAGCTATGAAAACAATATGAATTACGATATTTTCTCGGTTAGTTTTTTTTCCTCGTTCTCTTCTTTAACTCTACAGTCTCGGAAATTCAGAGGTTTGTTAATTTTCTTAATTATATTGATGGACTTGTATTTGTTTTCACAAGAATAGAGTAGTATAATATAAAAAAATTATAACAACTCAAAGACCCGGGCTCAACCGTCGCGCCGTACAACGTCGAGAAGCAGAACTGCGCCAAGGTTGGTTTCCCGCGTAAATCACCGAGGAAAAGACCGTTTTTTTTTCGCGAGGACGGAAAAATGGAGAAAAGACTCGAGGAGTCGAGATTTTGGTGTTCGAGAGTGAGGTGCAGGAGGTCGTGCGCGGCGCAATTAAGCAATCAAGAAAAAAAAATTAAAAAACTTCCTTAAAACTACGTGAACAGACATTAAAACACTAAAGAACATTAAGTGATAAAAAAACAAATTAAAGCTCGGGTGTGTCGAAGCTAACCAAAGTGCGCTTATAATAAAAAAAAATAAAAATAAATAAATAACATCGAGTGAACTACGACGCGTGAACTACGACGCGAACTTAAACCTAAGCCGCCACATCCACAGCCAGCGAAGCACCAGAAACGAAGCAGCCAAACAGCCAGCGAAGCACCAGAAACGAAAACAGCCCACTTGAATTGGATTTTGGGCACCGCATCGAGCTCCAACATAAAGCACATACAAATTTTTTCCTTAATTTTCGTATCAATTTTTTTTTTCTTTCGATAATTTTAATAATAATGCCCACATTTAAAATTTAACTTAAATGTTTTATTTCCTTCGTAGCATGTTTCTTATATGTTACATTATTTCAGTTTTTTCAGGAATACCAGGATTGTAGAGGTCGGTTTCTTTTTTTTTCCTTTTATTAATTTTTTTTTTAGCTAAGGTTCTTTTTGAGATGGAGTAGTTTCGCTCCGGAAGCATGCCTGGGGCTTCCGCAACATGAGTCGCCTTCTTTAGTCTTATCTTCCAACTCAGGGCCTTTTTTTTTTTGTTTTATCTAATTTTTTTCAGCACTTACAAGGAGGAGTGCCCTTCAGGTCAAAATTTACCCCCCCACGCTCCTGACTAGCCGGCAGAATGTGCTGTATCGACCTGGAGAGCCTCCTTAGAAATCTGGAGCCCTACCGAGGTTATTTAGTGGCCGAAAAGGTAGTTTCGTTTCACATCTCCTTAGGACTATTATACTGCACTGACTGACTCAAGGAAGGATAGAAACCTTTTAAACATAGAATTTAAACTTATCATGTAATTTCGTCTTTCATATGGCGGGTACGCTACTTTAACGTAAACAAAATTAAGGAAAGTCATTCAATGAAAAAGTGTCAAAAAGGTGCTTAAACCCTGAAATATTTGTACTGAACATTTTAAAGGGGTGATTCCTTGACATATTCGGAGAAAAAAATGTTTCTCAGGGTGGGTCAATATTCAATATTCAATATCCTCAGCGATACAGGGTGGTAAGGAAATCTTTCCCTCTTGCACCCTCCCTTACGTAAATTGTTATATCTTCAAAACTAATAATCACAATTTAGCATTTTGTAAAAAGCAACAAATTAGATGCTCGCCAGCATTCGCATTTAACTGCAATGAAATAAAAAGATCATTTTTGATTTTATAAAAATTAGTAAATAATTTATTCTACGAATAATTATACATAATCATTAATAAAAAAAAGGCTCTCAATAACCCCTCCCATAAATAAATGGTTGAATAGTGCTTCCCAGAGAGACTCCCAAACAGTCTTCTAACGTTTTTTTGTTTATATTATTACATATTTAATATTAGTCTTTAAGCGTAAAGAAAAACTGTGGTTTTTTTGATTTAAATATCAGGTGTATAAGCATTATATACAATAACATAGCTTTGGCTACTTTATTTACAAAAGAAAATATATAAGAATAAAAGAAAAACAAATCAACAAAACCCCTTTACATATTAAGGCTGTTCAGACTTTTTCATTTTGCTCTACGACGGCTGATCTTTTTCAACAACCATCATACTTTGAATCGATGGCTCCGATTCGGAACGTTTATGGGTGCGGGACGAAGAGGACACATTGTCCGGTCCATTTGCGTCCGTATTACCTTCATGCTGTAAATCGGGAACACTTCGAGTCATCTGATAATCGTCGTCATCGAAGGCATCGTCGTTTAGCGTTGAATTATTGTTAAGAACTTTTTCGTTAAGGCAAACATCGTCTAGGTCGACGTCACTATTTGAAAATAAGGCTGTAGCACCTAAAATTAGAGATGTATCCGGTTGCAAAAGATGCCCGTCGTCTTTGGTGCCTACAGAAGCACACGTTGTTTTGATCTCTGATAATACTATGTCCACAGTTTGAGATCTCTGCAGGGGAAACGAATGAACTGGCGAGGTAGCAGTATCAGTTGTGTTACATGCGCTCCGACTCTTATTGCTTGATGGTGTACTAGTCTGGTGGTTGGTTGCAGCGGACGCTGTTGTTGGCATTCCATTCGGCATAGTTGGAGTGGAATTTTTCTCATCCTGATGTTGCTTCATAAGGTCACAAGCTTTTCCCAAGGCACAAATCGTATTTAAAATTCGGCATGCCATTAAGGTGAAGTAGGCCAAGATAAATAGCAGTAAGGCTGCAACATTATCGAATGAAACGGCTGTGTATACAGCCTTAATGAGCACAACTCCCAACGGGAACGGAATAAATCCCATCCTGCGAGCTACCAAATCTGAGTGGTCTGAAAATGCGTGCTTCTGTCTGGTTTGGGTCATATCATACGCTAAACTTATCGTATATTCTCGATAAACATCCACGGGCAACTCATTAAATCTTGTGATAAAAGCATGCTTGATCCAATCGATTAAGATCTCGGTTATTAGCACATAACAGCAGTCTGGTAGAAGTATATAAAACTGATCCAGTCGCCAGTTGAACTCCTTCATTGTCTGTATTAAAACAATGAAAAGTAGCACGGTTAAATGAAATCGTTCCCGCACATCGCTGCAAGTCAACTGAAATAAGTTATTCTTGTCGAACTTCTTAAAAACACTTCCCTTCAGCTCAACAAAATTATTTGACATCATGATCGTGAGTAGTCCTTTATTGTTCGAATTTAAGGCAACATTTAAAGTTGTCGCTTGAAACATAATCAAAAAGCTATGCAGCAACACGTAAATCAGTGCGAAACAAATATGCGGAATCAGTCCCAAGTGTTCGCGTTTCTTATTCCGCGACTCCGTTGCTGTCCAAAACAGAGCGTCAATTGTATCCTGCCCGAACGCCGATAAAAGCCTGTCTCCAACTTCCAACATATTATAAAATATATAAAGCTTTATAATCGACTGTGTCTTAATGATATGATAGACACGATTCGTATCGATCGATAGCATAATTAGACTGCATACTATCCAGATCGACCCTTTGAGTAGATCGCAAATTTCGGCGGGCGTAAGAAGACGCTGTGTACGACGACGCAATCCAAAACAATTTGCCACCGGTCGACTGATTACCGCCCATACTGCCAACAGATATCGTATCGGTAGGAATGTATGGATGTACAAAAACGAATCAGCACACTGGATCACTCCGTAGCTCATAAATTTCTCAACTTCACGCGGAATCTTCATGAAAGAGTAGATTTTTTGACGCCGAGCTGAATACCGTTCTTCATCGTGTTCCAAAATGTAGCCTCGAGTTAGTTCAATTTTTATGAAATCCGCAAACGAGGGTGAATCTGAAACACAAAATTAGCGTTTTCGATTAATAAGAATTCGTTAGTGGTTTCGTGCGTTAAAACCTACTAGGAAGAACTACTCCGCGCTGTTTCAATTGTTTCAATAATAAACTGATAGTACATAGTAACACAATGAATAGAGCCGTGGACAAGCGTAGCTACAGCACGAGAATAATAGTGTTCGTTATGCAATATGGCACAGCGATATGTGAATATGCTTGACGAATAATTATATATCATAATGTTCAAATACGCATAAAAATATTTTTTCTAACTTCTGTTCTGTTAAATTCTTTCTTTTTCTGTAGCCCATATAATGACTTGTTCTGGGAGTTAGTGAGCAGTGGTTGTTTTATTTTTGCAAAAAATTAGACGCCGGTTACATGGACATTTCCAACCCCACAGCAAAAACCAAAAAAAGCCCAGTCGTACGCGACTAAGCACTATAGTATCCGTTTTTCGGATCACGAGAAATTTGAATAACGTGATTAATTTATAACAAATTCAAATGTGCACTAACCATGAAAACAGAAGATTAAATCAATAGTAAAAAAATAATTTAGTAGCTGCTGGTGCCACCCTTGGCTTCATCGCTGCTGCTCTACTGCGGACGCCGCTCTTCGGTCCTGGCCTTGTCGCCCACCTTGACGTTACTTGCCTGACTAAATTATCTGATTCAGCATTCAGGTCGTCTATAATTACAACAATTCAAAAATCACATTCCTAGCTTCGACAAAGAAGAAGCTTCTTTGCAAGGTGCTGTAGCTGGAACACATTTCTTTCCATTTGTATTATTGAAGGTAAGGAGTTATTTATATTCATAAATTGCCTACAGGATCTTTTCTAAGTCCATCAGTTCTGGGACAATGTATGTTGTTGTTGAAAGTTGTACCCAAAGAGTGAGTAGACATTTAAAAATTTATAAACTAATTTCTTTTGGAGATGGATCGACGACATCAAACAAGACCGAGAGAAATGTTCAAAATAATTCACACCTGCTGCGTGTTCGATGTATCGCTTTCGCCCTTACGGCTTTCTAAGTTTTTCGAAAATCGACAAAAATGCCCGGAGGCCCTCACCCAAATTCGATCGGACGCCGATGGAGTTGTCACTTTGGTTCTTGGATTCAATTATAATTGGTTGTCACCTTCGCGGTCAACATCACAAATAATTCGCAATAATCACCGATTCCAGCTGCCAAACATTTCGCTATTCAGGACGGTCCGAAGGTACCCCATGTGCCGACGCCCCGAAGCCACTTGCACGTCGAAAAACTGTCACGGACCATCACACTTTTCATTCGCACATTCCACATCCTTACCTTCTTTTCGATTTTCACTGTCGTCGCCGGCGATATCGCCGTTTTTCACCCGCCTTCGATCACCGCCATCGTCGAAAATATCCTCCACGCGTCCATCGAAATGCTGGAAGCCGAGGTCACTGCGAAATCGCAGTTTCTTGGGCGGCGTTGTCATGAAAATTTCGTCCTTCCGCGACATGTCGGCCGCGCACTCTTCACTCTATCTTTTGATTGCTATTGCTATTACTCTACGCTTCACCTTCTTCTGACTTCGTTGACGGCCGCCGCGGCAAAACAGAAAATCACGACAAATGTCATAGCGACGAGGAATCGACGAGAATAGGTCAAAGTACTGCAGAGCGAGCGAGATTTGTGCAGAGTTCGAAGCGCCGAGGGATAGTTATGTTCGAAAGAGAATCGTTAAAACTTGACGTGGGGTCCGTTCGGAAAACGAAAACATAACTAAAACGTACAGCTAAAATATATTTAGAATAACACGCCAAAAGAAACCGCTCGAAAAAGAAAAAGAAAATCAGCCACATGCTCGCAATAAATAAAATCCCCCGATAAACTCCAACTTAATTCACACTACATATGCGCGCGCAAATGTCGTAAAATCAGCTGACTGTCAATTGTCAAAGGAAACTTTTCTTCGCGCTGTCAAAAGAAACGTAAAATTGCGTTTGTGCACACCGCACAAGGAAAATCGGGATCGGCGCATCTCTCATCATCCCGAAAGTGTAAATTTCTGAATAAAGACAAAAGTTTTTCCAAACGCGGGCCATAGAATCGATTCGGTCGGTGCGCGACTGGCTGAAAACGGCCAAATTATGACGGAGAATGCGGAAGGAAATCCACCGGAATGCTGCAAAGTGAAAATTTTGATTCTCGGAGCTGGAATGGCCGGACTAGCAGCTGCGAATCACTTAGTCAAGAACGGCTGCACCGACTTCAAGATATTGGAGGCGCGGAATCGAGTGGGCGGACGGATAATTGCAATCGATGTCGATCGGCAGAAGGTGAGCACCGTATTCATTGATTTTTATCGTGGGGTGAAGGTCGCACAGGCCTTCACGCTGTTGTAAACAAATACAATTTTGACCGGTTGTTATATAAGCGAGGAATCTTTATTTGGGGACACGCTTCCGGACAACGGAAACAAAAGAAGACTCTACAATTGAAGCGTTAACGTATTCCACCTCCTGCTTTTTCAGATCGAGCTCGGTGCGAATTGGATCCACGGCGTCCTTGGCAACCCCATCTTCGAATTTGCCATGTCGCACAGACTAGTCAACATCATCAATGACCCGAAACCGCACAAAGTCGTCGCGACAACAGAGGACGGCAAACAAGTCCCGTTCGACATCCTGCTAGAGATCTACGAGGCCTACACTTGCTTTCTGCGTCGCTGCGACGAATACTTCCTGTGCCAGTATAACCCGCCGCCCGACATCCACAGCGTCGGCGAGCACATCAACCTCGAGATGGAGATCTACCTGAGTTCAATTCCGGACCCGAAGGAGAAGCATCTTAAGACGCTCATCTTCAACTGCCTGCTGAAGCGCGAGACCTGCATAACGGGCTGTCATAGTATGAACGAAATCGACTTATTAGAATTAGGTAGTTATACAGAATTGCAGGGCGGTAATATCGTCCTGCCGTCGGGGTACAGTTCGATTTTGCAGCCGCTATGCGAGCCGCTGCCCGAGAATTCGATACTGAAGTCGTGTCCGGTTAAGAAGATCCACTGGAAACGGAAAAAAACATGCTCGGGGCTTGAGACGGTCGACGAAAACTCTGAAAACGAATCGGACGATTCGGATAAGACGGTAACCGACTTCCCAACGGGTTTTGATGCGGACTCGGATTTGGTGCGTGTGCAATGTGAAGACGGACGGGTATTTTATGCTGATCATGTGATTTGTACTCTTCCGCTGGGTGTGCTAAAGGAGACGATGAAGAGTATGTTCGACCCGGAACTGCCGCACTACAAGCAGGAAGCAATCGAAAATCTCATGTTTGGGACTGTCGATAAAATTTACCTGGAATACGATCGGGCGTTTCTAAATCCGGACATCAGCGAAGTAATGTTACTGTGGGACGACGACAAGTACGAGCTGAATGCGAGCAGCGACGACAAGTGCACGGACGAGTACTTGAGCAAGATGTGGTTCAAGAAAATTTACTCGTTTGCGAAGGTTAGTGAGACGGTTCTGCTGGGCTGGGTATCAGGGAAGGAAGCTGAATATATGGAGCGATTGACACACGAAGAGGTTGCAAATAAGTGCACCGATATTTTGCGGATGTTTCTCAAAGATCCGTTTGTGCCGAAGCCTAAACGTTGTGTTTGGTAAGTTTGTATGGCAAGATGTTGATGAAACTGACTTTCATGTTTCTGTTTTGAGCAGTACGAGCTGGAAGTCGCAGCCATATACGCGAGGATCGTACACTTCAATACCAGTCGGTGCAACTCAGGAAGATATGGAAAATATCGCACAGCCATTGTATTCGAATCCGAATCAATCGAAGGTAAGTTTCTTGGTTTCAATTCTGTCTGGTTTGTTCAATCGGGGTTAGTTTCCTAACTTCTTAAAGCCTACAAAATCTCTTAATCTTGTCAATTGCGCCATTTGTTTCACAGGCGACCCTGTTGACGTCCAAGCCCGCAATTTGTATCCTACCAAAAATAGTCCACCATCTTTGTAGTCCGTTGCGGGAATCTTGGCATGAGTACAATAGATGCGTGTCCTTTTAATATCAGCGTCGTTTGCATCGTTTACCCAAATCGAGCCGTGGTTGCACACAGTGTATAGTGTAACCACAATCCGGTAACCGCGTCCTCCAGTTTAAGAATCTTAGTAGCAATTTGCTATACCCGTCAATTAAGTCCTCCCGTCGTTTCCGTGGTTTTCGTGATGGTCGAGTGACATGATTCAAAATGGTTATTCTTCTGTTATCCATACTTTTGGCGCGGCCAGACCATTGTTTTTGTTTTTTTAATTTTTTATAGCGATGGCTTATGTAGTTTCGTGACAGTTTCATGGTTTCTCCTCAGTCGCCTTTAACACTTGCTTTTAACAAATACTGTTCGGGCGTTGTTGTATCCGGCCTTGATGGAATCTTAGTTGCTTTTAAAAAATATGGGTGACTGTGTGCTATTTCAGTCCATGGCCCTTGCTACTCGTATACATCAACTCGTTTCAGCAACCCCGTCCTCTAGTAAGAAAGATCTTAAATCTGAGTAGAGAACTGCTGTAAATATGAGTTGATTCCTTCGATCACCCCCATCGCCATACTTATGTGATTTTTGAATTTGATCTTTTCCGTTCATGGATCTCTATCCCGACGTCGTACAATTCCCAAGTTCTGTTCACACTGAACTGATGTGACGCAGGATCTCCTACTGATTGGAAGTTTGTCTTCTCCTATTCACAGAGATTGGACTCTCTGGTATTCGTCCTTTGGCATGGAAAATTTCGTGATCAAGATCGCATTCTAGTTGTACGTCTTTCTAATTTCTAAACGAACTTCTCCCCAATTTTCACAGCCTTCTGTACTTTTCGCCGGTGAGCATACACATTCAAATTTCTATTCGACGGTGCATGGAGCCTATTTAAGCGGTCGAACAGCAGCGCAGATCCTTTTGACGCCCGACTTACCGCAAGAAATTGTCATGGAATCGGATAGTTCAGATCTAAGTTCATGGATTCAAGGAATTGCACTCGACTAGAACTAGAGAAAGAAAGAGCGGACGGAGGCAATAGCTGTATTATTCTATAAGTTATTTTTTTTTTGTTTCAAGTTTTAAGAGCTTATTTCATCAAAGACTTGTATGTTTTTTACCAACATTCGAGTACATCAATTATGGTCTTGAAATTAGAATTACGTAGCTAATCGGCTCTAATTAAGCTAAATAAGCTTAAGATGCGAATAGAATAGACTGAGTTCGCAATGAAATATGAAATTTTGATAAATACGAATTTCAGCTAATTATAGTTGATCAAAGTTTGATGAATTTGTGACGGATGTTTGTCTAGGCTAGACGGACACGAACAACGAAGTAAATTATGTAGGCTAAAAAAGACATTTGCATTTCGGTTTGAGTGACAATTTTAAGAAACTAAGTGATAAAAAGAAATTATAAATATAAAATGCGATTGTGTTTATAACAGATAGATTATAAAAATTGTATATGATTTCGCGAAGAGCCATCAATTATAGACGTAGGATTATTTATTTGTTCAACAGCCTCGAATTGTACTCGTACGCTTGAATTCACTCCATTATAATTTCTGATAATAGTCTTGATATGTTTTACATACCGTGATTTATTATAAAACGCATTGATATGCTTTCCTTGTATTTGATCAAATATCTCCAAAGTTTCGAGTGTTTTCGGCAAGACATTGACTAGTCCAATTTTTAAATTTTAACAAAAGTATTCATCATATGGTGCAAAAATAGAAGAAACTATTGATCTGAAATTTACTTAGCTCTGACTTATTTTTATTTTATAATACATAAACAGAATTTGTCGATGGGGTCATTTTATTACCATAAAAAATAATAATTAGTATAATGCACTCTCGCAGTTTCTCTACAAGATAATGTCGTTTTTTTTACATATCGACTCTCTAGTCTCGCGCTTAGTTTTATAATGAAATTAACATTTGGATTCTATCAGTAGTCTAAGGTTACAGTAAAATGAAATTAGATCATGTTCCTGTGCTAAACCGAAAATCGGTGAGAGTGATGTTAAATGCATATTGTACCCACGCATATAAATTAATCGGATAAATTAAATCGCATAGGGTGTCTGTCCCGAGAGATCTCTCCGACTTATTTCAACCGTCTTAATTGAATCTTGTTTCAAACACATTTTCCTTTACATTTATTTTAAGCCTGTGTATTTTCTTTTTTTGTTTAACAAATAATTGATTATATTTTTAAGAGCATTTATCCTTAAGTAAAAATGATAGTCCTTTATTTATTTTGAAAGCATTTAATGTTACCAAAAAATACAAAAAAAAAATCAAATAATTTATGAAAATAAAAAGAAAATAAATTGTGGTTTTTATTGTGTAAGAACGATAAATCGAATTAAGAACACATCAAATTCGACTACCGATAAAATTGATGATAGGGCTATGGGAGTTTTCACGGAAATATAAAATGTTTCAATAGGGTTGTTGGTAAATGCAACTTCAACTGACGAGGTTGTAAATGTTTACAAAAAGAAGAATGTGTGACGTGCTAATCTCTACGTAACAAGAGGTTCGTCTAGATGCCGTTCATCCGGCATATTCTCGAGAGTAGTATCGAACAGGTTGAGTTCGTCAGGCATGCAGTTCATTGGTATAACCATGTACATTCTCTAAAACAGCGGTTATAAAACAAGGAGGAGTTCCGGATGTGAAAAGCTCTTGCCCAGTTCTTCAATTGGCTTCTGAAAGACTAAAACTCTGTAAAATCTGATCCTGAGTCATAGAAATATATATACTGGAGATGACAAGCAGCGGTTGAGTCGAAGGCGTACGTCGTAGCATTCAATTGCACGCAAAACAACAACAAATTGACATAACGCGTCACTCACACGCTAAGTCAACAACAATTTATATAACGACCATGTTTTGCTTCAAAGCACTTTATACAAAACCAGTGGTTTGTCGTCTCCACTAGCTCTATGTCCTGAGTGATCCTCCAAGTCCAAGATGCGTCCAATTCTGGCAAGAAGCATAATAATTTATTTATTAACATATTCGAAACTTGTGCGGACAACACACGAAGAAAAAAAAAAGTGCCTAAACGATGAATTTGTATGTCACTGTTTTGTTTAACGGTCGAAAGCTCTAAGAAAACATTAAACACAAACTTGTCACAGTTCACCCACCAAAAAAGCTTTTCTGTGCAATGCAAAACCCGAGACACGACCGCTCTTCGACTCTTGCATCCCTTTCTATCTCGATAAGAGCAACAACAACTTGAAAACTTCGAGCGATTCCGCGACGAACAGCTGAGAGAAACAGCCAAAAGCAGAAATGGCCGCGCGTTTCCACCATGAAATGATCAAATCAAATCAAAACAGCAAAGAGTCTTGTCGTGTGAGCGTTGCGCAAATTGTTCGCAACAAAAATCACCTGTAAAACAGTGGAAAAAATCGTAAAAAGTGCAAAAAAACAGTTCGCAACTCATCGCGGTGCAGTTTTACAACAATTTCTATCCAAATCAAAGTTCAGAACAGCTAAAAACTCGAAAAATTGAAAACCCTCGTCTTGATTTTTTTTCCCAGTTAACTCCTCTTCTCAGTGTTTTCTGCTTCGTATTTGTTCGTCGTTGTTTCGCCTAAAAAAAACTGGAATCGGGGGGAAAAAGCGAAAATTGTGTTGATTTTTTTCCTGTTTTCGGTCGCGTGTGAACGGACTCGGGGCCCGAAGCAAAAGGCTAGAGACGTCAAAACAAATAAATCGCCCATAGGTGCGATAGTGTGCGTGACGTGTTTGTTGTTTTGTGTTTTCATTTAAATTTTCGTCTTTCTTCGGCGTCGCAAATCGTTCGCGGCTGATTTTCGCGTTTCTCGCCAATTGTTGTGAAATTCTTAAAAAGTTGCGCGTCATCGTAGAAAAAAAAAAACAAGAGTTCTTGTTTTTTTCGCACGATTTTTTTCGTTTATCCTTTTCGCGGGGGGTGTGAAAGGGAAGTGAACGGTAAATTTTGTGAGTCATAAGTGGAGAGGTGCTTTGGACATCGAAGACAAAGAATTTTTCGAATTTTCAGTGGCCCGTCGAAAATAACAAACTGTTGCGACTGTGCCATCAAAACAAACAAAAATTATCGAAACAAGTGCGTGGGCTTGGAACAAAGGCTTCTTCTGTTGGTGGCTCCATCGATTTCTACAACCAAATCACTCAAACAAGGACATCATCTGCTGTTTGTTTTGGGACGCGCTGTTAACGCTCCTGCGCCCTTGCATGGTGCGCTTTACAGCTGTGTTGTGATTATTATTCCCCCACGAACTTTTCCGTTTCCATCCCAGACGTTGTTTTGGTTCGGTTCGCGTTTCGTGACGCGTCGTTCGTTCCCCAGCAGCTAGTGGTGTTTTCTACAACAATTTATCAAGGTGAGTCCCGCCACATGTGCCTCCACCCTCTAAAATGCTTTTCAGATAACTGCGATCGATCAGATCGGTAGATAAAAAAATTGACTCGTGTTGACTCGCAGTTGCACTATCATCGCGCAACAAACGGTCAAAACATAAAATCGAGAACAACAACAAACCCACACTACACTAGCGGGCACCGACCGCCCCGCGATAAGATTTCCTTCCTAAGCCCGCTCGCCATCCACGCCGTTGTCGGTCGCGCCGCGCGAACACGATAAGAAACTCGTCTGCTCGCGTCAAAAAACAAACAAAGCAAAAAAACTCGTAAAGAAAAACCCAAGAACAGCGAAAGCGACGATAGATTTGTTATTGTTTTTTTTTTGTTTACTGTTTTGAACGTTCTATCGAAAAAAGTAAAAACTACATCGCTCCATCCAATAAAAGTAAAAAGCGAGTGGTGTCGCTCTGGCACCAACCCCCGGTCCCGCCAGCCTTGTTATTGAATTGCCAATTGCATAACTCAAGTGGGGCGAATTTGGCACGAAGAACAGCGAACACGAAAACAAAAACACAGCCACCAACAAACCGAACTTCCCGACTTAGTCCCACTCGGATTCGGAGTTGCTGCTACAGCCACACGAGTACAGTACGTTCCAAGAGTTCGCAGCAATATTCAGTAATCGATAAGTTGACAAAAAACTGCAACCATCCGCAGTGGCGGATTTAACCTTCTTGCCGCCCTAGGCCCCAGAAAATTTTGCCGCCCCTTTGGTAGATTTAACTTTTTTATTTTTTTTTTGCTGGAGTTTTGAGAGCCGTAATATATCTTAAGTTCTATTAAGGATAAAACACATTTAAAAATAACTTAAGAAACTTTGTTTAATTCCGCAACCTTTGTAATACTTAGGGCCGGTTTCACAGTGCGAGCTTAAGTTTCAATTTCAACTTAAGCCTTTGCTCAAATGGAATCACTGTTTCACACTAATATTTTAAGGCTTGAGTAGAGTTCAACTCGAAACTCAACTTAAGCCAGTGGATATGAGAGCTTAAGTTTGAGTTCGGATTTTAAGCAGGCGAACTGGCAAATAGCAAGTGTAATTTTCCTGTCGGAATTTTAATTCAATTTTAAATTTATATTTTAATACAAGACTGACGAGAATGTTCACCTCAAAAGCCATAAAATTGTGACTCCTATTTAATTATAATCGCTTTCTAATTTTTAACGGTATTTTTAAAAATTTTAATAGCATTTTGGCATAACTTTTCAAAACAGTGGCCTACACAATTCATTAAGCAGTGTGAAACAGTATTGTTTTGAGCTAAAGCTTAAGTTACTGGCTCAGGTTCAACTGAGCCAAAGCTTAAGTACGCACTGTGAAACCGGCCCTTAACTATATCACTCATCGCCCACGTCTTACATCTTACGTCTTGCTTTCTGGGTCGCGAAGGTTTCAATCAAGTCATCGTAAGCAATAGAGCGCAACAACCAAAATAAAATTATGAGTATCAATTAAGTATAAAAAAGGACCGAAATGAAAAAAAGGGACCATTTTGTAATTAATGAAATGTTTAATTAACTTAAGCAAAATTCAATAAAAAAAATACATTTCGAATAAAAAACATATATGTAACATAAAAAAAACAATTTTCAAATTAATGCTATGTACAAGACTACGAGATTGACGCGTTTAAATCGAGTTAAATGCGCTGAAAACACTTCCCGAAGGAGTTTACGAAAACACGTAGCTACGACGCGTTTAAACGAAAACATGCACTGCGACTCTCGCAGAGATCGAAGTAAACTTTGGAAGAAATTTTGAATTGCAGAGTAGGGGCTTCTAAAACAGCTAATGATAATTCATTTTTTCCCGAGGTTTGCTATGGCTACTTACTTCGAAAGCATAGCAAAGCAAAAAAATAATAAAATTTTACATAAATTTAGTATGTCTTGAAACCTTTCGGAAAACCATATCCTTAATGATCTATCTAAGTTAGTTTTTAATTTTCCCGTAGCTTTAAGTAATTTTAATTCAAACGAAATTTTTGCCCCTCGTTGTATATTCTTAAAAATTAATCTTAGTTTCACGAGCCAATTCTTGATAACTTTAAAAGTAAATTTTGTCGATTATACATATATATAATTTGTTTTAGGTTTAATAAAGAATTGAATTGAAAGTGAAAATTAACACTACTGGTTCCAACTAGCAAACAAACTTCCATAAGGCCTTATCGAAGCTATTAAGCTTGATAAAGCTTCGTAAGGTCTGACCGAACTAATCTGGCGCACATTTCCACATGTTTCAGCTATTGTTGCTTCCGTACGGAAGTTCACAAAAAAAAAAAAAATCACTATATTTTTACTCTTGTTTTCGTCCAACTACGCATTTATTTTCCTGTAAATTATTATTTTTTTGTTGGAAAAATTCGAATTTATTTTACTTGCACACTCTCAGAATCGAACCACGGTCCCGTCACACATTGGCCTTCATAGAAGTTATTACCAAATCAATGGCTTCAGAAAGTTCAGCCTCCGCTCGCAAGTCTTACCGAAGCCTTATCGAAGTTAAAATCCACAACTTGAGCTCAACAGTCTTATAGAAGAAATCTTATCAAAGTTATAGCCTCCGGATAGCCAAAAAGCGAAGTTTGTTTCCCTAAATTTTTCGCTAATTTCCATTGAGCCGAAAGTAACAGTTACACACTTCTTGGTTGCTTTGGACACAAAAAAACAGCTAATACCAGAACAGGCAGAAATCATGAACATACCCCAGGTTCCATTGACTGTAAAAGCTGGAAACACTAGCGAACATATTGCAAACTTCGATAATGTGCTATTAAATTTATTCGCCTCATAAATCCGGAGAGAGGCTTTGAGGCAGTGTTGCAATTTGTTTTTCGCATTCTGAAAACTTGTACATTTTTTCATGATGAGGACCAGTTTAAATTCCGAGAACTTACGTATTAACCTGTTAAGCGTGATGATGTACCTGCAAACTGCAATCTTGTTCTCACAATTTCCGAACTTATGTATGTATCAATGAACTTGTTTTTTCTTCTTCCCGTAAGGCAGTTTGTGATGTCATTGAATAATCGAAGGATATTAATCGTAGGAAAAGTTGGGCGAAGCGTGTCAACAGACAAACGATTATAAGTCCTGATGTGAATTTCGGCCGTGGAATGACAAGTGGTTGACCAGGGATCCGAAGAACTATCGGTCAACTGGACTGACAAGTTCGAGTCGTAAGCTATATAAAAAAAATTGCTGCCTTGACAAACATCAAGAAAATTGTAAAACAACCGCTGCATAAGTTTGAATTTGTCAACAGAGGACTTGATGAAGGTTACTATATTCCACCTGTCGCATAGATTCGCATCGATCGCATGGTTTGGACGCACCGAGCACGAATGTAGTGCCTTCCACTATCGCCTAGGCATTCCCGTTCATTGGACATGTCCAATCCACACGAAGGCGATAGTAAAAACGCGGCCTAACAAGTGAGCTGCAGGCTCGACAAAAATAAGAACGTCTGATACACATTTCAAGGATTAATTATAAAATGGTATATGCATAAAAAGAAAGCACCGGTAATTCGTTGCTCGAACTGCATAAACGGAACGTTACTAGGACTTAACCGGAAGAAAACCTTAGAGTATGATTCCCAATCAACCCGTGGTCCCATGGTCCAACTGTTGTCAGTATTATTTTTACTAAAAAATTGCATGCGCTAGTGATATGTGTGCCTTGAATGAATCTTAAGTGGCATTGATCAGGAAGAGACCTGAGATGGTAATCAAAACACTGTGCCAGTGTTGGAGGTACTTACTCGCTAGAAATCTGTCGATTTAATGACAGCTTTTATAATAGACGCCAAGCTAGAATTAGAAATCTGTTCCCTCTCGATCAATTTGTGATACCCCGCTTTTATGCAATGATAGTGAACGAAAATAAAACTCTCTGACGTCAATAAGTAGCGATTATTTAAACCGATTTTAGCGGCCTCCCCGCCGCGCCTCGATCAAGGACACTATTCTTCTGTTTCAGCTGATTATGCTCTTAGTATTTTGTAGACCACTTCGAACAACAAATAAGACATACTCGACGCTTGATGTTGGCAACAACTTTTGTAAAAATAATAGAAAAGTACGTCATTGAACTTGAGTAGCATTCCAGCGAAAAGTACGGTATTATTTTTACATGCGTGAGGTGGAGGAGGAGTTTGACATAAATGATAACAAGTTCTAGGCTCTAGTGCGAAATATTGTAAACAAAAATTGAATGAGAGTTTGGCTGACTTTGTTTACGTCTTATGTTGTTTGATAAACAAATAAAAAATCATGGAAACAAAAATGGCCCAAGTAGACTAATTATCGAAACTTTTCCATCACTCGAATATCTCATATATTTTTTTGTTATTTCGGGAAACGTGAGTCACTTGGAATAAAGTGAGGGTTGTGATGGGTTGTTGGGTATAAGTAGTTATGAAATGATAATTTGAAATCACTGTGGTTAGAAAGAAAGGAAACTGGGTTCTAGAAAAAGCGCAGGATCATGTTATGATTCAAAATATCTTTCCGAATTTTAAATTTTCCAGAAAAAAAACCAAGTGAGTATTCCTTTCTTTCCTTTCTTTCTATGTATGCAAATTTTTGCAATTTTTGATTTTATTTAAGAAACTCAAAATTTGTTGAATCTCCTTTAGTTATTAAAATACTGTATTATTACTAATAAAGTAAGAGAACAACTATTTTACAAAATGCAGTACACTTACCGAGTTTCGAATGGATTAATATTTAATGAACTTATTAGTAATCAAAATGTTTCGATATTTGAATTCTGCTGGAACTCCGTATGTGTTCCGGTCTTTTGTACGGGTGGAGACAAAAAAAAAGCTCTAGAGCCATGACGTATAGTTAGCTCTGGAACTACAACATCATACATTATTTTTGAAAGAACTCTTCGGTCACGATATATATTTATATATTATGTTCCGCTCTTGTAACACGCTAAACACCAATTTGACACTAGGCCACTGTTGCACCTCATTTCCGGGGCTTCAAAGCGCTTTCTACAAAACCGTTGGCTCGTCGTCTCCAGTATATATACCATATCCATAGCTACCTACTAAAAAAATTCGCTAACTATTTGCGAGAGTATCGAAAACATTTCAATGAACCCCACCGCAAGTGAAATGAAAGTTTTTCTTTGAAAAAGAAAATTCCTTAGTGTGGCTATTTTCGAAGCAGGGTTATTTATTCTCGGTTCTACGGTTCTGCTTATTGTACAAGCTCTGCCAAATGCCAACCTTGGACATAAAGAAATGTTTTCGTTTCCGAATCTAAAGACCCATAATTTTAGATAGAGATAGCTGCCATCAATTGTATCTTATCTTTGTTTATAATATTAGCGGCTCCGCTGTTTAAATACAATTTAAATATTCAATTTCAAAACAAATATTATTAGAGAGTTAAGTTATCTTTTTCAGATTAAAGTAAATCTAGAGATTATAAGCGAGGTGGTCAGTTTTTTATACTCTAGAAATTTGTAAGGTTAGAAATCTCTTCCATAATTTATTCAAAAGTATTGTAATAAATCCGCTGTTTATATCGAGGAAAAGGGACGCAACTGAGCTTAACTAAGTGCTTTGCCACAAGATAAGTAATAAAAAATAGATTCAGTAAGAAAAAATCCATTGCGATGCCTTGCTGAAACAATCTTCTAATTCAATCGTTGTGTCTTTAGTCGGAATTATTTAATCCAAAATTTAAATAAAATTCTAAAGTGGAATTGTGGCTTGTTCAAAAAACGATACATTTATCGCTATTAGCATTCTTGATATAACGCATACAGGTGAAAATGCAATGAATCTGCCAGTTTTATTTCTAGTCCCCCGATATCACATCCACGAAGCTTTTATTAAAAGTTTCGTAGTAATTTTTAATGCCAATGACACTCGAAGCAGCTCAGTGCTCGACTGCTTCTGCTTCTTGATGAAACTCGCAACAAAAGAGAGTCCCAAAATGTGAGATTGTTGAGTGGACTTTGGGCAAAAAGTCAAGGCAATCTTGACCGTGTCCCTGAATGCGGACTTGACACTGTTCGAAGAGTTCAGCGCGATTTATTGTACTGGGCAATTTAATATAATTTGTGCTAATTCTCTTCAAGAATTGTATTGAATTCATTAAGACAAATTTTTTCCAAAACGGTACGAGCTGCATGCTAGCGCTCATCCAGCTATGGGAGAAGATCACTTTTTTCGAGTAAACCTTCTTGTTATTTTTGCGATCGTATTACATAAGCAACTAGTTCTCAGCCACGAAAGCCAGAACTTCCAATTTCCGGACCGAGACAGTGGTGAGCTGATCAAAATTTTCGGTTGTGAATTATTTCGCACGAGGTCAATGTTTTTAATATAGATTTGATACTATTGGATGCTGACCAAGGTTAAAGCGAAACATGTAAAGCGTTTTATTGAATCTGATCGCTTCAATTCAAGCTCGAGTCGGTATTCTGTTCTGGGGATGATTTCGGAGGAATATTGGCACGATCGATCAGTTAAGTGATCTTTAACATGTATGAAAAAAATAAAGTTGCAAAACATCTGAGAAAATATTTATTTTTATATTATGGTCTTTCCAAATGACTGGGTAAGTACATTACTGTAGCCTGAAACAACATTTTTACTAGGTGTCTGAAAAATAGTTTAAAGTAAATATTAAAGAATTTTATAATGCGGATGAGTTGAATACTATCTAAAATTTAATAAGTTTTACACGATCTTTTCTACGAGTGTGAGTAGAAAGGTGAACGGCGTATTCAGGAAAATTAGCGAATTTTTGAATCATTTATTGACTCTCCATAAGACACGATCCGGTTCCTTTTTCAGCCGTTATGTACAACAAGGCTTGTAGATCTCGGTTTAATTTGTCATCTTTAGGAGGGTGTAAGGTCAATAATCAAGAAGTACACAACTATTACACACGGAGTGTGGATTCTATTAGACAGCAACACTTTCCCCGGACAAACCGACTCAGAAATGATCCCGTATTTGAGGCAATACGAGAATACAATGCCTTACCGAAAAACATACAACTGGCAAAGAATGTGTTTCAGTTGAAACGTCTTGCAAAAAAGCATCTTCTAAATCAAAACTAGAAATGGTGTTAAAAATTGTTGCAATGACAAACGACCTGGAAACAGATAATTATTCAGGCGGTTTCTCGAGATTATCGAAGATACTAAGGAATGGTTATAGATTGTGTGGTTGCATGAATTACATGTTTATTTTTAAAACTTTTCACAACCCTCTCCCATCTTCATTTATGTTTGTTTATACTCATTAATATTTTTTTTTTCTTCTCTCTTTTTCTATTTGTCGATACTGAAATATTTGTAAACTACATTTCTCGGTAACGAAAATTGTGATTAACTTGAAACGAAAGCCGGAATCAAGACATTCTAAAATGCATATATCTTGAACGATTAATGTCACAAAATTGAAACCTGGTGATTATTTGAAGTCATACTATGGCGAGAATAAGGAGTATGTTTAATATAAAATTTAAAATAAGATCTCAAAATTTGTATATGATTCCTACGAAAAATGTGGAGGCGTGTTTACAACATTTTGATGGTTTTATCTCGAGAAAAGCAGATTTGTACTGCCGTACGGAGATGGGTGACAGGGAATGGTCGATAAAAAGGGGGTGTATAGAGATATTGCAGGTTACAATTGCGGCTACAGCTGCAGGTTACTACTCTTATCACTCTTTGCTTATACATTTTAATTTGTAAAGTTCCAGATCGATGGTTAATCGTCCGATTACTTTGATTGGAGTATGCTTTGACGTGCACTCCAACTTGAGACACCTGGTTTATAATTTCAAAATCTTTAGTATATTTTATTTCCACAACTTTCTCCATTTCCCATGCATTACTATGATCACTGCACATCCCATTTAATTGTTACGCTGCTTAAACTATATCGAACAAAGGTACAAAATCAGGTTGGAAATCGTTCGTACACTGATATAATTTATTCTTTCACTGCCAGGTTCCAGTTTCGATCCCTGCGATCTTTCAAATAATAAAAAACAACCCTGAATCCTCTGCGTTACGTTTTTTCATGTTCATTCATCAGGAAACCCCTGACAACAATAACTTGCAGCCTTCCAAAGAAAAAGGAACAAGAACCTAAATAATATAAAACGAGAGCTTGAATTCTTGAAGAAGTTTAGAATTGCATACATCGTGAGGACAAAGGCTCTTGTACCTACTGTACAGTGAATCATTAAAACGGGGATAATACAAAAGACCACATGAGGAAATAAATAAACTAGTCCTGGTTCTTTCTTCGGGTTGTTTGGGATATTAGAAAGGGGTTGACTTGTTAGTCCTGTACATCAATTTCCCTAGTTGAAAAAATGAGTTTACTGTGAATTTAAGACATTAAAGTCACTATGAGCAACGCAGGGTAGAAGACATTATAACACGTGCACACGTGTGCACTACTAAGTAATTTTATTAAAAAAAATCACCATCTCCAATATGGTGGTAACTTAGGGTCTTTCAATAAGGTAACTCTGCCAATACAGGGTGATACAAGGAAAAACTTTGAAGTTTTTTCAGCCATCAATCATGTGGATGTTTGAAATTACTTGAACTCCTTGACCTTTTTTCTTTCTAATATTTGAGAGTAAGGAAAACCATAATGTAATAATTGTCCTACAAATTCGAGATTAATTCGCCAGAAATCCTGCAAAGAGAAGAAGTGTGACTTTCGAATTATCTAATTTTGTTGGCATCAATGTAAACCACTTTCATTTACAGCTTTACTGATCCCGATTGAAATTAAAGTTCAGTGAACTAGTTCCAGTTCCTTTTGAAGATCACTTATCCGGCGAAGAACCTAGTTTTTTTTAAGTTCGTAGTGAATGTGACGACTTAAGAAAAAGGTCACTTCAATGAACTGCTCTTTTGGAACAGTTCACCCATAAACGACCCATCTCTAATCCAAAGCATAGCACTGGATTTTACGAGACAAGGTTACTTAGAAAGTGAATTTTTTTACTAGATCAGTTCCTTGTAAGATCATTCATTATCATAAGAATATTGTAATAAAAAAAAGTAAAAATAAGCATCAAAATATAATATATAAATACCAAGTTTCAGATTTCTATCGTTAGTGGCATCACTCGTACACTCATTACCATCCGTACGACATTAACATCACGAACAATTTGTATTTTTAATGTACTTCCATGGTATGCCTACAAACCATCAACACGTTTAAACCTTGAGCTATGAACCGTTTAAGAGATATGGATTTTAGAATCTCTCGATTCCAGCTATCGAGTTCTCGACTATTTTCCATTATCGCACCTCCATATTATTTGAAGTTTTAATCTCCTAGCATAAGCTCTTCCTGAGAACAATACAAATAAATAAATTTTTTTTACAATAATTTAAAACACAGTATCGTTTTTAACAATGTTGGCTTGATCCCAATTTTCTCTTGAAAACCTACTCTGTGTTCTTATGAAACAACTAAAAAATTTCTGATATGTGCATCCTAAGATCTAGTAATTTTTTGATTAATTTTTATTTTATGTTCTTATGTTAACACAATTTTAAAATTTAAAAAAAAATTAAAATTTCAAAAACCAGGGTAAATGGTTTATGAAATGTTTGACACCGTGGCAGATCTTACGATGTTCTATACTTCTTTTGGCTATATTAGATTTGGTTTTCGGGGCTAGCAAAACCTTTTGGGATATTATCAGAATTTTCAGACAACCAAACAAGACTTCGTATTCTCGTTTGCATTTGTGCACTTTTAATTCTAATATGTGAAGTTCCTTGTTAATTGCGTTTATCGAAAAAAAAAACAATGATCTCTTAACATTTTTTTTGTATTTTCAGCTCAAAAATAACAACTCATATCTGAAAGTCCGATGTGTGGCCGCATCGACTCTATACATCCATAAAAAAATTGGTAAGTAGAATTTCTAATCAACTTAAATATCAAAAAAATTAAAAGTACAGATCATGCGGATAATAAGTGCTATGTAACTTGTTTACATTCTCGGTTTGGTATCCAATACAAGAAAAGGGATGGCGAGGGGGAGGGACGCTGGTTGGGGCGTTTTGCGTCCCATGTGAATGGGGAATAATCTTCGAAACGTGTCGTCTTCGTAACATGTGCCAAGCGATTTCCCACCCGTTTGTACGCTGTTTCTCGATGCAGTTTAGAATGCATCCTACATCATGTTTTGTACAATATATGCAATTGCGAACTTATTGGTTGCAACTTTGTAATACATCATATCGCTGCGAGAAGTGCACAGAAAAGCCGTGCTTTAGATGCATTCCATTTTTAGATTGTATATGCGCCACTTGCTCCATCAGTTCAACTGCTAGCGTCGTACAATTTTCACGTTCAAACACTCACAGGATATTTCGAATTTCAAAATTAATAGTGTTCTGTAGTGTTTTCCAAAAAAAAATTAAATATTTCGGCCCTTGTTGGTAGTTTAAGAAAAATTTGACGGATTTATCAATTCAATTAATCGACGAAGAAGAACGGATGGTCGACCTGTTTAACTTCTTTTTAGTGATCACATCGAAAACTTGTTATTTTTTTATGAACGGACAAAAAAATCCTTCAATTTCCGTATTTTCTTAATGTGTGTTCTAATTAATTAAACGGAAATAATTAAATTTTCACGAAATGAAACTTCCGACTTGTTAGTTTGTTCTTGTGCGACCCAAGATCTGGATCATCGTGGTATAGATTTCAGATAGAATTCTTTTATTTGAACAAAATGAAGCCAAACTAACTTTCCTATACAATTTGGATGGAATGATCAAGATCGCTGTAGACATTTTTACAGAAATGATCAAGGTTGTGTGAATTGCGATCCGGTTCCTTCGATGGTACGATCAATAAATTTCAAGGAGAGTCAGTAAATTAAGTATATATGCCTATAGTTGATTTAATTTTTTTATTACATCCGTGTTTGTGTTAATTCCTAATTAGGTGTCAGTGTCGCGTGTGGACATGCGGCATCAGATCAGTTCAAGAAAATTTCTCCCAAGTATCGATACCTACATTGAGCCAAACTTTCGCAGCTGGACACTAAGATGTTCCAGTGTGGATTCATTCCTTCGACCCCACAGTGATCCTTTGACAGCCATGGAGATACCAAAAAAAAATGACTAGTTCATTTATTAATCAGTTGTCTGCAAATTTTTCTAACGCAGGTACAATACAAAACCGGAGTTCCTCAGGCCCAGTTTCGGTTAACACATTTGAGCCTGAATGCAACCAAAAATGTTAGCCCAGATGCGTCTAGTGTGTCAATCAAAGGATGTGCCCTTAACAACCTTTATGATCCCCTCCGATATCCTTTGGGCCAGTTCATTACCGAAGAAGTCATAATGCCCAGGAATCCAGCAATTTTTCTTTTTCTGTTACATTCGCTCATCACCTTTATTTGGTCAAACAATCAGCAAATTTTGCTATTTCAATCTGTTTACAATATTAACGTAACTTATTTCTGTTGATCCATTGATAAGTGAGTTGTTCGGGCTGCCAGGGTACAAATGTAAGAATGCTCTATTTGGGTACTAAGTGGATTGTTAGGCCAACCTGATATCCGACGCAGTTGGCGTCTTCGTTACACAAATTTTTTATTTGACCTATGCTCAAGATCCAACGTTGTCTGTCATCTTCTCTCACAATCAATCTTGTCCCCTCTTACATCACTAGTAGTTGAATGCGTAAGGGAAATATTTTTATTCTCAGATACTAGAACGAATGCGAGAAAAAAAAAGATTTTGACTTTTTCCATTATAAGTTGTCCTGGAAAAAAAATTTTGATTCAATTCCCAAATCCAAATTTCAATTGGCGAAAACTTTATTTGCAGCAATCTTTGCCGAGTAAAATGAATTAACTGAAATAATTCATTTTGATTCGACTGGATAATCCATATAATAGATAGATTCAAAAATTTTAATTGACAGTGGAAATCTGTTCATCGACCGTTTTCGCCGTGAACTACCAGACTCATTAACCTTGCCAGCCATTATAAAATTAATGTTAATCATTCAAAAAAAAAACTTTTGTGGTAGCCCTCTAAATAATTCATGAGAAATGTTAAACATTGTGCTATATTTTGCCGCTAACACTAAAATTTTCTGTAGTGGTATTTGTTTCTTTTTGGGATTTTCTTACAGATGCTGATTTAATAATACTACGATTTATGTGTAAACATAATTGACCTTTGTCTAGATATAAAGATTGTTCTTTTTTATAGAATACTCTTAGCTTATTTTATTGAAGGTATTGGTAACAATACAATTTTTTCAAACCAGATTGGAATTTCAGATAGAAAGATTAGGAAAAAAAGCCTGTCATATGATTTATAAGTTATCGTTTTATGTTTGTTGACACATTTGTGAGGGCCTTGAAATTTTGGAGAGAACTTCTGTTGATTTGAATTTTTGTATTTACATAATTTTGTTCACTTAACTTAATAAATAAGAACTTAAAAATTTTTGTAACAAAAGATGGGATAAAATAGATCCGGTTATGGAACTTGGGCAGAATTTTAATATTTCATGATAAGTTTCTGTTTAGAATTGCGTACGTCCATAATTGGAATTTTCAAGGCTTTTCGTCAAGTCAATCTTTAAGTGAAACCTTTATCGGCTATCCTATTTCAATTTCAAGACCTAGTAATAGTTGCTTACATCGCCAGATTTTTACAAATAAATCACCTTGAAGAGATTTGAGAGTGTTAAAATATTATTTCTAATATTATTTAACGTTTTACAGGAATGCAAAATAAATTGGAACGAATGAGAACCAACAACTTAAATTCTTGGAACAATGTCTTGCATTTCTATTAAAAAATTTGTAATTTCTTTAATGGTTTACAGTGGTGGTGAAAAATAATTTCTAAGACTGTTTAGAATAACTATATGTATTTCAAATCTAGTCGATTTTGAGAAAATTTAGCTCACAGAGATTTTAAAAGTAGGTGTATAATAGATTTTGATAGAGTTTTGTCGAAAGTTTGAGATTTGAGATTCAAATCAACTAACTATAAGCATTAATAACTAAATAACTATAAGCATTCATAACTAAATAAACTAAAGCATTCATAACTAAATCCTGATATTATGTTGGAATTAATAGTAATGCGTTTTCTACGATTCAAAATAGGTAGATCACTGTTGACTTTTCAGAATAAAGCGTTCATGGGTAGATGAACATGAAGAAGCTCACAAACAACGGGTCCAGTGAAGCTGTCCATCTAAAAAGTTAAGAACTTTTGAATGTAATGTATTCAAATTTTTACAACTGACTGGTTATGTTATACCATTAAGTATGGATTTTGATCTTGAGAACGATAAACGCTAGTAAGTTGAAACGTGAAACTTACAGAAAAAATGTTAACGGCGCAAGCGACAGTAAAACAAAGTAACTCTAGCGCTCCAAATAGCACATTCCAAAAATGTTATTTCCGGAATCGATGTTTGATGAGAAGATGGTAAATATAAATTTGGTGAGAGGGGTGTTCAAAAGTGCTGGTTACCAGAAGTGATTATAATTTGTGAGGAAGTTGGTTACACACTTGACTGAGAAGTGAATTAGCACAAGAATCTTGAATCCCAGAAACGTTGTCGGTATTTATTTATTTAGTATACAATATTATGTAAAATAAAAATATTAAAGTTCAAAATGTATGTACGGTCAAAAATGTTTAACATAATTATATAATTGTAATTGTGAATTGTAGGTACTCGTACGTTAGCTGGATTTTTTTCCTCGAAAATTATTAGCCTGGATAGAATTTTGAAGTACATATTCTATATTTGACCGTAAAATAATAACCCTACGCCCATGCTTCTACTGTTGCCAGTTTTTATTACATTATTGTCTGAATCATTTTCTTTTGATTAAATTTGAAATTATACAAGATGGTAAATTCTTAGAAATTTTGTTCTCAGACGATATGGCGCCCAACTATACCAGGGCCAATTTTTTTAGTTTCGAAACTTGTCGTCCCCTAAATGTTTCGTTGCCTTGTTAACCATCCTCACGAAATAATTAAATTTCGACGAAAAACCTACTCTTATGGTAACATTCGCCATGTACAAGTTGTATGTAAACAAACGAAAGACCTTGAAAAAATTTGGGGGCGGCAGGCAAACATTTGAAGCCACCTAAAGCCGAAAATGTCGATCAATATAATTTGTCTGAAGCTTTCGATTTTAATTCTGGAGTAAATACATACAACTACTTAGATGTATAGTGTTTTAGAAAGCTTCCACAGCAAAGCGTAGGACACATTTAAGGACACGGGGTGAAACGTAGAAGAGTGAAAAAATTTTGACGACAAACTGGGAGACGGGAACCATCAATGGGAATAACTATATGTACACGCTACTCCCCAAGGACGATGCGGACGGAGCGCCGTCAGACTAGAGGGGTAGACCAAGTATAAACCATATTTTCCTAGATAGTAGTGTATGGAGGTGGCGACCAAACAAGACGAAGTTCTTGCGTCACCATCGAATTTTTTTATAGACGAGATGTGATGAAGTTAACAAAGTTCTATGATAATGCAAGTGTTCGAGTCTGCTTTTGATTTGAAAGCTTATTAGTTTCGAGCTATTCATGACCCACGACCCATCTATCTACAACATTGTCGTACAGTCAACTCTATATCAACAACAAAAATCGATAGACTTAGAGACATAATGAAAAGTAGAAAGTATTTTTCTTTCCAAGGACATTCGAGGTTCCTCGCTTTCAGCAGAGTGTCCTTCAGCCGAAAACAATATTGGCTTTGAATGTCACCTTCACTATACTCCGGTTGGGGTAGGTGGTGTAATAAAAGACAAGAACACGGTTTATTTACCTGCCCATCGGCGAGAGAGTATATTAATTTTTATGATATAATTTTTGTAATGTATTCATTAGAAGTTTCAGGATATACGATTGAGGTGAACATAAGGGACGGTATTCAATCAGGCGAATGAAATGGTTAGGAACGTTAAATGTTACAAGGTATTAGAAAATATGAGCCTATTACGAATTTCGAGTCGAGTGAGTAACTCACTCACATTTGAACTCGACTCGAGCAAAAGTTGGTATGATGAAACTCGACAATTGGAAAGTGACTTCATTTCCAGTAGTCGAGTGAATTTGACATTTCTTACAAGTAAATAGTCACTCGATCATCTCTCATAATACGCACTTCTCTTTACTCACGTTTTTTTCTCGACTAAAAGTCGAGTGAAACTCGACAAGTAGGCCGTCGGCGAGTTTCATAGTCGCAGAACGTCCATTTTTTGGTCGAGAGAGTTCCGTAATAGGCCCGTAGGTTGAAGGACACAAGGGTTGAAGTTAATGTCTTTGATGCATAATGGAGGTTCGCTACCTTTTCGGGCAAAAGATTTAGAGCTGGACTATTATCAAATGAACGAAGTTTCTTAAAATTTACCTTCATATTTTTTCTAAATGACTTTTAAATGTGTTGACACCTACACCACAAGTCTGTAAGTTAAATCATTAATGATATCAGAGAATCTATCTGAAATAATGGCCATTAATTATGTTCGATGAACTTTCAACATAATTTTTGATATAAAATGTCTCAATCATTGCTCTTAGTGTGATAATATTCTATAGATATCTAACTGAGGAGTACCATCACAATTACATATCTCAATAACATTTTCCTGGAAGCAGCGGGAGATTTCATCATCCTTGAAACTCTCCCACACACTGCTTATGCTCGAAACACCTCCCAAAAGAGTATGTACATATATTATTTTTTCGCCTTTAAACCCAAACAACCCATTCCAATTCCGCGAAGAACAGTCTCATCCGATGGTCTCCATTCAGAACCCCCAAATGTGTAGGTTCCGTCCTACGCTCGATCGAAAAGAGACTCCTTATAGTCCGTACATAATCTAAACATCCCCTGACCTGGGACACTATACGGGGGCGTTACGCCGTCGCAGTAATATTGTTTTCGTCGATAGTGGCAGCTTTTTACGAATTGTCCCTAACACAGGGATATTTTGTATTTACTTCTAATTTAGGTTTGATTTTTTCGAAAGATAGCTACCGCCCCAGTCAATATTACTACTCGCTTTCACGAAGACTTATCGTCATATCTCTCTGAAATTATAAAAATAAAAGTACATTATTAAAAAAAAACACATTTAAGTCTACATTGAGATAAGAAAAAATAAACTTGGAAATTACTTTTAACCGCAGGTTAATTAACTGATGAAAAATTCAGTAATGCGGGTCAGTTCCATCGAAACAGTGCATCTGAACTAGTATAAATCGTCTGAAAGTGTTCGTTGTGAATTTTGTCATGCTAAAGAACGAATATCTTTGAGAAATATTCAATACGAAACAGTGGTGCGGAATTTAAGTGCCACCCGAACAATATTTTTAGGTTTTACTAACTATTTTTAGTGCTCTGAATGCTTTTGTTCGTTTGCCAAATCATTGGCTAAGTGGTTGGATCTTTTTATACCAAGTACGAGTGGGTGCTGTGGAATCTTTTCACACAATCCCACAATCAGGAAAGATATGTTAATGATGTATTTTGAAAAATATTAGAAGTAATCATGGTAAGAGCTTACTTTAAGATTATTCCTAAAGATAAAGTTTTATCGAACAGCTGTTATCAACAAGCATATCAAATAATGCCCCCGTATAGGGTGATGGCCAAAATTAGAGTGAAGAATGTTACAACATAATCGATTTTTGAAAATAAAAGTTCATGAACTTTGTAGCGTAAATTAAGACTAGAGTTTCTATGCAAAGATATGTGTTCTTTCCATACTGAAGTCAAGTCATGGCTTTTTCGATTATCATCCTCCCAATCAGCGCAAGAAGTTTTTAATTGGTTGCAGTTTCATATTAAAAATAAATATTTGTAATAATAAAAAATAAAGTGTAATGGATATATGTATTAATAAAAATCAGATGCGGCAAAATATATGACATCTTAGTCGCCTTCATCCGAACTAATGGCTCAAATCTCACTAGATCAATCTGTTTGCCGCGCTAAGACTATTTATGGAGTAAGTAAGTAGTTCGCTGTTCAGATCTCAGGCTTCAAATCCTAGACTTGGGTAAAACATTTCTTAGATAGACAAACATTTTTTTTTTCACAAAAATTTTAAAGAAAATTCAGTCCAATTCTTGGCTCGTGAAACTCAAATAAAATTAAAAACATAAAAAATAATAATAATGATGAATATAATAACCTACAGATTTGTTTTGGTACATAGCCGTTGCTATTTTTGATTACAGAGCCACAGAATCTTAAAAAATTTCAAATAACATTTTTTTATTGATAATACAGGTTTTTTATTTTGTGTGACGTTTTGGACTCGACTGAGTCCCTTATCAAACTCAGTCGAGTCCGAAACGTCACACAAAATAAATTTAACAGTATTTACCGGAAAACAGCTTGTGGTACATTTTAGAGATTTAGGCAAAAGTTGCCTATGATGAAATAGTTTTGGTAACTAGTAATGATTTTTCAATGTAGATATGGTTATCAAGTCATTTAGGGAAAATAAAATTTCAAATATAGCTTACTATTTTTATTTTATATACTTAAAAATTTTAATATATCTTAGCTCAAAAGCCCATTTAAAATCCTTTCCAAATGTCAACGCGAAAGACCGCAGGCTTTTCCCTTTATCTTCTTTATTATAACACATTAGGTCTGTCTAATATGATGATGCAGTCTTGCAACGTTCGTCCAATATAAAATTTGAGTGGAATTGTATGATTTTTTTAATATTTTTAATTATCATTTTATTTTATATTACGATGTTCAAAATTGCACAATTGATGTTAAAAATTACACAATTGAAAAAAAGAAGGTTTATACACTACATTTTTATAAAAATGTTTAACACAATGAAAGCAGATTCTTGATACTTGATTGTATTATAAAAAGGTTCCAAATTAAATTTACCATTAATTAAATAAAAGAAAATGTATTAAAAATTAATAGTACAATGTATATGAATATTACATGTGTCTCATATAACATTTTAATTTTTTTCGTAAAATTTAGTTTAGTTAAGTTATCGGTTTGTTTCATGACCAGAAATTTTTTGGAAATTTGTGACAAATAATAGTTTCAAATATTTTGGTATTTAATAATACTATTTGGCAGTTGCGGGAAGTAAATGAACGATAAATAAAGAACTTTTCGATCGCGTGATATGGTTGGTTACTCTGGCATCACTGATCTCATAATATTGCTAAAACTAAGCCGAAGTAAAACACGAATTCATTTTAATTATTTTCGAAATTCCATTTATAAGAAGGAAGTATGTTATTGACTGATATCTTCTTATCTCAGCTTTTAAACAAAATCAGCTGAAGATAAGGCCACAGATAATCACGTTACTATTTATTATTGTTTTGAGAATTGTTGAACATAAAACACCTGCAAATAGCGATAAACAAACTATTTGGGTAAAGATATATTTTTTATTTATTATATATATTATAATATTGTAGGACTTTGTGGGAACAAATCAAACAGAAAGCTATGTAATAATAGTCCAATTGTTGACTGAATTCTTGATAATTTCGCTACCCCACACTCTTCTTAGCGATGTGCTAACTTTTTACAAACTTTCAAAATTTAGTAATAGTAATGGAAATTTTCAATGGAAGACGCTATATTAATAAACCGATTAAATAACAAAGTTCCATATATTTCCCGGGCTTAGACCACTACTGTACAGTATAGAGAAGGTGGGTGCAATAAATTTATAGACACGTGCCGAACTTGTTTCCACCTGGTTGTATTCCCTCTGATGAATCAATTAAAAGTTCATAATAAAGTTGTATGTAATGTATTGTTCCACTATTACAAGATTTAAAGTCGTGCGGTCTCCACGACAAGAAAGTTGAAATGATGCAAGATCGAGAATTGTTGGGCAATGGTCATTTCGAATAAATCAAGAAGCTAATAAAATTACTAGATTTGTATAATATAGTAAATAGTCTGTTATTGAAAGCTGAGAAAATTTCATTCACAAATTATTGTGCTTTGAATTCTGGAGGAATTCTGGAGTATAGTGATAACGATTAATGTGGCGCAATTTCTATTATAGCGCGCTGTCATTCGGGCTATTTATATGTACACACATGCATACTAACCATTCGTTAACGATCTCTGATATTTTTATAGAAAGTTGATTGGTAGAATGATTTGATGGTGTTGACTTCCTAGTTTTTTTTGTATTTGATGTAGATTTAATAATATTAAAATGGTGTAGTGTTATCGCCCAAACAAAGAGATTTGAGTTTATTAGAGATTTGTGGCGCCTAGTTAGTGATTGGGTTCGAAATGATCCGAGCAGTTGTCTGTGATAATAATGTAAACTGAGTTCGAAATCGGGTCAGTGTTTCTCGCTTTACTACTACCTGTACAGACAAAAATTAACTTTATAATGTAAAAATTATAATTTAATTCACCTTTTTACTACTTATGTATGTGTTAGAGGTTGATATATTACCAGTAGTGGGATTTCGTGCAAGGCGAGCCGCCCAAAATATCGTCCAAAAACCTAAATTGACAACTTTGGGATTTTGAGCACTGGTCTCTCGCCTATTAATTTGTCGCCTAAGGTGGTCAAAATCCCAAAGTGGTCAATTTCGGTTTTTGGACGATATTTTGGGCCTTGCACAAAATCCCACTACTGGTAATATATCAAACTCTAACAACAAAATCCCACTACAGGTCATGAAATTATCATTTTCGGGCCTGAGGAAAAAAAGTGATAGGGAAAACAGCAATACTGTTCTCAGAAGAAGTGATGAAGGTACACTGCAACAGTTTCTTGATCTTCGGTCTGACAAAATATAAAATAAAAACACTAGACGAACATAAAGCAAAATATGCGAGTTCTTATTTATGTATCTATTAGAACTACCCTGGTCCATTAAATCGCATGAGTGTGGCAGTTTTTGAAGCAATCCCTTGGATCTTGGGTGTAACCCAAACATGCGAGCCGCTAACACTCATTTCTTCGCCATTAATACCACCCATGGGTTTTTAACCAAGCATCCATTTTTGCATTTTGCATTGCAAGATCTCCTCATCTAACCATACTTGATCTTTTTGGATGGGAACGAATGTACGATCTTGCCTACATAAGCGCAGTAGCAATGTTACAGGATCTGAGTAGCTCGATGCAGCAGCAATAAAATTAAAGAAACAGTTAAGTATAAGGAATACTAAAAAAACTCTTGAAAAATTTGAAGGTGGCCATTATGAACATTATTACAAATGTCATTTGCAGTAGCTATCACAAGATCATGTAGTCATCAAGTCAAAGCTAATTCAATTCGATTTCAAACTACAACATGTTGAATTGTGATTATTAGTTTTGAAGATATAACATTTTACGTGACTTCGGGTATATATTCGAAACCATAGTGGTATGTATACTGGGGATGATAAGCAGCGATTGAGTTGAAGGCGGACGTCGTTGCATTCACTTGCACACAAAACAACAACAAATTGACATAAGGTTCCTGTTTTGCCTCACTCACTCACACACTAAGGCAACAACAATTTGATATAAGGAACCTGTTTTGTCTCACTGTGTTTTGGCTTCAAAGCGCTTTATACAAAACCGGTGGGATGTCGTCTCCACTAGCTCTATGTTCGAAACACACCTTTAATAGTTTCCAATCGAGTTACGATCACCCTATAGAGTTTCACCTCCCTCTCTCTCTACAGTTCATGTCAAAACAATTTTCAACCTACACAACAACAGCTAACAGCTCATTTAATTTGGGGTGGAGCAAAACCCAAAAAGCATACAAAGCTAATATTTGTCCAAATGTTTTAAAAAAAATTATGACTATTTGACAATAAAGAGATAAAAAATAGATGATCTTGCTCCGATTGAATCATTATGTGCCTTGTTTCATTAAATCAGAAAGCCCGATGCATCATCACGATCAGTAAATGCAAAAACTGAACACCATCACCTCCTTCATTATTTCATCACTATTGCAAAAGTGGAGGCGTTTATCTAGAGCCCTGACCGTGCATTTGCTGTTCACGTTCAGGGTCACTTTCGATTGATGGAATGTGAGCGTGCGCCGATCTAGACTAGGCGCTATTGACTAGGCTAGATAGCAGGCGCGAACGCAGAAAAATATTTCGGGGGGGGGGGGGGGGGGGGGTTCATACAAATTTACTCGTTAAGTGGAAGTTACATTTAGTTTTGCGTATGTAACTACATCATTTCGGGGGGGGGGGGGGGGGGTTGAACCCCCAAAACCACCCCCTGCGTTCGCGCAGCTTTCGGCGATCACGCTTTTGTTTATAACATTTCGAACGCAATTGTGATCTACCTCGGTTGAACAAATTCCTTGTGTATTTTTAAATGATTTGAAGAGTTGAAAAATGTGAGATATTCGTAAATTTTCGTTTCCGTGACTTATTTTTATTTTCACCTATAATTCAGTTTCAATTCAGTTTTTGTTTTCAGATAATGATTGAATGTTTTTCCCAAATTACTTAAGTATGAGCCAACACATAGTAAAGTGACTCACAAAGTTTCCTTAGGTAGCATGCACATACATATACCAGGTATGCAAGTATGAAACCGGAATTTTTTTATGAAAAATAGACGTTTATTCTACAAAAGTGTTACACCATATTTAATTCGAAGTATTGCCCATCGCTAGCTATACGTTTGGCCCATCTCTCTGACAAGTTATGTATGCCACGCCAAAAAAAAAGTTGTTCTTTTGAGGCAAACCAGTCATCGAGCCATTTTTGGACATTTTCGTAGGAAGTGAAGCGCTGCTCAGCAAGTGCGTGTCCCATCGATGCAAACAAATGGTAATCAGACGGAGCCAAGTCTGGTGAGTAAGCCGCATAGGAAAGAATTTCCCAACTGAACGACTCTATCATATCCTTGACCAGTCTTGCTGTGTGGGATAGTGCATTATCATGCTGCAAAATCACTCTGTGTTGCCTCTTTCCATATTCTGGCCATTTTTCAAGCAAAGCTTGCTGCAGATCGATCAGTTGTTGTTGGTAGCATTCTGTATTAACGGTTTCGCCAGGTTTCAGCAGCTCGTAATAGATCACGCCCTTCTGATCGCACCAAACACAGAGCATTGTCTTCCGTCCATAGCGATTTGGTGTTACAGTCGATGTCGATGGTTCGCTTGGAAGTTTTTTTCGCTTCGAATTCTCAAAATAAATCCACTTTTCATCGCCAGTCACAATTTAATGGAGAAATGACTTTCTTTGGTATCTGGCGAGCAAAATTTCGCAAGTGGTTTTTCGGTTTTCCTGCTGTCTTGCATTGAGTTCATGTGGAACCCATTTCCCCATCTTCTGGACCTTTCCCATGGCTCTCAAACGTATGGCGACGGCTACTGTGCTACGTTAACCGATTTGCCAGTTTTGGTTGCGTTTGAGCGTCATCCTCATCCAACAATGCGTCTTCAAACTTTTTCGGTGGTTTTCCACGTTCTTCGGTTCTCACGTCAAAATTTCCACTTTTGAATTTTTTAAACCACTCAAAGCACTGTGATTTACCAAGAGCATGATCAGCGTAAGCATTCGATGCGATTCAGCAGCAGTTTTTTTTTAATGGTAACAGAAAATCAATGCTGTCCGCATATCGTCGTTCCCAGGCACAAAAGTTGACATGTTCAACGCTCGTCAAAACTACACTGTTGTATGAAACTGGTATTGCTGGGTATTTTATATCTTTATCAGATATCCAAACAACAAAGTGGCGTCCATGGTTCGGTTTGACAGTTACTACTTTGACAGCTTGAGCCCTCTATGAGTGAATTCCGGTTTCATACTTGCATACCTGGTATACGAACCTTACTTTATACAGTGACTGGACAAATAACTCATGACAAAAGTTGTGAAGGAAGACGTCGATCTACTTTAAATGTTATTGACAAATATACCGTGTGCTCTGGTGGAAAATTTCGATCATTCCAAGATAGACAGAATTTGCAGTTGAACGTTATTTTCATACAAAATTAAGATACCGAACGAATAATTTGAGTGTTTCACTTTCAAACATCGGTTAAAGTGAATTTAAATTAATCTTATGATTAAATAAGAGGGACACTCAATGTATCATACTCGTAACATATCATAAACAAAATTTCTTTCAAAGACACCAATTTCAAATATCAAACTAAAAGAAAAATGTTACAAAAATAAGGGTTATGTTCTTTTTAATTAATTTAATAATTTTGCCATCAATATCCAGAGAAAAATCCTTTTTAAAATTAAAACGAACTTTATACTAAATTTATATTCTGACTCAGTTCTAGAAGTTTGATCCCAACATTCTCGAAATGTAGAACTTGAAATAAATACGTGGTCATTGACATCACCGACCTATTTCATGATTATTTAAAATTCAAACCCGATGTTTCACAAATTTCGTCATATCTGATGATGTGGCAAATTGGTTGGTTGGCCTTTTATGTAACCGTCTAAAAACTAATATCAGGATTTTTTGATATTCGACTCCGGAACGAGTGTAAAGGCAATTTTAAAAAATGTAGGTATACCTACATATGTATGTATATGTTTAATGAGCTATTCTAGTGACAAAATTTTCTTTCCAAAAAACTACCCAGGCCCAATCTATGTTACATTTCGATTTTTACCGCATTCCGGAATATGACCAATAAATGTAGATCATATTTTTGCCACACTTGAATCGCTTCACAGACTTTGTGCCGAAAAATAATAAAGTTTCTACCAAACTATTAATTGATTTTTTTTTATATTTTGTCAGAGGAATATATTCTATCGCGAGCAGAGTAGAGTATTAGAGTTGGTACACCACTAGAGTCAATCCCGTGGTATTTGTGTATTCATTGGTATTCATTTTGTTCAGCTTTTTCGTGTCGCTAACCTGCACTGCACTGAATAAGGGCGCAAATGAACTTACTCATTGTTTTGCCAGCTTCACTCTGGCAGTCCGTTTTTTTTTTTCGAGAAATCTATCGACATCATATCCTAATATGAATACTTACATATGTATGTTCTAGGCTTCAACTACTTAACGTAAGCCGACTTAGCTAGCATGTTCTAAACTTCGGTATTTGTTCTATATTGTAGAGGATTGCATCGTAAGGGGAAATTTCGAAATTGAGCGATGTAGATATAATCCCATGAAATTCGTTTAGTTTTAAATGCACACAGATTTGAATTCGATTACGACATTCGCTATTCACCTTGGAATCTTTAAGTTTCAGACAGTGATCTCAAAATTCATTAATCGCCATTGATGTGTTTGTGAGCACGTGCGACCCATATTAACGGTAGCTACAAGATTTTTGAAATTCAAATCTTACGGACATTACGTCACGCTCTCCGAACAATCTATTCAGGAAATGATCTACACGCTCTCGTAAGACCAGTCGAGATTATGATAACGAACAACGAATTGTTTCAAGTACACGTACAGGTTGTCGACGCCAAAAGTATTGTTTATTTTTTTGTACTGTGTTTAATAAAAGAGTCTGATCTGGTTCGGACAGCAGTTGAGTTGAGTCGGGAAGACCTTGGGCATTATAATAACCCGACACGGTGTTTATCAGTTCAATAAAAATTTTTGCACATGACTGTATTTTACGAGCTATCGTCGTCTAGAGCACCAGCACAGCGAGATAGAGCTCTAGCCCATTAAACGATAAAAACAAATTTCAAACAAACAGAAAATAAACAGCACTGACCTTGAGGCAAGCTGAGAGTTGAAAGCTTATGGAAATGTGTGTAGGTGAACTCGAAACGCTCTCCCGACCCGATGTACCTACATACTATAAGTACATACTTATAAGTTTTCATCGCATCACCGTTTACCACCAAGAACGGATTATTTTTATTCTTTGTTCGTTCTTACATGTATTTTGGGAATAAATGGGGACGCGTGCGCCTGGAAACCTAGCTGTTCCCAATCCCGAGTAAATCCCTGCTTTTGTTATATAGTCGCAGTATGGCAGTTATAAAAAACTCTACCCTACTCCACCAAGCACCCACCAACGCACCAGCACCAGGTACGAGGGACTCTCAATAAAACAGCTTCATATCTCTCTGCACATGGCAATCAAAAAAGCTTCCACAATTTACTACGATACTTTAGCTTACTAGAGACGATAAACGTTGTGCCTTTCAAAGAAGAACGCCATCAACATATTATGACGATGTTGTTTTTGTTTGTTTCGCTCTCAGCGCATGCTTGTGCTTATCTAATTTCCCGCCTTTTCTGAGAATTCATGAATGGTAGTGCCAGATTAAAAAAAGACTAGCAAGTAATTTCGGCTTTTTGCTCTCCTTCCCCTTCAAGCATGCACGACAATCTTCAATCTTCTTTAGCAATCTTCAGTCGTCCAATAATTCTTCGAATTGAAGGACCAAACTACCTCCCTTACTAGTCATTATCATTTGAATTCGTCAATCAACTCTTTTCGAGCCGAAAAAGAAAAAACTTAATCAGGACGAAAAGATAGATCGTAAGAAATCAATATTATCTTATAATAAATAGATATATCCGTTATATAAATTATGTTTACCAGGTATATTTATGAAATTCGTAACAATACAATGATAATGGAAGTTTTCGCTTCCTTTCTTTACCGAAACAGGTGACAGTGAACTGTGTATTTGGACATTAGATGAGAATCATAGCGGGCTTAACTATAGCGAGCTGATTGATTATTATCAGAGTAAATAGTTTCACTTTCGTGGTAAATCGTCACGCCCCAATCAGGTGGTACATTTTTGAAACGCCTAAAAATCCACTCAAGCCCTGCACAACAAAGCTCACAACTTTTCTGTTAATTTTATTATATCTATCTAAATATGGAAACATCTTTTACACGACATCCTCGCAGCACTGTGAAGAAAATTTGTTGTGTTCACTCGAGTGAAGTATTTCGTCGTTCTTATTATTGCATACATTTTGTAGGACAAATTTATGCCTTACAGAGGAGAAACAAACATCAACAAACAACAAACAACATTGAACACTTTGAACATCTGTAAATTTATTTTTTGTACTCATTCAATTCATACTGTGAATGTGTAATAATTATATAGTCTAACTTTTATACTAAGGAACCAGAATAAATCCATAAAGAGATCTCGTGGTTGGCTGTGGCGATTCCACTCTTAATTTAACCTTTCTTGTTTCACAATTGGGAATTTAGATGGATTTTAATTCTGAAAATTATCCGTGATGCACATTTAAAGACAAAGTGTGAATTGCTGCTAGCAATCTACACAGGTAGCAGAACATACATTGGTAACATATTTAGATAGATAGATAGACTAAATACGACCCAGAACATTTATAGGTCTATCGCCAGCATAACCAGTTGACCTACACGGCATAAATCAGGTTGCGGTAGGGTGTAAGCCAGAACAACTAATGTATTCGTGTTAAGGAAAAAAATGTTGAAAAAGTAAAATTATATGTCAAAAAAAAGTATTATGTATGTATATTTAACCCCTTTTCGGCTTATTTTGTTTTTGTTTTCGTAATTCATTCAACTGCTGACGCTTTTTTTTCAGATTATTTCAACAGCCAAATTCTTATTAACCAGTTCGACATATCATACGCTTGAAAAGCTTCGATAAAAACAAAACAAATAAATCCATATTAATAATAAAATTCCAGATAAACAAAATTTGAACTGGGTGTGCTGGTAGTCTACCACAAAAGATGGCGTCATGAAATTCTAATAAGTTTATATATTTTTAAAAGGTTCTATCTATACACAACACACTATCGCCCCCTCAGCTTGTTGGTCATTTAAAGTTTGGCCAACAAATTAATCCACTCTTTAACAACATTTGAAAAAAGTCGATGTCTAGAATAACGAACAATGTTTACCTCTGGATTCATATCGTACTTATCTTAACACCTAGAGAGGATTCTAATAACAGGTTTCGCATTGCGATATGAGTCGTCAGCTGATCTGATCTCATCCAAGCTCCACTAGTATTTACACAACCTTAAGAAGTTCGGAATTTCGATGAACTTGAACTTAGTCTAGGCTTCTCGATATGAAAATCAATTTCTCTGTTATGATTTTATTATATTGTGGTAGGTAGGTACTTAGGTAGCCAGGTTATGTATTGAACGTTGCGCATAGGTTTTTGTGTATTTTAGTAGTAGTGTCTGAATCTCAGGTGTGTTCTGTATGGTTGCTAGCAATACAGCGCCTAATCTCCATACTCATGACAATATTATGTAGATATTTTATAGTTTGACGATGACAAACTATAGTAACGAGAATGTGTTTTTTTACGGTTGAGTGTCATAAAAACGCGAAACAGGTCTTCCATCTGCCATACTCGGAATAACTTATTTTCGTTTCATTAGCGTTAGTCAAAGTAGCGTTCTGTACCAGTTGGGAATTGCGTGTGGTGGTCTTCAGACTGTTGTGATAATGATTACATACTTGCTTAGCATGTTCTAGAGTTATTAGGAAAGGCATTGACCACAACTAACCCACGGAGTAGAGTGCTTCTGCTCATTAGTATAAATCCAATTTTATCCTAATAGTCCAAAGTGTTAGTTCGTCGAACGTTTGAAGGATGGCGGCATTCATTTTTAAAGGACTTTCGTGTTGGTTGCTACTTTAAGGAGTACCTTGATTATAGGTTTTTGTTCCAGTAATTTCAAATGGCAAAAATTATATTCCTCGCTTTTGGATTTCTCTGTTAATCTGCAATTAGTGTGATACACTATTTCCATTACTTTTGTATTGGATGGAGCACTAACGTACTAGTTTTCACTTTTTACTCGAATATAATGAACAATCACTCTCGCCGAGACAAGGCGAACAAGCTGAAGTGGAAAAAACAGGGCACTCATCGCCTCACCTTAACTCGGCGCTCGTAAATTCCTGGGTAAAGCCAGGCGAACCCACTTTCTTAAACATCGATTGATTTTATATTTATGTATAGTCTATCATTAAGTATGTGTTTTAAAATTTTACTTTTTTAAATTTTGAAATATATTTTTCATCAGTCATGCCCCCGATATTCTCAATTGCATTAGTAAAGGCAACATTTTTACGCAGTCACAAAGTTCTTACGGTGATCCGTATAAACTGGTCTGACACTCGAAAATACAACACTCATTTGAAATAGAATAACTTAATTTTTCTTTCCCGAAGATCATCCCAAAGATAAAATTCTCATACGACAGGTATAATAAAAATCGGCGTCCATCCCCTTCTTGTGCACACTCCTCCAACACCCATTTCGCCTGTTTAATCAGAAATTATCAAACGTACGTTAATTAAATTATTACCGCATGTGTAAAAAGTCTCAAAAAAAATGTCTGTCAACAAATTAGCGTGTGACTCACTTGTGTAATTTTTATTGACTTATTCAGTTCATTTTCATTATATTTTTCAGTTAATTGAAACTTTCCTCTTCGAAATATTAGCGACGACGATAAAAGTCGCGTCGAAACAAAATTTCATGAAATATGACTGAGAATCAACTGTATACAATTGGAGCATTCGATTTTTGCGATAGTTCATCAAATAGTAGTAATCTATTGAAATTTGAATTATTCACAAGTGGCGGAAGCGGCGGATCATCACAGCATCAACAACAACAACAAAACCAACAGTACACGGTATTGAATACTTTGCGTGAGAATCCAATGCTCACGACTGCATCGATTTCGATACCACAGCGAAATAGCAGTGGTAATAGTCATCAACCGAGAATTATGGCAGATTTTTCCGAAATGGGTTTGGATGCGTTGGACGCATCTTCGCTATCGCCGACTTTACTACAAGATGTCAGCTTGAACAGCATGAACGGAATGAATAGTCAGTTTAATGTTAGCAGCATGAACAATACGAACAATTCCGGCGAAAACATTACACTTTACGATAATCAAACCCAAACTACAAATTCCAATACAATGTGGAGCGATATTGGCAATGCTATGACCGCCATGAAATCCGAACCGTTTCACATGGAGGACGATTATATTTTCCAGATTGATAAGGCCGATTTGATACCAGGTAAATTTTTTTTAATAATGTACATTGAGTAATTTCACCATTGGCGTAATTTCTGTACAGGTCCAACTCTAGCTGAACTCAACGACGAAGCTCTTCTCGAAGACTTGATTATCGATGATTTGATTCATGTTGAACAAGGCTATGGAATGTCACATCACGGTCACTTGAATCAACTCCAGTTATCACCAGCTCATATGAATATGGGAGAATCGTCAATGCCTCCCCAGCAGTTAATGCAACATCACCAACAGCAGCAACATCAACAACATCAGCAGCATCAAAACCAACATCATCAGAATCAACTTTCGTTACAACTGCAAAATACATCAGGCCACGACATTATTTATGATGAACAAAATACGACAGGATCGTCTAGTCCGTACGATATATACCAAACCACTCCGACCAAATCGTTGAATTCTAGTGCTGCCTTTTCTCCTGGCAGTCAAGTAAAGAATTTTCTCTCATTTTCGGATTCAAATCTCTTAAAGTGTTGCATTTTCAGGCCAGCTCGAACTCTCCTCTAATGATGAACTCGGTAACTCCACCCCCTCATACTAGTCGTGCCCAATTCCACCACAACCTTTCCCAAAACTCCGGCAAAACACGTAGTCCAGCTTTACAGGAACTTCTTAAAAAGGAATATTCAATGTCACCAGACCGACATGTTCTTGGTCAGTCCGTTCCAGATCCGTCAACTCCACGTATGTATATGGCGACAAATGCTCTAAGTCCGGGCAGCAGTGGTTTCGGCAGTGGCCGTAAGAGCATAGCCCAGTGCTCGAGCGGTGCGAGCACGTCGCGTCTTTCATCGTCAGCTCCGACACACCTTGGACTAGATCAAATTTGGCAAAGACGAGAACCGCGACAGCATTTATTATCAACCGGTTCATTAGCCGAAGCTGAATCGTTCTCCTCGATAAGCACGGCTAGTGTGTTAAGTCCCGAAGCAAATGATTTCTCGCACGACGAAGGCTACTCGGATTTCGACAGTGATCCCTACGAGGACTATTCGTCTGATAATGGTAAGAATTAGAATGAAATACGTAGAGAAATCTTTAAATATTTTTATTAGACTCAGACAACGAGGATGGACCACGAGTGGGCAGTCACGGTAGTAGTAAAGGAAAAGAACGCTACTTTTGGCAATATAATGTTCAGGCAAAGGGACCAAAAGGACAAAGACTGGTAATTAAAACGCAATTAGAAGATCCGCATGTTTTGAACGAGGTAACTGATCCAGTATTCAGTCCAAATTGTTCAGTGCGTGGCATTAAGGTATATAAAGTAAATGGCCCAATCTTACTTCGTATCGAATTGATTAAAAATAATCGAAATTAAATTTTTCCTGAACAGCACAGCGGCAAAGCCCGGAAAGGTGACGGTAATGATTTAACCCCGAATCCGAAAAAATTACACATGATTGGCAAGGAACTGGACAAGTTGGGACGAACAATAAACGATATGACTCCGGTTAGTGAACTTCCGTTTAACGTTCGGCCGAAATCGCGAAAGGAGAAAAATAAGCTAGCATCGCGGGCATGTCGGTTGAAGAAAAAAGCACAGCATGAGGCAAACAAGATAAAATTATACGGTCTGGAAATTGAGCACAGTAAGTTAATATTTTATTTCACTGCTTTCGTTGATGAGACTTGAATTTTGCTTAAATGCATTCGTACCTATGTTCCGAATCAATTCATCGCATAGATTATTTGCAAAATTTGCAATTTGGTCTAACGCCACGACTAGTCCCAACAACTCCGAACCTAACACTTCGTGAATCGGCTCATGTGAAGGATTAAAGTGGTGTACTGTAAAACCCGTTAATCCGATACATCCCTAATATTTTGACTTTTGTTTTGAGACTAATTTAAAAAGTTCCTGAGTCAAACGAATTAAATCGTCTCCAGCACCGCGTAAATCGCAATGAATTTTTTCTGCCATTCATCGTTTTACTGTCTGTTCCTTTATTCCTCTCAAAATAATCCTACCTCCAGTTTTCGATAATGAGCAATAATTGCACCTTCAGAAATTAATAACAACTTGACTGTGAGCAGTATTTTTAATTAGATAATTGTTTTTGTAGAAAAACTTCTGCATGGAATAAACGATGTAAAACGAATTCTTGCCGTGAAGTATAAAAATCCGAACGAAAATATCGACGAATTAAATCAGCAAATCGATAAAATTTCAAAAGCATCTACAAGTGAGTAATATAAAAAAAAGATATGTTTCAACAGAAAATATGCTAATTTATTTAATTTTTCTTGTTCAATTTCTTCACTTCGCACCCGTAAATTCCCGCCTAGAAGTAAAAATCGCGGGTACATCAACCGAATTTGTAAATAAAGTTTTGGATAAAGTTAAAACTGGAGTTCCTAAGGGTGGATTAGAAGATCTGCAACATACTTAAGTGTTTCTTCGAAACAAAAACAAAAGAACATATGTCAGCTACCAGACAGAGTCTATCTTCTAAGCATTTTAGGGAACCCATTAAGGCTAAAGTATATACGCTATATCTTATATAAATGTTTTTAACAAATATCACATCGTGTATAATAGCATGTAAGTTGTCTCGATAATTCTTACATATTTTCTAGTGTAGACTTAACCCTTCTATACTTTTTTTTATTATTACTATATTATAAGATTTATGAGACAGAATAATTCTAGATTTTTCTTTTTAAATTGCACTCCCGTATGTACCAAATATTTATTTTGTAATTGATTTTCTTTCTGAAGCAGAAAGAAGGAAATATATATTATTTATATATCTCTGTTATTATATATTTTTTTATTGAAATATATACCGTGAGCTACGACTGTGTCACATAGAAAAATGTCCTTTCAACTATTATTTGCGCTTCACGTACTAAGAGACGTAAATAATAATTAATCGTAAGAGTCCGAAGAAATATGTTGTAAAATATAAAATGAATAGAGCCAGAATGTTGTTGATAATGATGGAACGATTATTTTTATATATTATGCAACTATATAAATAAAATATATTTTTATATTTCACGAACCGGAAACACAACATTATATAGTAAGTGAGTAAAGGTATTGACAAATGGTAAATATGGAAATTGCCACCTGGTGGAAATGAAAACAAACCTCTAAGGAAGAAGAAATGTTTGCGGCAGTTGATTGTTACATGTAATTTTATGATTCGGAGTTCGGCTAGCTTTCGGTTCTTTGCGATTTTTTTTATGACACACATAATAAACAACTTATTTACTTCCGGTTTTACATTCCGAAAATAGAACTAAAACTTTTAAACAGCTAATTCAGAAAATAGATCATTTTTCTCAGTTTAAACTCAAAATAGCTTCAAAAATATTTCCGAAAAAATAATAATATGGCAAAACTATTTAAAAAGAACATAAATCATTTTTTAGTTATAATTTCTTTTTTATTTCGGTATTTGAAATCGTAGTCTTAAAAAAATGAATTGTGTAAATTCATTTTAAGTGATATTTTGTGGTAAAAACTCTTATTCGCTAGCAATCTTTTTGTATAAAAATAACGTTCAACTGACTGTTTTTTTCTATCTTAGAAGGTTCCGAAATTTGCCACCAGAGCACACGGTTTATTTGTCAATAGTTTTTAAAAAAGGAAAAATGCTTTTATCAAATCAGGGGAAATTCATATACTCAATTGAGTAATATATATTATTTACATATTAAGGGAAAATACATTTTATTATATTTTGTTTTATTTTCTAAATGTGTAGCGATAATTTACTGTCATTGTGAAGTTTCATTAGTTATTAATGTTTTTTTTTTATAAAATATATTTCTAATAATTATTATATAGCCTCGTCTTACGGTTTCAGTGTGGATAAAATTGGCAGTGATTTGTGTAATTTCTTGTTATTTTGGACGTAGTTCAGCAGCGCACTCACCTATCTTCGTAGATTAAGGTTCTACTTCTGCAGCAATACAAGAACCTGCTTGATTCCAAAATGACAGTATGCTTCACTATTTCACAACTGTCACCACTGCTTCAATATTCACAGAATTATTATTTCCTTCACTCTTATCGCAAATTTGTTCTTTCGTCGTAAAAAATATTCGCAACAGTTGCAGTACGATGTACGATTTGATGATTGTCCTAATAACACAGAGGATCAGTCCGTATCACGTGGACGTAATTTTTTTAAACTTTTTTTTTCTTCAATATATTCAGTACATGGATGATGGTTTCATTCTTAGAACTAGAAAGCAAGCGGTGAAAAAAGTCTTATTCACCAACTACTGCTTCTGAAGCTGTCTCAGTTAATCATGTAGAGAAAAGAGAATTATCCCTTTTCGATCCTAATTACTCCCAAATATGATTGGTGGTGGATTTCGTCATTGCATCTGTTCTCTCGTGATTTAGTTACTTTATTATCATTCTCGTTTTTCATTTGGATGAGGAGTCCTGGCTTAGCGCTTTTTTTGTTACTATTGTATATCAACTCAGTAAACTTTCGTGTTGAACTATAGAAATATAACTCAGAAAACTACTCAAGTATTGATCGCACTGAATGCCAAAGCGCGAAGAAACAAAATATAAACTAAATGTTAATATTTAATCGAAATGAAATTTGTAACGCATGTACCTTATTCAAGTAACAAACATACAATTACCTAAAATATAAATATAAAATATATTCTTACACAAATAATTAACCTCAGATACAATAAGAAAAGAGACGATTACATTATAGCATTATGGTAGAAACTAATATTATATTTAATATATTTTACTAATTAATATAAGAGATGAACGTTTAAAAGTAATATATTAAAAATATACATACATATTTACAATTTGTTGGTGTCCTGACGAATCTATGAAAAAAAAAAATGAGAAAGAAATAACAAAATGTTTTTTACCATTTGTACCGTTTTAAATACAAGTTAAAGGGTTTTTTTATAATTATGCGGTATAATTCGTCTTTTTTGTTAAAGTTTTTTTTTTGATTTTGTTTTGTTTTTTAAAATGTTAGTTTTTTTTTTTGGTTTTTGTGAAATTCCATTTTGTTGATTTTCTCGTTTTACGATCGTAGATGTAATTAATAATAAAATATTTTTTACATTAAGATTAATTATAATATTAAGATTAAAATGGATACTATTTACAATTATTTGGAAAAATAAAAATTTGAGAAATTTTTTTTTTGTTAGAGTAGAATGTTTAAACGTAAGTTAAAGAAACTCCGATTGATAGTAAAAGACGAGGCAGAGAAATTCTAATAGAAAAGTGTGCAATATTGTGTGGGTTTTGTAAGTATGGTGTAATTATAAAAATTTCTTAATTTACAGTTTCGCGTCGGTTTCATTAGAATGATCTTATCTTAATTAGGCTTTCCAGTGGACGTTTAAGAATTCTTTTCTTGTCGCTTGAGTGTTAATGAAAAGTATATAAAAGATTTAAAGGATGCCTTGTTCACATACGGAGCCTGTAGTTTCTCTGTCGAGAAAGGTTTTCAAAATGTTGTTACGCTCGCTAAATGTTTCTGAATCGCTGAACTGGTAGCTTGGAATTTCGCATTAAGTCTGCGCAAGCAATAGGTTTTGCGAGAAATTAAATAACATCCAAGCCTTCAAAAATTTACCATTTCATTTATTTTTTCCCGAAATTCCGAAATCTGTGAAATTTATTTAAGGTTGGGCATTCTTCTTCTACCCTCTGCCTTACGGACAAATTTTTCGCTCCGCAAGATGTTATTCTTTTCTCTTAATTTTTGAAACTTATCGCTGATTACACCGGACACTTTTTGTTGCTCATGATACGGCAGACACTTTTTGTTCATGAATTACATTTGGATCTAATTATTTCCGTTACTTTGCATAGATAAATATTCAATTGTTGGAATTTTCTCCACTTGTTCTTGGCCGCATACAAAGTCTTTAATTTGGCTTATTGTTCTATTTTCATTGATTATGTCCGAAAGATACAAAGTTTCTAAGTCAAACTGTAAATCGATTTATTTGCCACACTAACAATAGCTGTATTTAATTGTTTTTGTAAAGCCTCGATTTTTTTCTAACGTGAATTCTCATTTTACCTTATTTCCACAACACAATGATTTTCCCATTTAACTTTTTTTAATTTGTGTTGCTGATTGCTGTAGATGGCATCTACTCGATTCTGTCGCATCGTATTTACTATCAATCGAGAAACTATTTATTTACTTGTAAAGTTTTTATGTTTGAGGCTTGAAATTTTAAAATTCTCAAAAAAAAAAAACATTGCATATTTTGTGGTCAACGAAAAAAAGCGCAACAAAAACAGTGTAGGTGGAAATGATGTTTTGTTTTAATTGTTTAATCTGTATTTTTTTCTATAGTTTTTCTGTTATTTTTCCAATATAGTTTTGTTTAATAGCAACAAAATCTGTGATTAATGTCTTATTATTACTTTTTTTTTAAATTACCTTAAATATATGGATTTATTATATTATGGATTATTATAAAAACGATTTATAAAATATTTCTTAATTGTTGTTTTATCTCTTTAACGTTAAGTTAATTTTACAAATTGAATGGTGATATTTACAAGCGAAGAAGAAGTTAAATGGTTTCATTAAAAGGCAGAAAGTTGATAATATTTTACTATGAAAATTTTAAGATATGTAAAAAAACTAAGATATTTAAGATATTTGTGAAGAGTAAAAGAGAGTTAATGTAGGAGAAACATCATCAATCAAATTATGATTGTAGGTCATAAAAATTATAGAAAGTTAGAAGACAAAAAATTTTAATGGGACTGGCCTTTCTTAGATGGGAAAGCGCGAAAAACGTAACCCTTTTAACCATCCAGAAGATTATATATATTTTTTAACTTAAGAAACGAACAACATCAGTGATTTGCGCTTAGTATTAGTGATATTGGTTGCATGCAGCTATCTGGCCACGAATTTAGCATACACTTTCAGTAAGAAGATATTGATTTTTCTTAGAAGGAAGTAAATAAAATAATTATATTAATTTGCTTTAGACTTGTCAATATTAAATTTCTGCTTGGATACGAATTTAACACATTTATCGATTTAAACAAAGTGGTTCGTAACTAGTGTATAGGAAATTTTTAAACAAACTTTTTTACTAAGATAAAAAAAAAGTCAGTATAAAGTCGCTTTCAAATAATGGGTTTTTGCAGTCTAGTTTTGCATTTTGTAACCTCTGAAATTAAAGATTGACTGAAATAACCGGGTTCACCACTTCATCGTTCGAATACTTCTTACCACGCAGATTCTTTTTCAAGTTTTTGAATAAAAAATATTCGCACGATGCCAGATCCAAACTATAGGATGGGTGACTTAATATTTAGAAGCCGTAAAAGTGGAATTGCAGTGCGCACGATGGTGTTAGCGCGCTGAGTTGCTTCCCACAACTGCCAAATAATTTTATCTAACATTTAAATGTTTTGTTCGCAAGCTTCAAACGTATTGTATGTTTTTTATTGCATAATCAAAAGTAAATTTTTGAGTTTTGTGACTTTTTTCGACCAAGTTCCTTGTGTCATTTTCACAGAATACTGTTAAGTTTGCAAATCGAAAGGCGTGAGTTATTGTGAGCAGCTACCGATATTGTGTATCTTTGTTTCGTGTAGAATTTCAAAACTGTGCCAAACTTAATTTTCTCCAAATTGTAAATTTTCTTCGATTTTGACTTGACACAGTACGAGAACGCGAAAGACAAGGGCAGAATCTATACTAAAATTCTAATTCTAACTAATTTCTATTAAAAGTAAATTAGTCCGTCGATCCGGATATCCGGATATTTCATGGAAGTCTCAACGAATTATGAAAAATGTGCTAAAATCGTGTCCAAAATAAAATGCAATGTTGAAATTTTAAGTTATTTTTAATGGTATAATTATTGAAGTAGTGGAATTGAAGGCAAAAAACAAAATAATATTTAATGTTATAATTTGAAATTCATGGACGACCAAATTTGTATTCAAAGCGCCGATCCTAGTCTAAAAGTAAGACATGAAGGGGCCTTCTGCCTAAAATTATGTATTCTAAATAAGTGACCTGCTCGTTAACTTCATATACTTTAATTTTCATATAACGTTATATATTTTTTATTCTAAGAGAATTTTTAGTTTTAAGTTGCCGATTACCTGCTAAGACAGTTAGGATGTAACTACACTCGAAGCATCTTTATGTAAGTTACTGTTATGTAGTTACTAAGTTACAACCTGAGGGTAGCTCTACATAGGCAGAAACGTTCTGAAAAACACTGAATAGACTTAAGCGTAGCTAGTAGCTAAATAATATCAAATAAAGCTTAACAACAGACCAAGAATTTATAGAAAAACGGTTTATAATGAAACGAAATCTCAACTTCATTTTTATACAGATTAAGTAGAAAAGTGAAAAAGGACGAATTAGCTCTTAAATAAAGAAATAAAGTTATACCTACCTCAGTTCCGTTTGAAAGTTTTGGAACGAACACACAAATTTTTAAGAAGTGAAAGCGGTCGCTCTCGGCATGACAGATACCTAGTCCACGCGTTAACTTCAGCATCGCGACTCTTCTACAACTCAAGTCATACAAATATAAAATTTGAAACGGAATCAGCTCTTAAAATAATAAAGAAGCTGTCTATGATAATGTATTAACTACTTACTTACAGAAATCGAATTACTATACTTCATAATCACAATATTTTTGATATCATTCCTTCCGAATACTTGTTCATAGCCTTGCAAAATCACCGTATCCGTGATTGCCTAGAAGACGTTTATGGAATTAAAAAAAAATGCAACCGACCATTTTTGCCAAAAGTTTGATCAATTACGGAATCTATAACTTCCAAAACTGTGTAAAATTTATGAAAATTATTTAATTCAAAAGTAAAAACAATGTTTATATAAATGTTTAACTGGAAAAAACTTGTACAAATAATATTAACTTTATTAAACATGTTTCTCTGAATATATATCTATAAAAAAAAAAAAATAAAAAAAAGGAGGTAAACGCATTTCGAGTGTTTTATTTCATTAATTCATTTGCATTTCTTCAGTATTAGCAGGGAGATAACTATGTGCTTTATATGGTCACGGACTAAAAAATTAACCGTCAGGTGATTTTCGATCGACCGAAATTGCCATTGTCGATTTCAATCTGCAACTTTTGATTTTTTCGTCATCAGCGCAGAGAGGAAGGAAGGAATCTTATATATTGTAGTTGGAGATAACCGCACTATAATGAAATGAAAACAGAGGTTCCGGAAGAGTTCAGAAAACATTCCTTGCAGACGGAATAGCTCCTTTGTCCAGAACTTTTCGTAGTCTTTGGAGTCGTATTTAGAGAAAGCTAGAGCTTCCTTTGATCTATTATTGATTTTGTTCCTCCCGCACTCACCCCTGATTTTTTTATTTAGCCTAGGCACTATTGTAAGCAATAACTAATAACATTTTATTTTATAGACATAAATTTACATAGTATTATTAGAGTAGCAAAGCTTTCATTATCTGCAGCAAATATTCAGGGTGTAAACATTTTGTGTGTAGAGGCACATTATAAAATTTATGTAAGAATTTTTTTTTTAGAGATTCAACGGGAATTAAATGAGAAAAAGTATTATTTTGAAATAATTTAACGGTAAAACACGATTTCGCAAAGAATGTTGTTAGTGCGCTCATTTATACATTTTTCAGCAAAGAGATTTTTTAATCATGTTTTATCTCAGGTTGAAGATCATACCATGATGAAAATCCTTGAATTGAGATTTCTGGATCCCTCAGCGGTACGATGATCTGAAAGCAAAGCTTTATTACTCGCTTAATTTATTAAAATATTCATACGCTCACCATTCCGATAACCGGACTACCACCGTACAGAAAACCTTTTTGCGAACATACTGTAATTTCAAGCTCTGTTACGGCTAATTCAGCCGACGAAATTATGTATTCAAAAGCAGCATCATAGATCGGATTACAATTATCCTTTACGACAACTGTCTTTCGTTTCGTTTCCTTTGCTCGTGACGGTAATAAGTACAGTTTAACATATGGATCGGGTATACTAGAGGGATCCTTTAACGGAATGTTCATGATTTTATGAACAGATATAGCTAATTTTTGTCGTTGAACGTTATAACGAAGAGTTAGCTGTATACGGCCAAGACCAGCTTCACCTCCCGATGTTGTTACGCTCGGGTTACGATGAGTTAAACTGTGCTCAGAAAGGGTAGGACTTCTAGGAGCCGAGGAAATCGATGAAACTGTAGTCCTTGAAAGTACGTCTTCTTTGGCTGGATCGTCTTCTTCATTGACTTGCTTCAATGAGCTAGTCACAGACTCCTAACGAATGGAAAAAATCAATTCGATTTCGTATAGCGGGAAGAATGTTGTGTTTGTGAACCTGAGTTTTAAATGGACTTGGATTCGATTTAATAGAACTAGTCCGTGAAAGTACATCAACATCATCATCATCGTCATCAATAGCTTCGGCACGCTTCAATATCCTCAATGCCAGCGTTACAATCACTTTCGACTCCGGTCCAGATTTTTGTAATTGAAACGGTTGTGAATCGATTGTTAATCCCTTTGTCGTTAGCAGAGTGTTAATAATGAATGAATGTTGGCCCAAATCATTACCGGTCTTTTCATCGACCACTCGCAGTTGTAGACTAGCATTATCCGGATTTGCTACCAGAAATGAGAAACCTTGCTCCCAAACTGGCGAATCGGTTCGCATTTGGACACCGGTTTGCTCGCTCTTTTTGCCAACGGTAAGAATTGCATATGGATCGGGATTTGAATGAGATCGTGCTTGCTACAAATTAATAAATTCAATAAAATATAGATTGCGTGTGATGATAATTATAGGCTTACAGGTAGATTTTTTGCTGAATCAATGAACACCGAAAGGATCGCTGTACTCATTGTTGTGACTCCCAACATTTCCATTTCGGCGAATGCCAATTTTAAGTCGTCGTAACATGAGCTAAGTGTTAGCCAAGTCATGCGAATATGAACCATACCATGCCGAGCATTTTCGAGAACTATCCACTAAGGCGAGAAAACACAATTAATATTTTACTTTTGTTATTTTTTCTTTTGTATACCGAGTCAAGAACACCTTTTTTCACTGCTTTGCTAATTTCAATTGCGGCTCTGAAATATGATTGTACAAAACATTTATTTATTGCGAAGAAAACAAAAATTAACACTACCAAACTAAAAACTCACTCAATCGATGGCTTAGTGTGCTAATGTATATTTTTATGATTTTTAAAAGAAATAAAGTGAATATTTGATAATTCAAGAAATAGTTCAGTTCAAAGATGAGAGAGAACTCTGGAAATCTGCCAATACGGCTTCCGTAAAGGATGTGGAGGACTGGGCGTCCAAGAAAGACAAAGCCAGTCGTTCACCTTAGTTTATCTAAGGCTATCTTCAAGCGATAGGTTGGGGATCGTTGAGATTAATTTCAATTATTACGTGTAATAATTCAATTATGAGAAAAAAAATTAAAATTAAGTTATGTAGAGCGCTAAGCCCTCGTTATGATAAGTGATAGCCAACTCTAAACTAACAAGAAAACGAGAAAGATGTAACAAAAATACACAAAATACAATTACCAAAATAATTAGGAAATACCTTCCAAAATAAAACAACATCAAGGGGGAAAAAATGCGAAATGCGTTTTTATTTTATATACAGTTCCGATTTTTTCAATTTTGCTGAGTTGAAATTTAAAGAAGTGTAGTTTCGCGTTCAGAATGATTAGCTGGCCACCTATGCCCGGTAAAAAAATTGTTTAATTAAGGGACAACGATATCCCAAACAAATGCGATTGGAGAGAAATATCTGATCAGGTCAAGGCCTTTTATCGGTGGAGATATTTAAAATATTTAGTATTTTTGATGTATTCAAAAAAATCGAAACGGTATATAAAAAAAAAAAAACCTGAGGAAGCGAACCTGCCAAGCGGGTCGTGTTTGCCGGTTCGATCCCAATCAAATAAGGATATCTCGACGTAAGTTTTTTGCGTAACATCAATGTAAGCCTGAAATAATTAGTTTCTAGAAATGCAGGTTTATTTATAGTGTAGATATTATTTCGTATGCTAGCAAATATATGAAGGATTTTTATCGGGGGCTCATACTTTAGTGGTTATACGTTGACCAACCAACCCAACGCTCATGTGCATGAATCACATGCCATGCTTAATTATTTTTGACTATTAAATATTAGTGTTTCAAGAAATATAACCCGGTAACTAAGGTAAAATTTATTTCTGTCTCTTATACCTATTTATAACCACTAAAGTATAGCACAGTTAATTTCAAAAAATATTTATCAATTACCTAAGGGAAAAAATAGTTATGGAAGAAGTATGTATATATTTATATTAGTTTTACACGTAAATAATAACACCAAAAAGCAAATAAAAGGAAAAAAACAGAATGAAAAATAAAAACCATTCGTAAGAAACATAAACCACCTTCCAAGTGCTTCGTCGTTTCTTGTACCAAATCCAGGATCCCAATCCCACAGATCGAAATAAATTACTTGACCAATAGCTTCATCCACTTCAGCCTATTCAAAAAATTTATTTTTTAATAAAGACAATCAATAAGGACAATTTAAACAAGCAAAAGCATTATTGGTTTAATAGTGAAAAGCCTACGTGAAAAATGCTCTATCTTAGTGAAAATGGAGTGCAAACAGTTTAATTTCAGCCTACCTTCTAGCAACGCTCAAAATAGTCAAAGAGATCGGATACTACGTGAGTTATGTACAGAGTGAAATACGTACACAATGTAATAAGAAATATATTTCTTTAAACAAAATTATTGTATATCGTACCTTCCCAATTTTTCATCATTGCTTGTATCGTCGAAGTCGAAAAGCTCCATTTCAACGTATTGTCCGTCGTTGGAGAAAATTGGAGTCTAGTTATCAAAAAATAAAAATAAAAACAACAAGAAAAACCAAGTAATAACAAAAAAAAAAGTGTATGGTTTTTATTATTCAATTTCCACCTTAGGGTCTAGGTAGCGAATGCTCGATAGTTTGTCTCGTTCTCAAGCAATCGCCGATGGTTCTAACGAGGATTTCGAAACCCTCCGTATTACTCCTGGCTCCTGGGGCTTAAAGCTGCACACGGTATACAATTATTCAATCAAATTTGTTCGCACATCAGTGAACTGTTAACCAGTCAGCTTGTTCTCAATACTTGAAGCACCACATACCGTGCCACTAGATCTTTATGTAGGTCGAAAACATGCACTTAAATATAAATTAATTCCAAGATTTCTAAAGGCCAATTTGAAAAAGAAACACAAAAAGAAATATCTTCGAATAAACAGAATGTGTTCTCGTTTCTTAGCCCTTTTACAGAATGTATAAATTGTTGTAGTAAATATTCTGCGATTGATTTTAAGAACGAAAATCGAACTTTTTGAATATGAATTCAATATGAAAAGTTGCTGAGTAAGCACGCTTCAAAACTGGCAAATAAATTTATAATCTATTGGAATTGTGTAAAAACTCGATTCTAAACGAAATAAAGCCGCTATTAAGTTGCGTTTGGAAAAAGACACAATTGTTAGTTTTACGTAAAAAATGTACGCACCTCACACCAATAATCCCACTTTGGGTTCACCGTATTATCAATTGTTTGCGTTCGAAACTCCTGTGATCCGACTGTTATTACAGCATACGGATCTGATTTTCCTTTGCCTAATACGCTAACATCTTTCTTCATCAGATCTTTGGCTTCGATTACATGAATTCGGAGTACACCCTAGAATTTAAAACCATAAAATATTGATGCATAGTCAAAAGAAACGATTACCTCTGGTTCTGGCATCTTTAGTTCAATCGGTGAAACCGAATCGTTCAATTTAATCGACAACTTATTGGGCAGCACCATGATTTTACCAATTTGTTCCACTACAACTCTCTTGAAAATATCACTTAGTCCGGGCATATCCAGCAAATCAATAACACCGACTAAATTGAAATCAATATTTGGATTGTTCAAAAAGAACACTTGTATTCCTCCAATTAGTGGAATCTGTCTAATCAATGGCTTCATCACAATCCGTACGGTACCATGGATCTGGAAATCTTTGATTCCACCTTTCATTCCGGCCAATACAAAATTTATATCGCAATCGCTTGCATAGAATAGATCCAAATCCATAATAATTTCATTTCGGGAAACGTTTTTATCGTAGATTTTTACTCCGCCGATTCTGGGTGGTATTGTACCCAGGATGATCCGATCAAATTTGAAACCGCTCATTTTGTATTTGGACAGAGCTTGGGCGATGTTTGGTTCGACTGATTTTTTCACCATATCTCGCGCGAAGTGGTTCGCATTTGGCCACATTTGTTTCAAGAGCTTTGTGAAATTAAAAATTATTTTAATTTATTTAATTCAAATGGAAGTTGTTCTATGTATTTACCTTATTGACCCATTCACATCTTTCAACATCGGGAAAGTAGACCTGAAAAGAAAATTTAAGAAACATGTCAAAATTTCTGCAATTTCGGTCTGGGCCATCATTGCAGTAAATTTGAAAACGATGTACGCGGCGCTCGCGATGACCTAATCGCATCACGCGTGCCATATCGCAATACCAGTTCTTGAGAGCACGCTTATTGCTTTCTGTAACGGCTGAGAACTCATTGGTTTGATCACTTTGTAAACCCTTAAAACAATCTGGTGATTGGAAGGCTGGCACCAACTTAGCGAAGTTTGATGCAGCAACAAAGACTTTTCAAACTAACGACAACAACTCGCGCTAGATTACAAATATTGTGGTCGAGGGTTCGAATTGCATCTGTCCATGGTATAAGTTAAAAATTATACATCGTTTATTTTTAGATTAGAGTTAGATGCTGCTGGAAACTCGTTAAAAATATGGAAGCTTATTAATGAATTTTCTGGCAAAAGAAAATCGAAAGAAAAACTTAGCAGCATACAACCCAATTAAAAAGATGGTTTGATGCAAATCTTCCTACATCGAACACTGATAAAACAAAGCACCACAAATATTTCTTTAGAACTTTGTTAATAAAATTCGGACTGCTTTTTTTTGCTAATTTTTACTACCGGCGAAAGTTCGTATCTTGAACTTAAATTATCGGAGCGCTAAAAATAATACAATGCTTGTTTGCGCTCTTACAGATAACGAAATTTCCTTTGTCGTCGATAAAAAAATGTAAATATGATCAAAGTATGTAAATAAATGATTCGGCTCAGAATAAATAGTTACGCTCTTTCTCATAGTGTAAATAAGTTCAACTTACCCATGCCGGCAATTCATCAATTTTCGCCATAATCACATCCTTTTCATTGGCAAGTGCACAAGCCTTAGCAATACTTCTTTTCCGGGCTGTTGTTTTACTATTTTGGTCGCGAATAACAGCAAAAACAACCGGCCCTAATAGCCATGCTACCGACCATCCCATATAGCCAACTAAGTAAATTGTTCCGAATATTGCGACTTTTTTGGCTATTGTGTACATTATCGAAAATACTCCGTCATCATCGGTTTGTTTTCCGAGAGCATTGCTACCTTCCTCAGACGAGGTTGCTTCTTTACTGGCGGCCACCATTTCTTCAGGTAGGATTGGTGCAGTTTCGGCTGAACTTTTATCCTCGGAAGGATTAAGGTTTTCTGTGGCGCTGCAAAAAAAATTGTATTAATGATTTTACAGGTGATTCAGAATCGATAGTTTTCTAAAGGTATCCGGAAAATACCCATGATAATTTCATCTACCAATAATGTAAAAAAGAAAATACACAACGGCTCCAAAATGGACAGTGGTAAGGACGAAGAGGGCGTATTTTCAGACATGGGTGATCTCGACCGGAGTTGAATATGAATGTGCAAATATTATATTATAAACTTCAATAGCTTGGCTTCCATTCAAATCAGTTGTGTTCGTGTCAAGATTTGGAGAACCGATTTAGTGCGCGATGGTGTATAGTTGATCATAATAACACGTGTTGCATAAATGAATCTCAAAAAATGTGGCAAGTACCGCTTCATTAAAATATCCGGTCAAAATGGCAGAACTTAAATTATACGGTGAAGTATGCATAACTAGCATACAGAACGTGACACTATTCCCATTTCCAGTCAGAATGGCAACAATTTTTTTTTTATATTTTACTTGAAAATAAATTTCTTATCAACAAGTTTAGCTTCAAAATTTTTTTCCTTTCCTAACTCAATTAGATCAAGTTGATGGCCAATTACTAGATGTCCGATAAGACAAATTACAGTCTATAAATATATTTTCAATAATCAAAGAAAGTGTAATTGCTGGATGAAAGATTGCCGACTTGGTGATATTGTCACTGTCCCTTATCTTTTGTATTTGCCATAATACACACGAAATGAGTAATTGGATTAAATTAATTTTTTTTTGCCATTTAAATAAAGCTTACACGATAAGATCTAAGAATTTTTATGCTTGCACAGGAAAAGAAAAATTTAATCACTTTACACGGAAACGATTCACTATAATTCCATAGAAGTTGCGGGGTGTTAATTTTTAATTTTGAACAACTTGGCAACTTACCTCATCTTCGCAAGCGATAAACAAGCAGCGAATTCACAAAAAATATGTTGCTTTTTTTATTCAAATCCGGAAATTCCGCAATTTATTTGTATATGCAGGAGTACCTATTAAAAATCTTAGGTACAATGAAGCTGAGATAAACTTGACGTAGTATAGCTAAACAACTGACGAAGGGAGCAAGTAATTAACGATAGTTAGGTACTGCGTTTAATTAGGACTTCTACTTTTAGGTTTCGCTCGTGTTTAGTGTTAGCCTATGAACATCACTACGACTAAATGAATTCTATCGACTCTGGGTTCTGGGCAGTGGGACTACACCCAAACTCGAGAGACCTGATGAACTATAGCAAGCAGAATTCAAGTAAGAAAAACCGCTAGCGAGCAGTTTATAAGTTGTTTTGTTGACTACATTGAGCCAGCTTCTCTCGTAGTTCTTGCTTCTTGGTGTTTTAAAATCTCGGCATGCTCTCAGATTACATCATTGATTATTTATAACACCGATACGCCATAATGAAAGGTCCATGTATTCGAGATTGGCATGAAAGAATATGGAGGTTGACGATGTGCGACGAGCAATGTGTTGTGTCTATTTGGGAGGCACCAACTAAGCCAGCCAATCTTTATTTCAATACAGAGTTTGTTGTTGGTTGTATAGTTGAGAGCAAGAGTGTAAACACATTATAGTATTTGCAGGTTGTATTGTATTACATACTAAAGAAAGCAAATAGCACAGCAACGAAAGTGGTTGGCGCTTACTCAAGTAGTCAAGTCACTCACCTGGAACCGGGTATTCCCTTGGCTTTGAACTTTGAGCTGGTTTAGGTCGACTTCAAGTAAACAAATTTACAACACTTGAGACCGTCTCTAATCGCATTAGCACTAGTGAACTCTTTATATTTTGCCGGAGTGGATCGATATAGACACCGAAGCCAATACAATTTCATTTGATGGGAAACATAAGAACAAACAAAACCGGAAAGTTGTGAATGGGAATGGCAGTAAATTACAACCAAAGCTCCACCACTGTCTGTTTTTTGGACAAATTAACGGAGAGCTTTCCGGGCGCCAGCTGATTTAAGTGAACAGTTACGTCATTCTGTCGAACACGACTTATCTCAAGGACGTCGTAGATGTGCTACATACTAATAGACATTCTTGGTTTTTATGGGTACTATTTTAAATGGTAGAAGTTTGTTTGCCCTGGTTTATTCTATTGATCATTAAAACTGATTACAGTTTTTAAGCGTACTGAAACAAGACCCTTTAACATTTCAGAAAAGAGCTAGGCAAGGACGCAATATTTATAACGTAAATACGAATTGGTTTAAATTGCGTTGCAAATTTTTTTCACGTCCGATATATAGCTTCCGTTGTGATAAGTGATGGGCAAAGCAGTTCCTTTCAGTGAAGTACTTCACTCCGAGTCACTCACTTTAAGGAACGAATTCAGTGAAGTAGTTCTGGAAATCTCCATCTCCATCGTTTCGTCAGTAGATCTACAAGATGACTATAAAAAAAAGGTCAGTACATCTAAAAGATGATGAAAACTGAAAAGTCGGTCAAGTTTTTTGCCACGTGTCCAATGGAACAGCAGTTCACCAAAAAGAGTGAGTTACCTTTACTCACTCATTTCAATGAAGTGTTCTTTTGGAACAGTTCACTCCTGAACTTCACTCTGTTCACTCTGAATCTCTAGTCGTAATTGCTTCACTTTGCGTTACTTTTAACTTTTTCCAATTTAAAATTCGCTTGAAAACGTGTGTATAGTATAGTGGCTACTCGATGGATGATTAAACGATCTCTTGAGTTATAGTGAGTTCCATAAATTAAATAAGGACATGTTTAGAGAATTTTTGTATGGCAACTACATGAAGGACGTATTGGATATTTGTCGCATTAATACTTTCAGTTGCAACTATTATAAAATCAACATGTACAAAATTTAAAAGTCGTAACTTAAAGCGTTCTGAAGTTATCTATCAATATTGATGAGCACGTGTTTAAGGACTTTTATATGACAGCTACCCGAAAGAGTAGACGGATGTTGCTAATTAATGAACTCAGTCTTGTTTTTGATATAAAAATAATTCCTGTAAGATTTTGAATCTTTGCCTTAACTCGTACTAAAGTTATAGTGGATTCTGTAACTTGCATAAATTTTTAAAGGACTTTTGTAGGCTGCTACACGAAGGACTCATTCGATTTACATTATTTTCGGTACTTTCGCTTTAAACATTGTAAACTTTAAGTATGCAAAATTTGAAGTTCCTAACTTGAAGCAATAGTTGTAAACATGTGTTTTATGGACTCTTGTAAGCAAATCCTCAAAAAGTTTTAATGAAATAGGAAGCACCTAACGCCAGTCTAAGAAAGTTTAACTAAAGATAACAGCTGAAAAAATTAAATCTTGACAGCATGGATAATAATAATTAATAATAGATTTGGGAAGGGTGAGTTCCCAAAATTCCCATTCTGCGCGTAGTACAGATTGTTGATACAATCCAAGACACCAACCAACTGCTAACGCAATTGTACTAAATAGTCTTGTGTACCAGCCCTGACTTTTTGGTCAACCACACAACAATCGAAATCTTAGAGATGTCAAATCGCGAAATGTCAGATATGGCGTCCGACCGCGAAAAGCTGGAGAAATCCAAGATTAATAGTCAAATAAAACATGTCCCGAAGGACGCACAGGTTATCATGTCCATTTTGAAGGAGTTGGGCGTGAATGATTATGAGCCGCGTGTGATAAATCAACTTTTGGAATTCACTTACCGTAAGTATTCATTCGGCTTGGCAGCGACGTACCGAACAAATGTCCAATTTTCATATTTTCCTTTTCCTTCAGGATACGTTACTTGCATTCTAGACGATGCCAAGGTATTTGCCAATCACGCCAAGAAGAAAGTGATCGATTTGGAGGACGTTAAGTTGGCATCCGAAGTTGTTTTGGACAAGGCGTTCACGAATCCGCCACCGCGTCATGTAAACTTCAGACGGTGTATTCCATTGTCAGCTTCAAATTAAATTGTCTCTTTTCAGGTCTTGGCCAAGCTTGCCGAAGTTCGCAACTCAATGCCGTTGCCTCTAATCAAGCCGCACTGCGGACTACGACTACCACCCGATCGTTACTGCCTCTCCGCGTGCAACTACAAACTTCGGGCCGCTTCACAACCCAAGAAGATGATCAAATCGGCAATCGAGTCGCGCTCGACCATCAAGACGCAGATCAAGTCCCAGTCGAATCCGTCAGTCAAACGGCAGCAAATGTCAACGCCGAAACCGCCGCTGGTCACGATACCAAAGCCCGTTTTCAAGTTCAGCTCAACTACGAAAACGGTCACGACAAAAGCAAAGCCGCAGCCGATGGGCAGTGAAAGCTCGGGCATCGAGGTCAAAATGGAAATCGACGACGATGGAGCCCTGACCGGCGGTGGTACTATGAAACGGGAACGGGATGATGATGATTTTGAAATAGTCGGTTGATCGTTTCTTAGTAACTTTTAATTGTTTTTTGTTCGCCGTATAAATAAAATTTCGTAAAATAATTCAATTTCCATGTTTCCATCATTTTTTGAGCGCCATGATAGCCACACATCCCACGTACAAGATCTGAAGGTACTCGGAGCCGCCCTCTTGCAACCGGAACATACTCTCCTGTGAACACAGCGGCAAAAGTTACAAACTTAAGCATTTAGAAAATAACAAAAAAACTCACCCCCAACTTGTCGCAAATCAAGCTCTTCTGGTCGTTTGTCATCTCGCTGCTCCGCAAAACGTAATCATTAAACTGCTCCAACATCTGCCCGATGCTGTAGGCCTCGAAGAGCAGTTCCTGCACGTATTGCTCCAACTTTCCATAGTTCCCGGACCGGCAGACCTCCACGAATTCGATGAAGTACTTCTGCGGAATGACTCCAGAGATTTCCAATAGATCCTCTTCGACGATTTTCGAACCGTTGCTCTTGAGTCGATGGCACGACTGCAGAGTGGTTATTGCGCGGCGCAAATCGCCACCGCACATTTCCACGATACACTTGTATATGTCGTCGTCGATTTGGACATTTTCCTCGGTGCAGATGAATCGCAACCGTTCTATGATTTTCTCCTCGCCAAGCGGCTTAAAGCGGAACTTCGTACATCGCGATGTTATCGGCCCGATAATACGAGACACATAGTTGCAGACTAGACAGAAACGCGTACTCCGACTCTCCTTCTCCATGGTGCGGCGTAGCGCAGCTTGAGCGGCATGAGTCATGGAGTCGGCCTCGTCCAGGATGATGATTTTGAAAGGGGGACACGGTTTTCCGTCTGGACGAACGGAACTGGCAGTCAACTGGGCGAACGTTTTAATTTTAGTGCGGACGACTGCAATTCCACGCTCGTCCGAGGCGTTCAGTTCGAGAATTCGTTCTTTGTAGAGGTCGCCAAAAATTTGTCGTGCTGCAGCAAGAACGGTGCTCGTCTTTCCCGTCCCCGGAGGCCCGTAGAGCAGCATGTTAGGTAAGTCGGCACCCTCGACACACTTTCTTAGCACCGATACCACCTCTTTCTGCTCAACGACATCGTCAACACTCTTCGGTCGGCTGGAATACACAGAAACTCTAATTGATTCCGAAAACTATATTTTAACCTAAAAATATTAAGCTTACTATTTCTCAACCCAGGGTGCGGGAGCTTTACGTTTTTCTGTGCTATGTGTGGTGCCGTCCGACGAACTGGTCCCTGGCTTATCGAAGAGAGTTGTTTTACCCGTTTTGAGGAAAGCCTGCATGATTTTAAAATTTATTTACTTGAAAAATAATTTGTAAACAGTTTCATGAAGAAGTTTTCTGAAGTTGGTTTTCGCGCCAAAGTCTTTTTGTTGTTGATTTGTTGACTTTTTGTCTCATGAAGTTGGCCAATGGTTTCTGCTGCGACATCTAGCGGAAAACTGCTTAAGCAAATTTCAACTGAATTTTTTTTTTATTTTTTAAATTCTTGATTAAGATAATTTTTTAAAACATTGTATTTAATGCAAAACCAGCAACATTAATAGCTGAACTTCATTTTTTACATCAAAACTGGAAGTGGAGTGCACTATGTTGGACAGTAATTCGTTTTGGGTACAATTCAGAGTGTTTATGGAGCATCCATCACCTCCTATCAACCTATCCTATCCTTCCCAATCCGTTAAATCTATTTTTTCCTTTCCTTAGTTTGTGTCTAGACTGGACTTTATGCATTGCGCTAAAGGCTTACTATTTATTTCTGCCTGGGGCTCTGGAAACCTCTCTCGCCTTTGCCCAAATCGGGCGCTGGCTTCCAAACCCCATTTTACATAAGACAGACGATTTTAAAAGTAATTTTTCTTTCATTATCATTAACTTACTTAAGTACAAGTATTTAACTTGTTATATTTAATTAAATACAGCTTACCTTTGTATCAGTGGTTTTGCGAGGATGGTCTTAGCCTCTTTCGTTTTGCTCTAATGGTACAAAGCAATTTTATTTCTTTAAAAAAATACCATCATTGATTCAGCTTTTAAATTTATTTCAGACCATTTCACGATTGATCTCTTCTATATGTTTTATGGCCGATTTACGGACAGTTTTTATTCACAAACTCAGAGCCTCTTTTGTACTGGCTTCTTCCAGGTTAATCCGATCCATAATTACTTTCGTTTACGAAAGTTTATAATTTTATGGTCAGATTTATCGGACATCTGCCACACTAAACTTTTCGTGTCATAGATGTGTTTGCTAGTTTGAAATAAATAAATATAGAACAGATATATTTTATTGGGTTATTTAACCGAATTTTTGAATTGAAACAACAAATTACCAAACACAAAATACTAAAAAAAAATGTCTTAATTAAATAAAGCGACTTTTTAAAAACAATTTTCTTTTATTATTTCCATTATTAAATATTATTTTATTAATGACTAGTTACAAATGCAAATATTAATACAATGATATTTTGATACTAGAAGAAGAAATATTGTTTTGTTTCTAACAATCTTTAACTTTTCGTTATATTTTCAAAACTTCTTATTTCTTCATTTACAATAAAATCATGCTGTTGTAAAATAAATTATTAAAAAACATAATAATAAAATCTTTATCCAAGTAGGAATTTTTGTTGGATCTTTAACGAGAATATGCGATAACATTAATTTTTAACAATAAATCGTTGTTGAAAAAAGTTTACAGGAAAATCTGTACTAGGTTTGTTTTTGCGCATTTATTCAGAGGCGAGTAAAGTAGAAAATACATCGAAAATAACAACGATTCCAGTTTTAAGAAGTACTTTGTGTGAACACCACACGGTATATCCAGACTGGGATTCATTGCTGCCTTATTATTGTCGTTAAGGACATGACAGTTGAAAAAACATTTCCGTTTTTGTTAGTTCTTATGGATTTTGCTGGAATACAGATTTTAGCCACAATACCGAACTAAGTAAGTTTACTGTGTATATGTGTATGTGTATATCACCGTGTTGGAAGAACAGTGACGCAAATGCAAAAAATTCTCATTTTTTTCGGAGGAACAATATCATTTTTGACAATTGCCCACAATCCCAGTCCACTATAGACAACTTCGATCAAGACCACGTTCTTTTAAGACAACAGGAAACGATTTTATGCAAGAACAGCAAAAACACAAAATAGTTTATTTGCCCTCCTGTAAAATTAGAAAAATTGCAGTTATAAAAAAGTTACAAAGAATCACAAAAACGATAATGTTAAAACAGAAAAATGCGCAAAATTACAAAAAAAAAAAATTCCCCGCTAACTCTTTTTAATTTTCCATTAAATGAGTCTTTAATGGAATACAAGTTCAAATTTTTGGCATCATAGTTGATTATTTTTTAAATGTTAATGAAATCTCTTAAAAGCGATGTAAACTCTTTTTGAGATTTTGAAATATAGTTGCTCAAATCTTGCATTGTAAATCAGTTTTACCTCTTTTCCGTAGATAGTAGGCAAGAATAGAGCAATTATAGCGAATAGCTGCTGAACAACTACTGGGTCAGCTTTCTGGGTTCTAAATATTCGAGCACGCTATCTACGAAAAAAGGCCAAACCATAACATCTCTACATTTTCTGCCCTACATTACTCTGAATAAATGCGCCAAGAAACGCACCTAACAACAATATTGTACACAAATAGGTCGTAGGCTATATTTAGGACTAATTCCACTTTTTATATTCTTAAATAATTCAATTTTTTTGTAAAGCAAATAATGCAGGTTTCTTCTATATCAAGAAAATTGCAGTATTTTCCATAAATAGTCCAGTTTGTTTTAACACCAAAGATTTGATTTGATTGATACGATAAGCCATTTCGGATTAAAATTTAGTTTGGATAAAGTTAATGGCAGGTCTTCATTTGTTGCTTGCGGTGTCTATTTAAATCCTATAGTATCGTACAGATTCTTGGTTTATGCGGTTTATTTTCTACGGCACGTACAGCTCCTTCGAATACATCCAATAAGTTTACTTTCTTCATAGCCGAACACTCGACATGTGCATATGCTCGAATCTCTTTTCGTAGTTTTCGTCCTTCGGCGGTTGTTACGAATTTTTCGGAGCCAGCTACTCGTAAATCGAGCTTTGTTCCAACTAATACTATAGGAATGTTGTTGGTGTAATGGCGGATTTCTGGTGTCCATTTGCTTTTGATATTGTCGAAGGATGTCCGACTGTCTATTGCATAGCATAGGAGAAAGCAATCAGTCTAAAAAAAAGAAACAAAATGAAGAATTAGTAATAAGATAAGTAATTTAGAGTATTTTGATTTAAATCGAAGTTATGAGTTTGAGCTGATGGTTTCTACGGAGTTAATTGGAGAATATCAAACAAAGAATGGGAAATGCAGCTACCATGGTTGGGTTCTCATCAATGAAGGTAAAGTTACCCACTGCTGGAGACAACAAAATTATTTGCAACTCACTCACAGGACGTAAACCGAAGGGGGGTAATATGTACGCATCCTCGTTCTGAGTTCTGAAAACTACCGTGGTGGGGTAGACACCAATCTGTGATGAAAATAATTTACTACAGCTTCTTATTATTTTCGTCAACCGATTTGAAATTTTGTACGTAGGAGACCACTGGAACACTGTGAGTCCTTAGTCAGATCCCGGGCGTAGGTTTCGAAACTTCGATTTTGATTCAAACTAGGAGCTAATTTGCGTTCTGTGTCCTTACAACTTTTAATCTATAAATTTGAAAGTACAAGATACGAGCATAATACAAACTTCACTTACATTTGGATAGCTTAGCGGACGTATCCGTTCGTAATCTTCTTGGCCAGCTGTGTCCCATAGTGTTAAGTTATAGCTTTTATTATCAACCTGAATGTTACATGCATGGTTATCAAACACCGTTGGAATGTATTCCCTTGGAAACACGTTTTGTGTGTATGTGATGAGCAGTGCGGTCTTTCCAACCATACCATCACCGACTGTTGTTATTTTCAATGGTCTCATATTTGTTGCCATTATTTTTGCATATCTGAAACACATTAATACAAATATATTAGTAATAAAGTATTGATAGTAGCAGTAACGAAAAAAATTTGTGGGGCTAGAGTTATATATTATATATGGGTGGGTATATGCAAACTACCTACGTCTAGACATTGTTTACCAAATTTGAATAGCAATATAACCAATAAAGAATTTGGACAGAGCTAATTGACCTGAAACCAATCAACGGTCATAAATATTGCGAAAAAGCGCAGTTGTTGAATGGCATCTCCAATTCAAAGATCAAGTTATGTAGTCAGAGTTTTGGATGGTATTATATCTAACATACTTTCACTGGCAAGGCCGTTACTCTTACAATTGATATGATCGCCAAGCTCGTTGAAAGCTAACCGAATATAGAACTGAACATAGCTGCAAGTACATAATAACATACTCGATTCTCGATGTAATTATTGCCAAGTGCGAACAGCACATAACGTTTAAATACCAGATAAACTAACGATCGATTGCAATTACAGTGATCGCATTTATAATTCTCCAATTAAAGCAGTTAGGGCGGAGCCATTCCAAATCGGAATTAGTAAAACTAAAATTCAGTTCCTGGCATAACTTGGGGGACCATTGTTCTTATTAGTATCATTGTTTCTTATAATTTGTTATGATGTAGTCACAGTACACATATTCTTTCAAAATATTATCCCATTGTTGTTTTTTTGAATGATGTCAGTATCAAAGCGAATGAGGGCGCATTACTCCCCTAAACAAATATATACAAATAATTCAAACAAATGCCAATACATTAACACTGCACAAACAAAACAATAATTTTCCAAGCGCATTTCAACGAAATTATATTCGTCAATATTTAATTAAACGTTTATTTTCCGTTCCGATAATTCGGACTGTGTTATCTTATCAGCAGGCTAAATTTTCAATAATTCTTCGTGATTGAGATATGGGCATGGACTAGAGGAAAAGTTATTTATGAACACCTACACATGTGTTTATTAATTTTATTGCGGTATAAGACCATAAATGATAGATCGAATAATATGCCAAAGTTCAAGGTAATTAAAAAGTAATTTGTGTAATTATTAGTTTTCTCAGTTTCTTATATCGGGCTCATATCTCCGCCAATGATAATTTTTAATCTTCTTTTATTAACATCAGATTGTTGATGGATTCATTACATAGTTTACCATACGATTCCTCGAGGACCCTCATTAGGTACAATTTTTTCATTTGAACTATGTATTTTTTATTCACTTTTAAAAAAAAAATGTCACCCTCCCTCACCTTAACCCCTGACACCTTTAGACCTACTTCCATTTCATGTAAATTTTAATATCCTATCCAACAGATCTCCTCACAGCGACCTGAAAATTTTTTTAAGTCTTTGTTGCCTACCGGCCTGCCGGTAGGTGGCAATCTTTAACCATCTTAAACTTAGCTAATGTTTTAGAACTGCTCAAAGTTCTGGAGCCAATTTTGTTCGTTTTTGAACTCCTTTACATGGCATTAAGTTAATACTATAGTAACAGTCAACAGATTGCACATTACACTATATGCCACCATGTAAAATATTTGATTAATCGGTGAATGCAATCAGATTGTGTAATTTTTAAATTTTTATTTGCCACACTTTATTTTGATAGAAAAATTTGACGTGATTTTTCGTCAAATATTTGACAGTATGGCATACAGTGTAATACTAGCTTCAGAACATCAGTGGATCAAAATAATGACCGATAAATTTATACACGAAATTCCAAATATAATGTATAGAACAGAATTAAAACATCTTCAGTTTCGAACTTTTATAATCTGGAAAATGTTTTTAATGAATAATCAAAATATGTACGAAATTTATATAATACATCAATGTATACGTATGCTTCTGGCTCGGATCCCAAAAGTTGATCGTTTTTGATTAAAATCTTGATTGCGCTATACTCAGAATGTTTATTTTTAGCAATAAATTCAGCCAACTGACTGATGGAATGATGTACATAATGATTACAACCATATATTTTGTCTACACGTGTGTTATCCTAATGCAATGCTGGTGGAGAAAAACCCCTATTACAATTATCATTTTTTCATATTGTTACCTGGCAGAAATATCTATACACCTTCCGATTTCGTAGTCCAAGGGCAAACAATTCGGGTAGGGGAACTTGGCTCACAATGGACCGTACTGTATATATTTTGTTACATTTTTTTTACCTATAAATATGATGTTTATGATGTATTTTATATGTTACATTATATTATAATTTGGGAAGAGTTAAAAATTCACAACCATTATCATTAACCGACAATGTTAAATTTTGCATTGTCGTCATTTGAAGTAGTGCACTTTGAAAACATTTATCAAACTACAAATATGTTTTGTTCGGTAAGGATGCATGCAGACATAGCTATAAGTATGCACATCCATATATACAGAGGCGCATTACACGAACGAGTCCATACAAATCTTAAATAACCCACTTTCGGAATCAAAATAATTCCGCATTCTCGTGTTAAGTTGATGAAATTGTTCATTGATTCAATGTCTGTTTTATAAATAAATTAATAAATATAAAATTATAATAAATTATAATAAATTGTTGAAATCAGAAGAAGTTTTTTCCACTGACAACGTTCGAGAAATGGTCGGTCTCCCCTATCCACTCTTATTTTTGTCGGATTTTTATGTGTAATGCGAATAACTGTCGGCTGAATAATGAACCTACTTAATGTACACATAAGACTGCACACATGACACATGCACACAACATTCTAGTTCGATTCACCTACTATCAACGCTTGTATTATACGACGACCTTAACGAAATTTTTTTAGCAATCCTGTGCTCGAGATTATCAAACCTGATAGACTGAGGTGATAATAACGTGTGGAAATACCGTTTTTTTCTCTCGTTTCTGTTTAGGAGATAGCAGAAATAGCTTGTTAACAGCCTAATGCTTATGTTAGCACATTGCGCATGCGAGCTACCTATTACTTTATCATCTATCATGCCGTACTTGAGTAAACTGTTTAGATAACTATAGTGACTTCTAAGATTACGCAAGCGGAATTATTCCACCAATTTTATTACAGCCGGAAGAGTAATTGAACTGACGAAGATGATTGCTGCGAAACCCAACAACGAGAATTGCAAGTTTCCACCCACGCATTTAATGCAGGAGCTTCAGATAGCTAGTCTGAACTACATATCTCCATACTCAGTTACTAATGTTGGTACAGAGTCTATCTCGAATTATTCCCAATCATGTAGATACATTTCTTGGTTGTGGAATCATTTCATTCGAGAGTTTCAATTATAATTAAATGTCCGGCCTCGCTCCTGATTCACAATTGGTTCTAGTTATGTGCTCGTTGACCCGTCAAGTAAATTTCGTGAACTTTGCGTGTCTTTTATTGCAATCAGCTCGTTTTTGAGTCTTGAAAGATGCGCATCTTAAAGTTGAAGAAGCAACTTCTTCTAAATGTCAATAAAAAGATTACACAATGATCTGAGTACCACACGTGATAACGTGATAACTGAGTAGTCATTAGCGCCACACCCGTTTTTTTGTCTTACAGCTGTTAATTACAGTTGGTAATTAGGAACAACTTGGCCTTTTGGACCGGTCTAGATTTCGAACTAGGTGGTATAAATTTTGAAACCTTAACGTCGGTTTTCGATAACAGAGAAAGAAACGCGACTTTCGTTCAAAAACTCGATTTGAATTTCAGGTAAACTATGAATAGAAAACTTTTGTCTTTTGTGCTACCAGCTAAAACAACTCTGGACTACTATCACGCCGCACCTTTTCTCTCAGCTAAGACACTATTATTTATGCAAATTGCGAAATATGGAAGATGTAAATATCGGGTGTCTTGCGCTACAACCATTTATAGCTTTCGATTTTCTTATTTCGGGGACGGATTTATTATTAAACAAGGCGTAAAAATTACGTAATGCTGATGGAATAATTATATAGTCGTCGTTCTTTTTCCTACTCATATTAGTGCATTCCATATTTCGAGCGATTAAAATTCTGTTTGAAGAGGTAGAACTTTTCTTTGGACTTTGCTTTGAAGTAAATCTCGAAGCCCCGATGTTTTTGGACAAGTTCCACTGGAAATAATAATTTTTTTAACATTTTACATTTAATATTTTTTGCCTGAGTCATATTTAATCACCATGTGTCTAACTATACTCATAAAAAGGAAAACAAGTGACCAAACTAAAAACTATTATGTTTGCAATAATTGAAGTGAACTTTCTTGCATCATTTCAACATTACTCATAATTTTTTTTCTCGAAAGAACTGCTAAAATTTCTGGTAATAACAACGTATTAATGTATAATGAATCACAGTATGGTATGTTATACACATATTAATGAATATATTAATAACTACAGTATTTGGTTTAATTATCGCTTAGGATAATGTATGAAAATAATTCGTTAAAGTTAAGTGTATCTTTTGTGCCGTAGTGTGACACAAGCTTAGAATCTAACCCGTACTGTATCACTTCAGTCTAGAAATGGGACTGGGAAATCCGCTAAATTATCTCTTCTATAAGTAAGTTATCAAGAAAATATAGTTGTCCCCCGTTATTGGAAACATATTTGTCGAGATATCGTGTTTGCCTTGGGTTTTAATGACTTTGTGCTTATATGTATAATCACAAAAAAAAGACAGACAATTTTTCAATATTTAATGATTGTTCCAGTTTTTACTAATTGTGATAAATATTTTAGGTCTAATTATCAAATTCGCTTCTATGGTCTTAATGTATAATTATCTGAAAATATATTTCAGGAGTTTACTATATTCAACCTCTCAGGCGGTGTAAAATGACTGAGTATGTTTTCACGAATTCCGACTTATTTCTTAGCTCTAATGAGATACCGAATTGTTTTTAACTTTAACGAGCTTTCTATAGATTGCTTAAAATCTCAGATTTTGGCTAAAATAGTGATTTTGGAAGGGGGGTAGTAGAGAAAATGGGTGAGAAATTGCTGAAGATATAGGTCCCCATATCTTCTTCTAGCAATGTTGTTCATTTCACTCGACTTTGTTTATTTCTGAAATGAGAAGTCGGTCCTAATATTATTTATTCACTAAAGGTGTTAGAAGTCAATCAATCATTGACCATCGTCGATAGTGAAAAATTGAAAAATATATTCGAATTCAAAGCACTGTTCCTTTTTCAAGTAGCATTTACTTCCTTGGGTCTTGAGTCATTTACCACTTTTGAAGTAATTTGGCCAGATGTATAGTATGTAGGTGTTATAATCAATGTTGAAGAAAAGCATCCTCCTAAGTCTGTATGAAGTTGTTTTTAATTTTGATTTAACTTGCATTTTCTGAAGTATCATATCTATACTATTACTAATAGGTACATACTACTATAATAGTAATATAATAATAATATTTAAATCCGAATAGCAGTCTGCTTTCCATTGTGTTGTGAATAATTTCGATTAACAAAGAAGTATGAGTATTCCCTAATTACTCATCATCGACATCAATTTGTCACAATGGAATCAAATAAATATTATTAATAAAAGTATATCTCCAATAGCGAAAGTGGAGCGTTTGTTTCATAACATATCTTCGAATATACTCGATAAACTAATAATGTTGAAAGAGATTCCGTTTGTGGCTATCTTTTGTGATAGCTTATATCGTATCTGTTTGCAAACTCTACAGATATTTTGAAGACAGTCACGTCATGAAGGTGTTACTAGTCCATTTGTATCACGCTTCTATCACCTGAGCAAGTTTCTACTATCGCAATTTGTCCAATTCGCAATTGTATATATATAACACAACTTACGAATATTTATGTAGGTACGTGTCATATGCGTGACGACTGAGGTATGATAAGATCGAAAAGAAACGCTGCAATATAAGATTTTGATATGGAGACTGCAGAGGGCGCGTAAATGATTTAACAGTAAATCGATGACTATGCCGTCACCATCATCATTGAATGTTTAGAACGGAATGAATTTGCTTTTAGTGTAAAATTTACTTGATCACAGGCTGAATCATCAATCGGCTGCGGTTAAGATACTCGTACGTACGTACAAACATCATCAGGTCAGATCGACTCAGAAACTCGTTATTTCATGGAAGTTTGAAACGCAGAGTATACATCGAAACGATTTCATTTTCTTCCCAGACATAACAAACCTACTACATACTACTAGAGCCTAAGAAGTGATCTTTTGATAATTCTGATCGTGGCTTCTGATCTCGACTTACAAGTAACTTACATTTTATTTTTATTCTTCGCGATGTCTTTTAAAAAATTTCTCGTCTATGCAGAAAAATCCGTCATCTGAAAGTGATGCATGACTTGGTGTCCCGGCCACCAGATAGAACGATCCTCAATGGTATGGTGTGGTGTGGTGACACTTTTCCGGTCTCCGTACACTGTTCAGTGCTCGACGCCCTTTTTTTCCTTTAGAAGATCACTTCTGAAGATCGGATTGTTTTTAGTCTTTTTCTTCTACGATTGTTGTTGTTGTTGTTTTCTCCTTGATTTTCTTCTTATGAGAGATGTTCGAGTACACAATATACACAAAAACCATACGCGGCTATCATGTGAATAAGAAAAAAGATAAACCACTTCCTCTTCGACTTGTATGACACACTTGAAGATAATGGGATCTTTTGTAGGCGTTTATGTAACGGCGCGCCAACACTTATAAATTATAATTTCGATAAACGATAATAGCGATTCAATTCGGCAACAAGTGGTTTCTATTCAATTAGCACTCCGATCGTTTAATGTAATGAGCGAATGGAAACCGCATTAAACAACACGGCTTAAAACTCGACACGACACTAACTTGGCGCATGCGTAAGCACCTTGGGACGTCTTGATCTTGACTCTCCGTTTACTTCGTATCCATAGCAGCTAGCAGGTTCCCAACTACACCTTCACTTCCAAACCAACAAGTTTGATTGCAACACAACAACACGACTTAATCAAAACACTGAGAACAATATATATATATTTTTTTAATTCGAAGGAATGTTTTTACTGAAAGTCCACCCGCACTGCCTATGAAGATACTCGATACTCGTATTTCGTATGTGAACAAGCCAAACGTACGATAAACTGGATGAGTGATCGCGATCGTGCCCAAAACCCAATATAAAATCAAGAAGAACCGATAGCCACAAAGTGTACAACTCGACTGTTTTGTGATTTCTCTGGTTTTACGTATAAAGTTTCCACAAAGCTACACATTCACATAAAATATATTGTAGTGAATAAGTGTAGCTCGAGATAACACAGCGTCTGCGGCAGTTATTTTATCTTTCTAGCTTTATTCGTTTATAAAATAAATAATTTTACATTATTATCCCAAGTTTGGTAGCGAAGTCTGGGATTTGGATAGCGTCAAATTATTTATTATTGCAGATTGCTTAAGTTACCGAAAAGTTTTCATGTTTATTTAATCAGCTAAGTTAATTAAAATTAGTTTACTTTATGTCACATAATTATTTCAGTTCTTTATATTATTAGTTTATTATTTCTGTTAAACAGTTTTGTTTGTTGACTTTTGGAAAAAAAAAATTTACTACCAAGTAGTAGACCTTAAAATAATAACGTATTTTGAGATATTCAAAGATAAAGGTCAAAATCGATATCCCTGAAAAAAATGTCAAGAATATTTTTAATTCGTATTATTTTTATGTTGGGACAACCTTCCACTTCAAAATAAGCGCTACTTTTATATTCTAGGATAAAAATTACCCGAGATATGATTTTTCAAAGAGGACTCGGACACCATTTTTGAGAAAATTTTAACATACTATAATTTAACTAACGAAAAAAATTAGATAGAAACAAGAAATTGAATTTCAATTATTTTTTTCAGTAGTTTTTCAAGTACAAAGTTTTTCAAAAGAATCGGTGATGGCAAGGTCTCAATTTTTTTTTTCTAGAAAGTTGAAACTTGGATAGTGTATAGATCTCTGATAATGAAGTCATTTCCAAAAAATTGTCGAAGAAGGTGCTTGGAGTGGTTGAAAATGTCCGAAACTCTCGAAAGTTTAGATCGCGCGCGATATTCTAAAATGCATATCTCCGAAAGTTGAAACTTGATACTGGGATGAGCGGCGAAAATTTTTACATTGGTATATTTCACGAATCAATTACACCAGAAAAAAGAAATTTGGTTGGTGTTTATAGATGGGTAACGGGAGTTTGCTAAATATAAAATTATTCACGGGGTGATGAATAACGAAACTGGGGAATACGAATCTTTCTTATAGATTACGGCTCACATCTCAAGAACTGTTAAATATAGAATTGTAGATTCAAGATTTGATATGTGGGCTATGTTTGAGAGACCCTAGCACTAAACATTATTTATTAGGTACAGGTGGTATAGGTTGGGATTGTTTCCCTATTTCTAGATTTTTCGAAATTCCACCCCAAACAAGGGCGCCCATAGAACTTCTTCCAGGGGGGGGGCAAGCCAAAATTTTTATTAAATAACGCCCACTCCATTTAGAATCTGAACTTATGGTTGAAATTTTTAAATTAAGTTCGTTAACGGGCATAATCGTTCTACTCCTTCAGGTCCAAACAGAGGCCTTAAAACATGCGTTCAAGAATATGATAGCTTCGGAACGCTTAAATCGCTCAAATTCCAGTCATGAAGGTGCTTGTACACGAGCAATTTTTAAAACAATTAATTGTCCGACGAATATTGCCAAAACTAGTGGAGCGATTAATGGAGCAATACAGGGCAATATCATGCTAGTTGCGGCAATATTTCCACAATGTGGCAATGTTTTTATAGATTGCTGATATTTCTCGCCCTATACTCGTAGTTTCTGTTTTTGCGAAAAAATGTTATCCCTTCCACTTCCATGCTTCATCACCTCCTTAAAAAATTTTACTTTATTTGTCAAACTTTATACAAAAACAGAATTTTATTTTTAAAGTGCAATTGGTTAGTGAAATATTGTAATCAAAAGTTGTTACCCCCCCCCCCCCTCTCTTGAGGTATACTTTTCCAGTAATTCTGCCATATCGCCCAGCCCTGATATGATATCGACTTTTTTCTTCACTTTCATGGGCTTGCGTAATAATCGCATAAAACTAGCTGACGTGTTTAAGTTTTCACGAATTCCTTAATTTCTATAGTGTTCTAATAGTGGTAAGAAGTTGAATTGGTTTTTACTTTCTCGTGCTGTCTTTTTATTTATCTATTAACTCTTTTCAGGATTTTTGAATATTACATCCCCAAGTGGGTGTAAGTAGGTTGCATATGTTTTCACAGATTCTTACATATTGCTTAAATCTGATGATATATTAAATTCCTTTTTAATTCCTTTGGTTTCCTATATAAGTGCCAAAAAGTCAATTTCAGTATTTTTAGATATTCAATCCTAAGGGATGTAAGAGGGTTGTATGTTTTTTAAAGCTTCGACGTATTTCTTAATATTGATGGGATATGTGATCGCTTTTCACTTCCACAGACTTTTTATATAATCGCCTACAAACCCATTTCACAATTTTTCGATATTCAAGGTCCTAGGGTTTGCATATGTTTTCACAATTTTTGCCATCCCTTAGTTCTGATCAGATATGAAATTCGTTATTTCTATTTTAACTACCTATGAATTTTTATTTTTAAAATAAAATCAATTTTCTAAGAAGAGTCATAATCTCGAAGCAATTGATGATATACTCCGATTTTGATCGCTCCCGAACTTCGACCTGAAAAATAATTAAGTTTCACCCAGACTATTGGCAAATTTTTAAATCGATAACATTACTTTATTGTTAAAATAATAAAGTAAAATATATTTGATATCAGTGGCAGAACCAGGATCTTACTGTTGGGGTGTTAGAAGTTAGAATTTTTTTAAATTTGTCTATTTCATTTGATAAAGTTCTGTCTGAATTTAGCTACATAGCTGCCCTTAGCAAAAAAGGGTCACCTGAAGAAGGGGTCATATTGTTTTCATCTAATTATGGGTTATTCCATCAAGAATCGCCAAAGTTGTGACCTTACCATTTCGGATTCTTTTCAAAATTTTGTACTTGAAGAATAAGTGAAAAAAATAATTGAAATTCAAGGTTTGGTTTTTCATTTTTTAACTAACAAAAACAATAACAATCTTTAAATAAGCCCGACTTTATTATTCAAGGATAAAAATTACCAGAGATATGAACTTTCAAAGAGGATTCGGACATCGTTTTTGGGAAATTTTTAACATACTATAACTAACAAAAAAAATGAGATAGAAGCCAAAAAATTGAAATCAAATTTTTTTCACGAATTCTTCGAGTACACAAAATTTCAAAAGAATCGGCTATGATAAGGTCACACTTTTGGTGATTCTTGATTAAATTACCCTTTTTCTATAAAATAATTGAGAATCACTATAATGCTCTATAATTTTTTGGACCATTGACATTCCAATTTGATTTTTTGGTGAAAAACAGTATAACCTTCAAAATATAAAAAAAACGTATTTGGAAATATTCAAGGATAAATGAAAAAATCGTTATCATTGAAAAAAATTTTAGTTCTTAAAGTACAAAAACGTTAGAAAAAAGTTACGAAAAATCTTGTAAAACATAGGCTTGGTCGTTCGAAATACACTGCGGTCTGCTATGTTGTGCCAGATTCTTCTTCAGTACGCGGTCTTGGTCAATACCGAAAAAGGGTTAATTATCTAATTCTAAAGCTAGATTTGATATTTATTTTAGTATCATTACTAAGAACTAAAGTCGAGGCATGAAAGATGTGTACAATAATGGTAATGGTAAAATAGTTGCAACAAAGTTTGGTATATAAAATATTTGATTTTTCTCAACTTTAAATGATGGTCAAACCCAGGGGGGGGGGGCAAGTGCCCCTTCTTGCTCTGTGGGCGCCCATGACCCCAAAGCCCAACTATGGGTATTATTCGTTTTCACATATTTTGTCATACTCCTTGGATCTGATTAGGTAGCAAATTAGTTTTTATTTCTGTGTGACCCACCAAACATTTTCGTCGTCGCTCGTCGGTAATCGGAAAGAAAACGACACAGTGAGATGTAAAAGTTACGCTGGTAAGAAAATTTCGAGAGGAGTAATGTGCTGAGCATTCAAGAGTTTTTACTGCTTCAGACAAATATGTAAAACGATGTACATATCTAGGTACTTGTTTTTCTTTTGCATTCTTTTTCTTATCTCACTCCATTTCCAACTATAATCGGGCAAAATTTGTATGTAAAACGGTCTCATTGACAATCAACGAATTTCCGGTGTTAAATAAATTATAAGTTTTAATTGAGCGAAAAAAGAGTAAAAGTTTCTTAGAGAACAATTATACTGAAATGTTCATTCAACTATTGAATTAACAGTAGATACGTATATCAACGCAATGAAGCATCATGCTTTAAATTCCGCCAAGCCGACACTATAAAACGCGGTATGTAGAAGAGGGCATGACCTAAAACATCGGTCGCACTTTGTGGCCGCTATGTCCATTACTTCGAAACGAGTTTCAACTTTAATTGGTTAATTTAAGAAACTCAACCAATTACTATCCCGAGTCAGTCCAGTTGGCTTCAATTTTATCATCATGTTTGTAGTCCCCGAAATTAAAGAAATGGTCTGGAGTGTTGGAAGTGAATTTCGTTCAAGAGAAATATTTAAAAAATTTTAAAAGCACTACGTATTCTATGTTGAAGACGCCTAATATTTGTACGAGCGTGTATTGATTTCGGATGTGTTTGCAAATCGATAAATCCTAAAAATACACTTCCCATCGACCTACCTGATCTGGCCTTCAATTTTTAAAGTGAAAGACCCTGAATCTATTTCGAACCAAAAGAACTGAGCTAAGCTCCAGATTCAAGATAGGACTTTAATCTCATTGCGCAAATACAAAAAGTGCCCACGTTCCATCATCCGGTTCTTCCTGCATCATTCCTACCTAGCCCGACCACGATCCACGCACGTTAAAGTAAACAAGGGGAAGTTCTACTCATCTTAAGTTTAAGGAGAATGAAGTTACGCACTTAGGTAAGCTAATTGTTGTTTCGAAAAATACCCGATACTTTTCAAGAATCAAGACGTGGTAATTTCGAGACTAACTTATATCCATCCGCACTGCATACTCAATATTTAGTATTCCAAACTGAGATCAATTAAAGCACTTGCGATCTGTTCGACGTCAGCAGAATAAATTCAGTTTCAGTTCCATTGTCCGATCGTTTCGAACGTTCACGATCGCCACGTGGTGTATTCCGATTTGGAACTGGGCTAAAAATAGCCAATCCCGATTAACAGTGATCAATTGATTTGATCGGAATGCAAATAAAAAAAAACTATTTATGAGTAGTAGGCAGATGAAGTCAGTAGTTTCACACTTTGAGAAATTCAAAAACCAAAAAAGGAAAGAAATCCATTTGTTTGTCGTTGCACAACTTTATCTTATGATTAAATAGTAGATTATATATGAAGACACGGGGGAAAAACACGATAAGTCAAATTTTTCGTTTTTGAGTTTTTGATGCCAGCTATTGGCTAATATCGTAAACTATACTCTAGCAAACATAAACAGAGGAAACATCTTTCTAGTTCACAGTTTAGCGTATTAAAAATACCCATGCAGGGTAAGAACCTGTCTAGTCCAAGAAATCGAGGGAAAAATCTGTTAAGTCCATGCTGCGCTGCTGTTACTGATTTGAGAAGGCTCCCCACGATCAGATTCTGTTTTATTACTTCGTCAGTTGTGTTTTGTTTGAATAAATGCTATATTTTTATTATTTTAAATTGATTAATATGAATTATGGTTGATATGGTTGACAGTGAAGATTGACAGGATGCAATCCTAAACCTGTTTCTTCTTCCAAAGACAAAAATTTGATAGAGTTAAATGTGTTTTAAAGAAGAGCTACACCACATTAACTTTTTCTTTTTTTTAGAAAAAATAATCTACACTTCTTTAACTTTGTAAACAAATATCTTATAGATTTTTCTACTTTTAAATAATTTTAAATATTTTATAAATTTTTCTAATTTTAAATAATTTTAATTTAACAATACTTTTTTTACCGTTTTGATTATAGTTGATTTTATAATAAAAGCTATTTTTTAGCAAATCTGTAGAATATGAATACTTCTGAATACCTATACTGAAAGTTAAAAAATATATTTTATATAATTGAAGATTAATATAAACATCATTTTGCTGAAAATCAGGAATAAATTAGATTTTATGTAGATAACATTATTATGACTTCATTCAGTTTCTCGTTCGCTAATTATTTTGAAAAGGACAAGAGGTGAGGAAGAAACAGCGGAAAAGAGTCATATGGTCTTCATACACAAATGTTCTGTGGAGTGCATACAACAATAGTGTCTCAGTAACACTGTCCTAAATAGGGCCCTGCAAACATTATGATTCGAAAACGATGTGCTAGCAAATCGTAATCTCTGGCTTAAACTTCGATATCGAACTCGATATCGAACGGAAAACAGACGACCAGCGAAGGAAAAGGAATATGATTCTCGACCTTTCTCGACTTATAAACCCGAGATTTTCTTTCGATAGCGAATTGCGGTAGGTTCGAAGACGAACCGAAAGTGATGTGAGAACGAAGTTAGGTGCACAATGCGGTTGGGGTAGTGGTTGTATATATTGCTTATATATTAAGAGAAGCGAGCTATTCTCGTGTCGTAAGCGATTCGCGCAGAGCGAGGTTGTACGGACATTTCAGTAGAGCCGTGGAATTGGACATTTATTAATGTTAAGCGGGAAATAATGTCCGTGGACAGTATTGTCATCGGCACTACATGGCATCTGTTATGACTGAGTTGTAGAAATAAATAGAAAGCAGAGAAAAATAAGGTAGAAAAATATTTATTGTCTTAAATGTATGACATCCATATTAACAGTTCAATATTTTTTACTCCACTTTTTATTGTTTTTCACATAAAATAAATTTAATTGCGTACACTTAATTAATCAATTCTAACTCAACTGAACATATGTATCTGCGCGCGTGCCACTAAACAGTAAACAGATCAATGCGTTCTGTTTCGAGCATTATCAGGACCATAGTAGAAATACTTACATAGGAAGCAAACTCCGTATCTTCCTCATTGTCCACAAAAATTTTCGCATAAAAAAATTTAACCTCTCATATGGACGATTTTGGTTGGTTGTACCTCTCAAAATTTTAAACAGCTGATGACTGAGCCAAATCTTTCGTCTCTTTCAATTACGTACGTGTAATATAGCTTTACCGCTTTTTTTGTCTGTTTTGGATGTTTTTATGCTTATTTCCTGTATTGCCATATCCCTCACCCTCACGTCATTTTCCCTAATTACTATTCCAAACATACCAAATCGTGCAAAAAGAGAAAGAAATGAGTGTCAGAGTAATCGTCCATGACTGAAAGAGACGCAGCTTCTGAATACGTGTAGATTGTACGCATATTGGTGTGTTTACATCGAGAATTCGAGCTGAGTACTATGTAAGTATTTATACTATGATCAGGACAGTGATGAGTCATTTCAATTGTACTCAGAGAAACGAAGGAATCTCGCAATAAATTCGAAGCATAGCCGCACGTAGTCTCATTTCTTTGTAATTCCGCAATCAGAGAAATGTCGAAATCTCGGGCACAAAGCGGAATTGTAGTGGTGGGCTCTCTTTTTTCTTCTCATATGTAACAGCATCAGAGACACGAACGAATCTTGGGAGAAGCTCGAAATTCTCATTTCTTGCTCCATTTCGAAATTACTTCGCGAAAGCGAGTTCTTCGCTAAAATGTTTGCAGGGGGTATAGTAATAGTAATATTTAGAACCGGAAACTGATTGCTATTGTATTTTCGTATATTATTGAATTTGATACTGTGATATGTACAGCTACAACTACTATCACAATCACTTGAATGAGCAGAAACGAAACCAAGTTTAACGACACTGTGTTTTAGCTCGAAAGCGCTAGGAGGACTCTATTGACGCAGACAGCAAATCACTGCTAAGATTCAGAAACTGGAGGACGTGATCACTGAACTGAGGAGGCTCGATACGGTACATTTAATTAAGCGCAATAATTACGTCGAAGCTCATATATACATAAATTCAAACTTGCTTTCTCCGATAATTACAATAATAATAATACTGGGCTAAAAAAAATGTTAAGTAATTTTTTTTAACGAGGGTAATTTTACCGCATATTATTTTAACAGCACTAGGTTTCTTTTATTATTTGCAAAATGGTAAAACTTAAGTCATACAAATGTTTGCAGCTTTCGCAGATAATAATATAACACATATGAAAATGAAATTAAAATTGCATTTTAATAATGGATTTTTCAGAGATAAATTACATTTATCAAAGGACGTTTAGGATAACAGTAGCAACAATTTGTATTTTGAAGTAAATTTTTCGAGATCAGGTTCAGCCACAATTTCGACGGTTACACCAAATGAAAAGTAATTCGATTCCCTAAAAACAAGCTACCAAATATTAAATTGTGATTATTAGTTTTGAAGATAAAACAGCTTACGTGAGTGTGGATACATGTCGGGCAGACATCACCCATCTCCACGGATATGTAAATTTGACCAACAGCATAGAACATTTATTTTCTCAAAATATATCAAGGAAGCTTTTAGTTAATTTGCTATTTCGTATGTTCGAATACGAACAGTTTTAATAAAAATTGATTTAATCCCGTCATGCAAAATGGGAAACTCCTTCCAACTCAAAGAATCGGGGAAGAATTCCCCATTTGGACACACTTTCACAGCTCAAAGAACTGGACACAACCCTGTCACACAGCTCAATGAACTTGAAAAAATTTCACCGTGTCAACATACACATTAGGCTCAATGTCTAATTAATATGTACCTTAATCCCAAGAGAACTCCCCAGTCAGTACTACGCACTGGTATAAGGGGAAGTAGAAATAATTTTGTTAATACAATATATATAAAAAAATAAGAAACATAAAAAAAAACGTGTAGTTATCAGAAAAAATTAATAGTTAATAGTAACAAAAAAACAATTTTTTTTATTAAGATATAAGCAAAATTTTGAAAAAGAAAAGAAAAAAATAAGCTAATCATGCAAAACATGCAACAACAGCACAACTTCAAATTGAAATTAAACTCAAATTGACGTAGACAGTGAAGAATAATAATTATTTGACTTGATATTACACACTGCGTTGAGCTATGTACGTCTTGCTGCCTCATTCTACGATATATCTGATTAAATCACTAAGGTTGGAGTCCAAGAAAAACTTTTAATATTCTAACCCCAGAAATAACCCGTCTGAAAAGTCCACTAGATGGCACCACTTTTAATTTGAAGTTTTCTTCAACAATTTTTAGTCGCAAGGGAAATTAAAACTAGTTCCTTCCTTTTTGTTTAACTCTTCGATGGATAAGAAAAACACGACACTCTCAGAAGTGTGTAGGAAGCTGCCATGTCCATGTCGGATCCAGATATCCATTGGAAAAGCTAAATCGATATTGAACGTTTTTCCATTTCTTCCAGAGAAAACTTCCAGTTCCAGTCTGCTTAACTGTCATTCGCTTGGTAATCTGCAGCGTGCAGCAGCCCTGATTCCAGTTTAACGAGTTGTTGGCATTGGTCGTGCGTCTTGAGGAGCAAATTGTCTGCGGTTTCGGTTCGAATTAAAAATCTCTCGGTCACTGGACCAAAAAAAAAACTTGAAATCTCACGGCCATCGAGTATAACCGTCTCTTCTTGTTGCGTTTTGTTTACAATTTCATTCATAAACGCCGCCAATGCGAGTAATTTAAAATTGATTTCGGTCGAATCGAAAACAGTGCGTGAGTTTTCCTGGTTTTCCCGGAGCAATGAGGACTAGGAGGTGTGAGTTTCGGTCTTGGGTGGTGGTTTCGAGTGTCTTGTAATCCGCAACGCAACATAAAAGCAACCTTCGAGCGATCGATTTTTTTGTGGTTTCCTTTTGCTCGAAGAGGGAGCTTTATAAAATTTGCCGATTTTTGTCCGTTAACGCTTCAGAGTTTTGAATAGTTCCGTGCGAAATTTATCGATCCGGTTAATTCGAAAGAATTTTTCCGTCAATTGGCTATTGATGGAAAACTGAATACATTGGTGACATTTTCGTATAGGGAGTGGGAATGACGATGACGGCAGCAAGTTGAATCTGTCGGGACGAAAAGCTTGCGGAAAAAGTGATCTGTGTGAATTACACGAGCAAAACACTCTAACGATGGCATGTGTGAGATAAAGTAAAGTGGAAAAAAATACAGTGAAAATTAGGGCAACACGCTACCCAAATCCTTTTCTGTTTAAAGATGAAAACGAAACTCATTGCACTGACATGGCGGGGATCAGCATCCGTAGATCCTCGTTTCTCGGCAGCTATGCTTCCTTGGACTATTATTGACATACGGACTAGAGAGGCTTTTCATAAGGTAAGCGGTGTTGGTTATTTTCAGGACATCTCACTTCAAATGCTACTCGCGTGCGCTAATAGAAAAGTTTTGCGAATTTCTTGCAATTCCTTAACCAAAAATATTCAGTAATTCGTTGTAATTGTTTTACAATCCTTTATTGGGACTTGTAAATACCCTAAACGTGGACTCTCACCCAAGCGTCTGAAAAATCAATAGACGCTTTTGAACGACGAATTCTTCGAAGAATTTTGGGACCAGTAAGAGAAGGCACTGAATGGCGTATTCGGTACAACAACGAGTTGTATAACATCTATGACGACCCAGCCGCATCGACTCTTATAAAATTCCGTAAGCTGCAATGGGCAGGTCATGTGGAGCGAATGGATGACGGAAGAATTCCCAAGCGCACATTGAAAGGTAGAGCCCATGGCAAGCGACCGGTGGGAAAACCGCGAAAAAGATACGAGGATTCAGTTGACGCAGATTGCAAATCGCTTCTTAGATGCACAAACTGGAGGACGCGGGCGCTGAACCGAGATGACTTCAGACAATGTATCCTGCAGGCCCTGGCCCGATTTGGGCTGTCGCGCCATTGATGATGATGAAATACCCTAAAATTCATTACATCTAGGTCAGAGTGCTTTTAGTATCCATTTAGAAGATTTGTAAATATGTACTAAAAAAATTCTAATCAACGGACTACGAGATCAAAATAACTGGTGAAAATGAAAAGCTTATTATTAAAACGTGCACATGTCCTTATTACTAAATTTTTCAGGTATTTTAAGATCTCCAAATCTCATCTCCTTAGATGCTTTGTTTAAAAAAACTTAATGCAGTCACGATCGGTTAGAAAACTTTTTTTCATCCGAGGCTCCGTTCTATGCGATTCCAACTTTTAGACTGGATTAAATTTATAATACTCTCAGATTGCATCAGAGTATAAAAACTGTGTTTGAATAACTGGAGGACACTATCCCTATAAGCCGACAAAAAATCCTCACAAAATCACCGTCGTCCATCGAGCTCATGGGTCCAATAAAACAGCGTTTAACAAGAGCCCTGCAGATCAAACATCTTACCGGAACAAATGCCTGCTAGTGTTAGCTGAAGGACTAAATCGAGAAAAACACCAATTCATTGGAGGGCCTTCTCTGGGACTTAACTTGTAAAGATGTTTTATGGTCGCAATGGCCGCCCTTTCAATACAAAACTTTAAGATAATTAACTAATTCACTGTGTACCTATACTGAATAACAAGTTTTCTGTAAATCATTGATAATTTTTATGCTAGAATAATAAAGTAGGGCTTATTTTAAATCTTTAACATACTATAACTAGCAAAAAGAAATCTGCCAACAATCTGGTGCAACTTTCTTATTTTTCCGGCAGAAGTTCGGAACGCGCTCAATTCTGAGATGCGGCGAAGGTTACTATGTGACTGAAAACCCAACAAAAAGTTCGGGAAGCTGTTAGAATAGGGCGTAACATATGAATTACATAATTGGGTCATATTTCGGTATGCAGTCTAGGGGTTGAAAAAAGAGAAAAACTTGTAAATAGGTGTTTATAAAACAAGCCCGTGGAAGTTAAAAGATATTCGATATCTGATCAGACCTGAGAGATGTGAAAGAATTCATGAAAAAATGTTTAATAACTTTACACCCCCTTAGGAGTCGAATTTCAAAAATTCTTGAAAACACTTTCTAAATAGTCATATGAAGAATCCGTGGAATAAAAATAAATTCAATATTTTGGAAGACCCAGTAGTCCCCAGTCTGAATCAACCTTTAGCGAGCCTGACAACTCGGTCCCTTCACTTGCTGCCAATATTTCATTATCCGCAGAGGAGGTGTTCGATGCCCTTACAAATATCGACGTCAAAAAAGGTCCTGGCCCGGATCTTATTCCTCCCCTATTCCTATCAAAATGTGCCATTCAACTCTCAACACCTCTACACTTTCTATTCAACAAGTCACTGTCATTAGGTATTTTTCCTTCAGCCTGGAAATCGTCGCATCTCACGCCCATTCACAAGAATGCTGACAAACGAAACGTTGAGAACTACAGATGTATAGCAATACTATCAGCCATACCGAAATTATTTGAAAAAATTATATGCGATAAACTCACTAATCGTCTCAACCTCATTCTTAATGACCAACAGCACGGCTTTAGAAAAGGGCGCTCAACCACGACTAACCTAATGATTCTTGTATCTGATACACTCTGCGCACTAGAGAATGTGCTCCAAATCGACGCAATATACACTGACTTTAGCAAAGCCTTCGAGCAAGTTGATCATAATACACTAATCTTTAAGTTAAAAAAGATCGGTATAGCAGGACCTTTACTTGACTGGCTTAAGTCATATCTTAGTAATAGAACACAATGTGCTAAGTTCCAAGGCTACATTTCCAAAGAAATATCAGTGTTTTCTGGTGTTCCCCAAGGAAGTCACTTAGGTCCTCTTTTGTTCAATATCTTCATTTCAGTTCTATCAGAAGTATTGGAAAGTGTTTCACATCTTTTATACGCCGATGATCTGAAAATATATCATTCCATTAGCTCCCCCGCAGATACTGTATTCCTGCAATCCAAGCTCTTGGCACTAGATGGATGGTGCAGTCAAAATAAATTAAAGCTCAATGTCGGTAAATGTCACGTAATAAGCTTCTCACGTAAAGAATCCACTTATCACCATAACTATACCCTAAGAAATGATTTAAATCGAGTAGAGCATATTGAAGACCTCGGCGTGCTACTTGACAATAAACTATGCTTTAAATCTCACTACAACAGAGTAATCTTAAAGGCCAACAAACTTCTAGGTTTCATTAAAAGAAGGGCTAAAGAGTTTAAAAATATTTGGGTGACTAAATCATTATTCTGTTCCCTTGTTCGCCCTCTCCTGGAATATGCATGTCCCATTTGGGATCCCTTTTTTCAGATATATAGCAGCAGAATAGAGTCAATCCAGAAGCTATTTCTTCTTTTTGTTCTGAGAGACTTGTATGACCCTAGAGACTTTGCTAACCTTCCACACTACACAGTTAGGCTACATTTGTTAAATCTTCTAGGAGAACTATGCTCACATCCTGTTTCACCTTAGTTGTCTTGAATGGTGATATTAAGGTTGATCACCTTTCAAATAAAATTCGTTCGATCTTATCAACTCCTCCTCATCCCGTTTAACCAACCATCCAGTGCGTCTAATTAAAGTATGTATATTAAACTAATTAAATTAAGTCAAATTATATTGTATTAATTAAGATTAATTTAAGTTAATACTGAATCTTTATATAGGTATATCTTGTTTGATAAATAAATAAATAATATGACGAAAATCATGGAAAAATATACATTCCATTTTCTCTGATTATAATTTTTGCCCCCCTTCTGAACGCCAATGGATATTCTATTTTTTTTTCATAAAAGTTGCTTTTCTAGTTGATTTACATATACACACCAAGTTTCAACTTTCTAGCATAAGCGGTTCTATAGTTAGGAAAAACACCCCCATCCCCGTACCATACTACCCCTAAAAAAAATTATATTTTTCCAACATTCCGCTACTATAGCTCTATCTAAATACCAAGTTTAGGGTTTATATCATTACAAGTTCTTAAGATATAAACATCGGAACTTTTTCCTTTTCGCCCTCCCCACCCTCACCATCTACACACACATCTCCAAAATTTTCCCTATTAGGGTTCAATTACTTCTACTACTTCTGGTAAAAATTCTAAGCATCTATCTTACACTGTTCTTCAGATATGACATGTGCTTTTTTTGAAAAATTCTTATCTCCTCCACTTCTACGCCCCACTGCCTACTTAAAAAATTTTACTTTAATCAATCTTTATTTGTCGACCTTTATATCCAAACCGAATTTTATTTTTCTAGAGCAATTGGTTTATGAGATATCGTAATCTAAAGTTTTTCACCCCCCACCTCCGTACGCCACTGCCCACTAAATTTGAATTTGTTTTCAGTCTTTCCTCCTAGTATAACTACAAATATTTCTTAAGTTTGAATAATCTGCTATTAACGATTTAGGAGATATGGATTTTATAATATGTCTATCTCGGCTCTTTTGCGTTTAAAGTGGCCCATACACAGGCGAGCATGTTGGCGCAAACATAGGCTTGCGCAAACTTTAGTCTTAGCGCATACACCGGCGAGCATGTTGGCGAGCCTCAGTTGCTTATTGGATTCCGCCATGGCAACAACTTGTGCTTGTCTGGTTTTATTTCCACTTGCACACATGATATGCCTTTTTTGCAATTGCAGGTTTCTTGCCTATCTCTAATTTTACTCGCCATGTTTCAGGCTTACTCTCATAGAGTTCGAGGAACTCTACCCAAAACTCCGATTTTATAAATCGTGACATTATTTACTTCTTCCAACGACTGCAGTTGAACAACTGAACACTGAAGTTTGCGCAAACATCACCATACACGTGAAAACATACGCCAACACCAACATGTTGGCGCTGAAAACTCAAAATATTTTGATTTTTGGGCGAGCATGTTTGTGCAAACGGCCAACAATGCCATACACGAGCGAATTGGCTTGCGCAAACCCATGTTTGCGCCAACATGCTCGCCTGTGTATGGGCCCTATCAGATGCATTACTTTTCCCCCCACTCCCACACCCCTTGATCAATATTGACAATGTTTATGCAAATAGGCCTACTATCAGAGCTCTATAGAAATTCCAAGTTTCAGCTTCCTATCATAAGCGGTTGCTGAGATCTAGAAACCAAAATTTTCCGTCTAAAACGCTTCCCCCTCACACCCCCTACCCCTAAAAATTTGGTCACTTCAAGGAGCCGACCCCGTCTATTCGTAAAAAAATTAAAATTTAATATTTCAAAGCGTTTGGTAGCTTCGAGCCTTCAAACGATTTTGCGTACGGCGGACGCCGTATTCCAGCAAGAAACTGCAAATCGTATTTTTTCGTTAACCGTATCTTCTCGTTCATCGCATCTTATCGAGCTAGTCTGTTCAATAGTATATTTTATTAAGAAATAATTAAGTCAAATCAACCTTTTGAAGAGAGCAGTGACGTACACAATTTATTATCGCATCCTTTTTAAAGTGGTTCGAAGAATGTTTATTTTTATAAGTCAATTAGTTTAAAAGAAATATTCGTTTTAATGGTAAATCAACTTGAGACCTGAAGTTATTTGTGTCAAAGGTTAGGTCACGAAATTTTAATTGTATTGTGTTAACAAAATTTATTTTTGAAGGCCTCCCAAAATAAACAATGTTGTCTAAAACAGTTGCCAATAACATCATCTGTCCAGAGTGACCTCCAATCAAGTGCATGAATAATAAATTGATACTCACATGGAAGAGATTTTCGCATCGTTATGATAGTCACTATCAATTTGAGCCTAACAATAGCAGGCAAGGCTGGTCAAATTTATCAAAACCAAATGATGGCGATGGTTGAAGTATCGTTAGCCTTGCAGTTGTTCTACTCTTGATTAATTTAATTGAATTGAATCACGCGCGCATCCCCATCGGTCTGTAGATTTGATGAGAGGCGATATATCTTTTCCATCTATCCCATACTCATAGAACCGAAGAGCATTTATTTGTTCTATCGATTTCACATAATGAGGCAAATCCAATGTGTTGTAATGGATAGCCTGTCTTGTCCAGAACTGGACATAAATTCTAACACTTGATACCACATAAGGGAGGATTGACTAACAAAATTACAGCTTTAGAATATGAAGCAAGGGGTGATGTATTTACGATCCTGAATGTGACAAGTTGATGGTTTTGGTATGCTACTACGCCCGACAAAGCGGATAAGCACATTTCAGAAAAATGGGCGTCTTTCCTTGATGAGGAGTAGATGTAGATGATATGCCACAAAAGGACATTCGTAATCACCACAGTCCCACAATGGAGTTTATTTGAGGCATACAAGCTACTGAATTACTTGTATACCTTCCCTACTAGTTAGCAGCTATGGCAACAGGACAAAGTAGGAAAATGTCTTCCGTTGTGAACAAACATGATGAACTGAATACAGATGTACTTTTGATACAAAAATATGGAATTGCAGTTGTTTAGAAAGCGGGGTGAGTACCGACTGCGGTGATGGTTTTCCTTATTTCAAATAGAACAATAAACCCCAGAATTGATGCCACTACACTAAAGCTTCAGAGCTGTTTGCACCGTACTGAATCGACAAAAAGCAAGCAAGCAAGTGTCCCGGTTTAGTCCTTCCGCAATGCCTGAGGTCCTTTACCTGGTTTCTACTATTATTGTCTTGCTTTCCATCCCTGAACAAAACTAAAAAAATACTGGGTATTTTTTGTTTCACTCTCATGTTGCAATGTCGCATCGTATTGATTTCTTATTTTGCATGTTACCTTGAAGTGGAGGGAAATAGCATGCAGAATTGAAAAAGCACTTTTCTATTTACATACTTGTGGTGGTGGTTGCATATGCATTCGATAAACTTTTGTCCCAATTTATTGATGAGATTTTGGACGAAGGCGTTAATGATTAATGTATTTGGAATGGGATTTTTTTCCAATGATTAGCATATCGGGATTAAGTCTACAATTGATGATAGTGAGGGGAATCTATTTAGAAAGCCGTGATAGTCAATCAAGAGGCCAATCTGCAATCTAATCAGAATCATGCAGCTGATACACAGAGATGAAATTAATGTCAGCCTACAGCATAGTTATACCATCCGAGATAATGCCCATAAACGGAATACGATAGAAATGAGTTCGAACGAAATCATTCTAGAGTCCATTTATCTAGTATTCAATCGATATTGAGTTGAAAAACATTCAAAAAATCTTTACCATTATTTCTATTTTATTCTACTAATTAATTATCTATTTCTTTGCAGCTCTCGGTGGGAATTGAGAATGGCCTGCTAGAAACATATAATGCTGACTTTGAGCTTCAGTTTTCACACAATCTTCGGTACATTGTTGGTATGTGTCGAATCATACAGCGAAATGGCAAAGCAGGATTCGTTCAGTACAAGACGAGTAATGGTGTAAAAGCAACTGATACAAATTTCATGGAATTTTCGGGTCCTATTACTGGAATGGTTTATTTATTGAAAGATCCAAGGGATCCCCTACTTCATATCTACTTGTACGAATGTGAATCTATTGACGAGGTAAGTTTTGTTTCTTTTAAAAAAAAAAATTCCGCTTAAATATTTATTCTAATTTTTTTTTAAAATGGTTTTCATCCATTTATCAAAAAAAAAACGTTAACGGTTGCAGCATCCTGTTTCCATTGTATCGGTTTACCAAGAGCATTTTCGTAGAATATAATTTGCAATAGGTCAAAATAATATACATATTTCGAAAAGCAGTTCCCATAAAGACTTTTCATGTATGAGTTTCCTATTATATATAGTGTGAGGAGTAAGTTTCTGGTTTATATCTCATGAATGGATCATGTTAGAAAGTTGAAATTTTGGTAGGTAAATATAGACAACACAATTTGTTTGAATGCAGACTAATGATGTATTGTCGTGTGGAGTAAAAGTCAGATATTTCATTTGCGCTAACTAGTGAAATGACTAAAAGTTCGCGTGACGACTGGAAGGTTTGTGCAAAGGCGGGCCCAACTGCGGCTTAATTTCTTGTAAATGATTTGCCGAAACTCGCAGTTTGCCTAACCAGTTGATGTGACTTCTTTGTTTAATATATCGTAAAGTCTCAAGTCGTTTGAGGAGAACAACAAGTAGGTACTCTGTAGAAATTTTCATTGCTGCTACATTAAATTTAAATTTAAATTTAAAGTTTCAAAGTTCATTCAACTCACCTTTCTTTCTAAACTATAAAAAAACATACCCAGTCAGTGCGACTCGATTAACCTCGATTGAAGGAGTCACTTACCACCGCATTATAAGGACCCAAAAAAACTCCGTTTAAATTCCTAGTAGAAGCGAAGTTTTGGGCGGTTCTTTTAGTCTTGTATTTTCGACTAATATGAAAATAAGTATGTATAGGAAAATAAAAGGTGGACGGACTTCGCCTAGTTAATTTGGATATAGAAGTATACATGGTATATAGCTTTTGTTGGTAATCTTCCAATACCGTGAGAAGTTGCAATTTTTTTTTCTAGTTCTGAATATGTACAAGCCCACGCCACCTTGCTCCAAGGAATTTATGACCGCACCCTTTTAAACCACTGCACGAAAGCCTTACGGTTGGGAAATTAGAACATCGAGAACAGTACTATATTCTCGTAGTCGCAAGTAGTTTCGGAGAATGAAGAAGCCAATCGTAGCAAAAAACCTTGAAAATTTTCTTTTAATGATTGTTACCTAGTGATGTCTGAAAGTATATTATTATGTACATGTTTTTCTACGAATCGGTCTGTTTGTAAACAAATTCCGAAATTCATCTGCTCTATATTTTTAATTAAAGCTACTGTTCGGAGTTGATCTTTTGTTTGAAACAACACCATTTGTCAATAATTAAATTAAATGCTTAAATGCTTTTGATCAATATTTCAAGTTGGTTATACTGTTGTATTGTCTCCATGTATTTGCACCCGAAATAGATATAAGATACTGGCTCAGTACATCTGAAAAACAAGAGCAACGTTTTGAATAAATTCACAACATAGCATGCTTGTGGCTATTTGCCAAGTTGACTTCAGTGATTTGCGCAATCGCATGATGAATAAATGATTTTGTTGTTAAATAATAACAATATAATTGATATTTTTTTTCTTATCTAGTTGTAGGGTTGGCAGAACCACCTATAATATGTATATGGATGAAAGAAAGCTTTTGTATGTTTACCAACCTACCGTAAACAGGAAACTGATATGTTTAGATAGACTTAGGACTTAACTTTATTAGACATGCTGCTATGCCCTCTTCCTTCCTGATAATAACCTTTATGAATGCGTCCTATTTATAAAAAAGTTTTAAATCAGTGTCTATATCCTGTTACTATGTATATCCTAAAATAATAAATCATAATATTTTTTAATAACACTTCCTTAAAAACATTTTTTAATAGTTGCGTACAGTATGGTTGACAAGGTAATTTTTAAAAGAAATAATATTAATATTATTATATTATTATATTAATATTTTTTCTTTCTAAAATAAACCAACACGAAATAAAAAAAATTGTTTCGATGGCTGTAACACTCGTACAACTCTATTTTTTATTTACATATGCTCATGTAATCCCACTTTACGCTTCCAAATGAACTTGTCGTATCGATAGGCTCATTCATTGAATTATCCTTAAGTATGATGTCAATTCTATATTGCCCTTGGTATACTATTACATTTTTATTTGTTTGTTTGTTTATCGAGCGTGGTGGTGGTTATTGTGGTTGGGTATTCTTGTATAATATAAGAATTACATTCAAGTTTCCTTACAATACAGCAACTGAGCTTGCCGGGACTATATGATTGACATCCGTCTTCAAACTATCGTTGTTCAAACTGTCCTTCTATACTGCTTCTTATTAAAAAAATGATAAGGTAGAGATGAGTCGTTCACGAGTGAACTGTTCCAAAAGAACAGTGAAATGAAGTAATTCACTCCTTTTGGTGAACTCTTTTTTGGTCATCTCCTGATCTTTATTTTTTTTGCTCATTTCTTCTAGATCTACTGACCCTTTTTTTTGCCTAGTATTATTTTCGAGTTCGATTATAACAAGAATATCCGTGTTCTTATAATTTTTCGCAGAAAAATTTTCGACCGAATTCGCTGGCAACACCATTTATCGTGTCTTTTAAACACGCAAAGATATATAAACATTTTTTGTATTTTATTTATATTTCTACTATAACTAAATGATCGGATCGCGAGAAATCGTAGAATATGTCGCACTTGCTTGTACAACGTCCGTTCGTTCGTTATATCGAATCAGTCGAGTTGAGGGTCTCCAACCAACGAACGGCATCTTAAAATATCTGAAAAAATAAAAATAATAAATTGAGAATTGTCTGTGATTATATATCGACGATCGTGATCAGTGATACTGTAACTTTGCATGTTACTAAAATTATTGTTTATTATTAAAAGTAAAAAAAGTTTTGTATTATGTGCGCGGTGTGAAAATGATCGCACGTCCCATTTAATTCACACGTAATGAAAATAACGATATTTTGCCAATGATTACCTGCTGATGGATCGTGAGATCAGTGCGCGTTAAATTTTATTTAACTACTCAACATAATTAAGTTTGTTTAGTCAATTTGAAACTATTTAGTTTGCTGTTTTTTTAATTTTTTTTTTAGTTTTAATAGTGATCGTGTACTTATTGCACTTTCAAGGCACATTAACAGAATGAGTGTAGTAAAACAGTTGTAATGATCAATTGATCAGTGAAATTGAAAAGTTGTGTGGAAAGAAATTAATTTTCAACCGAAAGAAAAAGTTTTGTTATTATCTATCGCTAAGAAGGAGAACGAGAATGTTTACAGTACCTTTTCATCGAGACAATATCCTTGTCCAATCAATCAGCGACGCATCTGCGCTTAACAACAACAAAGTCGTACGTAAATTACTGTTTAGTTTCTCTCTATAAACTTTATTTTATAGACTTAGCCAGAAGAAGGCTAGACCTCATCTTAATTTCTTTAAAATTACGATCATACGATCGTTTTGTCTCTGTCTGTATTGATCGCTGAAAATCAATCGATAAATTTATGTTTGAAAGAAATTCAAATTGGTTTTTCTGTCTGATTTTTTTTTAATTTATATTCAAATACTTGTTTGATTATTATGTGTTGCGATTGAGCCATCTGTACCACTTGCTCTTGGGATACCCTTGGGACTTACGATAATATTTTTTCAGCTAAATATTTATTAATCGGCAAGTTACATGTTTGTTATTTTAGGTGCTTTTTTTGTTACAATGCATTGGGAATTTATCGAAATATGATAAATAACTGATTTGTGGAGTGTTAGTACACGAAATGAAACATGACTATGTTATTTTGGTGTCTCTAGAGGTTTGAGTTATAAAAATAATCATTAAAATAAAACCACTTTTTTGTTAGACATTAAAAAATACAGTAAAGAACTTTATCGAATTTCTCATTTTTGTACTAGTAATAAATGTGAACATAGCAATCTAGCAAACTTCTTCCATGTTATGCTCATCGGAAGAGTTTTTATTTTACACAAATATAAATCAAGGTTGCGTCGTAGATCAACAACTATCTGCATTGAGACAGCAGCCACTCGGCTACTCTAGCCCAAATTTGGATAGTAGTGTACCTACTATTTGTGATTGAATCAAAGTTCTAGAATTAAATTCAGTCAGTAGGTTCATCTAGAGTCACTGTATAAGAACTAACACAAACATCCATTATCATGAGTACGGACAATGACCACTTTTGGTACATATTTAGTAGTCTAAAAATCTGCGAATTTAAAAAATCGCAGGTTTCTTAAATGGCATAGCTTTAGTGTGTATACGTGTAGCAGATGGATTTTGATTGACGTTTCACGGAATCGAGATATGTCTCATGAAATGTCAACTAAATACAGCGTTTATGTACTTGGAGATCCTTAAAATGAAAAATCGAGCCAACTGCAAAAAAAATTCAAATGTACTGGTTTCAAATGAAACACACATAGTCCGTACTCAAGATTATTGTGTTTAAGGCCTTGGAAGAATTATTTTGACTTGAAAAAGTCAAAATAATTGAAAGGAGAAAGAAGGTTCGGGACAGAAGGGCCAATTCCACCTAAAGCCTAGTACTGTGTTCAGCGAAACGAACACGAACGAAAAAGTCACCTTCGAAGCGGAGTGAAATATTCTACACCGTTCGCTACTAGATGTCATTGATAAAAACACGCGCGAAATTTGAAAATATTAAAAAAATGTCAAGTAATTACTATTCCGGCACATAACACAACAAAATATTGCTCACACAAAATTTCCCGAGCACCAACTCACTGAATTGACAGCGAACTATTGAAAATTTTGAGTTGTCAATTATTTCGCTTGGTAAACAGCCTCCGGTACCATTAAAAACGAAACGAAATCGACACGAGCGCCATCTAATAGTGACTACGGCAAATGTCTATTCCGTCCACGAACACAGTACTGCAAAACGAACGAAATATTTCGTCGGTGAGATGTCAACGAAAATTTCATTTTTTTTATATGAACTTTGACAGTTCGTTTCGTTTCGCTCGGAGCACAGTACTAGGCTTAAGTCCGAATTGGTGGCTGAGTTCAGCTGGTGCGACGCTCTTGCTGGCGGCCGGGACTAGCTACGGCAGTGTGGGGGGGGGGGGGGGTACTTGCTCAAACTCAGGCAAAAAAAATGTAAGCGCCGACTTATCCAAGGGTAGGTAAAAATTGGGATTATTTTCCCAATTGGTCGTGAAAGACCAAGAAGCGGTTGGATGGCGCGGCTCCGCGATTTGTCAGGGCGCTCTGGTGTTAATAGCGCCCTGCTCTGCCCACCCTACCTCAGCCACGACTGTCCTTAAACCTTTTTCGCGTCGTGGCCCCTTTTTGAGGTTCGGGGCAAAAGGAGCTAAACGCTCGGGCTCATTATTTAATCTGGCCTTCTAGCCTTGCATTATATCTTGACCAAATGAAACGAAACGCATAATAGGCTACAACAAAACAAATCATAAACCCGAAAATCAAAAAAAAATTTATAGAGGAGATAAATAGAAATGAAACAAATAAATATTAAAAAAAATTAATAACAACTCACCCCATTGACAAATGGATGTTTGTGTTAGTTCGTATGAAGTGACTCTAGTATGAAGTGACTCTAGGTTCATCCATCTCCAATTTCATTCCCAAGTGACTGTTTTCATGTCTGCTATGCAAATTAAAAAACATGTCTTTTCGCTTATCAATGATATTTACTGTTTTATGATGCATCTTAATTTATAAAAATAAAAATAAATAATTTATTTAAAAAGGAGTTGTTTGTTAAAAGATGGCATACACCCATGCGGCCAAATATTTGACAATGTGCATAGAGTTTTAATACATACGCTTAATGAATTGCGAAAATTTGTATTCTCTAGCCGCTGTATTTCAATTTAAAAGACGAAGTTGTGTGTAGCTTGTTTTGGAAATTTTATTTTTTAAAAGTTGGTATAGAATGTTTTCAAAGAGTGGTAAAATAATTTATTAATTTTTCCGAGTAAGCGAGCCTGCACAAAAATGATCATAATTGTATAGAATCCTTTCGTTTCGCAAAGATCTAGGTATCTCCTTTTTTACAATAGTTCGGAATATTATAAACATATACATACATAGGTATAAAACTCCATGAAATTTTTAAACTCTCCCACAACGAATGATTTGTATAAATGTTTGTTTAATGTCATCAAAGTTTAAAATTAGATCAGTCACCCAGTTATCTGATGATCAGCACATAAGAAATCTGTTTGAAATCTTTTTCACTGGCAATGTCCCGATCATCGCATCAAAGTGTGTTAATCGAGTGCATCATAGAACCTAAGGCGTAAGTTGAAAAGCTTTAGACTTTCTAGCGTCTCAAGAGTTGATAGTTTTTAGGAATTTTTTAATTAATTTTGGCAATTGTTCAAGTTTTTTTGTTTAAAAAAGGACCCATACAATATTCTCTGCCAAAAATACAAATCGCACAGATTCGTAAGCGATCAGCACGTTTTACCTGTTTGTATTCTTGGACGGCCTTTATTACACAAAGATACGGAGTAGTTTTTTTTGGGATGCATTGTTAGTTTTTGACGAAACGATTACGGTTTTGGGATTATGGCACGAATTGTACAGGTTGATTGCATCATGATCGTTGATCGCTGATCACGTGGTAGTACACGTGACCAGCGATTGGTGATCGATGTTTATTGGCAAAATAAATTGAAGTACAATTGGCTTAATGATAATGCGAAGTGAATTTTATTTTTAAAGATTGTATGTATCCAAAATCGGCACAATCAAGAAATTTTAAAAATAACTCGATGGTCGTCATGGATGTATACTTTGCAATGGAATAAATCCTGAAGATCACTCGAACTAACAGGACACTAAGGGCCATTATTACGATCTTCTGTTAAATTCTAACTGAAAGTTTTGTATGAAAATCTGTCAGTTAAAGATCCAGTTAGAACGTAACTGAGCATCGTAGGAACGGGTCATACTGTATGAAAAGCTATAAATTTTCAAATCCTATATGACTCCTTCTGGTGCACATGATTCATTATAACCCACAAGGCTAGAGTTTTCGTTTTTATATACTTATGATTGACCTGTACAGTCAAAAGACATGAAAGAAGCCCTTCTATGGTATATAATTTTCCTCTTTAGACTTTCCTACGAAATTTCCTTTTTGTTGGACAGAATATGTACAAGATTTGATTTGAAGGATTTCTACTTTTGATACGCTCGTGGAAACTTATTTACAAATAAGATCTGTTTAAATTTCCCATTGATATTCTCTTGTAATGATCGCGAAATCAATTAAAACGATAAGCGCATTGCCATTGCATGTAATTAATTTTATTGTGGCGCTTATCAGACGAGAAGATCAAACATGGCGGAGCGCAGAATAGGTTATAAATAACATTATTTTGGTTTGACTAAATTACCCAAGCGTAGTTTCCATGTTAATCATTAAAAAAACTCAAATCGATAGGAATATTAGCACTGAGAACTGCACGAAAACTTCTCCTTTTGTTTTTTTATTGTTAGCTTGTTGATTTTGGCGGTCATCCAAATGCCGCATGAAATAAATAAGATGTCCGTAGCTTATGTAAAATTGAGATGAAAAAAAAACCGCAATGGGTAGCACTTTCTTTACGCAAGCCTTTCAATACGATGACTCGCTGGTCAAAATTTATCTTGTTATCAGAAAAAATATCGTGTATTTGTTGGGTTACTAGGAAGAAGTTGGCACGATCTCCGATCCAAAAAGAAGATCACTCAAACTTATTTGTTTTATCACCGTGCCGGTTGGACATCTGAGCGGAAACATGCTCAGGATTTAAAATAAAAATATAGTCAGACTACTTGGCGACAAAACTTTCTGTTGCTGTGCGTCTTGATTTCGCTTTAGAATGTGATCCAGCTAATCCTGTTTCTAGATTCTTAACATATTACAATAAAAACTCAAAACGTTTGAAGAAAACTGAAAGATTAATCACACCTTAGCACAGGTCTCCTTATCTACGTCATAACTTTTCCTTCGTCGCCTATCCTCGGCAGATGAGCCCGCTTATCAGGGACTTACAGTTGATGGGATATGCGGACAACATCTTAATTTGCGCAAATTTGAGAAAGTCCTCTGCGACCTTATGCAACATGGACTGTAAATAGCCAGTTTTTAAGTACAACAGTTAAATGCAGTTAAAAGTACGAGTCATATTAAAAACTTACATCATCCATTAAATGTATCTAAATAATATATAATTTTAATAAATTATTCCTAAGTACTTTTGAAGTTGTTTATTATAATAATTTCCCTTCACTCATTAAATTAATTAAATAATTTGTAGTTACTCCGTTTGCGCGCATTTGTTCGTTGAGTTTATTAAAAACAATGTCGAGGTGTGTGCGAAAGCTTTTAGTAAAAAAATTCTATCCACCTCTTCGACTGCTCTTTAATTCAATTAATAAATTTCTATTTGTGTTTCCAAATAAAACTGATCTGCGTGAATATACTGGCTAAAATCTTAGTACATTACGTACTACTCAAATTGTTCATCTATAAAGAAATGTGTTTATTTTATCCTAAATCTGAATTTTTTCGTATCCACCTAATAACTACGCAAATCTTTTAATTTCCAAACTGAAATTAACCACAGCGTATTTCGAAGAACTAAGAAGCATTAATATAGTGATCGATGTTTGGATAAAACTCGCTTGTATTTTCTTGCAAGAAGTAATCGCTTTCCGAACCATGTGTATAGGTATTATAGAATGTTTTTTATGCCAAAAACTTTTAGCTAGCTTGAACAATGGATCTTGTAAAATCTCAAGTATAATAAAATGCGAGTCCAAGGATGTTTGTGAATAAGGATACATCGTTGTTTACGTTATTAGGGAGGGACTTCACTTGGCTGTGTTTCGGAAAAAAAAAAAATCAATTTCACAGCTTTTCATTGCAGACGTGATATGTGTAATAAAACAAAGCTACACCTGACCCGAGTTCCGAGGTAGGTACTCCTACTCCTTCGAATACTTGTGTCGGTTCACACTACACACAGTCTTAGGATTTTATAAAGTGCCTTTAAAGTTTACATAATATTTACACGCAACAAATGTTGAGCTTCTCGTAAAACCTGACGTAAGCAATTATCGATCTCGAATCATCAATATGGTGTTTGAACAAAAATTAAAGAGATACTGCAGAGAACGAGAGCACAATTTTATAACGAAACGATTTTCAATAAGTTTTACATTTTTCGGTCCATTCGTTTGGAAGAAGAGACGACGTGCAGGTGGCATTAATTTGGTAAATGGATTTCCTTTTTATGATTTTACCTTCGTTCGTTATTCCATTCAAGGATGGTGATAAAATTGATATTGATTGAGTGTGGGATAATAGGATTATTTATTTATTTCATTTCTCATTTCCTTTATATTCTGGAGGAAATTACCATCCATACATTTTTGACTGAAAATTTGGACATGAGAAATCTGTACGAAAGATAACTGCAGCGTTTGCTCACAACAGAACGAAACAGTTTCGTGAGGATGTTTCAATTTCAGTCGAGTTTTTGCAGCAATTCATAAGCATGGACCAAACATGTGTCCATCACTCCTGAGACGAAGGAACAGTCAAAACAATAGACTAACAGGGGAGAATCGGCTTCAAAGACGAAGAAGGTATTTGCAGGCAAAGGTCATGGCACCAGTTTTTTGGGATGTGCGTGTGGGAAATTCTCATTGATTATCTTGAAAAAGGAAAACTAATTAACGAAAGAAAATGTTCTTGTTTTTTTTTGGCCCTGTGAGCTCACTGGGCACAAAAAATTGCTCTAAACTAGCCTCATATGTGATTATACGTAGGTATCGAACTCATTTTTATTTTCACGGACGATTTTTTTATTTTTCTTAATAATGTTTTTTTTATGAGAGCTTATTCTACTCCCTGTTGCTTTCATATCATGAACGCCTTGTTCTACAAAGCTCAATTTGGAACAAATATACAGTACCTGGCCAACGAATTATACTCAAAGCATTTTTCTTCGAAATGTAACAATAACGACCACAGGTAAAAGTCCCTTGTGGGTATTTCCATATTTTAAGAGCAGTAAATACCCTGGCTGTTGTGCTATGCATTTATTACCTTGTTTTTATTGTCTTAAGTCCTGTTATTCGAGTGAAATTTAGAGGTACTCTTATGGTGGACATTTTAAAATTTTCGTTCTGTATATAATCCAGTATTAAAAGGTCCTTTGAACATTTAAATGGTTCTTGTGAGTGAATACAGTGTACGAATACGATTTTAACAGACATTTCGGTAAAAACTTCAAAGTAATAATTTTTTAACAGTGTTTAGTGTGTTGTAGTTAAAATTCGGGCATAATGGGGAAAAAAAGGACATTTCTAGTGACACAAAACAAATTGTGGCAAATTTACTGAAGAAAAAGACTTTTTCGCAACGGAAAATTGCTGAAATGTGCAATATTTCACAATCGACAGTAAGAAATATAAAAAAATGCTAGAAAAGGGAGTAGATGTTCGATTGGACACGAGGAGGCATTGTAAAGGTGTCCGAAAAACAACACCACGGGCTGACAGGAAGGTTGTTTCAATTGTTGAAAGGAACAGAAAGGCTCCAATAAAAGTGGTCCATAAAATGGTTTCGGATCAGGGCGTTGAAATTTCAGAGCGCACTCTAAGACGTCGGATGAAAGAAGCACATTTGGACTGCAGGAGGATAACTAAAAAACCGAAGTTAACTCCTGCAATGATAAGGAAAGGACTGGCTTGGGCAAAGACGCATAAGCACTTCTCAACATCTGATTGGCAAAATGTAAGCATAATTTTTTTTTTTTTTTTAAATCAAGGATATTAAATATTTGGAATTGAAAAATCTCGTAGGTTTGCTTTTCTGATGAATGCCGGATCGAAGTGACTGACGAGCAAGCAATTTATGTAAGAAGGAGACCAGGTGAAAGATTGTTGCCTGGATGTGTTGAGCAAAGGGTAAAGCATCCAATAGCGGTGATGATATGGGGTGTGATCTCTGGGAAAGGACTCGGAGCCTTACATTTTGTCGAAGGTACCATGAACTCCGAACAGTATCTGAGAGTGCTCAAGGATGTTTTTCTTCCTCAAGTGGCAAATTGGTTCGAAGAAAAGGACCAATTTATCTTCATGCAGGATGGCGCACCCTGCCACACTGCTAAATGTGTGACAAAATTCTGTAGCGAAAATAGAATAAAAGTTTTACCATGGCTAGGGAATTCCCCGGACATGAATCCCATCGAGAACGTATGGGCAGTATTAAAAAAACAAGTTTCAAAAAAAAGTAATCGTAATAAAGAAGATTTAATCAATTCTATTAAAGAAATATGGTTTCATGATGATCTAATCAAAAAAACTGCAGAAAATAGCATAAAAAGTATGAAAACTCGTGTAACAGATTTAGTCAAAAATCGAGGTAGTTGGACAAAATACTAATTTTAATTTGTATTTGAATGCCATTTTCTTTACTTCCTACATTAAATGAATTAATGAATATTAATAAAAACTAAAAAAAACAAAAGTATGCTGTATATTATTGTCAACTGAATAATTTTAAGGCTAATATGCTAATGATTGGTTTGAGTATAATTCGTTGGCCAGGTACTGTATAGGTATGTACTAATTTTCTTGCAGTATTTAAAAAATAGTTCTATTTCACCTTTACAAGGTCACAGACTTTTTTTATATAAAAGAATAAAACCCAAAAGGGACCAGGGTGTGTTAGCTGTATCATCGTTTTCGTTTTTCTAATTTTAAGGCAATAACTTGTACATCACCTGTTTAGGAACTACAGTATTTTCAGCTCGACTGTAACAAAAGCTGTGCAATTAATTTTGCGACCTTAATGCTGACGTACATTTGCAATATTCATCATGTTGAGCTTATTGTTACTTACTTAAATACAAGTCATACGCATTCAATTAAAATCATTTCTGTAAACAAGATATTATCACTCGTCACTCGACCATTGAACTGCGACCTAGAAAATATAAAACTTGATTGAGTTCGATATATTTTTATAACGATAATAACAAGTTACTCTACTCGAACCGTAGTGATTAATAGTCTACAGTCAAGGTAGGAAAGCGAACTAATAGAGTTCGGTTCCACACTGCCTAGTCCAAGAAGTTAAGCCACGAGTTAGGTTTGCTGTGAACCTGCCGAACAATTTGGTAAACTTAAACATTACATGACAAATTGACAATATCATTAGGAAGCAACAACCCTCCAATGTTATCTGGCCTGGCACCCTCTCATTACATGACGATGATATCAGAGATCAAGGTTTTCCGAATAGCATAGGTTGATTTTAGATAGGCGGATAATTCGGAATAACAATTTTGGCGACAAATCAACTAACGTTGAACTTGAGCGAGCATCGTCAAAGTCACACGAAAGCGGCATAATATCTAAAATTATATTTTTTTTAAATACATCCTTAATTTATAGTTAGTGTAGTGAGTCGGACACCTATAGATATGCAAATGTTTTGCATCCGTTTAATTTCAAATTACTACTTATTATGAAAAACTTGTTTACATTGTTTTGTATTAATAATTTCAAGGTTGTTTCGCACAGGCTATAGATTTTAATAATATATTTTAAAAAAGATTTTGTTTGTTAGAAAATTGTTAGCTGTCGATACGAGAGATTTTTCGCTTCGATGGTGTGGTAAAAGTGGGTATTTTATTCCATCGAAATGGTGAGCATTTCCTTGATTCAACAGAGCTATTAATCGAAATTTCTCTAAAGGAAATAGGAAGTCTATTCTTGAGTCAAGCAAATTATTGCTACCCGAATTCAGGAAACTCTGTCCTTGAAGGGATTACACATAATTCAGAGTGTTGTTGAAAGTACTCCAAAAATAATTTGAGCTGAAAATTACTTTAAATTTAGTTGTTAGTAATTAGCTATCACTCACTTGCTCTTTATATTTACTACAGATGACTGAACTAATGCAGCAGATGCGTGATCCCGTACACACATTAGGCGGTTCCGTGGGAAATATCCCGCAAACGTTTGTTGCCTCGGAGCTATCATTACAGAAGGCACTACGTGGTAACGGTCTGCAATCAACACCCGCATCACATTTGAAATTATCGGAAGCTGTTCGTAATGCACAGCACGATGCTAGTCCTAATCTTGCTTCATCGAAAATGTCGGCATCGAAAAGCTATACTCACGGTTTAAGCAATTCAGCTGGAACTGTAAGTAATTTTTTTCTGGCTGGCACGCTTTATAGCTGATAAAAATGTTGGTATTGATCGTTGCAGGTACATATACCAACAAGCACGTCAGCATCTGCAAATCTATCACTGCTCAGCGATATTTCACCAAATCATTCACATTTTTTCGAAGTGATGTACGTCGGGAAAATACGTGTATCGCATAAACGAGTCCCATTCACATTTATTGATGATGCACTGCCCAAATTTAAGGCTTATGATGCTCAACGGTCGCGACTTCTACATGACGTGCCCGGTTATCGGAAACCATCGTTATCCAGCGATTGTGGATCATTTGAATATCTCACAAATACCAAAGAGGAATCCGAACAAGATGAAGAACAGGACTCTAATCAGCATGAATCATCAAATCATAGTGATGAATTGAAAATTGTCGAGGATAATGACAGTGAAAAGAGGAATACATTAAAACAACATACCGACGATAAGGAGAATCAATCCCCGAAACGATTGCTTCGAGGTCAAAGTCAAATCGTTCTTCCAGTAAAACAAGAGTAAGTCTCCTTTCGAGCTTAGTGCCAATTGCATAGAATTACGAGTTTTACTTTATAAATTTTTCAACATCTATTATATTTCATTTATTTAGTGGAACTGCTCTACCAGTACCACCAATACCACCGCCGCGACCACCATCTCCACCTAAAATTATAGAGTCGTGAGTAATTTAGTCCCGCGTGTTTTTTCTTTTGGTTTTCCATATCTGTTCCAGTTTTTTGTAGAGTTTTCATTAGTAGCATGACAAGCCGTTATTTTATTATATCCCTGGTTTTCTGGTATTATTTTCTAGTTTAAGTAGCTGCCCATACAAATTGTGCACAATGTACACATTTCGTTTTGTAATTGCACTTTTCACTGAGTTTTATTTTGTTTTATTCTAGACTAGAATTTCAGACTTTTAAGTTACTGAAAGAGGAATTTGCATGTTGATCTGATTGCTTTATGCAATGAAAACTAACGATTTGCTTTCTCTATCCACAAATGTTGGAACATGAACATTGAACATTAAATTTAGTTTAGTTTTTGTTGAGGATATAATTCCATAAGCTATTATATTATATTCTTTTTGATACAATTAATTAGCGCGTACACTGCCCTTAGTTACTTGAGCTCTTGTTATTACTTAAAATGTACGTACTTATGTTATTGCAGCGTTCCGAAGCAACGTGATCGATCGGCATCGATCGGGTGCATTCCACAAGTCGAACAAAATCGCACAATGGTCTTCCTGGTCGGAAGATCAGATCTACGCTTAATATCGCCGGATCGAAAGCAAGTTCTACTCTATAAGGACTTTAAAGATGTAGCAAGTTGCGCTCAAGGGCATAAAAATGCCGATCATTTCGGGATAATATGTCGCGAAGCACACAACGAAGGATATATTGGCTACGTGTTCAAATGCCAATCAGATCATGTTGCCGATGATATTGTTGCAGCTATTTCCCAAGCATTCATTACATGTTCCGAACAGAAGAACAAGGAAAAATCGCAGATATTCTCGTGCGAGCACTGTCCAATGCTGTGGTATCATAAATTGTGTGCCGATGTCGACGGTCATTCGGATAAAAAGACACAGACAATCATATTTCGTCGAATTGAAACACTTTCGGACGAGGAACAAGATATTATTTGGGCGAAATATTACGGATCGGAAAAAATTAACAGTAACAATTTGTCGGAGCAAAACCAATTTTTAATGATGCTGCTACGCGCGCACTGTGAGTCAAGACAGCAACGACATGTTCACGACACGGCTGAAAACCGATCGGAATTTTTGAATCAGTATTTAGGTGGCAGTACGATCTTTATGAAAGCAAAACGATCGTTGACCAGCTCGTTCGATCATTTGCTGAAAAGAAAGGGAAGCAAAGACGATTTTACGCACAATGTTCGCGACATTCAGATCAAAGAATGCACTTCGGAAGGTAGTGGGAGTGGTGGCGAGGGTGAACATCAAATGAGACCACGTTCGAATACAATTGGATCGAGTCCGAATAATAAACCAAGTGCAGAACAATTGAAATCGCCGATGATGGATATGTAATATTGCAAAATAAACTACTCTGAATGAATGGAATAAATTGATTTTTTTTACAGCTTTTTAAAGGTTGGCAATAGTCCTAAAGAGAGTACAACGCATCAAGGATCGTGGCGCCAAGCAATTTTGAATAGTGTTGTGACTCCTTCGAAGACTGGCGAGAACGGAGTGGATGCAGAACTTTTATCTCCAATGCGTTTGTCACGTAAGTTTCTAACATCATTTTCAGATTTGAGATGGTCAGTTTGATTTTAATGATCTCTGCTCTTATAATTTTAGAACTAAAATACGGAAAACGAACCAAAGAAGAGCTTCGCGAACTGTGGAAAACCGCAATTCGCCAAACAATTTTGCTAGCCCGAATGGAAAAGGAAAATGCTCGTCTGCAGGCCAGACAGAACGAAAATGAAATGAAAAAAATTAAATTGGACTACGAAGAAATCACACCATGCGATAAACAGGCCGTCGAACAATGGGAAATGATAGTCGAGCGTGATTCATCAAAAATTGGCAACAAGAAAGATCCGAGAGTTTTGCTACAAGCAATCAAAACCGGTGTGCCACGTTCGAAACGTGGCGAAGTATGGGGCTTTCTGGCCGAACAATACTCAATGAATACAGCTCCAGTAGATATTAAACGGTTCCCGAACTACAATACTCCGTACGCTGTTCTGTTGAAAAATCTCACTGAACATCAGCATGCAATTTTCATCGATTTAGGACGAACGTTTCCCAATCATAAATATTACAAGGCGGCGCTTGGTGTGGGGCAGCTCTCGCTTTTTAATTTGCTAAAAGCCTATTCGATTCTCGATCCGGAGTTGGGCTATTGCCAAGGATTGGGTTTCATTTGTGGCATTCTTTTGCTGCATGTAAGTAGGAAACGTTTTGGATTATGATGGACTAATGGTAAACAATATTATTTTTCAGGCTGAAGAAGCTGAGGCATTCCAACTTCTCAAGCACTTGATGTTTAGGCGTCGAATGCGAACGAAATATCTTCCGGATATGAAAAAGTTTCAGCTTCAACTGTATCAACTGTCACGACTGGTGAAAGATCACCATCCAGAGTTGTACGATTGGCTTGATAAGAACGACGTGTCGCCAACCCTGTATGCAGCTCCTTGGATTCTCACAGTATTTAGCTCACAATTTCCGCTTGGATTTGTGGCACGCGTATTTGATATGCTGTTTTTGGAATCGTCCGAAGTTATATTTAAAATCGCTCTGTCTTTGCTCACTGTTCACAAAGATGAGCTGTTAGCACGTGACAATTTCGAGGATATTATGGACTACTTGAAAAATGTCGTTCCGAAAGTTGACTCGGAACACATGGAGCAAGTTATGAAATTGGTAATGAAGCTTAGATTCGGAGTAGTAACGAGTTTCTTTAAAACAAATTTCAATTTCAGGCCTTCAGTATGGAGCTTTCGAAGCAATTGGCTGAATATCAAGTTGAGTACAATGTCTTGCAGGAAGAACTGACGACAACAAATCATCACTTGGAATCTCTGAACAAGGAACGCTTGCACAATCAACACTTAGAAACACAACTACAATTCGCTCAATCCAGTATAGCACAACTGGAAAAAACTCGAAGCTCGCAACAATCACAAATAACATCACTCCAATCACAAGTACAAAGCTTAGAGATTGCGATTCAAGCCGTAGGCCGATATGTTTCCCATCTAGTCGATCGGAATCACGAAATCGATCTACCAGCCGATGTACGTAGGATTATTCAGCAAGTCGAAGATATCGAAAAGCAACGAAAAAAACCAATTTTCGTTGAGCGCAAGATCGGCAAGTCGATCTCGATGAACAGTCAAATGGGCTTCCCTTTGAAAGTATTAGAAGAGGAGGCCGAAGGATCGCCAGTAAAAAAGAAGAATTCATATTTCGAGCACACATACGAGCAACTCCGTCAACAGAAAATCAACAATCGACCGAATCGGTTAATCGATCTTCCAACAGATTCCAATCAGCTGAAAAGAGATGACATCAAACTACCCGAGCACGTCGAAAAGCTGATAAACAGTATGAAGAGTCCGGTTGAGCTGGACAGTGGAGTCGGGACGCCATCGAGTCCACCGGAAAAACAAGTTGCAGTCGTAGTGGCCGAAAGTACTAGGAAATTTGACGAACCCACTTTAAATGTGATCATAACAAAATCGGAAGATATGCACCCGTTGAGCATGTGTGGCGATGTAAATTTCCGATTTAATGGAACGACACAATTGAAATCGATTCGGCCCGTGCACTCTCGGCCGTCGGGATTACGTACGTCCAGTACCGAGGAGAGCGAACCGCCCGCTAAGACCGGCCGAAGCTAACGTTTCTGATTCATCACGAAGTTTATTGAAGGAGTATTCTAAATTAAATGACTTATCTTTAACTAAGTAACAAGATAAAATTCACAATGCCATGCCGCGCAGCCATAATTTAGGAACAGACAAATTTTTCACTAGTTTTAGAACTATGTATTTTTATTTTATATGATTTTAATTATTTAAAAAAATAGCTTGTGAAAAAATAGATTTATGACCTCCCACTCACTCTTAATTATTTAATTAGTACTATTTTTTATCCTACACTTTTTATGAACATTTTAATTTTTCAAAGACAGCAACTCGGTACAATTGGGTCCGAAGAGTAACACCACCGATAAATAGTCAAAGTGTAGAAGAGGCGCAAGATATATGCAAGCAATTCCAGGCATTCCTTATTTTTCGCCTTTTTGTGGGATTCGCTATATAGCCCTTTGTAAAAAAGTTCGCCTACGAAAAGTGATCGATCGTTAGGCAGAAAATTGCACTTTCGTCCACCAATGTCTTTAACGCATCTTGGTGATATTCCGGCCAGAGGTTATCTCTAACAACGATCTTTGGAGGACGACTCGTGAGATGATGGTCAGTGACAAAAGTCGCAATAGATTGGGCCGAGGAAGCCAGAGTAACACCAAACGATCCGGCATGTAACCAACAAGGAAGACGTCTATAGGAAATTTGAGGGGTAAATAACTCCTGGCTGCTGGTACAAGCTAGTGCCCAGTATCACCGCTGCCTTTTGATCGCATCGGGTCATGCAAGAGGGGATTCGGTAAATACAAGTTGGTGTACTTAGCCAAAAGATCCAATGTTATTAAATACAATCGACCTGCACGGAAATAAGACGAATCGTAGCACATAATCCAACCTGTGTGTTCTTTTATTTAAATCGTAAATCTTCCGCTATGTTAATAAGATCACAAAATTGAGTTAGATTTGATCGACATCGGGTGTTGTGATGAAGTCCATCGCATTAGCTGAATGCGAGGACCCCAAAGGACAATGGACAGGTTTACGGATCAGGGTGTCCTCCTGTGTAGTTATGGTTTTGGTTAAACTATTCGACAATCTTAAAAATTAAAGTTTCAACTAAAATCAAAGGGATTAGAATAAAATAAGATAAATAGGGGTAAAGATTTTTATAATCAATCTATCGTCTTAACAAATATGTACTATAAATTATGGTTCGGTTAACGGGGAGCACAATGGACGAACAATAACGTCTAAGTAAAGGAGGATGACATCATCACCAATCCATCTTCTTTTTCTTCTTCTACATCTTTCTTCTGAAATTTCTCAAACAGACTATCGGCGTGTAAGACAAACGGTAGCGTCGTCTTCTGGTAATAGTCCGACATCAGCTCGATGTTATTGATGACCGTGTCGAGGAGATGCGATTTCTCGCACAATATTCCCGGTGCTTCGTTGTTCAGTGGATTGAAGTGAACGTGAAAATGATAGAACGAAGGCTGGTAATGAACGTACGCTCGAATTTGATCGCTTTTGATTTTGTACTTGTTTTCGATCACTTTCAGTCCTTCGGCTCGAATATTTCGCAAGAGCGGCAAATGTGTTTCGTTTAAATCGCGTAGGGACTTTACATTCCGATTACGTATAATGGCCAGGGCATAGAAAGTTTCGAGCGTGTGACCGTCCCATTTCAAGTCGGGCAATAGAATGAATCCGGTATCGGGATCGTTGTCCTCGAATATGATTCGTTCCGCTTCTTTCTTGTGATCCAGAATATTGTAGACCCACTGCAAATTAAATAGGAGAAAAGGTTACCTTAGATTGTGTTTGTGATGACGAAACTTACATCCAGAGTGAATTGAGTTGATTTGATGTGGGGCTCGGTAATTTTTTTGTATAGTTCAGCCGTTTCGTTTATCAAATAATTTTCCTGTATGGAGTACTTGTCGATGTGCTTTTGAGTTGCCGGGTAAATTACCGTCACTTTAACAGCTGAAATGATAATCGCAAGATTTGAGCATTCGAGTAAAGTAAGCGGGCTTTGACCTACCATTGATATCGTTCGGCGGTAAGCCCCGAAAATTCCCATAAATATTATTTATGAATTCCGTTTTAAAGGTTGTCCTGCTCGAAAAGTAACTGCTTTCGGAATTTTCAACATTATCGGTGGTGAATGCCGTCTTTTCCAGAATTACAAGCGCTTGATCGGTTTGTGAGATGACCGGGAAGGAGCCAAGTGCGACGATTAATTTACACTTTGTATTATTGTTTAAAATCCTTGCGGTTTGGAATGTGGATAAGTCGTACGTAGGCTGGAGTACAACATCGTCTTTATCAGCCATCGTTGCTTTATTAGTGAAAATCGACTGTAGTTTAGTTTCAGTTAAACTAGTAAAAAACACAGAACCAAAGTTACAAGAAAACTACTTGAGTACAACCCGGCGCGATTTCTTCTTCTTTACGTTTGTGCCTGACTGTGGTTATAAGCTCTATCTAAACTTTTCACCATGTTTGCTCACAGGGGTTGTATAGAAATTTGGGCGGGACGTTTGAATGGTAGAGAAACTTTAATAGTCCTGAACAATCGAAAGTATGGAACCTTGACCAAAAAAATTGCAAACTACATTTTGATGTACTGCAGAAGAACCAGATAAATCTTCGCAGAATAGGCCGAATTGGCTTTATTTATCCGTGTGAAATAAACAACAGTCAAGCTGGTTGGACAGGAACTGATTCAATGCACAATGACGCAAGTTACAAGGATGGTATTTCACATAAAAATCTTTTACATACATTCATCATTACACTTCTGCAATCATATCCTTTCCCTTTAATCCTTGCAAAATATTACTGGCTGTAATGCGAGACATTTCGATTCTTGTGTTAACATCGGCACTTCCGATATGCGGAAGAATGACGATATTCGATAGCGTCGTAAGCGGATCATTCAGCGGCAATGGTTCCGGTGTGGTAACATCAAGCCCGGCCGATTTAATAACGCCGTCACGCAATGCCTCATACAAAGCAGTCTGATCCACGACCGTTCCTCTCGAACAATTGATAAAAATTGCAGTTTCCTTCATCTTCGCGAACGATTCCTTATCGAAGAGATTAACGGTTTGCGGTGTGAGAGCGCACAGGGCAACGATAATGTCCGACTCCTTCAGTATTTCATCGAATGTAACGAAGTTAGCACCGACTTCCGCGGCTTCAGCTTTACGTTCCGTTCGCCCTGAGTAGAGGATACGACTGGGCTTGAACGGAACAATCCGCTTAGCAACTTCCTGGCCGATTCTTCCGAAGCCGACTATTCCAACGGTCGAACCTTTCAGTCCTTGTCCACACATCCATCCCGGGGCCCATGACTTCCAACCACCATTGTAGACTTCCTTGTTAGCTTCGATCAAACGTCTGTGCGCACGAGACTCATCCAAAATAAGAAACTTCATATTGAAAACACGAATCGTACTGCCTTACCTGGTGGTTGCCAATAACAAAGCCATAGTAAGCTCAGCAGTTGCATCCGTGAGAACGTCGGGCGTATATCCGATTCGAATACCTCGCTTCTTGCATTCGGGCACGTCGATATGATCGAATCCAACGGAAATGGTTCCAATGACTTTAAGCGACGGCCCGGCTTTATCGAGAACTTCTGCATCGATCTTATCAGTTAGTGCACAGAAGAGGGCATCTTTTCCGTGAATGTTGCTGAGTAACTCATCGCGCGGTACCGGAACAGGTTGGCTCCATGAAGTCAAATCACATCTTTATAGATTCATTTACAGTTAGTTGTGGTTATGTTCGGTTTGTTTTTTATAATTGAATGTTTTTTTTTGTCTTACTCGGTCTTGAGAAGTTCCAATCCGATGGGCGCTACATCCGGACGGGTTACATAAACCTGAAGTCGCTTTTTGTTTGATAGATCCATTGTAAAGTTTTGGCGACCGCTCCAAACTGATGCTAACCGGGAATGAACCGGTCCGACGACTTCGAATCGACTGTGCAGACTTGATAAGCGATTTACCACCGCACGCATTTTTCTAACCTTTGAACGTTCGGTCTGTCAACAGAGTGGTTGGATCTCTGACTATCTGTTCTGCGGCTCAGACATCAGAATAATAAAAAATGAATTAACAAGTATGCCTGGTTCATAAAGATTAATGGAGATGATAAGGAGTGAATGTGTCGTGTACTAGTAAATTGTGTAGCTCATCCACATACTTCACACAGCAATGCATCTCCTCTCCACCTGACCTCAAAACAGTAAATAAAAAGGTATTTCTAGCCCACAGAACTCGGAGGTAAGTTGTGTAGCCTGGTCGCAAAAAAACTGCATGAAAACTGATGTCACAACTCGATAGTGGACATTAGCTGAAAAAAAAAATCATAATTCGAAAATATATTCCATTTATTTCTTAACAAATATTTGAATAGGTCGCTGAAACCCCTTGACATCATGCTCCGGTTTCTCCAGCTCGTACATTTCGCTGAATCCGACTTCGGTGCTCAGCAAAAAGTCGGTAAACTCTTTCGGATGAAAGGCGATACCCTTGAACACCACGGCTATTTCGGGCTGAAAGAAATCGAATATTTTACTCCGTTCGGTTAATGATACAACTTCAATAAGCCTACAGTCAATTTCTTCCGCCTTTTGTAACTATTCCAAGGCTGTGGTTCCAGCACCAATTTCCCGCCTGGACGCAACTGTCGAAAAATACGCTGGAACGCCAATTTCAGACCGGCGTCGCCGAAATTCAAATGAATCCATTTTGTAACGGACAGACATAAGATTAAATCAAACTGATTGCGTTCCTCGACTTCGAGCAGAACCTTGTCCCGCACAACACAGTTTCCATGTACAAAGGAAACATTGAACGGAAACCCGCACTTATCCGTTCCATTGAATTCGCGCCTCTTCTGTTGGATGTACTTCTTGGCGCGATTTATCAAGCTCTTGTCAATATCCATGCCAATAATGTGCTTGATCGCAAAATCCTTCGCTATGGACATGGTCAGCAGAGCACTATTGCAACCAATGTCGAGGATATCCTTGTCAGCAAAGAGCTCGGCCTTATGCTGAAGAAAAACATCCAAACGGACATCATGAAAATCTTTTGTGTTCCGATAGCCGTAGTATCGGCTGTAATTCCCATACCTGTAAATTGGTTTGTCCCGGAGTGGAGTGATTGGTTTTGGTATGTTCAGTCGTTTCTTCGGACTGTTGTGGACTGTGCTGGTCTCAAAGCAAAGACGAGGTTTCTTGGCATCTGGTTCATTCTCTGAACCAGAATCAGGTTCTTTGATTTCTTTTATCGATTCACTCAAGAATGCAGCAGCTTCGAGCTTGTTGTTATTCTCGCAATAAGGACCATTTTTATTATTATGTGCACTGATATTTTCAATCATTTTTTAAGGCACTTTCTTTATCCAAATAACGTTTTAAATCGCGCCGCGTTCTTTCTTGACAGTCGGAGTCAGCTGTTGCATTTGGTGACAATAACTTCACTCAAAAAGGCGCTCAAAATTTCTGCAACAGATGGCTCTACTTTATTTTTTGTTTCCGTTTTAAAAAAATTGCTAACTTGTACAATAAAATTGGAGCATCAAGAGAACACCTGAGGAAATTGAGGCAGCAATCAACTTTATTAATTACATACATGTATAACCATCACAAATGTTATGAAAGCGAAATGGCAGAAGCCTTAAAAAAATTAATTTTATCCTTCATCGATTTTTTTTACAGCAGCGATGATTAGCAGAGTAATTTTAGGAAAAAAATTGTCCTTACAAAATGTTTGGAGCGTGGGGGCGCCATTTGGCAGATACATTGTTTAAAACTGTATGAACTTAAATCTCTCATTTAATAAACCAGGAAAAAATACTCATTTTCGAACAGTTTGCGTTTTATTGATGTTTCAAATCCATGCAACTACAGCGCGCCACGCTGTAGAGTTATAAAGTAACGTTAAATCGGTGAGAGGCATACAACAAGTATTGGTCTAACTATTCCACGAAAATTTCCCACGTCCATAGTATTGACATCAAATTCGAAAGATAGACAGATCAGAAGGAAGGGATCGAATTTAGCTGTTAAACCTACCCATTTTAGAATAAAGGTAGATGAAGATCAGTGTTTCTGGTTCGTTTGTTGGCTTACCGTTGAAATTTACTCAAAACGAAAAGTGCAACCCAGAGTACTGCCATTTGCAAGACTATGAAATATTAATCAATTACATTTCATCATTATTTTGATGTATTTAACATTCTTAAGATTACTTTTACCGTTTGAAAAGAGTTTCACATCGTACTAACTTTGTGGCAGAAAACATACTATAACAGAAAAAAAAAACTATTTTTTTTCAAGATTTCGAAGTATGTATATTTATTTTTACAATTTATTTAATTTTTTACAAGAATACAGTAATTAAATTTATCAGACATTTCAGTCTCATTTTCTTTGCGATTTTTTTTAAAACTGTTTTTGTCATTCTAATTCGAATTCAATATAACATAATGTTTGTTATGAAATTAGGCAGGTGGAGTAAGATTTGCAAAAGAATGTATATACAGGTAAATAAATAATTCTAAGAGTTTCATGCATATTGTAACTCAATATCATTCAAAAATGACGGGTCATTTCCACTATCAATTAACGAAATTAATTATCATTTCATACTTAAGATACAAGAAATTAATTTAAGTGTCCTTTTTTTAATATTTTAAAGTTAATCCTATTTTCATTTCTTACTATATTTTACTTAATTCAATCATATAGAATTTATGTGTTTGTTTCTTCGATAATAATTTAGTTATTTTATTATTTGATCAAACGTCCCGCGACAGATTTTTTGTAACTTCTTTACTTTTACATAATGCCATTTAAAATTAAAGTCTAATAAATTTTTTAACAGAATTATACATTGAAATATACTTGAACAGATGTTTAACATAAAAAAAAAATTAACAAAAAAAATATATAAATAAAAATTAAATTGGTGGCAGTTATTACGTTTAATAGTTTGTTTGCAGATTTACAAAAAAGATGGAGTTAATTAAGGAGCAGATCAACTCAATACAATACCTTAGAGGTCACGATCGGAATTTTCTAAGCCGTGTTCGATGCTATAGATCCAACAGTTAAATTATGCTCTGCGAAATTACTAGCTCAATATTCAGCTTAAGTGTGAACTCTGAGGACATAGGACAGCACAAATTTGTAAATGATTTGTCTTCAACTTTTTAAAGAGTAAAGCAACAGTTTGTTTGAATCGTCAAGTGCATTTTATCTTCAACCGCTTCAGAAAATAAAAAAAGTAAAATCATTCTGGAAACTACATTTCTTCAAGTAAATAAGCAAAAATCGTTCAACCTACTCCTGCAATACTTCGCTTAAAGAGCCAACCTTCAGATTGTAGTGTTCCCATGCAAGCGAATTCGAAATTCGTTGTTAGCTGGAAAGGCTCGTGACTTAAAAAACTAGATCATAGCGTAATCCGGCGTTATTCTGTTTCATTCTCGATATACTGTTTATTTCGTTCAAAGAGTATTCAATTTAGAAAAAATCTGGTGAAAAATCCTTATAATTTCACAAGAAAAATAAGGGACTCTTTACAAGTCTTTGAATAAGATCCATTCTCAATTGATTCTACTCTTATGAAATTATATTCGGCCAATCTTTGTAAGCCCGCAAAAAAACTCTAATTTAGAAAAAAAATGTATACAAATAAAAAATTTAAACTAAGTAACAAAACTAATTTATACAGCTGTTGGATCGTCGTGATTGCCCTTAATTTTGCCCTCATGAGACCAGTCCCAATCCTTTCCCTTCGGGCGAAATTTTGAAGCTTTATGATGCACAGCATTGTTAGCATGGTTATGATGATGTCCACCATTTCCACCACTTTGATTACTATTCGCATAGCCGTAGTCATCGCAATCATATTCCCATGTTCGTTCTCGAAACTTTTTCTTATAATGTTTTTCGGAAGATTGTCGCTGATATTTGAGTGGAATTTTTAATGTGCTTGGTTGCGATTGCAGAGGTCCTGTAAGTTGAACGGATGTCCCCGATGATGATGATGAGGGGAATAGCATTGTATTGGCAACGTTCGATACGACCGGATTCAAAGGCGGTGTTGCTGATGATGGGGACGGAGTTCTCGGCAATCCGACTTCCGATAGTGGCGGACTATCGATTACATCGGGCGGTGATGTTTTTATAATCGGAATTGTATCCAGGCATTTTATGGTATCGCTTCGACGATCGCTTAGACTACTCGACCTACCGGTCAGGCTGCCCGATCCTCCGACAGCAATGTCAAGCTGTGATGAGGACGACGACGATGAAAGAAATGTTCGTGTGTCACTATTGCTGCTGTGGGTTATACCGGAATCGGGTGATGTATTACAACTGATTGAAGGTGCAGTATCGTTTTCGATTGAACGTCGTGTTTTATCTAATTCGGTCGAGGCAAATGCTACGAGACGATCGAAACCGGAACTGATACGATCCTGCCAATGGGGGTCATCGTCTGGAAGGACATCGTCTATATCAAGTGGTGCAGGAGTTTTATAATTAAAATCCATGCGATGTTGCGAAGAGATTATAAAAGGAGGAAATAAAATTGAAATTAGTTACATTTTAATTATATTCATTTTAAAACTTTGATTTCTGAATCTATTAAGAAAATAGAAAATAAAGAGTTTTGAAAACATTAAAATATAAAATAAAACTTAGGAAGGCGTTGTATCAACCTTTCGATGTTTTAAAAACAAAGTAAATGTGAGTACATACACAGAAAAAATCCCAAGCCTTAAATAAATTAGAGAAATGAATCGACATGCACAGTATAAAATGAAACGGAAGAGAGCTGGAGAAGCTGTGAATGTGATTTGTGAAATATTCGAGTATTAATGAAACCGTTGTAGAGATACTAAGATACTTCAATTTTATTAAGAATACAAAGAGTAGGATTATAGTCTAAGTAAACCAACTGCCGTTTTTGCGTGCTGTTCAGTTGACTATCTGCTCAGTTGTTTTGAGAAACATTATAATACTTTATCTATCCTTTTACTAAATCGATATATAGATTGTCTAAATTTGGTAACTTCTTATCAGAGCTCCAGATCGGATCGGAACAATCGGCTACTTGTAACTATTAGGTTGTGTGATGATAAACGTTTGATGTATTTTCTTAAGTAAAAATCGTTTTCGATTTGATCCCGAAGAGAGGTAGAAGTAAAAAAAATTCTTTAAGTGTGCCCTTGGAGGGTATAATGCAACTCTGAGTCTAGTCAAAAGTATTAACATTGAACCGAATGATAGCTGCTGCTAGTGTTGATGTGCTACAACACTGCACCCCTATCGCAAATCAACTCCAAAGAGTAACCACTAAAACTACTTGTAAATGTAAAGGTATATCGTTCCGGGCTCGTTGTTGATTTATTGGGCGCATTATAACAATTTCCAATTTCATAAACTAAAGCTACCGAATGTCAGTTACTCAATAAATAAGGAAACCAACTATAATATCAATAGAAAAAAATGAATAAGATGATTGTATTTAAGAAAGATTATGAATTTAAATATGTATACACATAATAATTTGCCTTTTTTTAAGAGCCTATACCTTCAAAAACATTAAGAATCGAAATCCCGGGTCCGAACCATTTCAATAAAAACCCCATTAAATTCCAAATGAATCTATCGAGTTTTAAAATATTTTGATTGTTTGTTTCGCGTCGCTATAATAAAAAATAAAGTAAAAATAAAAATTTTGAATATTGCAAATTATTTATTTAAAAAAAATGAACTAAATATAAAATAAATAGCTTACGTGGTGTTTTAATTTTTTTTTTCGTTTAACTTTTTATTATTCTCCCCATCTTGACTTTGTTGTCATAATTAAAATATTCAATAACATAAATTCTTGCTAATGTTCATGAACGGGAAGGAAAAAAGAAATAGATAAGTGGTGCAAATTATAAAAAATAATATAAACAATAAAGGGACAGCACAATTTAAACATATATTGGTAATTAGGATATTGAACGATTTCAGCGTGTGATCAAATAAATTAAGCGAAAGGCCAAAATTATTTATTTAAAGCGTAAAACAACACATTAGTATGTTTTAAATTATAAGTTATAAAAGCGATTATCGTTAAAATTCATAATTGCCAGATACTCTTACACACGCAAACATCCTCCTTTTTTCCGCCATTGTGACGGAATTTCTAACGTACAAATGATACCGATCTTTTGTTCGCTTAATGATTATAAACTAGTTTATCCATAAATGCGTTCAACGATTGACCGAAAACGATCCTTCTACTGCTTGTTTAGACTAGGCCATTTATATTATAAATTAAAAAAAAAAAACAGATTTTCCTGAGTAGAAAGACTTAGAAGTGGGTCACGTTCCGCTACGCGTCTTACTGATTCTGAGATTCTGAGATATTGCTGTTGTGCGAAATGTGTATTATGTTTTTAACTGGGTATGTAAGCACTAACAAAGTTATTATATTAAAAATTTTAGTGATAGTAATTGTAGACGTGTCCTCGGTAGCCTGGTGTAAGCGTGCTAGTCAATCGTCTTCGAGGTGATGAGATGAGTCTTCGCTTTTTTCTAATTTTTATAGTTTAGGTGAAATCGTAAAAAATTAACTTTAATACTTCCTGAAAGGTTTGTAACGCTTAGCACGTACTCTTGGGCGAAAAAAGTTACATATCTATTGTTTCTAATAACTCTAACTAATCTCCGTTTGGTTTTTGTCTGACCGTTCGCACGATAACACAAGAATGCATTGACGCAGAAAGTAGGTAATTCGGTTTTAGAGAAGCTAAGTTCTTAATTCAGTTTTTCTGAAAGTTGTGATGAAAGAAGCGATTCGCACTGAACACGTATGCAGTGTTTCACCTATCGCCTAGGCATCGCGTAATTTCTAAAATTCTACACAGGTTTAGTGGCTTATACGAAAGATATACTACGATTTTTGGAAAAAGTAATTGAAATAATTTTTTAAAAACTGATCTTACTACTTCACTCGGGAGTTGGACTAACAACCCATCCTCAGACTTAGACCCGGCGATTGTGGGCGTTTTGATAATGACCTGCAACAATCAAGAAGGAGGAGGCAAGTAGGGAATATGTTATTAACGAGGGAAGAATTCCGCACGCGGCATTATGGTGAATATTGGCATTATTAACTCACAAAAATAAAATTATTGTATTAATCAAAATAAACTTTGCGCAAAATATATTAAACAATACAAAGTTTCGACAAAACTCACACAACGCACACAAGAAAATAAACAAAAACAAAATCCTCAACTCCAGCACTAACTCAAAACAAATTGTTTTTTTTTTTTTTTTTTAAATGTATCTCTCGTTGTTATTCAAGTTGTTAATAGAAACGAAAAAAAAAATATAAGTATAAATATAAATAATAGAAATATTTAGAATGTTAATATTTATAGAATTTCATTTAATAAAATTAAGAAAAAAGAACGTTTCTCTTTTTATGCCTTTTTTCAAAACGGTCGTGGTACCTGTTTTTCTATTTTTTCTATTCTTAATTTTTCAAAAAATCGAAAACTAAAAAAAAACATCGACAGCGTTTTCGTAATTTGAATGTTTTTAAACGAATTAAATAACGAAATATTTCTTTCTTACTTTCGGACTTTTGAAAAATTAAAAATATATAATATAATACAAAAAAATAATAATACTTATTTATATTATTTTTTCAAATTTATTTTTGTTGTACACATTAATTTTACTTTATTATTTTTTAATAATAAAGTATTTTTGTTTGCTTTAAGAATACGTTTGATTTCAGTAAACTTACCTTTCGATTTAAGAAAATTATGATGTAGAGATTTTGATTTTGATATTACAAAATTTATGCGATTTTTGTATTTTGTCTATTTCGATTTTGGCAAACTAGATTTACGATTTGTATTGTTTTTTTATGAATATAAAACCGTACGAGAGTAGAAATGAGAAGTAGCTGTTTACGCGTTCAGTCTATTTTCCGGATTTTCTAATTTTGGCTTCGTGGATGTTTAATATCAGCTAATCCGATTCGAAATTGTGAGGGCAAACAATGACGCTGTAAGTCATTGCCGTTTATACAGAAGGTACGAACTGTTGAAGGGATATTTTTGAGTTTTTTGTTGTAAGAAATTAATAAAAAAAAAAATATTTTTTCATTTTAAACAATTAACAATTATATTATTATTATTTTGTGTTTGTTTTTATGTTTGGTTTGTAAAAATTTTTGAAATTTTGAAAAGAGATCTAAATAATAAAAAAATAAATTTTGCTCTAACTATGATCCAAGCTCGCTGTAAAAGTTCATCGATAATTGTGTTAATATTAATTTTTATTATCCTTGACCCAATTTTATCTACACAGAAAATTTCGTATTATTATTATTTTATGATTACGCCACCCAAGTTTATTTATTTCACCGCTATTAATAAATTGCTGGCATTTTAAAAGCAGCATATTCATACCATAAATTCTACTTATCCTATTTACAATGATATGGAAATTTACATGAAATGTTGTTAGTTTAAATTAAATTATATTATGGCTGTGTTCGCAGTCATTACAGGTAAAAGAAGGGTTTTGACTCTGAACAATTTGATCAATCTGTATTATGGCTATTAGGAGACCATTTATGGAAAGCATGGGTGAGCTCCTTGGAACTGAGCAAACGGAAGAAATCTCATTCCTAATATGTTAATATCAATTTATATAATTAAGTTGTGATAAACTGCATTACTGCCAGGAGAAAATCAGAACTAAAGAGCGTGGTCCCGCATCAGCGCCTAGCTCAAACAGAAACAAGAATTGTTGGCAGTATTTTCGTACTTTGACGTAAGCACGGGTTAAGAAGTGATTTTTTGAAAGTTCATCCCCAAGAGGATTGGATATATGTACCTTGTATACGACGAAAACTTTCGTCACCATCTTGACTCGTCTTATCTGGACAATTGTTTCGGTTCGGAAATTTCTAACAACGAAAATCATTCGAAAGCGAACCACAGTAGACGCGATCGTAACCGCGGGACACGACTACTTATCGCTCTAGGTCTGCGAAGGCTAATTGTGTGAAGTACCCGGAATAACTTGATTTTGATATTCGTTAAATAAAATGTATTTGTAACCTATTTTATAAATTCGTTCATTTACTTCTACAATATTGTAACCTATTTATTCACAAAAAAAAAAACGAAACTTGATGTTCATAGTTATTACAAAATAGCGTCAAAAAGCGATTTGACAAAACCAATTAATCAAAAAAAATTGTACAGGTACCGCGGTCTTTTTATAATTCTTTTTTTTATATATAAAAAAAATTTATAGTTAAGATAAATAACAATGAGATTTATTTATATCGGTTTTTGTTTTAAAAAACTACATCAACAAATGTGCATGCACGCTACTGAAATTTTTGTTTTTATTTTGCAACGATTTCATTTTCTTTTCCGATTAATCCGAGAGAATGAGTTTTTAGTAATTAATAAATTTTAGTATATTCATGCTTTTGGATAATGTACATAAAACTTCAAAAACGGATCGTTCAGTAAATTCACCGTAATAACAATTTACAATATTTACAAGTCGATAAAAAAATTAAGGATTGCCGATATCTTTAAGTTTATTTGTTCATTGATAGTCGCCACTCTATACCAAAGAATCAATTGAAATTCGCATCATGTGCGCGGCAAGGCCAATACCGAGCCACCTTAACCGATCCACCCTCCAATTGCAAACATGATTAGTAAAAATCTCTCGGATTAAAAAATAAAAACAAATTTCAGTCAACATCTACGAAAAAAATAAATAAAAGAACTAAAAATATTAAAACTACATCTCTACAAAAAAATGTATTTTAACTAAAAAAAAATTTGAAATTTATATTTTAGAACTAAAATTAATTCGATTGAAATAAAAAAATAGAAAACAGGTGCATTTCTAAAATTTCTTACCGTCTTCGTTTCGTTGCTTTTGATGATGGCTACTGCGACCGGAACCGCTGCCACCACGATCCTCCGACGTAAGAGAATTAATTTCAGGACTCATTAGTGGCGGTTCCATTGATGACACCGACCGGCGTCCCGTGTGCGATAAGTCACCGACGTGCATTTGCTCGTGAATATCGGAATAGTGTGGAATTTTCGAAGGTCGTGCATGTTGAACGATCGGTGAAGTCCGTTTTAAGCCACCTTTAGACAGCAATAGCATTTTAAAATAATTGTTCATGGCTAGGAATCGAATGGGAGACATACCTTCCGTTTTAATTTGAGACGTTTGTATCATAGAAGCCGTAGATGAATTTGGATTTGGATAGTGCATTTCGGTACGTCGTTGCCGTTCATCGTTTTCTTGCTTTATGTTGAGAGTAGCAATTACACGTTCGTGTAATGAAGCAGCGAGACCTTAAAATTGATTTTGATATTCATTAGATCGAGAGAGGAAAACCTTTTTGTTTTGTATAAAAACCTTCAAATGGAGGCGGATTTCCGTTCATCATGCGCGATGGCCGATCTTCAATCGGAGGTTTCTGATCGTCCGTGAAATACGATGAAAGATACGGTTTCATTTCGGCACGAGGCAATGCAACCGGAGTGAATGATTCGCGAACGGTGCTTGTGCTGGAAGTACGTCCGGCCGAAGATGATTGTCGCTGATAGACAGCTGCCGGGCTCGACGAATTCGAATACGACGAACGCGATCGACTTGAACTAGACGACGATGGGGTACAATTGCTTCTTTCAGCAGCATGTTGATGCTGTGATGGCGGGGGTTGTTGTGTTATGCTCTTATGATTGTAGGCAACTTGTGCCAGAGTAGCTAAGTTGCTTTGGCCGTGTATATGAATAGGAGATTTGCGCAGTTCACAACTATTTGGTCGCGATATCGGGCTGAATGCAGGATTTGGTACAGTCCCGTGATGACTGGCGTCGTCCAACAGACGAACATTTACGCGTTCTGGTCGTTGAACGTTTGGATTAATAATGGAACCGCTCGATGGTACCGTGCCTGGCGCTCCAACTGTACTCATATTCACAGCGGCATTGATTATACTTTGATGTGAAATCTCCAGGGTTCGTTCGATTTCACCATTCACCAAGTCGCCGATTGTTTTTGTGGCCATCATTGTACCCGAACCAGATAGTGGGTGCTGTTGAGCCAACTTTTCCTGTGATAGGTGTCGTCGTAAGGCCATTTTTGCCGGCGACACTTGCGTATAGTCGGGTTGCGAAGAACCTGAATTCGGACGACTGGGTTGTTGTAAATGTTGTCCGCCATGTAGACTTCGTTCGCCACGCGGTGGAGCATAATACATGCCCAAGTCCGATGACGCCGAACTACTTCTGACATTTTCTTCGATCGGTTGACCAAGTTTTTCATATCTGAATTGTACACAAGATAAAAAATATCATGAAAAGGTGATAAGTCGTTCACGAACATGGACAGCATGTGTGGAATATTTCTGGCCTTGATACAAATGTTAACCTAATCGCAATTCGTTTCATACCGCTGTCAATTAAATTGCAAGCCCCATGCAAAATAATTCGAGCATACTTCCACTAATACTATACATAGATCAAAATATTTTTCCAAGAGTTTTACAGTTCCTGAACTCCCCTCTCGTTGCGATCCGGTTATCATTGGTATCAATCAAAACTAAAGCCACAAATTGTAAGTAATTTCGCACAACAATCTGTGTAATGTCATGCTTGTAATAGAAAATAGGATGTTAATAAATCCTCAAACGGAAAAAATGTGAAAGTTGTTATAAGAGTCAATTTACATAAATTAATGTTTATTCGTATATTTATAAAATAAAAACAAAAGTACCATGCTAATGATAGATACAAAGTAAATAATAATAGAGATATAATAACATATTGTTCATAATAACAAGTACCACCAAAAATATAGAGCATAACCATTTATTTATTTCTATAACCGATAAAGTTTCAATTACTTTACCTCAAATTCTCGGGCGCCTTGAACTCATTCTGTTCCAGACTACGTCTAAAAGCTAAATCAGCAGCAGCTTGTTGCTGAGCAGCATACAAAATAGCCGATGGGCTATGGAGATTGTGTCCGCCGCTACTAACAGCGATACCACCTTGCGAACCGACCGCTGCAGCATTGGCCGCAAGATTTTTTGAGAAAAACTTTTGAATGTTGTTAATATTATTGACATTGCTGTGAGCCGATGATGATGTCGACGAGTGCTGCTGTTGTTGTTGCTGTTGTAGTTTTCCGACATTGTAAAGGGATGTGGAAGATTGTTTGTAGGCTGCTAATTGCGACGGATTACATCCAGCCGCACCTGGTGCGCCAGCAAACGGAGGTGGAGTAATTGGCGATATTGTTGTCGACGGGTTAAGATGCGTAAGACCTTGCGTTACAACCGTCAGGATATTATTGGCTTTCGCAGTGTTATTGTAAATTGAAGCGGGTGGTGTAGTTTGATTTGGTTTACGGTCAGTTTGTTGAGCCGCTTTTCGTTGCTCCTGATCTTCGTTCAGTACCGACGTTATAATACTCTTCAAACGATCTTCGAAGTTCACGACTTTCGGCGATTCTTGGATTAGTTTCGACGCGCCCAGCGACGATTCGACCCGATTCGATGGATTTGAATAGTTCTTCGATGTAGTGCTATTCGATAGTTTGACTTGCGGCTGCGTGTGATGATGATTTTGTGTCGACTTCATTGCACCGGTCGGCGGTGCTGGCATAAGAACACTATCTCCGCCTTGATGTGTCATATGACCGGCCGAAAGTTTTCTATCGTCTTTCGTTTTGTACGACGGCGCGACATTCATAGCTGCTCCAGATGTCACTCCGCCACCCACAAATTTGCCAGCTTCGATTTGTCGACCGGTTTCCAGAATCTTCTGAGCCAAGATTTCGGGATTGTTTTCTTCGATTTTGCCGACATCGGGAACGTCGGGCCACTCTTGCGAACGCGATCGATGTTCCCGATTTCGACGCGATTTCGAATGTGACGATGACGACGATGATGACGAAGACGATTTCGATGATGACGATGAATGACTAGAATGATTGCTAGTGGCCGGCACATTCGTCACTGTCAAGTGGGGGTTATGTTGTGCAAGTATAACTGCAGCAGTTTTTCGCTCTTCAGCCGTCTTTTCGATCATCAATAGTTCATTTTCAAGATTTGATACTTGAGCATGCAGTTTCTTGCGTTGTGCTAGAGTGTTTGCGATCTCTTTCAGCACCAGCTCATGTGATGTGGCCGCAGTGAGCTCGTAATTATCAAGTCCTTGTTTGTTTTTTACATGCTTTTCAGCTATGTTTTGTACATGCTTCAGGACAAGATTCTTTTGCTCTAGTTCGATCGTATTCACTTGCGTTTGAAGTCTAGCCGCCATCATTTGCAAATCTTTGTGTCTTCCAACTATTTCTTTGGCTTTGGCCAGCAAATCGTTCTGCGACGTCATACTGATACCAAGTTCATTCATGCGGGCTTTAAGCAAAGCGACGCTGTCGTCTATCAAAACTTTTATTTGCTTATCCAGTTGGCTAGCACGATTCAATAGTTTTTGGTTACGGTCCTTTTCTCGTTCGATTTGTTTCGTCACATTTTCTTTATATCCTTTTGATTTCATTTGCTCTAACGTGTTCATAAGCTGCGTGCGATACATGTCGAGCAGTATCTGAAGTGCATAGGGCGTTTCCGACGGCGCAGTCGGTATATTCAGCTCTTCGTGACACATATCGCCTGTTAGCGATGTTAATTGCTGGTCTACACAACCCGGAGCTGGTGGCAATTTCTTGCACATCAATTCAACACTTGTGCTGAGCAATGTTTCGTGATGCAGCACATCCAGACCAACAATTTTTATATTTCGACGCCCTCGACCTTTCTTAATCCGACCACGCTGTTGTTTTTGCTGATTGTTATTTTGCTTCTTCTCCACAGCCGACACCTTTTCAGACACTTTTGCATTCGTGGCAGCCTTTCGCGTTAGTTTCTTTCGTTTCTTTTGTTGCGCATTGGCACGGGTGTTACTCAATCGGGCCGAATTTGTGCTAAAGTTATTGTTCTCTTCGTCATCGGACTGGCTACTCTTCCCTTTCGAACTACACCAATCGGACCACGTCCGGCGGGCCGTGGGCCCACCCACTGCCTCACCATCTGATTCTGACGATGAATCATCCATAACAGTTTTTATTGCCTCGCGTTTGGCACGATCACGGGATGATCGTGTATTTGAACCTGTAAATTAATCAGAGCTTTAGTGAAAACAAAAAATATAAAAAACGGAAGGCTTTAATCTGATAAGCTAATTGACTACAAAAACCTGTTGGATTTGTACTATGGCGCAGAAAAAGAATACTTAACCGCCTCCAAACACACACGATCGTATTGCGATAATACCGAAGATGATTATTTCATTTTTAGAGCAAACCTTTCCGAGATATTTTTTAAAGTAAATTAAAGAAGGCATTGAAATTTATCCAAACCTGAGACGCCATTGCGAATAGCACCTCAGAATGATTGCAAAGAAAAAATTGTCCAGCCAGCACACAAGCACACATTTGTTTTTATCAGCTCTGCTTGAAACATAAAACAACGATTCCTTTTGAGTGTGATCAATTTATTCAGTCGCGATTTTATAATTATATAATAAAGAAAGTACCATACTCTTTTGTGTTATTTCATCGGTAACTTTAAAATTACATTTCATTATTTCTTTTTAATTTAAATAAATTCATTTCCAAGAATAAGACTTAGTAGAGGAAAAGGTTTTTTTTTCATACAATTTCAAAAATGTTGGTTTTGTTAAAAACAAAAAAAATAACAAAAAATTAACAAAGAAATATAACAAAAGATTAATAAGATTTCAGAAATTCGAAAATAATACTACATATTCTAAGAAATTTAGCTTAAAGCTCTCTAGTAGGAACACAGAATGAAATTCGCAATAAATTTAAACGAAACTTTGTCTTAAGATTAACGAGGAAAATTAAATTATAAAATAAACTATAAGTCAACAAAAATTGCCTCGGCTACAAATTCATTTCGCTAATAAATTATTTTATCTACTTGATTATACTTTGGGCCGTTTACGAAAGTAATAACGACTGAGCGATATATATGCACACTTACCGACAGTGTCCGCTTCGGTTCCTTTTTGATTTTTCAATCGTTGAAAATATCGTTCAAGTTTCGTTCGATCAATGACGTGAAGATAATATGAAACTGGTTTACCGGTCCACGAAACCGATCCTTTAAGTGGTGATAGCTCACGAACGTACATTATTGTTCCAATATCACTTAGATTTCTGTACAAGGAAGAGAAATAAATTATTGTAAAGTGCATGAATTTAACTTATTAGAGTCGAGAAAGGATCGAAGAACCGTGTTCTCAAATTATATTCCTTTAGAGAGTTGATGCTCAAAGAAACGGCTTTAAAAAATTGTCTAGGCTGCCACCAGATAGAGCCTTTTCATTTGGAAAGAAGTCACGGTAAACGGTAGTATTTTTTCAAAAATTACTGTTTTTTTTAATCTATATGTTCCTATTATGGATGTAATAGTATAACTGACCTCCGTTTCGCTCGCAGCTTCTAAGCTTATGATTGATTGATTTGGTACGTTTAGCCAACTATGATCAATTATGAAAAATTCCGCATGCATGCTATCGAAAATTAACACTGAAGCAGTTATGCACAAGTTAGGGCGCATGAAGAAACTATTTTGTTATTTCCAGATTTCGTGATGCTGGTGACGAATTGGAGTTTGTTAAGATACTTCCTTTCTTTCAAGAAGCGCCCTAGAGAAAAAAACTAGGAGCCAGAAAGTGAAATCATAATTTTCAAATTCGTTCCTCCGCTGTGTGAGAAGCTACTACTTCAGCTAGGTCGATTATATTTAAGGTGTAAAAAATTACAATTCTGATCTTATAAATAATAACGGATAGATCAAAAAATTTACAATCGAGAAAAACGATTGAATTTCCGAAGATTTGATTCTTTATCGTGTAAATCCAGGAATGAAATAACATGCAGTCATTTCGGAATACTAATAAGAAAATTTTGAAGTGTAGATACACTACCTTAAGTTCGCTTGTACTGAGTTCATATTTGATAAGAGAAGTTAACCGAGATTTGGCTTGACTATATGAAATAAAACCAAAAACGTATTTTCTTGTAAAATACAGATTCAGTCAGAATTGCAGCTTCAGTCTGAATTTCTTCAGATTTAGCGTAACAACTAGGATCTCTTAAATAATATTCCCCGAAGTGTCTGTGAAAAATGTTCAGTCTACAACCCAACTCAATTATTATCACAAGCTAATCAAATTCTACAATCTTAATTATTCGAGCTCAAACTTGTCGAAGACCGTTCGATTTATCAACCAAGCGTCGTCCAATGTTCAGCGTTTTAAAATTAGGTCAAGTTGATTGCAATACGTATCATCAAATGCCCTGATGGAAATAACTTGTCTAGTAATCTACAGGCGGTGAATTCGCCTCGCATCGAATGTTACAAATAAAATAAACAGCAACAATGCAACCGGGTCACATAGTTACTGGAAGGAAATTTTGGTGAAATGCAAATCAATTTGGGTGTTCTAATTACCAAGCGCAACTAATTATATTTAATTACGCAAATTCAATTTAACTTACCTATCAGTAATACGAAAATTAAGTGGACAAAAGCTTTTCGATGAAACTATACGAGCGCCATCTTTCAAATCAGCGAAACGTTCCTTTAATTGGTGATCAACTGTCGGTCCGAATGCGAAATTATTTACGAACACAATCGAAGCCGAATTAATTTTTTCACGATGTTCGTCGGCCAAAAAATCGCCCTTGATCAGCTGATATTCGCCATACTTCTTACCGAACCAATTCATCCATTGTCGGAAATGTGTATCCATCAGTTCAGCATAACGCGACGGAACATCAGCCCGTTCAATTCCAAGGCATGCTTTTAGTGGCGATGAACCGGCCATTTGTAGAACAACTTGTCCCACTCCCGAGCCCAAGTCAATGAAAACATCATCGCCTGTTACTTTGACTTGTTCAATCATCTGCGAAACTAAATCGTACGAAGTTTCGCCGTAAACTTCCGGTGAGAATGGTTCGTATTGATTCAATTTGTCCGGGTCAATAACGGCAGCATTATATACTAATTGAAGTATGTGACGAAGAAGATATGGTGATGCGTATTTATTAAGCCGTTGGGCTGGCAGTGAAGTTCCCTTTTCCTATAGAAGAGGACATACAAGATATTAGCATAATTGCCGAGAGTATGCCCGATAATCTACTCACCAATTCATGGATTTGTTCTACGGCTTTATTAAATCTATCTACAAGACCGGTCATGGCCTTATAGCAGGCAGTGTCAATTTCATTAAATGAATAGCTTTCGAAAGCCGAATGTATTTCCGGTACATCTTCGCAAACATGTCGAATAGTTTCGATTATATCGATACCGTTATCGTGCTTATCCGCACCGGAACCACTTTGTAAAGGCCACGCGTACGAGATAACATCACTGCACGCCGGCGAGCGCAGTACTAATTCCTTAACTTGTGGAGTTGCCATGTTAATTTCATATCCCTATTTGGCTAGTATATTATTATTAATTGTATCGGGTATTCCTTTTTACTATGAAATTTCTAAATGTTTATTCAGGCTCATTGTGTTTGTGTTGATTTCTGCAATTACAAAATTAAAAAAATGATTTATAATAAAAAAAAAGTAGAGAAAATTCGTGGAGAAAATGGTGGCTTCGTATCTGAATGCAGTCAGGAATGTTAAATTTGAAAATTGTACTGGTTGCATGTAAAGGCTAGGTTAGAGTAACTGCTGCTGCGAGCATTTTTTCTAAGTATCAAAATCAGATAGAAACAAATGGCTAATATTGGTTAACTATAAGCCGCGGATGTTAACAACAACGTAACACAGAAGTCGTCCATCTATGGCGACTTACAATTCCAACCGTCTTGGTCAGCGAAAACAGTTCGTGCTCTTCCAGAACCAATGAAAATATTCGAAAATCGAAACTCATATCACTTAATCATCGGTCCAACCAGCATTAACTGATTCCGAAATAAAAGTAAGATCAGCAAGAAAATTTATTCATATCTAATACCTTTGACTTCAAATTGCAGCAGCTACTTATTATCAACAATTTTTTTCACTTGCTCAGCTAAATTTTGTTACGATTAATTCTACCAAACGCTATTAGTTTTTGTTTGTTTGTGCCCTATAATTCTGGAGACATTGTTAGTGAGTTGGTGTGCTCCAGTTTTCTTACTGTTGGAATATTATTTCCAGTGGCGCTGTGCAATAGTAAATAGCCGCGAGAGATACGTGAAATTTCTTTTGTGTTAGTAATTCTGCCGTTGGCTTAGTTCATAAATTTTAATTTTCTTGTACGACATCATAAAATAGTCTTAGTACACATTAGTACATCTGGACAGGTGCAAATGTCATATATGACGAAGTTGATGTGCCTGGTGTACGTACTTTCATTTATGGGCTGTATAAATATGAATGGAAATATGTAGTTTGAAAATTATTTAATTAGTTTATAGAGATATGCGGCAAAACTTTAATTTGCTGAATACAGTATCTTATTCAGCTTTAAGTTTTGATGAATTCAAAAGTGGCAACAAATAGACACAACTGCTTCAAATTACCATCTGAAATCTAAAAATTTCACGGAAATGCGTGCAAAAGATCACGTAGTCATCGACTTTAGCAGCACTCAAGGGTTGGACAAAAAATGAGGTCAGACTGTATTCGTTCAAAAATCGATTTTTTTTCACCCCTCGACATTTTAGTAATTCATTTCAATTGTGTACACAGCTCCAATTGAATATTTTGTCCTGCGAATTCATTCAGTTTCATTCTGGGAAGAAATACAAATAAGAAAATACTTCTAAACTATAAGCTTCAACTATTTAAAGTCGACTCAAGAAACTCGGTGGAACTAAAGGATGCACTTGTTTTTAGGGAAGAGGGTGATGCAAATTGTATGCCTTCCACAGATACATCAACACGAAAAATCGATAGAATTCTTCATTTCCCATTTTCGGCTTTGTAGGGGACTCGGATGTTGTTGTGCTCAAAGTTACCCGAGTTTCTTGTGTGTTTTATGGTTACTGCCGAAAAATATTTCGATTGAGATGAATGATGCTGAAAAATTTTTGGAATGAGCCTAATACGAAAATCAGCTTTTTTCTTTAATAGTAAGTAGTGAATACTGTCGGTGATGTTTTTATTCAATTTTTTATTTTGTATTAAATCGAACAGGAACATTGCTGTGAATATTTTTTTTTTTTACTTTCTTCCGTTGACGCCAATGGAATTTTTTATTAGGTATTAGCAGTGCAATTGCCTTGACTGCAACTACAACTCAAATAAATGTTTTTAATGTTTAAATTGTAGAGACTCGCCACCCCTAACACAAGGATATATCCTTAGAAGGGGGGGGGGGGGAGGTAATGCAATAGCATACAAAGACTAAGCATAATTGAATTTAAATAAATAAAACATTTATATAAAATATATAATTATCCTTAGAGACCTCATCAATTTGGCTAAGTTAGAGGAAATTGAGTCTTGTGGCGTCAACAAATTCCTTACGAAGCACAGAAAAATACCAAAAAAAATCCTGAATGAAATGATTGTGGTTTGCAGAGATCGCAAAGCGACATAGAAAGGGCAGAACTCCTCAAAGAAGCTCAAAGTATCACAGTCGGTGAGAAATGAAATGGCTATCGTGTTTAGGAATACAGAGGAATCCTCTTGAATGATTACAAACAAAAGAGTTAACATATATTTGATTCATGCTATAATTAAAAGCATAGAAAACCCCGTTAACTGTTTCAGCACTGGAGAGGATAATATGCCGTTTGTGTATCAAGCCAGATTGATTTTTTTATGGAGCGTTTTGAAGCCAGGTGGCAGTGAAATGCAAATAGTAGCCTAGCATTCAAATAATTGGTGTTTTTCGTGTTCAAGACCGGAGTGTAATATAAATGTGAGTAAGATGCTAATAGAATAATAATAATAATCAATGGCGCAACAGCCCAAGTCGGGCCTAGGCCTTGAAGTCATGCTAGAGTTACTTCATTGCGAGACCAAAGGAACACTAGGAGATGAAGTGGTCAACTACACGCTCGTCCGTGATTATTACCCCGATTTTAACTCAGGTACTCATTTACAGCTGAGTGCACTGGTAGTCCGGCACCCAATCCCATTTTCGAAAATTACTTGTTGCCAAGCAGATTCGAGCCTGGAACCAGGTGCACCGAAGGCAAGTGCTCTAGCCACTAAGTCACCCAGACTACTATGCTATGCTAATAGAAGCATAGTGTTAATTGCGGGCCTTTGTGTGAGATCTCCAGTACATATACATACACTATGGGATTGGGCCAAGAGCGAACTGCTTGTCAACGGTAAGTTGCATGAAACTTTCAAATTGTGGTTTTTGGTTATGTAATCACAGAATTCTTTCCCCGAATTATAACTCATTGAAATATTCCCCAGTAACTAATTTATTTCTCACTGCTCCACACATCACATCCAGCCAACAACAAAAAAAAATTATTTATTTTAATATCATTTTCAAAACTATAGAAAAACACAGAGTAACATAACATTTGAATGGTGCACCAGCTATAAATGCGGAAGAGTTTTCCATTGTTATGACAAATAAATTAGAAAAATTGTTGCGTCGTCAAACATAGATTGGTTATAAGCCTGAAATAGCAAGAGTTTAGCTCAATGTATGAACAAATACGGTAGAAATTCCAGAAATGTTTAAGAGAAAAACCCGTTGAGCGGAAAAGTTGTTTCTCTAAATTGAGAGAAACCCAGTGCATCAGCTGTTCGTATAAAATTTCCCTTAGTTCAATTGTAATTTAGAAAATATGAATAATTCAACATTCGGACCGATTGGTTTTTTTTTAATTCATTGAAGCCAATAAAGCGTTGTGGCCGCTGTGTATTCAATGCACTGTCTACAGAGTTTCATAGCTGGTATCTTCTTTCGTTGTACCAGTCCCTACCGTAGCCAGCCATAGCCAATATTTGTTATTTCGTGTAGCACTTTAATCGCCTGTATTTAGCTTTTCTGGAATGCCTCAAGAAAGCTATCAGATCCCACTGTTATTTTTTAAATTCGTTAATTTCGTTTGAATTTGACGTGGTTAATTAGTTATCCCTACTTCGATATGACTACCTTTGGAGGCGGGAAGGTGGTTCAGCCCTTCTAAGTAAAGCACGATCGAAGATTTTAATCGAATTCTAATATCCAAGTTAATAGCACTTAACGCAGGCCACACGCGCAGTGAATCCGATGAGGTTGGCCACCAAGTCGGTGGAGACGAGAGATACTTAAAAGCTCAACGGCCGCATGGAGATTTAATTGCTTGATGCAGACGACTAGTCAGTCATCCGTCCGATACCAAGTGATCCGAATTTCTACTATTCTGCGTGCAAGCGACTAATTTTAGAACGAAGACAGATGCGGCCCTGTCTCAAACTCACCCAAAATTGGTCGCAACCATCCCAGCCCGTAATTAAATTCGACAGCAGTCTCAAGGCCGGTCGGCCACAACGATAAAACCGCCAATTAAAGCGGCACATCGCACACAAACTGTCGCCACTCGCCAGGCCACCTTAAACGTCGCGACCAGAGTCCAATGTCAATTTAAACTCGAACTAAACGAGTGGGTGGATGGGCGAGCGATAGGGACAAAGAAATTCGAAAAGAAAAGAGCCAGAATGTCAACATTCAACAAAACTCGAGCGGGCAGCGGGACGAACAATAAAATTGTCGAAAATAAACAAAATCCATTTTTGACAGTTGAATGAACTCTTCGATGCGCGAGAGCGAGTCGCACGTGTGTGCAAAAACAACTCGGCACACACACTTCTCCGTGGGTATTTCAACGACCGTTAAATTCATCGCTTCACTGTTCCCAACCAAAACACAACAAAGTCCGGAAAATATACCCCGACTTTCCTGTCTACTTCCCCTACCAAATTCAACGATGCGTACGCATGCAAGCACTTTTCCACAATCTATTGATTGACATTTTAATGACAGCCTCACGCACTATTTTCGAATGAATGAAAAAACAATTTCACTGTGTTGGAGAAAGATGGAGAGAGCGCGCGTGTGCTAACAGTTTGAGCGCCACTATAGCTCCAAGAATGTTAGCCATCGCCTCACGGGAACAAGATGTCGGCCCGAATTTCGAATCTTCTTCGAAAATTTGGTCAGCGCCTTTGTCAAAGAATTTTTTTTTCATCGCGATGATGTGATAAAAACAGCACGCGGCCACCATTTTTTCTTCGCCGAGTCGATAAACTGGAAAAATTACTAGACAGAGAGCAAATTACCACACGTACATTGCGAAATACGAACACTGGAAGACGCACGGAACGGAAAAAAAACTTTCGGCAGTCCGCCGCGCGGATTCTTTTTATCGGGCCACCAGCAGCACTCGGACTATTCCACTCCCACTATTTGTGCTCGAGCATTTCGACGGAAACATTCCACACAAACGCACTTTTTCGGGACTTTCCGCGCGTCTCGACGGCACAGTTCTCACGCCGCAATTTCTTCTCGCGGTCACTTGTGTTACACGAACGCACCAAATCGTCACACGGCCATTTAAATTGCACGGAAAACTTTGGCGCGGTTTAAGTTCGAGGAGTTTTTTTGTGGCACGGCCAACCCACGAAACGGAACCGTCACTGGCGCTGCAAATGACCACACTACCTCTACTCTACCGCTGTCTATGCCTCTTGCTTGCTCTGTTGCGTGCTGCTTAGCCTGGCCGATGAATTTTCGAAAATAGGCTCGAATATTTTCGAAACGCACACGTGTACGACCGAATGCAACGACCGTATCGGGATTCTGTACGTGTGATGCACACTGCTGTAGCTCGGGAAAATTGCGAATAGAAGTGTGCGTAATGAAGTCACGTGAACATTACAATTTCTTGACAGGCTTGAAAAAGAAAAGCAAAATACTGCCCTACGCTTTCGCTGTACAAAAACAGTGAATTATAAGCGCAGAATGTACAGCGTACGAAAACCAATCTTGTGATTTTAATCGAAATTAAATCAAATTTTCATCCCAATCCAGTGGAATTGCCATACGCACATGTGTGCTGGGCGACATCTGCTGTCGAGCATCTTTGCTATTTCCATGGCGACTGGATGACAGGAAGTGGCGCCAACACTAAAATTGTCCGTTTTGCTTAGCGCGACTTGAATTATTTGTGAAATGGAGACGGCCACTTGCTTTCATATCTCCGTAACAGGACAAATCGAATTTGCGTCATTTCCACTTGGGCCAGACGGTTCACAAGTCTTCTGCCGCTTCGAAGTTGTGAGCGGTCCAGACTGGGAGCTCGTTACCGGTCTGAAGGCGGGTATCACACAGTGCTCGACCTCGCGCCTGCACGATGAGAAAATCGTCTTCAATATGCCGTTGGAATTCTCCTACAAAGCGAGCAATCCGTTTGGCTGTAAGTTCAATCTTGTACCTGTTTTCATCCGCCAAATTTTCCCGGCTAATTGTTTTCCTTTGTGTCTTTTAGGGCCTCAAATTGTCGTCTGTCTCTACGGGAAGAATGTTTGGGGCACCGAAACAGCGCTGGGCTACTCTCGGATTCACGTTCCGATTTTCGGTTTGGCCCAGCAACGGATAGCTGCACCAATATTGATACCGAGATGCGGGAATTTTCTAGCAGAAGTCTTAAGCTGGATGACGGGGAAGAATCCCGAGTTGAGAAATCCCAAGATTTTAGTAGAAGGTGGAAAGAACAAAGGTAAGTGGCTGATCTCCGCATGTTTAATTCTGTGCTAATGAAATAGCACTTTCCTTTCCTCGAGATAGACTAAAGCAGTAGAAGCCAAAAGAAATGAGCAAAAATTGGACAATGAATATAAATAAATTTAAGGAGTAACATTTGTCTCGAAAACTTTATTTTTCTAATGTTACAATACTATTGTTATTAGATTTTTCGTGGTAAGCTACCAAAGAAGCTATTATGATTAGGAGTTAGTTATTCTTTCCGGTGTCAGTGGAGTGAAACTCCAACACGGAGTCCCCGACTGTGGACTAACCGCTATCCCTGAGGATATGACAAATTTGGAAAGAAACTTCACTGGAGAAGCCAGTTCATCATAAGATTGTTTTGGACTAGGTCCGAAGGAGCTGTTTCGTCATCGGAGGGCATAGACTCTTCAGAAGGTGTATTCTTGCCTACTAACCGAAACACCTTGACAGCTGGTGGGATCGCTGAGGTAAATTCTATATAGCCACATCCCATTCCAAATTTATTACCGAGAAGAATTTAATGGTCAAGAAAGGCGTCCTCTACCTTAGGCTAAAGGTGTGTATTTTGAGAAGCTTTTTTTTTCCCTTGATTTTTTACACACCTTCTGAAGAGTCTATGCCCTCCGATGACGAAACAGCTCCTTCGGACCTAGTCCAAAACAATCTTATGATGAACTGGCTTCTCCAGTGAAGTTTCTTTCCAAATTTGTCATATCCTCAGGGATAGCGGTTAGTCCACAGTCGGGGACTCCGTGTTGGAGTTTCACTCCACTGACACCGGAAAGAATAACTAACTCCTAATTACAATACTATTGTTCGAACTGGTAGAATACAGGTTACGGCAAATGGTTAATGTCGGCCCTCTCTAAAAGCTCCCTTGAATAGCATACTTTTGAATCTCTGGTGTCTGATATTACGGCTACTAAATCTAAATCAATTCATTCGAAAAATGTGTACATAAGAAGTAACGACTGTTAAGCGCCAAATATCCCTCCACTTTCTCACAAACGCGAACTCCAAATGGAGAGGACTGACCAACTGCGTCATATTTAGGAAGACATGGCCATCCTACTGCCGGAGCAGAACAGATGAACTCTTGAGCAGGAGCCGTGTGGACGTCACGGCAGTCAGCACGGGTCATCGGCGACCACGCGGCCAGACTGGGTATTCCCTTTAACGTCAATTGGCGCCTTTTGGGAGTGCAAATACGGAGGAACCGTTATCCACCTGCTTTGCTTTATTTGATAAAAATTCATTGAAATGAGTCCTTTTGGTGAACTGCAGTTCCATTGGACACGTGACAAAAAACTCTACCGACGATGGAACGAAGATTTCCGGAACTGCTTCACTGAACTCGACCCTTGAAGTGAGTGACTCGGACAGAAGTACTTTACTAGAAGAAAAAGCTTTGCCCATCTTTACTCCCGACTGCTGCTATAATTTGAATCTTCTTGTCTTAATATTAGGCATGCTCTTATAGTGCAGCATTTTTTTAAACTACGAGTACGTATGTAGCAGGTATACAAGTATGAAACCGGAATTTTTTTATGAAAAATCGACGTTTATTCTACAAAAGTGTTACAACATATTTCATTCAAAGTATTGCCCATCGCTAGCTATACATTTTGCCCATCTCTCTGACAATTTATGTATGCCACGCCAAAAAAAAATTTGTTCTTTTGAGGCAAACCAGTCATCGAGCCATTTTTGGACATTTTCGTACGACGTGAAGTGCTGCTCACTAAGTGCGTGTCCCATCGATGCAAACAAGTGAAAATCAGAAGGAGCCAAGTCTGGTGAGTAAGCCGCATGCGGAAGTATTTGCCACTGACAAGCCTTAATCGTTTCCTTCACCGGTCTTGCCGTGTGTGATGGTGCATTATCATGCATCAAAATCACTTTGTGTTGCCTCTTTCCATATTCTGGCCGTTTTTCAAGCAAAGCTTGCTGCAGATCGATCATTTGTTGTCGGTAACGTTCTGTATCAACGGTTTCGCCAGGTTTCAGCAGCTCGTAATAGATCACTCACGCCCTTGTTCGGTGGATTTCCACGTTCCTTGTTTCCGATGTCGAAATCATCACCTTTAAATTTTTTGAACCACTCAAAGCACTGTGATTTCCCAAGTGCATGATCCCCGTAAGCTTCAACAAGCATTCGATGCGATTCTGCAGCCGTTTTTTTTAAATGGTAACAGAAAATCAATGCTGTCCGCATATCGTCGTTCCCAGGCACAAAAGTTGACATGTTCAACGCTCGTCAAAACTACACTGTTGTATGAAACCGGTATTGCTGGCTATTTTATATCTTTATCAGATATCCAAACAACAAAATGGCGTCCATGGTTCGGTTTGATAGTTACTACTTTGACAGCTAGAGCCATCTATGAGTGAATTCCGGTTTCATACTTGTATACCTGGGCTCTGTTCAAGATTTCTGCTATAGCTGCTTCGAAAGCATAGCATAGCAAGACTGTAGCAGCTGTCAATTTCAACCATAGCATGAAATAGCTTCTTCGGGTCTTGAACAGCCAAAAGCAGCTTGTATAGCTAATAACAGCTGTTCGACACACACATACGCAAGTTGGCGTAACATATAAGACATTTGTTTGAATGACTTTGAATACTTACCGCATTAACTGCTTCTAATGTTTCCTTAAATTTTTCGTTAATTTCTAATGCTAATGATAGAGTTCCTTCCAGTTTTAAAGACTGAAAATAACGTTTCGACGAAAGTGACAGCTACACATACATATAAATATTGCAATAGCCGCTTTCTAGCTACACTCGGGAGTGCGAGCAAGAAAAAGCAGCTATGAAAGCAGCTTTTTAAAAATCTTGAACAGATCTAGTGTCAAATAGCAAGCACGAGAAAGCAGCTTTTTGGTTGCATTGAACACAAAAAAGCAGCTAATAGCAGCTAAAAGCAGCTATAGCAGAAATCTTGAACACACCCCTGGTATGTACATACATACTTACAATATTCCAAGAAAGACGAAAATGGGATGTAACTTCTCGTTTTTGGTGATAGTGAATAGGTACACAATATAAATTCGGCTTACAAAAATGACAATGACCGAGTCTCTGTCACAAGTCAGAGTGGAAAATGATCTGACTTCCAGCTTTAGAACTGACAACGGGCTTAAACAAGGTGATGGCCTGGCACCAATGCTTTTCAATTTGACACTCGAATATGTTGTTCGGAAACTGCCCGTTGACACCAACGGAACACTATGCTTCAAATCCACACAACTAGTAGCATATGCCGACGACATAAATATACTTGCAAGATCCCTGGAGAGTGCCAAAGAAATATTTGTAAACCTTGATTCGGTAGCAAGGGAAGTTGGACTACGTATTAACGAAAACAAAACCAAAGTTATGACACAAACTAGGAAAAACATGCCAATCAGACAAAATATTACAATAGGAGACTTCAACCTAGAAAACGTAGACAACTTTGTATATCTCGGGGCAAACATATCGAAGGATGGAAGCGAACCCATCGAAATTAAAAGAAGAATAATGATGGCAAACAAGACGTATTATTCGGTACTTCCAATAATTAAAAACAAAAATGTGCACAGAAAAACAAAGCTTAAACTGTACAAAACAATAATAAGACCTGTGCTATGCTATGGCAGCGAAACATAGACATTGACTCAGGCGTCCGAAAAATTAGTTAACGTCTTTGAAAGAAAAGTCCTCAGAAGAATCCTCGGACCTGTGAGGGAAGACTCGATCTGGAGAATACGATACAATAGAGAATTGTATGCCATCTTCGACAATCCAGAAGTATCGATCCTCATAAAATTTAAAAAGCTACAATGGGCTGGTCATGTGGAGCGTATGGATGACGGAAGAATCCGCACACTAAAGGGAAAAGTCTATGGACAAAGACCAGTCGGGAAACCACGAAAGCGCTGGCAGGACTCTATTGACGCAGACAGCAAATCACTTCTAAGATGTAGAAACTGGAGGACGCGGTCACTGAACCGAGAAGGCTGGAGGCGGCACATCCAGGAGGCCAAGGTCCGATTTGGACTGTAGCGCCATCGTAAACTAAACTAAAACTACACAATATAAATATCCTCCCCAATTGATTTATTTGATAAAGTTACTGTAATTTTTATACAATTTAAGAAAGGATTCAAGCGTAATTTATTCGGTAGCTTTAGAGAATATGAACCTGTATCCTTAATATCCTATTGAATATTTCATTTTTTTTATTATTATTTGTGTCTTTATTTCCAAACAGATTTTTTTCCAGCTTCCAAATTGTGTTCAATTTATCTTTCATTTGTCTTAATCACTCCAAAAATTGTCTGACGAGACACGAATTTTATTAGTCCCATTGACGATACCTAAATATCGAAATAGGAATTAAATTTCATTTTTAGCAATCATCTATTCCTCATAAAAACCATTAAGGAAAATGTTTCTTACTTTCTAGGGCTGCAAATGGATTCATACGGCGAATTAATGATCACATTGCAAACGATATCACGCGGTGCAAGTCGAATGGGATACGACTGGGGACAGAAAGGATTTGATTAAAACGCTCGCCATTTTATTACTTCAAATGAAAAGAAGTTCTTTTCATTTTATTTTATTTTATTGATCAAACCGATTTTGCTTTTAATTTAGATTGGTTTAAATTTTTACATAGTTTTTATTTTCTATATTTAAATGATATTTGATTTGTGTGGGTTTTTTTAAATGAAAATTAATTCTTGTTTTTTGGTCAATACAATTTTAATTTAGTTTAAGTACAAAAATCAGAATAAAATTCGTCACATGAGTAAAGATCACCGTTTTTTTTTAGCAGTAACTAAAGAGCTTTAGAGATTTATGACCCCTAGTCACTGGTTATAATTAATTTTATTAAATTCTTAAGTGAGTCTAGTAGTTTAATGACTATTAATGTTAAAGCAGCAACAATGCCTTAATCGATTAGTTTTACATGATTTACTTTTGGGAATCTCAAGGGTCTAATTTACAACTAAGAAAATGATATCTGGGAATAGATGCATTTCTAATTAAACACCATTCAGCAGGTGTGCCGTATGAACTTTTTTGCAGATTTTTAAGTTTGGCATGGGGTTTAAGGTTCGTGATTTATATCAACCTATCGAATTTGTTTTGAAAATGAAATTCGTGGTTAAATAATAAAATTTCACTGCCGGGTCGTTCATTATTTTTGAGACACTTAGGTAGGAAGAGCAGTTTTTTGGAAGTATAACTCCACCCTTTTCATTTTCTTTGAGAGAAACGACGCTGTTGGTAACTTTTTCAGTCCTTGCATGATTATTTTTGGGATTCTTTTCGGGCACTGTTTCGGTTTCCAGGGCAGGGTAGTATTCGATCCCAAATCGTTAGTCTCAGTTGTACAACGCACTTGTGACTAGCTTATGACTGCAGTTTGAAAAGTTAACTAACTGGACCGCTCATTCAGATTGTTGCAAAGTAATTTTTCAATATCCGCGAAAGATGAACTTTATACAACTCGCCAGTTAATTGGTTGACTAGGATATCGTTGCTGGAGAATGCCTCTCTTACAGGTACAAAACACAGAAACATTAAATATCTGTTCGTTTATCTAAAGCAACAAAAATTTTCAAAAGCTGAACTCTTTTCACGGTCTTTCTTTTGCTCGGTACAATATAGACTAGATATATATCGCTACCCAGGGCCCGAGGAGATGCGAACGTTTGTTCCTCTAATATTATGTACCGACGGGATATAATATAATAATCCTGAAGAATATTTTCCGCATCGTCAGCCTTGGATGGTATTTCAATTCATTAGCTTTGAATTATAGTTTACTGTATATCATGAACTAAGTAACTATTTCGCATATTTTTCGGTTCTTAGGCGTAAAACACCGAGTTACGTTTAAAATTGTTCCACCATGAGAAAATTCTGTTGCTACCTCTTACTCATCTAATGAAATCACTGATGAATGGTATAACATTTGGAGGGAAACTATTCACGTTGACATGTATATTAATATGTAAGTATCTCCAACTCGGTTTTTGTCAAGGATTACAAAGATAATTTAATCAACTGAAAAGTCCATAGAGTTTTAGAACACCTACCTTCGTAGGTGTAATTCGAATCTGTATTTTCATATTGCTTTCGAATAGGAGCGTCATCTGACGTCACCTCATTTAATAAATAACAATCACAAAAAGAGAATAGAGAGAGAAAAAGAGAGAGATAGAGCTATTCGTACATTGTTCACCTTTTATCCTTTTATTCGGCTGGCGTCGTTCGAGCTCGTTTTCAATCGACTTCGATAGAAACGATTGGTCCGCGATAAGCTCCTCAAGAAGATAATGTACATATCAATGTACGATAGAAAGCTGTTGTTTACATACTTAAGGATTATTCCTAGACTCTATGAATTAATTTTGCCCAGTAGCGGCTGTGTCACACTTTTAACATTGTCCTCTGCACTATTCAGATTATTACATTTATTTTTGAGGTTCTTTAAGTTGTTTGTCTTAATAATACTATTAAAATTCATGCTATTACTATTTCGTCTAATTAGGTCCTGATTATATTGCGTTTGTTGCTGATGATTATTCTGATGATGATTTTGATTGCAACTGCCATTCGTACCACATGCGCTAATATTACTACAACTACTGTTTGGTATCATATTTGGTGGATTGCCATTCCCTGTTATCGTTACTACTTGGTCAATCTCAGCCGCTGGATGATCGCTGATGGCTTGATTGTCGTCTCTGCTACCATCACTGTTGCTAGTGTAAGATTGCTCTTCAGTCTTAATATCCTCGTGATGTTCCTGATGTTGAACGCTATTATTACTAAGATTACTTGGTTCCATTCTTGTGATCTCTCCTAAAGTGAAACTATTTCTAAATTCCGATCTGTGATTGGCTTTTAGTTGATCCTCGCCTTCCAGCCAGTAGGTGAGCATATCACCTTTGCCTTTCATCTTAACATAGCCGCGCTTCTTTATGTCGAATGTTTTGAACGTCTCGAGAATATTTCTAGTACTTTGACTGATATGAATCTTCAGTGCTTCGCCATTGGATTCCATGCGGGATGCCGTGTTGACAGTGTCGCCGAACAGGCAATATCGAGGCATTTTCAGTCCAACAACGCCGGCCACGCAAGGTCCCGAGTGTAGACCAATGCGTAGTTGAAGCGGATCCTTCGGCCGATGTCGTATGGTGAATTGTCGAACTGCATTGAGTAGTGCAAGGGCCAATCTGGCAATTTCCCGAGCATGAAGCGTTCCATTACGAACTGGTAGTCCTGATACAACCATGTATGCATCGCCGATCGTCTCCACTTTGTAGACATCAAAGTTTTCAACGATCGAATCGAAACAAGTGTAGAGGTCATTCAGGAAGCTGACGACTTGCATCGGCGTACTTTCGGCCGAGATCGCTGTGAAACCAACGATATCGCTAAAATAGATTGTAACTTGTTCGTAGGTCTCGGCTATCACAGGTTTGCCAGAGATCAATTGTGCCGCCACCGATTGCGGGAGTAACTGATAAAGAAGTTTCTCGCATTTTTTCTTCTCTTCTAAGTAGTCATGCGTCCGTTCGTCTACTAGGCCTTCTAAATTGTTGGCATACATTTCCATACGTTGCAACAGATTGTCTACAATGTTTCCAGTCTCGTTGTCCCTGTTAATTGAGCGATGAAAAAAAAAGAATCATTTAGAATGCAGTCATCTTAGTGATGAGAACAACTACTTGTTTATTTTGCGGATCGTTGTTTTCAGATAGCCAAAGTCAGGACGTTCGCAATGATCCTCGGCCCAACACTTGACCATAATGTTATTGATGTCTTTGTACTCGGTTTCATCAGTTTGCGGCCGAAATGGTTGTGTTAGTCCTTTCTTTGGATAGTTTTTGACTAATTCGATTATTTCTGAAATAGAGGAAATGATTGATTAGTTAAATTTATCAGTCCTTGTATAATATCATCTGTGGTAGTGCTTCTGATCTTATTTCTATTTTTAGATCACGAGTTAAAGCTTGGGTAGTAAGAAAGGTAAGGGAGGGGACACACAACAGTTCTAAGATAGAAAGCAATCAAAATGTTATTATGTCTTCTCTATGACATGCAACATATCCTGTAGATTGTAGTTCTATATTGTGTCAAAAAAAGAAAATATAAATCCCTAAAAACTATTTCAGTACCATTTATGGATGAGATCGACATCCCAATTGGCGTATAGATTATAGATCTAGTGAGGATGTCATACCGTATAATTGCAAATTAAAAATCTTGCTCAATGGAAGCTCCATCGTTCTTGAAACTATTGGAAACGCTTCATATAAAAGAATTAACAAAGAATGTCATCAACAATTTTGTATTTCACTGAATTCGTACCTTGTAATTTGATTGATAATCCGGCCTCCTAAAATAAACAAATATCACATGACATTCGGTTTTCGAATTTTTTGTTGTTATACAAATTTTTGAATCGGATTTTAATAACGGCCATAAAATATTGACATGTTTTCAAAACCCTATCAAAGCTTGGTTGAAGAATTTTTTCGACATTATGTTCAAGCTTTGACGTTGTGAAGAATGCGCGGCAGTAAAATTATCACAAATGTGCCCCCCGAGAAGTATAGTTGTTAACCGAAGAATAAGAGAAGGAAAAGAAAACGCGCGACCTAAAAGACGCTAAAATCCATTAAGTACACGAATATACACAAAATCATGTCCGAACATCATCAACAGCAGCATCGACGAAATCATCACCACAAATATAAAACAGCACACCCAATGCGAAGCGAGTTGCGTCGAAGGAAGCTAAGAAGGACCAATAGCAGTAACGGCGTGAAGGATCTTGCATCATCGTCAACGTTCTATCACGCTGGTGAACCGACGATATCAACAACAGCAGACCCTTCGTCATCCCAAACAACAGCAGCTGCGGCATCTTCTTCTGTTGTTCCCAAATATATTGAACGATTCTACGTTCATCGGCGATCTTCATTCGAAAAACATTCGTCATCAACTAACTCTAGCATCAACGCATTCTGCTTCGGTTTAAAAAATGCGTCCGATAGCAGTCGCCAAGTCACCATCAAGAAGAACCTTGCGAAACCGAAGAAATGCAATGATTTCATCGACTCATGGGACGGACGGAAGAAACAGGAGATTGTTCGAGTACAGCCAAAACGTGGTCTCATCATACAAAATATTTACTTTCTGGAAGCTATTTCTCCGCTTCGACAATCTCTGCTATCGCTGCAATCGGAATTTGCACGGCCGATTCCTGAAGGTTAGTGCCGTTCAGCACGATGCGACGTTAATTTTTAAAGTACTTCATGTTAAATTTTATGTCTATCGAAAAAAGTTCCAGGTCTACATAAGGGAAGGAGCAAGGCTAAGAGGCCATCGGATGCCGATGTGATATTTGGTGACTCGATACTATTAAAGGATGAGATGTATCCTCGATGGACGATATCAAACTTACAATGGCTGATGGATTTGGAGGCGCCAGAAAACGATCTTGTTCCGACGTTTCACTATAGCGAATCGATGTACGACGATATCTGTTGTCTGCCCTTTGCTACGAATTTACTGTTCTTCAAGACTTCTTATTGAGATTGTAGGATACCCACTGCTTTAAAAAATCCTGGAATCCTTCATTCTTTAAATTTTGTAATTTTCGAAACTTTACATTTGATGAAATTCTATGTTTTTTTTTTTGTTAAACCCTGAAGCTTATATTCACATTATGGTATCTATTTATTAATACTATTTTTGAAGAGTACTTAATTCTATTTATAAATTTTATTTGTTGATTTGCTCAGGTATTTTCTCAAATACACGAATTTGTGCCAAGCACGAACTCAAATAAACAATTGTGAAAACGGCTAACGTTAATGTAGATAATTTATTTTGTGACTGAATTATTAAAGGATATACTTCGATGGTGTGCACACTACATGGAATATCCCTCCTGTGACTATTGTTATTAAGAACATAGTCCAAAGGAGCTGTTTCATAATCGGGTTGCATTGAATAAGGGTTTACCATGCAATTATTCAAAACACCCTTAAGCTGAAGCCTAGGATTCATTCATGAACCAAAATTCATTACTGCGAATTGTAACTTTGTGATTGAGGTACCTGCACTGAAGTTTACCTCATATTTAAACCAATTTTTTTGTTCATCAACTTACCTTCTGGTGATTTTTCGCTCGATCCCAAAAAGAACGGCCCTTGCCGTGTTACAATTTCGTTAACAATAATTCCAAATGAGTAGACATCACCTTTTTGAGTACCTTCAGCCGGAGGATTGGACATCCTAAGTAATTCAGGAGCTGTCCAGAGAAGACCTGAAAATAAAAATCGATACTATCAATACTTTTACACTATTGCATGTTTTCGTTCTTACGTTTCCAATATGCAAAACTATTGCAATTCTCCACATCATCTTCGACTCCTGGCTTTCGTAATTGATGCATTCCAAAATCGGTAATTTTCAAAACAAATCTCGAATCTACAACACAATTCGACGATTTCAGATTACCGTGCGATCGAATATCGGATTGATGTAAAAAATGCATGCCACGCACAATATCGTGCATAAGCGACAACTTAAACATCCAATCGAGATTGATTTGTTCGTTCTCGAGAATGTCCTGGAGCGATCCTTTCGGACAGTATTCGGTCAAGATGCAGCATTTCGGCGGATCGACACAAGCTCCGAAGAATTTCACCAAGTGATCGTGCTGAATATCTTTCATTCGCTTCAGTTCTAGCATTAACGATCGATTCAGACTGATATTGTCCTCATCGATCTTCTTGATCGCAACCTTACATCCCTTATAGAATGCAAGTGGAATGAAGAGTTGACGATCACCCGGCAACGATCCAATATCTTCCGAACAGAGCGTAACTTGACTGCCTCGCTTTGCTAGCGAATGCATACTACCGCGATATTTGCCCATTGGATCGCACGGGATAACATCGTTCCAATTGACCTTCCACGTCATGGAGTTGATCTCGGCTTCGGATTTGTAGTGTCGGTAGCCCAGCAACGATATTATGGCCATAAGGATCACGGTGAATCCTAGGATCAGTGAAAGTATAGCGTAGCCAGGAAGTGCTAAAAATAATGATGAGTTGATTGGCATGGGCACTGAGTGTTAGAAGAATAGAAGGCTTACAGTTATCGGGACATAGGGAGCCATCAAAGCCGCATAGTGGCTTATCTGGTGGAGGATCGAGCCGATCACCGGCCCAGTGTATTGTTTTTCCATCCACATACTGCAGATGATTGTAAAAGTAGTGTGCCACGATTTCAAAGCGACCAGTAATCGGATTCATGTCCAGCAATGAATAAGCCGAGATGCGATCGCCATTATTATCGATCGTTACATTTCCGGTTATACCGCGGAAGTTCCGGTTCATCATGAGCCGAACAAGATCGGTTCCATTGAAGGGTTTTGTAAGAACTGTAGGATCTTTGGTAATGCTATCGTTCAAGGCGATCGCGTATAGTAGCACTGCGTCGTGGAAGGCCGTTACGAATGTGGACACCGGCTCATCAGGTTTGAATGTGTAATTGTACTTGGTTGCCGCCATCATTTTCACCTAAATCAAATAAAATTCTCTTTAAGATATAACTCAGAAAGGAAACTATTAGATTTGGACGAACTTTTTCTGAGAAGTGGAAATACTCGTCATCGACTGGCTGTTTTCCGGTGATCGTTAGTAGGGCTGTATAAGCCTTTTTCGCTCGATTATTATTCTCTTCCGTGTCGTTTTTGTTAAACCAAGGCTGCGTCTCTGTCAGGGACGTTCTGTAGCGGATAAGAAAATCTCAAAAATTCGAATCATACAAACCACCTATGCACACCTACCTTGAGAACAATTCAATATTGATGAAAACATATTCTCCGCTATCGATCATGTTGAGTTGTTCAGCGACGAGCATAATCTGCCTGATGGACTCGGGATTAGCGCACATGATGATAACTGCAATGGAGAATGAGGAAATCTGTTTAGCCGGAGGGACTGTAATAAATAGTCGCTGCAATTAAGTTAATAATAACTGTATGAAAGCCATTAGTACAAACTCAGAGCTTTGCGACCTTAGCTATAGCTGGAACGCATTACTTTGAAATTAGATTAGTGAATAGTTGACTGTTAGATTAGTAAATTGCTGGATGTAATGCGTGGGCGGATTTCTATCTTTTTTCTCCGAGGCAAGATTCTATTTTTACAGTGATTGACTAATTAGCCAGACTGGTTATGACTATTACAATTTTCATATGTATATTTCTCCTTAAGAATTATCGATTATTTACCAGGTACTCCAAAGGCGAGATGTGATGTGTGTTTAAACTATAACATTTACTACAATATTTCATGTAAGCATGGGAAATTTATTATGTAAACAAGGTGTTGAGTAAGACCATTTGGTTTTACGTAAGACTTAATGTTTTCCAGTTCGGAACAATTCCCATCGAAAAATAAAAAAAAAATCTTTCTTTTTGGAGCTATGATTATGAAGAAAATCCTATTAGTCCTTCGAGTGGCTACCATACAAATATTCTGTTAAAATATCTTCATTCAATTCACGAAACTCACTATAATTCAAGTAATCGTTTAGCTATGAATTCCGAATTTTGTACAAATTAGTTTTGAGTGAAAACAAAGTTCGAGTTTACTAGTCAGCGAAATCCTTTTACTCCTTCTGACCTTCCATACAAAAAATCCTTAAGACACGTGTTCAATAATATTTCCCGATAATTTTTGATCGCTTCTAGCTACGAATTTAAAATTTTGGACACATTAAAGATGAAAAAGGAATGAAAAGGAAAAAGATGAATATGTAAGTAACCGAGTGAGTCCTTGCTCGACCTTCCATATGAAAGTCCTTCAAGCAGGATATTTTTTTCCAGCTCTTCATATCTTGAGCACTGAATATTGTCTTTTAGTTTTGAGTAGCAATCTAATGGATCTACTTAATGAAGGACATACAACATACATGCATACATGCATACGGCCGTAATACTACTTCATCCTCAACTATAATATAAATCGGAGTTCTGTATCATCTAGAGTATTATACGATTGGCTTGCAGCCGATCGTGACTGCAGTATGTTTTTTTTTAAATTTGTTTTATTATTTTTCCCAATATTTATATTAGGAGTCACATGAATTCGTCCTTTTAGTATCAGTGAGGAACAAAAAATGGAGTTTACGTACATATCTTGAGACCCGCCAAATAGCGTTCGATGCGCAGGCATGGTGCAAAGTTAAGAAGATAAATGAAAGGATTTTACCGGTTTAGATCTCATGAAATTTTGAAGTTTATGGGTAAGAATAGCTTCACTAGTTTACCATTAGTATCTCTAATAACGTCAGCTTCATTAAAATTATGAATTTAAAACTAATTATACGTATGCTAATTTAGCCCCATCATCTCAATAAAACACAGTTTAGTACAGTCACATCAGAGCTCTCTCGTGAGTACGGCATATTTTTTATTCATAAAATATAGATCGAGGCTAATTACTCTGACACATACTATAACTGACCCTCGACAACATTTACAAAATATTGGTTGAAGCGCCACCTGACCTTATCCTGATGGATGGATGGGTTTAATGGCTTTTAAATACGCTTCAAGTGTTGCGAATAAAAACGTCCAGCAAACATTTAAACCATAACAACATCCGCATACTTTTGAAAAATCCACACCGGATAAGAGCTCTAATTTCTGCAAGTATAGAAAATATCCGGTACGAGTATGTGCTAAAAGTCGAGCAAGAAATGTATAATCGAGAAATTTGAGTACCTAGGTATTTATAATTTTGGTCTCCAATTTACAGGAATTTGTTGTCTTTAGTAAAATTTGCATGCAAAACGCCACTAAAGATAAATACAAACAATTTCAAGAACAACAATTACGCATTTTCATTAAAAATTGTCAAATATTTCAAATAGTTATTATAGTGTCATATAGGTTTAGATTGTTTGTCACTTTCGTCCAATATTTCTTTATTTTCATCAGCAAATGTATAGGCACCTACTGTCTTATATAAAATTTACTCTTCCTTTAAATGTCAAAAATTTGCATAGTGTGAGAAACGAACATATTTCCTTTGTGCCACTCATCTACACGTACGTGCCAACAACGCCCATGTTTGCTTTTAAATATTTCGACCTACCTACATATATAAATTTGAAAGTGGTGAGCCGGTCATATGAAAACTCAAATTTTTTCTTTCAGTTCCTGAGATTTTTCTACCAAAATGAATTCTACAAAAATCATGAAAAAAAAAATTACGGGTAAAAGTGAAAGGTTCTGCATAAAGTGGTTCTTAAAGGAAGTAATAAATTAGTTTTTCCTAAAAAAAATTTGTTAAGTTAATAATGGATTAGTTAAAATTAAAATTAAAAAACAACTTACTTCTTGCTTTCGTCTTAATAATATTCAATGTTCTCGTTATATTCCACTTTTCCGAATCTCCTTCGAATCCCTCTGTGAAGTTCGCCTTAAGTAGATAGTTAACCGCTCCCAGAGTATAGTAGCACATTGAATTCCCTGAATTTTTGCGATTTTTCGAGTTCTGAAAGATCATTCCAATCGTTGTCCAATTGAATTTTTTCAGGATTCCCTTGATGGTATAGCCAACCTGAGTGTAGCTGCCCATCAGTCGCATTAGCGTGGGATAGTAACTTGACTTTTCGTCGAACGCGCCCGCAAGTCCGGCTGTAGTCAGAACGGGAACCTCCCAAACTCCTGCGTATCGAGCTATTGGAGCAAGGACATAGTCACAGCTTAGACCGAAGATAGCATCTAGGCTATGATTGTGTTTCGTGTAGATCTCAAAGAAGGCGATCGGACCGTAAACGGACGAACAAAATGTATCGCGAAAGACTAGAGTTACGTCGAACGGTTCAGTCAGATAACCGGGCTGCTGGATCTTACGTATGGCCAGTTCCAGAACTGGCAGAGTCTTTTGGTAGATGCAGGTATTAGCGTTGTCGTCGGTTTCGGAAGGAAGTAGTACGGCAAACACTAAGTTCCGACGGGAAGTTCCTGCACCGTTAATCACAGTGCTATTACTTTTCCAGCTGGATGCGTTGTACGGCAGGTGTATGACCAGCTCCGTGTGTATGCTTTTCAATCCCCGATTATCGTTGCAAATCACTGATGAGAGCAGGATACTTAAAACTAAATACAGTACTAGACTAGCACTCATTGCTTCCTGTACCAACTCTAGGACTCGGTTGATATGGCTTTTCGATAGGTTTCCCGCACACTATTTCTAATTGGGATGGCTATCAGCAGGACAAATTTACAAATACCATTGTTGCTATCTTGATTTCGATTATACCGGACTTTTTTCATTAATATTACTTAATTGACGATGTAATTACGATAGAGCCCATGATGTCATCATTTGGCTAAAATACACTGCTAATGTACTATAGTTGTTGTTGATCGCCTTAAACAGTTCCACAGCTCTCTAAATTAACCGATAGATTAGTTGTTAAGTTAATTTAAATTCACAGTCATTATTGACGCTTATCGTATAAAAGTTTAGCGAACGCATGGAGCTTTTTGAGTTGAGTTTTGTTTTCATTCCGCTTTAGATTTACATAAGTTCGAAGTAAGAATTAGTTAGTAATCGATTGTAATGAGATGCTATCTAAATCTGAAGTGCTAAGAGCGACGGATTAGGTGTAGGCGTAACAAGTTCGCATTGAATATGCATCACACATTACACTAGCTTTTAATATATTTTACAGGTGCTAAATTATCTAACCGAGTTTGGATAATTGATTCAATTCTTATATCTACATTTTTCTATCTATACATTTTTGACGCATAAGTATGTAGATAAATTCGAGATTTTTAAGAAAACTCCATTACGAAACATCTCTATTTTAAAAAGTTAACATTCCATTTCTATTGGCAATATTCGCTTTAATAAACGACCTTACAGTTAATACTTCGTTATTATTCTTGGAATGCTTCCGTAAGCCTTACTGGTAATGCAAGGGAAAGTAGTAAGAGTAAAAACTTTCTTTTGCTAGATTTTTCATCCAAACTTTGAATTTTTTTCTGCATTTAGACTTTGCAAATATCGAGTTCAAAATACATATACTCAAATTCTGAAATCCTAAAATTACGTTTTCTCCTGGTTATTCTCTTGCATTTTTTCACATAATCAAAATATAATTTTGGACACCACTCGTTCTCTGAAGTCAATTCAAACGAAGCTTTTCAGAACAATGAAAACTATTTTAGTAGCATCTAATTGCCCAATTTTCGAGCTCTGATACCGGAAAATAAAATTCTTGTTTGCTTTTATGGAAAAGACATCTACGTCTATAAATATCAATACCTATATCTTATTGATCATTCGGGGTTGGTGGGGACACGATTTGGAACGCTATTTTATAAAACACCCCTCTAAAGATATGCAGTGGAAATTAACACAGTTATGGTAAACATAGTAGCCGTTTGCTCTAATGGACAATAGCATCAGTCTCATCAAGTACGTTGCTCATGTACTCTGCTCTTGAAGAGATCGAAAATGAAAATCTTTTTGGTATAAAAGCGACTCAGTGTATTGCAACAATAAGAAGCAGTACAGTATAATAGAAATAGATTACTGAAACTGAGACGATTAAGCTCCATAACTTATGAATCACTGGTGAACGCTTAAAGTTAAACCTTACATGAAAAAACGAAGATAATAAAGCGACCTCCGGAACGACTTTCGTCCCGAACGCGATGCACAGCAGAACCTCACCTTAAGGTACAATTGATCTTTACTCTTTTTTTCTATACAAACTGTTCGATATCGTCATGATATTGTGCCACCTTGCCTTAGAACACGTAAACTAACCACTTTTCATTCATCTCGAACGATTTCGAGCAATGAATATTGATTATGAACGTGTGATCGTTTTTAATTCGGTTCTCAATATATAACAATAATAATATCGAGAACAATACTTTAATGGTTAATTGACGGTTATTGATGCCTACATTTGCCCGATCGAATAAAGAATATAATTGGATAAAAATTAAGCTTTACAAATTCGAAAGAAGCACCGATGAGGAAGTCGCTTAAACACAATATTGATCAGTGAAGTAGGGGAATGAATATGAATATTGATCAGTGAAGTAGGGGAATGATCACCGATCATAACTGATCGCACAGAACATTAATTGTTATGTTGTGACTTGTGACTTGTGACTGATCATATTGATCACTTTATTATGAAGCGCCGAACTTGATATTTATTAATCAAAAATTATTTGTTTATCATTGAAGAATAACTACTAATATTAATAATCGATTAAGTGTCTTCATCTGTTTCAAAAGACTCGATTAAATAAGTTGGTGTGTCACATTTAATGGCAGCTGGTAGGGTCTAAGGCGAATGGTTAATTTTCTCATTAGATCGGTAGAGGGCAAGTTCGTAAAATTACGTTAACTATTTATCAAACACCGCACCGAAATTTTCTTAGTCGATCTGTAGACGAGCAGAATTTTCTTCGTCGAGCTGAAGAAGTCGTAAAATATGAGCACAACGAATGTACTATAGTTAATCACAGAATATGTGCAAGAGATGCTTGCATTCATTATTTATTTAATGAATAGAATTGGTGAAGAAGTGAGCACTGTCAAATCAAAGTGCCAGGAGTAATAAATACAAAAACAACATGAACAAAATGAACTCGTCAGATTATTGTTATGATTCGATTACGATGTACATTGGAGACTTATTTGCGATGTGCAACGACCGTTTGTAATGTGCATCGGCGAATCGTTTTTAATTTGTTGTTATGATTCGTGGATGAGGTACAATATTTTTCTCAGGACACTTTGAGATCGACGGCGAATTCGTACTTGATGTACTGCCGAATCATACTCTATAGTGGGCGGGCATCTTTGATCGTACGCGTCTTAATCTAAGAATCTATTCATGATGTCTTCGTACAAGGCGGATTTTCATGCCATAACAGTTATTTCATTAGATGCTGGATGCGGTCTTTTGATTCCCGTGTTCAAGGATACGATTTCTTCAGAAAGTTACCCACGTCCCTAAACACATATTCACATAAAATGATAAAACAATGAATGGCCAATATACGACATAGTTTTTCGTCGGACACGAAGAAAGAAGAAACCCACTTCTGATTCCAAAGTCTAGAAAAATAAAGTAAAATGCTAAAAAATGGACGTCAATATGCAAAACAGATGGTAGGTAAGCCGGCTATCAGTTTAGTTCGTAAAACAGCATTAAATTTATACTTACACAGCCATCAATACATCCACAACTAGTACGGACCGTTTCGTTATATCATTTATAATTTCTTATCGCACTTTTGAAAAGCTACAAACAAAACTAATCTACGCGCAACTTTTACGATGGGTTCGTTAAAAATAGTTTCCTAGCGACATAAGTATACTAACAAATTGCGATAAGAAATAATATGATGAGATGAGTGAAGATCGAGATCGAGACTCTTGGGAAAACCAATAAAATTTTCCTACTGGGAAATCAGACCCTCTAAATTTGCTCAGCCACACGCACTTGACATTGATAATAATTATCTTAATTTACAATACATAATTGGTACGATCGCGTAGTTCTATTTTTGGCAATTGCTGATCATAATGATCTTTTTATCATTCCAAGTCGGATAATTTTGCTCGGCATGGCATTGATCTTGTCTCTCAGCATTCAACCATTGTTTAAGAAACATTCGTGAAGTTTCTGACCTTGATCGTATTTCTTAGGTTGAGCACGATCACTTTCGGCTTTAAGGGGTCTGGCCACCTTGGCTGCTTGGAAAATGTTTTTTTTTTCTAAAACTCTGAAGTTTAAATGATTTTTATTTATTTTTTTTTACACAATTTAGACTATACTTTAAGGAATCTCTGACATTTTTTTTATTCGAAAATATTAAAAAATTGCGGCGCTGTATATATTTCCCCGGAGGCCTTCCGCACGAAAGGGGGGATGTGCCGTCATCGATTGCTCTATTCATATGCATTAGAAAAGAAAAAAGAAAAAATGGGCTTGTTCGTGGGTAGTGTAGCTAAAATGTAGCGTAGGATTTTTAAGATTGCTACATTAGGTTTTTTTTTATTGACGTTTTTCGACGTTTTTCTTAGGAAAAAATGCAATTTTTCTTTCTTCGGCTCACCAAAATTTAAAAAAAAATCGAAAAAAAAAATCGCTACGCTACATTCTAGCTACACTACTCACAAAGAAGCTAATTTTTTTTTCTTTTCTGATGCATATGAACAGAGCAATCGATGACGGCATATCCCCCCTTTCGTGCGGAGGGCCTCTGGGGAAATATATACAGCGCCGCAATTTTTTAATATTTTCGAATAAAAAAAATGTCAGAGATTCCTTAAAGTATAGTCTATATTGTGTAAAAAAAATTAAATAAAAATCATTTAAACTTCAGAGTTTATGAATTTAGAAAAAAAAAACCATTTTCCAAGCAGCCAAGGTGGCCAGACCCCTTAAAGTACGTAACTTAAAAAGCTACTAGCAAAAAAAAAAATAGTATACCTACAGCACATATTTTACATCCATACATACCTATGTACTTACTAAGAGATCTTACGAGGTTTGCTTTCGTTAAACGCCGATCAATTTATTCGTTTCGTTACAGTGATTTTTTATTTAAAGATTTTATGCTAAATACGTAAGTTTAGTTGTTTCTTATTCGGTCTGTCCCGAAATTCTCGAAGACGAAACGAAATAAGAAATGGGAAATGCGAACGATGAATTTGGTACGGCGAAACATTGATTAACGAATATTGTGGTTCTTACGTAAGAAAATATTGTGGTTCTTACGAAAGAAGACGATAAGATTTTAAGATATATTGTACCTATACGAGTAGATACTACTTACAGTTTAGCCAATTTGTTTTATAACATCGAACTGGACCTGGGGTTTTTATACGGTCTTTTCCAGTTCAGTTTAGGATGATGAAAAAAATATTATAACATAAAAGAAAAATAGGATCTAATAAAAGTAGAAGGGATCGGAGGAAATAGTCGGATGTTACATTTACAGGATTGTAAGTTATACCTTATAGGAACGACAATCTAGTTGCTCTCTAGAAGCTCAAGATGATAAATTTTAAAATTCTCCTGTACAGTACATGTTATGTATGTATAGTACATATGTATGTATGTCGCTTAGCCAAAGAAGTTTTTTTTTTTTTGCTGTAAACTTTCTCTAAAAATTAGATTTTTTTAAAGTTTAATAAGTCGTTCCACAAATTAAATAATTATTAATAATATTTCTTCTTCCACCATTATTTAGAAAAATTTAAACTCCTAGTTATTTATCCTTCCAAATCGGTTAGGAATCAGAGTATACATGACGATAGATTTCTTTCTTTCCTTCCCATATTTAATGTTTTCTTAAAGGGTTTAATGCAAATCTCCGGCTTATTTAAAATACGCCGAAAAGCATAACCGTATCCACGTATCTCCATTATACGAATTTTCTTTCTGTTTATTGGAGTGCGAAAACTGTAAGGACGAAAGCACGTTTTGGGATTTTGCGTTTGATATTCTTGAAGATTACACGATTATTAAGTCGCTAGAAACGTTTACGCTTGATAGCGTTCGGTTGCTGGTTAGCGAAATGAAAACAACAAAATAATCAAAATGCGCGAATTTTGTTTTCGATCCTAGATCACAAAGATCTTCTAACTTCGTGATGTCCATGAAAATTAAGGAGTGATTTCGTTGGGACTCGTACTGGTATCTATCTAATTTATTCATTAAATTATTCGTACTGGAAGAATCCTAATGTCGAACAAATAGGAGTAGCTTCTCTCAATTGAAAGTTACGTAATTTGTAAGCCTTGCTCGGTTTTTTCCCTTTATCGCAACGAAGGGACGATGAGAAATTGCTGGAGAAACTCCTTTGAGGTGGTACGTTCATGTGAATGAGTTTCATTCAATTTCGTATACCACAAGCATGGTGTAAATAAGTTATAAATGTGGGCTTAGTTGCGAGAACGATATTCTGAATCATACCAACCAGTCATAATAAACATGATGCTTTTCTTTATTTGAAAATAAATTGGTGATTCGCGGAGAATCTTCAAGAGATAAGATTCATCCCTCACGGTGTGATTGGGAAAGGAATAATAATAACCATTATATGAAAAAACATTCCATGTGCTATCATTTATAGTTCCTCTAACAAAAACAAACAGGACGTAGAAGCAAACAATAACAAGGCCATCTCATAAGAGCTTAAAGATATGACGGAATTAGTGAAAACAAAATTTGAACCCTTGTTACCTTATTACTGATCGTATCACAATGGTTCCTCATTAATGTATCGTTTTTAAAGAATCATTAATGAATTGCAATTTATATGCCACTAACGAATTATTATTGATCCGTTATTAATGACACAAAGCTAACGTAAATTCCGACATAACCCATAGATCTGATAGATATCGAATCGTTTTTTCTATAATCGCTTAAACATCGCCTTCAGAATTTACTGATATTCAACCTCTAAAGAGTTAAGTTCATATTTTATCCCATATATGTTTTTAATGAAATTGAAAATAAATACATCAATTAAAAAAATCTGCCAACAATACTAAGTTGCGGTGTAGATTACTACGAATAACCACGAGACTATTTGGAACGTTATTTTTTGGGCTGTCAGTCGCATTTAATGCAGTACAAATTCAATCTTCAATCATCACAATCATCATATAATATACCACTAACCAACCCTAAGACATACAACGATCAAATTTCAAATTCAAATTCCATATCATTTACGACTCCAGCGCAAATCACATTGCTAATGTATCTATAGGATAGACCGATCCAAAGGCGTGTTTAACGATTCCATTTAACATCCTCTAATTATACACGTGAAGTGAAATCCTTTTGCTGTTGAAAAGTTTCATTGCCCGTTTATACCGTCATCAAAGTTCAGTGTCGAAGCTGGCAGCAGATGGGTTGGCATTAAACGGTCGTTAAAAGGCGATGACAGGTTTTTACTGCCACCACTTCTTCCATACGTTCAAACGTTTAATTTTATAGGAATACGACCCAGGAGGGTTTTCACCGAGAAAATGATTTCCCATAGAATTTGTGAAAAGAAAACGCTCGTTCGATTTCATATCCTTGCACGTCCGGCAAACCCGAGGCAGTTCTTATCGCAATATTTGCAGTAGGTATCTATAGCGTTGAATTGTTCCCCGATCGCAGATCATTGATAGCTTCCTCCATCGCTGGTACTAGGGAAAGCGGGTCCCACTTTGATTCGGTAATTTCCTTTAAAGTGTTTCGGTTGCGTTGGGGTTCCGTGATTTATGAATGGTTCCTAAGGGCATGTCACCATCACACTCCTATCTACGATACAAATGACCGAATCACTTCATCCCTCAGGATCGGAGTGAAGGTGTTTCTCTTCTTGGATATCATTTGTATCATCGTTCTTCAGACCGGAATTTAACTCGGTGATTTGCTATTAATTTCATGCGGCTTGATAGGCAACTTACCTGTAGGCCAACTTACGCTGCTTTATTTTCGTCTAGAAAAGTTCGGATTCAATGAACCGCGCCCGATGATAGACGCGATTCATTCGCATAGGTCGTATCCTTCCTCCCTTGTAGCTCCACCGGGAAGATGAATGTTTACCAGTATCAATCTAAAAAGGGTCGCATAGGGTCAATGGTACATGGTCGGTACGAGACGTGGTTTTGCTATGGGGATGAAACGGGGTTTTTCACGGGGTCGGAAGGCGAATGCTTCTCGTTTTGTGGATTCGAAAGATATCTGTTTGTCATCGTATTGGGAAATCGAGAATCGTGAATTGACTTCTGATATATAAGGTTATCAAGAAAGATATAACCACACAGAAACCATAGGATAGTTTCATAATGGAAAAGTAATAAAGAAGCGATTCTATTTCTTAAAAGTGGAACTCGGTCAATATCTTCTTCATTGTTTATTGTTTGGAAGTATTATATGTCTGTTTTCATTAATTTATTTTTTTTAAAAGAGGGCACGAAATATTGGAAAGGTCAGAGGCTATTGGGCTTGTTTGTTCTAATATTTTCCTCTAGTGAAGTAATGCGCCATTCATATTACGATACCCTTAAAAAAGTAATTATTTTTTTTGTAGGCGATAGGATTTAAACCTATCCTTTGTAAAATCAACAGTTTTGCGAATGTTTAATAGAAGGGGTACAGTGATGTTTAAATTATTATTATTTTAATAATTTAATGCTTATGTTAAAATTTTTCCACTTCAACTCACTTCGTTTTTTTTTAGCACCTTTCTCTGTGGTGACTATTCAGCTTCACAACAATAAGATTCATGTCACAGTATGAATGGGCCTGCTGTATAAAAAACCTTTGATGCCAAGACGCTTAACACTCTGGAATCCTTTGGGATTTGTAACTAAAATTACTTATTGTTTTCGAATTTACTTTATTTTTACGAACATGCTGTATATTCACTAGGTGGTGAGGCTACAAAAGGATTCTGGATGAGGCTGATATGGTCTGCATATCTTTTAACAGTTAAATCCTCTATGTAAAAATAATATTCACCAAAAAGGTTTCTTTATTTTTATAACATTCAATACATACTATATGTATATATTTCTGGAGGTGAAGTCTGGGCAATAATTGCCGCCTGTTTGTCTGAGAATAGCAATCACAAATCATTCTGGCAGATATGTATATCTGTTAATGTGGATGACGTACATCCGCACAGAAACATAGAGATTATGGTAGCCTGGTGTATGGCATATATGGTATATTATATACGTGACACCACCCCCTTTTCTGTAGATTCATTCATTTAGCCTATGTAGACAAATTCTCCAGTCCTTCGCCAAAGTTGTAAAAATGTCTGGTTAGAACACCAGCCAGCTGAGTATCAGATATAGGAAAAAATTGTTATGAACAAAAAAAGCGATCCATGTCGTTTATACTACATTTAGATAATTTCGCAGAGCTATCATGGAATTGGACTTACGAGTAAATGTCTGAAATGTAATAGACATCGTGTAGAATTTAAGTACATAGAGAATTTCTATTATCCGTGCAATGCACAGAAGAGTATTCTCGCCATATTCTTAGTTTCATATACTAATCCTTTGGTCTATTAACACGTTGTATGCCATGGGTGTCACTGGTGACCGGCACAGAAGTTTTGACCCTTTAAATAGAAAAAAAACAACATATTCTCATTGATAACGAAAAGAAACTCGTAAATTGATTTAAGTCACTACAATTCATTCTATTCTATACCATCTGTTTGTTTACTGCGACTAAAAGCAATTTATTATTCCCAAGCTCTGGGGCTTTTCACTGGAGTGATCCCACAAAAAAAAATATTTTGGGTCAAAATTCAAAGAAAACCTTATCTCCCTTATTTCACCTGTAGTCTCTAACGCTTTAGGGAGCGTTATTTCTACTGACATGACTGGGTAAAGTACAACAGGTTGAATTCTGAATCCAACTCTTTTACATCCGAATTATGACAAAGGAAACTTTATTGGATTTTCCAATGTGACATATTTTGCAAGAGGTTAGTTAAACACTGACGAGGATAGTTTAAAGATGAGGCGCTTTGTTTCACTGAATTTATTACAGCTTATAGACCCTCACACTTCCATGACCTGTGTCTCCTTGCCGTCCTTTCTTCATAGTCTGAATTCGTTTTATGTCACAAATGCGAAATAGCTCCTCCTCCGCCCAAAGTGCTTTCAGTACTTAGCAGCGAATATTAAGTTTCGGAAACATGTCCTTGTCATTAAGATAAAGTACAATGTAAGTAGTCCTCCATATGTGAGAAGCAACCCGAGTTTTGAAAAACGGTTGCTTCTATATCTTGCCTTTTATGGATATTTTGTATACTTCCTCTTTCGATAATATACCCTATTCCACATGATTCCCAATATTTCATTGATTGTCATTAATCCTTCCTAATACTTCTTAAATTCTTTAAGGCCATTTGCTACTGGCAGTTCCGATGCAAACAAGCTGGCTGGAAAATTAGAAAGCTGGTTAGTGTGGTTCGTTCTGAATTTCTAACTGCTGCTGTATTCGTGTTATTAATGAGATTTTGCACATATATGGACAGATGTGCCCACATGTAGCCTAGATTCCACATCACATCGTTTTAGTGACAATATCGTTTTCCGAAATCCTGACCGACAACGTGTGTGTCATTATGAAATGTTTACTAAATTCGGTGACTGATAAACAACTCAAATCAACGATGATAAGGGTAGTCTTGATAGTACATAGATGTGCACAATCCACTATATCCAAAAGGTATAAAACATAAATAAATTCGATATGACACGAATAAATTATTAACACTCCGATGAAGTTCATATCACTTCTGGAGTGAGTCTCAATTTTGAGGTTATTTAATGGTTTGTGATTCCGTAATCTGCATATGGCGTTCTCGTTATCAGAGCTGAAAATATCGCGTTTGTATAAATTCTACACAAGTTTTAGTCGGAATAACTACCCAGCGAACATGTTTATTCAAAAATGCTTCGAAAGTGAATCATCATCAAAGCGCAAATCACTTTGTGAAAGCAAATTCAAATGCAACTCAAAAATGACTTCCTTTCTGCAGATAATCCATATCATTCTGGATGCAATGTTATTGCAATTAAAAAATTATTCACCTAGTTTTTACGCAAGTGAACGTACAGCTCCAATATACGTACTCATTTGAAGTGTTAAGCGAATTATTTGTAAATTATGAAAATGATTTTAAATGATTTTGTTTTGCATAAGGTTCTTGTGAAAACAATATTCGATATTCTTGTTTACCTTTAGTGAACCCGAATTTTCGCTGGGTGCCTCCATTCTGGTTAGTGTTGACTAGAGTCACTTCATACGAACTAACACAAACATCCATTATCTTGAGTACGGACAATGTGTGTTTCATTTGAAACCAGTACATTTGAAATTTTTTTGCAGTTGTCTCGATTTTTCATTTTAAGGATCTCCACTAAAGTGGATAAACGCTGTATTTAGTTGACATTTCATGAGACATATCTCGATTCCGTGAAACGTCCATCAAAATCCATCTGCTACTCGTATACACACTAAAACTATGCCATTTAAGAAACCTGCGATTTTTTAAATTCGCAGGTTTTTAGTACTAAATATGTACCAAAAGTGGTGATTGGCCGTACTCATGATAGTGGACGTTTGTGTTAGTTCTTATACAGTGACTCTAGTGTTGACGTATTTGACACTAGTCTCCAATCAATCTTTACGCAACCATGACCTTGCTTTCAGCAATCTTATTATTATCTTGCAAATGTGATAAATCGTATATACACAAAACAATCGACGTATTAGCAGGCAGCCGACAGCCTTTAGATATCAATTTACACTCAAATTCTGAAGAAGGATTTTGTTTCGATTCAACGGACTATGAAATGTAAAAGCCAATTATTATCTATCCAGTCATCTAGAAAAATCCGTCAGATTTTCTTGAAGAAATCGAAAAGAATTTGGTGCCTTTCCAATGTGCTATTTCTTTTATAAATAATGTAGATCCCAGTAGACAGGAGAATCTCAATTTCTAATATTATTTTAGTTTGAAAATACTTGGACTGTTTATTCACTGGTGTTGGTTGACCACAAAGCCCAAAATCCATTAGATTTTAGGCACGAGAATTCGTTTTGAAGATATTTTGAGGAAAAACTTTTTCTCTGGAATAATCAAAATTCAAATTTTACCGCAGGATTTGACCGATTTTGGTCAAAATTCCGACAAACATACTTTACATGCTAGAAGACAATTTTCTCAGTTGCGCAAGCTATGATAGTGCTGCCGTGATTTAGATTTAGAGGAGAACAATGCTTGGGTGGATTAACTGATATCTCATATCTTTAGGACTGTTTGATTTATTTTTTGAATTTCAAAGAACTTTTAAAGTCAATTAATTTCATTAATTAGATAAACAGTCTGATGTAGTATCTATCCAATAAAGATAAAAATATGCGTGTATTCACGTATACATTGGGGAAATGAAATTTTTCTTATAAAATTGGTATGCAAATTAGTAAGAATATACTCGAAAATTTCGTGACCCTGGAAAATAATTACTTTCTGTTTCACGTCATTATTTATTAATTAAATCGCTCAAGTTAGAATTTATCAGTGATATTGAAAATACCAACAACCTTATCTTAATTACGGAGAGAATTATGAAGAGCCCATGAAATAGAGAACATTGGAACAATCGATACTTCCATATTAAGGCTTTTAGATCTACGGTATAAGACCATTTCGAACTTTCTCTCTGTGGACAGTATACGTTTAAAAATCGAAAATCCATCAGCTACGAAGCTAGAACTTTTGAAGTTATCAATATTTAACTAATTCCATTTCATAGCTTCAATAACAAGTGATATTAAAGTGATATTAATACACTGTTCATTTACCTAAAATTTGTGGAACAACGAACTGAAGTTAAAAATTAAATTTCCGGTAAAAACATTGAAATTTTTCTTGTTTATCTTCTCTTGTTAAATTCTATCTTGCCTTCATTCACTTTCAAATTAAATTGAAAGATTTTGGGGATTTTTATAGAAGATCTTATATGTATTTATTTATTATTAAACAATGTTTCTGAACTGAATCTGTACTTCTTATCATTTTTATGTTAAATTATATATGAATAATTTGATGCTTATAAAAGATGGCAAATAGCCAGCGGCATTATCGCATTGAAGAAAAATATTTCGCTTACCTAAGTACATTAAACTTGTAAACGCAATGCTATAAATTAAAATCTTGACTGTGCTCCGATCTCCCCTATATATTTCTTAGGTGGTTGAAAGAGTGCGGACAGACCCAATCACCAATGCATTATTCAGATGAATACAAAATCAATGTAAGGCGCTTCGAGTATCTAGTCAATTGATTATAATATCGTGTCCACTGCTCGCATACCATCAGTCAGGTTCTATACAACATATTGTTGGACAACAATGTTACCCAATCTGAGAACTACGAGAAGACTGCTATGAATAAAGGAATTTTCATGTTTTGGGTGTATAGTGAGTAAGAGTATAATATAAGCCTTTTCAGGTTTTTTTAGTTTGCAGCTGTGTAAACGTTAAGAAAACTCACGAGAAAAGCCGTGTTTCAATCAAAAGTTAATTCCACTTTATGCTAGAATACATTTCAATCCTGTGTATTAGCGGGGTTCGCATTAACTTTAGTCCTTTTGGAATCCGTTGAACCGGACACTGTTGTGGGTCATAAAAATTAATGTCTGCTTAATTATAGCCAGGGCAACAAGCAATTAAACTTTGCGAAACGACGAAACGAAGTATTAAAATTACTCAAAAAGAACGAACGAGAAAATTACAAAAAAAAAATTAATTTAAATACACTTTGTTGGTCCTTAAGGTTTTTGAACTGCCATTGAATTAAGTTTATAGTACAAATATGTGAACACATTTATTCCGGATAATGTAAGTGTGAAAATTATTCGTCAGAAATTTCATTACAGAATTAATCATCGATTTATTTAATTATATATAAATCCAATTATATATTAATCATTTCGATCAGTGAATTTCGAAATTTGGTGGAAGCAAATATTTACAATACGAAAATAGTAGAACAAAAAGAGTTAACAAAATTACGCTGAAAATCCTAAGTGATGCTATCATCATACAATTTTCTAGAATTGTATTGTGATGAATACTATCAGAAATTTCATGATGACTTTCATCGAATATACGCCATATTTTTCCTCTCAACTTTTCACAGTTAAGACAGTCTAGCACCTTAATGTTCGTAGTACAAAATCGTTTTTATTTTGTGAGCTTTTGAATCTATGCTACTATGAGGTGTTTTATTAAGTTACCTGGAAATTTTAATAACGAAGTATAAGATTCTGTTGAACTGAGATGGAAAACTCCAAAGTCCAAGTATCGGCCAGAGGTAGCCATTGATCCCGCCATGTTTCATAAAACTGAACGTAATCAAGAAACTCCATATATAAATTAAAAAAATGATTTATTAAAATTGCTATAACAATTTTTTTTTAACTTCTTTCGCACACTTTGTACATTTCACTTTCATTTCGCCAGACAGGTTTATTTTATTTAATTTTATATTTTATTTTAGTTTAGGGGCCAAATCGTTTCTCATGTAAAACAAAATAAAAAAAGATTTGAGTTTCGTGATAGCCATGAATTTCATTGCTGTCTAGTGTACGTAAATGGGAATTCGGTGCGTTGCAATTTTGATAACAATTTATCTTAATGGGCTTTTCCTTGCCCTTCAACAAATCACCATTACCAAAGTTAACTTCGTTTGTTGGCGTACAAAAGCGTGTAAATTATTTTGTAAAGTTCTATGAAAAATGTGCTGACTTAATGGTGGCGGTTGATAACTGTCTGTGGTTGTTGTGATGTTATTCACTTAGTTTGTAAAAAATGTAATTGGAAAGAAAATAGTTTAAGAACACATTGAAAATATTAGGCTAACAGTGTTTTTTGCTTATGGATTTCTTCCTTTGGCCCGTAACTCACAAAGTTTGACCTAATCAGACTAATATTACAAGAAACTTACAAATTTGACTAGTATTCAATTCAACTAGCTATACTACTTATTGCGCAAAATATAAACAAATAAAAATTATTCAAAATGTAATTTCATCCCCATTTCTATTATCTTTTGAACACGCGAATACGCCCTTTTGTTAGCTTCTCGGAAAGCAACGCTTAAAGTCCATTTTAAATTCTTAAATAACATAACAATTAGAATAATTGAAATGCATCTGCCGATCTGACCGATAAACAGATTTTAAAAACCACGCTCGCTATATAATTCTTTTATGTTAAATAAACAATTTTTGTTTTGATGCAATGAATCTATCAATTTGCATTCATTTCGCACAGCGAATTCAGTAACAAATCGGGTTAATAGAATTCGAAATAGCAAGTTTTATCGGCGTTTTGATTAAAACACTCATCAAATTTGAACTGATGAGAATAGGAAGACATCGTTGTTGAAATAACAGAACAGCACGATTACAATCGCTAATTTGCTTTATATTTAAATTTATTTATTTCATAGTTCCGTGTATGTAATGTGGTTTAGTTTGTTTCTTAAAAGATTTTATTTATACTCGGAAATGGTTAATGGCGGAAATATGTGCGGTCAGTAGAAATAATAAATGTTAAAAATGTAATCAAAAATGTTAATTAGAAATAAATTGCAGGGGATATGACGTGCATATGATGAAAAATTTAGGTTTTCATTTATATAGAATTTTCAGAAGTCAAATTGTAATAAACAGTACAATATTTGAAGTCAATTTAAACTCTAATCCTCTCTCTAAGGCAAAAATAAAATGCTTAATTTATTACCAAAGGAGATGAAAGTTGAAAGACAAGCTTTTAAATTTATGAAGCTTTTATGGTTTAATGTTAATTACGTATATTAATAACATAACTAAAATAATCGTTTAGATCTGAAGTATCTACTCTCACCCAGTAATCCACTCAACTTGATACTTTTGCGAGAAAGGCTTTCAGTTTTCCTAATATTAGATATCTTATGAGAACTTACTTTGTCTTTATGGGAATCAATAAATAAATAACACGGATAAAGATGATTTTTGGCTTTCATTTTATCAAAATCCAATAAGTAGGTACTTAATGTTGCGAAATTCCACTTACTAAGTTTATTATGAATTGAAACCAAAGATCTTCATTTGATGAACCACTTCTGTGTAGATGAGAGTAAGTACGTACAATTCTTTTGTCATCATTACAACCTTGAAACATGTAGAACAATTAACTATTTGAAACAATGACGCCACACCATTTATAAATCTATTCCTGTCGTTGTAGACTAGTGAACCCAAATATTGGCCCCAAATTTTCAATATTTTTCCGAAAATTGACATCAACCATCAATCAGAAAATTTTCTTTATGAAAAACAAAGAAAATTTTTCTACCAGATGTCTCACAAATAAGACTCCCAAGCTCTCAACCGAAATAAGCAATTCTACAAAACGTTTCAATAGGTATAACAAATTTGTCATTATTGAATAGCTTAGCTGAATAGCTTAACCGGAGGAGTGAGCGATTCTAAAAACATTCCAACAGACATTCAAAAATTAGCACGAAATTGCAGGTAAACATCATTCATTCGAATCGAATCTAGTCTAGAATTTTTGTAGTTTAGTAGCACGACGCAATGTTGCTAAGATTTTTGGAAAATTGCCAAAATCTCGTAAATTTCTTTCGGATAGGAAACCGAAAAAACAAGAAATAATCCGCGTTGCATAGAAGGATTATATATTAATAGGATTATACAACGGGTACCCACGACATTATTTGTCAACAAAGGAAATTAAAAAAATGCTGATTATGCGATGGCATTGAACTGGACAGCTGTCGAGTAGATAAATATTTTCTGATATACAGGAGTAGTACGGAAGTCGACACATTTATCAAAGAATCCTTTTCAATGAATTAAATGTAGTATAATTAATTAATCAATTAACAGCGGAGGGGGTCGATGGAATTCAGAGATCTCAATTCGCCCTACAACATTGGACATAATTCCCTTAAAACTCGTTTAGTAGTTCGTGCTGTGCAAATAGGTACCTAACCTACCGTCCACGGTTTAGACTGATTTACAAATAAGATGAAAAATATAACAAACTCAACTACCCGACAATTACCTCCGATCTAATTAAAATAGTCCACAACTTCATAACAGAAGCAATTACGCGAGTAATCACCACCGAAAATATCTTCCATATGTCTCTGGTGCTCGTAACAATATCATCTTAACATTGGGGAATTCCGCACGGATATTCTAATAGAAAACAAACCACCAAATTAACCGAATAATAAACATAATTTCATCCAGTTGTTCTCCGGGATATTTGCCAATGTCAATGTACGTCTGTATACACTCAGGACTTAGCTCCATTCAGGTGGAAAATTTTATACAGAATACAGTTATCTTTTCTCAAGACGGAAAATATTTCTCATAAGAAATAAAATTACATTAGAATTTATTAATTTTGAGGTATTCCAACTGATTGCGCTCGCTTTAAAAGAGGGGCGACTATTCGGCATCCATAAACATTAAATTGTATAGCATGAGAATGTATAATGTATTCAGAAGTTATTGGAATTTAAAAGGAAGAACGAGAACCATCTTTTATACTGTTCTAATCTGCGTGTTTCTCCTTACTACGAGTATCTGATGCAATTGCAACTAATTGGACAATCATTTTTTTTAAATATTTTTGGAAGCAACGTGTCCGAGTTGCGAAACACAGACGTTACAGTACCTACACACGTACTTCTGCGGAATTGTTTCCTCGCTGAAATCGGTTATCAAAGCTGAGAGTGACGAGCATTCGATCCATAATTGATTTTGAGAGCTATCGACGGCTGTGGTGTTTCGTCGAGTAAAAAGGCAAAGGGTGGTTATTACGAAATTATTTTTTTTGTTTATTTTATATAGGTATGTCCATTTCTAGTGGCTGGAGAGAACTTTCAGGTGAGAATATCCATTGCCAAATTTCAGATTACCTACATCATTACATTACCTCTTCAATCAGAGTTCATCTTTATGGCTTACAGTAATATTTGTGCACAAGGACACTTCATTGCGCAAGTGAATCTTATAAAACGGCTAAAAGATAAGTACACGCATAATTGGAGCTAATTGCGGACTATCATTGACTCATCATGCATGAAAGTTCTTTGCCACTTTTTTTTTTCATATAAGAGATAAATTCTTAAGACTAAGCCTATGTACACAAAGCTTCCAAACTGTCGACATCATCTTAAACCGTTTAAGATCTCGTTTAACACCAATGTAATTTATTTGCATCTAAAACAAATTGTTTACAATTCATACACCATCGGGCGAACGAGAATGTTTCTTATCGTCATGCTTCACTTTACTTTGTGCCTGTGCCATCCATAAAAGAAGCTTTTTATTTATTGCTGTAAACTCATTTCAATTAATTCCAATCAACAACATCGATGCTGAGTATCGCACTTTGGTGATCTCGGATTTAGAGTGTTGCGTGGATCTTGAGGATTGAGGACAATGCGCTACATACTTTAAGTTGGTGTAAATTACAAGAATCTCACTCCTCAAATGGTTTGAGTGTTTTTTAAGTTATTCTACTTTTTCTTTCTTTTTCATATTATTGCAGATTGTTTTAGTCCGATGTAATAATTTCAGAAATAAATTGTATGGGTCTTCAGCTCAGTTTTTCACCGCGTTATTCATAGTTTTGATACCGAGCATGCAGAGTCTTCTACAGTCGGAGCTCTAGCTGAATTGACGAAATAACCGTCACAAATGTAAAAAAAAATTCATCAAGTGCTTAGTGAATTGAGGATTCTAGATAATTGTAGAATCGGATAAAAGTAGCAAGGACAACAAAAAAATTTTATATTGGTGTAGCTTAAAATGAAAGAAATACTAATTCCTCCTAAACATAGATTCTCTTAGCTTAGCGTTCATTGCCTCTGAAACCAAACAAAAATCCATCATTCATCCGATATTTTTGTGATAGTTAGAGGCATTTCTTTCGCATTTAAGGAATACCAAAAATATCAGAATATTTATTTACAGGTTCTATATTAAATTACAGCTTGATATTTCTACTGTCCTCCACCCATTATACTTAGTCACGAAAAAAATCAAACTTTATTTAATAGGTGTCAGTGCAGGATGCGAACAAAATATTTTAGTAGTTTATATCACTCTCACTGTACTTCCACCTTTACTCTCGACATGTGAAATTGGGTACCAATATGTAAAGTAACAGACTAATAAAATTACTGACGGACAATTGCGACAATTGGGATAGTATGAATTATCGAATTAAATAACTTTAAAACCGAATGAAAACACTGCTTCTAGATAGGTTAAAGGCTAGAATCAAAACTTGCTGATTTTCGGAACGTATTTCGGAAAAGGTGAATGCTAGAAAGTTGAAACTCGCTTTATACATGATGCACGCAGTTATCTATGATCATGTTCTCAGTTTGCACTATAGTTTTCTTTTTAAAATTTCAGTCACATAAAATTCAGAAATGTAACCGAATATAGATAGCTTCGATCATTCATTTTTGCTTGGCAGATTTTTTTTTTCTTAATTTTTATTGCCACATCGAATACAATAAGAGATTTTTCATTACTGGATTAAAATATCAGCGATAACATTACACATGTAAAATATAAAGTGATAGAACCTGTACAGACGAGTTGTAATAGCCTAACCATAACAATTTCGCCCAGTTTCGACTAAGGTTCTCTTTTCATATTTTAATTGCGGTCCAAACATTTTTGGATCAAGTGGATAAGATGAAGTTTGTAATTCCACAAAAACATAAATGTTGTCATCGACACAAAGAGAGATCAGCTATAAATAGCTAAAAATTACATTTAGTTTTTCCGTTTTAAATTCGCCTTAATTATTCCACATGCTTTCTATTCGAAAAAATATCGATTTGCACTTCGTTAAAAGTAGTCATCAGCAAATAATTTTTTTCATGTTGGTAATAATAACAATAATGAAAGTCTGAAAAATTAAGGAAGAACCAAAACTACAAAATAACGGTGATGTTAATAATATTTAGGTGCTAATTGTGCACAAGTATCTTATACCGCGTTGACTAAGTAAATTATGAGGCCAGTTAGCAGGTAATTTTTAACTTGCTAATGGAATGAGTTGTTTTATTTTAAAATCATGCTTGTGTATTTTAACTATTCTTTTTACAGGAATTACGCATTTGGCGATTTGTCGATATTCAATACATATTTTCGAAATAATTAAGAGTTAGTCGTTTTTCCGGTGTCAGTAGACAACACGAAATCCCCGACGGTTGATTAATCGCCGTCCCTGAGGACATGACAAATTTTCGAAATATTATGAAAAATTTATACCCTCCTAATGGAACGCAATTAAATTAAGTCTGATAGATTTATCGATATTGAGACATATTCATATTATTAATTTCGAATGTCAACTATTTGCTTTATTGCAAAATTTTCATTTTTCTAACATACGCCATTCTTTATATCTTCTTCGAAATCTATCCGTACTGGTATCCCGCAAGCTGAGCCACTCAAAACATAACATTATCGGTGAAGTTTTATTTTTGCAACGGATAGTGCAGATCAAACTCACCTCCGATTTTAACTGTTACTATACAAAAGAATGGTTTGCACAATCCTCTGTATTGTGACTCGAAATTGGAGTAACATTTCGTTATCTTAGATTATGGATCCAGTTCTTTATTATGTTTCAGATACTTTGTTATATTTGGTATTAAGAGCTTCACACCACATCAACTGCTACAAAAAAAATCATATGTAATTTTTATTAACACTTATTATTTACTAACTCTAAATGTATTTAATTTATGAGTATATCTAATAAAGTAAAATGAAAAATCATAATGACAAATTAGTAACTTTGGCGCCACTTGAGTCGCTTAGATATCTCAAATTAGCACCTACTTTATTTATCGTGCCAATTTTTTGAAGCTTCAGACGGAAACGATGAAACATCTCGACTGAATCCACTTCAATTATGTTTTCGTACAGGTTTTGGAAGAATTTTGGGTTTAACAAGTACTCTGCTAGTCGCGTCATATAATTATAAAAAAACCAAAATAATAAAGTTAAGACCTTAAAGAAAATCTAAAATCTACAATGCATTCGTATAATTAAGATTAAGAAGGTTAAGATTCAGAATATGACATGGTGATGCATTTAACCAATACCATAAAATGAATGTGATTGATATGGTTTCGGACAATAAATTCTTTAATCCCACCTGTATTTTTTTATTGAGGACATACGAATAATTCTGGATGTTTCTTTGTTAAACAGCTCGGTTTCAGTGCGAATTTCGAAATCTTAAATTGAATTTTGATAATGACATCGAAACACTTTTACTTAGCGATAAATTGTACTTTAAATTTTTTGCACCTTTTTCAAGTATACGTATAAATCTATATCACGTCATTGAACAAACATCACACATGTGAATATCAAACTTCTTGAACATAACCTTCATGGTTTTTTGTTTAATATTTCCCTGATGTATTTAAAGGTCTGTCTTGTGGTGGTGTATACTGCCGTCCTAAGCTAAAAGGCAGTAAGTCACTTCTGCGATTTGGCGAAAAGCACTTTTTATCTTCTTTGGGCTGGGCCACCATTCAATATTAAACAAAAGGATAGTGATAGTGAATAATCCTTTTACTGCATTTTAGCGTTGTAGACAGTTACATATTAGTAGCAGAAAGCTGTACATTCCATCAACTCCAAATGGCCAAAAGTTGGAGTTACTGCCTTTTAGCTTAGGATGGCAGTATATGTAGGTGTCTCGCGTACTCAAAGTTGAGGATACGGATATTTTGAGACTTTGAGGTCTTTCCAGGGCAAAAATAACAACTCACATTTCTCTTCAATTCTCAAAATGATGAGGTAGGGCATTATGTCCTTCCTGCTCCCTCCACAGTAATAATAATATTAATAATAATTGCTCATTTAGAGAACAAATTATTTTGCTCTTTAAATTGAACATATTTTGATTTTGATTTTGAGCATGATAGAATTCACATTTCAAGGCATACTCTTCCAAAACAAATAATTTAAATGTCAATTGTTATAAATTATACTGTCAAAACGGTATGAGCATAAGAATACGAATCTCATGGACGACGAGCGATGAACTTCTTCTGCTGGAAATATGAAAAGAAAACATTTCATAAATTTGTTCACTTCGAAACTGTCAAATGGCCGGTAAATTAATAAATTGCTAATTTAGGAGGCAGTGTGTCTAGGGTATAAGTATCAAAAGATGCGCGAACCGTTGTAGGGCAACGAACTACCGCAATAAAATTCTGAAGATCGCATCAGATGACGTCAATTCGGATCGTGTAGGTAAACTTCCGAAGAGTATTAACCCCCAAATTTCAAAACCAGTTAATTTGGTCAGATAAGTTGATTTTATTGAAATCATCTATTCTCGGATTTTAGTATGTTTTGTAATTTATTTGATGGCAAAAGTTCGAACGAATTAGTAGATAAATGGTCTACGACAAAATTGTGCAATGCTACAATGTTCTTCTGGTTGATTATACGGACGAGAAATACGTTAAAATTATTTATTACCATTAAAAAACTTATAACAGCCCATAAACTTTTTGGGCGTCTTCGACACTTTCTACTTTAAAGAAAGTCCTGAAACTTGCTGGCGTTCAGTTCAATCATATTAACGTTTCATTAACGATCACAGACATTGCTCAAGTGTGGGGGATTTAATTAAAGCAACTTTAGGGGTCTTGGTTCCCGAATATCCTTTTACTGATGACTATCGATTAGTTGACTCCGCACATCAGGCTAACATCAGTCCGGATAAAAAGATGGCCACTGAACCGTTGGTCCTTTCTTCAAAGCTTAAGTACCATAAAAGTCCTAGTGAAGTTTGGAAGGAGCTCCCAAACTGACTGATTTTTAAATGCAATTACCATCGCATTGGTCAGAGAAACTTCGTCCTTCCAGGGATCTAAAATGATTTATTTTTTTCCAACTCACGTTTTGCTTTCGCCCATTCCTTGCGAAGTTTTTCATGTTTTTCAGTTACCAAATTTCTTAACTTATTTTCTGTCATCGTCGAAATTTTCAGAAAGGAATGTTACCCGGATGTCGTTGGTATTTTCACTTCAAACTGATGTAAATTGTTTTGGACATTTTAGCGTTTCTATGACATTGTTACTGGAATAATTACAACTCTTAATAAGTTTTCGAAAATTATTATGAGAAGAATGAAATTCGTTTGCACGGCGTTTATCGCGGGAAACTGAAGTATATATGTATGTATATATTGAAGTCGAAATAGCTTCAGTGTATGTTTTATTTGTGATCCACGGTGCAGGATATTCGTAGGGTATCCGGAAAAGGTATATTTGAAGAATACACGGTAACATCAAAGAGGTAAATATATCCTCTAATGATAAACCTTGTGACCTTTCTATTTATAACCGGGAAGAAGCATTCCGCCTACGTGAAACTATCTTGCCTTGAAAGCGTACAAGTGGAAGAGTATTTCATCTTGAATTTCTGTAATGTATTTGATTTATACATACCTATGATACATATCCAACTCAAAAAAAATTATTCAATAAAGGGCTCGGCCTGAATGAGTTAAAAGCATGGGCTAGTTATCAGGGGCGTACACAGGACAGGGTGTAGTTTGCTAAATAAATAAATAGTAAATTTGTCGCATTCATTTATTATCAAAAGAAAATTTTTAATAGAATTGGCAACTCCTGATCTGATATAAGATCCTTTGATGCTGCAGGTTCATATTTGTAATGACGACAAGTAAACTATGGACAATTTTAATAAATAATATAGAAAGAATTAATTTAGGTACTTATTACCATATTTGCTCTTCTCAAATTGTATGCAAAATTTTGGTAACAAACTTAGGTTTACAATATCTTCCGCCCCAATTATTCTACGAATATAAAATTTGGAACATAGTCCATTGATATACCAAATAAAATGAAAAGGAAATATTTTTTTACCCACTAGAAAAAAAACCAGTTGCAAAAGGGTTAGTTACAAATTTAATTTAATTTTTCATTTTCTATGAACGTCAAACGTACGTGCAGTATATCATATTTTTTGACAAATAATGTATGTCGGCATGACGGTACTTATATAACCGATAAGTTACACGACATGACAGAAATGACTATAAAGTTAATTTGGTGTTACCAACGACCAACAATTTGAAATTGAGTTATTATACGAGTATAATTCAGTTACGACTTTAGGTATACCACGTTGTACCGGGCCGAAATCAACTTGTTTCCTGTGTGGTACGAAAATTGCCAAAATCAAGTAGCTCTAGGCTTGAAATGAAAAGTTTTTTGTCCAACAACTGAGCTAGGTACTAAGCAATTATTAGTTATGATGACACATTATTCGCATTATGGCTAATATTGTGGTACCGAACGAATAGCCTTCCTATAATTTTACGACTTTACTCACGTCGCGTGGTACCTATTTAAGTCTAAGATTAATTTGCTGTACAAAAAACAACGCTCTTATCGCTAGGGGGCTAGAGGTCTGAAATATAATTCGAAAGCAAAATTAATTGCTCACGAAACTTTAGCCTTTATGAACAAAATTTCCAAAAATAGAATTCGACTGATACATTATAATTTTTTTTTTCGTTCGTAAAATTTTGTATTGTTAAATTCTTTATCGTTTAGCTTAAGACCTTAGACCAGACCGAACTTAAGAAGCACGCGAAAAATAATGAAAGATGTTCCTTACATGCTTGTTTTTAGTTCGGTTGAAACTTGTTTTTGGCCCGCTCTGGGATCATCTTGTGGTTGATATAAAATTGAGAACTGATACGAATAAAAACAACATCGTTCTTTTTCTGGATTAACGAAGAATACAATTCCATTGAAATGTTTTATACTACCCCGAAATAAAATTTAAAAAAGCCCATAGTGACGCCATTCTTATGTGGTTTCTCGAAGAGACTACGTGTAGCACAACGTCAGACGATAGTGGAAAACACTTATTTCCGATGGTCGGTCGATAGTTCAAAATTTCCGGTCAGACTGTGTAGATGGTACCGACCAGCTGACATTTGAATAACGTCCACCACAGTTTTTGAAGGACGACTAAAGGGTAGCACTGCTCGCTTTTCATTATCACGCTTTCGCGTCTGCTGACACGCGAAAACATTAATCGTGTTAGGTAATATCTTTCTTGAAGGGTTTCACCTCCGGATACTTTTCCTTAATGTCGGATAATCTGTTATTTAAGAAATATCACAAAATACTAGGAACAGCGGCTTAGTTTCATTTCGAGAGAGTGACAAGATTGTTAAATGTCAGCAAGAAAATTAGGATCTTCTGGATTAAACTCCAACTGTGTTTCTGTTTTAATCTCGCTATTAATACATTAGCTTCAAGATTCAACTTTTAGGCGTGAATCATTATAGTCGAAAATTTAAGGAGAGCGTGGAAGTTAAACATTTACTTTGGAGTTTCTAGCGGATGAAAAAAATGTTACAGTGGAGTATAACAACTTTTTGTGTAGGTATTTCACATTTAACCGCATGCTAAAGTTTGTAAAAAAGTTTTTTATAAGGAATTTAAAGTAATTTCCCAACCGTGCCGTGTTAACGATTCAAAATTCTTATACATCTGTCGTTTGGAGAAAATGTTTATTTTATTTATTAGCATTTAAATATTTACTGTTTCCATAAGACCATAAAAACCTGCGGATTTATCTTTTACTAATTTACATAAGAAAAAGACGAGTTTCTTTTATACTGGCATAGTTTAAAATAAAATAGAAATCTTGCAAGTTTTGTACAAGGTATCCTAAAAATAAATTGACGACAGTTTAATGCAATGAATCATAGCGACCGTATTCTTAAGAATTTATTACTGACCAAGAAAATGATTTTCTTATTGGACTAGATGACCTAGACCCAATTATTTTTGTGTGATAGTGCGAACTATTAAATGGATGGACAAAGACTCGTCCATTACTCGCTTGTTTACACGGAAATTATTTTCACGGAAGGACAACATAACAATGAATGGATGGAGAAAGACATAATTAAAACTGTTTATTTCAAAATCTAATATTTTCTTTTCAATTGTGGTGCTATCGTCTTGGTATTAATATGCACTATTTCGAATTTAGGCATCCTTTAAGATGTGTTGTATTGTTGTATGTGTTGGGTTTTACCTTTTATCGGATCCTTGATACGAAGGTAAGGATTCTAGCTCATACGTCGATTAAAGATATTTGAAATAGTCATTCTTACATCGAAAGCAAGGAATCAAGTGCCAGTAGCAAACAGCGAATTTCATAGTTTCTGCTAGTCTACCCCCGGAAAAACAACTATGTTCAAATCAGAAGAAACGAAATAACAACCAAATGTTACGAACTAGGTCGAACCTTAGAAGAAGAGCTCGGCAACAGTTTTAGTCAGGATGGCGTCAGACTCAAGATTGGGATTATAAAATTTCTGATCAAGAGAGTTTCTGTGTTATGGCACTGAGTGCTATAAATCTGAATATCGTAAGAAGACAAACCGGCTTAGGACAAGAGGATGACTCCTTGAAACTTGTTACATTTGCATTGTGACGGTTTTCTTTGGAAAGAGGAACTCGAAGATCTGGTCGAAGTGAATGAACTTTGCTAGAAATCGAACTTACTTGCGCAAAATGCAGTAGCGCCTCTCTTTTCTCAGCGAAAAAGTGTGCTACAATGGGTTTTTACATTGAACTCAATACCTTTACCCTCGCATTGGTGGTATGATTTACATTCATAATAAGTGCTTAATACTTCAGAAATCTGGATATCCAGAAGTGCGTCTTAAATTGCGGAGTGGAAGAAGCACTAAGCAAATCGAATAGGAAAAAAAATATGACAATGGAATGAATCTTTTACTTTACACAAGTTTTTGGTGGTCCAAGCGCCATATACTTTTGTAAATTCGTCTACCATAAACAAATTAGCAAAAATTACAATGATTGTAACATTAAAATGCTGAGCGGAAAATAAACTCATCAATTTTATCGTACATTCATTGCGTAATAGGTTTTCGCCGGCTCAATGTTTTAAAAACTTTGTAGCCACGCTTTGTAGATTTTGGAGGATAATTCCGAACCGAACAATATGGAATAGTTTATTAGGTCGTTAAATTTACTTTTAACTTTGATAGCGGTTAGCATTGTTTGCTATTTATGAACAGACTGTCTATTAGTTATTTTGTAAATTATATTGAAAGAAAAACAACTGAATATGGCTCCTATATCACGATAGCCAAATATTTTTAAGAACTTTATAGCTATTTTTGACAAACGTTTTGATATGTATGTGATTCGTTACTAATTAATGATTCGAATTTGACGATATGGCTTAATGAGCAGTTATTTTAAGATTTAATTGTTATATTTATTGATTCGACCACATGCTATTCTGGTATAATATGATGTGTTAATCGTTCGCTACACTTGCGGTTAAGGAGCAAAAAATGATCTACACGTTAAGTACAACCTTGACAACCCTGAAAATCGTTTCTTATTGTTAGATATGTACTTATGTAAAGTCTCGAGAATTTTGTCATTTGAAGGATTGAAATTGTTTTGTTCTATGGCTGTTGTTTTGGCGATGTTGAAAATGAAGCCAAAAACTTGGCGACCCATAATCGACGACTGCTGGCACGTAATAGTCCAGGAATAGTTTTAATTTAACTTCATCTAAATAAAGTAAATATTTAAGTAACTGTGGAATAAATGTTGGAACTAGGTGTATGTTTTTGACTCGACTACGATACATTTTATTCTTGAAGATAGATTCAAGAATAAATGTGTAAAAGTTCTTTTGACGTGATTGTGAAAGTCGTGATAACTTTCTATCGTGCAGAAATTCCAAGAATACACCCCGAATAATAAAATACTGAGTATACCTAATCCATCACAATATTATGTATGAAACTCGTATTTTGTGAAAATTTCTTCAGTGCCAACGTCATAACATCCGAAAACATGCCGTGAATCTGAATTCTGAACTAACTGGCCCATATCCATCCAACGTAATATCAGTCCTCGTCTCACGCTCATATGTCTTCAACGAAATAATCAAAAAATATTCTCGGTAGTAATATCAAAAGAGGCGCCTATTGCTGAAGCCTTCCACGTTTGGTTTGGACTTTATTATCTCAGAAGTTATGTCACTTATCCAACGGCTTTGTCCATCATTAGAACAGAGGAGGGTCGAATCAAACAGGTCTATTGACCATTTGACTTCCGTCTCTCGAACACGGATCAAATTGATTCGGCTCGATATGCCCAGTAATTCGATTAGCGTTGTCGATGAAAAGGTGTTTTTCCGCTCTAATTAATGACGATGGCAAAATTTTTCAAGTACGCAAGTTGTACTGCTTCTGATTGAGAAATTCAGATGAGATTTAATTGATTTTATTTTTCATTAACGTAATTTTATTTTAATTAAACATTGCAATTGGTGGCTTTGTCAGATTCACTTAGGGCGATCGCATGGCTTTTGTTTATCCTTGCAAGAAAATAATTTAGAAGCTCCATCACTATTGTCGAAAATTTAACTTGAAAAATTAATTTCCCTCGATAGAATCACCTATTCCTTTCATCAGAAGCTGTACGTTCTTGAGATCCGTTGACCTATTAATATAATAATTTCGATATTCAGTACATTATCATCTGTCCTTAGTTCCATGTAAGAGTATTAAGTATTTTTTACAGATAAAAAAGGAACAATGTAGGAAAGATTAACCTGATGGTGTGTGTCATTGAACGGCATGAAAACAAGTTCTTGGCAATTTGCGTAGTTGTTTAGTAAGTAGTTCAGTTTACAAGTTCTTGACAGAACTAAAAGAAAACATAGTGTGTTGTCAGTCGTTTCTGAAAGACTATTTCCGTAGGTAGTAACGCCAACTACTCAGTTATTTCTGAAGCATTAAGTAGATTGGAGGTTACATTAGATTTCATCGGAGGTGGTGCCGTTTTCCCAAGTAGTGTATTATCTACTGTGGTGTAGTATACCCCCCGAGTATCACTCAGAAACTTCACGTGTAACATTTTTTATGGAGGAATTTCGCTTGGATGATAAATAGGTTCAGTCTCAATTACTATAATCTTCTCGTCCAGGTGAAGACACGGCAAAATTTGGTTATGATTATTGTTAGTAATTAATGGTACATGCTTATCAGATTCACAAATACCATCAGAGCTACCAGACAGTAGTTGATTTGTTATAGTCAACATTGCTGTTCTGGTAGATACACTAAAGAAATAATGTCAACCGTAAATTTGTGTGTTTAGTTGACGTAGTTTTGACAAATTTTTATTGGTTTACATTTTTTATCTATCTGACAGAAAACCATAAGAGCATGGTGACACTGATGGTTAATACGACACAACCAAATTTACAGTCACAAAAGGAAAACCCCCACCACAAAAAATTGCATTGATTTTCCAGACCTGTATGTACGACCTTGGCTCAAACAAACTGTCTCCAGCTGCGTCTCATTTATTGCACAAGTAATTTGAAATTCTGTTTACGGTCCAACTGACTCATTTATTCGTTATCTGAATACCTCAAAGCCGCTGGTGACTTTTACCACAAGTTTCTACCGCTTCAAAAAAGTACAGAAGGGAAAATTAAGACCATGAAAATAAACCTTTCATGAATTTTTATCAAGTCGTCTATTACGTTGAACAATTTTCCTGTTTTCATTTTCAAATGCGGTTATAAAGTGAGAATATTGCAAATTCGCGACTGTGCTCATGACAGAAAAAGTCACGAAAAAATAAGTAAATTTCAAAATTAAAAGAGAAGGCGGGAGGAATGATAAGATCCAGGTTAACCACGTTTGGCGTTCTGGACTTTTTCTTTTTAATCTGTACCTCCTACCTTTTCTTAAAAACGAATTTGGGAAGTATGTAACTTCAAAGAAATTCGTAATGTGTATGATGTTTTAATTTCTTGGTAAGGATAAGAACTAATTTGACTATGGAAAAAATTACACGACAAAATAAACCACAGCTCGATATACATACAGTCAGACGCCTAATAAATTCTATGTCGGATTCGTACAATGAATGAAACTACGCCCACGCAACGTTGAACAAAACCTTTCAGTCCCCAACTCCATCTGTTGGTACCATTTTTATTAAATTACTCTTCTTACTTCTTTCTCTCCTTCCCTAACATTTTGATGTGTGTATTTTACGAAAAGGACGAAAAATATTTATCAGCAATTCCAATAGAGTTTTATATCTGATTAAGGACAATACAACCCATTATTGCGAAGGATATATAGGAGTTAGGATTGAATTTTAAACAGGATTTATGTTGTATAGTATGGTATAGTATAGGGTTGTGAAAAATTTGATTGTAACTTTTACCAAACCGTGATTTTGTTTGGTCCTTCATGGGACCTAAAATATAACCGCAAATAAAAAAGATTTTGATTTAGTATCGCCAGTCTTTCGATAGAAAATAAATTTAAAATAATAATTACAATACGTGCTGGATAACTTCTAAATGGCTTAACAGAGAGCAATAAAATTAGATACTTTTATATAAAAGGTATCAAAAATAATTTGATATTAGTAATGTTTTTAGTAATCAAAAAAATTATTAAAGACACATTTTTTCAATTAAATAAAATTATAATAAGATAAAACAATTAAAATAAAGCTTCAAACTTCATTATTTTTTCTCTAATGGTATAACAAATTATAACAGAAAAATGCTTAAAATGACACAAATATTCCGAAAACTTTTAAAATCGAGATACACGAGTTTAGTACAAAGGCCACTCAAACTGCTGAAGGAGCCTTAGTTAATTGATGTCAACAACAACATTCAATTCCGAAAATAATAAGTTTTTTTTATTTTATTTACATATTGTAGAAGATTTTGCATCAACAAATATCACACCAACATGTAAATCTGCATAAAAGATCGAAAAAGTGATTAGCTATGTATAAGAACGATGGCTTAAAAATTCTTGATGAACGTAAGTCAGTGCATACTTATTACTGCTTGCCAATGCGGATTTTGTCGGTGCTTTTGGAATTCGTCGAGATCGTATACTTATCAATTTATCTTTTTTTGCAATCTAATTAGACTGCATACACATTAATAAATAGATAAACAAGAACACGTTCTCGTATGTGCATATCAAAAATATCGTTCAAGTTTATCAGAGATCAGTTACAAAGATCTCTGAACTAAGAAAAACCAAATTTATAAAATATTTTTCATTTCTAGTTTCTATTTTTGAAGTAAGAATATTAGAGGAATTTATTTATAAAAGTAACTAACTACCTTACTGCATGTCATTTTGAAATATCAATACATATAATAAATTTGTAAAGTAGTCACAACTAGTGCTTGAAAATATTTCGATTAAATTAACACCAAAATGCTGACAACACAAAATAAATATTTATGCAAACTCCGAAATTCATTGCAACACTTCACTTTGATAATAAACCCAGAATTTATAAGTGCTCGTATCAATATGTTCATTTTCATTTAGTGACGTTGGCATTAATCATTTTTACTACATAATGTAATTAATTTGCTGTGAAAAAGGATTTTTTTAGAATATTTGGTTTTAACAGATCTTGTATGCACTTGTGTTATGAGTCAAGAAGACATTACGGAGGTCCAGCTATTCAATTAATGAATCCTCAGGTATCTTAATAAATATTTTATTAATACTTGAACAATTGTGATTGTAGTTTCATTACTAAAATTCTGTAAGCAAAAATTGCGACACTTTTCCAAACAAACTGCCAAGAATTTTTCTCAATGCTTCCAAAGTTACGAAGCGTATAAACCTAATGATAGTAACATAATTAACGCATACTGACGATTTTTGAAATGTAAATTCTTGCGACATAGGAAGGTACACCACAATAAATGAAAAGTTCAAGTTCATTATTTTTTTCAGTTCAGCAACACCTGAAATAGGGTGTAAATATGGAAACCAGTTTGATGAGAATCATTTTGTAAATATCTGATATAAAACCGATCGAGTTCTCGATAAAACCGAAAGCCAGGTCTTCATATCTATAGCTACTAAGTTAAGATTAAGACTGTTTTCTATTGCTAAAAATAGACACCGTACATTAGAACCAGCTCATTTTTATGCAAATTATTGGCTGTGCCAATAGAAAACAGAATTTTGCAAATTGGAATATCTTCTTAATTTTTTAATTAATTTGTCCGTCGCACTAACGAGAAAATAATCTCATGGTAAAATGCCTGCCTCCCGCTCTAGGTATGTATAGTCTGTAGTATTTAAATGAATTGTGCTACCTGATAAATGCTACAGGATCAGGTAATTGGATCAATCATTGGCGAAATTTAATTATTGTTCGTGCTTTTTCGGAATAATTAATGATTTTGAAAATGTACTTTGACTTCAGGACTTCTTTTTTCTTATTCGTCCGTATTGTGGGTACAAACTGAGAAGAGCTGCTGACGAAATATGAAGATTTAATTTGTTCTAAGTATACTCAAGGGAGGAAGCGAGTTAAGCCGCTTTTTCAGTATCGCTGTTCTGGCATACAAACGAGAAATCCTTTTCATTCCAGCGGTCTTAACGCCTACTGTTGCTGGCCTATTTATCAACCGGGGAGTTTATTGATTGTTCAATGAAATTTGCATACATCGACTTGGCATTGTAAGGGATGAGTCGAATCGAACAGATTGGATTAGTCCCGGAGGAGGAGGTGGGTGAAAGGGTGGCCGGAGTGGGTGAATGGAAGGATCATAGGGAGATCAATCAAGAGAGTCAGACATTTTGGAAGAGGAATAGCTTGAATCAATGCCATCGATACGTAATTCTATGCGACTTCAGAGTTAACGTAGGTCGTAGGCAGAGGAGAGAAAAGCTGATGATGGAATTGTTGATAATTTTTTCATTGGTGTCTTCAAGGATTTTTATTTCAACAGGGAAAAGGATGCCCTGATTTGTATGGCATGTACCAGATGCGATATTCAATAGATGCTCATTTCATTCTAGATAAAGAATTGCTTTTGTTGCATGCATAATGAGTGTGAAAAAGAGATTAAATATGTAATAATTTGAAAAAAGTCGCAATCATCTATTTTTTAAGCATGCATGGTAGCACAAAGTTCTGAATAAGGGAATTTTTAAGATTCATTTGTTTTTGAATAATTATATTGGACAAAATGGATTCATGGATACATGCAACGATTAGTTTTTTTTTTTTTTGTTTGATGAAGACGCATCCGAATTCTCTGTATAGTAGAGGCGTTGGAAAATATTAGATGGGGTTTTTGCGCTGTTGGTAACAATGAATAATCATTACATTTAACCATAAAGAATTAATTTAAAACCTAGAATGCGCAATTTCAATGCGTTCAAAGTGCAAATATAATTTCGCATAGGTACGTGAATAACAACAGAAATTTTTTTTGTAGTACGCCATTTGTTTTGATGTGGACATATAAAATTGTAGAGAACAAGGAAAAATTTATCACACCATCGCACATGCTGCTGTTTCGACATTGTATTTCAGTTTTTCAGTGCTTCTGTTCCTGGTAAATGAAGAAATACGAAAAATCACTTTAAATATCAATTGCTAAAAATGTTTTTGAAATAAATACATATAATCTACGTTATCTGCTCTAAAGCTTTATAGGAATTTAAAAATTGTTTAGAAAAAATCTGCCAGCAGTTTAGGTGGAACTTTATTATTTTGTTGGCTGAAGTTCGAAATGTGTTTAATGCGGAGATGCGGTGTAGTTGACTATGGGTCTGACAACCTAAAAAATAACGTTCCAAATAGTATTTTTCGTCTAAAACACCGAAAAGATACGATATGTTGGGATTCATACATAAAAATTTACCTTAATATCTCAACGGGTTTGGGAGCTATGCACCTTCAAACGATTCTGCGTACGGCGTCTACAGCGAACAGACGGATTTTTTTGTTGCTTTTTTAATGTTTACTAGTTCTAAAACGTGTAAATACAAAATTTCGGGGTATAACTTTTTTTAAGATTTATCACAATACTACTTTATTATCAAAAAATAATAAAGTAAAAGTACCTCATCGTATTGATCTTGCACCAACTATGTCTTGAGTAGAGTGAATTTGGAGCGTACTCCAAAATCAGCGCCATCTGTTGACTTAATCGACTATTATTTTTATCAAGTAACATTTAACAAAATCAAAACCAACATCGAGGAGTTATTATCAACAATTAATTAATGTCAAATATTTATTTATGCGGAACATTTGATAAATAACCTAATATATAAAGGTGATTTAGATCTTAGATTAACAATTAAAAATAGTGCGCAGAAGATTTTTACTATTCGAAATTCCGAAGTTAAGAGAATTATATACATATATATATTAATAAATTAAAGCATTTCAATCGCATTTTCACCTTCAAATGAGAAATGTTCAAGGTGCTTAGCTTGTTCAAATGGGTACAAACTACAAAATACTGTATAGATATTCTAGAATTCGTCACAGACTTGTTCGATTTCATATAAATCTTTAAGTAACTATGTATAATGATAATGAGACATAAATGTTTCATATAACGTATTGTCAATTTCTTGCTTATGCTGTACTAGATGTACTAGAGCACAGTTCTTCGTCAGTGAAATCTAGTCAATCAAAAATATCTTAATTATTTGCTTTTCCGAAAGACTTTCGAACAGTTCACCTATTGTTGAAATATAGGCTTTAATGTATAGAAATTTCCGGGATCTTAACTTGAAAAAGCTAACTTCTAGCGTATGCTTTTCATACAACATGATGTAACGAGGTTCACGTAAAATAAATATTGTAACAAAATTTCTTATAATTGCACTCAGAACTTGAACAAAATTGACTTTGAAATTCTTCAGCTGTGGAATTATTTATGGATGACCTTGAACGTCATTACCGAATCATAATGATCTTTATTTACTAATTGGTTAGAACCACAACTTTTAGAATTCAACAAGAAAAAAATGGAGGCCAGCATTTTCTTCTGGTTTCCTGGTGCTGATGACAAATAATAAAAAAAAGAGTTAAATGTAGAAAAAAATGTAAAACATCTGTTTGCGTCCCAGTAGGAAATGGGAGCATCCCATGATTAATCCCGGACTACTCCTTAGGGAGGTTTGGAGACCTCGTTTTCTTCTCCATTTGACCTCCTTTTTGCAAGAGCATGTCCGCTAAAATCAGATCTACAATATACCTCCAAAGGAAGCATTCAAAATACTTGTAAGGGAGCTTAAAACGAGATCTCTAATGGGACTAGTTCTGCAGTAAAACTCAAAAATGGTCTTCATATAGTCCCATTTTCATCCATTCGGAGCAAAAAAAGAGAACTGACGGTTTTCTGCATAATTTTGTTATTAATCTCTTAATGCTCCATTGTGAGGGATGTAGATACCTCGTTATTTGCTCCCTCACGGAGTTCTCCTGAAATTTCCCAGTGGGGTATGATACTTTCTAGAAAAAGATGTATTTGCAGTTGGTTTGGCATTATCTTATCATGTAATTTATACTGTAGACGATTGATACGGCACGCATGTTTCACAGTTTTTATTATTATTTATTAATTTGTAGGTAACTAGAAAAGACGGAAAGGATTATAGTATCTATATTATATTATTATATTATAGTATTTTATGATATTTTCATTAACTGGCGTCATTCGTGAAATGCAAAAATTCATCATTAATGAATCGCTTTTGTGATAATATACTGAAATGCATACCTACTCTTTAACGAATCGTAAATGAATCATTAACGAACCGTTAATAAATAATTTTTGGTAATTCATTACCGAGGGACATATTGACTTGTTAGCGATTTAATTTTTTTTTTTTTTTTTTTTTTTTTTTTTTTTTTTTTTTTTTTTTTTTTTTTTAATTGGTTCTGTCAGCATATCTTTTCAGTGATACTCTGTAGTCCTGGATCTTGGATAGTCAAATAAAGTTAACTCGCACGCTTAATTGAATTCTGTATCAATTTCCATTTAATTTGAATTGTTCAAGTTTTTAACCTATTAAAGTGCTTCGATATTCTTATTTTGAAACTGCAAGCGAAACTTGTGCATAGCCTTTAAATTTAACAAGACCTCGACATGCAATTTAGTTGGCTTGTATCTCTACTAAGCTAAGAATAAAAACAGTTCCTTAACGGAAAATTGAAAACTTCCTTCGAGAACTATACAAATATAAACGATTTGTATAGAACAGACAATCTTGACGACGATGATGGATGCATCTGAAGAATTCTAACGAGAGTCGACAACCTAGAAAATCCGACATTTCTAATTGCTTACTCATTGTGAGTTTAAGTAGATATAAGATTCCACATCGTACGGAATAATTGCATCTACTCAATTATAGTTGCAGATTAAAAATTATCAAATAGAATTACATGTTTTGTATGTAGAAAGGGTAATCCGGATGGCATCTTTCACAACGGAGGTTCAAACCTCTCCAAAATGATGTAATTAAAAACTCACAACTAATTGTAACTTATACTCGATGCGTAAATTTGTCTGTAAACCCCAATCACCCCCCCCCCCCCAATAATTTTCTGCGTTCGCGCCTGACCTATAGCGTTACCCGCAATCAGTTAGGAGTTAACGCTGAAATAATTAATGCAATGTAAGTAAAAAAAACCGTTTTAAAGAGAAGGGCTTATTATTATAAATACTGGACACGAACAAGAAACTAATTTTTTTCTATGAACCCACCCCCCCCCCCCCCCCCTTCACGCGGATCATACAGTATCAACACAGCTCCTTCACAAATTGAATTCATTCATTTCGAAATACTTAAAAAAATCGAGTGAAACGAAGGACGGATGGAAAGAACTTTTAATGATTACAACGATTTGCTTTCCCGAAAAATTTAACAGCAATAGCAAAATACTATCTAAACTCCCAGCGGATTATTTTATTGACATTACTCTAGAAATTTTGTCACGATAAAATCGAAGGAGCAGCAAAAAAAAAATAGAAAAATAAAAGATACGTTGGTGTCCAGGAAAATTTTCTAGCCGGGTGGTCCTTTAAGTACTCCGGGGCAAAATTATTATTGTGGCTCTAGGTAGTTACCGTCTGCGTCGCTTACTAATGGAAATCGAAAATAATTGGATTTAATGGGCCTAATGGGCCTAATGGAACAAGATGAGCTCTCTCTCTCTCTCTCTCTCTCTCTCTCTCTCTCTCTCTGACTTCAGTATTAAATTTTTACTAGTGACAGAAGGGGTCTAATCACTATGGGCAAATTAAGAATGCAACAAGCAACTTGTGTAATTCGATAATAGCAAATTTCACTCCGAATTATTGAACGATGTTTCTCTCATTTAACCTTATCAATGGTTATATTAATGTTCAACTAAGTAGTTCAGGTACTGGTTCAATCTCAGTCCTAATTACATTAGGAATAAGTGAAACCAACTACGAAATTTAATGGAGAAATTCGTAATCCTTATGTCTGCTAATCTTCTCACGAGTTTATTACCAATTTAATTACATTAGCATATTAATGTCGTACATGAGTAGATTTTAAAGGGTGTATCGTCATATAGTCATAACTCGCAAACGAAAGTAGGTATACGTCCTTAATAAAACAAAGAAGTAGCGAGACTGGCAGACAGCTAGTGTGGCATCTGATGACGGCTAGATTAAGGACTCAGGATGACATAAGGACATATCGAAGAATGTTTGATATTGTTTCTGCAATGACATAGTTCAGTGTGGCACATCTTTTATTCGTTTGTCCAATGTTCTATCGCTGGAGGGCGCTAAAACTAGTTCATACTCGTTTGTAATGTTGCTATAAAATTTACACTATTATCTCGGATTGTCTTCAATATTCTACTTAAAACCATTGCTCTAACATTTGATTTATTGCTTATCGCCGATGTTTTTTTTTCGAAATAGTTCAGTTGGTATCCTGCAGGACTCTAGCAAGTACTTATCAAAAAATATATATAAAAAAAAAAAAATGTGTAAGATTACATGAACGAATCGCACCACACTGATATTAATTTACATATTCTTATAAAAGATTAACAATTGTGAACAAAATTTTGTAATACTTATGTAGGTGCTTGTTTAAATTTACATTGGCTCAATCAAACTGCAGAATAACGATTGGCGAAAAGTATTTAATTTTTTTGATAACTAATAACTGTAACAAGTATATTCGTCAAAGAAAAGTTCACCACGATCTAAGTTTCCATTCAGTCGCAATAATAATCAATGGCGCAACAGCCCGAATCGGGCCTAGGCCTTGAAGTAATGCTAGAGTTACTTCATTACGAGACCTACGGAACACTAGGAGGTGAAGTGGTCAGCCACACGCTCGTTCGAGATTATTACCCCGATTTTAACTCAGGTACTCATTTACAGCTCAGTGAACTGGTAGTCCAGCACCCAATACCATACTTGACGCCAAGTAGATTCGAACCTGGTACCAGGTGCTCCGAAGGCAAGTGCTCTAGCCACTAAGCCACCCAGACTACTTCTACTATTCAGTGGCAGTACTTGAGTATAAAACAATCGATTTTTACTTAAAAATAAGCTATTTAAAAACGTAATAGAAATAGCTTTGAGAAAAACTCTGTTTGGACTAAAGGACGACCGTTATGTTCCAAATTGATGTCATCTAAGAAATAACTAGTTTTCTATCATACCAAATTAATTAAAATTACATTTTTTTTTTGGTCGCAGAGATCTTTAGCTCGGCAGATAAGTTCTAGTGTATAATATTTCATTTTTATTATAATTCAAAAGTTATAGCAAAATGAGTCTCATTGCTAGAAATAGCCACAAACGTCCACAGCCATAACTGCATCATCACACATACTATTTATTATCTGTATCAAATTCACAAAACATTAATCCGCGCTGTCGATTTGAAATTGACCAAGGCTAGAATTTGGCGATAAGAAATTACGAGAAAAGCTAGTTCGCGAGTTGAAGATATTGAAAAAGTTTCTGCGATAAAGTGAAATTATCAATAAACAAAATATTCCCCAGCTTCAAATTAGTGGCTAAAGTTGCTTTGTTATCCGAGACTACACCACGAAAAACAGCAGCCTAATGATCACTAAGATTTTTTACTCCTCAGCACACAAAGTAAAGACGATTTCCCCAGATTCGGTAAGCATATGACGCAGTTTATAAATAACAAAGTTGTATACAATACACAAGAAATGACGCACTATTCTTAGTTATCGCAATTCGACCAACGATTTAGAAAAAAATAGCAAAAATTTGCATAGCTGAAATGATAGATTGCTACCTCCTTGAATTAAGTATCAGTAGGAATTATAACAACAAGAGATCCGAAAAACATCTTCTTTAGCTTTCTGCTAACCCACTTCTCATCTCGAATATTTCCGTTGAATCTATTTCTAGACGCTAGAATTGATAGTGCTCGCTCGCGTTTCCGATAACAGATGACTTTGAACGTGAAACTCGTAAAATTACTTATTACTGTGTCGACTCAAATCAAATGTCGTGCAAGTGAAGCCGTGCCGAGGCCATTTATCCAACAAATAACTTACGCAGCGGGATCCTCTGTCTTATAAATCGCTTGAATAAAAAATTCTCAAGTAATGTAACTTCGATTCGAAGGAATCGGACAGATGGTACAAGAGGTCAGCAGGTAAAACAACTCAAAAAGCTCAGCGCGGCCGCTTAACACTAAACGCTATCATTAATCTCACCGTCCAGCCGGCCGTGGTCGAATCACGAAACTTTTCAAATAATTAGGCGGGCAAATGGCTTGGATCTGTCGACGTAAAAAAAACATCCACCAAAATTTGGATTAAGAAAAACTTGAAGTCACTGCACTTTTAAGCCTGCTTCCAACATTAATTACACTGCGAAGCTCGTTATTCTCGATAAAAACTTCGATAACAGAAAAAAAATTCGTGATTCTGCACAGCACCCACCTGAACTGTGGGCTTCACAGCACCAGAAACCTTGACCTCCGTTCGCAATGCACTTGTTGAGGTCATCAAAAGAACCCACACAAAAATTTCACTCAATCTTTCACTCACTATCAAAAGTGGATACCAGTTTCGCGCACGTTAACCACCTTTTAAAAATTTCGCAAAAATTCGCTCAAGATACACAAACACGATTCTTCTAAACACGCTTCGATAGCAGCTAGATTCTAGCGATTCAACTCCCTTAGTTCCTGAGGAAACACAAAAAAAAAACCGTCCACGACTTTCAACGACTACTTTAGAACTGTTCCTCAAAAGTTATAGTCATAGCACTAAGCTTAGAAGAATGAATGGTTCGTTGGAATCTGACGTAGTATCTTCAGATCTTGGAGCATTTCAGAAGCGTTTGGAGTGATTGGAGCTATGGAGCTGCTAGCAGCAAGACCTCTACCGAAAATCCCGAACGCAAAGCAATCAACGGATTTCTTCGGCTTCGGAGCTATGCTCCACAAGTTCCTGATGCTTGCGTTTCCTACCAGGGGGGCCAGTTTCAACGTTTTGTTTACGTTGCAACAAAATACTCTGTTGTCACCACTAAAAGCTTTTGGATCCAGCGTGTGATGTCATCGATGCAAAATGTATACGGCGGTAGCCCTTAACAATAAACCACGTGAAAAATTGACCGAGACTGAGATTCCGCAAGAAGAGCGCCTGCTCCATGTCCCGACCGACTCCCAAAAATCATTGGGGCTCGGCAATTTTTTCTCTTCGATTGGGGCAGTTTGAGACGAAATCAGAACCACAGTGGGCTTAGAAAAATTTGTACAACTTACTTACTGTGATTTTTAGTACATATGGAATATCTGTAAATTTTTTAGGTAATTTTTCAAAAAAAACTTGGAATGTTAAATGCCATATGTCATGACTGGAATCAATCAAAGTGCTATTATAATAACATAAATAAGCTACAAAGCTAAATGTGAGAAAGTTAGCCTGAAAAATTTATATTCATATATGTAACTTAAAAAAATAGTTTATTTACCGTTTCAATAAAAACATAGGTGATAAAATATCGACATAACCCTTCAGGGGTTGAATAGTAAAATAGAATAGCAAATAGAAAGCCCGTTAAAGTGAAAAACAATTAGATATCTCAACGTACCCAAGAGATATGTCGGAATTCGTATAAACGTGCTCAATCAGTTTACACTTGCTTAGGGGTTGCATATAGCAAAATATTGAAATTAATTTTTCATATTTGAAGCACATAGAAGTAAAGGCTAACCGACAAATATTTCAGGTCTTTGTCGGAATTCGTGAAAACTACAACAACCACCTTGTACTCCTTGGAGGCTTGGTCAAAAAATGGTTAAATTGATTTTGATTGATTGAATTCGTTAAATCGTTAGAGGTCGGATATCAAAACCTCTAATTACTTACAAAAAAAACACCCAGAACTAATATTCATTCGATACCTTGGGCGAAACTCGTGCATATGTAGAAAAAATAATTTCTTGGATAATTTAATCTTTTGGGCCACCGCCGTACGCCAATGCAAATCTAAATTGCTTCTCGCTAAAATTGCTTCTGTAACTTTATAGAAAAGCCATTCATGGGATCGGAAACCCCCTTCTCACCAAACACGTACTATGCCGTTTCTATCAAAAGAAGTATTACTTTATTATTTTAATAATTAAGTATTGTGATTTTACTTTATTATTTTAATAATTAAGTATTGTGATTGATTTTTTAAAAAAAAAAATTTGCTACCCTCAAAATTTTTATTTTCACGTTTCATAGCTAGTAGACGCGAAAAAAGCAATAAAAGTTTTCAGTCCGTCTGTCCGCCGTACGCCGTACGCCGTACGCCATACGCCGTACGCCGTACGCCGTACGGCGTCCGCCGTACGCAAGATCGTTTGGAGGCTCGTAGCTGCCAAACGCTTTGAGATATTAAATTGAAATTTTTTTAGCGAATAGATGGGGTAGGCGCCTTGAAGTGACCAAATTTTTAGGGGTGGGGGTGTGAGGGGGAGGGGGAGGGAGGGGGAAGTGTTTTAGACCGAAAATTTTGGTTTCCAGATCTCAGTAACCCCTTATGTTAGGAAGCTGAAACTTGGAATTTCTATAGAGCTCTGATAGTAGACCCATTTGCAGAAAAATTGTCAATATTGATCAAGGGGTGTGGGAGTGGGGGGAAATGTAATGCGTCCGAAACCCAAAAAAGGTGAGATAGACACATTCTAAAATCCATATCTCCTAAACCGTTAATGGCACACCATTCAAACTTAAAACATATTTGTAGTTATACTAGGAGAACAGAATGAAGAAAAATTTTGGGTGGGGGAAGTTGTGTATGGGGGTGGGGGGTGAAAAACTTAAGATTACGATATTTCATGAACCAATTGCTCTAGAAAAATAAAATTTGGTTTGGGTGTAAAGGTTGACAAAAAAAGATTGATCAAAGTAAAATTTTTTAAGTGGGAGGTGGAGCATAGAAGTGGAGGGGATGAGAATTTTTCAAATCAAACACATTTCATATCTCAAGAACAGTTTAAGATAGATGCTTAGAATTTTTACCAGAAGTAGCGCTAATTAAACCCTAGTAGAGAAAAAAGTTTTGGGGTTGTGGGTGAAGAGGGGGAGGGTGGGGGAGGGTGAAAAGGAAAAAGTTCCGATGCTTATATCTTGAGAACCTGTAATGATATAAGCCTTAAACTTGGTATTTAGGTAGAGCTATAGTAGCGGAATGTTGGAAAAATAAATTTTTTTTTAGGGGTAGTATGCTACGGGGGCAGGGGGTGTTTTTCCTAACTATTAAACGGTTTATGCTAGAAAGTTGAAACTCGGTGTGTATATGTAAATCAACTAGAAAAGTAATTGTGATAAAAAAAAATTTGATTATTCATTGACGTTTAGAAAGGGGGCCAAAAAAAATTATTTGTAAATATAATAGATAAAATTCATATATTTTCACGATTTTCGTCATATCTACTAGGTCTTTCCAAATATTGAATTCATTTTTATTCTACGGATTCTTCGTATGAATACCTAGAAAGTGTTTTCAAGGTTTTTTGAAATTCGACCCCTAAGGGTAGTGTGGTACAAGTGGTAGGTGTTTTTCCTATATATAGAACGGCTTAAGCTACAATGTTGAAACTCGGTGTGTATATCTAAATCAACTAAAAAAATAATTTTGAATAAAAAAAACGAATATCTATTGGCGTTCAGAAGGGGGGCAAAAAAAATTATCTGTGAAAATAGAATGCATATTTTCCCACGATTTTCGACATATCTACTACCTCGTCCCAAATAATGAATTTAATTTTATTCTATGTATTCTCCATATGAATACCAAGACAGTGTTTTCAAGATTTTCTGAAAATTGACCCCTAAGGGGGTGTAAAGTGATTGTGTACTTTTTCATAAACTATTCCATATCTCTCAGATCCAATCAGATTTTCACTTCCATGATCTTGTTCTTTTTGATAGGTTTTCAGTCACATAGTAGCCTACACCGCATTTCAGAATTGAACGCGTTCCTTACTTCTGCCGGAAAAATAATAAAGTTACGCCCAGATTGTTGGCAGATTTTTTTTCTATTTTGTTCGTCTAAAACTATTTCCCTCCCCATCTCATCGTACCCACTAAAACCCCAAAAATGAATACGATATTTTGGAGTAAACATTTTTTCGAAATTTTTAATGGATCAAAATACATACTTCATTGTTAGATTAATAGGGCAAACCAGTATCTATTTAATTAAAGTTCATTCAGTTTTGAAAATTACGAAAAAAGTTAGCTTGCTCCACAATAAACAACTATGAAAACATTTTACTACCTCTTTCGGGGAATAATGTGAAGGTTATTAATTTCCTTACGACCCATAAGGTATAGAGCGATAATAAAGAAGATTTAACCACCCACAACCCAACAAAACACTTACTCAGAACAAAGATTTCCATCAAAAAAGACTACTTCTAATAAAACCTTCACAGCTTAGTTGTATTGCGACTTTGAAAGCAATTTCCGATCCTTCCCCTAGGATAAGCAATTTCTGAACGATCTACTTATATACTAGTGATAATTATGATTTCGGGATTAACGAATTACCCCCTTCTGCCTGTACTTAACTGATGATAACCGATTGTTATGTCATCAAAGTCTTTCAAGTTTTCCTTATAGTTGGCTTCATGTAATGCTCGATAATCTCGGATGATGTTCACACTACTCTCATATCGTTTACATCCTTATGTACCTACTGGAATACGGTCGACGAATAAACGACTCAATAGGTTTCCTTCCATGTCATAAAGCCAAGGATATCGCAAAGAGCAGGCCATCCTCTATCTCTTATTGGTTTCTATCGGCTTTATAGTCCCAGTCGATAATGGGAAAAGACATCTGCCAAGAATACGTACGTTCACTTTACGAGGATGTGTGCGAGAATCACTCAACGTCTGGCATTTCCAAGATAATGGGACGACGCAACATGTCCATACTCCCAATCCCAATACATTGAATCCTAAAAATGGAAATTATTATTTCTTAGGTCGACTTTTCTAACCCACTACCTCGATTAGTAGAGCCAAAAGATAGACTACTTTATGGCAGCTCCGTGTACAACAAATGCAACAAACTTACTTCCTTTGAAAGCTTTCGAGCTTCGTCGACGTTCTCCATGCTAGTTGAAGTACCTTACAACGCGTCTGAGTTGTAGCTATCGTATCTGTGGGAGCATCGCAATCTGTTGTTGTAGCTTTGTCGCAAACAACAAACGAGACCAGCACAGTAAATCTATTGACATGACCGTTTCGAGCCTTTACGTAGAAGATTGGAAGATGTTAAGAGCTTACCATAAATCCAGTCGTTTCGTTCCTGGGTACCGAATTACTACAGGTGATATATCGCCCTGACTATATTGGTTTTCGGTACCTGCGATGATAACAATCATGCCAGGGGGAAGTAGACGAACAAGCTTGTTTGGCCCAAGGCTTATAAAACTCTTTAAATGTGAATTTGCTTATTCTCTGACGTTATTATGGCTAAGAGAGTACCCAATAGTGTTATGATCGAAAGGTCTGCGAAATGCGATAAGGAGTTAAAGCGGTCTGTGACGACGAATATGTAACTCTGTGGTATTTTTAGAGCTCTTTCTGGAGCTCCTTTCGTTGCTTTCGAGCTATTGATTTGGTTGGATTATTTTAAAACGAAAGCATAGTTCAGATATTTACACATGCTCCCTATAATAAGCTTACATTTTGTTTAAAATGTAGAAGTTTAAGTAAGTTTGCGTTTTCTATAGGTATCTTGTTTTACAGTTTCTCAATTGGCTCATACCCCGCACTGCAGTAGTAACTTTTGCAGAATACGATATCATTCGTCAAGAAAATAATTTCACAGCGCTTGAATTACTTTAATTTCATGTTTGTACCTTTCATTTTCACGCATCAGTGCAATCAATAATACATGTTTTACTTGATGGAAAATACCCTTATCAATTCTGTTTTAGAGACCGACCATGAAATTATTCCCTTAACTACTAAACTTAAACTAAGTTCCAAGTTCCAGATGTAGAGTCGTGCCTGATTAATCTTCCATATGACCACAGTAATTTATTGACTTTATGTCCTCACTCAATTCACGGAACAATTCAAGAAATCGTATAGCCACGAAGTTGACATTTTGTAAAAATTATTATACCTAGGTATAATAGTTTTCAGGAAAAATGATATTTGAGTTCGTATAGTCAGCAAAAATATTTTACATTTTTGAGTTGTTCTTGTTTGGTGTGGGGAAGACACTGAAAGGCGAGTCTTGAGCATTCAGGCCACTATGGCCCATTATACTCGAATCCCCAGTCTGCACCCGAACTTTTTCGTCCTCCTCACGAATTCCAAAAGCTCAGGTAGACATTTTTAAGTAGCGTTGGAGTTGAAGTTATCCAAAAATTATCAAAATACCAGTTTTCTTTCCAAAAGCACATTTTCGAACTACACAATTTTTTAAAAGTAGGTAGTTTCCAGCGAGCTTCGTCGATCCTTGTGACAAAATGCCTCTGAGAAATAGTATTTAAGAAACATAATTATATTATAACTACATACTTCATTTTTTCAAAACTCCTCATAAATAATAGTTCGTCTATTGGGGTTTATAATTTTGAGTTGATAGCAGCATGGATTGTTTTGAACCTAATGGCATACGATAAAACCCCTACATAATTCTATACTTATACTTTTGTAGCTGAACTTTTAAGAAAATCGAATTTAATGAAACAAATAGAAACAATAGAAGCAAAACATAAAAACTTGTTTAAATTATTTTCTGGCCTTCTGTTGATTTTACCATAGTACTGGACATTGGTACTTAGAATGCTTACCTAATCTGTTATTGGTACTTCTTTTCCTTGGCCTTTCATCTTTCAGACATAACAAATTCAAATTTATGAAGATAATGTAAATATGATTATCATACATGTTAAATATGAGTAAAGAATTAAACCTGCTTTAACTACTCGTATAAAGGCACTTTCAAGAAAATAAGAACCCTAGTTGCAGGATTTTTTTTATGAAAATATGGAAATAGAGGTACATGCATTTCGATTATTTACTAGTAAGATAACTCATTACTCAAAAATAAAAATAATATCTTTTCAATAAGTCCTTTTTGACAGGGTGGGACATACATACATATATAATCCCACCATGCAACTACTTAATGCTTTAAAAAAAAATGGGACTGTTATTAATCCACCTAACCCCGATTGTGAGTACTATAAGCAAACAATAAAAATGTGGCTTATCGCGGTATTCTCTTAGTAAAAATCATTTCGATTGTCGAAAAAATGTTACTTCCGAGAAAACTCCTTTCAAACTTTTTGACTTGCGTTATATAGAGAAATTTATTTAATTTTGTTTAAGGATTATATTGGAATTCATGTCTCTGTGGGTTTTTATCCGGATACCAGGTTTTTGTGGCTCAGTTAACACCAATTCCATTGCCAACTATTTTCCCAGAACTTGAATTATCTCAAAATTAGTTAAATTCCAACAAAACGGTTCTAAAACGGTAAACTCATAGGCATTTAAAAAATTTGAAAATTTGCATATCTATCGTCTAAAGTGCAACCCGGTTATAACGAACCTTGAGGGGACCACAAAAATTGAACGTTATAGCCGATAGTCCGTTATAACCAACATAAGAACCTTTCACATTTGTAAATGGGGATTGAAAAATGGTACGTTATAACCGAAAGTACGTTAAAAAAGTGCATTTTATAAGCGTGTTACACTGTACATACACTCCCCTGTTATTTCCATAGTCTTTACTGACCTTCTTTTGTTATAACCACTTCGACTAGCTCCTGGATATTTCATTGGTTGGAGAAGGGGGGATTTCACAATTTCAATTACACAATTAATTTCGTAAGTAGTAAATTGAGTACCTACCTAAATGTTTGGTCTCTCACAATAAATGTGTGATTTTTCGTAATTAGAGAAAGTGCGGTCACGAAAATGTCTGATTAAAGTACGGGGCGCATATCAAAACCGGACATTCGCATTTAATCAAAATACCATCGCTCATTGCTGATAAATTAATTGGCAATTTAGGCTTGCATAACCTTAAAGTAACGTATCTAAATTCGGCTGGAGTAAAAATATTATTTTATTGTATTTATTTGTAGTACACGTGCCACCGTTGATATTTTATTTGTTTTATTTAATAACTCCCACCTGTTGCGTGTGCAGTTACCCCCTCCCGCTCAATCGCTTTCTAAGTTTTTCTAATTCTAAAATCTCATAAAATATCGACGACATCAATCAAACTCACACAAAAAAAAAACTGCGGGGTGATATTTCGAATGGACGCCGCCGGTGAAAAGCGGCACACACAGAAGCTGGGTCTATTTACATTCGCTTCAATTGCGGTAGGTGGCGACTGAAGCTTCCGCCGACATCAGCCGCACTCTAGCCACAGTCACCGTACAAACATAGCAAATACACTTACCTCCATGAGTTACGCCAATTTCCCGCGCCATGTCTTCGGTCATATTTCCGGTTCCGGAATCGGTTACAAACGACGAGTACGTGATGTTGGCATCGCGATAAAATTCCGCCAGGGTGTTCATAGCAAGGTGGCACGTGTGAAGCCCGGCTACACTGTAGTAGCCGTTACGTTCGTAAAAGTAGAGTGCATGGTTCCAGTTGTACCTGGGAGGCAAAAGAAAACGGAAAAGCTGATAAAGGCACGCTTTATTCTTAGCCTGTCGCACCGCTCAGGTCAACAGTTGTCGTCAATTACTTTTTCATTACGGCCACCGAGAACATGCCGATGTCACGAAAGCTGAGCATTCCCACTCGCAGGAGCTGATAAAATTCGTCCAGGCAATTTGTCTTCTTCTTCTGGAAATCGAATGTAAAGCCGCCGACTGTAATTAGGGGAGTTCCCTCGGAGCGTAGGTACTTTGTTATACGAGCAACCGAAGCTACAGTTGTGGAACGGGAAGAAAATGGTAAAAGTTAGTGAGCAAGCAAGCAATCGACAGAATCCGAAATTTGTACAATTGTAATCTACAATGGGCGGGAAATTTGGTTTTGAGGGAGTGTTTTTCTTATTCATTGATTCTAATCGGATCAGATGGCGAAGGGTTTTGGACATTTTCTTTTCATAGATAGGTGAAAGACGGTGAGCTGCTTTTCGTTATTTCTCAATTTTACGTTCAGGACTTTGCTATTTTGTCTACCTTCAGCGACTTTTCATCTTCATCGCAGTCCTCTATTGTGCCTCTCATAAAAAACAAGGTGAGGAAAAGACTTGAGTGAGTCTAAGGGACGAGGAATAATCAAGTATCATTTGTTAAGTTTTTAATTATCGAACAATCTGTTAGGCCCTCTTGTTAACTGGATTGTTGTCAAAGGAATGATGGTGGCATTTGTGTAAAATCTCGGAGTTTAATTACATTCTTGTCAAAGAGAAACTGATTAAGAAATTCGCAACTTATAAGACACAATTCACTAATGAAGAGTCGGCTGAATTGAGAACATTGACAAGTAAGTATTCTATTAGAACAAAAACTCTTTCAAAGTTTATCGAAATAATTTAAATCACCTTCAACTGTATTACGCACAATGGTAGAAGTTCAATCAGTTGTATAGGAGGGACTCAACTTCCAGGAATAATATTGGGTGCTCTGGGATGAAAGATTCCAAACCTTGAGTGAAGAGATGGGTGAAATACCAACTGTCCACCTAACTGGATGGCAGTAATTATTTCCTTTCTACTCCTAGAATAGTAATGACCAAAGTCTACTAAAGAACATAAAATATTTTAAAATTTTGTTGGCATTTAAAGCGGTTCAAAGAAAAACATTACAATGAGTGAACGTTATTGAGGAACGAAGTGGCTCTCATTTTCATTATGTCACAGACATTAACACTCCTTTATTATATCGCGTTATGATTGCTTTCAGTTCATTAAATTTAATGAATAATTCCCGCGGCAAATCGTGGGACTTCGCCAACATAATTTCGCTCGTAAATGGCCACCGAGAAACATTCATTACATGCGATTATGCTGGATAAAAAAGTTTTCTCGCCCTTCATTACAAAAGCGAACGACCTGCCTCAAAACGAATAAAATTCTTCAAGGTAAAAGATACTATAGAAAAGGAGGGCAAGTTTGTTAATTACTGCCAGGGATTTTGGACGGTATTGCGGAATCCGTTTAGGGGTTGGCAGGTATTAAGACGTATTACATTTAATTAGGAATGGAATTAACAAGGGATACTCACCCAGTGCATAATCGCAGGCTGGTCCGAAGAATACATGGGCACAGTCTTTGCCATATCCGTCCATTGCGCTTACAGCTGCAAAGCTTGCGTCACATCGATCATCGTAGGCCATCCATTCGAAGTGAACGTTCAGCGGCAGGAGCTGGTGGAATCGAATACGCTGTTCGGCGAGACTCAAGGCCGGCAGGACCTTCGGCAACGATGCTTCGTAGATTGGACTATCAGGAAGAATTACCGCTGCTCGAATAGTACAAGTTCCATTCGGCATACAAATTGCCTCGCACGAGTCCCGACGCTCCTCCCGGCATCCGGCCTGAACCGTCGTAGTTCTTACGAATAGGATTAGAATCACAAGGCAGAATGGCAGGATACTTGTGAAAAATGGCAAGCGCTCTCCGCCGGTCGAACTCATTCGAAGTTCCAGAAGGCAAGGCATTGAGGAACCTTTTTTATCCGGAATAAACGTTGTCCATTTGATACTATCTGCCATCGATGTTGACCGATTTCGGTAGTAAATTGTTCGCTTCATTTATGATGTGAATAGTCTTCTTTAGAACTCGTAAGCATTTTGAGCCATCTGGGCTGGGACTTTGGCATTTAAGATTAGAGTCGATTTCATACCGTTGTTCTTTTAAAGTGCTCCTATCTCGGAATCTTTCAAAAATCCTTTGGAGCGTGGTCAGCTGTCGAGTCAATGTACCAAAGCTAGGGATGAAAAGAAAAGAAATGGAGGTGTTTAATTTCGATGTATCTTTGCTTGTTATTAATCGTGCCTTTTCCTTTCGGGGACGACAGGCGCAATTCACAACGCAGAACAGAATAATTATGAGTTTTCGCCAGATGGTCAGTTTGTTATTAGTTAATTAATTACGTACTGGAAAGACGAAAGTCTTTGCGAGGAATTAGACCTAATTACTCATTTGGCCAGGAGCCTTCTGCTGATCCTCGAGTCTTGTTCACGGCAAGTGGAATATTCCACTCTAAACTTTACAAAGTATTTGCAAAGTCTCGCCATCGAGAAGTTTCTGTTTGATTGGTTTTGTAATAAATTGGTCATGTTGAGGTTCATTTTAACTCAAAGTATGAAAAAAAACAAACAACAAACCCACACAAATTTAATTAAATCCAATTTCCAGAACTCGAAAAATGCAATTATTTTACCTTCCGGCTGCCGGGCTGCACCTTCGTCCCGATTATAAGTATTTATATCGATTTTATTTTTCGATATCAGAGTGCCACTCTTCATCACACCGAAGCTTAGTGATTCTATTAACTTTGTCAAAATATCAAATTTGTCCTTTAAATTTACGACGGTAAGTCGAAAAACACCCCATCCTACGTCCAGTGTCCTAGGAGTTGTTTTGAAATCCGATAAAGTAACGTTTTCAATAACAAAGTCGTGTAAAATCCTCAGGACCCGATTGGAGATTAGCCAATTTTACCGGGAGCAGAGTGTCTTATTTATCGAAAAGTTGAAAATTTGTTTTATTTACGATTCTCTAGAAAGAGGATATTGATGTCACAGATTAGAAATGGCAAGTGAAGAGAAATACTGAAAAGGTAAGTAATAAATATAAAGAATGATTTAGATTGATGAGAAGGGTAAGTAATGATATCGACGAGGGGAGCTAAATACTGGTAACGAATCACAATTGATCTCATAAAAATTGCGGCATTCTAACTGATTGGTAACATACAAATAATTGGTATCCTTGTATCAAGTTCGAAAAAATATGCCCTTGTGCAGCCAACAAGAAAGTGTCGAAACAAAATGTGCTTTTCCTTGCGACGGATTAGAGGTTTTCTGAAGAATCCGCAACAGAATTTTTCCCCTGTGATGGTATGTTAGTCTATAATCACAAATAGTTTTATTCAAATCGGTTTATTTATTCTTATTACGCCTTGGGCCGTTTTTACGACCTTCAGTCAAAATTTAGCCAGAACTTTGACTGTAAGTTTCGTATGAGCATTTGTCAGTTAAAGTTTCAGTTAGAACGTTACTGACGATCGCAGGAACGGGCCTAAGCAGTTAGAAAGTACGTAATTCAATAATTATTACACTTGGAAATTCTTCGTTTCTGTTTCCAAAAATTGATCCCAATGTGTGATCGTCTCTGCATTTATAACTTAGTGTTTCCAGATCCTTAGTGATCTCTCGTGGTGCGCTGTGGCAGAGTGCTACAGTCATAGAGCTATAACTAACGGAGATCGCAAGACGCCGTTTCTGTATAAAGCACTTTGAAGCATTTTGATGCAAAATTTAACATTTTTGTATGGAGCGTTTCATGCCCGGTGACAGTGAAATGCAAAGAGTAGCGAGTATTTAAAGGTTGGGCTTTTTTTCTTTTCAATACCGGAGTATAACATACATGTGAGTAAGATGCTGATAGTAGCATAGTGAATAGCGCCGGTCCTTTGCGAGAAAACCTCCGGCTTCAAAAAAGTCGCTGCACGCTATCTCCATTATACATATAGCTCTATGGCTACAGTTTACTCATCTAAGCCAAAACCTAAACTAGTGTTTCAAGGCCCCAAGGGTATTCATGACACATTATTTTGAAATGTAGGCAAAACAGCGACAAGAAAATATTTAAGGGATTTTAGGACACGCCTCAGTATGAGTTCTTAGATAAAACTAGTGAGATACCGATGTCAAAATTGATAAGCTCTAAGCAGAAAAGGTCCTTGAAATTCTTTAAAAGGTGTAATCTCAGTTACTTACAGATAACTCAATCCAGAAACACCATAAACAAACAACAAAAGCACTTTCGATTTCACCACAAACACTCCGTTTGCCCTCAACTTTACCCAACTTCCGGAATTTATTGAATTATCCCTACAGTATCTTGAACGCTGTGCCCTATGTGGTCTATAGCACATATTGCATATTTCGGGTTTAAGTACACGTCGTCTAACGTTTCTAAATCGCGAATGCAGTAAAGTGGAGCAGAAATAACTTTCACAAGATAAATATTTTTCAATTGCAAATGCTATTGGTGGTAAAGGTTCCTGCGATTCTTCGAACCTTTTTGTTGAAGCGCTTTGATTGAGTTTACTATAGCTCGGAACCTGAGCTTCTTATTGGCCAGGCCAATAGAAATAAGAAATGGCAACTTTCTTTCTTTACAGCTTTTATGGTGGCATACCAGAAACTTTGAAATTCTCTTTAGCATATTCTTCTTTAGATACTTCAATAAAGGTGAATTGAATATTAAGTTTTTTTATGATCTCTCGTAGAAATGTAAATTCGAAATTGCGTGAAATACTTATGAAACAAATAACATAGCTTCGCCTTCATGATAAAATCAGGTTATTAAATCAAATGGAATAAGTGAGTTATTTGCTTTCATCTTTACATTTATTTCCTTGCGAAAACAGCTTACTGTAATGGTTTGATAGGCAATAGACTGCTGCTTATCGACAGACTAGGATAGAACTATACTAAAGAACATTTAGTACTTGCATATAGTCTGTACTAGAGTCACTGTATAAGAACTAACACAAACATCCACTATCATGAGTACGGACAATGATTACTTTTGGTACATATTTAGTACTAAAAACCTGCCAATTTAAAAAATCGCAGGTTTCTTAAATGGCATAGTTTTAGTGTGTATACGTTCCAGCAGCTCGAAGTAGATTTTTTCGGTTGCGGTCGCAATGTTCAGAGCGCACGAACATTGTATTAGCCATGCCGACGAATAGAACAAGTGTTAAGGATATATTCGAATAGTGTGCTTCGTTAAGTTTTGGTTGGTGTCGGCATAGTAGCAAGACTTGTTTTAAAACAACTGACGAAGTCAAGGAGAGATTAGACTATAGGAGGTGACTCTGAAACTGATAGTGAGTTATACACAAAGTTGGCTTGGAACATCCATAGATTTAGAGGAGTCGATCTCAGCACATTCCTAGTTGGGCAATAGCCTGGATAACGTTTTGTCGAAATGTTCCAATTGCCATGACCGCAAATATGGTTAGGGAGCAAACTTGTATTTCATTCCAATGGGCAGTGGTTAACTTACCTTATGTTTCCTCAAAACACTTTGAAATAATTCAAATGACCAAACTCTCCAAAAACATTTCAATGAGAAAATCATATTTCTCTTAAACCACCGTTTTAAATTTTTTGTCCTAATGCCTCATGCCACGTGCTGTCGTGTAATACTGAATACATCACCATCTCTTCTCAACTGTTCACTACAAAAAAAGGAAATCCCTTTAAATTCGATCGCATTATATAACAAATGTCATTTCTTTTTTTTATTTAGGTAGGTTGACGGAATCTTTAAATGGGAAACGTGTTGTCCACCTGAAGGATTATTCTCAACAAGTCTCATACGGAGGACTTCGATTCAATGGGTAAGCAAATTCTTGGTTTTGTACAAATGGACAATAGGTCGCCAAAGCCCTGCATCGTGTTATTTGTATTCCAGAAGTTTTTCAAGCAAATAAAAGAAGAAAGGATATTTGTGAGTTCATCATTTTTCGAGAAGTTTCTGGGATTTATGCTTGAAAGTCTACAAATAAAAAAAAGGAAATTGTATGGCCATTTTCCTTTGGGTTCACTTTCCTAAAACTTTATATTTTCCTTCATGTTGATTGAGAAATGTGGAGTGGAGATATGGAGTATTAAAATTAATTCGATTTTGCAATATTTCAAGTTTTTGGCATTTACACAAGTTCGTAATATCGAAATATACGAACACATTTCCCTGCGAACGGAGGATAGGACTAGCACTATTTCCCTTGATCCTTTAGATAAATTAAAAAACGTTAACACCATCATGGACTAGCCAACATTCTGGCTTTCATTAAAATTTCACGATAATACATTCCAGTTCATAAGAGGATTACGACTTGTAATACGACCCCTATCATCGCGTTCTCGCCGCACGTAAAAATGCTGATCGTAAACTCCGATTGCTCTTGCGGAATCTGCCAATATGGAGGATTATACGGTCGAACCAGGTGCATTTATGCGAGCTAATATTAGTGAATCGTAAAAAGCTCGCTCGTTAAAATCCACTTCTCCTGTTTTCTATGTACTTGTATCCTGGTAATGTTTAAAAAAGAAAAACTTATGGAAACAATATTTAATATTAGGACGCATAAAAAGGAGTTGGTTGATACTTAAGGAAATTAGAAAACTTTGAGTCAACATTAATGCGGTCGTCGTACAACGGAGGTTTCTTCCGATCTGAAAATAGCACATTTTTTCCTGTTTCGAGTGCACCATAAGAAAGTTGGGTACTTTGACCACGTCAATAAAATGCATTATTCTCGGCTTGTGGATACGTAATACTTCCATGCTTTATTGTGGATTGTGGCAAAATCTTAAAACTAACCAGGGATCAAGATATACCTAACTATAGATTGCTATTATAGAGGAACAAAAACAGCAATCATGGGGAAAATCCTCCCACATTCTCAACGACAAGAACGGTATCATTGATGTTCACCACGGTGGTTGAAGTGTGTACGTTCTTCGAACCAAAATATTGTGTTGACTGCTGTGGCTGCCACTGGGCAGAACTAAAAAAGCGCAGAAACTCGTAAAACAAATTGACATGCCAGATTCGAGAATTTTCCAGAAAACCCAGCAAAATGGATGCTTTTCCAATGGGGAATGCTCTCTCCTCTACAATATTTCATATTTAATTGCATCGTCCCTATAAAATCAATGTACCGAGCAATGCGAAGGACGAAGCAGAAAGAAAAATTTGTCATCTGTTATGCGGACGGCGAAGACCAGTATCCCGTAATTTTATGAAAAATTAACGAATTCCTGTTCGGGATACGAATCATTAATGGAAGCAGCGATGCGTTAGTTTGATATAGAGTCTGGACTGATCGATTAAGATAATCACATTCCCAGTCTTAGGGATTTGATTGAATTTATTAGATTGAGATATTGAATTCATTAGATTGGGATATTGCAATCTATAGTTTGAAACCAGTAAGAGAAGGCATGGAATGGCGTATCTGGTAGGGTACAACAACGATTTGGGCTGTCACGCCATAGATGATGATAAGTCTAACTATACATAGACTGCAGGGTGTAGTTCTGGCCTTACTTTACCAACGAAAGAGTCCTAGGTTTTAATCTCACCGATGTCACGAACTTGTTCATAAATTTTGCTTTCTAGCGTCAATGTCCTTTATCTTTCGAATGATTAAGTCATGAGCGACAAACTCCTACGCACGCACCAGATTTCGCGTTAGCTATACGACTTACTTTGTGTTCACCTATGTGCTTTAATTACGAGCTCCAAAACCGAACGATCAGAAATTTACTCATGAATCGTATGAATTGTAAACACATGTTTGACCTAGATGAATCTTTAATGATTCACTTGCGATACATTTGGTTGACCTTGGACCAGATTGAATTACAATTATTTTTATTTTGGGAAGTAATCAAATGTGGACCGGGGTAGAAATATATTTCCAAATAAAAAAAATATTTTAACCGTAATGAGAAGAACACTTTTTTATTGATTTGTCGATGCAACCAAAGTAGGTTCTTTTAATTTTGAGGATGATTAGCTGTTGAGGTCGGTGAATTACTTAAATATTGAAAAATATTTAATTAGATTAAATTATGCAGTAACAATCCCAGTCGAGCTTAACAGACTCTTCTGTCGCTCAAAAGCAACTCTAAGATTCTTTAATACCGCTATTAAGAATTAACAAAACAAATAAATTGTTTCATAAATAAAATTTTCAACTAACAAGTTGGATGGATGGCGCTAAGTTCATGAAGAGGCACTAGAAGATCCAACCAAATATTGTTTCTTTAGTATAATAAAAGAAAACACGGCCAAATATTTGTTTACCTTAAATTTTTATTTAATTAATTTTCTCAAATATCACAGTGGTTTGTTCCACATGATCAATACGATTTTGCGTGAGATTCGATTTTTGTCGTAACAGGCGATCCGCTTTTGGTTCGGGCTGATGATTCTATATCGAATCACCTTTACGAATTGATATACAATACACAGTTGGGTTCGATATCGAATTTTAATCTTAACAAATTTGTTTAAACGAGTTCAACTCCAAATGACTGTGAGCTGCAATATATCATCGTAACTTGTTTTATATTTTCATCACAGAACACTCTACCATTCCAGAACAATTTCCTCGTAAAAACCTTTTATTTACATACACCATTGAAAATTCAAGGCAAAAACATTTTACAAATTGTAAAGCAAATTACATTCCACGTGTAATTTGCATACTCATGTACGCAAAACATATCCTAAATGCGTTTCAGCACACTTCCAGCTCATGTGTGTGTTACCTCAAACCACGAACATCTAATTTCAATATGAAGCGAGTTACAGGACTCTATTTTATTTTTAAGACGGCAAATAATATTCTTGAATGAAGGAAATCAACGTTTATTGCAAGACCCGTTTAAAGCAATTCGAATGCCATTAAGTTGTATTACTCTGTAAGCTAACAATAATACTATGTCAAGCAGGTGAAAAAGGGGGTCTACCCAAATCTTCACATTATCATATGTAATCCTTTTGTTTTTCAGGGATTTTGCTTGAACGCGCTGTGCAAGGCAGGATACTACTTCGATATTCGGCACACATGCAGACACTCTTAAATTCCAATTCATTGTCGTGAAGGACTTTTCACATACCCATTATCCCTTTTCAAGTAGAATTCTCATCACATTTATTCTATCTACGAATTCCCTCACATATCCACTATAAGCCTATAGAATCATAATTATACGCTTTAGACTCGACGCATTTTTTTGCACATTCCCTTCCCTTCTATGGAAAAGTATAGACTCTTCGTTCTGTTTCTAAGATGTGATATATTTGTATGTTTATCTCTCTTGTCAGTTTCTAATGACTGAACTCGCGACGAAGAATAAGAAAGAACCTATATAACGCCTGCAGGACTTTATTTTTTATTTATTACTTGCGAACAAGCCCTAAACCGTGGACTCTCCAGATGGAGTCCTGTCCGAAATATATTTCAGTTACTATTTAGCTTAAAATTAGCTTAGCTATGCAAAGGACCGGGTTGGGTTCGTATAAAGACGAGATAAAGTGTGAAATGCTTTTAGAGCTGCGATAGGTCTAAGAAGTGAAATGAACTCCCAGAAGTGAAATGAACGAACTAGTTCGCAGTGACATCCGGTCCTAGTTCGTTTGTTTGAAAGTAGTTGGTTTTTGTAGGTAATCCGAACTTGAAAGGAACTAGTAGGGCTGGGGACGGACCTTACATTCAATCCGAACTTGAAAGGAAGTAGTTCCTTCCGGGCTGGGGACCTTCTTTTTTTTTTTTTTTAGGTCCTCACATTCAATCCCAATTTGAAAGGAACTAGTTCCTTTCGGCCTCGCGACCTCGTTTTTAGGTCCTCACATTCAATCCCAACTTCAAACGAACTAGTTCCTTTTTTTTTGGTGAACGATGAACTACAACAACGAACTAGTTCGCGAAGACTAAGAAACTAGTTCGTTTGCAGTCACTAAGGTGAACTACAATGCGCAAGCCTACTTAAAAGGAAACTTGTTTCAAGTTTTGAGATAAACAATGTTAGCAGTAGAATCTTTTGGAATCTGGCGAAGAAATCGCATTACGAATTTTACTGATTGTTCTTAAGTTCTTAATTTTTTGTCACAGAACCCCGTTTTCACTTCAGGTCTCCATTGCACTGAGGATGAAAAAAATCCAATAAAGAAAAAATTGGGCACTAAACCCCATTAGACCAAATTTCCTCTTCAAATCAACCCGAAGCCATAATTCCTACCCACCCCAAATTAAAACTCATTAATTAAACAAAAGAGATATTAAATTTCACAAAATTCACGCATTCGAAAACTTTTTCAACTCCAAAATCTCAGGTTTCTTATTTGATGTTTTCCCTTCATAAATCGCAAAAAGTGTTTAAGTTTTATTAAACATCTACCAAAAATAGAAGAAACGCCAATGGAAAATGCTTTCAATGTAAATACAGGGTGTAATTAATTCTCAGCGGCTGTATTATTTCGAGTGGGTATAATGAGCTGAATGGGTCCAATCCTGACTCTTTCCTTCCTGATGAACTTCTTGTTTGTCGTAATACTTACGCTGATTTTTTATGTCCATAAAACTCGTATGTCGTCTGTCGTGTATACATGGAATTCAAATGGTCGGTACATAGAGAAAAACAAAACCACTGAAACTGAGCTTCATAAATGCTAATTTTGTGGTCATATTTCAGCAATTTCTGTATGGAAGGTACTTGGTGAAAATCAATTGGCAGCGCGTGGACAGACGACTAATCACCTGCGTGGGAAATTTTCTGATCAAAATATTTTCCAGCTGCTTAATCTTTCACTACCACTCAGTTTCTTGAGAGTAGCATCCCGGGAAGAAATTGATCACCGGATTTTCACATTATTGTGAAAACTTTTTGTTATCACACTCGTAACTCTATAGACAGAAAACATACATGAAGCCTGATTTTTGTTTGCCTTGGTGAATAGTTGGGTGAAGCTTTTCTAAATTGGATCCGTATCGCACTTTCATTATGGACAGGCCCAACTATGCAACCACACAATTTGTTTTCTGTTGATAGACAAGTGCTTGAGAATTGAGATTAGATAAATATAGCGATATCGTGAGTTAAGTAAAAATAATATTTTTCTCTTACTTTTTTTCCAACGTTCAGGTCAGTTTTAAAATCAGAATGAGAGTAATATTTTTTTTCTGCTGATTATTTTGTAATTAGGTATAATGTAAAAATAGATTTCTTGCGCGAAATTCGAAGGAAGATCTGTTTTTGGGTGTTGGGAGAGAGATATCAATCTGTGATTGCACCTCACATGGTTTGAATACGAAAATTTGATGCGACTTCGTTTTCGAATAAATAAATAACAAGGTAATCTCATAATATACCAATCGAAGTCTGATGTCAATAAATCATAATAACTTAACTTTCATCTATCAAAAACCGTACGCCATATTTTTTTACAACTTCCATTTTAATTTCTATCAATTCGAAGGAACTTATTCGGTTCTAGCCAGGCTGGACAATAATCTTTCACACCGGTATAACGATTTAGTTTTTATGCATTACTTACTGAAAAATATATCAAAACAAAAAGGAAAGTAAATACGAAATTAGAACCAAGCCCAAATCAAATATTAATTAGAGGCATCTAGAAACTCTTGAAACGTTCAAACCATTCCCATATCTTTTTCTAATCAGGTTTCAGTTTGATGTTTCGCTAAAAGGTAAGATCTCCTTCCAGTAATAAGACAGGTGATGTTGGAATTGGCTCTAAGAAGAAGAGCATGCACACACAATCGTCCTTATAAATTCCACGTGTAACCACATGAAACTTAAGTATAAATGAACATAATGCCGACTGACGTCGAGCTGCCCATTTCCAGCATCAGCCCATTCCATGCCGCTCGACGCCATGTCCGTGGCGTCTGCAACTTCAAGTAGTATTCTGCGATGTCCGAATGAGTTTCCCAATGAAACCCCCTTGTAACGAGTGCCACTCTGATTTATTGGCACAAATCCTTTACGACATGTGGCTTTAGATGACCGTTCAGCATCGCTTGTATCGGGGTATCATGATGTGTACAGCTGACGTCAAAAACAGTCCTTAGAGAACAACACACCCACCCGCCCTATGCGGAAATATTGTAGAATATTGACGTGTTTTGATGAAGTTGATGTGGTCAATATGAACTCTTTGAAATGATCGTAAATCCTATTAATGATCGTAAATCCTATTAAAGCTGCGAAAGGAGTACAATAGGACGAAAGCCGTTTGGAATATATTACATTTCAAATTTTAATTCTATTGTGATTGGGGCTCACTCAAAAACCCTGCACTCTTAGTGAACTACCTGCTCTTAGCAGAACCTCTCAAGGAAAGATTCATATACCAAAAGCACTGGTTTGAGTGTGAAGACTTGTAACAATTGTGTGAAATATCCTGAAAAATACGGACAGGTATTTGGTTTATTCACGCACATCAGGACATATGATATCTTGAAAGTATGTACATATATCATCATGTTCATGGTATGGAATTTATAAAATTGTAGCAGTCGTTGTTAAGCTTTAATGGACTGACTACGTGTGTGCTAACCGAAAAAATTAAAAAATCATTCATCATTTATTAATTCAAACCGATGTAACTTTTCATTGCTGAAGAAGAATGATAGTTCATTAATTTTGTGGTTTTTGTTAAAAAAAAATTGAAAATTGAAAAAGGCCGTGGTGAATGTATTTATTACATTAATAACAATAATAATAATAATCAATGGCGCAACAGCCCAAATCGGGCCTAGGCCTTGAAGTAATGGTAGAGTTACTTCATTTCGAGATCAACGGAATACTAGGAGGTGAAGTGATCAGCCACACACTTGTCCGTGATTATTACCCCGATTTTAACTCTTAACTTTATTAGGTACATTACATTTTAATAGTCAAAGTCGCGGGTTTTATAAATGATGTCCTTAATGCTCGAACGAATTCTTTGTAAAATGACTTGTTATAATGAACGAGATTCTTTTAATATGAATGTTTTCATTCTTTTCATTAGCGTACCTATTCTTCATAGAACAAGACCAAATGTTAGCTTTATATATAGAGAAAACGACGACTGAACGAATTAGGGCAGTTCTTCCGTTCCCTGATAGTTCTTACATTTATTTAATACCTCGAGAATGGTTTATGCTAGGAAGTTAAAATATTCTTTTTATACACACACCAAAATACTAGCCCTAAAAAATGAACAGGAAGGGTTTCTCGAAGTTTTTTTTAGTGTTTTTGATCTAAAAAGTGGATATACAAGGCTCTTGAGTCATTAATATAATCGAAAAATAAAAATAAATAAATGAACAGAGAATGAAAATCGGATATTCAGTAGGAATCCATTGAAATTCAACTAATTGTACGACATCCAGAATGACTTCAGTATTCCGCTGCTATAACCATCTCGGCCTAACTAAAATAACTTTCTCTAATGTATGACGTCAATTATCTGGACAATGGCCACACAATTTAGGTCCACTGTACAGAACGTTGGTAACCAGGACACAGGACTACAATTATTACAACTGTGGGGTATTTCGTATATGAACCTTCGTTAGAACGATGCTGAAATGTTGTATGGCTCAGATAGGACCAGTAACCAACTCTGATAATGGACGTAATTCCCTTGATTCGGTTCATGTTCAGGAGTTTCTGGCCTGAATAGGAGAACGGTGCAATGAAAGTGAACTACAATGCGCAAGCCTACTTAAAAGGAAACTTGTTTCAAGTTTTGAGATAAACAATGTTAGCAGTAGAATCTTTTGGAATCTGGCGAAGAAATCGCATTACGAATTTTACTGATTGTTCTTAAGTTCTTAATTTTTTGTCACAGAACCCCGTTTTCACTTCAGGTCTCCATTGCACTGAGGATGAAAAAAATCCAATAAAGAAAAAATTGGGCACTAAACCCCATTAGACCAAATTTCCTCTTCAAATCAACCCGAAGCCATAATTCCTACCCACCCCAAATTAAAACTCATTAATTAAACAAAAGAGATATTAAATTTCACAAAATTCACGCATTCGAAAACTTTTTCAACTCCAAAATCTCAGGTTTCTTATTTGATGTTTTCCCTTCATAAATCGCAAAAAGTGTTTAAGTTTTATTAAACATCTACCAAAAATAGAAGAAACGCCAATGGAAAATGCTTTCAATGTAAATACAGGGTGTAATTAATTCTCAGCGGCTGTATTATTTCGAGTGGGTATAATGAGCTGAATGGGTCCAATCCTGACTCTTTCCTTCCTGATGAACTTCTTGTTTGTCGTAATACTTACGCTGATTTTTTATGTCCATAAAACTCGTATGTCGTCTGTCGTGTATACATGGAATTCAAATGGTCGGTACATAGAGAAAAACAAAACCACTGAAACTGAGCTTCATAAATGCTAATTTTGTGGTCATATTTCAGCAATTTCTGTATGGAAGGTACTTGGTGAAAATCAATTGGCAGCGCGTGGACAGACGACTAATCACCTGCGTGGGAAATTTTCTGATCAAAATATTTTCCAGCTGCTTAATCTTTCACTACCACTCAGTTTCTTGAGAGTAGCATCCCGGGAAGAAATTGATCACCGGATTTTCACATTATTGTGAAAACTTTTTGTTATCACACTCGTAACTCTATAGACAGAAAACATACATGAAGCCTGATTTTTGTTTGCCTTGGTGAATAGTTGGGTGAAGCTTTTCTAAATTGGATCCGTATCGCACTTTCATTATGGACAGGCCCAACTATGCAACCACACAATTTGTTTTCTGTTGATAGACAAGTGCTTGAGAATTGAGATTAGATAAATATAGCGATATCGTGAGTTAAGTAAAAATAATATTTTTCTCTTACTTTTTTTCCAACGTTCAGGTCAGTTTTAAAATCAGAATGAGAGTAATATTTTTTTTCTGCTGATTATTTTGTAATTAGGTATAATGTAAAAATAGATTTCTTGCGCGAAATTCGAAGGAAGATCTGTTTTTGGGTGTTGGGAGAGAGATATCAATCTGTGATTGCACCTCACATGGTTTGAATACGAAAATTTGATGCGACTTCGTTTTCGAATAAATAAATAACAAGGTAATCTCATAATATACCAATCGAAGTCTGATGTCAATAAATCATAATAACTTAACTTTCATCTATCAAAAACCGTACGCCATATTTTTTTACAACTTCCATTTTAATTTCTATCAATTCGAAGGAACTTATTCGGTTCTAGCCAGGCTGGACAATAATCTTTCACACCGGTATAACGATTTAGTTTTTATGCATTACTTACTGAAAAATATATCAAAACAAAAAGGAAAGTAAATACGAAATTAGAACCAAGCCCAAATCAAATATTAATTAGAGGCATCTAGAAACTCTTGAAACGTTCAAACCATTCCCATATCTTTTTCTAATCAGGTTTCAGTTTGATGTTTCGCTAAAAGGTAAGATCTCCTTCCAGTAATAAGACAGGTGATGTTGGAATTGGCTCTAAGAAGAAGAGCATGCACACACAATCGTCCTTATAAATTCCACGTGTAACCACATGAAACTTAAGTATAAATGAACATAATGCCGACTGACGTCGAGCTGCCCATTTCCAGCATCAGCCCATTCCATGCCGCTCGACGCCATGTCCGTGGCGTCTGCAACTTCAAGTAGTATTCTGCGATGTCCGAATGAGTTTCCCAATGAAACCCCCTTGTAACGAGTGCCACTCTGATTTATTGGCACAAATCCTTTACGACATGTGGCTTTAGATGACCGTTCAGCATCGCTTGTATCGGGGTATCATGATGTGTACAGCTGACGTCAAAAACAGTCCTTAGAGAACAACACACCCACCCGCCCTATGCGGAAATATTGTAGAATATTGACGTGTTTTGATGAAGTTGATGTGGTCAATATGAACTCTTTGAAATGATCGTAAATCCTATTAATGATCGTAAATCCTATTAATGATCGTAAATCCTATTAAAGCTGCGAAAGGAGTACAATAGGACGAAAGCCGTTTGGAATATATTACATTTCAAATTTTAATTCTATTGTGATTGGGGCTCACTCAAAAACCCTGCACTCTTAGTGAACTACCTGCTCTTAGCAGAACCTCTCAAGGAAAGATTCATATACCAAAAGCACTGGTTTGAGTGTGAAGACTTGTAACAATTGTGTGAAATATCCTGAAAAATACGGACAGGTATTTGGTTTATTCACGCACATCAGGACATATGATATCTTGAAAGTATGTACATATATCATCATGTTCATGGTATGGAATTTATAAAATTGTAGCAGTCGTTGTTAAGCTTTAATGGACTGACTACGTGTGTGCTAACCGAAAAAATTAAAAAATCATTCATCATTTATTAATTCAAACCGATGTAACTTTTCATTGCTGAAGAAGAATGATAGTTCATTAATTTTGTGGTTTTTGTTAAAAAAAAATTGAAAATTGAAAAAGGCCGTGGTGAATGTATTTATTACATTAATAACAATAATAATAATAATCAATGGCGCAACAGCCCAAATCGGGCCTAGGCCTTGAAGTAATGGTAGAGTTACTTCATTTCGAGATCAACGGAATACTAGGAGGTGAAGTGATCAGCCACACACTTGTCCGTGATTATTACCCCGATTTTAACTCTTAACTTTATTAGGTACATTACATTTTAATAGTCAAAGTCGCGGGTTTTATAAATGATGTCCTTAATGCTCGAACGAATTCTTTGTAAAATGACTTGTTATAATGAACGAGATTCTTTTAATATGAATGTTTTCATTCTTTTCATTAGCGTACCTATTCTTCATAGAACAAGACCAAATGTTAGCTTTATATATAGAGAAAACGACGACTGAACGAATTAGGGCAGTTCTTCCGTTCCCTGATAGTTCTTACATTTATTTAATACCTCGAGAATGGTTTATGCTAGGAAGTTAAAATATTCTTTTTATACACACACCAAAATACTAGCCCTAAAAAATGAACAGGAAGGGTTTCTCGAAGTTTTTTTTAGTGTTTTTGATCTAAAAAGTGGATATACAAGGCTCTTGAGTCATTAATATAATCGAAAAATAAAAATAAATAAATGAACAGAGAATGAAAATCGGATATTCAGTAGGAATCCATTGAAATTCAACTAATTGTACGACATCCAGAATGACTTCAGTATTCCGCTGCTATAACCATCTCGGCCTAACTAAAATAACTTTCTCTAATGTATGACGTCAATTATCTGGACAATGGCCACACAATTTAGGTCCACTGTACAGAACGTTGGTAACCAGGACACAGGACTACAATTATTACAACTGTGGGGTATTTCGTATATGAACCTTCGTTAGAACGATGCTGAAATGTTGTATGGCTCAGATAGGACCAGTAACCAACTCTGATAATGGACGTAATTCCCTTGATTCGGTTCATGTTCAGGAGTTTCTGGCCTGAATAGGAGAACGGTGCAATGAAAGTGAGTAGTCCGTGTATTCGTGGAAGTGATAAAAGTACTTATCCCATTCATTCGGGACCTGGATATAGTGGATATAGGTGAAGTTTCAATCCATGTAAAATGTCCCTAATTGGGCAGTTAGAAGTCAGAAAAAATTGTAAGTTTTACGCTCTTAATTTAAGCCAGATGTTTTTTTTTTCAAAGTTATGAAGAAATCTTTGTGCAGGTTGATACTCGTCTCTTCCTTGTATCTCTTCTGTATTTTAACTTCTTTATGATCACAAATAAGTCACAAATAAGTGAATATCGAAGGAATATTGTTTATATTATGAGTTCAACATGAGTCCAGTTCCGGATTGATGAAATATTCTTCACCAAATAAATAGACTGTATATATGCATAATGCATGGATTTGACTGAATGTGAATAGGAAAGGCTTCTCTGATACTATTTTCTATGTAAATGAATACTTACATGATATCACACTTAATTAGTTTAATGGTGTCCTAGTGACAAAGTATGCTTTTCTATCAGCACAGGGGTCATCCTCATTTGACCGATCACAGATACTGTGTCATGCCCCAAAAGCAATGATAAAGGTCTTGAAATGAAGAATTGAAATTTCAGAGAAACTATTGCAAACACCAAACACCAGAGAAACATTATGACTTACAATAGAAAGATTGATTTTATGTAGAAGCTGTGCGGCGCTTATATACTGCATATGTTGAGTTGACGGATGGTCAGCATATATTTGTATATTGGAAGGTTGTACTTTTTCTCTGGAAACTTTGACGTCATTGATAAGAGCGTTGTTCGATTTTCTCGAGTATGCATTTAGTATGTACGCAATTTAATTAGGCAAGCCAAAAATTTAGTTGTATATCTGACAATTGGGAGTGGCTGGTAGTTTTAGTGTGCGGCTATTGGACATGAGAAACTAATATAGACTTTTTGTATTATGAAATTACGCCCAAATTTCAAAAATTACTTATTTCAGTAATTTTACATAGAAATGGACTTAATCTTTAATGGAGGAGGTCCTTGGTCGGAGTCCTACCTAGTCATAGGCTCGTGACAAGTGGCCAAAGAAAGGAACATATGTTAGAAGCAGTAATAGTGCCTCATAAGAACACGTTTGTCTGTGCAAAGGTCAAACAAGCCCTAAGATAGAAACTTTTTATTTTACTTTCAAATTTTCGGGTCAATTTGTATTTGGTAATTTCGCGAATTACTTTCAAGGGCATTCTTAAAAGAAATGGCGGTAAACTCAAATCGGTTAGCTATTCTTAGTCTGTTTGTCACCCACCGTACTGAGTCTTCTTTTAACTTTGTAATAAATTAGTTAAAAACACTCTTTTCAAGTATATATTGATGCAAATATTTACTTTAATGTAAATAGCTACCAATCTAATTTGGATCCTTTTAATATTCGAGATGCGTTTCGGAGGAAATACTAGTAAATAACAAATAGCATTTCATTTTCGTTGATTATTGAAGTGAAGTGAATATTTGTAGCTCATTACACTTTAAAGCTATACAGCCTTTAACATCGGGCATGCTTCAGGGGAATTCCTTTATTTATTTACTGTTCTTATTTTACTTTATTATTTATAATAAAGTATTTTGATCTCAAACTGGAGCTACTTTTCGAAGTAACCATTTACTTTGTCACTGGATAGCATTCATAAAACTCAAGTCTTATTTGAATAATTGACCTTGTTTGATGTCTCTTATAATTTCCCTTAAGTTCAGCCGCATAATTTATCCAAGAGGAAATAAAAGGTTGTGACTTTTTATTACGGTTTCCAAGGGAATTTCAGATTCTATTCAGGATTTCGGGCTCGTTTCGTAAAGAATCTTAATTCGTTGCTGTTTTCGGGAGCTCGACCAAATAAATCGAAAACGTACGCTGTGAAGTGCGGGAGCGCTACAAGTTTTAACGATTGGCCTACTAAGGATAAGATCGACCTTTTTTTGGTCTACTAAGGAAACATTACATCAAATGAGGGAGTGAATACCGCCTATGGTTCTTAATTTTATCGCTGATGTTAACAAAATAAAACTTTGGGTCACAAGAGCTGTATAAAGAACATGCTAGCATTAGATTTAAGATATTATTTTTTATTTTATCGGGAAAGCACTTAGATCTATTTGCTATTTGGATAAATACGCGCGAAGAACACTATTGTACTATTTGAATATGGCGGCTGTAAATTATATTCTTACGCTTTTTCGTGGTACCAAAGTTGAGAGGAACGTGGAATATATTTATGTTTGTTTGGTGGGATTTATTGACGTTAGATTAGAAGTTTATCTGTTTTATAGAGTAAAACGAAAGTGAAATGTGCAATTGTTTTGTTATGTGAAATGTTATGGATATTATAAATCCGTTCGAACCATTTAACCACTGTTTGTATCACCTCTGCCTACTGCACTAGCAGCTATACAAGTATCTTTGCTTTTTATAAAAAATTTCATTTTCTTATTTCCAAAGAAAATTTCGAGAGCTTTTATCATTTTCATAAACCATGCAATCTGCATTTCATTTAATATGTTTAGCTGCGAAATAAGCACCAAAGTACACAGTGTTTGTTTTGCTTTCAATCAAACTGTCCCATTTTTGTTTATCCGAAAACCATTTCGAATTGTTTTCACCAGAGACGTTGCTTTTGTACGTATTTATTTCTGTAAACAAAATTGCAATGAAAACTGTTCGTAAAATCGTAAGCAACGAAATAATTGAAAAACGAGAGTAGAAAACAGAAGGGATGATAGACTTTGCTGTGATTTCATCGGTAGAGCCAAATATATGAAAAAATATGGACAAAGGGTTACATTTCAAAATATAATTAATAGTATAATTTGGCTCCATTCCGTACTTCACAGGAAATTGTAATTTTATTTATTTCAAATATTTTTCATAATGTACCTACTATATATTATTAAGACTCAATTTTCTGAAGTAAGCTACTAATGCGTAGAGTATTCCTGCACCTCCCATCTGAAAGTCCTTAAAAAGGGATAATTTTTTTCGGTGACTCACCCAGTTCAAGATATGAAAATAAACACTGACGATATTGCCTTTTAGGCTCGAGAAGCAACCAAATGGGAATAAAAGACAAACTACAAGCACACATCTATTTCTACTTTATCTCCAACTAGTTACAATAAAAATCGGAGCTCAGTATCTCATCGAGAGTATCATACTATTGGCTTGCAGCTCTATTATAATATTCGGTAATTCTGAAATTGGATAACTAATCCAAGTCCCTGAACTTTGGATGGAAACAATAATTGAAATACGAAATCATCCCATTAAATCGAATAAGTTTTAACGGTCGATTATTTTCAACTACCACGATCTTGATGGCGCCAGTACTTAAAATACAGACAGACCATGCAATTTATGCAGTTTTATGAAATCTCGGAAAATAACAGGAAAGGGATTTGAGTGACATATTAATTAAAAATGTCCTTTAATAAGGCGACTTCTCGTACTTTCAATTGACAAAGTTGCAACCTTTGGAAGTGATGGCATCAAAGGAAGAATCTTTTAACAACTAACAAACGCATATGGTATAACTCGAAACCTTCAGCGCATTCAGCGGAAAGAAAAGTTTTGGAAACAATGTTTATTTCTTTTGTGAAATATTCCACGGTCACTTGTTGCCGGAATGCCTGCGACTAACTTATTCTTAGTACGACTTTTTAATATATTCCGTTGAAAAGTACAAAATCAATTAAGGGAAACTATGAGAGTTCCAATGAAAATAAAAGTTCCGCGCCGACGACATGGGAATTTGTCGTATTTCAAATTTAATGAAAATGCTTCGAGCACGCCATGTCATGACGATGAATATTATATGCAAAAAAAGATAACATAAATGTTGACATAAGTTTACATTAAAATTCTTCCAAACTTACCTACCCATACAGAACTTTTTTTTTTGGGACATGAAGTTCTGTGTATAATTCGACAAGGATATTTTCCGCACACCGGCAGTTAGCAATCAAAAAGGGATTCAAGCAAAGGTTGATGGAAGCTCCTTACTAAGCCTGTTCGAATAATATGTCATAAATTGGTTCTGTGATACTAAATTCGTCGGCATTCAAGAATAAACCCAATCATAGAAATGCGATATCACCGTGCGTCATGAGGGGCTACATGATATAAAGTTTTTGTATATATTTCGAATATCCTTCGGGATAACTTTCTGGGTAGATCAGTGAAACCCTCGAGCACGTCGGCAATTTCTTGCCGGCAAACTTTTGATAGTCTTCTAAGGTGTCAACAACATACTTTCAATCTACTGCGATATGGCACCTTTCATTGGTTATATTATATATTACGGATGTTTTGGAAGTGTATCACCAGGACAAAGAGGTTCGTTTCATGAGATTGACGGGGCAAGAGAACACTTTCTGTAGGTTCTCAAATCAATAGGCTGAAATACAAGCACGAATGAACTTCGTTACATATGTATAAGCCACTAGGCAGGATAATTCAAAATAAATGAATATGTCGCCTACCGACGTAGGAGTTCCGTAAACGAATTCATGTGTGCAACTTTTACTATCGTCAAACGACACATTTTAGTTACAAGTTTAGTAAAGTAATAAAAAGAGTTCAATATCAAGATTGCATGTTCTTCTGTCCTAGGTATATTCCCATCACGGTACAGGGTGCTTGAGTGACACATAAAAACTTTCCGCATAGAGGTATATTTGGGAATACAACAGAGAGTAATCATTTTATCTCTAGAACTTTTCTATTTGCTGAATTAATGCAGTTTCCAAATGTGAAACTAAGAAGTATGGCCTAGATAAGCACCTTAGTCTATCATCCTATACGTTACGGCTTAGTCTGACGTTTGTAACACAGTTCCAGATTTCCGTAATACAATAATATACCAACGCAAAAATGGGCGAATACCAAGGTGGATTCAGAACCGGGCGATCTACAGCAGACCAGATATTCTCGGTCCTTCGCTAGTGCTAGGTATTTATCAATCTTGACTCCTCCGCAAAAGGGCTGCGCCTTAACGAAAGCAAAACAAAAGTGATGACGCAAACAAAAATAAAAACGGCATTCAGACAGAATATAACAACTGCTGAGTATAATTTGGAGAGTGTGGAAAACTTCATATATCATGCAGAGCTCTCTAATCTTTTGGAGAATTTTTTCATAGTACATTTTTTTCACTGAAAATACTAGTTTAAAAAACTGTTTATTTTTTAATTTTGTGTGACGTTTCACATTCGACTGAGTCATTTATCACCCTTCTTGTTTGGATTTAGAAACCGAGGAGCGTAAATTAAACTCTAAGGCCCGTTCCTACGATCGTCAGTTAAATTCTAACCGGAACTTTAACTGGAAGTTTTGTATGAAAATCTGTCAGTTAAAGTTGCAGCTAGAACGTAGTCCTAGCAGCTAGAGATTACTTTTCTAATAAAATTTCAGTAATATTTTTAGCCGTTGTTCAAAGATCGTCCAGATAATCCATAAAGTGTTTTCATGAACCGTATACCCTGTACAAGAATTTAACGATGCATCAGAATCGAACTTTTCTCATCTTATAAAATTTTAGTCATGTTCTTAGAGATGCGATAAAATTTGAAAGATATTTTTTTGAAATTTGCACAACATTCCTGTGGGCACTTTACCTGGCAAACGAATGCTCGTGATTTACGATGGCTGCCATATCGTATGAATTCGTATGTAAAAGTCACTCATCAAAATTAATAAACACATTTAGTGATGAAATTCTTGATGCGATATTCATAGTTCCAGGATAGCATTTTGCAGGAACATATGTAAAAAGATTTTTCAGAAAAGTTTCCTGAAGGCAAATTACATTGTCGGCACTTTTATTCTGTAAGAACATAAAAACTCTTTCCAGTAAAGTGAGATCAATTTATGATATGTGCCCGGAAAACATTCATCAAGGATACGAAGCTTTTCCACCTCGTATTTGTCGCTTCAATAACAAATGAAACAATTTTCCACACCAGGGATCTTCTTCGGTTTCTTTTTCCTATTTTTCTATATTCGCTCATATGAAAAATCGAGGTTTTATGGTGAAGAGCATCGTACGAACCCCTTGTATCATTTTTACGGAGTCCTACCTTTTCGGGAAAGTGATGTAATTAGAGGTAATGGGATAGGACCTGTACTTGCGTATAATTACTCACGTTCTTACTCAGTTGTTAGGTGGATACTGAGCTAGGCGTTTATAATCTGTGAACCACTTTCTGCCTTTGTAATGAACCTGTATAAGTATCGTGTCTGGGCTTTTATATTTAATGATCTGAATGAAAGAAAACAATCCGTTAATGATGATATGGGCATATGGCCAAGTAATGAGTTGAAAGGATTCGCCTTTTTATAAAGGGAAAGCTGGAGCAACTTTCTTGTACCACTCAATGAAATTATATGGGTAGAGTATGCGAGTAGCTAACACACTTTTTTAGCATGTTTTGAGATTTGCTATTCCATTGACAACAATTTACAGAAACTTCTATTGTACGAAATTCTCATTCTATATTACCTATAGTTTCTTAATATCATGTGAAATTGAAATTCATTATGAGAAACAATAGATACTATTACTCTATAATTTTTTAGGGTTGAAGGAACTCTGGTTTCTGAAAAATCTATATTAATCAAGAAACAGATTAAGATCAAATTTTCAACCTCCAACGAATCTATGGCCATCTCTACATCGTTTTAAAAATTTTGAGTTGTTTATTGTTAGAGGAGTCTGTGAAGATCTTCGTACGAACTTTCAAAATCTCAATGAAACCACAATTCACAATGTCGCAGTAATGAATTAAAATTGATTTGGTTTACTTACATATATAGTAAATAGACCTCAAACCAAGTAGGAGATAGGAGTAGGTTCGGATAAAAATTACGTAACAAAATTACGATCCGACGATGAAAGAGCAGGATTTTCAAACTGAATTCTCAAGTAATAGTTTTCAACTGTCATACTCTCAACGGCAGTAGTAGCTAACAACAAAAGACAACTCGAAATTCTTTATAATATATGTGAGTTGGTGGATGTTATATTAATTGTATAAAATTCAATGAGATCTACCTTTGACTGTACGAGTATGTCCAGTTCGCGTAGGATTGAAACACAAGAAATTCAACCTAATTACCGTTTTAGTAGAATAAATTAACTTCAGCCTTATCACACCATAAAATCTTGGCTCTTTTAACTAGTGCATAAATAACTACACAAAACACTTTTTCCGGAACTTTCTTATCGAAGTTTTCAAGAATTTCCTTGATTTATTTTCCGTATATTTTTATATTCTCTAATCACACAGCCAGACCACTTGAGATATTGAAACCGTCATCACAAAATACCAAATAGTATGTATCTATGCATTCAACCGCCGTTCGTACAAAAAACGTAATAGCTGCTATAGAAGCGCACCGTCCCGTTAACAGGTGAACTGACTAAAAAAAAAATATCTACCTCGAGCAAATAAAAATTTTCTTTAATCCTAAAGAATTGTATAAGCGTCTTAACGCACTACCGATAAGACTTTGCCGCACGATTGACACATTCGACACCCTCGAAAGATTATCCACTCGAACTTTTCGAATTCCAACGTATTGGGACTGAAACCGAAACAGAGTGCAGTATCACAGCCAAATTAATAGAAACACTGATTCTCTTTGCCCGATTCAAACGCTCAAAACGCTGACGATAAACTAGAGCTGCAATGATGAGGTCACGTCCAAATCGCGCCAAATATCCTCCAGTCCTTAAAACAATTCACTTTCAATGTGCCATCCTTGAAATACCGCACTTTCGAAAAACACCCGATTTGACGAGCGCTATTTAAACATTGGGACTAATTCGCAAGCGTAACCTATCGAACGCGAGCTTTCGGAGCGGAGCCTCACGAGTCGAGCTACTGCACCATGGTATAGTCTAACGTAAACTGAGCGTTCAAAAAGCCTGATGAAGTCGGCCAGGGCTTCGTCGAAGGTTCCATAGCTAATGGCTGCCAGCCAGCTATGAAAGTGGGCATATCGACGGTAGTGGAAGGATTCATATTTGCAACATCAAGGATTCGGCTCGTGCTATCGAGAGGACGAAAAGCTGCGGCCTTCCAAGGATCCTCCGTTTTATGTAAGGGTTAAAGATAATTTTCGGGGCAACAAGTCGTTCAAACAACCCCGCCACCGTAGCAAGTATTGTCCAGACTATTAATAGCTGTGAAAGAAGCCCAACTTTTTGTTATCTCTGGCAAGTGGCAGTTTCTGTGGTGGTAGTTGTACCGTTGTCTTGGGACAAGATTTATGCACCTTTAATTTCAAGGTAACGAAAGTGTAGACAATGTTGTTTGTTTTCGGGAGTAAAGTAAAAGCTTCACAGGTTTTTCTCCGACTGGGATGCATAGGTGATGTGTTGGACATTGGCACACCAAGTGTCGAGTTTTGGGCAGCAAGAAGTCACTTTGGTCGTATCCGAAATGATATCGATTGGAAAGTGGAAAGGACTGTTGGTGACATTTACACAATAGATAAGCTAGAGATTTTGTGGCTAGTCAGGAAAAACCGAGAACAACTTGAGCCAGAACACTAAAAATACAAGTTTAGATCTGGGTAAATAAAATCTTATAACAGTACGACCACAACTGTTTTATTTGAAATTTAATTAAAATTGAATTGGATGGCAGAATGGCAAATAGTCTAGTATAAAGTTAAGAAGTAAATCTGTTCTCAGTTTCTTATACTGCGTAACGTCTACATTTTCAAGTATTCAGGAATAATTTCAAATTATGAAAGGCTTTCTGTTATCTTACGAATACTTAATAAAAAAAAAATTTAATTACGACTACTACACATTTCTGTTAAATGCTGTTAGTCCAGTTGGTTCAACGTTCAAATTTACATATGTAGGTACATCGCTTGAGGCTGTTGTTATTAATCAATTTCCTGTGCTATTCGCAATTTATAGGGAAACAAGAAAGAAATATTATTGTAGGTTATTGAAAAATAAAACTTATCTTAAACTAAGGAGTACAAATAAATATATGGACTGTTAAGATTATCATTAGAGTACAGGCAGCTCGAGTCAATAAAAATTGAAAATAATAAGAATTATGTTTAAATTTGTGCATTTAGTAATAAAATCACTATCTAGTATTTTCACTACATAAATAACGAATCATACACTACATTATTTTTATTCGATATTTTTATCGTAATATAGAAACGTGTCCCCATGTTTGCTCATTTCAACAATTTTACAACTTTAAATTTACCACGTGGAACTATGCACATACGGTGCATTTAAAACGCATATAACCTATCGCTATTTAGCGTAGCCGAAAGATAACATATCGAAAATTCTGTTTATACTCCAAAACATGACCACTTCCAGAGTCCTCGGAAAGTACGTCAATGGTAAACAGAGTACATATTGCACTTTTTTATTTTTAATAATATAGTCTTGTCATTGTCCTGAAATTTGAACAAAAATTTGCTACCCTGAAATTTTTTTTTTTTATAATGCTAATAATGTTTTTCGAGAGTAGACTGGGTGAACTTCTATAACTGGTGACTTTTGCGTTTTAGACAGTTTCTTGATCGCAGGAACCGCTTATACTAGGAGGTTGAGACTTAGCATTTATAACAAGTGGCTCTACTCTATTTTTCGAGAACCGCTAAGTATAGAAAGCTAAAAAATCGGCCAACAGTCTTTATTATTTTATGGGTAGAAACGTGTTTAATGATAAGTTGTGGAGTAGGTTACTATGCGTTGCGACTAACAACGTACAAACAACCTAACAACCCAAGTAGTAAAAACATTTCGAAATCAAAATTATAACGTGCTGCAATAATAATTAAGAGCCGTAAAAACTGTGAGCGATTTTCTTGATATGACGGAAAAATCACCTGAATTTAGTATGAACCATGGAAGAAGTATGTAGTCTGTTATTTGAATCCAAATTAATTTTCCGGTTCGCTTCATCCGACTTGGAATAATCCAGAAAATTTTCATCTTCATGAGTGCAATTTATTCATTGTTATGCCGTCCGAAATGCCAACAAAGTTTGGAGATGAATCTGCTCACTACTGAAACAATTATTTACCTAATAGTCGCGAAATATCCGGGCAATTTCTTGTAAACAATATCCGACTGTTGCTGTGATGAATATTTTCATAGTGAAAAATTTCGTTTCAATATTGACAGTGAAACTTTCAGGCATTGGATTAGAATTTTCCTAAATTCAAATTTTCCCGACCGCAGAGATAATAAATACAAAATTCGTACCTAAGCCGGTTACACCTCAATACCATGCAAAATTGAGTTCGTGTTTTCTTAGTGGCCGGAAAATTGGTGCGTGGTTTTCAGATCCCTACCGTAAATGTTCCTCATTCCTTAAAACAGAAATGGAAAAGACTGAAACTAGGTATTTATGAAAGCCGTAATGAGGTTTCCACAGATTAGCATATGTTGCATAAATTTGACTTCTTAACGATTCAATTAGACTCTACGGATGATTTCCTTACCTAAGTATGAATGACAGAATTTCGGAAAGTGACTGGCTGAATAGGGAGGCAATCCTAAATGAGAAGTTGAGAATTTTCTAATTTTGAAATGTTAATGTGAATAAAACAAGGACAATGAGGCTTGTGTTTTGGGGTTTGGTTACTTGCTGTGTTAAACATTCCACGATTTCCCACCTGTGATGACAAACGTTTCATGTTTAGCGTTGTGCCATAAGGAAAATAAATATGTTTTGCTCATGGAATTACAATTGGTAAGTAGAGCAATGATGATGAAACCCTTAAACCCAACAAATGTCATAGTTCGACTATATCCCCTTCATTCTGGCGACTATCATATGGTATTGCGTTTCTTCCAACCAAATAACCTACAATAACACAATTTTCCGGGTATACAAGTCTTCTGTATAATCATTCGTGATTAAAACTGATTCAGCGTATAGGCCTCTTTTTCTATCTATAACAATAACCCCTTTCCAACTTTCCCCATATTTAGAAAATACCATAAAAAAATATTTAAATTTCATCGTTGGGCCAGCAAAGAAACGAACTAAACGAAAGTACAGTGATGAACAAACATCATGGACATGAAAAGTGGATGCCACGACTTTGCCATTGTTGATGCTTCAATGGTCCTAAATGCTCTTTTCCAAAGATAGCGTGTAGCTAGTGTGTCACTCTAGTTTATGTGCCAGGATACGTTGTCAAGAAGCGACACTTAAGGTATCTAAATACGAGTACACGGTGGAGTAGAAGCCAGTACTAGCGTCTGTAGTCAGTCACTGGAATTGCACACTCCTTAATCTGATTGAAGGGTTCTAGTAGGGTGTTTGTACTTACACAAAGTACACACTGGGTAGATAGCTTTAGCGCTAATTTCTTAAGCTACTCATACATTTGAAGGGATATTGTGTGCATTGAGTCTAATTTTAATTTGAAGGTACATACTCGTATAGGTACTACTATGATCTTGCAATTACATTCACTGTAAGACATTTCTTTTATATTGCAGCCTGGATTACACCCAAATCTTATTCTTCTCAGAATTGAGAATTAGTAAATGTTAACATATAAAAAATTTGACAACAAGGACCTAGAAGTGGGGTAATACTGCCATCCTGAAAACGACGAATACTATTTCATGTATTATACGCGGGACGCAACCAAAGTTGTTTTGTAACGCTAAGTCGTGGCAGCGACCTTTAAAACCAGGAGGATATTTAAAAAGTTGATATTGTCACTAGAACAGCTTCTTGTGAGAAATAACGTTCAACATTCATTACTGGTTCTTTACGTAAACTGGTTCTTTACGAGTATATAAAATTTAGTTAAGAAACTGGAAACCCTGTGGAAGTTAAGACCAATTCCAAACTAATAAGACCTCGAATTCCTGAAAACCTATGCAAAATTTGCAGTGACCGATGATAGGAAATATGTTATGTGCACCTCTTTCTCTTTCACTGACTATTCTTTGACAAACTTCAACACGACAATGGAAATCAAAAAATTTGTTTTTCCACCTGCCCTATCGTGCTCTACTTGCCCTCGCAAAATATTTATATAAATTTCGAATTAAATATCATCTTTCCTAACATAATTAGTTTGCAAGATATCGTCATCAAAATTTTTAATCCCCACTACTGCACTTTACCACCACTCAAATTTTTATTTCCTGTATATATAGTCGCCCGTACTCCACTCCTACAAATAGTCACTTAGTTTGAAAATTGTTAAGCTGAAATGAATCGATTCCAGCTTCCACCAAATTTTAACTACATACCTTGGCTATATATAAAATGAAAGTTTCAATTTTTTATCATACGTAGTCACTGAGATTTTCACAGATATAATTATTTTTTGTCTTTACATTTTATGGCCTAATAAATAAGGTTTCAGTTCGGAAAAAAACAGTTCGGGGTTAAAGAGAAGGGAAAATTGGAATTTTTGTGAGAAGTAGACTCTCAATTCTAAATAATTTAAACCTGTCTGATTAGAGCATATATGTATAAGTATCTATATTGCTAGCAGTCATATTTTCTCATAGAAAATGAATAAGCACGAGTTGAATTGGAAATTCAGAATCAGCTGTTCGTCTTGTTCTTGTTCTGTCTGAAAAATGTGAAAAATCGGTGGCGCCAAAATTTGAATGCAAATATTTAATTACGAAAAATCATATATGTTTAGTATCTATATTGCTAGCAGTCTAATTTTATCGAACAAAATCATCAAGCACGGGTTGAAATGGAAATTCAACAGCTGAGTCTGATTTTTGTCTCAAAAATGTAAAGAGCCAAGAGAGGGCAGTACAAAATTTTTATCACAAATCAAGTTCTTATGAAATTTGAACATCGTAAATATAAGTATTTAATTAGGAAAATTATGTTTTATAAGAAATTGTACAGTTCATGATTTCAAAAACATTATAATATTAAATTAAAATCCAGTAACGTTTAAACTACCACTATATTGAATTGGAAAATTTAGAATCAGCTGTTAACGACGAGACTTACTCTGACAAGTGCGGCTGGCAATATAGATACTAATACATATATGGATTAGAGATACAAAATAAAGTTTTCTAGAGCTCTGTTCTTACTACGTAAAACTTTATATTTTTGAAATAAATAATAATATATATATATATAATATAAATATAAATATTTCAGTTATAATTTTCACAAATAATTAATTGCCCCTTAAAACCCCTTTAACAGCTTATTCCATTAAATCTCGATAGAAACATTTTTATTCCTTTATTGATTTATTCCAAATAACTAAACTTACATACCCTTTGTTTGTGCTGAATATCGTCGTCATATTTACCCTGGATAAATCGGTGACTTCAGGTATGTTAAGAAACTATTGTACCTGGTACGTAACTCATTAAAACATTTTTTTTCAGTTGTGCAATGTTTTCGGTTGCTAACCATCCACGAATCTATAAAAGACCGAATCACACTATTCGAAATTTCAGTTTGGCATTGCTCGTGGACACTTTTCCTCATTGTTCGGTTTTTACTTTGCGAATTTGAAAAATTCTTACATAATTAAGAAAAACAAACGAATGTGAATTTTGCGGCGTGGTGACGAATTTCGATAACAATGAAAACTGGAAGTTTATATAATTCATCGATTCCATTTCATACCAGTAATAACACGAGGTGTTCCCTATCAAAAAGTGAATATAAAGCAGGCGGAGCTAATAATAATTCAGGCCAGTTATCAGATCGGGATAGCGTCAGTGGAAGAAGTAAAAGGAGTCGCATAAGGCAAGATGATTTAATTGTAATTTATCTTAGCAGTAATCACACAATGGCTAGAGTTCGGTATCTCTGGTGTATTCTATGAAGACGGGAGTGCTGAGTGATCTTAGGAAATGCTAATTGCAGTGTACTAAACTTTTATTCTAAGATTTTCGAGCAGTGATTCTGTAACAATTTCGACCCTAATTTTTAAAGATCGCAATATAGGTACCTAATATGTAATTTATTTTAGAAAGTTTCATTTGATTAATTAATTTTGCTGGTAAATGTATAAAGCAATTGTAATGACATAATTTAACAATTTTTTGCGTTATGCGATTTATTTATGCCCACCTAAATCTTAAAAAATTTAAAAAAAAATCATTTAACTATGTAAATTATGTAAGGGTTAATGTGGTACAAAGTGTGGTGTTTGTTCTATGTCAAGAACTGCAGGAACATATTTCACAGTTCAGTTCGGTACATTCCTTCTAATTCATTTCTCAATATTAAGCCTGCAAACAAATTCATTGCTTCACTAAAACTGTTTAATGGCGGCCAGCATAAAAAAATACGTCTTCAACCATACAAAAACATTAAATGAATTTCCTACTCAAGATAAAGTAGGTCCTTGTACTGGGCGCAATTATTATTTTGTAATAGAAAGTGAAAAAATTTTTTAATAATAGGAAAAAATCAATTCAGTTGAGCCTAAATTTGATCCAATTTGTAAAAATGCTCCACTGACTATATAAAGCGATGAATCATTACTGAATAATAAAACCTCTTCATGTCTAATATACTTTCCACCCCAAATAAACAACATTTTCTACCCCTACCTTACAATGCAAGTGCACTCAAGCGTAACGATATAGGTAACACGTGTGATGTACGCAGAGGTAACCAAATCAACCTGACTCTAGTTGGTGTTCTGTGCTTACCTTGTTCAGATCCTCTACGATGTTAATAATAGGAAAAAAAAATGGAATAAGTGAATTTTTTTTACTCGCAGGAAAGGATCGAACGGATCTATAAAAATCACAAGAAATATGTCCAAGAAAAAGAACTTGGACTTTACGGACTTCGCATACCGTGAAGCAGTTGGACGTCTAAAATTTCTCCTGGCAGAGTCCTACACATCGACTAAACCGGCGCTGCAGTATCGCAGACCCTTACCAGATGATTCCGGGGAGGAGACGGACAATCAATCGGTAAGAACCAATAAGTTACAAGTTTTGTGAATCTAATGTTGCATAACATTTAGCAAGGAACTGATCGTCCAGCTCTGTCTGAAATTTCGAAGTACATGTCACCTAAATATAAAACGCCTCGAAGTTTATTCAAAAAGACAGCTACAACATCCAAATCATTCTCACCACAAAACCAATCGCACTATTTATCCGCAAAGGACTATGATACGTCGTCGCAGAACTACCAATTAGTAGACCCAGCTCCGCGGCCACCTCCCGAAATTCTCAGTTTCATCGAAAAGCAGGAGGACTACATCGAGCAGCTCGAGAAGGAATCAAAGTTTTGTCGGGTAAGTAGGTAAATCGGCTGGGTTAAGGATGATACTTAATTTTTTGAACGTGTATATATAAAGGACGAACTGTCGAACCTCCTGGGGAAAGTTCGCGACGTGATTAGTGAAAATGAAGCACTGACCGAACACGCTCGATCAGACCTAGTGAGCCACGGTGCCAAAATGTCCGCGTCATCAGAAAGCGAGGACAATCACTACGACAGATTCATTCGAAATCGAAAGGAAAAGTCATCGATAAAGTCCTCCCATTCGCTTAGCGGTCCGAATATCATTTTTGAATCGCGAATAAGCGAATTAGAGGCCGAACTGGCTCAATCGAATATCGATTTGAAAAAAATTCGCTCCGAAAACGAGGAACTGAAGCGAAAATCGGCCTCGAGTGGGAACCTTGCATCTTCCAGCGAATCTTCTAAAAAGCAGGTTGATAGTTTAGAACGCGACAAGATCCATCTGGAGGAAACGATACGCAAACTCCATCAAACTATCGAGGACTTGCGATCCGAAGGCAATCAGGTTGCCACAAAAACCCAACGTAATCGTGACTTAGCCGATATGGCAATGTTCGAAAAGTCCCAAGCCGAAATAGAAATTCGACGACTCAAGGACGAACTCGAACGTCAACACGAAAGAATTCGCGAATTACAGCACGAGATGTCGCGACGCGTTACCGAAGAGCGAGCGAATGCTGAGCGTCGCTACAACTATCAAGTCGATCAGTTGGGCGGCGATTTGAGTTCGCAGTGGGAGCAAGCCTCGAAACTACAACTCGACGTCGAGCGTCAAAAACGCGTCGAATCGGATCTGAAGCGAGATCTATCGCAGCGAAACGCGCAGATCGAAGAGCTCAAGTTAGAGCTGAAGGACAAAAAGACAAATTTTCTAACCGATCTGGCCCAACTCAATGCCGAAAAGCAATCATTGGAGCAGGAGATTACTTCGCTCCGCTTGCAGCTGGAGCGTGCCGAACGCCAGTCGAAAATCGAAGCAGCACGATTAAATGCCGAAATAAATTCATTACGTCAGCGACTTGATCGTGCCGACGCTGATATTTTGCATGCAAGACGTGAGAATCTTCGACTTAACGACGACATTGCGAATTTGGAAAAGGACGTAAGGAATTTTTACTTTTCAGATGGCACTTTCTCGGAATATATATTTTTGGTTTTCTCCTGGTCTTTATTTAGGTGGCTCTAGGCGAAATGAAAGGCGAAATTCGTCCTACTACGAAGGATCTGAACAAAACTATTATGGAAATGGAACAGAAACATGGTAAGTGTGTGTTAGTAGATTGGGCAGTTAACTCCACTTTGCGTTTGATATTCAAGCACCTGCTAATATTTATATCTAGTGCTTTGTTTTACGTAATCAATAATATCGGAAAATTCAAATGTGCTATCGAAAAAAAAATTTTTTTTCACCAAAGCTCTATCTCATGTATTTTTGATCCTACCATGGACGATCTCCTTTGAAGGATCTTTGTCTTGAATTTTGTTTGTGTCAGAGCACGTAATTTCCAACTGAAAAAAACGCTACTCCAGTTAGTTGCGATGTGGTAGTATTGCAATCAACGACACTTTTGAGGACTAACGTTTGAAATAAGGAAAGAGGAAAATTAAAAAAAAATTATTACGATATCTCGTTTATGCTGAATATAAAATATTTAGGGGAGTGGATATAACCGCTTTTTTCAAGAAAGTCCCGTCTCAAATCCCAGCAAGTATTTAAGATATGATCTTGAAATTCTTTTGGCCCAATAGACACACCAGGAAAAGAGGTGAGGGTGGAGAGCAAAATGTTCTAATATTTGATGTCTTAGGAACCACTTATGGTGCAAAGCTGAAAGTTAATATTAACACTTATATAGAAAGATTGAAGCAGCATGTTTATAAATAAATGTTTGTTAGGTGCTGCATGACACGTGATGCACAACATATGCTAAAAAGTTGAAAGATGAAAACATGTAGAAGTGCCAAAAAATTAATACAGACAAAAAAAAATTTGTGATATTAAATCATATTTGGTAAGAATGGGGCCCACACATTTTCACGAATTTCATTATACCACTTCGGTCACTTAATTGATTAAAACGCTAATTTCTTCAATTACCTGCGGCTTTCTGTTTCCAGCAGAATCCACAAACTAACTATTACGTGAACTATAAATTATCCAAGTTTCAAATAAATTTTCACATTTTACTTAAATTGCGAATGGACTTTTCAAATACGTTAGCTTAAATGGGGCGAAAGGTTTCCTTGTGAACATTCTAGGATGGAAATTTTCACACAGCACCTAACTCATCAGATGTGACATTAAATTCAAACCCAGTCCTCGACCAATGTTTATTGTTAATTAAAAGTTCTTAATCCGTAGCTCATCCCTAAAAAGTAAATTTTGCTTTTATTTTATATGCTATCAGAAGAAGAGGAAGGATTTAATATTGAAACCACAAAATCGTTTTCTTAATTGAAATACATATATTTGCGCCCTTTCAGCTTGATTTGTTTGCGGTTTATGTCATACGGAACGATTGCGTTGTTGCTACTTTATTATTCTAAGTGTTGTGATAGACTGAGTAAAATCATGCTATAGAAGTAGCAATTTTGATTTTCATTTAAATTGTACTACAGGATGGTAACACAATGGGAAGTACACTCTATATACAGGACACAGTTACAACATGGATTTCAGTGGAATTTACAAGTATTATTTTCGGATAAGAATTCCAGAACTGTAGTTATCTTCAATTTTAAGGACACATTACGAAAGCAGGACGAAAAATAAATTGCATCTTCTCTAAATCAAACTCATATTACGTAAAATGTATCTATAATCGCAGTTTTGTCATTGGCAATTATAATTTCTGCTCGCTTTTCGCATTTAGACCGGTCCATTTATGAAGTGACTCTGTGAACTGAAAAAACTGATAAATTCAAAATTACCGCTCACCTTTTAAAAGAAACATAATAAAACTTTCCAAAATTTTTTGATTGGACTCAAATTAAAGGAAATATTCGAAAACTCTTCATCTGTCCATATAAAAAATCCCACTTTAGCCATATAACTTATAAATTACTTCTCTTATTCGAACTTTCTACAACTTGAACAATTTTCTTTATCAGTTGGAAGATAGACTTAGGGCCGTATTATTCACTTCGGATTATTTATAACTGCTGGGTAATTCCGGTTTTTTTGAGGAAAAACCGGTTTCTAATCAGAAGTTATAAATAATCCGAGGTGAATAATACGGCCCTTAGAGAAGTTCAACTGTTTATAGTTAATAGTTTTACTCTGTATTTTTACGGATTTTCGGCACAATTAAGGGGATATACCTTTATTTTTAGTTATCAATTTTATATACAAACTGTATTTTACCAGAGTAAACATGGGTAAGCTATTGAAATCGTTATTATTATTAAAAAATTAGATTATTAGTTATAAATTTTTGTCAAAAAATAAAGTAAAAATGAAATTACCAGCGCGAGGTCAATAGTTTTATCCATGAGCTCTCTTCATCTTCGCTTTGATTTTAAGTTTAGCTTTTAATTAGCATGTCATTAGTAAATAAAAAAAAGAACAAAAAAAAATTGAATAAATTGTTTCTTCTAGTGGGAACGGTTGTCGAGCTTGAAGAAATGATTCAAAGCCAGAGACAACTCATGGATAAACTGACCAAGGAATGCAAAACATTGACAAATAAATTAGAGGAAACCACCCTTAAACAAAAGTATGAATTGTTATTGTCCGGTAATGATAGTGAGGTAGATTAGAGCGTAGTAGGAGTTGGTTTAAAGTGCAATCGAGTAGAAAGTTTGAAGAATTGTCGTATCATCTTAACTTGAGTCCATTACAGTAAATTTATCAAATAATTTGTGATACCATAATTTCCCAAACAAATTTATAGTTTCACATTATTATCCTTTACCACACACTCCATTGACGTAAGACGTGTCTTGTAACACTTGATTTTTGGTTTCATCATCTCTCAACATCCAGGACAAAAATTGGGATTCCTAAAAGAGTTCGATTTTCCAAATGAACTTTGTTGTCCACATTTTCCGCGACGGAAATTCCTTACAAGAGCACCGCTTACGCAAGTAGTGAAAGCTTCTACGACTAAAAACACACCCAGCACTGAGCTGTTCATCTTAAATCGACAGCTTCCTGTGCTGAAGCCCTCAACGAATACTTCAACTGCTTCCCAGCCTTTGGAAGAACCGGTAGCTAGTATACCCTCAGGGGACGATACTAACACCCGCAGCCAAAAGTTGTCGAACGCCTCTGATTGGAGTAACCGTCAACAAGAAGAAAAGGAGCCGATCAAATTTGACGTCAATATTAAATTTGTGCCCAGTAAACCAAAAATCAAGAAAACTAGTCACACGTCGGTAGGTTCTAAGCGTCCGGAAGAGGTTTCCGACTTTGATATTTTCTTTCTTAGTAGATAAGTTGCATGATAGAAATCGAAATGTATAGAATATTGAACAATAATTTTTATTAATTTATTTTTCAACCTATTTAGTTTCCATTACGCTAAGCGAGTTAAGTAAGACTTAAACAATCCTACCTATCACTTATCAAGCTAACTATTATTTTAAGAGACACTGTTACTTATAACATACCGCAGTTGGAATTAGATCCCACGACCTCTGAATTGGTAGAGTTAAAAACGTCCTATTATAGGCTACGGATTACCGACCTTTATCTTAAAGAGCCTCGGTCGCTCAACACTGAGATCGTGGGCTCGAATCCCACCCAGCCGTGTGATAATCACCCATGGTTTTATAGAAAAAGAATAAATTTTATGGAGTAACAGTTCCTCAATTTCAACTCGTTTAGTGTAATAGATGTTTCAGCATTCCACTATATCCACAACTGTTATAATTAAACCAATCAAAATCATTTTAGTGAAGAGAAAAAGGATCTACGCGTAACCAATGAGATGCTAATGGAACGTCTGCGCCAACTCTGGACAAGCTATAAGAACTTTAATCTGAGTGCTCGGATTTCAAGTGATACTGAGTACTCTTATCACGATGAAACTTTTGGTAGCTCCGAGGTAAAAAAAATCTAATCGGTACCTTTTTTTCTGATCTTTTTCTAGGATGGAAATATCGGCCGTCCAGTCGAACGTAGAGTTTCTTACGAATCGAATAATTAGCAACGACCGACTAATTAAAAATGATACCTATAGCCACCAACCGACAACTGCAGGTATCAAGCTAAATATCAATCACAATACCACACGGACACGCAATCAATTACATTACAATAACAGAAACTTTACAGTAACACACATTTCCATCCTATCGCAGATCAGTTTTATTCATATCAATCAACTACACGAGACAATATTCAATGAAAATCTTAAGCGTTATAGCTAACCTCTTTACTCAATACTATTTCAGCTCCAATCGAATATGAATCACCAGCAATTACTAACACCGCAACAACTGACCACAGAATGTCACCACCGGACACAGGCAAACGAATCTATTCACCAATCACCAAATCCAGTCCACACCATGAGTACTCCCCTACATCCTACAGCAGTCCCAAATCTCGACCAGTACAACCACCACCAGTTGTTGAAAACTACCGAAACACCTACGACTATCGAGACGACGAAAACGAAAAGGACCGAAGTACGTCGAAAGAATACGCCGAGCAGTTACTTGCAGAAGATCCAAAGCCGTATGAAAGCGAAGCGTACAGCACCGAACAACAACCACAGCTCTACTCCGACCAGCCCGATCTCCAGCAATACTCTCAACAACAATACCAACAGCCAGACTATCCTGAAACCTACGACCAACAACCATATTCCGGACAAGAGTATGGCGGAACCTACGATCAATCCTACGACATGTCTCAATATCAAGGAAGCCAGCAACAGTACGACGAATACAATCCTTCAGAATTCGATCAAACCTACCAACCAGAAACTAACCAATTCACCAACAATCAACAACCTGTTCCCAATACCAATATTCCAACAACCCAGCCAGCCGCACTACCAGGACAAATATCAAAACCAGCAAGCGGGTCCATCCCACTATCAACAACCCAATCTGCAGGACTACAACAATCTGCAACAACAATACCAACAACAATGGCACCAACAGCAATCGCTGCACCAGCATCAGCAACCACCGAAGGCAACATTCAATCGCGAAAGAGCAGCAACCTTATGGGGCTACCATCGTCTCGAAACGGAGACAAAGGATCAAACCTTCTGTCGCAACAGTCTCCCGAGGCGGGGAAACGAATGCCAGCAACAATGGCCCGAGACTAACTTGGAGGATTTGGAGCTTATGAATGCTATTGATCCTTACGATTTAATACCGGAATTTGATATAAGTAGTCCGAGTCTGTTCGAACGCAGTACGGATTCGGGTGATTCGAGTGATGCCATCTTGGAACAGACGATAATTCATCATCCGTGAGAGATTCGGTTAATTTTTCCGTCGAGTACTGGCAAACAAAACTTTTAAAATTTAAATTGTGTAAATTGGTTGTAAATTAATAAACCGAAAATAATAAAAATAAATAAATTTCTCCTCTTTTAGAAATACCTACTAAATGTAACGAATTTTAAGCATGTGTAGGTATACAATAGACTTACTAACTATACGGAGGATTTTGAGTTTTTACACCCTCAACCTTTACCACTAAAAATTTCATAATTTTCCTAGGTAAGCTATTCAATATGTTGTAACTATAAAAATTATAATCTGCGCATTTTAAATTTTCATATCAAGAGAACATTCTATCACAAAGACAAATAATTGTTTTTATTTAAATATTCGAATTATGTTATTTTAATTTAGGAATTCTTCGGTAATTTTGGGATGGAACTTATTTCGCGATTCTTAAATAAAGATGAATAGAAATTCTGTGCATAGTCTCTATATGTTCCGAGTGTGATCTCATGATTGAACTTTACAGTAGAGAAAAACAGGACCAATTATTTTCTTTGTTTAGCAATTCATCAATCAAAACACTACAATCGATAGCCAAAGCAAAACAAAACTGATTTGGATGACATGAAGGATTCGGATGTTATTAATTATCTCATTCATTAGTTAGAATAGGATTTATATGTTTCCTTGCCTTTTACATGGTGCTTTTCAGAAACACTCTATTCTGGGATTGATACTGGAAATATACAAGCAAAAATTTTTCCAGCTAGGCAATGGATCCTTCAAATTCCCCAATCTAGAAGGAATCTCAGTTAGTATCTGCGTAGTATATTTTTTAATAAAAGACAAAACTTCGATACACATGAACTCTACTTTCTAAAGGAATCTTTTACTATTCATATTCAATATCGCAAGAAAGGATCAGCACAGACCAATCTGAATGACAGACACTTCAAAGAAACATCGTAATTTTTATTTGTCTTCATGAATATCCGAGGATATCTTCTTTTATATTCACTAGTAATTTCAAAGGACCGCTCTTGTATCGTATGCAATAATGCAAACGAAAATTACTTTGTCATAAGCATCATGTTTTCACCTTCAATTCCGTACAATGTACATATATTTAGGCCAGGGTATCGATTTAAGTGACTTTAAGGTACATTAGTGACTACAGCCCACATCACTATGACACTTAACCAAAATACACCTACCCTGAAAGCGAAAAGTTTATTTTACGCATTCCTTACATGGGGAGAATTCATTTCCGAACAATCAACACAAAGTGTTCAGAGTAGTACTATACTTGTCGTTCTTGGTATCACGTTTCCTAAAAGTCCCTGAAAATGTTTCCTATCGTCCTTAAGTTGGCATGGCTCCGATTGTTAAGTTTGAAATACAAATGTTTACTGTACAGATACCCTATATTTTGTTGATGTCATATCTTAATTAACATTTATTTAAAATATGTGCAATAGATTTTTTAATGGGAATTAAACCTTATGAAGTGAAAGCATCCGGCTCAATTTGTATACGTATCCAGAATCTAAATTAATAGTGATTAAGGGGCCATGGGTTCGGTACGACCATTTTTTGTCCCTGTTTGATTTTTCTTTCTTGAGAGGATTTTAATCGTTTGAAAGCGTTTTTCGTTCGTGTAATTTGGCGTGGACAATATGCCTGCATCTTTAGCTGTCTATCAGCGAACTAATTTTGATTTTACAGAAAAAAAATAGTGTTATATGTTTTCAAATTATTTCAAAGGCATAACTATTAAAAATCAATAATATTTTCATTGATTTATCTTCTAGAAATACCAATTAATTATACTATCTATGATACTTTTCAATGAAATGCGGTCTTCTTATGTAATTCTTGCCATGAAAATCGTTAAAAATTGCTTCAGTTTGACTTCATATATTATTAACAGAAATGAAAATATCTTAAAAAATTTTTTATACAAGTCCTTCTTTAAGGTTTTTTCTAGCATTATATTAAAGAAAATGACATGTTATTTATTCAAGAAATAGGAAATATCAGTTCAAAAATTCGAATTTACGCATTTTAAAAAATGTTCAAGGGTTGTTGTTCTAATAGCATTTTTTCCAAATGCAGATTTGATTTTTTTTTTATACATGTACTAGTTTACATACCAGCTAATAAAGTGGTGTAATTTTATTTTGTTTTTTTGTTGCCATTAACGTGAAATTTTCGTAAGAAAACAGTCATAAATCATCAAAATTGGTCGTACCGGACTCCTGGTGCCTTAATAGTTCAGGAAATGGAACTTGATGGTGTGATTCGAAGTCTGAGCTCTTTAGTGCCTTTACTTTCACACTGAACCGAAAATAGCTTGATTTCGATCAGCTGAGCGGTTTACAGCATAATCTCGAACGAAATCATGTAATTTTACATACTTAAGCATTAATTTCTAACCAAGGCAGAAGAATCGGTTTCATTTCATTCATGAACAAAATTAAAAATTATTGTGAATAGGTACTTCTACTAATCATAAAATTGTTAGCCGTATTCAGCACAATTTCGTCATTTTCAGTTGTCGTTAGTTTTAAAACTGAAGAAACGCGAACTTATAAGTTCTATTACATACATATGGTATTCTGATAAAAATGATAGTCATCATCATCCATGGCGCGACATCCCAAGAATGATACTACACTGTGGGTTTTCTCTTCAACTAATTTGACTGTTAAACTTTTCACATAAACACTCTAAAGCCCCGATCACAATGCATCCGTTCCGTTCCGTCACGTCACGAAAAGTGTGGTTATGTGATCCGTAAAAGTTGAATTTAGGTGAACTCGTCCGCTCCGTTCCGTTACGACTATTGTGTGCATTTACATGGCCAGCCCATAAGGTCTACTTTGGCAGCTGAACGTGACGGAACGGAACGGGTGCATTGTGATCGGGGCTTTAACCATAGCTTTCAAATAAAATATACTGCAAACAGTGTGAACAGATCAAGGAAGCTAGTCTGCACCGTCTAACTATTTATAGCATATACCCACAATTCCCAATAATCTTTCTGTTCTCTATTATTTCCCTTTGAAAATATTATTATTGAATAAAATAAATACTTCTATTGAAGAGTGGGCAAAGTTCTGTTATCATATCCCTTACCACTGATAATCTAAGCACGCACATTGTAATGTTTTGTTATCATTTTTCTATTTAGGAACCAATGACACACCTGTAAATTCTTTTTTCTTGTGATTGAAATGGCATTTAAATGGCACTCCTTGAACATTTCAAAAAAATTTTGATGAAAATTGCATTTGACTGATCGATATGTAGTTAATTAATATCAAGAAGTTAAAGCCAATTCAAACGTCATGTCAAAAAAAAAATTATTTATATACATATATACCATATATATGACATTTTAGAATGAAGTCCTCTCGAAATTAAATTTTCTTCATTTTTGTTGTATCGATTGACCAAATTAAGTGAGTGGAATCACGTAAATTGTCAGTAGCGACTTCTTGAACAGACATAAATGCCGTAGTTTGGATAATAGCTTAAATATAATTCGCAGTGGATATCAAAAATATTTGCACACTCAACTCAACATATAATTTTAGTTGTACTTTCAGATACTTCCCAATAAATTTATTTAACTGTTCGTCTACTACTCAGAAAAAAATATATTTTAAAAATACCTGGCAGGTTTCAACTTTATATAGCTTTAACTGCTCTTGAGATGTAAGAATCAGACGGTTTCTATGAATAATAATCCATGGAAATTTCAGTACAGAGAAGTTTTTAAGAAACTCTGTTTCGACACATAATATGTACATGTATATTAATATTTAAAAATTAGAAGAAAAAAATCTGACTAAGCTTTCGTGAGCGAACGAAGAGACGAAAACGAAGGAACTACTTCACTGAACTCGTTTCTTAAAGTGAGTGACTCGGAGTGAAAGGAACTGCTTTGCCCATCTCTACACCAACTAACAAAAAGATATGGAAACGAATATAAAAAAGATATGGAAACCAACATAAAAACACAGTAAGAAATTTTATGAAAGTTTTAAATTTATTGTGTCCTGTGCTTCTGGAATTAAATTTTAGTTGTTCACTGTACTATCTTGCCAATCACTTGATAGCTAAAAAAGCCAAACAACAACTTAAGTCTATAAATAAGTCGTGAAAATCAACTGCGCTGTGATTTTCAAAACAAACCACTTTTCATATCTATTCGTACTAAAACTCATACCGAACGTTATTTTCATTTCTATATTAATATTTCATCAATTTCACTTCCGTTCTCTATCAGATTACTAAACTGCCTACCAACTACCTCTATCATATTTGTACAATCTCCCGAATCAATTATCAAATATTTACTCAACATTGGCAAGGTAATTCCCAAGCCACTCTATTCGTTTATATCAGAATATACAGGATTAATTACGGTCACGCTCTTGCCCTCATAAAAAAAACTTAGCACAGTCGAAAATGAAATTTCACATTATTGAAGTAGGTGCGGTCAATTTTAGTCTATAGGATTAGACAAGATACCGTAGACACTCCTAAAGGGTGGTCACTGGACACCTACTATATATCTGTTGATTATTGAATTTCCAATTAATGAAACAATCAGGTATTTAGTTTATAATCCAAAAATAGCTTATTCAGTCCTTGGCTCTCTTCTAATCTTTATCAAATCTAATTTCAAAAAAATCAACTCAATATTCTGTAAAAACAATGACCAAGAATTGGGTTGGCATATGAAAAAGCTGAGAGTGTCGCTCGATTACTTTAGATACTATTATTAATACATAAACAATGAATAAAGCAATGATAAAACTTCGATAAGGATCGATTTCTAAATTTAAACCAAACAACGTGTAGCGGTAAAAGCAGATAATTGTCCCATGTCCATTTACACCTTCCGTTCCAAATTGCCTGATGGTACATTCTTCGGGTTGGGAAAAAACAGGAAATACGATTTCTAGGCTGTTGGGGCCAAGCCTCGACACATACCTATCCTTGACATTCAACAACAGTGGAAAGTCTGATAAAACGCCACAGCCATTTGAGCATTGGGTTGGCATTTCATATGAGGCCCGTCTATCGGAACAAATCGCAAAATCGTTTTCTCAACGCTATCATGCACTTCAATGTGTTGTGTTACACACGTCAATCTGAAAAAAACAACACAAAAGCCAAATAATAGATAACAGACACAATCATCTTTTCACCTTAGAATGAATTTCAATTGATAGTTTTCGCGATAGCGATAATACGAGTACAAGCCCGTCCCGGGAATTTCCTTCAATTCGTAGCCATAGTTGATATACCTATATTTTTCAGTTCTAACGACATATTTATTAATTTCACTTTATTAAGTATTATTTATAATATTATTTTAACGTTGGATGGTGCTTCCACCCTCTTAAACAATTGTTTTGCTTCATTATCAGTCACATTATACTCTGATGGAATCAATTCCAAGAACTTGAATTTAAAGAAAATATCCATCGATATCTCGCTCCATCGATGTCTCGCTCTCTCTCTCTCTCTCTCTCTCTCTCTCTCTCTCTCTCCCTCTCTGTCTGTCTTATCAAGTTTTAAATGCATTCACTGATGCTTTAATATCACGCTTATAGACTAGTAATGCTTACATCATTAATTCTGTAATCATTATTAAAAAGGAGTACAACCTGGGAATCTAAAGAGCTCGCTGTTATATGAAAGAATTCGAGAGATACCTCATTTCCGCATTTCCCGTGGGTAACCACCCTTTCTAGAAATAATTACTTCCTTGGCGTTCCTGCAGTACATTTCTTAATACGTATTAATTCAAATTCTGTATCATAAGCGGTCTTAAGCCCTTCATAAACCTAGGGTAATTTGGCCATGAATCTTAGAGTGTACGAATACTTTTATTAAGGTAAGGTAAGAACAATGAGCGCGACGTACGTTAATGCCAAGTCACAACGGTAGCGCAGCCCCACGCAGACTAGTTCTCAAAAGGTTGAGCGTATCGAGTGTATGTATTTCCATTGTGACATCAAGATCGAACATAAACAAAAGCAGCCGAAGGCAGACATCAAAAAATATTGGCCAACTCTCAACTTTTTCGTAGCCCATATTTAACCTCGAAATCGACAGACGACTTTGTTAGGTTTAACACATCGAACCGAGACTTTATATGACCAGAATGAATTACTGTTAACTTGAGATTCGTTTTTCGTTATGAAAGTTTCAAATTGAAATATTAAACTCAAACTGCCGTAGATAGTAAATCGTTACATAACTTGTTTGTTTTACTGGCTGCGTCAAGCTGCGTCGTGCTGTCTTATTCGACGATGAATCTGACTCCAATATAACCCGTTCGCATCGCTCGAATCGCTAAGAATCCTTAAAAATGGTCCAACTTCAAAACTAACATCACGTACTGTCTGTTTAATAAGTTGCACTCTTCGTGGAACGAACCACGTATATTTCTAAAGAAAATAGTTATACATAACTTCTAAGGCCCCTCTATGTACAATATTCCAGTCTATTAACATTCCATGCAGCAGAAACTATCCCACATATTCGGAAAATACTATTCATATTCTGCTATCCTTATGGGACCGTAAGAATAAGTTAGAAGCTAACAATGGCTTTTCTATATTCAACAACTAACAACATGAAAATGAATTTTACCCGATAAGAAAGTTTCATGCGAAATATACCGGGTAATTGTAATAAATTTAGCCCAAATCTCGAGAAGTATCCCTAAATGCAGGACGGAAGGGTTCATAGCCATCGGGAAATAAACCTTAAAAGAAAATTGAAATAGGACGATGTTATGATTTACGACTATGTTCAATAGATTTTACAACATCATTTTTTTTTATTTGCTCAAAACTCGTTCATTGGATTATGAAATTTACAGGCTATCCGAAAAACAAAAATTTGTTAACTTTTGTATGCAAACTTAAAATAAAGAAGTGTACATAAAAAAACACACATCATCAACTAGTTACTACAATTAACCATAAAGGTGACTTTTTCTTTTCCACCACAGTAGAGTAAGTACACCACAAATTTATTCATGTTTGCCAATTCTTAATGGAATGACCCAAGAACAGCCCTAAAACAATCAGATTTATTTGTGTTGACGGATCCCATTTTCAATTTCTATACGAGATTAAATCCATCATCACCATCGAATTTCCACCTCAGCTAATTCCTTGCCGACAGTATCGATTTGTAATTCAGCTGATGATATACGAGTATGTTGAATAAAATCGGATTTGGAAGTGTTACTCCGTGTGTTAGTTGATGGGTGACAATAAATCTGTGCTTTGTATAGCAAGTGACAGTTTCTTAACATTCAACCCTCTCATCAACATGATACTCATATTGTGTGTTATGCATAGAAGTATGGGGATGTCACCGTGTAAGTGTATCCATCAGAATTTTGAAAGTATTCTACATCAAACCACCTGTAAACGTTAAGTAGATTCGAACTTAATTTCATGCCACATTGAGGTTCCTTTAGCTTCACATTTTACTGTAAAGGTGTAGCTGGAAGCAAGCTTGGTTCCTGTTCGTATGTCCCTGGATCCACTTTTGATGAAAATTCGTTTTCATCTTTTATTCCCACGTAAAATCATATCCCGTACTTTGTGTATCTAAGCTTCGCAGTCGCCCCCGATCATAAATCATGAGTCGAAATACCTAAATGAGTTTTGCCAGTATAAAGGACGAATTTCAGAAAATAGCGAACACCAGGATGTGTGGTAAATTCAGGTCGTTAGGCATAATGGACTGACTGACGATAAGCTCACCCACTCACTCACCTGTGATTTCTGATGCGGCGCAGATTACCACTTCAAATCTCTAAGCAAATTAAATAGAATTACGGTAATAATCCCGAAGATAAACCACCTTATGATATATGAAATAATGTTGAGACGTGACCCGATGTGTGACGATAGATGCATAGCTTTACGGTAAAGCACCATATTGTTAAGTCACGTATACATGGTTTATGGGGACATTGGAAATACCACTTTACCCATAACACGTACCTAGTCATCCTAATCACCGAGAACAATTCATCTACAAATAAATTGAACTGTTCCTTCTGCCAGGAAAGTTATTTCTTTATCCTTGGAGCCTAGCTGTTCAGACTAAACAAACAAACATTACTTAGGAACAAATCTATAGTCTAGTCATGCATATAGTCATTAAATTGAAGGACTAATCGAGTTTCTTCATACCCCAAAGCCCAAACTAAAACTAAACAGCCCCAAATAGCTAAATACGGGATACCCCGGGAAGTAAGTGAAAGTATCCTTGTGAGTTTCCTTCTTTTAGGATGGATGCAGAAGCACGGCGAAGAATGTGCAAACATTTTCAAATTATTTACTTAGTGGTTTTTCTAGGAGCAATTTGGAGGGAGAGTACCTTGAGCTTGCTAGCTACGAATAGTCCATCCCAAGTCTCGGATAATCTTGTAAATTTCAAGCGGCGTCTAATTGAAGGGCTTTCAGGATTACGTGGTGAGTTAAGGAGGACAAAAAGACAGAAAAACTAGACGAAACGAAAGAGTTGTTGAAGCAAAATTAAAAGTATTTAACGGTCAATGTGAAAGTTTGGTAGTTCTCTAATTATAAAGAAGTTACTTAACAATGCTTTAGAATTTCGAAAATAACGAACCGCTGAGTTCAGGAAAATTGATGAAAAGAAAAACTTTAGACTTTTGTTCAGCTGGTTTTCTTTTTTTTTCATTTTATGACTGAAAATTCGTTGGTGTTCGAAATTCGTTTTTAAATGAAATAACTAGAATAATATAATCTTTCTGTTTGATTCTTGTCCTAAAAATGAAAAGCGTGCTGGAAAGTAAAATTATATCCTTTAAATGTAATTTCCAGCATTTAACGTGTAAAATTTGTCATTGTGTGTAAAATTACGCACTTTGCATGTAATTTGATACTTCAATCGTAGTAAATTTTTTTGTGAATTGTATTAATTTGACCGCTTCACAGTTTAATTCACTTGTTTGGTTTTGTGTAGGTTATGATTTAAAATTTAAAAACAGAATAATGTTTATAGTGTGTGAGGTTTGTGGTCCTAAAACAAAAAAATTATATTTATATATGTATAGTAATAATAAACATGTCATCTATACTTTCCATCCTTTTCGACCTATATCCGAGTTTTTTCTCAATTATCATGGGTTGATTGATATCATTGAATTTTTCCAATTGTCGATTGTTGTGTCCTTCGCCCTTCACAATACGTCTGGAAATTCATCTGTCGATCATTCGCTTCAAGTTTATTTATTTATTTGATCAATAATAACAATCAAATATAAACGTGTCACATTTTTGTAGTACATATGATATTAGTTTTTCCACACCATTTGAAGGTTTACGCATTGTAAATTTTTTCTTTCCAAACAAGCTGTAAATTTACATATTTTTAGAGATTGATTTCCACCCGAGTGAATTTCCGCATTAATAGTGATGTGTTTCAGCGTAAATTGTAAAAATCACTAGAGTGCCGAAAAAAATTTACAATATTAGTTTTACTGCTTTCAGAGTACTAAATTGCTTACTCTGAGAGTAGTAAAATTTGTATACTCTAGATGAACATATATGTAGAGTATTATAAGTTTAATCCAGCCCGAAAAGTTTGTAACGCATAGAACCGAGCCTCGGACGAAAAAAAATTATATATATTATTCTGTGTTTATTTTTGGCCAAAACCCCCAAATCCGTTTGCTGTCCGTCCGTCCGTCCGGCCGTTAGCACGATAACTCAAGAACGCGTTGACCTAGGAAGTTGAAATTTTGTCACAACTTGTAAAATGGAAAAAGTAAGGCTAAGTTCGTTAATGGGCGGTATCCTTCCACTCCTTCGGGTACCTCCCATATAAGAGTCCTTAAAACACGTTTTCACAACTATTGGCCGTATCCTTCAAGTTAGGAACTTGAAATTTTGCATACTTAAGGTTTACAATGTCTGAATCAAAAGTTCCGAATATGATGCAAATCGAATAAGTCCTTCGTGTAGCAGCCTAGAAAAGTTCTTCAAAAATGTATGCATGTTACTGAGTCCACTATAACCCCAGAACGAATTAAAGCAGGAATTTAAAATTTTACAGGAATTAGTTTTATACCAAAACCAAAACGAAGTTCATTAATTAGCGCCATCTGTTGACTCCTTAGGGTAGCTGTCATACAAAAGTCCTCAATAGACATGTTCACCAATATTGAACGATAACTTTAGAACACTTTAAGTTACGACTTTGAAAATTTATACACATTAATTTTATATAGTCGCAGCTGAAACTATTAATATGAAAAATATCTCATTAGTCTTTCATGTAGTTGCCATACAAAAATTCTGTAAAATGTCCTAACTAACTTTATGGAACTCACTATAAATCAAAAAATCGAGTAGCCACTATACAATAATTTCTACCTGTAAGTAAAAGGTCATGTAATAATTGCTTGTGCTCTTCTAATTCTTTTGATATATTTTCAACTAAAATATAAATCGGAGTTCAGTATTTCATCTAGAATATCATACGATTGGCTTGCAGCCGATCGTGACTGCGTTATGTTTTTTTAATGTGTACTGCCAAAAAGTATGCAAAAGATAATGATTTAGTATTTCTATAATTTGGATAGTGGACAATCATTCAAGCGTTAAATTTTTATCTTTCTTCCAAGACTATCTATCGTTCGGGATATTTCAAAATTTTTCGAAATGTCACAGCGCATTATTCGAACTTCTTTAAATTTTCGCAACCTGGCATTTCCGTTCCATTTCGATTCACTCAGCGGAGAAAACTCACGTTAGTCGTAAAAATTCGTAAAGAAAACTGAACCTCTCAAAAAACCAATATCATAAAAATTCTGTCAAGATTTCCGAAGCAATTTCCTGTGCGTGTGTGTAACGGACATTCCACACCATAGTTATACTATATAACTCTCTTTTACTTTGTCGTCACTTCACTAGAGCATATCCAACATAGGCCATTGTACTTGAAAGTATCTCCACAACACAATTTTAAGCCACATTCAATACTAAAACGATTTTGCGATGGACCCTTGGCTGTGGTCACCTCTCCAGACACCACACAGACTCACCACCAGGTAAATGCATACCAAATACGAGAGTAAGATCACCTTTGCAGGTATGCCGTATGTCTTACCTGATTGTTCTGGTACCTACTGCTGAAAAATAAAATGATCGCAATGTTAATACAAACGTACCGTAGAGTTTTTAGCAGCTGAAGATTTTCTGGGAGACGAAGAGCGATCGAGATTCGAGACCTTAAGAAACTGACTGATCTTAACACAAGTAAAGAAAAGTAGTTAAGATCGATGATGGTATTAGAGAAGACAGTCGTTGTCGGATCTTGAGAGGTCCACCATACGCTATGATTGTCAAATGTAATGTACTACAGAAATTCTAGTGGTACGCCATAAAATTCACACCTTGTTTTGTCGCGATCACGGCGATCGTCATCAGTTCCCTTAAAGTGGTTTTTCGTTTTATTACAATATCAAAAAAAAATTAAAAATATATATTAAAAATCGGATCGCAGAACCAATTATTATGTCGGGGTCCAGTTCGGATAGAAATTTCGTAAATATGCCGTTAAGCAGATGAAACATCCTTGTGAATTACCTCAAGGATAAATCATAGGACCACTGATATTTTTGTCGCTGTAACATTAGTGAGTGGAAAGCGCGCCGGGTATTGTGATGCTGAGTGTATAGTGCAAAAATCCTTTATTATTGGTGTCGTTCGTATCGGAATTTAATATATATATTTTGTTTTACCTCCATACTTACATGCATATGTCGTTTTTTCTTCTTTTTCTTTTTTTTCTTCTTCTTTTAAAGTCGAGTTTTATGAGTGAAAAAACCAGTCTAGAGTGGCAAAGTTAAAAAAGATCGCGCTCCGGGAAGCCATTGAAAATACCTATTTTTCTCGCTTTATTTTGTTCGTTGTTTTTTCGGTTTCTGAAAGATTTCTGAGTGCTGCATTCCTTCTTAGGCCATTCAAAATGTACTTGATTAGTAGCACAACAACATCAACAATTCAAGGATTTATGTTAACGCAATTCGAATACTTTTGGATAAAATTATAAGACGACGTGTACTGCATTAGCATCGTCGGATCCTCTTGATCAATCTTACAATAAAATTTCACAAGTATAATTCACCGATCGAGCAATAAAAGGAGGCATACGGTTCGATCATCAACGGAATAAGACAAGGGCAAGACGGCAATGTAATAGAAGGCAAGACTAAATTCATATCTATGTATATACCATTTCTATCACACTTTTCTCTGACGGAGGAAAATTCCAGTTACATTTATCTAGTTAGTAAGATAGTAAGTACGCCAGGTAATTTAAGTTTCCAAGTATCTACCGGTAGACTGACGACTGATGTTGTAGTATAGTTGCCGCGATCTCTTTTCAACAGCCGACGGTTTCGCGACCGACAAGATCGATCCTCACAAGAGTGTACCTACTTGCCCAACACATGATCCCAATCAAAATGACAACGTAAATTCCAACCATGGCATAAAGTTGTTTTTCCAAATTCCTGAAGTCACGGCATAGAGTCCTTTTCTGGATGGGTGACTGTGCGACTATTATTTCGTATAAAACAATATCTCGGCCTAGTCCAATCCATGTCGCCAGGCTAATAAGATTGACCAAGTATTGCTAGAGCTCAAGCATTTTGATGCGGAACCCTAGAAACGACAGTGACTGACAAATAATGTCTGCACGTTGCATTCTACAATATATGGCTAATACCAGTATTAGACCAACGGATATCTTAAGCAGGTCTTGTCGCTTCAATCTCTGTTTTATAGTTGTAATATTTGCCGAGCCGACAAAGACGACTTGTTCCAACTACATACTATGTACAACATAGTAGTACAGAAACGCACAGAATCCCTACGATAAAAATCCGTGACCGAGCTTTAAGGGAAAAATCTGCACCGAATTCGGATAATTTCAGATTTTGGGCATACAAAATCCAATGAAATTTGGATATTGGCTGGCAAAAAAGGGAAAGTCGACGGTCCACCTTCTACAGCAGAAGTAGACGTATACTTCTCTTTCCTTAAGCAAATTTATCTAAAACAAAAAGACACTTTTCTTAAAGTAGTGTCCCAAATTGGTTGTAGACAGTAACTCCAGCTCATGCTCTTTTTATTTTTTATATTATAAAAAAAAATCGATTAGATACTCCGCGTTGTTGCAGAGAGAAACATTTTTATGCTTTGAAACGTACATACAACAAACATACAACAGCATTGTATAAAATATTGGACGTCGAATGGAATTTTTATATTTCGATGTAATGTTAAATAACTGGTTTTGTGTGACTTACTTTCTATACATTACTTGAATAATATAACGCCAGTCGACAATGGTTTAAAGGTATTTGCCGAATGGATATTTCGTAGCTACATACTCGTGCAAGCTTGCTATTGAGCGAGCTATGCTTCAATATTTCGTTGATCGAAAACTGAAATGTTGACGTAATTCTGATATTGCGTCAACGTTTATCGGGAGAAAAATCAATAAAAATTATGTTTTAAAAAAATTAACTAAGTTCTAAATCGAGAAGTAAATGTCAACAGAATTTTGAATGTTGCTTTGAATGGTATCAATTTGAAGATGAACTATGGTGATGAAAGTTGTTCAAGTGCTGCAAATAGAACATACTGCAACGCTTTGAACTCCGATATACTCGTATACCTAATTTGGGAAAAAATTTTAGGGCCTTGTTTATAGTAAAAGAAAGGAGGCATTTCGCATTTCCTATTCGATGAAAAATGTATAATTCCTCAACATTTCTCAGGCTTACTGTACTGTTCGCTACTATACTATAGACTGACTCCTGCGTTTTAAGGACATTTAAATGGAAGCAACTCGAAGTGATAGTATGAGTAATTAATCACAGTATCTCTTTTTGTCTTTTACTCGAATCATCCAAAAATGTTGATTTGTAGTACGTAGGGCCTTCCAGCTGTTGCGAATTGGAGTACCCATTTTTAAATCACTTTTCTATGGTAGGCATTCGAAGATGTTTCTTTTTTTACCTGTTCTAATTTCCGGTGCTTAAGAAATATTTAGTTAAAAGCCTCAACGATTTTGATAAGTTTGAGTGCTTTACTTTACGACAAGAATACGTCCATATCTGAGTATCTTTCTTGTGGTGGAGAACGATTTTTTCGGTACAAATCTCAGATAAATTACGTTTGTAACACATATTTTAATATAATCGAATTTTACGATTTCTTTCAAATTTCTTCATCTCGTTAATGATCTACTTGAAAGCAATTAAATTATATGTTATGTTATGTTATAACTCTATTTTATAGATTGGAATTTTGTATATACCTATTTTTTTTTTTCATAACAAACAAAACTGTTATCGCCCGATGATCGTACCTACAGCCGACGAACTATATCTTTCGGTTCCATACAAAAATAAATGTGGTGCAACTCTAACTTTTAAGTTAATTATGTCAGTTGTCGAAAGACTTGCATATACATTTGTACATATGTATTTCAAATCTCAATTCCGACAATATAAGATTACAAAAAATTTATTTTTTTCTAACTTTACTATTGGGTTTTCATTACCGTACGGAATTCTTCAAAACTAATATTGAACTCATAAGCTTAAAAAAATTCAAACTTTTCGGAGTAGCTGTATCAGCAGTAGCAGTATCGGGATTCAGAATATACACTGCTGGACAAAATAATAAGTGTGCGCATTTTTTTTCCAAACATGTATGTTTTTCACATATTTCTTTATTATAGCACAAAAACTTAAGTATTTTTACTCTTTGGCTTACTTTATGATTACAAAAAACAAAAATGGCTTTACAAACTCAATAAAAACTTAACATTTTTTCAATTAATAAACCAAAACAACGATTTTCGGCTGGTCACAGTAATAGATGTAGTTAAAGAATTAAGTACTAATTTTAAAATTTCGTCACTTATGGTGGCGCTTTTTGATAATTTTGGTTTTCCGCATTTAATACCCAGTATATCCACCCTTATTCTTCATGACCTTTTCGATTCTTCTGGGCATCGGCGATATTAACTTCCGGCAAGTTTCTAAGGGAATATTGTACCAAACTTTTTAAATATTTTCCCATAATTGGGTTTTATTTTGGCAACCCATTTTTGAAACTTGTCGTTTAAGCTCACTCCAATGGTTTTCAATCGGATTCAGGTCTGGAATTGACTTGGCCACTCAAGGACGTTCACACTTTGCTCTTCGAACCACGTTTTGACCAATCGCGATGAGTGTTTCGGATCGTAATCCTGTTGGAATGTCCACAAAAGGGGCATATTGTCCTCGTAGTAAGGCAGCATAACCGTCTCCAGTAAATTCTTGTAGGCAAATCTATCCATAATGCCATCGATGCGGTATATGGGACCCAAACATTGCCACGAAAAACAGCCCCATACCATTATGTTGCCCCCTCCGTGTTTCACTGTCTTTTTTGTGAACCTAATGTGGAATTATTTGCCTTTCGGACGACGAACGTTTCTTCCCGCATCGTTCCCAAACAAATTCACAACAGATTCATGACAGCTTCAAAAGTGACATCTACCGAAATAGCGGGCTATTCAAAATAACACCTCTTATTGGATAACCCTATATTATATTATATTTTTGAAGACCTTTCCACTCTTCTGGGACTCCATGTATGTATGTACATATGTACTTCTGTATGTCTGTCTGGAAAATAACATGGACATAATACCAGCTGCCAAATTGGTGAATGATTTAATGATCAGAAATCGCAGTACCTTGAGAAGTAAAATACTGATTTTCATCGAAAGGCATTTAGCCAATAGCCGAAAGACGAACAAGAAGATTACAATCACATCGATAAAACCGCTTTAACCTCAGTTAGGTTTCCTTTTCCAGGTCGAACACTAGTTGATTGATGCATTCCTCTCTATCGCAACCGGAAGATACTTAACGCACATTCCAGCTATGCACCGGAGCATCGTATGCGCCTTTATTGCAAATAATTTCTTATTAGGTCCTCGCTCCGAGCATATCAATCAAAATATTCATCGGTTTTGCATGATTTTCAGCAAGAAGCTGTTCTAGGAAGCCAGACTAGAGCCAGGTATGTAGGTACATCTTGTAGGTCGGCCAAAGATACCAGATATGTCCGTTCCGTCTATAGCATTCCATTGTGTTTGCTCCTATTGCCTACCTTCGTATATTTGCGCGCACTTGACTAGCATAAAGTAATAGAAAGTCAAGAACCCAGTAATTAATGACTATTTTACCGGGTTGAGTGTATTGCACACGGTGTACACCGAGGACCGCGGGTACATCTTATTGGAGCTGGGTGTACCTGTACAGGTTCTTCGCAATATCGCAGTACCTCTATGGATTGCAGCGAATATTTCTGATCTTCGCAAACGTATTAATTTGCACTGTGCCGTGGTACACTAAACACCCCGAAGCGACGAATTCTCAATTCTCGACAGCAAGACCGATCGTAAGGTGTATCTGATCTTCGATAAGATTCCATCTACATATACGAGCAGCAGTGGTTATATCGTTACAGTGACGGTCAAAAATAAGCAAAAATTCAATTCAAGTGAATTTTCTGTTGCCAATTGCTTCCCAATCTACTCCGTGCTTACTGAAGAAAATTCTTTAATAGTAAGTTGATAATATTATCGCTGATTAAAGTTTTTAATAAAGTTCACATTGGAGTGTTAGACAACCTTTTTTAAAATTAACCTACAGTTCAGACCGGCAATACGCTACCAATTGTGTTAAATAATATGTATACTAAATATACTAAACTAATTTAATTTTAATAATGTTATTTCCGGTGGGAAACACGTATTATGTATAAAAATCTATAAGATTTACCATAGCTATTAATATTCTCATCTTTATGCCTACATAACTTCCGCCTCCCTTTTGGTTCTTTTTTTTAACGTGTTTGTCACTTTATAAAGTTAAATTTGATCGATTGTTTTTTTATTAAATCATGTGCATTTCTGAAAAACGTGTTGCCTTCTTGGGATTAAAAAGGTAGAGGTAAACAAATATAACTTCAATCAACTTCTCCATCGATCACATTTTATTGCATATTACTCCCTCACCCTTATGCTATAACAACATATGTATCTGAAAAATGAAATTTTAGTCTCATATCCAATTGACTCTTACAACATATCAGTAGTTGTACAACGGACTTCAAACTGAACTCTCTTCCCCTTTCTGTACTGAAACATGCTCTTGCGGAACATTTTGAGTACTGACTAAAAATTCTACCACTGAACTACACATGGTCTAAACAATGCACATAACAGGGGAACATTTCCTATAAAATGATCGATGTAAGATGGGTGTAAGGTGGTGTCTTCAGATGGTTAAGCCACTAGGTTTTAATTAAAACATACCGCAGTCACGATCGGCTGCAAGCCAATCGTATGATACTCTAGATGAAATACTGAACTCAGATTTATATTTTAGTTGGAAATATATCAAAAGAATGGGGAGTGCACAAGCAATTATAACATGACCTTTTACTTAGGTAGAAACTGTTGTATAGAGGCTACTCGATTTTTTGATTTATAGTGAGTTCCATAAAGTAAGTTAGGACATTTTACAGAATTTTTGTATGGCAACTACATGAAAGACTAATGGGATATTTTTCATATTAATAGTTTCAGCTGCGACTATTATAAAATGAATGTGTATAAAATTTCAAAGTCGTAACTTAAAGCGTTCTAAAGTTATCGTTGAACATGTTTATTGAGGACTTTTGTATGGCAGCTACCCGAAGGAATCAACGGATGGCGCTAATTAATGAACTCCGTCTTGGTTTTGGTATAAAACTAATTCCTGTAAAATTTTAAATTCCTGCTTTAACTCGTTCTGGAGTTATAGTGGATTCAGTAACAAGCATACATTTTTGAAGGACTTTTCTAGGCTGATACACGAAGGATCCATTCGATTTGCATCATATTCGATACTTTTGATTCAAACATTGTAAACCTTAAGTATGCCAAATTTCAAGTTCCTAACTTGAAGCATTCGAGCGATTTCTTAAAGATATTTCGTATCAAATTCTGATCGAAATGTCGTTACGATATGTAACGATTTTTCTATCAGAAATCGTTAAGATTTTTCTATAAGAATTCGCTATGAAATATCTTTAAGATATCTTTACGATTTTTCTATCAGAATTCGTTACAAAATATCTTCAAGATATTTTTACGATTTTTATATCAGAATTCGTTACGATTTTTCTTTCCCGAATCGTGTCAACCGTTCCATACAGTTATCGACACGACATCGGTACGAAGTCGGGTCTGATGTCGGCGCGTTTTACTGACAAATCGTACCGAATTCGTAACGATGTCGGACTTTTTTGTTTCCTGTGCGATCCAGTTATACTATTACATCTATGAGCGGGACTGACTGCGAACTATAATAGTTCGTTTATTTCAGTTATGAGAACACTCTTCTGAACTAGTTCGTTCGCGAACTACATAAGATTTCGATGTCGCAACGAAAAAAAATCTGAAAAAACATACCGCAGGCCAATTTCTTCAGCAAATACCATTACTGTAGAATGAAAATAAAAAAAAATCAATTTTCTTGCAAGTTCCTTACTTTTTAGTTATTATGCATCACAAGTGTTTAATTATCTGACGACAGTTCTTCTTCATAATTACTTGCACTTACAGCTGCAGTGATGTTAACAACCACCCTCATCCTTTCTTTTTAAACGCTTGTTGTGAGGGTCCTTGACGTTACTAAAATACTTCTTTATGGCCGTTGTTATAAAGATGATTTTAGATTGTGGGTGTCTTGACATTGTGATATCTTTTTACCGCTCTGAAGACAAAATATAGTAATAAATTCAATCAATTAAGTCTAAACTCTATAAAGTCTATCGAAAAATTAAATTTTAATATACCGAACAAATAAAAATACGGCCTCGCTATAAAAACATTAAATTTAACTCTAAAGGCTCGTGTCCACTAGCAAGCAAAACTTGTTAGAGTTGCTCTATGACATTTATTGCTGCATGTGTACACGGTTCCGAGAGCGCATTTGCCCAAGTTTTTGCTCTAGCCAGCAAATGCTTGCCTTTTCAAGCAAGTTGTGAATGTACGCGCTAACTTGCGAGAGTTGAGATCTCGCAAGAAAGTTCCGATCGGTTCCGAAATTTTTCAGCAAGTCAGTACAATTGCATTGGATGTGAGGTTAAGTTCAGTTTTAGGAGTCGTAGTTCCACAGTTTACGTGCGAAATATGAACGGAAAATCCAAGTGGAGTTCCGAGTACACGTTTTTGCTCATTTCCAATGTGAAACTTTATCCAGAGTTGTGGTATTTTTCTTTTTCGTTTTGACAGTTCAACGAAACTTTGATGATGAAGTGTATACGGAAGAGCAAGTTTTACTTGCAAGATTTTTGTAGAGCTACTTGCTAGAGTAAAATTGCTGCAATTTGACAGATAGTGTACACATCGCACAAAATTACTCTAGCAAGAAATGTCGCAAGTTACTTGCCAGTGTACACGAGCCTTAAGAACTGCAATTCACAACAAAACTGTGTTTATTGTTAAAATATATTATAAATAATTATATACTCACAGTTTTTAATCACATGTATTTATTATACAACTCAAACATCACTTCACAGACGTAAGTTGCGAACTGAGCTAGCTCAATTAACAATTCAAATCAAACGCTTAACGGAACGCGGGACAATTGCTTCTCATGCATTGCCACCTGAAACCATCAGAAAGAAGACATGTCTTTTCGAATTCTGTCCGAAATCGTTACGAAATTTCTGTCAGAAATTTCCCACCGACATCTAAACGATTTCGGTCAAATCGTTCCGAATTTTCCGACTTACGACATTTCGTGGCTTATTGTTTGCTGGGATGTAAATAATATAGTTGCTTGAAAGACTGGATTATTTTTCCACCATACTTTTATTCCTGTAACTGAACATCGTAGATATTACACTTTTATTTGGGAGCTACTCTTACAAATTTTATGGAAGTCGCTGATTACTGAAGTTCCTTTCTTCAATGGTGCTACAGTCCGAATTGGACCTTAGCCTATTCAATAATTTTTCTCCACTCTTTTTGTTATATATAACAGACCTTTCATCCGATCTGCGTTTTCCATCGGAGCTCTGCGACACTTTCGGGTGTGTGGCCAAGGTATCGTCCCGCCCTGAATGGGTATGTAAGGATAGTAAAGATTCGGAATTCTGGAATCAGTATTGTTACAAAAACCGGAAGAGAATACGGTAGACCATGTCTGTGGGATTCGAACACATAATATTTAATTTTCTTGAATCTTTTTAGGACAGACAATCGCACAAAGAGATATCAAGATTTCTTTTTATGGCGCTATATATAGCTCAAGTGATTAATTTGTTCCATCTGTAGCTAATTTTAATCTATTCTAGAAATCAATGTTTAAATGCAGGAGGCAGAAAATTACGAATTACGAAGTTGATGGTGCGTTATGGTGTGAATATAATCATTAAGCTCTATATTATACAAAGCCAATGCAGTTTCGATTCTACTTGCTTTACAAGTCGTATTCAGCTTCCTTCTACAATCTCAATCTCGATCAATTTTTGACTGATAAGAATATTGCGTACAGTGCGAAAGTTACATTCATTTTTATATTTTTCATCCAAGTCAAGATCTATCTTAATTATAGAGAGTATATTTCCGATGATGTTAGAAAGAGGCAGCCCAAAGTTGATGTAGTTTATAGTATCCTTCCTCTACTACTTCTCGAGATCTTTTGTCGAGGAGCTCTGTCCTGTTTGATTGTTTGTTAAGATAGTTTGTAGATTTTCGATGAGGCTAATTATATCAATTACTCAAACTGTCTGCTTTTGTGGTATTTTGAGACTGAAATTTCGTTGTTGCTTTTTTTCGTATTTCCTTGGTGTTATTCTCCATAAATCACTTTTAGCAATCATTTGTAACATTTTGAGAAATGAAGTAGGGTGTATTTCGTTTCTACCGTATTTATCTAAATTCATGAATATTAAGTAGACGTTTCGCACGTTATGGATAACATTAACATTAGCAAAAGAGGGCGAATGGAAACAAGATGAAATTGAAGATTGTATCTAAATATACGAATATTATATAAGCAGCAGGCAACTTAATTCGAGTTTTATTAAGTAATTTAAGCTTAGCTTAGCCTACACTTATTAACGGTATGGGTAAGTAGTGGAGGTATGGTGGCGTAAGGAAGTCAAGTTCCGTTTCAATTTATTAGACTTGTGAGTACACTTGAAGAGTGTTATATGCACCTCAACCTATGTTTACACCTTCGGAAGATATGAAAAAGTTTTGTTATAATGTTGTACTTTTGGTGCTTTCATCTTCTATTTTCTATTAGTCATTTTCTTGAAACCAAAAGTACTGGTATAGTCAAGGCTTTAAATGAGTTAGGATTCTTATTTGGATTGCCAAAAGCCTTGAACCGTTTCAGTGAAACGAAACCTTGGATTTTTAATGGCTACTGTAGAAAAATAAACTAGACAGCACTCTAAACGCCATCAATGGCGGCCGAAAAGTGCAATTAAAACCATTGAAACAATTAACGAAATATTCAAACCATTATCGTGGCATGCAGTGCACTCGGACAAGTTACAATGTACGAAGGGTATACACAAGATGCGATCTGTTCAAATCCAAGAAAACGTTTTAGTCACAAATATTTCGTTATTTTTTTTAGTTAATAGCTACGTCAACTTTATCCGTAAACGATGGTGTGGTCTTCTCGAAAAGTTCGTTGTTCAGTGAAACTGATCTTCCGAAGATCGCAACATCAAATTCCTACAAGACCTTTTGACGATCTTAATCAAACTGCGGAGCCTTTTAAAATCGAGATCCTCAAGTAATATGTTGAGAATTCGGTGGGCCTCCAATTGTGTCATGTCCATAAGTAAAACATGAGCCGATTAATCAAAAATGAAATAAAATAACGAGACACAAAGTGGCAAATCAATTTAAAATAAAAAGAAAACGAAAACAATATAAAAATAAGCAAAAAAAATAATCAATCACTTTACTTGTCTAATTGCGGATAAATTGAGCCCCGCTAAAATAAACTAAAATTGGCATCGTGTCCAAAACAAGATCGCTAATCGATCCAAATATGAGTTTAAGTCTGTCTGATCGCCGATCGAAATGAAACTTGGGATAACGTATAGTAAAAAATATTTCAAGAAATTTTTTCAGCTATAAACTATACGATCATACTTCGGCGCTATACCCGAAAAAAATGCAAAGTAGTCGGCTGTGACACCACAAGTGGAATACTAAAGTTGAGGCATATTTCGTAGACTTTATTTTTACAAACAATGAAGTGAGTCAATTCCGAATAAATTTGTTGTTTATAATGGGCTTATGCAACTAAGCCGAAGATAGTAGACTGTTGAACGTCTAGAACCAGTAGATACACTTTTCTCTTGTTTGCCAAAACAAGCAGTTCTGATAATAAGCATCTTATTCATCTCGTAGAAAGTTGAACTGCCAAGAATCAGAAATCCACTTAGCTATCAGACCCTTTTCCGTTAAATTAAGCTTCAACAAGACAAGCAATTTTGCCATCTATTATCTGCTTAAACTTCTCCAGATCTACCGTTCGGATTCCTGAAAATACCTTTGATAAAGTTTACACTGATGTTAATTACAGAACACTAATCACTTGGGCTTTTGCATTGAGAAGAATCTTCGCAACGTCTGGGCGATGGCATCTACATGAGCGTGGGAGGACAGTCATCAAGACTCGATGGAATTTCTTGTTTTCATCGGCATAAGGCCAAAAGAAGCCCATCACCCAACAACACCCAGTCGAACCCAAATCCCTCAGTCATGAATGCTGAACGCCATCAAATTCAAATCGGTGACTTTTTGAATTCTTATGCAAAATTTTAGGTGTGACACTTTACATAAAAAACCGTTTTTTCCCGTCTTTTTGTTAATCTTTTTTTTATTATTATTTAGTGATAAACTAGACTTATTGTTAGTATAGATTCAATATCTATAGATGCGATATACTATAAAAAATAGAATGAAAAATGGTGTGCGTGGCTTTAGTTTGTGGTGTTCTTTTTGGTTATTGATAGATTTGAAGTTGTGACTCTGGTTCAGGGAGGGGATTGCTACGGTTCGAAAAGCCAATCTGTACGTAATTTAAATGGAGAGATCTTAAGCCACCCATTAGGCAGCGGGATTCATTTATGCATATGCTCCCATATACGGGACAGATAGCTTATTTTATAGCTTTCAAAGACGGTGTGAAATATATCACTTTAAGTGGATTCCCCACTGAATCTATTTTATAGTTATGCCGTGTGGGGTTTAGTGAAATTGTTCTAAGATTTTCGGTTTTTTTAAAGTTAGAAATAACAAATGTTTGTTCAGGGGACAATTGAGAACCTACACATAGATATGTAATAAAACTAAGGAATTTCGTCTTGTAGTATTTCGATAAGCGGTAATTTTTTAGTTTAATCAATGCGAGTAATTCACCTGTGAGTACGAATACGTTCTATAATGCTATTATATAGGTAATGCTGAATACAATCGCACAAGATGATGTTGCGCTACTCATACTTATAGTGATTTTTATTCTGGAAAAAAATGTGACCCGTTTCTGCCCTCAATTTTTTTCTAGCAGTTCCGCCCGTTCTATTGTGGAAAAAATTTCGACCTGCTAGAAAAAGGGGTTTGAGTCCGTGGCTAAAATTGCCCTGAAAACTCGCATTTCTTGCCCCGAAAATTTCGGCGGTGCAACTCCTTTAACCTCAAATGTGCGACAACATAAAAAAAAATATCCTATGACAACAGCGGCAGCCGATTTAAAAGCATAAATTAAACTGTCAAACGGGTCAAACAGTAATTAGAAATCATACAGAGTGTAGTGTAAATATATTTAAATTTTCATAATAGCTTTTTGACCTGAAAGCGTTCTATTGTCAATTGACCTGTCGGACGGAACTGTCAAAAAAGAGGGCAGAACTGCAATAATTTTGCATCTAAACGGGTCACATTTTTTTCAGAAAAGAAATCACCATTAGTTATTCTTGTTTTTCAATAATAAGCTAGAATTGCCACCTGGTGGGAATAAATGTAACTATCCTAGATATAGAACATTTCAACAACTAATGGTGATTTCTTTTCTGCAAAAAAATGTGACCCGTTTCTGCCCTCAATTTTTTTCTAGCAGAAATAACACGTCGGAACTGCTAGAAAAAAATTGAGGGCAGAAACGGGTCACATTTTTTTGCAGAAAAGAAATCACCATAACTTTTATATGGCGATTAGTGTGTGATTTGCAGATTCGTAGCTTCAATCTTCTATGTTTCTTATAATTTTATTGACAATAAAAACTAATGGCAACATTTTGATGTTGGTAACTTTGGTGAATTCACTATAAGATTTTTCAAGGATATTTTGGAATACTAGATATGGAGGAGGAAGGGTTATCAATTAAAAATAGAAGTACTTATAAATATTTATATATAAAAACTAGTAGGTATGGCTTGTTGCACTTTAGCTATTGTATCGCTTGGTTCAACATTTGTTACGGGATTGTTCAGTTTCAATTTTTTTTTTTTTTTTTTGAACGAGAAACCGCTTAAATAATTGTGGGTAAATATCTATTTGGGTTGTAAAACACATGAAGAACAAATATCCATTTTACTTCATTATTTTTTAATAATAAAGTGTTGTAATCGACCTGAAATTTCAAATAAATTACTTGACTGAAAATTTATATTGGGTGTGTTTTTTCAACTGGATCACGATCAAGATCATTTATTTTACATTGAAAACAACAACAATTGAGGTGATCCAAAAACAAAATGGGATCATAGTTGGATCGTAAAGCTGCTTCTGAATTCAACAAAATTTTCGCATTTTCACAGTTGTCGCCCTGCAACTCAACTGCAATGGCAGCTGATAATTGACATTTGTCAAACGTCAATAAATATTTTCCGTATTTATTAAAGAATATTCGCAAATATCTGCACAGTATTGGTTCAATACATAGTAATTTTAAGTACTTACTGCTTCTATTTCGTTTATATCCATTATTTTCACTAGTATCTGCCAATAATATATTAATAAATAATTTCTAGCACGAATGCCAACCGCTTAAATTGATTTTTTTGGATCATCCCACAGCGTTTTTTTCAATTATGATCTTGATCCACTAGAAAAAACGCACCTATTGTCACGGATAACTGGTATGAAGCTCACAAAAAACAAGTACATACTGTATGTATGTATACCTAATTTAATAATAATGCGATAAAGCCAATTGAAATCGCTAGAACATTCAATCTTTAAATTCAAGACATGATTGGAATTGGACAGTAATTTTAGAATCCACGAGTATGCTCATCTCCATTGAATGTTGCAGATCTTTGCAATCAGCAAAGGTTTTACTAGGATTGAGTTTAAGTAAAGTAGAGAAAAATATTATGTAATATTGGTTTTTTTTGCCATTTTTCCCATTAGTACAAATACTCACTAAGTACTGTCGGACATCCAACATAGTTGGATGAACTCCTGCGGACTTCGTGGGTATTTAGAGAGACTCTGATCCCCCCAAAACATCCCCGCGATAATATTTATATCTTAGAGTGCCCATTGAGGACATTAAGAACGGTAGCAGCCTAGATATAGATTAATTTTAGCTTTAGGATTAAGATAGGTAGATAGATAGATAGATAGTTAGTATTAAGTATATAAGGCAAACAAAGCATATTTAAAACCTAAAAGAACCTAGGATTAACCCAAAAGCTTGAAGATTATTTTCCCAAGATTTTCAGAAACCGATTTTTATCTAATCTCTCTTTTCAGATTTGCGCCATAAGATGACTCATCAAACACGCCGAGGGCCACCATTAGAGTGTCCCTTGGCGTCACTAGGTCGAAACACTCCCTCACTCGAAGCCCAAACGTATCATCACCCGCTCAGTTCGAGTCCGTTAAATCCACAAGTCTATCAAATGTCCCGAAAATCGCCCATTCTAGGCATAGACAACGATGATATTATCTACACCTCAGCATCAGCACGCCAAAAATCCACAGATCATACTTCCGAACGTTCGGAAACAGCCGAAGTCTATCACCTGTCGAGGAGCTCGTCCAGTTCGATGGATCAATCGTTCGAATTGCGTCGAAATATCGAGCAGCCACCGAAGTATCGTCCACTACCACCACGTAATTATACGCCCATCGATAGTCTTCTCCAATATCGAAATGATCGAACACCAAGCGCCTATCTCCTCAACAATATTCCTGATAACGAAGACGACAATATTCAGAATCATACGAATATTGTTGTTGTCAATCATAATGATCAGTACTTTCTTGAAGAGAAAATGGACTCGTTGTATATTCAAGGTGCCATCCGAGGTATTCCATTAGGCTCCGAGACGAATCAGTACAAAAACGAGAGGTATTTCCTTGAGGAAAGTTTGAATAGCATTTGCGACTATAATGGAACTGATCGTTTGCATGGTGAGGTCTTGTACTGCATAATGCCCTTATGATAGCTAATCTGTTTTTCACTTCCAGACAATGTCACATCTCATATACTGCACAGACCGTCCAGTCCTAGTGAAACGAGCGGCTCCGATCGGTACCTAATCGATCGTGCCCGAGGATCACCAGCATTTGTAAATAAAACACGAAGCAACTATCCAAAACCGAATGCCGTTCTGGACAAGCGGTTTCATCCGTCGAAAGTTCAATGTTTCACTGATGGCTTATCGAACCTAGGTCGGTTTTCACCGAGCCTAGACCAAGGCTACGCAACCCTAGTCTCACCATCGCCAACTAGCCATCAACCGCCAGGACCGTGGAGTAAAAAAGGACCGTGCCGATCCGGTCCAGTATTCGATCGATTGTCCGACGAAGTTGTTGTGAAGATCTTCGATTGGCTCGATAGCTGTGAATTGTGCAATGTTGCCAGAGTTTGTAGACGCTTCGAAACGATCGCGTGGCGTTCGAATCTGTGGAAAATGATAAATCTTGCGGGCGAGCATATAAGTGGCGATAAAGCGTTGCGAACGATTTTTCGAAGACTATGCGGACAGACGAGGAATGGAGCATGTCCAGACGTCGAACGGGTCATGTTAAGTAATGGTTGTCGGGTTTCGGACAAAGGATTACAATTGCTGGCACGACGATGCCCCGAACTGACGCATCTGCAAACACAATCCAGTATTAATATATCGAATCGCGCACTCTGTGATGTCCTCACAAAATGTACAAATCTCCAGCACTTGGATGTTACAGGTTGGTATTGTCATCGTAATCGATGAGCAGGGACACGTTGAAAACAAATGATCGCGATTTCTTTCTTGTAGGGTGTATTCAAGTGACTAGCATAAGTATAAATCCAAGCTTGGAGCCACCTAGACGCCTTCTACTTCAGTATTTAGATCTTACGGATTGTTCGTCGATCGACGACGTTGGACTGAAAGTGGTCGTTCGGAATTGTCCACAATTGGTCTTCCTTTACCTCAGACGATGTGTTCAAATAACAGGTAGATGTCTAATATTGATTTCTTGAAATCGAACCACACTGATCATACTATCGATTTCCCTATAGACGCCGGCTTGAAATTTGTGCCGAGCTTCTGCATAGCTTTGAAGGAGCTCAGTGTTTCGGACTGCCTAAATGTGACCGATTTTGGTCTGTACGAGCTGGCCAAGCTCGGCGCTGCACTTCGCTATCTTTCCGTTGCGAAATGCGATCGTGTATCGGACGCCGGACTCAAGGTGATAGCACGACGATGCTACAAGCTACGCTACTTAAATGCTCGCGGTTGTGAAGCGGTCAGCGATGATTCTATTACCGTCTTGGCACGATCGTGTCCACGACTTCGAGCTCTTGATATCGGAAAATGTGATGTCAGCGATGCCGGGCTACGAGCATTGGCCGAAAGTTGTCCGAACTTAAAGAAACTAAGTTTACGAAATTGTGATATGATTACGGATAGGGGAGTGCAATGTATTGCCTACTACTGTAGAGGTTTACAGCAGCTAAATATTCAGGACTGTCAGATATCTGTGGAGGGCTATCGAGCTGTTAAAAAATATTGTAAACGGTGCATTATCGAACATACAAATCCGGGATTCTGTTGAAAAGAAAACGACTGCGGTAAGGATGTTTAAGGAGAAAATAGTGTCAATTTTCTGGTGTTAATATTTCTCACAAATATTTAATGTAAAATACCATGAATATCGCACTAAAATTTAGACCGTAGCAAAATTCTATTTTATGTTTTCATTTCGTAGACGCGGATTCTTATTTAATTAAATTTTATGTTTTAATTTTTTTTTATTTTCTTCGAATTAAGTCAACCGTTCTGTTAACATTAATTGTGTGTGATGGGAAGAGACATGGAATGTTAAACAAACTGAGCATATCTCAACGATCCGTTTTTTTACTCGCGAAAGTCTTGTAAAAAAATATCTTTTATCTATTTTCTTTTCTCATATTTTAATTTCATGTATTTATTTAACGCTAAAATAAAAAAAATCTTTGTAAATATGATTAATTAAAATATTTTTGAATAGTTTCTGTTTCAAATATTTCCAATCCATTACCATTTTCATATGTACGCGATCCCTTATGCCCGGCCGAACAGTTGTCCGCACTCCAAATGCGTTGGAAGAGTCATTTTTTCAATAGCAATCGAATTTGACGCATTCATCAAAAACTTAAGTTTTTTGGCAACTTGGTCATATTTCAAAAAGCGGATATAAATTAAAAGGCCCAGCGGTTTATTCCTCCACATCGTTTTATACCGACCTACATTCATAATGCCATGGTTACAAAATTCTTGATCCTTTCCATTTGAGAACGTCCTCTCTATCTATCCTTTGAAAAATATAGCTTTGACCTCGCGTTAATTAATATCCAGGCTTCGTTGCCATAACAGAACACAAGTCGTATAATAAATAGTTTTATACTTTGGCAGCTTATTATTCCTGGTAACTTTATTGGAAGTACCTAATAAAACGTTTTTTTTTTTGCTAGCATGATCCGTCGTTTCATTTCGTCTATTTTATTGGCGTCTTTTGCTAGATTAGCTCCAAGATAAATGAAGTTAAAAAAACATTTGGGGAGAAAGAACGTTTTTGTTATTTTGGTGAATGTTTTCACAGTATATTTTAACTGAAAATACAGCTTTTCCGGGTTAAATACTGTTATAATTTATTTTGTGTGACGTTTCGGACTCGATTAAGTCAGAGCACAATATTTTTAGTATTTATTCAACGTGTTCCTTTCTAGATTATTCTTATATAAATTTTACTTCCGATATAACAGCTACGCCAGCACCAACTGGTTCCGTTATAACAGCTACGCCGGAACCAGCTGTAGCCTAACTATTTTTCTTCCACTTGCTGCCAACCGAACAAACTAAAATCACGTCACAGAAAAATCGAGCACATCAGCTGTCAGATGGTTCTGGGGTTAAGTTTCGTTGTGTAACTGTCAAAATTTTGTGCCCATGACTAAAATTCGATAAAGTACGAGCATTTCGTAATTTTACGCGTTGTCTCGCCACAACTCCGTAGCCGTAGAAAACGAACATGGCTAAATATTTGGCACAGATCATTGTCCTTGGCGGCCAAGTTATAGGCCGAGCGTTCGCCCGAGCACTGAAACAAGAAATTGCAGCGTCACAAGAAGCGGCCAAACGTGCCGGTGGCGGTCAGAAGGGACAAAATCGAGCAGCCGCAAATGCCAGAACAGGTTCGGATCAATTAAATCCTCGCTTAACAAGCCTATACTAAATATTTCCTTCTATTACGTCCATCAACAGGAATAACTCTCGAGGAGGCACAACAAATTTTGAACGTGTCAAAATTAGAACCCGAAGAAATACAAAAGAACTACGAGCATCTCTTCAATATCAACGATAAGGCGAAAGGTGGCTCGTTTTACCTGCAATCGAAGGTGTTCCGGGCGAAAGAACGAATCGACTACGAACTGAAAACGAATGATCAGAAACCTCCACAACAGCAACAGGAACCGAAAAGCTGAAGATGTTTAGTCGAATTTGCACTTCTCCTATTCCTGCCCTCTTCGCAAATTTATTTCTCTAGTTATTTGTTAATTTGATTCTTACCGACCTTTGGGAAGGAGGCAGAAAGAAAAACATTTTTAGTTTCTAAAATGTTTCGTCTTTACACGGTAAGATAAATCTTTTAGGTAATAAAATGTTTTCATAAAAAAAGTAAGTGGACTGTAATATAGTAGTGAAGATAATAAAATTATCGTGATGTGTAATTCCAGAGAGTTTTTTGTATTTCTTCATTAAATCTAGTGTTCCGTTGGTCTCGAAATGAAGTAACTCTAGCATTACTTCAAGGCCTAGGCCCGATTTGGGCTGTTGCGCCATTGATTATTATTATTAAATCTAAGTTGCGAAAGCGTTGAAGTAGAGCAGGGAGTAAGAATGAAGAAGACTTGGTACATTGCCCAACTATCTTCGATTATAACAGAGGACTGCAGGGGAGTCGGGTAATGGCTGCGGCATTGCATAAGTGGAAATAGTTGATTTGACTGTATTGAAATACAAAACAGATTGGAAACATTACCGAAAAGAAAATTGCCTCTAGTATTAAAACTACAAAAATACCGGTCGGCCTTAAGTCCATGCAGACATCAAAAAAATTACCAACAGACTTTGACTTTGAATAATTCCTTAAAAAAGGGAGCAGTTCCGACCATTTTAAATTTCCAACAATAAGAAACGTAATCTCAGAAACGAAAAGAGAACTATAGGCAGACGAACCCTGAAAGCACTTCCCCCCTATCCCCCTACACAGTTAACATAACTTCAAATTTCTCGTATAGTTTTGACCTCTGCACAAGTTCTTTCTTCAAACTTAATGGACAACATTCCAATGATATTCCTAAGAAACCACTTTTGTCTACTTGAATGTTATTTCCAAACGTTTCGGCTACTGGAAATAGAATCACCAAGGAGATCGTACTAAATTTGAGGGGAGAATTGAAGGGAGAATTGGATGAACACGAAACAAGAAGGAGGAGGTAGACCAAAACACAGTAAATACATTTTAAAACATTGAATTTATGGTAATTTTATAAAAAACTAGTAAAACGGAAGCATAACACTACAAAGAACATGCAATCTTAAAAATACTAAACGCATTGGACCAAGAAAACGTCGCTTCACGTTCTTCAACATACGGAAAAAATTATTTCGCCTAATATCTAACGATACAATAATTATCAAAAAATGTAAAATAGCAATTCCCATAATAATCTCGTCTTGTTTTCGATATGAAAAAATATAAATATGTTTGCAGCCTTGATATATTGTTTTTTTGTTTGAATATGTCTGTTTTTATCTCAGAATTATTTATGCAGTTCATAGCGACAACTCCTCCGTAGATGAATGAGCTGTAACATGATCTTCGGGTAGCCGAAGATCGGTCAAAATCACAACTTCGTACGGACTACAATCGGACAACTTGAGTGTGCCGCACAGCCAGCCGTAGAAACCCTTCTCCACATCGGCAATTTCGTTTATCCAACTGGTGAATTGCATGCTTAATTGTACGCACCCGGCATAGACACCAAGTCCCACTGTGCAGAGCACGATAGCAACGGGATAAACAAGGATTAGAACTGGCGACATAAACAGCTTGTAGAAGTACGACTTTTCCTCGTTGAAATACGTGAACATGTTGTACCACGTGAGCGTCCCAATGTAAAACGAATAGACGCTCGTCACCAGAACTACAAACGGAAGACACATCATGGACAGGAGCAAAACGTGAAGACCGGTCGTCAACGTACACATGCAGAATAAGTTTTGCGTTTTTGTTACCTCGGCAGCAAGAGCGGCAGCATTTATTTTTTCAAGTTCTTCGCGACTGATGTTGATTTGTAGATCGACCGATTGACCTTTTTTCCGGCCTCGTTTTATTGTGCCTGGAATGAAAGAAAAACATTGTTTCTACGTGGCGTGGACGATAATGAAAAAAAAAACTAAATGTGTTTCTTGATGAATTTTATAACACCCAAGATAAGCACAGATTAAAATCGGGAAAGTGTCTGTGAAGCATACGTGGGTTCAGTTGTCAACTTTACCATTTGTACTGATCATATCTTGTCAGAAGACAAACCCCTTTTTAATACCCAGCCGCAGCAATCCTTTATAAGAAAGTTTAAAAAGAACGCCACAGACGAACTAAAGAGCAAACTTCTTAAACAGGAATGGGTAGTTGATATGCTTTTCCCACTCGCCATCGAGGTACTGGAGAAAGGGAATTTAAGAATAAGGGCTTTCTAAACATCTACACTTACCGGTCATGGTCAAGTAGCTTTCTGTCGATCGCCTCGTACTATACCGATCCAAACTGTTCTCCTCGACATTCAGAATACTTGTCTCGGCCGATTCCAAGTCCTCGTACGTGTGGTTCGCCACATCCGGCGATTGTCGTGCACTGCGTGCATGTAAAACATCCGTTTGGATATTAACGCGCTTTTTGGACGATTGTGTCGTCAAACAATCTTGCGACTTACTTAATTTCGCGTCCAAACTGCTTTCCGAATAGCTGCTCGGCGTCACCGTAGAACTTTCGTGTCGTGTCCGATGTGACGACGAGACGTTGTCGAAAGATTGCAGCTCGTTGTCTTCTTTCGACTCGAAAATATCCGGTTGGCTAAGATTCTTCGGTTTGGGCGGTGAATTCTGAAGAACTTCTTTCGGTAGCTGTGGAAGCGGCTGTTTGTTTTTCAAAAGCAACGAAGTCTTGACAAGCGCATCGTCCAGGCCTGGAGAAGTTGGTGACGATTTCTGCCGCGACTGAAATGCGATCGGTTAAGGTAAGCAGGTAAGAACTTCTGGCAGGATTTCTGTGGACTTACCTGAATCGAAACTATGTGATCGACGTAGTTCTGGGCTCCGTTGACTTTCTTCGACGTCTGGCGTTTTCGGGGCGGTATAAATACCGGTCGCTCTTTCAAGCTACTGCTACCCTTCCCGACCATAATTGCATATCACAAAGTTTTCCTTAAAACGAACTACACTCGTACGTTATAACTACAAAAATTTGGCAAATCTACGAGTCCTAGCAACCCGCTACAAAAATAAACAGCTCAGTCTTTTATTTGACAGAATTTTATCGATTTTCGCTAGTCTAGCGGGGACGGGGCGATATCCCTTCAATTTTACATTCCGTCCCGTCGTGCTCATCTTCTCATGTTGCGCGTCGCGTCAGCCCTTGGTGTACTTTGCAGTGCAGTTGCAGTACCAGAGCTGCATTTCCATTTTCGCCTAAGACAAGTTTTAGGCATTGTTGGCAGATGCATCAGGTGCAGCTGCAACTGCAACTTATGCAACAAATTTCATGTGTTTGCTTGACAGGCCACGCAAAAATTTTACTTTTCTTTTAAAAGATTTATTCAAAAAGTAAAATCTAAGTGTAATCAATGCATGTCGATTAATGGGCTTGGTGTCCTGGCCTGTAGTGTTATGGAAGCCTAAAAAATTCTGCAAACTTGTAAAAGGAAGCAACAAATCTAATCAACCGTTTTCGACATTTTTTATATAATCGTCTGAGTACCAACAACTCTTTAAATCAATTTCGCACCATGAAAACGTTTCTGCACCATCCACTGACATTTGTCTTGTTTACCTTTTGATGACACTTTACAGATGTTAAAATTAGTCCGATATCGACCCGATGACTCGAATGAAATCATCTTTCTTTTTTATGTGCCTATCGCGTATCGAAGTAGGTACACTTCCGCAGGACTTGTTGATTTTCAACAAGAATATAAAATGAGTGAGCTGCCGAAGAAAAGGAAAAGAGGCACAGCAACCGGCCGAACCTATGTGGAATCGCGACAGGAGTTGATGCGGGAGCAGTTGCGACTTTCTCAAACTGAAGCTGAAATTAGCGCCCTGTTGACTATGGTCAACGAACAACTTAATGTACTAAAGGTGAGTACTGATTTTTGTGATGTAATTGTTGTAATCTATACCGAGGCCAATGGACAGAGTCTTCGAAACGGCACGTATCTCTACCGCTACCATCGAGAAATTCTTTTCATCTCTGGCTAATCCGCTCCATCCCAAATTGCAATCCTTGCCATTCACACTCTTCAGTATGTTTTCGGCCGTTATTGAAAGCCGCGAATGTGTAGTCAATTTGCAAAAAAGGAAGTGAAATCCGCTAATTGTCACAGTCTACAGTCACTACATCTATTATATGAAAACTGCCATCAATCACAAAGTTGTCGACTGCCGGATGGATACAAATTTAATTCACGATTGCCGCTATTAACTCTGATCTGGTCGTTCTACATGTGACAAGATGAAGTCCAGTGCTTGCCCCAGAAATTTGCAAAAGAGTTTGTCAAGAGTTTGGCGACTCAGTTATGTCTTTGGATTTTTTCCCGCTTCCATTCAAATCGTAAAACCTTTATTGTAGACTTGCTGACTGACGAACGTTTGCCATCTAATTTGGATACATATTTATACTATGGCATTTACAATCTCGATGTCATATTGCCTGTGCTAACTTTTTTTAAATTTAATATGATCCTCTTAAAAATACCCAGGTCGAAGAACTTCAAATGCGAGCGAACTCTGTCAGCACAGACATTAAATTCATACCGACATACAAAGAGGATGCACCATTATCGGAACCGAACCTGCCAAAATCTCATGACGAAATCAACAAACAGAACCTCGACTTGGATTTAATTGTTGCAAATGTTTTCAATACAATCGAAGAAGAGGATTCCGAGTAATAAAATAAGTTTAAAATAAAAACCACATTGTTTTCTGTATTCGATTCACTGAGAAGTACGGCATCGTCCCCATTAACCTGGTGATGTAGGTTGAGTACTAATAACTTGTGCAAATATGTAGTTTTTACAATACGCTTTAATTTCAACAGTAAAATATGAAGCAGCTTAAGACAGTAGGTTAAATAACATAGTGTTATATTGTAGATAAGGTTACTCGTCTATGGTTTTGTAATAAGATAGTGGAAGCATGTCAACAACATTGAACTCCGCTTCACCGTTCTATTCTGGAATGCACCTGTATCGATATGGAATAAGAATAGGATCGAGTGTGAGCAGTAAGAATTTTCAGATTGATTCTTAAAGATCTTCATCGTATCCCATCTACATCTATTGTACATATATCCCTACCATAAGCTCCTGAAACTTTTCCCAATAGAGTCTTTCGATGATGGAAAGACCTGACTGTTTTTTGTTTTCTTTGAAAACAAATTCGGGTCAAATCGATTCCCTGCATTTGATGGCAAAGTTTTATATTTCACTTCGATGACACTGAAACAGACAAGATATAATTTACCCAAGACCTGAGATACGATGGAAGAGACGTGACATCACTTTATTTGCCGTGCAAGTAAGTAAACAATAAAAACAACTAGACGTAAAATTCAATAAAATTTATAATATAAAAATATTAAATTACAACATTTTGTTTTGACTACACTGTACAAATGCTACATACTTCGCTATGTATATTTGCTTAAAGCAACTTTGAATATGAATAAACCACCAGCATCCCATCTAAACGAGATGCTGCAAATAATATTGCGATAAAAACTAAAGAAAATGCGATTCGCTGCGAGATGAAATAATAAATTATCTGATTAATTGTATCACGTTATTTCAAAAAAAGAAAAAGAAGATATTCCTAATTTATTGCATTCAATGTCTGGCCTAGCTAAATAACATCCGCGGGCGGTGCCTCTGGTAAACAAGAATAAAAAAGAATGTACGCTGCACTGGACACAACGTCGGATGGGTCGATCGACGACACGATTTGATCGTCGAATTTGAACCATCTAAATAAACAAAATAACAGAATTGTGCTTAAAATACTTGACCAATAATTGAATCCTCGTTTCAACTTACTTTCCGTAGACGCTGCTTTTACAAAACGCCGTATAGTGACCCCCCTCCATCGATCCGTAATGATTCGATACTCCGTATAAATGATACGTTTTACTTCCGCTCGTCCGTAGTTCCGATCGTGCGATATACGAGCTCATGTTCAAATTAGTTAGCGGAAAGCTAACGTAGTTTTGCTTTTTTTTGTACGTGTTTCTTATGGCATCTGTATCGGCATGAAATCTGTAACGCAGCAATGTTAATAAGAGGTGATAAATTCATCAAACTTTTGAAACCAAACCTTTTAAAATGAACAACCAAAATAGGCGGCAGCTTGGAAATGTCTAATTTTTTAATAGCGTCACGTTTCTCTTTGCAATTTGGACAGTTCCAGCCTCGAATCCGCTCCCCATTGAAGTACATGTCCAGACAGTCATTTAAGGCGCACCGACTCGCACTTTGCGGCAGCTCTAAGCTTAGATTCGAGAAACATTCGTACGTTGCACTCTCCTTACTGCACTCGACACATTTGACAGTGCTTTTGATTTGACCGTAGAACAAACGCAGTATCAGACTTTCGCGAGACTTCGTAAATTCGAGCCATGCCTTTTCCGATGCCGGTAAATTCGATCGCGGCGATTCAAGTATTTGCAGTGTTTGTAAATCCGAATGAAGCCAGTCCATTAGAATCGTGAGAAATTCGTGCGAATCTTGTTGCTCGATACCACGAAAGATTTGTTGATATTGTCCAACGACGTACTGCAAGTCATACAAATAATGATTATGAACCTTTATCTGAATGTGTGTGTCAGTGTTCGTGCACGACATACCCTCAAATCCTTGCCTGCTATACATTTGTAGTGACCATTCCATAAAACTTTAATGAGGGCGGCAACTTCTTCGATAATTCGGCCTTGCGTTTTATTCGAACGATTAATATGCTTGCGATACGAATGCGTTATAAAATACTCAACTAGAGCAGTCGTATTACTCAAGCACTGCATTATGCTGTTCATATAGCAAGTATTACCTAAGTTTTTTAGGCCGGTTAATCCACGCCCCTAGAATTAAAAAAAAGCTTAGAGACTGGAAGTTATCTCTTCTCATATTTGAAAAAATGATTTACTGAACGATGCTAATGAGAATTTTGACCGCAATCGTTCATTTAATAGTCTCTGTGCATTGAGTTAAGCCGAAAACAGTTTAAAACATTGCTCCATAGGAATGCGATCAGTGGCTATTGGAAATAAAAAGAGTGAAATGAATTCTCTGGACTGGTCATAGCGAAAACTTATTGAACGATACCCGAAATAACACAAATACAAATTAAAAGACAAATTTTCGGGTTTGCTGAGAAGCAAGAATGGGAGTTATAAAATCTGTCCATTGCCGAAGTTGCGACGAAGAGCCAGACTATATTTCATCTTCTTTGCGAGTTTCCGTGGCGTGGTAACCACCAAACGAGCTATTTGAGCCTTGTCCGACTGAAGGTTCACCACGTAAACCAACCGAGGGTATCCATATTTAGGTTTGGTCCGTATAAAGTATTAAGGAGATATTTGAGTAAACCGCTTAAGATGTCGGAAGAGGGGTCAATTATACAAATAATAAATTCACGACAAAGAAGAAATTATGAAGTCTTGCAGTCAATTCAGAAAACGGGGTCAACTTGGTAAAGATGGCAATTAAAAAGAAGAAATCTAGCGTCAAATGACCGTCTCAAAATATTCCCTATTGGACCGTATATCTGATTTATCCTGAAGGATATAACTAGGTATCAGACTACATTCTGGTATATAGTTTGCACCATTGATCTGGATCAATTACCATGGACATTAGAGAGTAGAGTAATCACTATTATCATTGACTTGGACGCGAGGAATGAAGAGTTGTTTTTGAGGTATGTTAGATAAATCCCTAAGTCAAAACTCACGTGCATAGTTTGACGTCAACAATTCGATTGAATTAAAGCTGCAAACATCCGAGAGGAAAAGAGAAGAGAAAAGGTTTACTGACCTATGCCCAGAAGGGTCTAATAATTCTAACGATTAAATCTAAGTTAAAATACTAACACTGATGTTCGGTAATGTACCACAAATTATGCAATTCCTTGACGCTTTTGTACACAAACAGAAAGGGTCGCCACCTTGTTCGCCCAGTGAAATAACATACTGTCAAAGTAATCCCAGTTGTCCATTTACAGTCGTACAAACTCGTAATGAAAAAAAAAACTTTCACCCACCACAAATCAATTATGCGAGGATTATGACTCTTCCACGCGACCAACAACACTACGGACCGCATCAAAACTAAATTCATAATCACCTTTTTGAATGGACTAACGAAATTCGCATGCGGAAATTTTATTTTGATTCCACCAATGATTACCATTGCAAACACTTCATTTAATTATCGTTTAAATAATTAATAATTACGGAACAAAGTGTGAAAAAATACCGAGTCGCGCAAAATTATACGAATTTGTGGCGGACAGAGTCGAGCATCTGCCGCAACGTTCGGTTATCGAGCGCGACTTTGTAAATTTAATTATTTCGTCTAAAATATCGTTTTGGGAAAAAAATCACTGAATTATTTCCATCGACGGAAAATTGGTACGAATTTTCGCCAAACATCGATGTTTACGATTTTAAACATTTTCAGCAACTGGGTAGGCGGCCAGTACCACAAACACAAAAGAAATCGCTGCGACTAATCGGCTACGAAACATATACAGCATAATTTCGAATGTTTTCTTTACGAACAGCTATCGTTGCGGTTCGGCTTCGTCGCTTGTTATACCATCTAGCCGTTAATTGGATTTGTTTTCTATGCGAAAATGTAAAGTACCGACTCTACGTCAAGTTCCGGGAAATAGAAACTAAGAACAGACAAGGTATTACCCGACGGAAAGGTTTTTGGTCGATGCCTTCCAAACTGCCCTTTGACAACGGTCTTAGCGGTACGTTTCTGCTGTAGGCTCAATGAATCATAATTTTTCCCTGGTGTTTTTTATTCATTCCAATCGGTATTATCGATTTTCGCATATTCCTACTAGAATCAATTTTTCAAGCTTCTGGAAAAATTAAAATACAGTTCGAACTTAATTAATATTTGGATATGATTAAAGGTAGGGAGGAATAGAACACGACATTTGTAGCTAATTCATCTCAGCTCATTTGCTATGTTCGCTTATGCACACGGCGTAGTCTTCAGGCCCACCAAGACGATCTTGTTAGGTTCATACTTGCCTACACTCGAGTTTCCTATGTTTTTCTTTCTTTTAAGATACCGTCTGACCAATGCTCCTTACAGGAGAGTACTGTTGATTTTTCCTGAGATAAACTCCCCATCGCCGAGGAGAGTTGTTTTACTGGCAGCAATAAAAAATCGATTGGACATTCT